>JADMNL010000033.1:34685000-35959166 GCA_016271365.2 Neoceratodus forsteri
TTCTCACCACTTTTGATATGTTTTTTGCCTATCGCATCATGCACTACACCATTTGATACTGTGGTCTGAAATGTGGAACATAGAAAGAGTTTGTATCAAAGAACAATCCAGTATTGATTTGGTGAAAAATATGAATCCATTCAAAGTTATATAATTTTAAATTGGAGTTCTGAGCATGCTCAATTCACTCCAAGATTTATATGTATGTTTTGCGAAAGGGATTGGGCTCATGGTCAAGGATTTTGCCAGCTCACAAAAGGAGATTTAAAAATCCTAGTTTGTAAGGAAACATTCCTTGTCTACATGCTGCCATCTTTTATTTTTCCCCAAACAAAATATTGTAGCTTCCTCCACGGGTGACTTCCTGTTGCAGTAAGGCATGGGTTTTGTTCAGGGTGATGCCTCTACAAACCTATACATTTGATTTGCATAGTTTGGGCCAAAAATGGCCATTTCAAATTTTGAAATTCTTCTTTCATGACTTGCTTCCGATCCCTCTTCGAAGCTGACAAAATCCCAGTATGAAAGCTGATCCCTTTCGTGAGGCAGCAAAACCTTGACCATCACTTTGTGACCAGATGGTCCTTCTCACAGATGAGGATTGACTCATGGTCAAGGATTTTGCAGTCTCACAAAGAGGATCAGCTCATGAGACTGGGATTTTGTTAGTTCAGCAACGGGATTGGTTTTTAACTCTTTCATGAGCTGACAAAATCCTAGTCCGTGAGCAATCCCTTTCGTGTGGTAGCAAAATCCTTGACCTTCACTTTGTGACCAGATGGCCAAAATCTGATGGTCAAGGATTTCTCAGAGATGGGAATTTTGACAGCTCACTAAAGGGATTGATCTCATGCTCGGGATTTGCTACCTTCATAACTAGATTTTAAAATGTTGCCACTGCAGTGTAAATAAATGATTTGGTCTTTTGGCTTGAAATTTGCAGGGTATTAAGAGGATGCCCCAGAGATGTCAGGTATGCTATTTAGGTGTTGAAAGTTAATTGGTTCCATAGGTATACCATCACAAAGTTGAGATTTTCCCACAGGATAACATTGTGGCCCATAGCTACTACGCTGCGATTTTAAAATGAAGCAAGATATGGATTTTTCGATTATTTACAGCTTAGATCACCTTCAAGTGATCTAAGCTGTAGAAACATGTTTGAAATCTAAGATTATACCAGCAATGGAATTTTTTTCCTACTTGCTACGGTTATGGAGATATTGGCAAAATGTGTTACACGGGTTCCAACAGTGCCTTTTCAGTGCTTTTCGGTGTCTATAGCTCATAAACAATGCAAGATACAGATTACTTCAATTTTTCTTGAGCAGATTTTGCTGTCATGATTACAACACTTAAATGTTTTTTCTAGCTGCTACGGTTCCTGAGATATTGACAAATTAGTGTTACAAGGGTTCCTTGCTCTATAGGGCTGCTGTATGGCTCTGTAGTTATGTATAAGTGGAGCACAGGGCCCAGAGGGTCCACACTCACAGACAATATCATTATGCAGAAATTAGTAGCTTGGTCGGGCCCGCTCCCACTAACACATGCTGTTTACTAGTTATATATACTTTTCAAAAAGTAATGAAATTCATTGCAAAAATTCATTTAATGCATCAGTTAGGGTTAAAGTGATAAGCGTGTGGACATGAGATGTTAGGGTTGAGCCCTAACCCCCACCACCACTCCACCCCATCCTCCACAGACGGACAGATGCGGGGTGTGCTATGGGATCTTGAGGCCCAACTTTCATCCCATTCTCTTTACTGTAGCATGTCAACCATTTACACATGGAATGGGGTGAGAGTTCAGCCTGCGTGACCCCATGGCACACCCTGAGGCCTGTCGGTTTGTGGAGGATGTGGGATGGGATATTGAGGGGTTAGGCTCAATCTAACGTCTCATTTCCCACATTTGTCACTTTAACTCAAACTGATGCATTAAATGAAGTTTTATGCAATTTATACACACACACACACACACAGCATTGTAGTATGTCTGTGTGTTACAAATAGTTTGATTTATAAATCTTGTCATGCAATACAGTTATGAGGGAGAGAGATACAGAGAGAGAGTATTAAAGTATGCTTATGTGTTATGGATAGTTTAATGTATAAACTTTGTAATACCTGTATATACTGTCATTTTCTAACAGCATTCAATGTTGATTATGCAAAATAATTAAAATATTTAGTAGTTGTTTGATTGTATGTTTCTGCGTGTAGAAAGAGTGAATGAACATGTTCCACTTCAGGAATTCTCAAGAGAATTTGGGACAACTAAACTTAGATGTGCAGAGTTTTTTTTTTAAACTGGGGTTACGTGAGGTTATATGAACAAATAGCATTCTAAAGTAAATTATGTTTAATTATATAATTGGTAGTTAGATGTTTCTTATAATTATAGCAGGGCAATTTTTCACCATTTATTAGTCCTCTCATACTTTTAAATGTTGCAGGATACTGCAGGGAAATACACCTGTGGGGAAAACAGCTAGTTGTACATACACGTACAGAAAAGCTATCTTAAGAAACATTAGGGTTTTAAAGTTGACATTTATAATGCATACCTTACGTAACTGAAATTAACCTTGAAACTGAACCATATGGGCCTTCCAGTGTGTGATAAGACAGATGGGGCAATAGTACACATTCTATCAACGCAGTGATAGAAGCATTCTAGACATGGTTGTTTTGTTTAGCCTTTACAGATGACTGACAGATTAAATGACTTGTAGTTTCAGTATGGCCTTAGACATTTGAGATTGTTAAAGTAAGAAAATTGCTCTAATGTCTATGGTTTTTATCTGTATTTGAAATGTCTATTCTTGTATTTTATGGTAAAGTGCTTCAAGATCAGTAATAGCCCTATATAAATAAATATTGACCTGCCTGTCTAGCTGTCTGTCTAGCTACCTATCTGTCTATCTGTTGACAGTATCTATTCGTATACAGTGTGGTTTAACATTAAGACATGTACAAAGGCTAATCACATGAGGACGAGGGTCCTGGACTTTAGGAAAAGTAGATTTTAAAGAATTGAGGGACTGCCAAATGAATTGCCTCAAAGGGAGGGGATTGCCAGGGAGGGCGGGGAACAGTCAGCAAAAATGGAGGGTATAACTAAAGCAGCTTGAGTGAAGAAGTGAGTAAAAGTAGAAGGCAAGAGAGACAGTTCTGGTTCTTTGAGGGAGTGGCAATGGTAGGAGGAAGTGTAGTGTAGTGGTTTAAGTGTACTGAGCTGCTAACCTAGAGAACTGGGTTTGAATCCCACTGTCACCATTTGCATACTGTGTGACTATGATCAAATTACCTAACTTCCTTCCTTCCTTCCTCCCAGGCCACTCCTGGAAACAAGCTTTGACTTACTGTGCCTTTCCTGACCAAAAAGTGTAAAAGGTGATGATAGAAAAAGGGTAACATTCCTGAGGTATGAGAAAACACAGAGGGAGGAGGACAATGAGGTATACCAATTAAAGCAGAGGGAAGCAGGCAAGGTGGTGAAGGGGCAAAGATGCAGACACAGGAAAGAATCACCAAGGAGGTGCAACGGGGGATGGGAAAAGGAAAGCAAGGAATGGGACAGTGAGGATTAGAAGGTCAGGGGAGCGGGATTGCACAGAAGAGGACCAAGAAGAAGCTGATATCCTGAGCAGGTACTTCTGATGAGTCTTCACAGTGGAGAGAGAGAGGATTGTGTGCCTGGGAGTAGCTGGAACAGTGGGGGTGGACACAACTTCATTTTGGATGAAGTGAGTGCCCTAAGTGAGGCACTCACCAACCATGGGAGACACACAGGTTGCACAAGCTCCAAAGGCAGTGTATTATTCCAAAGCACACAATCTGCACGCTGATGTAGTTGATGGTAGTCCCTATCAAAAGCTTTGTGATAAAGGACTACCGTCAAAATGTGTCAAGTGTGCAGGTTGTGTACTTTGAATAAATAATTGTTTTGGAACTATTGGAGGATGTGTCTCCCATGTGGTTGATGAATGCCCTTTTGTCTTTTAGTACTATCATTTCCCCACTTTAGATTAGAAGAAATGGGCATCTGTGCTGGGGGTATCTGGGAGCGGTTTTGTAATTTGCGGTGTTTTAAGTATGCGTGCAGCTTGGCTTAGGGTTCTGACAGCGAGCACGTGTTTTCCATAATAATTTTCCAGCATTATGGCAAATAACAACTGGATAAGTCCATACAAAAAAATAGCTCACCAGTTATATTTCCCATATAAGTACCCCAACCTCCTCCTCCCCAACAATCCCTGCTATTTCTCCCATCCCCCAAATACAGCATATAAACATTGCCCCACTTTAAACTGGTGAGTAATCACAATTATAAACATTAACAAGAGCAAAACAAACAATTGAAACAAAACTCCATCCCCTCCCCGTCTCACTGAGCAATTGATCGCCCAGCAGAGCTTCCTCTGTAAACCTTTAACAGTAAGGATAAGAATGCTGCCCTTAGGTGTGGGCACCTCATGGTACAAAACGCCTAAAGATGGGGACCATGTAGCCCAGAACATTAAAGCCAAGCAGGGCAGATAGAGCCCCTTCTGCCACCCTCCGCCCCATCCTGAAATGCCATATAGAGAGGCCTTAAGAAGTAGGTGTAAATATCACCCATTTTCTCCCCTAACCAAAGCATTATACACTACACAGAGGCAGTATATTTGTTTGTAAATTTCTTACTAAATTTCAGTGTAAAAACTTTACAACATTATACCTGTATGTCCACAAATGGTCACATAGTGCAGGAGATCACGTAAGGCTTGAAGATAGCTACATACAGTACTTTGGAAAGGGATCCACTGAGGGGAGGTGTACCTGAAGAATTTAAAGGATCTAGGGAAGGCTGTTAGGAGACCCAACGTGCGGACTGAAGAACGATTAGTGCAGACAGTGAAAAAGGGGACAAGACATTCTTTAGATACATCATCAAAAGGAGGAAAACTGGGGAGAGGGGAATTGCAAGACTCAGAGGTGATACAGGGAGTGTAGGAGGGAGACCTGAAAAGCAGAAATACTGAACAAATATTTATGTTCAGTATTCACTGAGGAGGGGAAGGTCAGGGACTACAGTTGGGTAACAGACGAGTGGGGTGGAGGTAAACACAAGTCCATTCATAGAGGGGAGAGTCCTGGAGGAACTCACAGCTAAAGGTGAACAAGGCAATGGGGCCAGATGGCGTACACCCAAGGATATTAAAGGAGCTGTGAAGGGAGCTAGTAGCACCTCTGGCAGCCATGCTCACCGAATCACTCAACACAGGGGTGGTGCCAGAGGACTGGAGGAGGGCACATGAGTCCTCTACACAAAAGTGGAAGTAGGAAGGAGCCGGGAACTACAGACCAGTCAGCCTCACCTCAGTGGTAAGCAAGATAATGGAAGCACTGTTTAAGGAAAGAATTGGCACACTTACAATCAGTTGGTGCCCAAGATCCAAGACAACATGGATTCACAGCAGGAAAGTCACATCAGATGAATCTGATATTTTGTTTTACTGAGTGATGAAGGAGGTAAATTTGGGTGGGGGCAGTGGATGTTGCTTACTTCGATTTCAGCAAGCATCTGACACCATCCCACATAAAAGACTAGTGAATAAGATGGGTAGTCTGGGAATGGGGCAAAAGGTGGTAAACTGGGTTAGAAACTGGCTCACAAACAGGAGGCAAAGGGTAGTGATAAATGGGATCCAATCCAGGGAGGTGAGTGACCAGCAGGGAACCTCAGGGGTTCAGTCCTAGGGCCGATCTTGTTTAATGTCTTCAGTAGTGACATTGCAGAAGGGCTGGAGGTAAGGTCTGCCTGTTTGCGGATGACACCAAGATCTGCAACAGGGCTGATACACAGGATGGGGTGGAGAAAATGAGGAGGGACCTGGGGAAGCTTGAAAATGGTCAGAGGTGTGGCAACTGAAGTTCAATTCAAAGAAGTGTAAAGTAATGCACATGGGGAGAGGAACCCACGGAGAGCTACAGGATGGGGAGTGGTGATGCCACTGTACAAAATCTAGTGAGGTCTCACCTAGAGTACTGTGAGCAATTCTGGAGGCCGTACCTTCGTAAGGGACATTGCTAGGGCAGAGATGGTTCAGAGAAGGGCAAATAAATGGTACAGGGCTTTCAGCAGAAAACCTACCAAGAGAAGCTAAAGGACCTCAATATGTGCTTGCTAGAACAGAGGAAGGATCGCGGGGACATGATAGAAACTTTCAAGTACCCTGAGGACATTAACAAGGAGCAGCTGGGAGACCACTTCCAATATAAGAGATGTACAAAAATGAGGGGCATTGTATGAAACTGGAAAGTGGCAGGCTGAGGGAAATGTGAAAAGTTCTTCACAGAGAGGGTGGTGGAACACATGGAATAGACTGCCACAGGAGGTGGTGGGGTGAACGCAGTGGAGGTTTTAAACATGCATGGAACAGGCATAAGGGTACCTTTGAGGTGGGAAGGAGGGTTGTAAAGCCAGTGGCCAGGTAGGGTCAAAGGCCACAAACTAGAATAGGGCTTTAGGGCAGACTGGATGGACCTGGTGGTCCTTATCTGCCAACAATGTCTATGTTTCTATGGGAGAGATATCTCACACATTTTAACTTGGATACAGGTACAGTTGCATGGTGAAGATGGAGATCTTTCTGAAAGGAGACTGAGAGTGTATTGTAATGGTGTAGGAAAGGTACATACTTATTTATGTTGTTTCTGTTGACTGGGAAAGGAGGACTAGGCAGTTCTGTCTGTTTTCAGCCTCATCCTGGGGGATACAGATGTTGCCAACTGACATTGAAAAGATTAAGCTGTTGGTGATATTTTCATGAATGGGGAAATTTGGCCAGGACACGGGAAACTCCTGCTGTTTCATTTGGGGGCACTGTCCCGACAGTACAGTGATGGAGGACCTCAGTGCTGTGCAAGCACTGCTACAGAATAGATGTTCAGAGGAGACCTCGGTGGGTGTAAATGTCACCACTAGCGAGGCTGTCCAGATGGAAAACAGTACACAGCAAACCTCCACTGCTGAGTCAGGCATAGAAGACGAACGGGAAGCAGCTTTGCAGCATATACTCACAGAGTGACTCCAGCTTGCAGAACCTGATTTTCAAGTGGCAAAAACTCTATTACAGGAGGAACAGAAGAGAAAATGTCTGCAGGGATGTCTCCATCACCAGAGGCATCGGCTTCTAAAATATTTGCAGTTTTAGGTCGGGAGACATCTATTGCTAAGGCTGACATCTTAGCGACTTCCTTTACACCACACAACTATGGTTTCAACTCTGAGAGGCGCCCACTGGTGGTGGATGAGCGCTTCATGGAGCAGGCTGGATATAAAATGACAAAGGTGTGTGGTGGCTGATCCACAAGATTCTGTCCATATTGAGGCTACTACTGCTATGGATATAACCCATGGTCTATGACAGCTCCAGAGAGCCCTGTGAGGCCTATATATGCATCAGAGGAGCTGGACTCACAACCCTCAGGTAACATTTCTTTTCACCTTTGAGGTCACAGGCTACATCCCACACTAACTTACTAAACGAGCCTGGGGAAAACTCTTCTGACCCTGTCCAGGTTCCAAGGGAAGATGCTCAGGATAATGTTGGCCCTACAGGCCCTACTTTGACCCCAACTCAAAATAAGTGTTCATATGCTGGCCTCTTTATAAACCTGTGGACTTGCCAAAATGCAGGAATGCCATCTGCCTCAGATATCTGGGAGGAGTGGATAAGCTGCCCAATCGATTTTATGTAGGCAGGACCTTATTAAAACAGTCTCTGGGTTTCTCTCCCAGTGAGTTCTATGCCCTTATCCATGCCCCAGGGAACAAACCTTTGATGTTAGCTTTTAAACACCTGGCATCCTTGAGAGGTTCTGGACTAAATATTCTATCCTGAAAATGAATCCTTTATGGTCCCCTTTCAGGTTATACCCTTTACGAAACAATCTTTTCAGTATAGTGACAGTATTGTTTTGAAACGAGGGGGTCAACATTATTGACATTCTATACTGGCTTGACAAATGCTGTGATGTGCAAGGTTCCCCAGAACCAATCCTAGACAATGAAGGTTTCTGGAATGGGGGTGACATCTCAAAGTCAACATTTACCAAATTGTTTTTATCGGTCGAGACAGGGGTTTGTGTTTTACCCAGGCCAGCCCAGCAAATGCCAGAAGTGTGGGTTCCCCACCATATCAGCACCACCTGTGAGAAAATTATGTTTTCCATGTGGGGAACTAGGCGCTCAGGTATTGAATATGACAATGCACCAACTTGTAATTTCTAGGATAAGGTTGGACTTATCTTCACTGATTGTCCCTGGGCATCCCACAATACAGATGACTCTGATTTCACCATGCAGGATTTTATATAAATACAGCTGTGAGAAGACCAAGAGATTTTCAAGACCTATGGCCTCCTAGGGGCTCATGAGCTGGGCCTCCACCCATGACTGATCCCTCACAGGGTGATGTTCCACGTCTCCCACCTGACTTTCCTCTAGACCCATTTTTGACACATCATATTTCCCCACCTAGTACAGTTCCTTCCTCATTTGCTGTACTACAGGAAGAACCAGGTACCCGCGGGGAGTAATGCTTCACCACCCTACCCCTCCTGAAAGTTCAGGAAAGTCAGATTCAGACACTGTGACTCTGAGGCCTTCTTCTTCTGGGGGTTTCTAGTGTTTCCACTTCAGAAACTTTGCCTCTTACCAACAGATATGCTGAGCTCCCTCAAGACATAGATTATACTGATCAAGATCGGATGATATGATACTTCTAGGACATCTTCCCAGAGAGACCCTGGTTCAGATCCTGATAATCCTAACAAAAACAGGGTATTAGAACTGGGCCTAAAAAAGTTCTAAGAAAACGCCATGTCCCTCCCGAGGGTTTTACTTAATCAACCACTTCTGCTTGTGATTTACATATTGCCTCTCTGAATGTCAATAGTATTAGATCTGAAAGAAAGAAACTATCTACTTTTGTTGTTACTCACACTACTGTTGACCTGTTTTTCAGGATACCAGACTATACACTGTTGATGATTTTTATATAGCTTCTGCTGCTTGGCTTTGGGGTAAATGTTATTGGTCTGGGGGAATGCGCTATGTTCTAGCCTTGGTATTTGTTTGATAAATTCATCAATACAGGTAACAAATGTGGTGGAGGTAGAGGCAGGCAGATGCTTGATGTCGCTATTCAGAAGTCACACTTTGACTTATACATTTATGCTCCACAATGTAAATCTGAATGAATTTCCTTGCTTACTAAAATTCAGCCATACCTTTCCACTAGGAAAATGTCCTTTTGGGGGATTTTAATACAAATAGGACTGTATCAGATGGGGGGCGAGGTCTGCTAAACTATATTGTGATTCCACATGCCTGAATGATTTAATTTGTCTTACTGGTTTAGAGAGAATTAAAGAATATTTCCAACATGTTGGCAGGTGTCTGGATCCCCAAAAACAATCTTATTCTGCACTTAGAAATGAACGTCTGTCAACCTATTCTCAATTAAATAAAGGGATTTTTGTGGACTCCACTGATGTTACAAACATTAAAGAAAGGCTCTCACAAGCTCAGTATGGTAGGGAAAACCTTTATTTATTTAGTGATTCGGAAAAGACTTTGAGGAAAGCTCTTTACAAAGGTTCCATGTCAACTCAAAACATAGGTACAAGTTAAATAACAAGGAAAACACTTTATGAGGGTGGGGGAGCAACTTTTCTTTAGCAACAAAGGGGCTACATGGGAGAGGAACAATGACCACAAGGTGGCACTGCAGGATATGGAATGAAACCGGTCCCATATACAATACATAAGAAGAAACTTAGAACTGTTGGAACTTCACTCATTGTATAATTGAAAGAAATATTTCTAGCAAGATATCCTTAGCAGTGAAAGGGCATCCTGAGTCTGCAACAAGGATTTTTTCCAGGAAGCTGGAAATTAAATAAGGTAATGCTCTTCCCAAAAGGAAAGGATGCCTTGTATCCTCAGATTATAGACATATAGCACTGCTGTCCACCCTCTCAAAGTTGCTGGAGTATCAAGTGGAAAATCAGCTCTATAAAGAGTTGCATGAAAACAGGTTACTCACGGCCACCCCATAAGCTAGCTGCAGGGTGTTGTGCTGCTTTGCTGATGTCCCAGGTTTGGAAGTCAGTCTGGGAAGTCACGTTGAGAGGCAAGTCAAGGCAGAGACAGCTGGTGCTTGGCAGTGAGTCTCAGTAGGGAAGGGTTGGTGGTGAGTTCTGTTACCACAGTGACCCCTGTGGCTGGGCCAGGGAGCTTGCCTCTGCTGCAGGATAGGCTGTGGCTGTGTGAGGACACTAGAGACATTGCCCTCACCAGTAGAGTAGGGAGCGAGGGAGAAAAAGGGCAAAAACCCAGCAGCTGTCTAAATGGTGGCTGGGTTCAGTCAATCAGGGTATATGCCTGTGAATGTTTATCCCTTGGAAGTGGGACCAGTAGAGAAAACCTATATGGAAAAAAGAAAACAGATGATAGTGTGGTGGAACACTATTACAATGGAATTGATTGAACACAAGAGTTGTTGTACCATCAATGTGACTTCAGAATGCTGTTGTACCATTCTGGTATGTCACATCGATGGTACAACAACAAGAATGCTCTTGCGGTCTCATTGCCCTGGTTGCTGGCGGTGATCGTCTGTTTTTCATTTCTGGTTTGAGCATGCAGTTGTGACAGCTGGAGCGAAGGGAAAATGAGCAATTGCAATGTCACCAGTGACGCCCACCACAAGAAATGCATGTCCGCTTGACAGTCGATGTTACTCTTAAATACTTACTTTTTTCTTTATTATTTGACTGTCTACAATAAAGATGTACAATAAAAGATTATTTGACTGGCTACAATAAAGATGTGCAAGGAATGTTCCCCCTTTCTAGGTGTATCTGTGTATGGCTGAAGAAATGGGGGTTACTAGTGGGTATCACAGGGTTCAGTACTGGGTCCAGTCCTTTTAAGTCTTTATAAGTGACATTGCCAGATGGACTGGAAGGAAAAGATGCCTCTTTGCAGATGACACAAAGATCTGCAACAGGGTTGATATACAAGGAGGCGTGGAAGAATGAGAATGGACTTGGTAAGGTTAAAGGAATGATCCAAGTATGGCAGCTTGGATTTAATGCAAAGAAGTGCAAAATAATGCACATGGGAAGCAAAACCCAGGGAAGAGTACACAGTGGGGGTGGGGGTAATAACAAAATGGAAAGGGACCTGGGAGTAATCATATCAGATGACCTTAAGGTTGGCAAGCAATGTGAGGAGGCAGTAGGAAGGGCTGAAGGAATACTGGGATGTACAGGGACAGGCATCACCAGCAGAAAACAAGTTGTTATCCTCTGTACAGACAGTTAGTGAGACTCCATCTAGAGTACTGTGTCTAGTTCTGGAGACCTTATCTCCACAAGGACATAGACAGGATGGAGGCAGTCTAGAGGAAGGCAACTAAAATGGTGCAGGGTCTGCAAGAGAAGCCATATGATGAGAGAGACTAAAGGAGCTTAATATGTATACCCTTGAGGAATGGGGGGACATGATAGAAACTTTTAAGTACCTCAGTGGAATCAACAAAGTCCAAGAGGGTAGCATCTATCAGAAAAAGAGATGTGCAAGAACAAGGGAGCACAATTTGAAGATAGAGGGGACAGCTCAGAGGCAATTTGAGGAAGTATTTTTCACAGAGAGGGTGGTGGATGCGGGACCACCTTCCTGAGAAGATTGTGGATTCTAAAACTGTGGGAGAATTCAAGAATGCATGGGACAGACATAAGGCAATTCTTGTGTGGGGTAGGAAGAAATAGGCTGTTGGTTAACTAGGATCTGCAGCTTATCCTGTAGGTAGGGAAATGGGCAGACTAGGTGGGCCAAGCAGTCCTTATTTGCCATCAAAGTCTATGTTTCTACAGTAATGGACTATGGGAAGCTCTGAATGTTCTGTTAAACTTGCTCAGCCTTTATGACCACAACTGTTGCCCATACACTATACAAGACGATGTATGGGGAACAGTTAACAACAAACTGTGTACACTTCACTTTGCTCTGAGATCTATCTGGTTGTCATGGTAACCTCTCGACATATACACAGCTTTGTTGTTAGCTGTGCCCGTACATTACTGAAAAATAGCTATTAAAGGGACACCGTCAGCCCTGTCAGTCAATTTCTGGTCATCTGTGACTAGTTTGCATCTAGACCCACACTTGGTAAATTAAGTCTGTAGAATGCTGACATATATAAAAAAATAATCATTATTAATTACTCTTTTAGACACATTTTGATCATTTTCAGACTGAGTTGTCCACGCTACTTCAGTCACTGCCTGGAATGCACATCTGGCACACAACACGTTCATGAAGCTTACATTTTTCCATGTATATTTAATGAAGCGTATAATGCAACGGAGTATCTAGTACTTAATCGGAGTTTGTGTGTCTCTAAATAAAATGAGCACTGATGGTACTGCTAAATAGGTTTGAAAAACAGAGCTGAGAGCCTGCGCGCGCACTTTGTTGGGGGCATGGAAATTGCCAGCCTAGTATATCTAGTGCTATCACTAGAGGTGAGACATGGTAGGGCATGTCTTTATTTGATTGTATGTCCATTCCAAGCTGGTGCAGGAGTCATACAGCATATTAAACATAACAGTCATGCTAACCATATGGAGACAGGTCAGAATTCTTTTCCACTGCCATATGCTTGATTGAGATATGAACTGCTCCAGCTTGACTGTGGACTATAAAAACATTTGGAGTACATTCCACAATAGTGAGCCTACAATCCCCAAATCCCTATCCCCTGAAGATTTCCAGCACATTCTGGGGACTTCTTCATTCACTAGAATACTGCCAACAGCTTAATCTTGTTGAATTTCAGTACATTTTATCTGTATCACAACTCCCCCACCACGGGAGATGATTTTGAAAGTAGGCAGTATTAGCTAGCCATCCTTTCCGGTCAACAGAAACTAAATAAATACCAGCATGGTTTTAAGACCTGACAAAGGCTTTCAACCTGGTGAGCCAACCAGTCTTGGAATTACAGTGGGGCTTGCCTGGACTTGCCCCCAGCTCTGCAGAGAGTGCCAGTAGCTCATGCATCATTATCATTGATTATAAGCAGTACACCCCTTTCGCCGACACCCCGAGCGATTTAAATAGGAAAAAGACCATTCGGCAACATTCGTGGTAATGGTCCTTTCTCCGTTTCACCTTTCCCCAGTGTTCCCGCCTTCTCGGACCAACTCCTACCTGGAGTTGGAACTCTAAAGTCTGGGTAAAAGGGAGGCAGAGCAAACAGAGAAACACCCATTTAAGAGGTGGCTAATACCTGCATCGGTATTGTGCTGTCCCTGTGGGGAGGTTGGCATTGTCGCTGATGAGAAAATGTGGTGCTTCCATTTATAAGTCTAATTAATTGTTCATGAGCTAAAGAAGCTCACAGTTTGCCTGCCATGCCAGTCTAAAATCTCTTAGAAATGGCCAGCATGGCAGCCACATAGTTGATTGAGCACACTACACTGACAGCAGTGGCGGTGAAACAAAGAAGTGTTTTTGTGCCTGCTGTCAGTGTACATTAAGAAACAAAATAAAAACTGAGCCAGTCATATTCCTGTTTTTACCTGCTGCACATCATGATCGCTGTTACCACCAGCATGTCAGCATAGCCCAAAAACTTTACTGCAGGAACAATGCTGGTGCATGCTGCCCCGAAAAGAAGGGATGTCATTATTGTGATAAGACTTGTAATCACAATAATGGCCTCGAATACAGTCATTTCCTGTTGATTAGCGACTGGTTGGGTGGGGTTGGCCCAAGGCTGTGCCTCAGGCAGCCCCAGCCAGTTGTTAATCTTCAGGAAAATAACTGGCTCTTCAGTCATTATTGCTAATTCATACAGGACTGGGGGCTTGCTTTAAAGATAAGGTCCCTGGGCCCCGCTGTCTCTCAGAGTTCATAAAGCATATTTCCTGCATGGGAACCAACCCTTACTTTTGGCTTCTAAATAGCAGTGTGCATCTTGAATCCTTAAAGGGCTAGTGTACTGCCTGAAATAATCATAACTTTCAGAAGTAGTAGTATCACTTCTTATGTCTAAAATACTTTTTTCTTTTCTGTTTTCTAGTTGGCAGATTTTGTGCCCCTAACCTCCCTATGTATTTATAACCAACTCTGAGGTGCACATATTTATTCATGGTCACTGTAACTGTCATGCCGCTTATGACGTCACTGTTACTAAGTAGCCGTTATTGAGTAGCTGTTATTACCTGATACCTGGGTGGTTCCTCACTTAGACTACTGTTTGTAGTCCTAACTTTCAAGGTACATCTTTGAAGTTGCTCTGAAGATGCACCTCCAAGGTGGGTTGTGAATAGGGATGCACCCATATGCATGGGCACTCTCCTCCTGATGCGCTGAATACCATTATAGGTTGTGTTCAGCATATCAGAGATGGTCCAGCACATCTGAGATGCACCAGCGCATCTCTGCCCTTGTGAATCACACTGGGGCACATCTCGATGCACCAGTGCACCTCAGATGCACTGGGCACATTTCTTTTGTGAATACCACCCATATTTTTAACTTAAGGTCACCAGACACAGCTCTTCACACAGACTCTGATGGAATAATGCTTCAGACAGCAGTAGGTAAGACAGTTTAAAATCAGGCACTGACCACCTCCATAAAGAGGGACATGCTTCAAAACTTTAAGTTTGCAAGAGTAAAGAGAAGTGCTTGATTTATTTTGCAGTATGTACAAATGAACAAATTCCAGAAATCACCTTGTCCATTTACACTTCAGATTAAATGAAGACTTGTACACTTTGCAACTTAAAAGCATTTAAGTAGCGCATCTTTTTTCACAGAGGTGGTGAGTATAAGAACATAAGATGAACATAAGAATGGTGTCAGCGGATGGGGACCACTTGATCCATCTAGTCTGCCCAAGGTGGCTACCCTGTCCCTCTAATTGTTCCAGCCAAGCTGTCCACACTAGCTTAAATTCTCTTACTGTTTTAGCTGCCACGCTGTCTGTCCCACGCCAGCTTAAATTCTTACAGGTTTAGCTGCCACTACCTGTGCTGGCAGACTGTTCCATGGCTCTGTCACCCTCTCTGTGAAGAAGTACTTTCTATTGTTGCTCCTGAACTTGCCTCCCACCTGATGCAAGTTGTGCCCCTTGTCCGAAGTTCCCTTGTTTTCTTGGAAGAGGTTCTCCATCTTGTTTATTCCCTTGACATATTTGAATGTTTCTATCATGTCACCTCTGTTTCTTCTCTGTTCTACTGAGTACAACTTCAGTTCCGTGAGCCTAGTTTCATATGTCTTATGGTGCAGCCTCTGCACCATTTTAAGTGCCCTTCTCTGCACCGTCTCTAGTCTGTCTTTGTCCTTTTCAGGTGTGGCCTCCAGAACTGGACACAGTAATCCAGATGCGCCTCACCAAGGATCTGTACAGTGGCATGATTACTTCTTCCTTCCTATAAATCCTAAGATTCCACTTTTCACTTATTTTGTAAGTTTTGAGTTATTGGTGATGAGTACACCCAGGTCCCTTTCCATCTTTGTTACCTCCAATTGGTGCCCATTCAGTGTGTACTTTACTTCTGTTTCACTTTCCTAGGTGCATGATCTTGCATTTCTTGGTGTTAAACTTTAACTGCCATACTTTTGACCACCTCTAGTTTCCTGAGGTTGGCCACCATGCTTGTGGCCCCTCCTGTGTGTCCACCCTGTTGCAAAGCTTTGTATTGTCTGCAAACAGACATACCTTTCCCTCCCAATTCCTCTGCAACATCACTGATGAATATGTTTGATTTTTTTCCTGGTAAGTGCACTAGACAAATTCTTGTCTATTTTCTGGCATGACCCAGGAGGAGGAAGGGATACAGATGAATGCCAGCTGACCTGAACCAGATTAAGCTGTTAGTGGTATTTTGAGTGAACGGTTGAATGTTAAAGAGTACTGGACCCAGCACTGACCCTCGTCCACCCACCTTCCTGTGACATAGCCCCATTTGCCAAGACTCTCTGTTTTCAATTTTGTAGCCAATTCCTAACTCAGTTGACTATCTTGTGCCCCTAACCCTGTGTGCTCCAGCTTATTTCCCAGCCTCCTGTGGGGACATTGTCAAGCTTTACTGAAGTCTAGTACACTATGTCCACCAAGCCACCCTGGTCCATTGTTTTGGTAACCCAGTCAAAGAAATGTGTCATGTTTGTCTGACATGATCTTCCTGCTGTGAAACCATGTTGCCTGGGGTCTAGTTTTCTATTTTCCCTCAGGTATTCCACTATTCTCCCTTTAGTAGTGCTTCTATCATTTTTCCCACTATTGAGGTTAGGATGACTTGGCGATGGTTCCCAGTATCCTCCTTACTTCCTCCCTTATGCAGTGGGCATCACTATTGCTGTTCTCCAGTCCTGAGGTACTGTGCCACTCTCCAGTGATTGACTGAATAATTCTGCTAGTGTGCTGTAATTTCTTCCCTATTCCTTCAACACCCCGGTGAATTCCATCTGGCCCCACTGCTTTATCAACCCTAAGTTTGCTTAGCTCTTCTAGGATTCCTTCCCTTGTGAAGGGCCCATGTCTGCCTCTTGTTATTGTGTTCCATCTGCTTGGTGGAAGACCTTCTCCACTGTCCTCTATTGTGAAAGTGGAGCAGAAGAGCGTGTTTAACATCTCTGATTTGCGATTGCCATCCTCTGTCATCTGCCCATCTTGTGCTGTTAGTCTGACCATCCCCTTTACGCTTCCTTTTTCTCTCATGTACCTATAGAAGGTTTTATCTCTTCTTGACCTCTGTGCTGTTTTTTGCTCTGCTTGTGCTTTGGCCTTCGAATGGCTCTTTCTGCCTCCTTGAGTGTATTCCTGTAGTTGTCCATGTCGGCTGTCTTCTGTAATATCTTGAATTGCTTAAAGGCCCTCTTCTTATCCTATATTATTGCTGTTAAGTCTCTGATGAACCAGAGCAGTTTTCCTTCTTTTGATCTATTGATTTGATGCGACATTGTTCAGTAACTGTTGCTATGGCCTTCTTAAAATGCTCCCAGTCATATTCCACATCCCCATGCCTCCCCAGCTAGTAATGATTTGATTCTTGATCTCATCTCCTGGAAAGTTTGCCCTATGGAAATCCAGGCTTTTGAGTTTTATGTAACATATTTCTTCTACCTTGTTGATTGATAGCCAGACTGACCTATGGTAGCTGGTCCCTAGGTTTTAGCCCACCTGACCATTTGAAACACTTGAGCTGTTTGTGAGCACTAGGTCAATGGAAGCGTGGTCTCTAGTGGGTGAGTTCACTAGCTGGTTGATCCCCACCCCTTTCAGTGTGAGCAGAAACTCCTACTCCTTGCAGAGGATGAAGTATATGAGGTTCAATGTACATTGGGCAGACTGAAGTCCCCAACTAATAACAGCTCATCTTTGTCAGCCATTGAGATGGCTTCTAGGAGTTCCTTGTCAATTTCTAGTTCCTGGGTTGGGGGTCTGTATATAACCTCCACTCTGATGGGGTCCTTGTCCCAGCTCCTAGGATAACCCATAGGCCTTTGTGTTCCTGTGTTTTCCTGGATCTCTGCTGCGTTGATCCCTCCCTTACATGCAAAGCCACCCTCCTTCCTTTCCTCATGGTCCCTTCTGAAGAGCATGTAACCTGGTATGACTACATCCCAGATGTGGTTCGTGGTGAACCACATTTCCATGACTGCAATCCAGTCTAGTTGTGTTCTGCCAACATGGCTGTGAGCTCTGGATATCTTGTTCGGTAGGCTACGAGCATTAATGTACATTGCCTGCCATCCCCGGGTCTGCTTTTGTAAGTCTGGTCATGCAGTTTCAAACTACAATGTTTGTGTTTCATACTCCCATCACTTTTCCTTGGTGGATGATCCTTCTGATCTAAGGTCACACTAAACTTGTGGCGCTGAGATGCCATACTAGCGAGCTGGAGAATGGGGAGGACAGATGCGGTTTCTCTGATGTGACGGGTGCCCAGTTTTAAACTTTGCTCTCAGTGCACTAGGGTCAGGATTTTCAAAGCCTGCATGCAGGCTGCAATAATGGCAACTTGCACAGAGTGCCAGTGCAGCCAGAATCCTGCACCGATTTTCCAATGGACAGTGTCCCAGTGGCAAAGTCCCATGGCTTGTGGCAACAGTGGCAGTGCACCACAGAGATGGTGCACTCAGAATGCCACAGCAGCTGCAGGTGGATCTGTGAGAGCTGCACCCTTGGATGGGAAATATTGTAATGGCTCATGCCCCATCACTAATCTGCAATCTGGCGGTAGAGGAACTAGTACTCAGGAGTACCCCTAGTGCCCCTTCACCCCTGATTTACCCTCAATACTGCAATATTAATAGAATATACTCCCCTGATGATCTAGTGCCCTCCCTCCCCACTCTGATCTACCCATTCATTGCAATATAAATAAAATATACTCCCGGTGATCTAGTGGACACCTGGCCACCCACCCTCCACCCCTGCAGGTAGTATCCACCACCTCACCCACATCCACACCCAGATTCAGCTACCAGCACAGCCTTTCTGCACCACCATGGCAGGCCACTGAATGAACTGTCAGAGTGTACTGTATAGTTCTGCACTCTGAGGTGCCATCTTTCTAATGAGACATTAAATTGAGGTCCTGTCTGCCTATTCTGGGATGTTAAAGATCCCATGGCACTTCTCAAAAAAGTAGGGGGATTTTTTTTTTATCTAAAACAAACATAAAACCAAAATACAACTGAAAACAACATACATACTGTACAATAGAAATAGACCAATTAATCACATTCAGAAAATAATGAAATAATACGTAGCATCTTAATCCATACATTTCACTGAGTTAGAGAAAGAAAAGCCTAAGACAAGTGAAAGCCAAAACAAAGTTTCAATCTGAATGTCATTATTTTGGGGAAAAGCTGCAGAATTTCCCCAGTGTCCTTGCCAAATTACTACATTCGCTAAACACCACCAACAGCTTTATCTGGTTCAGGTTCAGTTTGCTTCCATCTGTACTAACACCCAGGACAAGGCTGCAAATAGGCAGAATTGCCATGTCTTCCTTTACTGGTCAACAAAACTAAATAAATACTGTAAATAAATACATTTGACAATTTGTTCCATTTGGCAAGAATAGGCTGAAATAGGTCACAGAGTTTCATTTTGTGTTGGTGATTTTCCCTGCATCTGATTCTTCCCTATTCTGGGACCTGACAATGTTTTCTGCCTTCACACTGTATTTTTGGCTGTGACCCCTTTCAAAGAAGCATTCTTTATTTCAAGGGCACCTGCTTCAAATTCTTGTTCAGTACTGCAGTCACGTCTCAACCTGAGATGTTACCTCTTCAGTATGTTGGCGACAGTGTGGCATGGGAGGCAACTGGAAGCTAAAGGTAAGTATTCTGATATGTCTCCTTGTGGAATATGTCAGTGCAGATGTACCATCTTCTTCTTTCATGATTGGGATATCCATAAAATTCCATATTTTGTTTTTGTGAGCCACTTAGGTGAGTCTCAAATTGGATTTGTTGAGGTAAAAATTTCACAATTTATTCCTGTTCCAAAAGGCTCATGCCACACTGCTAGCACATCATAAATAAAGTGCATATTGTTGTTCCCAAATCCCAACATGCAAATTGGCAATCAAGGGGTCAAAGGTCACTTCCGCTGCTGTCCCTTCATTTGTAAGTAAATTTATCCAAGAAGGTAAACACATTATACTTGAGGACATGTTCTGCTGATTGAAATAACAATTCCATTAGTGGGTTTGTATTGGCTGGACATTGATTCAGAAAGAATGCCATAGCATCAAGGGACCCTTGTGGAAATGACAGTACATAGTGACTGCACATCCAGAGTAACTAGATAAGAGTCGCTATCAACTGCAATGTCATGTAGGATTTACAAAACATCCCTTGTGTCTTTAGGATAAGAACTTAATGTTGTAACATAAAGACAAATGTGGAAGTCCATACAATCAGACAGGGGGTCAGTAAGTGATCGAATGCCACTTGCTAAGTGCCTTCCAGGTGGATATGTAAGAGATTTCTACACTTTGAGTAGTACACATGTTGTTGCATGGATTGGATGTTCTGTTATTAAAAGTCCCTTGTAGTTTTGTCTATATTCCTCTTTAGAAATGCTGCCACATTGGTATAATCAAAAAACTTGTTTTCACTGGTGGGATCATGATCTAGCATCATGTAAAACTTCCAATTTTTCAGCTGGGGAAAATTTCCTTTCACAGTCTGCTGTATCAAGAAGCACAGCACTGCCTCCTTTATCTACTGGTTTGACTTTAAGATATCTGTCACTTTGTAACATTCTTAAAGCTTCTTTCACTCTAGTAGTCACATTCTGGTACTCAAGATCTGGAGATTTTCAAAATGTGCTGAAAGGTCTCTTACACAAATTCTTGGGAAGTCAATATTGTGGCGCTTGGGGTAGGCAAAGGACAAGTTCTTGTGAAATCCTGTTACATTTTCTGGAGAACTTGTGGACACATTCTCTGTCAGGTCTTTCCGGTTTGATCTTTTGTAACACATATTTTGATTTTGTAATGAAATGATCTAAAGGTTAAATTCTCCAGGCAGTACATAATCCACTATTGTTTGGAACGCAGTATTGGTCCGTGGGACCAAATAATAGTCCCTTGTTTAATACATTATTTTCTGTTTTAATAAAAGTAGATGAGGGAGAGAATGATAACTTTTATTTTGGATTTAGTAGTATCTCTGCTGTCTTTCTTGTGGGTTCTGCTTGTTTTATGGTCTCAAAACTTCCATTGTTTGTTGGTTTGGTGCTTGCCCTGACTGTCTTGGTCTTTGGCTCCTCCTCCTTGACTTGTGCTCCTCTGGTCTTGTCTCAGTCCCATTTGCTGGTGAATGCCCTGGTAGTGATTTGGGTGAGGCTCCTTTGTAGGTTCCATGGGGAAGTCTACCTCTAAAAAGACCCATCTGATCTTTCAGACACTGATTCATTGGTGTTATCCTCAAGTTGAGTGAAACTCTTCTGTCTCTCTTTAAAATACCCTTGTTTGCTGCACCAGTCATTTTCCAGACAGAAGGTGTGTGATACTACATAAACCACAAGAGCAAAGTATCATGCGGTTCTATGTCATAACAGCGATCACCAAACAGTAATTGCTATTATGGTGAGTGTATATTGCCAAAAAGCAAATTGACGATATACACTTACCGACAAACCGAAACCTGGCAACCTAAAGTGTTTTTGTGGGGGCTGTGCTTTCCCTCTTACTGCCCTGAATTAGGATTTCTAACTCCAGGGGTGCATGTCAGGAGGGACACAAATTCAGCCACAAAAGAAATTTAAGTCCAGGAGCCGCTGCCTGTGGCAAAATGTAGTCCTTCCCATCCACAGACCTGAACTCAGTACCTGTTGTGCCAGAGCCAGACTCCTTCACCTCCACACCACATGGCTGGCTTTGCAGCAGCAGGGACAGTTCCTGCACATTATCCTGTTCCCCATCCCTCACCATTCCCTTTTCCTGTTGGTTTCCTACCCTTGCAGTAGAACCAGTCACTACCCTTGTGGATAGCTCTTCCAACAGTGCTGAATATGGAGTCACCATTTGATGGTTGCCCATATTCTGGCACTGTTATCACTGGATCCTATCATCCACAGAGGGGGTGTAAACAAATTGAGAACAACACTGATGTTAATTACTTCCTTTCTTTAATTACTTGTTCTAGAAAGAGATGCTTTGTTAAGGATGGAAAAGTAACTCGCAGAGCTGAGCTCCACAATACATGCATGTTTCTGACATGGAGTTTGACAGTAACTGTTTTTTACATTGAGAACAACCTTAGCTAGTAATTATAATACCAGTAATAATTGTTTAAAATGGATTCGCTATTACTGTCACTTCAAGTGACTGGAATGGGTGTATTAAACGAGTGGAAGACTGTTTCCTTCATACTGGGATTTTAACATGAGCACCACATTCAATGTGA
Source organism: Neoceratodus forsteri (assembly GCA_016271365.2). Taxonomy (NCBI): domain Eukaryota; kingdom Metazoa; phylum Chordata; order Ceratodontiformes; family Ceratodontidae; genus Neoceratodus; species Neoceratodus forsteri. The sequence continues at coordinate 34,707,015 of JADMNL010000033.1, forward strand.
TACTCTTCAGATTGTCATATCTGTCAACACTGTGCTGTTTGACTTGTCCCCGGTCACTGTCTCTGTCACTTCCTCCTCGAAGACTCTCTCAATACAATCTGCAGTGACTCCTTAAACTTTTCCTCAGGTCACTTCCAATGAAGAAGTATATGAGTGGGTTGATACTGCTCCCAATCACAGACAAAAGCTTAGTTAGGAACTGGAGGACTTCAACAAAGAGGGACTTGCTGGATTTGGAAATGCAATACTTAAGAAATACGTTGATCCTAAAAGGTGCTGAAAAAGCAAAATGCAACCAACGAGGCCAGTAATGCTTTGTTGAGGATTGCAGAATGCAGAGAAGTATTCCTTCTAATCTTAAGTGCAATTAACAGGGTGCAAATAATCAGGATAGGAACCAGAACTAAATAGTAATCACCAAGCCACTTATGACAAAGGTCTGATGTGCCTTGGGGCTTGATATATTAATATTTCCAGTTTCCTTACAGGAAGGCACCTTCTTGAGTATATTTCTAATTGTGCTGCTCAAAGGGCAATAATCCACAGTGCAGTGCATGTTTTTATTGCAACTGTCTTGAACCGGTGGTACGGTACCATATAGACCGCCAGGCACGCCGCGCATCGGTCCTGACTTATTGCTGTAATGATTAATAGTGTAGTCTCGACTGCCATCCAATCAGTACTGATATGGGTAGCCATAAATGTAGTAATTTTTGGTTCTGATTTTGAAAGTCTCACCAGGGCAGATACACACCTACATGCCAGGTAAAGAAAATCAGCAATGGCTAGGTTTAAGATGTATACTGTATAGGAGTTTCTCCTGATCCTGAAGACAAGGAACCAAATCACGATGCCATTGCCAGGAAAGCCAAGCAGGGATATGAATAAGGAAGACCACAAAAATGAACTGCCAAATGTCTCATAAGTCTGACATGATGACGTGTTTATATTATCAGCCACTGGCTGCTTCTGTCCATATATTCCCACTGAGATGGAATGCTGCTTGTCATAGTTACAGGATTGGCTAAGCATACCTGCAAAAACAAAAAAAAGAAGACAGAACATCAGTTTGGAAAGAAAGATAAATAGTAATAGTAGTAGTAGTTTAGTTGTTCAACAAAGTAGTCATTACAAAAATAAGAATAAAACATCTAAATAAAAATTCAAGTAACAGGATGTAGTTACAGTACAGCATAATACATTCATCAAGTATCAACACATATAATACATAAGAATAATTCATTTATTTAAAGCATATGTAACCCCTTGTTCCCAGGGGTTACTAGAATCCCACTTACTGTCAGTGGCAGGCAAGAAGAGGCAGTTAGTGAAATGCCAGTTAAATGGATTTCACAGTGTCCCACTCTGTTTTTAGTCTCAGCTGAGCTGGAGTGATGATGTCACTTTAGAATTGTCACAGCAGCACGTGCCATGTTGGAATGCTTAGCTGGGGAATTAGCTATAGAAGTTAGAGTTCAGTAGTCTGTGGAGTAGTCTGTAGAGTGGAGTGCTAGGCTCAGGTTTTAGCTCTGACAGAGAGCTACCTCTGTGGTTTGGGCAGTTTGTTCTCACCCTAGAAGAAGAACATGGAAGATGGAGAGTGAAGTGGTAGAAACCATTCCAAGAGGGTTTTCCAGTACCTCATCCCCAGAGGGATGGGGAATTCAAGGATTCAGAGGCAGTCCTCTGGTCCATGCCTGGACTGTGTTGAAGCTGCCTGAGATTCATCTGCTCTGTGATTACCTGAGACTTTTGTGTGGAAAAGCCCTGGGACACCTGCATTCCTGTAGTGAGTCTTTCTCTGACAAAGGGACTCTGTCACCAAGACTGTTTTCTGTTTAAAAGTGTCTGCCTACTATGGGGTCCAGAGAGAGACTTGCAAGTACAGAACTTTTAGTCTGTGTCTGATTTAGAAGTGTCTGCAAAGTGAGGGTCTAGTGAAGAGACATTGCCAATTACAGAACTTTCAACTTCAGGACACCTCAGAGGTGTGGGATGTAGTATGTTAAATGTGAAAGACATTTCAAGATAACAGCCTCACAGAAAACTTGTAGATGCTATTAACCAGTTGAATGGCAGAGTATAAATCTGAAACAAAAGGTGGAAACCCCTCCCATCTGGAGTAACCACGCTTACATCTCCGGTTCAGTTTGGACACCTTTGTTTTCTTTCAGAGCATTTGGCCAGTGCCTGAAGAAAATAGTTTACCCAGACATGGGTTGTATTTTCTGTGAGCCTGTATGTGCTGTTTGGTGGTTGAGAGTGCCTCCAGTAATTCCTCATGAAATATGGGAAAGACTCCTAGTACTGGCCGAGGGTGCCTGGTCAAGGGAAGCGCACTAGATCTAGCCATGTGTGCCAATCTCCATTCAGAACCAGAGAGTGTTCGCTGTGTAATTCAGAACCAGAAACAGTGTTTTCTGTTTCCATTTCAGAACCTGAGGGTTTGCTGCATGTGTGCTTTGCACCTCAGTATTCTGCATTACCAGTGGGGGTAGCCCTGTGGGAGTCCATCTTCACTTTGTGATTATTCTCTGTGTATGTGGACAAAAGCCACACTCTAGAATTCCAACCTGGTTTGGACAGTACTCTTATTGCTTCCACTGTGTCTGGATTTACTTGGGTGCCCCTGGCCAGAAGTACAAACCTAGCATAATTGTGAGCAAATGTTTTCTCCCAGGGACCCAGGTTGATGGCTATGGTAAATGGTACCCCAGGTGACAGCCAGGTAGTTGCCACACTTGGTTTGCCTTTCTAAGGATGGCAGACTCTGAAGTAAGATGTACTAGTAAACTGAACTGTTGTGGTGACAACCCCCATCCTCTTGTTGGCACCATGTGGTGAGTGGAGCATCCCTGCTAGTTGAATGGGGGCTGGTGGGGTTACACATGTAATGAAAGGTCTCACCTCAACCCCTTGAATTCCATGGCTATTCATGCTGTAACTGGTCTTACTGTTGCACACATTTTTCCCTAATTTTTTCAGTACTCAAGAAATAGTTTGCAAAGCTTTTAGGGCTCAACTATCTTCCAGATATGGCAAGATCGCTGTCAGTTCTTGATAATTCATTTGCAATTGAACCACTCTATCAGTTCTGAACAGTGTCTTCAACAATAATTTTCTTGTCTTAGTACACCATTCACAGATTCACAGCACATGAAGTAGATCTTCTCTACCCCCATCTGACAATCGCATCCCTCAGATATAATCATATCTTTATACTATCTCTTAGCCAGGACTTTACTGTGGAAAACTTTGAAATTGTATCTAGTAAAGACAGATCTTAACTTTGGATCTCTCAAGCATTCAAGATATTGTAGAACTGAAAATAATCACGCTTACTAAATTTTAGCATATGACTTCTGAGCACTTATTGACTGGCAATTAAAGTTTGCGTTATCAAGCCCATTATGCTAGCAGAGGTTGCTTTGTGAATGGCACTTATTCGCTTCATTTTCAGCAGCCGTTGTAACTGGTCATTAAGCTAAACACTTGCTTTCACACACTGTAATCACATCTTTAATTGTGTTCTACTCTTAATTGCTAGCACTTAATATATTCAGGCATTTACCGGCAGTAGCACTTTACCTCTGTCCTTGGTGCTGCAAGCTGCAAAGTGCATTTAGTGATTTAATCTGAGAACCATAAGCCATCTCTTGGCCCAATGTCATTCATCTAGTGGTTGCAGGAAAGAAAAGGGCTCAAACGGGAGTTCTCACTAATGGAGGACTCTGTCACCACTGCTTAAAGCAGCAGTGCTGATGTGTCAATAAAAACTGAGGACTGTGTCTTACAGGAGCTACAGCATTCTGCCCCACCACGAAAAATACTGCATCGAGGCATGCTCATCATACACTGGAGTTGAGGCATGAACTTGGGAAGTATATCGCAAATAGCGGGTAAGGAATGCAATTAGACCATATAGTGCAAAGTACAGGCTAACAATAAATGAAAGTATGATTAGAAAATTCAACGTTTATTACCTTCATAAATGAAAATAGATGCTGATCCTGCACTAGTAGAACCCTTAGTTTCTACCAATAGTGCAACACCAGAAGTATGATAAAACACACAGAAAACAAACAGGCTGCCAGTGACAGACCCACAAAACAGTGTTAGTGATACTCTTTTATTTTTGCAGGACCACAAACAGGCTGTGCCAGAAGACAGAACAAGGACTGTACATCAACTTTAAAAAAAAAAAACTTTTGTACTGTGTGATGAGCTTTGTACTCATTAAGTTAACAGCAAATAATATTTGCATTTTGTTTAATTTAGTGGTGATGTGATTATAGTGAGATTTTTTAACAGCAATAATGTTCAATTCTACAGTAATACTGTAACTTATCAGCATTTTTTTAGCAAACCACAAAGACTGTCTAGAATTTATAATCCAGGTTCTATCCTTCTCACCAAATATCTTCTGACCTTTTTGTTTCCATATACATTTTTTTTTTTGTCTCAGCCCTGGCAGGTGCTTTTAGTCCTCCTTGAAGAAGGAACTCTCAGGTCCCACCATGCCACAATTAGCCATCCCCAATACTTCTCCTATGGATTGAACCCGTGGCAGGGCCAGAGAGGTGGCACCCCTCCCCAGAGACCCAATCCAGAACCCTGGTGTTGGCCCGCGCATGGTGGACCATTATGGAGCCCTGTCTGGCTCATTTTCCTCATGTTTTCTCCTGCCCTCCTCCCCACTGATGTAATCACGTTGTGCATGCCTCCCAACCCATATTACCCTCCAGTCACCACCCAGAGGGCAATCAGCAAGGGACAGCATGTGCCTCCCCAAGAAAGGACAGCAGTCATCCAGATGCTCAATATTTTCTCCCCTGCCAAACCCCAATGGCCTGGGCTCATTCCTGAAACCAGGTCACTGGTGTGAGCAAGGTGCAGTGACCAGTGCCTCAACCTTCAGTGCCACTGGGCCGGCCTTCTTCTGACCTTTTGTACAGAAGACTTAAATTGTAGACTCAAAACAATTTCTCTATCCACACAGGTTTTCAGCACTTTTAGTTATGAGTTTTTCTCCCCATGGCCGGCTATCTCAGGAGGGCATCCCAGCCCCATCCCCAGCATCTACCTTACCCCAGGGCTTGCCCCTTTGGGTCAGTGGGGGTCCCAACTCCCCACCGGTTCGGATATACACAGCACCGTATAGCCAGGGGCAGAGCTCGCGAGGCGCCCTGCCATCCTGCACGGCAGTCCATTTCCTCCAGTTTTTCTCCCCAGGAGTCGGGACCATGCAATGTCGCCAGAGGAGGGGCACGCACACTCCACATGTGCATCCTCCAGGTGTCTGGCCTGACTCCTCCCAGCTTGTGGTATGGTGCCCTGTCCTCCAGCCTCCGCTGGGGCGTGAGCAAGTGCCGACCATCAGAACCCTCCTGGAGAAGGAGAACAGTCCATCGGATGCTCAATCCTTCTCCTCCCTGCCGACCTCGATGGCCTGTGCTCATTCCTGAACATGGGGCGCTGGCATAGATGAGGTAAGGTGCCAGCACCTCAGCGCCACCGGCCGGACAGTTTTCAGAACTTTTAAATTGTATTTTTCAGTAGTAGATAGATATTTTTAAGACAAGGGAAGTATAACATCCTAAGCCAACTTACTTTTCTTTTCTACTAAACACATTTTTGTAATTTTTTTTGTGGCAGTCTGGTTAATCTAAGCCAAATGCACAATTTTCTTGTGTCCATAATGGATTGTATTTTCTCAAGGCCTAGCTGCACCCTAATGTATGCAAAGGGAAAGAAGGGGGCAGCAATAGTTCTTCTTAAAAGCCTATAAATTGGAACCATAAGTTTTTCCTGTTATTTATATCCCATATTTCTGAGCCATATGCAATCTGTGGGGTATGCTTAGCTTTTACTGCTTCAAGTAAAGGCATTATAGCCAAACCTCCATACATACATATATATAACTGAACTTCCTAGTTCAGCTGCTGCCTTTTAGCTGTTATCAACACTTTCTCTAGATGTTTGTTCTTAGTTGAGTATCAGATACCTAAGTATGTATAACTATCCATCTTACTCAAAGTATCAGGACCTAGTTTCCATTTAATGCAAATCTTTCCACTGCCAAATACAGAGATGCTGGTTTTAGCAGTATTAACCTGTAGCTTAAATTGTTTGGCTTTTCTAGGATATCAATCTGTTTTTATAAACCTTTTAGATAGGACAAACAATATCACATCATCTCGTGAGGCCAGAACTGGGCAGCTTTTATCCAGAATTTCAGGGTATCAGAATCTGATTATGTTGATTGCGTGCATGCGAAGAAACATGTTGCAGCAGCTTGCTGCAGAAGCAGGCTGTGGAGGCATGGCACTGTTGTGACCAATGCCCCACTGCCTTTGAGGCTTGGCCCCTGTCGCACTGGTGTGGCACGCTGCTGCTGACACTAGTTCAGCCAGCGTACCACAACCTTGAGAAATTTAGCTGCTGCAATCAGGAGCTGTCTCGTCATTGCAGCATCATCCGCTGCAATGAGGGAGGACCCTCATTGCAGGACTCCCTTGCATTCCGACCTGTTCTGCCTAGGGGTGTCCTGTCCCCCAGCATCATGTCCCTCCTCCTTGTTCTTGCCAATGGGTGCCCAATCCTCTACTGGCATGTCCCCCCCCATGTTCTAGTGCCGAGGTGCCTAACCCCTTGGATCATGAGACCCTCATACCAGTATGTGCCGGTGTAGGTGCCCAGTCCCTGTTGGCTCCAGTCCTCACCCAAAACACACAGGTGGCATGTTGGGAGCCCACCGGCATGCCAAAAGTACCTGTTAAAAAATATATATGTCCCGTGACATCTTTTTGTTTTATAACCCTGAAAAGAAGAAAATGGTCCCTTGCCATCTGCACCTCCTCCCAACTCAGCCCCCACTCGCGCACTCTACTCCACATACCCCTCACACCATACTTGCCTTTGAAGCTTGGTGATTCTCTTCGTGACGGAACATGTCTGCACTCTTCAAAGCCGATTGCAAACTGAGAAAATGCTGGTAAGCTGTATAATGCTATAAATGAGGGGGTTTTCAACTTTGTTGCATATCTCAGGTATTTTTGGAATTTTGGCACCAAATTTTCAACATGGGTAGTTTTGGGACCCCTCATGAATTCTGCCACTGTCATGGTGTTATTTGGCCCTAAAGGTGATTTCACGGTCACTGTGTGGAATCACTTTCGGGATCAATTAATGAAACCACAGTGCCAGTGTTCATGAGGTGGGCTCTCAAAAAGCCTATGTTGCAAATTTGGAGGAAAAACCAAAAATGACTGTTTTACGATTGTGCATTGCGTAGTTGCTATGCATGCTCGTAGATTTAGGAATTTGAAATATTTTCAAGCCAGATTTTCATCATTGATATTTTTCACACTCCTTGTGAACAGTACAGCTGTCATTCTTCACATCCTAGCCAAAATGTGTTTTCGCACTTCTGCACAGAATAACGTGGTCGCTGGGAAATCAGTGTTTGGGACACATTAAGAAAATCACAGTGACACTGTTCATGAGCAGGGTCCTAACATGCCTATGTTAAAATTTGGTGATGATATTCCATAAAATGACTGTGTTACAAATGTGCATTTCGCAGTTTGCATGCATGCTCATAATGTCGCAAATTTATAATATTTTTGCTCCAGATTTTAAACATTGCAATTTTTTCCACACCTACTTATGAACAGTACAGCTGTCATTTTTCCCATCCTAGCTAATATGTGTTTTGCACTTCCAGTGCAGAATAGCGTGGTCACTGTGGGAAATCAGTGTTTGGGACAGATTAAGAAAATGACAGTGATACTGTTCATGAGTAAAGGTCCTAAAATGCCAATGTTGAAAATTTGGTGATAGTCCATTAAATGACTGTGTTACAAGTGTGTGTTGCACAGTTTTCATGTACCCTTGTAACCTCGCAGATTTGTAACATTGTCACGCCAGATTTTCAACACTGGCATTTTTTCACACCTCCTTATGAACAGTACAGCTGTCATTTTTCACATCCTGACCGAAATGTGTTTTTCTTCGTTGCAGAATAGCATGGTCGCTGGGAAATCAGTGTTTGGGACAGATTAAGAAAATGACAGTGACACTGTTCATGAGCAGAGGTCCTAAAATCCCTATGTTGAAAATTTGGTGTCAAAAGTCCATAAATGACTGTGTTACAAGAGTGCATTGAACTGTTTGCATGCACCCTTGTAACTTTCACAAATTTGTAACATTTTCATGCCACATTTTCAACACTGGCATTTTTCACATATTCTTATGAACAGTACAGCTGTCATTTTTCACATCCTGGCTAAAATATGTTTTTGCACTCCTGCTGCAGAACAGCATGGTCGCTGTGGGAAATCAGTGTTTGGGACAGATTAAGATCGAGCAGTGAGGGGAGTGACTGAGCTCAACTGAGCTCTGTCGGGACTGCTGCAGATTTCTTTGTGGGCAGAAAGGGCCCCAGCGCAGGAGCCCAGTACAAAAGGGCATCCTGCAGCGGTGGGAGAAAGAGATCAAGATAGTGAGTGAGGGACGGGTAGTGAGCAAACTCAACGGAGTTTGTCGGGACTGCTGCTTATTTCTTTATGGGCAGAAAAAGCATCAATGCAGGCAGGGGCCCAGTACAAAGGGCAGTCTGCAGTGGTGGGAGAAACAGTATGAGCGAGTGAGGGGACTGAGTGAGCTCAGTGGAGCTCTATCAGGTGGCTGTGGATTTCTTTGTGGGCAGAAACAGGTGCCAATGCAGTCAGGAGCCCAGTACAAAAGGGCAGCCTGCAGTGCGGGAGGATTGGAATGAGCGAGTGAGAGGGAGGAGTAGAGCTCAATGGAGCTCTGTTGGGACTGCTGTGGATTTCTTTGTGGCCAAAAAGGTGCCAACAGAGGCAGGAGCCCAGAAAAGGGCAGCCTGCAGCACCAAGAGAAACAGAATGAGCGAGTGAGGGGGAGTGAACGGCCTCAACAGAGCTCTGTCAGGACAGCTGTGACCTTCTTTGTGGGCAGAAAAGGCACCAACACAGGCAGGAGCCCAGTACAAAAGGGCAGCCTCCAGCGTGGGGAGAGACAGAACGAGCGAGTGGAGAGGGGGAGGAGTGAGCTCAACGGAGCTGTGTCAGGACTGCTGTGGATTTCTTTGTGGGCAGAAAAGGCACAAATGCAAGCAGGAGCCCAGTACAAAGGGCAGCCTGCAGCATCAGGAGAAATAGAATGAGTGAGTGAGAGAGGGGAGTGAGCGAACGCAATGGAGCTGTACTGGAACTTTAGAGTTGCCCACCTCCCGCCCAGCATCCTCTGTGGTCCTATATTACAGCAGGGTCTCTGGAGTGGAGACAAAGCAATGATTGGATACTTAGGATTGCTCTAATAATACAGATTAAGTTGTTCTGTTTATTTCTCCAACTGAGCTGAGTGATAAATTTGGTATAAAATTACTGTTTTACAAGAGTGCATTGCGCACTTGCTATATACGCTCTTAACTTTCGAATTTGCAGTATTTTTCTCCAAATTTTCAACAATGGCATTTTCCAAACCTCCTTATGAACAGTACAACTGTCATTTTCACATCCTGTCCGTAGATACATAGATACATAGACAGTGTCGGCAGATAAGGGCCTATGGCCCACCCAGTCTGCCCATTTGAGCTTGTAAGTTCAGTTTGTTTTCCTAGAAGTCTATTTCCTTACCCCGACCTCTAGAATTCCTTTATGTCTATCCCATGCATTCTTAAATCCTGTGATTGTTTCAGCCCCCACCACTTCCTCTGGCAGGGTGTTCCACTTGTCTACCACCCATTCTGTGAAGAAATTCTTTCTCATGTTTCCTCTGAATCGTCCTCCTCCAACTTCATCCCATGCCCTCTAGTCCTGAAACATCTTTTTCACTTAAAATAGTGTTTTCCTGCACCCTGTTCCTCCCTGTAAGATACTTGTATGTCTCTCATCATATCCCCTCTCCCTCCTCTCCTCCAGGGAGTACATGTTCAGTTCCTTCAACCTGTCTTCATAGGACTTGTGATGCAATCCATGCACCATCTTTGTTGCCCTCCTCTGAACCTTCTCTACCCTGTCTATGTCCTTACATAGGTATGGTCTCCAGAACTGTACACTGTACTCCAGGTGGGGCCTCACTAGTGTCTTGTATAGCGGAATTATGACCTCCCTTTTCCTGCTGGTGATGCCCCTGCCTATACATCCCAGCAGCCTATTTGCTTTACCTGATGCCTTGTCACACTGTTTCCTACCTTGAGGTCATCAGAGATGACAACCCCAAGATCCCTTTCCTGCTTGGTGCATGCTATATCCTCACCCCCAACTGATATATTGTGCCAGGGTTTTGTCCAAAATGCATTTTTGCACTTCCGGCAGAATAGTGCGGTTGCTGTGGGAAAATCAGTGTTTGGGACACATTAAGAAAATCACAGTAACACTGTTCATGAGCAGAGGTCCTAAAATGTCTATGTTGAAAATTTTGTGATGAAAGTCCATAAAATGACTGTTATGAGCGTGCATTGTGCAGTTTCCACGCACCCTTGTAACTTCACAAATCAGTAATATTTTCATGCCAGATTTTAGCACTAGCATTTTTTCACACCTCCTTATGATATAGAGATGTCATTTTCAAATCCTGGCTAAAATGTGTTTTCATGCTTCTGATGACAATATCGCAGTCGCTTGGAAATCAGTGTTTGGGGAAGATTAGAATCAAGCGAGTGAGAGAGGGGAGGACCAAGCTCAGAGGAGCTCTGTCGGGACTGGTTCAGATTTCTTTGTGGGCAGAAAAAGGTGCCAATGCAGGCAGGAGCCCAGTACAAAAGGGCGTCCTGTAGCGCCAGGAGAAACAGAATGAGTGAGTAAGAAATGAGGACTGAGCTACCTCAATGGAGCTCTGTCAGGACAGCTGTGAACTTCTTTGTGGGCAGAAAAGGTGCCAACACAGGCAGAAGCCAGTACAAAGGGCAGCCTGCAGCATCAGGAGAAACAAAACGAGCAAGTGAGAGAGGGTGAGTCAGCGAGCTCAACGGAGCTGTGACAGTACTGCTGCAGATTTCTTTGTGGGCAGGAAAAGGTACCAATGCATGCAGGAGCCCAGTACAAAAGGGCAGCTTGCAGCTCCGGGAGAAACAGGAACTAGCGAGTGAGGGGGGGGTAATGGTGAGTTCAACGGAGGTCTGTTGGGACTGCTCGGATTTCTTTCTGTGACAGAAAGGTGCAAATGCAGGCAGGAGCCCAGTACAAAAGAGCAGCCTGCAGCATTGGGAGAAAGAGAATGAGCAAGTGAAAGAGGGGGAGGAGTGAGCTCAACGGAGCTGTGGCGGGACTGCTGCAGATGTCTTTGTGGGCAGAAAAAGGTGCCAATGCAAGCAGGAGTCCAGTACAAAAGGGCAGCCTGCAGTGTCAGGAGAAATAGAATGAGTGAGTGAGAGAGGGGAGTAAATGAGCTCAATGGAGCTCTACCGAGACTTTACACTTGCCCACCATCCTGTCCAGTGTCCTCTGTGGTCCTCTATTACAGCAGGGTCTCTGAAGTGGAGACAAAGCAGTTACTGGATGCTTTAGGATTGATGTAATAATACAAATTTACTTCTGTTTTTCTCTAACTGAGCTAAGTACTGAGCTATACTGCTGTGATTGCTGTAATGATACATATTTATTTGTTCTGTTTATTTCTCTAACTGAACTGCATAATACTTGGAGTGCAATAGATTTCTAAGTGGGCTAAGTGAACCTATATGAGAGCAAAGAACAAAAAGTATGGTAGCTGAGGGTGAAAATGGACAAGGAGGCTTTAGGATTGCTACAGTAATACAGTGTCTAATGGATTACATTTGAGCCTGAATTACCACCATCGGCAAGGGGTCAGTAGGGGACTAGTGTGGGGGGACAGGAATTTGAGTAAATAGGGGCCTAACAGTTGTAGTAGGGTACAGAACCTGGGAGTAAGACCCCTAGCATAAGATGGGGCCACAATGGGGCAGGTGCCACATGTCACTAGGGTGGGCATTTTTGGAAGTGTGGAGGGTGTACAGGGTGTGGGTGTGCCATGATCCTGGACTGAGCTTGGAGGATGGGGGTGTATGGTCTGTAGATGACTGGCTAGTTTGAGGGAGGAACTGTGGAGGTTAGGAGAAGTGTAAGTGGCAGGGCATATGAGTATGATAGGCACCCTGGGGAGAATAGGGATGGCAAAGGGGACAGAGGAAGAATAACTAGGCTGAAACTGACCCCAGTATCAGAGGCACTAGCAGGAAATAGAGGAGAAGGGAGGGGTGCCCAAGGTGACAAGGGCTGCCTACTGATGGGGAGCAAGACACCATGAGGAGTACCAGGAGAGAGAGAGCAGATGGCTGCTGATAGTGAGGCACCAGGGTGGAACGGAGGGGAACAAGTAGGAGGGGAACCGATAGGGGAGGAGATGTAGACAGGTATCAATTACGAATAGATTCAAACCTCTGCTATGGGACACAGAGGAGAGCAGGAACATACTGAAGGGGAGAGGACACGCGGAGCATGAGAGGGATGGCAACAGGTAGGGAAGAGATAGCGAGGACAAAAGGTAGAAGGAGGCTAGTAAGGAAGGAGGGTGGTGATTGAAGAACAGAAGGATATGGGAAGGAGGAAGGTTGGGAGGGGTATCACTATCTGGGTAGAAGGGAATGGGGGTCTAAATCGACAACAGGGATAGGAGAGTGGTTGGAAATCAGCAGGGAGGGGAGGTCGACATGGCAAGCCCAGTAGGAAGTAGGCTGGAAGGGCTCAAGGGAGATGGGAGGAATAAGGCAGAGAAAAGCAGTGAGGCGGAAGTAAGGGGTACAGATATAGAAGTCACACAGGGTGTAGTTGGTGGGGTAAGGGACAGGAAGAACAAATACTGTGGTGGTGGAAGAGGCATTAGAAGGAAAGAAGGTAAGGGGTGGGGGTACTCGTCCTGGAGGATTCTGTACTGAAATGGGTGAGATGGGGTGGAAAGGGGAAAGGCACACCCATATTTGCATTGCAGCTGTCCCCAGGTTGAGTGCAGGAGGGGCAGGGCAGGCACTGCTCAAACGTACAGCGAGGGGCAGGAAGAAACCTCATTTACTGTTGCATGTGGGTACAAATGATGTGGGAACACTGTGGAAGTAGTGAGGGGAGGTTTCAGTACTTGGGCAGGCAGTGTGAGGGGTGGGAAGTTGGTGGCATTCTTAGAGGTACTGCCCATACAAGAGCCTCCCCAAACACACACACACACTCCCAAAAAGCTGCTTAAAACCTGCAATTCATTCAAATCAATTCCATTTTCTTACTTACTTGGGGCTCAATGCCAATAAGTAAAATCATGTACCTAGGGCACAGGAACCCCAATACTGGGTATACGATTGGGGAGGTACTGATACTCAGTAGACATGAAAGGATCCTTAAGGTTATTATATCAGAGACCTCAAGATGGCAGTACAGCGTGACAAGGCTATGGGCATGGAAATTGAATTCTGGGGTGCATAAGGACTGGCATCTCCAGTAGGATGATGAGGATGTTCTGCTGCCATTGTATCACTGCCTGGTATTCCCCAGCTGAACTACTGTGTCCAGTTTTACAGTCCACACTTCAGAAAGGACATAAGGTGGAGGTTTTCCACAGGAGGGCAACTAAATGGTTCAGTTTTCACAGGAATCCCTACAAGGAAAGGCTGAAGAATCTCAACATGTACACTCTGGAAGAGAGGAGGCCAAGAGGTGACAAAATCAAGACCTGCAAAGTATCTCATGGGGTAAAGAGGGTACAGTTGGGGAGTTTCTTCAAATGAGGATGAGCACCCAAACCAAGGGACACACAATGAAGCTGGGGGCATTCAGGATAGGTGCCTTGAACAAACTGCCAGGATAAGTGGTGGAAGCTAAAATGGTAGGGGACATTAAGCATGTATGGGATAAACATAGGGGTATATTACAGAAAGGAGAAGGAGGGGTCAGAGGAGATCTATAGGCCATGGACGTGGAGTAGGTTCAAGTTCACTGCAGGAAAAATCAATTAAGCTCACTCACAAGGAGGTCCTGATGGACACAGGCAGAATAAGACATGGATTAACATATACAGGCAGGAGTTGCATGTAGGTAGAGAACACCTGGCCAGACTGGGTGAGCTGAGCAGTCCTTTTCTGCAGATGAATTCTGTTTCTATCACATCATGTGTTAATTCAGGTGCAGTGTTTATTTAAAGTTGGGCCTACCATACATCCACATGTAAGGTACAGTAAATTACTGAATTAGATGCAGCCCACTGACAGTGTAATAAACAGAACCCCGCTGCTTTGAGAAGCCTTTACTCTTCATAAGACTACTTAAAGAGCTGGGGTTCTATTTGCAGTGTTCACACCAGTCTGCTGATCTTAAAATCGACACCACATCTGAATGAGTACTTGATTCTTGCTCACTCCATTTCTTCCCCACTTTGAAACCTGCTTGTCCTGAGTTACTTTTGGCCTGGCAGCATCTTGCCTGTGTTGGAAGATGACCAATAAGTGGCACTGAAGGACGTCAGACTTCACAGACTGTGAAGGCAGCTGCTCATGGACAGACATAAAGCAATTCTACTGGGGTAGGAGGAAGTAAGCTGTTGATTAACTAGAATCTGCAGCTTATCCATCAGGTAGATAAATGGGCAGACTAGGTGGCCCAAGCGTTTCTTATGTGCCGCAACTTGTATGTTTCTATGTTTCTCACTCACCATCTTAGCAAGAAGAAGGCTGAAGCTATGGCCACTGATGACTGTTGGGGTGTTGGGATGAGGGGACCAAAAGGGCCAGACCTAAGGAGATAAAATCATAATAAACATTGAGAGACCTTCACCACCTTTCCTTTACAATGTGGAACCTTTGTAAATGAGTTTTAGCTCAAAAGTGTTATCCGAGATTCCAATAAATAAATAAATGCTTACCAGTAAAAGAACACTCTATGAAGTTTTCAAATGGCAACACAATCTGGTGAGCCCTGGTCTGCCATCTGACACCAGCAGCAACCAGCATAAAATTGCCTAAAGAAGGCAGTGTGGTCATGTGGTTACTGAAATATTGAGAGTACAGATTTATAAGAACAAAGAATATCACACAGAAGCTGGCACATATCCCTACAGCAACTGTCTCCTGCTTCTCAGTACTTCTATTTATATCCTTGAGGTACCTGAATGTTTCTATCATATCCCTTCTTTCCTTCTCTCTTCCAGTGAGTACATATTGAGGTCCCTTACTTTCTCCTCAGAAGTCTTGTGTTGCAAACTCTGTACCATCTCATTCGCCCTTCTCTGGACCATCTCCAACCTGTTAATATCCTTATGAAGGTGCGACCTCCAGAACTGCACACAGTACTCCATGTGAAGCCTGACCGTGGTTTTATATCATGGCATCACTACTTCCCTCCTTATGCTGGTGATACCCCTGCCTATGCACTCCAGCATGTCACTGGCCCTCCCAGCTGCCTTACCACTTTGACATTTTCAGGTCATCTGACATAAGAACCCCAGGTCCCTTTCCTTCTTGTGACTGTCACCAACCCCCAATTCTGTGCCTTTCCCCAGGGTTTCTGTGTCCCAGGTGCATAATTTTGCACTTTTTGAAGTAAGTTTAGTTGCCAGTCCTCAGACCATTTCTCTACCTTCCCAGGTCCTCCTCATTTTCTCCACCCTCTCTGGGAATCCACTGTGTTACAGATCTTGGTGTCATTTGCAAACAGGCAGACCTTTCCTTCACCCTTCTGCAATGTCACTCATGAAAACATTGAACAGGACTGGCCCAAGACCAATCTCTGTGGCATCCCACTGGTCACCCTCTCTCCCACACTGCACCCCCATTGCCACCACTTCTGCCTCTTGTCTTTACCCAGTTTCTAACCCACTTTTACCACCCTTCCCCATGCCCACCCTACTCAGCCAGTTTATCAGCCTCCTATGTGGGATGGTATCAAACACTTTGCTTACATCATGGCAAGCATTCTCCACTGCCCCACCCTGATTTACTTCCTTTGTCACCCAAAGACATCAATCAGATTTGTCTGACATGACTGCCCACTGTGAATCCATGTTGCCCTATGGCCTGGGCTCTGATGTCTTCTCATGCCCCACTATCCTTTCTTTAACCAATGTCTCCATGATCTTCCTGCTTCTGAAGTGAGGCTGACTGGCCTATAGTTCCCCACCTCCTCCCTACTGCTGGATTTCTATAGAGGGACCACATGTGCCCTCCTCCATTCTCTGGTACCACCCTCTTTGAATGACTCAGTGAACATGGCTGCCACAGGTACTGCTATTTCTCTTCACAGTTCTTTTCATATCCTTGGGTGTATGCCATATGGTCCCATCACTTTGTCCACCTTCAGTTTATTCATCTTCTCTAGGATTCTTCTGCCTGTGAATGGACTATTGTCCACCTCTTCACACCTTTGCAACTGCTGTATTGTTGTGGTCCTTGCCCTTCCCTCTTCTGTGAATACTGAACAGAAAGACACAGTGGATGTCTTTGAGGGGCACATGACAGTTCTTAGGCATGGTACTTTCACTCAAATACCTAAGCAGCACATATAAGCAATCAACAGTCGGCATTGACAAATGCTTGTTTTCAATAGCTTTTAGAAGGCCATCTAAATATAATGGAAAAAGTGTGGAGCGAGGACGCATCCTTGCCTCAGCCCCTGGTTTATTTTTATTAAGTTTAACAAGTTCCATTCTGACTAATCATGACTTTTTCCCAAGTCTGATCATAGACCCTACTAATTATATATATCAGATCTCTGTTGATTCCTTTTCTTCTAGAGTTTTCCAAAGGACTGATCTATTAACAGTGTCAAATGCAGATTGAAAATCTACAAACAATAAATATAATGTCTGCTTCCAAAGTAGTGTATATTTTGGTATGCCAGCTGCATGGTGAAATCCACATGGCAATCCCCCACAGTGACATTCTCAACAGGTTTTGAGATTGTTGCTATGGGGACCCATGGGAAATTTGCCCTTCGCTGACTTTCACTCCCTTCATAATAACTCTGACTCGGAGTTAGGAATCCTTAGAAGGGGCACGGGGGTGCAGCCCCTTATAGAAAAACACACCAGTGTCTGACGGTGAAATTTCACCTGTTGACATTGGGATCTCTATGCCAAACCCCGACAACAGTGCTGTTGATTCGGCATGGGTAAACTATATTTTTCAAGTAGATGGGAAAAAATAAAACAATTATCTAAAGTGTTAAATCCGGATCTGAAACTTACCTGGAAGGGACTCAGACCTCCACATTTATCTAGCCCCATTAATAATTTATCCAGCAGAATATTTAAAAATATGTTTAGACTAACATCCAACAAACTTACGGGCCTATACATTGTGGGGTCTTTAACACTGCCCTTTTATGTATGGGAACTATAATAGCACCATGCCACAAATCTGGAAAGTAGTCTTCCTGTATAAGTTTGTTGAAAAAAATTGTAAGGAGGTCACTTCCAAAATGTTGGATTAGTCAATTATATCTCTGCCGGCATAGAATCGGGCCAGGTTCCTTATTCCTTTTTGTATCTTTACTGCAAAATAAACTCTTGTCTGGTAATGGTTAATATTGTATTACCAAGCTTAGTATATGGGTCCTGTTGTTCTAATTGGAAAAAAAAAAATACTTGGCGAAGAAGCTTCCCATTCAGTACCCAGGCTACAAATATCGTGGATACTTTTAAACTGTGGTGTTCCTTGGCAACCACACAGAAATATTTTGCATCACCCATTTCTATGACGTGTGGCACTTCTTGCCGCTTATCACAATAATATTGACTTTTTCCTTACATTGAACTGTCTATATAATTGTCGTCTTTATTTAAGTGCACAAACATCTGTTTGTTATTAAAACATCTGGGCCTGGATATTCAAACTGCGCTCAAAACTGGCGCAACAGCAGAACAGCGCAAACCAGTTGCGCAAATGTGCAACAGGTGCGATATTCAAACATGGAGCGAGCAAATTGCTAAGCAACCAACGTCTCAATATCGCACATACTGCGCCATCGGCGCAACAGGAAGGAAAGCGGAGCCAAAATGTTGCGCTATGGCGCAACCAGGAAGCTCCAGCTGAGCAGTCCAGAGCTGCCATAGCGCAAGCACAGCCCTCGCAGAGCAATGGAACTGCACATCCAGGAGGCAGGCTGGGCCCACGCCAGCCATGCCACACATGGGCACAGGAACACACTGCAGAACCCACACCACACCTGCACACCCAAGAACAGCATCACTGGGGTGGGACGGAAGATCCACGTGCCCATGGGGACAAGCCAACAAAGCATAGCAGAGCCGTGACACCCCAGCACAACCACTGGCAGGCGGAGAGTGCCACACACAGGGGTTGACAACCACAGTGCACATCAGACCCCCGTATGTACAGCACACCCTGCACCATGACCCCAAGACACTGCTCATGTGCAGTGACTGGCACTGCAGGAACACCATGCATACCCCCTGCCACACGTCAACCCCATGCTGCAGAGAAGCATACCAGCCAGACCCACCCTGTGCACCCAGCAGTGGGTGGCAGCAGATGGCAAGACCAACAGAAAGTCAATGCCATGCTGGTGATACCTCCATGGACACACACACACACACACACACACAATATATACCCAGGACCATACCAGCCCAGATGGCATGTACACCCTGCAATGGAGCACCCATAGCCAGTTGCAAATCAGAGACCAACACAGCAGTCGTATCAAAATAGAAATGTATATTTAAAGATTAACATATAAACAGGTGAAACTATGTACAAGTGGGGGGACGGTAAAAGGCAGGGGTGTCAAGGGAGGGAATAAAAACCTGGAGAGGGAAGGCAGGGTGATAGGGATGGGAGAAGTGGGAAGGAATGTGGCCTATGGCTCAGCTGGCTGCCGGTCTTCCCCTGCTGGTGTCCTGTCCTGTGCCTCCGCCTCATGGAACCATGGCGCTGTGTGGCCTGCAGTATCACCTGGTTCTCCACTGAAATCTGGGTGAGGTGCCAATATCCTTCGAAATCCTCCTGAGTACCTTGAGGCCTCAGGAAAATGGGAACACAGTCAATGGCTGAGACTGACCACAACCCTGAACACCACCCAACCTGCAAGCCATATAGCCCAATGTCCTGCACCTGTGATGGCATGCACCACCCACAGTGAACATGCATATGGCCATCACAACAGGCAGCACCAGCTATGCACACCACTGCACACACACACCTGCCCATGCCCATCACAGCACAAACAAGGCTGCAAGAGATGTGGCAACGTGGTGTGATGCCAGTTACACAGCTATGTGCCCAGTGCATGCCTGGACCACCAGTGACGATACACAGACGTGCTGTGATACTGCACAGTGATGCATGTCACCTGTGTCATGCCTGCATACATAAATACATAGACAGTGTTGGCAGATAAGGGCCTATGGGCCACCCAGTCTGCCCATTTGACCTTGTAAGTTCACTCTGTTTTCCTATAAGTCTGTTGCACCTTACCCTGACCTCCAGAATTCCTGTATGGCTATCCCATGCATTCTTAAATCCCGTGACCAAGTCAGCCCCCACCACTTCCTCTGGCAGGGTGTTCCACTTGTCCACCACCCGGTCTGTGAAGAAATTCATTCTCACGTTTCCTCCGAATCGCCCCTCCAACATCATCCCATGTTCTCTAGTCCTGGAACATCTTTTACGCTGAAAATAGTGTTGTCATGCACTCTGTTCCCCCTGTAAGATACTTGTATGTCCCCATCATATCCCTCTCCCTCCCTCCTCCAGGGAGTACATGTTCAGTTCCTTCAACCTGTCTTCATTGGACTTGTGCTGCAATCCATGCACCATCCATGTTGCCCTCCTCTGAACCCCTCTACCCAGTCCATGTCCATACGTAGGTATGGTCTCCTGAACTGTACACTGTACTCCAGTGTGGGGCCTCACTAGTGTCTTGTATAGTGGAATTATGACCTCCCTTTGGTTGTGTTGTGCATGGCTGGTGGTCTTGCCCCCCAGCATGCAATAGCATCCATGAAGTAATGATACTCACACTGCTCCAGCAGCTGGGTCTGCCGCTGCTGCTGTGCTGCTGCTGTGGTTGGGGCACAACACCCCTGGCACTGGGCCCTGGTACGGTCCGACTACCCTCGCCCGCGTCTCAAAATCCGCCCTGTGGGAGACATATGTTGAGACAAACATCAGTGTGACTCAAAAGCAGAGTGCCCCTGCCCCAGTGAGAGTGCCTGCCCACACAGTCATAACCATCCATCGCACAGCTGCACACACTGACACAGCCAACCGTGTCCGAGCTGCACCTATGCACAGCCACCCAAGCACACACACACACCCCTACAGAGAATATAGCTGCATAGATGGTACACTCACCTGGCCTAGGGACTCGCCCTGCCTGGCACGTGACCGCAGCCACGCAAAGTTCCGGCTCCCTCCGGCAGAGGTCACTGTACCGTGCCGGCACTGCTCAGCTGACCGGCCCGGCCAGTGACCTCCACCAGGTCAGTGGCCACTTGCTGCCACGCGTGTGTCCCTAGGCATGGTGAGGGGCCTCACCATACAGTGCCTCACAGTGGGGCTCCACCAGGGCCACCAGGTTGGCCACCTCCAGCTGGCTGCAGGGACACTGCCCTTCTCCGTGCCATGGCGCCAACTTTACAGCAGGCAATGGCGCCCGCTCTGCGTAACCCCATGTGGAGTTGTTTGCAATGAACACACAGGTCCAATCGCGCTGTTCGAGCAGTGTCATTTCGGTTACATGGCGCTGTCACCGCACAGCGCAATAGGACATACACATGGCATGCGAACAGCGCCAGGGTCAGAGGCCATACACAAGGTCACGGCAATGACACAAGGCTACACACAGCGCCACTGGATGTATAGGCATCCTCGGCGACTGCAGAGATACGCACCAGCCACAGTGGACTATCGGCGCGAGTAGTGCCACAGCGCCATATAGTGCCCAGTGCTGTAGCGCCACTGGCACAATGGTGGCCATGGCCTGAATCGCCTATCACGCTCAGCAGGTCTGCAGCACGATAGACGCATGCATAAGCTGTCTGGGCATGCGCAATGCAGTGTGGCATGCAGCCACAAACCTCGCCATTGGCTCAGCGGACCTTCCGTATGCGCAAAGCGCAAATACGCGATATTCAGCCGACATATGCAAATCATCCAATCAGCCATTCAAAGGCGCAGTGGCACGATTAGCATGTCATTAAAGTTGAGCCACACCTCATTTGCATGTGTTGCGCTGTAAAATGCGACAGTGGGTTGTGCTGGCCAGATTTGGTTACTGCAGGTGAGAGGTGAGTTACATGCTGTGTGATGCTCAGGACAATGCTCATGGGTGGAGGATGATAAAGGCTGAGGGGCTGAGCATGAAAAGGGCACTAGAAAGGGACAAAGGGCACCCTTTCTATCAGTATCTGCCATGGAGAGGAACGGGGCTTCCGACTCCGGCCGGCAGCTATGCTCACGGGTAATGCTGTTGACTGCACAGTGACAGGTGTCCACTTCCACCCATACAGATCACTATGACTGACCACAGCCAAGCTGAGGGTGTGGACGGCGGGCATAGGAGGTGGCCGAACTTCACCGCTGCAGAGACAGAGGCCCTTCCAGGCCTACCTGGAGGATGAGCCACTATTGAGTGGACGGAGGGCACCCTCAGGAGCGTGCAGCTGCATGGGAGGGGTAGCTCAAGACGACCTGCACGGAAGCCACCAGCGCTCCGGCAGAATGCAGGAAGAAGATGGGGACTGACCGCAGGAGGCTGAAGGAGAAGGTGGCAGCTTCAGGCGGCGATGCTGGCACTGGTGGGGCCCACCAGTGGTGTTGCAGCTGACCCTACAGAGGAGACTCTGGTCACGGCCATGCAGCTGAGTGCCATTGATGGCGTATCTGCGGAGGATTCCAGACAGGTGGAAGCCCATCACTGCACGGCACGACATGGTGGTGTTGTTGGGGGCTGTTGTTCACATGCACTCACATGTACTCTCTTTCTGTTACAGATCCTGTTCTCCTGCAGGAGACGGTGGTGGTGGTGGGTCCAGACAGTGAGGCAGACCTGCTGAACGTGGAGGAGGGACCATCCACCTCCGCCACCAGCCTGCAGGCACTGCAGCAGCATGCAGGCTGGGCGAACCCGTGTCAGTGATACGGTGCAGGGGTGCACAGCCTGTGTCACAGCAGTCTGGCATGCAGGCATGCCAGCATGCTGTGCCTATGGCAGTGCACGCACCTGCACCATTGATGATAGCAGGCCTGTAATGGGCAGTGATAGGTGTGTGTCCCATGACGGACACATGGCAGGCCAGCACGTGCCCCTGGGCCTTCCTGGTTCACACCTGTACCAGCATGCTGGCACAGTCCCAGGCTGTGACTGTCAGCACCGGTGGGCAGCACCAGTGGCTGTGCAGGTGTCTGGAACTGTTGTCAGCATGGAGGTGGAACAGGTGGACCTGGGGGCTCAGCAGTTGGAGGGCGGCAGCAGCGGTCGCACACCCAGGTCTGGGGTACAGTGTCAAGCAGTGGCACATGTCCACTGCCCTTGATCCACCCATACCTGGTCCTGGCACGCGCCCACCCTCAAGGGGTGCTGTGCAGCAGGACCGCCCACACCCTGGGGGTCACGATGCCATTGGGGCACAGTACCCATTGGACGCAGACACCCGCCTGCTGCAGGAGTCGGTACAGCTGCAGGGGTGGGTTGCAAGGTCCGTGGAGGCACTGTCTGTGTCCGTGGAGTGGCATAACAGGGAGTGTGCTTGGGACCGAGCCGAGCTGGTCCTTATGCGGATGGATATGACCGCTGCCATTGACAGGCTGACCCAGGCAGTGGTCTCTGCGGATGCATTGGCCACACTGTCAGGTGCCCTGTACCACACACCCCACAAAGTGCTACTCCACTCCCGTTCCCGCGCCGCGACACCAGGCCTGTCGATGCTGGGTTCTGCTGTGGCATCCCGAGCACCCCTGGTGCAAGTTTGTTTGGCAGGATGCAGACCCCTGTGCGGCAAGGTCGCGTTGGCGCTGTGGGACCCTGGTGGTGCACCAGTGCCACCTGATGTGGCCCCTGCTCAGCCTGCCAGTGCTGCTGGGCCACGGTGGGGCCGCCCACGCATCCGTGGTGGCCGTGGGACAGTGCTACCTGACTGAGCTGTCTCCCAGTGCAGGCCCTGTCTGGTGCTGCCCTGTGTGCAATGTGTGTCATGGTGGGCAGTGCACTGCTGGGTGCTCTGCTCACCAAGCTGACACACGGACCACCTGCACACTTTCCCAACTGCTGTCCACAGGTGCGTGTGTATGATGATGCCTGCATTGCACTGTACACCAAGGTGCAAGGGTGCCCAGGTCCCTGACACATGCACGTGGACAGTCCAGGTGGTGGGGTGGTAGGTGGTGCTGTGTGTGGCAATGTCATTTCCGGAGTGCTGTGCTGCTGCCCATGTATGCTGCCTGTGTGTGTGTCTCCATATGTGTGCTCACCCTCTCTGGTGTGTGTTGGTATGCCTGGAACCTTCACCTCCCTGACCTTCATGCAGTGTGTTCCCTGTGTGCCTGTGGTTTGCACATGGACAGTGTTGCCTGCACATGTCCCTTGCCTTACCTGTGTTGGGCGTGGTGCTCTTCTGCAATGGTGTCCCGGTGCAGCTGGGCCTGCAGGGTCAGTCGGGGGTCCCTCTGTCCTAGGGGCTGCTCATCACCCACATCACCAGTGCCACTGGCGTCCCCATCGCTGTCCCCTCTTGGACCTGTACGGCTATCCCATGGTCTTTGGCCATGTTAGTGCAGGATGCAACAGGCCAGGATTATCCCACAGGCCTTTTGGGGCTGTACTGTAGAGCTCCGCCAGAGGTGTCCAGGCATCGGAAGCATGCCTTGAGCATCCCAAACACCCGCTCTATGATGTTACGTGTTGCGGCATGTGCCTCATTGAAACATAGCTGCGCTGGGGTCGTGGGCGCGGTATGGTGTGAGCAGCCAGGGATGGAGTGGGTATCCACAGTCACCTGTGTAGAGATAGTGGCGATCAGTGTCATGTCAGGTCCATATTGCCCATATCCTTGTGTCCACTACCATGGCACCTGTGTCATTCCACCCTTGCCCAGGGTTTGCATTCCATACATGTGTACTCACCCACTAGATGACCCGTGGGATGTTCCCACTCGAATCGATGGCACAGTGCAGACTGGTGCCATATGAAGGCATCATGTGCTCCGCCAGGTGTGTGGCACAGACATTGATAATGCGCCCAGTGGCATCACACACCACCTGGCAGTTGACACTGGAAAAGCCCTTCGGTTCTGATAAGCCTGGCCGTCCGGGGCCAGGTGGCGTCTGAATGGACACATGGTGCAGTCTATGACCCCTAGCATGCCAGGCATACGTGCTACCCTGTGGAACTCCTGCATGTTTGTTGCACGCCTGCCACGGTGCTGGGGAAATGGATGTACTCTGCAGCATGAGGCAGCAGCGCGCTGAGGAATTGGATGAGGAAGCGTGACGGGCTGACTGTGTAATGCCTGTGGTGTCCCCTGTCGGCCTCTGGAAGGTGCCTGTGGTAGCAGGCACATGCAGGCTGTCACCTTGGTCTCCACGGACAGAGCATGACTCGGCCGTGAGGGTGCCTGCATCACATCACTGCACAGCTCGCAGAGCCATCTCAGTATTGCCCTGTTCAGGTGGTACCGGCCACAATCTCGGCGTCTGTGTAGCTCAAGCTGATGCGGCACGATACCGCCTGTCGGGGCATACCGACGGGCCCTCCGCTGCCACGCCCCTGCAGCATGGTGTCTCACTTCTCATTACAGCTTCCATGTGGAAGCTGACACTGTCCATCTCCCTGGCTTCTGCCCCGGCTGCTGTTCCTGTGTTACCCCGCTGCCCCCACTGCTGCTTCCACTGCACGGGCACCCCCACTGGCCTCTCTGTCCTCCTGGACCCACTGTCCTCTCTGCCCTTCCAGCTCCTGTCTCTCTCTCTCTCTCTCTCTCTCTGTCTCTCCCCCAGTTTGCGGCCTGCCAGGGTTCTTGCACCGCTTCCTTGAGCCTTTTATTTTGGCTCAATCGGTACTGCGCAACTTCCGGTTGAGATACTCTTGCGCATGCGCAGGTGTTCGGATATCGCATTGCGCACTTTATGCATGGACCCGCCCTTCGGTTGCGCATGCCTTCATTTCCATTGCGCTGTTGCTCAGCATGTTTTCGGTGGCGCAACTGGCCCCTTCTGAATATCGCAGAAGGCGATTTTTGAGTTGCGACGCAACCCTGTTGCTCATGGCACAAACCTTTGGAATATCTGGGCCCTGGTCTTTCTAATTATTGCTGTCAATTTGGATTTTTGATTTTGACATTCTGAGTCAAACCATGTAAGTGGATTCCTTACAGATTTTTTATTTCAAATTCCTTATATAATAGTGACTTTAGTATAGCATTGATGTTCAAGACCTGGGACCAAAGGTCATCAGTACTAGTGGTCCAAATAGTATCTATATTGGCCCAGATATTCAAACTGCGCCAGTCTGAGGCGGAAGCCCCTCACGCAGCTCAAAATAGTTAGCAGGGGTGTGGCCAGGGTGATATTCAAAGGAGTTGCGCTGTTGAGCAACCCTTGAATATCACCCCGAGCTACAGCAGCCGCGCATGGCACAGTGGGAACTGCGCCACCGCAAGTTGCCAGAGTTGAGCATTAACTTGCGGTGGCGCAGTACCATTGGCGCCCATGCTCAAATGTCTGATATTCAAAAGGTGACATGCAAATGGGGCCACAATTTTATGGCGCAGGGGGCCATTTGCATCTATTTATTCCCATTTGCATGCCATTTGCATGTAGGTGCGCCGATCCCCGAGGACTTGCTCCTGGCCACCCTGCCAGGCAGCAGCCGCCGGGACCAACGCGATAGAGTTTTCCGGATCGCTGGCATCACAGGCTGGCATGACACTTCATCATTATTTCCACAGCCCGATCGCAGGCAGAACACGACACAAACTTCCCCACAGCCTCACAGTTCGATCAGCGGTAGAATGTCACAAAGAGTCACCCTCATCTCTCGTAACCATCTTCACCACCATGTCGGCTCCACCCGCCGCCGGGCGGGCGACAGCATCTCACCCCGCTGCCGCCGGCCGCCGTCGACCGACTGCCCAGTAGCTGCACGCTTGCACAGTTACGTGCAGCTCATATCAAGATACGACAGTCCAGATTAAATCTGACCGGGTCATGTGGCGGTATGGGCTGCACGCCCAATGGCTGTAGCTCTGGCACCAATGGGCTGCAGCCCCACCGACAGTCAGTCGGCGGGCGCGGGCGGCAGGCAGGTGGATGCTGCGCTCACCGGCCGCGGGGGAGCGGGTGAGGGGCTCGGGGTGGGTGGGGACACTAGACACCAGGGAGATGTTTGGGGGTTGTAAGGTGACATTCTGCCCGCGATTGGCTTTACGTCCACTGGACCACCAGGAGTTATTCGGGTTGGGGAGGAGTTACTCTGCCCGCGATCGGGCACTGGGGGTTCATACAGGTTCTGCCCACGATCGGGCTGTGGAGATGTGGGGGACATGTACATGTTCTGCCCGCGATCTGGCTGTGGGAGATGTGGGGGATATACGGTACTGCCCGCGATCAGGCTGGTGGGGGGCACAGGGATCGAGTTGGGGCCAGCCAGGGTGGCAGCTGCTGTTGCGCCTGCAATGCAGCAGCTCACCTGTGGGTGGCCCTCAACTTACGCCTTTTTTTGGCTCAAGCTTGTGCAGGCGCTGGGTTGGGGTTGCGCATGCACAACTCTGCGCAACCCGACTGAATAACGGGTTGCGAGGTTATGCATGGATCCTCCCTCCTGTTGAGCATGCATTCATTTGCATTGCTCTCTTGCGCAACCTGTTGCCAGTGGGCGAACTGCCTCCTCTGAATATCGCAGAATGGCGATTTTGGACTTGTGCATGTGCAATCCTGTTGTGCATGGTGCAACCTTTTGAATATCTGGGCCATTGTGTTTACCTGAATAGTGACTTAACAGTGTTCATATTTGTGATTCTAGTTCTATATTCCAAGACAACCTCATTATTTGGTATCTCTATTTTGGCATCTTGAGTATGTTTTTCTTGTTGTATTTTAGTTTCAGTTAAAATTTTCCAAGACAGCAAAATTGGTAAACGATCACTTTTAGCTTGAGAAGGGATTAAAAGATAATTCCATACCTCTGGGTAACCTGTCCAACAAACCCAATTAAGCACTGATTCCTCATTCTGCTTACTAAAAGTAAAATATTCCTTATTCTGTCTCCTGTAACTGTCCATTCAAGGGTGCAAATTATGCATATCTAATACAATGGTTGCTATAGATAAGTTGATTAGTATCGGTATTTCTAGTCAGGCTCGGTATGCTAAGCGGTGATTGAGGGAGTATGCGTAGCAGTACGAGAAGTACTGCTAACACTCAGTAATGCGTAATTAGTGCCAAGTTCTTATTTAGCTGATTTCCTTTGAATTCCCATGCACAGCTGCTAAAATGCACCAGGTGGCACTGTTTGTGGTATTATTTTCCTAATTTCCATTCAATTGCTGGTATGCATCCCCACAGTCCAAGTCAGGACCTCCCTATTTGAGCCTTGAATTTTTTATACAGTACTGTAGTGGGCCCTTAGATTTAGTGCTCCTGCCTGCAAGTCTGATCGCTGTTTTCAAATAAAATATTTTCCCGTAGTTTAGTGGTGGCCCACCCCGAAGCCCTGTTCTCCCATTTTCAAATTAAAGTTAAATATTTTCCCAGTGTTCTAGTGGACTCCTGCCCTCAGGCCCCAATCCCCTGAGTGTCTCTGATTTGAATAAAAATAATAATAATGATAAAGAAAAAGAACTGGGGAGGGCTGCTGAGCCAGATACTGTAATACCCACTCCCTCCAAATGCTGCTGTCTGCAGATTGGATTCATGGCCACATACAAATACTGTAGGGTATTGAAGTTACAAGTTATTTATGCAATGTGAAGGGTGCAGCATACCAGCCCAGACACACACTAAACTGCCGTTAATTGAACTGTGTTGAGCTGACTGCCCACCCCTAAATCAGGTAATTCATCAATAAAGCCACAAACTATTCATTTATTTATAGAGTTTAGTTGTTACTGTTCTGATGCCCAAGCCCTGAAAATGCGCTCACCTGAATATTGGTTTCTGCAGGTCAGAGGCATAGAAACATAGCATTTTATGGCAGATAAGGATCGCTTGGCCCACTCAGTCTGTCCATTTCGTATGTAATGGAGAAGCTGCAGATCTTAATTAACTAACAGCCTACTTTCTCCTACCTCCACCCCTAGAATTGCCATATGTCTGTCCCATGTATTCTTGAATTCCCCACTGTTTTTGACTCCACAACCTCCTCAGGAAGGTTGTTCCATGCATCCACCACCTCTCTTTGAAAAATACTTCCTCACATTACCTCTGAGTCATCCCCACCTCTATCTTCAAATTGTGCCCCCTTGTTCTTGCACACCTCTTTTTCTGAAACATGCTACCTCTTGGACTTTGTTGATTCCTTGAGGTACTTGGAAATTTTCTATCATGTCCCTCTCCTCCTTTCTTCAGGGATACATATTAAGCTCCTAAGTCTCTTCATATGTCTTCTGGTGCAGACCCTGCACCATTTTAGTTGCCCTCCTCTGGACTGCTCCATCCTGTCTATGTCCTTGTAGAGATTGGGTCTCAGAACTGCACACAGTACTCCAGATGGGGTATCACCAGCTATCTGTACAGAGGATAACAACTTCCGTTTTCTACTGGTGATGTCTCTCCTATGCATCCCAGTATCCCCCAGCCCTCCTTACTGCCTTCTCCACATTGCTGGCCCACCTTTAGGTTGTCTGAATGACAACTGCAATTTCCCTTCCATTTTTTTTTGTTGTTAGTATCTCACCCCCATTGTGTACTCTTCCCTGGGTTTTTGTTTCCCAGGTGCACTACTCACACTTCATAGCATTGAATCTAAGCTGCCATACATTTGACCATTCCTCCAACCTTGCCAAGTCCCTTCTCATCCTTTCCATCCCAACTTGTGTATCAAGCCTGTTGCAGATCTTTGTGTCATCTGCAAAGAGACATACTTTTTCCTTCCTGTCTCTCTGCAATGTCACTTATAAAGACATTGAAGAGGACCAGTCCAAGTACTAAACCCTGTGGTACCCTACTAGTAATCCCACTTCAGAGTAAACTCCGCACTATTACCCTCTGTGTCCTGTTCTCCACCCAGTTGTTCACTCCAGGATACCATCTTGGGACCTACTCCAAGGCTGGCTAACTTATATATCTTTGTGTGGGACTGTGTCAAATGCCTTACTAATGTCTAGGTAGGCTATGTCCGCAGCCCCTCCCTGATCTACTACTTTGGTCACCCAGTCAATAAATCTATTAGATTAATCTGACATGACCTTCCCACTGTGAATCCATGCTGCATTGGGTCCCTGTGCCTCTGGCTTCTAGGTACTCAACAATTCTTTCCTTCAGAAGTGATTCCATCATTTTCCCTATCACTGAGGTCAAATTAACAGGTCTGAAGTTTTCTGCCTCTACCATGCTCCCACTTTTGTGAAGTGGAACAACATCTGCCCTCCTCCAGTCCTCCAGTACCTCTCCATCATTCCATGATTTGTTAAAAGGGTAGTCAGTGGTGTCACTACTTCTACCCTTAGTTATTTTAAAATGCTGGGATGTATCCCATTAGACCCTATTGCTTTGCCCACCATCAGTTTTAAGAGTTCTTTCCTAACCTTTCTTCTGTGAATGGACTGTATCAACTCCCTATCCAGAGTGCTTCTATTGTTTGGTTTAAGGTACCCCTCTTCATTTGTGAATACTGAGCAAAAATATTTGTTTAGCATCTCTGCCTTTCATAGTCACCCTCTGCCCACCCCTCTCCTTTATTAAGCCTCACTATCCCTCCCTGGGTCTTCCTTCACTCCTTGATGCACCTATGAAAGGTTTTA
The DNA here is from genome assembly GCA_016271365.2 of Neoceratodus forsteri. Lineage (NCBI taxonomy): Eukaryota > Metazoa > Chordata > Ceratodontiformes > Ceratodontidae > Neoceratodus > Neoceratodus forsteri. The sequence continues at coordinate 34,736,955 of JADMNL010000033.1, forward strand.
TCCCCTTCTTAACTGAGTTGGCTATCTTTTCCTCAGTTTGGGCCTTTGCTGTTCTGACTGCCCTACCCACTTCCTTCTGCTTTAACTGATACAATTCTGTGTCCCACTCCTTCCGTTATTCCTTGTACTTCCTGAATGCTATCTTTTCTCCATAACCTTCCCTGCCACCTCCTTTGAGAACCATAGTGGGTTTTACATCATTTTGTTTTGTTTATTTGATTCACACAGGCTTGTTGCCTCAGTGATGGCAGTTTGATTATTCCCCATTGTTCTTCCACCCTCCTCCCTGCCCATTTGCTAGTGCATTCCTTAGGCACTCACCTATTTTGGCAAAGTCAGTCCTCCTAAAGTCCAGGACCTTTGCCTTTGTACGACTTGACTCTACTGCTGTGTTTATCATGAACCATACTGTTTGATGGTCGTTAGTTCCCAGATGGCTGGCTACCCACTTCTAAATCTGTGATCCTTTCTCCATCTTCATTTGAGAGTACCAGGTCTCAGATTGCTCCCTTCTGAGTGGGTTCCAATACTAGTTGTCTAAGGCATGCCCTCTCTGGGGAATCTAGAATGACCAGCTCTTTGATGTGACTGCAGCAAATGCACTTCAGTTAACATCTTACATATTCAGACCCCCATCAACAATATCTCCCTTTTTCTGCCATTCTAAGGATACCTTCTAACATTTTCTTTCCATTTCCTCCCCTGAGATGGGGTCTGTATCAACCCCTGTGCAGATTGTGGTGCCATTGCCTGTCTACAAGTTGGCCCCAGTGCTTCCTCTCCTCCCATTTACCCTTTTTGTTCTGTTACTTTGATTCCTTCCTTTATGTAGAGAGCTACTCCTCCTCCTCCTCCTCTTTTGCCCTCCATTTCCTCCTGTAGATAGTGTACCCTGGTATGTTTACATTCCAGTCATGGTTCAGTGTGTACTATGTTTCTGTGACTGACACAATATCCAGATGTCCTCTTCTAACAAGGCCACTAGATTAGGAAGCTTGTTACCCAGACTATGGGCATTGGTGTTCATTACTGTCCATTTTTAATGGCTTTAATCTTGTAGCCCCATACTTGCCCTTACTGACTTTGCTTTCTCCATTTCCTAGTCCTGCTCCTACTGACCTTTCTACCTTGATCTTTACCTCATTTAGTACCTTGTTTTGTAGGAGGCTGGGAATTCCTGCTGCTTATCAGTGCCTTCCCTTGGCTAGTTTAAAAGCTTGCCAATAAAGCATTTAAACTAATCACTCAGGAGACTGGTTCCTCTCGGACAGATGCAGACCATCATGCCGGTATAGGTGGATATCTTTTCAGGTGATCCCAGTCCCCAATGAAACCATAAACCCTGTGCTCTACACCAGTTTTCAAACTTTCATTGAAATGCATGATGTGGAATACCCTCACCTCACCCATAGACAGGCAGCACCTCTGAGAAGGATACTGTATGAGCTACTTGTCTAAGGCCCTTTCCCAACTCCACAAACTCCTCCTACACTGCTCTAATCCCATGCCCAGCCAAGTCATATGTCCCTAGGTGGACAAAGACATCCAGCACCGCTCTCCATGCAGCTGCTGTTGTGATCCTCAAAATCCACTTCCTGTCCCTCAAAGCCATGGTGCCAGGCAGGCACCTTACTTCACTTTCCTTGCCCCTGCTCTATTTCCCTGATAATTGAGTCCCCACCAGGAGCTCCTTCCTTTCCCTGTGGTGTTCTGTGCCACCTTCCTGTGGGCCTCCCTTGTGACAGTTGCCAGCAACCTCCTCCATCTCCACCATGTGTGTCTCTCCATAGGGAACTATGCTCCACCAGAATGGCATATGGATTGTGGCATGGCTACAACTGAATATTGCTACAGTAGTGGAACACTGTCACCACTTTACTGACCTCTGCTCCAAAGAAGTCAATAAGAGTTGCATGATGTTTATTTTTAAATTGCTTGTCCCACATTTTATAGCAACAGATATGGAGATTTAAAACATTGTGGTTGTGTAGCAGCTTATATACATGCAGTGCTGGAATTAGCACTTGTGTGCCTGGGCAGTCAGACAAAACATGCCTCCCATGGTGTCATCACCAATAAAGCCACAAACTATTCATTTTAATCAGTTTGGAGCAGAGGTCAGTAAATCGCGGTGATAATGTTCCACTATTGTAATAATATTCACTTGTGGCCATGCCTCTGATCTGCGGAAACCAATACTCAGAGGAGAATGTCAGCATCAATAAAGTAACAACACAAAGTTGTATAAATAAATGAGAAAGGTCATTTATTATTTAAAGGTGAAACGTAAGAAACATTGTTAAATTTCAGTGTCTGCGGTCTGCTTTTCAACATGCGTTTGTGTTTGATGTAAGGAAACATAGAAACATAGAAGTTGACGGCAGATAAGGACCCAAGGCCCATCCAGTCTGCCCATTTCTTTTCTACCTTTATAAATGTGCCATCAGCTTTTGCTCTGTCAGTGGCCTATCTATTCATACTCATCTGTATTGCTCCCTTATGCCTATCCCATGCCTGTTTGAAGCCCTGCAGTGTATTCATAGCCACCACTTCCTGAGGTAGGCCATTCCATGCATCCACCACCCTTTCTGTGAAAAGAATGTGCAGGTGGTGCAGTTCCTGATCCAATCAGTGATAATTGGTTAGAACTATTTTGTATTGTTATAGCCTGGAAGGACAGTCACTTAAATTCAGCAAATTAATGTTTCTTACATTTCACCTTTAAATAAAAAGTGACCTTTTCTCATTTATTTATGCTCCAAACTGATGAGTATTACATAAAATGTATCAATATGAGATAACATAACAACTGGCAACTTGTCAGTCCCATTCAAATAAGCAAAACAAAACCACTGATCTTTCAATGTACAATACAGTATGCAGTTACTAGCAAGTGTCACAGCCTGACCTGACTGAAATCACTGTATTGTACTTATGCACAAATCTAATTGAATCTTGTTTCAAATATTTCAGTGACAAAATATCCCTAATACAACAAATATTTGCCATGGGTGATTGAGGTCGAACATCTAATTGAAAGCATATAACGTAAAACAGAATTGTACCTCAATCTGCCTGCATTGAACAGATAGAACCACAGTCATGTATTTTTAATCTAACAACCCCACAATGAACTTCCCCTTATCCCACTAGGATAACAGAAACACATTCTACTAACTTATCTTTTGTTGCAGTGCTAAGGACCCCCACCCACAAGAAAGCATAATATGTTTTGCAGTCTGTTTCCAAGACAGTGGGATCAAAACAATTTAATAAGTGTTTTGTAAAATCCTAGTTTGACATACACTACTTTGTGCTTAATTGTTTTCATCTTTATGCCCAGTTACATTTTCTGTCACTTGTCTCCATATAAAGCCAGTCATGCACAGACAACTACTTTACCACAGCATTCTTTCAACTGCAAACACCTGTCATACAAGAATGAGTTCTGTTGGTAATAGATAAGGCAGGGTTGGGGGCAAGGACGGCATTTTTCTTCAGAATTTTAATTTCTCGATTTATGCAAAATTGCTCAGCTGCGCTTTGAAGTCCTCTAGCCCACATATTGCGAAAGGTAATTATTCGCAGCCATACACAGTGCTGTGGTGATGTGAAGGCTGACCATGTTCATGCTGTAGCTTTAAGAAAACATATTTATTCAGCCATTAAAGAGGTGTGTGAGAAATTCTAAGATGTTAAAACAAATTAGATATCTTTGATAGATACATATGCTACAAGAAGAGGGTGGTTTATTATTTTATTTGCAGCAGAGTCTGCAAAAGTATTGCAAAAAGAAGGAAACAAAATTGTCAATATAAAAATATTTAAATGTTTTGGTCACTGTTACAGCAGTTCCGTGCAGAACACACACACTAACAGTATGCAGCATGAGTGTGAACACAGTTCACTCTTGCTGATAGTCTGTCATCTAAGGATCCCTATTCTTCCCTAGTCTGTTACTAACTGTGGAACACTTGTACTAGATGTTTGGCAAACTGTAAACAAATGGGGCAGTAGTTTGATGAGAACATTAAAATGTCTAGTAAATGCTGTATGGTTAAGATCCCCAAAACTGCCCCATTTTTACATTTTGCAAACCGTGTTTAGCCATTACAGAAAAATAATTTTGGCCCACAGAAATGTACACAGCAAATGTGAGTACAATACTACAGTATACATTATCAGTTTGAACCCCTACCTACTGTAGTATGACTGTCTAGTACAATGTAAATGTACGAAAAATACAGCTTCATTGGGCGAGGTTACAGCTGCTTCCTAGATCAACTGGAACAGGGCCCTGCCTTGTGTGAATATGCGGCTACTAGTTTTAAAGGATAAATTCCTTGCAACAAAATTTGTGCTGCAGCACTGGCTATCATATGTACAGTTAACAGCTGGTAGAAAATGTGTCCCATAGGGCACACTGGTAGTTGGTAGGTTTTCACACTAGTGGAGAGTCCACACTGCTTTGCTGTTCAGCACACTTGTGACAGCACTGAAATACATGTCAACAAGCTTACGTACCATGGAAAATTACTGCCAAACAATGGTTGTACTAACTGTCATTAACAGCAAATGTACACTTTTGAAAGGTTGTACTGTGGCACTTTATCCAAAGATCTTGTAATCTAGAGGACTGCTCAAGGAAAAACTCATCAACGTTTTAGTAAGCCTGGTTTTAGTGATCTTTAAGTGCTGTTTCATTGCTGTGATCATGGCTTTGTATTGCTCAAAAAAAAACTCCTAAATGTTATTTCTAAGCCTAGTTTTCTCTGATCTTTTAAGCTCTGTTTCATGAATGTGTTCCTGCTAAAAGTTCATGGGGTGCTTCAAAGCAACGGCTCATTTATATATTATACTAATATAATCTATATTTGACCTTCTAAAGTAGTTTAGGAAAACACTACAGTAAGAGGAAAGCAGCTGTTTTTAATTTTAAAGTATTTTTTAAGTGCAGTTAAACTGGAATTCACAATTTAGATTTCAGTGCAGGGCTGAAATTGAGTTGTGCTAGATACATAGATACATAGACAGTGTCGGCAGATAAGGGCCTATGGCCCACCCAGTCTGCCCATTTGAGCTTGTAAGTTCAGTTTGTTTTCCTAGAAGTCTGTTTCCCTGACCTCTAGAATTCCTTTATGTCTATCCATGCATTCTTAAATCCTGTGATTGTTTCAGCCCCACCACTTCCTCTGGCAGGTGTTCCACTTGTCCACCACCTCGCTCTGTGAAGAAATTTTTTCATGTTTCTCTGAATCGTCCTCCTCCAACTTCATCCCATGCCCTCTAGTCCTGGAACATCTTTTCACTTAAAATAGTGTTTTCCTGCACCCTGTTTCTCCTGTAAGATACTTGTATATCTCTATCATATCCCTCTCTCCTCCTCTCCTCCAGGGAGTACATGTTCAGTTCCTTCAACCTGTCTTCATAGGACTTGTGATGCAATCCATGCACCATCTTTGTTGCCCTCCTCTGAACCTTCTCTACCCTGTCTATGTCCATACGTAGGTATGGTCTCCAGAACTGTACACTGTACCCAGGTGGGGCCTCACTAGTGTCTTGTATAGCGGAATTATGACCTCCTTTCCTGCTGGTGATGCCCTGCCTATACATCCCAGCATCCTATTTGCTTTACCTGATGCCTTGTCACACTGTTTCCCTACCTTGAGATCATCAGAGATGACAACCCCAAGATCCCTTTCCTGCTTGGTGCATATATCCTCACCCCCAACTGATATATTGTGCCAGGGTTTTTGTGCCCCATATGCATTATCTTGCACTTCTTTGCATTGAATTTCAACTGCCAAACCCTTGACCATTCTTCAAGTTTCTGCAGGTCCTTCTCATTCTGTCTACCCTCTGGTGTGTCTACTCTGTTACAGAGCTTTGTGTCATCAGCGAACAGTGAAATTCTGCCTTCTAGATCCTGTGCAATGTCACTGATGAAGATGTTGAATAGGACCCGGTCCCAGCACTGATCCCTGTGGTACCCCACTGGTCACTCTTCCCTCTGTGGAGTGACAGCCATTTACCACCACCCTCTGTGTCCTGCCACCCAGCCAGTTACCTACCCACCACACTACTGTCCTGCCCACACCCATATTCCCCAGTTTGTGTAATTGTCTTCTATGTGGCACAGTGTCAAAGGCCTTGCTGAAGTCCAGATAGGCCATGTCCACTGCCCTCCCTGATCCACCTCCCTAGTCACCCAGTCAAAATATTCAATGAGGTTGGTCTGACATGACCTTCCCCTGGTGAAACCATGCTGCCTTGGGTCCTGTAGTCCATTGACAACCAGATGTTCCACCAATCTCTCCTTCAGTAGTGCTTCCATGATCTTTCCCACTACCGAGGTGAGGCTGACTGGTCTGCTGGTTCCCCGCCTCTTTGTTCCCGCTTTTGTATAAGGGACTACATCTGCTGTCCTCCAGTCTTTGGGTACCTCCCTGTTTCCAGTGATTGGCTAAACAGGATAGCCAGAGGTTCAGCCACCACCTCTCTTAGTTCTCTAAGGACCCTGGGGTGCACCCCATCTGGCCCCATTGCTTTGTCAACTCTTATTACTTCCAGTTCCTTCAGGACCCTTTTCATGTAAAGGGACTTGTGTCCATTTCTGCACCATTCTCACCCTTGTACTCCCTTCAGACCCATTACCCTCTTCTCAGTAAAGACTGAGCAGAAATACCTGTTCAATATGTCAGCTTTACTGTTGTCATCCTCCATGCGACTCCATCCTCCCCTTCAGTCTCACTATCCCTTCCTTTGTCTTTCTTTTTTCACTTATGTACCTGTAAAAGGTTTTGTCCTTTAACCACTGATTTTGCAATGTGTTCTGTCTGAGCTTTGGCGTCCCTTACTGACTTCCCTGCCTCCCTTTGTTTCTCCTGGTACTTCTCCCTATCCCTTCTGCCTGTGTCTTTTGTATTGCCTGAATGCTATCTTTTGGCTTTCACTTTCTTTCTCTTTGGAAAACCATAATGGTCTCCTCTTCCTTTTCCTCTTGCTAACCTGCTTAATGCATAATTCTGTTGTTCTTATAATCCCCATTTTAAATACTGCCCACTGTTCCTCAACCCCTGATTCCTGTCCCATTCCCTTAACACCTCTTTCAAGTATTTCCCATTTTCCCAAAGTCTGCCCCCTAAAATCCAGGATACGTGTTTTTGTGTGGTTTGGTTCTGCTCTTCTGTGATTTCAAACCACAATGACTGGTGGTCACTGTTACCCAGGTGCTCCCCACTGTTACCCCCATCACACTGTCCCTGTTTGTGAGCAGAAGGTCCAGTATTGCCTTCTGCCAAGTTGGTTCCATGACCAGTTGCTTGAGGAAGGCACCCTGAAGGAGTCCAGGATAAATCTGCTCCTAGTTGATGCTGCTGCTGGGATGCTCCAGTCCACATCTGGAATATTGAAGTCTCCAACCAGTACTACCTCACCCTTGTCTGCCATCCTTTGGATGGCTAGCATCAACTCCCTATCTGTTTCTTCCTCCTGGGCTGGTGGTCTATAGACCACTCCTGTGCAGATGGCTGGCCCATTTTCCTTTCTAGCTTAACCCACAGTATCTCTCCTCCATTTTGTTCCTCCTGGATCTCTGTGGCCCTTATGTCATTTTTACATACAGTGCCACTCCTCCTCCTTCCTGTCTGCTCTGTGTCTTCTGAATATGTTGTAGCCAGGTATGGCCATCTCCCAGTCATGGTTATCATTACACCAGGTTTCAGTGATGGCCACAATGTCCAGGTCTGACTGTACCATGACAGCCTCCAGATCTTCCATCTTGCTGCTAAGGCTCCTGGCATTTGCACACATGGCTTTCCATGATTTGACCTCCCTAGTCTGCTTCACTGTTCTACTCCAGCCCCTTTCTTGGTTGTCATTTATCCCTGGTTCTCCTTGCTGTCTGCCCTTCTGCTGAATTTTGCCCTTCTGCTTATCCACCTTTTGGACACTAATCTCCATCTTTTGCACACTGCTTGCAGAGATAGCAACTCCTCTGGTTCACTGGTTCCACTGCTAGCTGTGGGGGTGAGCCAGGGTACCCTCCTTGCTGGCCTGCCACCCCCTTTGCTAGTTTAAATGCTTGTCAATGTAGCATTTAAACTTATCATTGAGTACTTGATTCCTCCAGGATGGATGCAGGCCGCCAGGCTTGAACAAACCTCCATCCTCCAGGTGGGTCCCCAGTCACCAATGAATCCAAACCCTTCCTCACAGCACCAGTTCTTCAACCATGAGTTAAAGTTCCTGGCATGCACTTATGCTCTCCCTGCTCTCACAGGTAGTACTTCTGAGAAAGTGACAGAAGTAGCTACTTGCTTGAGACCCTCCCAGTTTCCTAAACTCTTCCTGAACTTCCTTTGGCTCCCCATTTGCCAAGTCATTAGTACCTAGGTGGATAATGACATCCAGCTCACCCTCCCATCTTGCCTTCCCAGTGATCCCCAGTATCTTCCTTCCATCCCTCCATGCCGTGGCACCTGGTAGGCACCTCACCTCCCTGTCCTCTCCTCCTGTGTTCCTAGCTGGATCCCTCTACGATGGAGTCCCCACCAGGATTCACTTCCTTCTCCTCTGGGGTCCACTGCTTTCCCACTGAGGTCACCTCCTTGGCTATCCTCCACATCCTTTCCTTCCACTTCTCTGGGTACCTCTATTTGGTTGTCCTCATTTGCCAGTGTGGCATATGAGTTCTTGAGAGGAATAGGATCTGGGATGTGCCTCTGCCTGACTGCTCTAATCCTCCTGAGCCCACTGTCATCCAAGTGCTCCCTCGCTCGGCATCCTTTGAGGCAGCTGCACTGGACTGGGTGGTCCCTGGATAGGGGTGATGGTACTCCTGACCCAGTTTACTTCTGCTCTGAGTCTGGTTACCTCATCCCACAGTCCAGAGAGATGCATGCAGATAGGGCAGCACCTCAGTGTCCAGAAGGTCTGCCTGAATATGGCTGCACCACAGCCACTGCATTGCACCACTCCCACATTATACTGCAATTCCACTACTTGTCTGCTACTGAAACTCTCTTAGTTCTCTTTTATTAATTTACAGTACTAAAATCCTGTAACTGATCCTCAGATATTTTTTAAGGAAAAGAAACCAATAAATAAATAGATGAGTCAAAACACTTGTCGTGCTGAGGTGGGCTTCTTCCCCTTAGGCCCCTCCTACTTCACACCTCTTACTATACCCTGTGTTTAGCTCCTGTCAATCAGATTTATCAGGGCATATAATTAAGAGTTGGGGAAGGGAGGGGCAAAATTGCAGCAATTAAAGACAGCACAGAATTACACCACCACTATGTTTTAAATTTTCAACAGCCCAAAACAATTATAAGTAAAGACAACAAAGAAAGAAAGTATAGTGTCACTACAAGCCACAATCTAAGTTTAAAAGAAAATACCAATTACCAGTTACTCTAAAGCACTGAATTGAATATGTTTCCTTCCTTCTCCTTCTGGCTTCTTCTGAGAAAATCAACCTCTGTTTGCTACTTTAACTCTGACTAAGCCTCCACCTCCAGTTATCACGTAGCTGAGGTCAGAGGCCAGACAATTAACACCCTTCACCCAGCTACAGGACAGTCAGACAAGCCAAGATAAAATTTGCAGCAATTAAAGACAGCACAGAATTACACCACCACTATGTTTTAAATTTTCAACAGCCCAAAAACAATTATAAGTAAAGACAACAAAGAAAGTATAGTGTCACTACAAGCCCACAATCTAAGTTTAAAAGAAAAATACCAATTACCAGTTACTCTAAAGCACTGAATTGAATATGTTTCTTCCTTCTCCTTCTGGCTTCTTCTGAGAAAATCAACCTCTGTTTGCTACTTTAACTCTGTCTAAGCCTCACCTCCAGTTATCACGCAGCTGAGGTCAGAGGTGCTGCAACTGTACTGATTCTTTAATGGAGATTCTGTACCTGGAAAAGGATTTCACTGCTGTTTTATTTTATTTTATTTTTTTACTGTTTTACACAGTGATGAAACAAATATGAGCACCTACCAGTGGCATGTCCACTTTTCAGCTATGATTTCAGTTCCAGAATCAGTATAATGATGGCAGTACCTGATTGCACAGTCAGACAGCAGCAGCTGTGGGGTTCAAGCTGTGGTTGTCGATGACCAGTGATCGGCTGTCAGTTTATTTGTACTTTAGACAGGTGATACTCGGTTTTGTGCAGAAATGTGATCTGGTGGTGGCAGTTTGAATCTCCAACTTCCACTTGTATACTGTGCAAACCCTTATTCTACTGTTCTTGCATGATTACCATCACCAGTCCCTGCAGCTGCCCAGGCCTGCACCTTGGTAGTTCTGCCATTTCATAAACTCTGATCTCTTCAATGTCAGCATGGAAATCCAGGCATTACTGACATATTCTGTTTTCTTCAATAATAACAAAGCCATTAACTACTTGATTATTAAAAGGGAGAAGGGCAGACTAGATGGGCCGATGTGTCTTATCTGCCTTCACATTACTGTGATATTATGATTCCATGATTAGGTTTATGTATAGATTTCAACTCCTCCCCAGTTAACTTCACTTTTACCAAATGCTCGTTTATTATGAGCTGTACACTGACAGTTCTGTATGTATTTGCAATAAGTTCTACATCCTGTCAAAAGTTGCAACAAGTGTAAAATAAACACTGTGTTGCAAAGTGTTCTCTTTCAGTTGGCTAAGTATGTTGCAAATCTTATCTGGCACATTAGAGCTTACAAGTTCTCTTTGAGAGTTATAACAGCAACATCTGTCTTTGAAAAATACTGCTTAGTACGTTATGTCATGCTATACAGAAGCAGAATGTCTATAGTGATTCAGTAGTCACGCCTACACTGTCGGTATCTCACAACCCCCAGCTTTCTCTAAAATAGAAATACTGCAAGGCCCTAGACTGCAGAGTTTTCTGAACCAAGATCATTAATACCCCTACCATCCCCATCAAGTTCCTTTTCACAAGGTGATATAAGACTTCCTTGTTTAGCATGTGAATGTGCTCCCTGCTGTGAGCTAGCCTTCAAGACTTACACAAGAGCAACCTATGAGTCAAGGAAGAGGGCAGAAAGGAAGCCAGTGACTGAGTCAATGTGTTGTTGATGTGACACAGTTTCTAGAATCCTGTAAGCCTCACTGGCTATTTTTGAGGCCCTGTCCACACTACACTGCTACTACCTGGTAATGGTTACAAACCATTATGGCTGGTAAGCGGTACAGTGTGTCTATACTGCAGCAGTGTTTGGTATGGGTATGTTACTGCCAATCCACACTGCGGGTGCCAGGTGACCGTTATCGTCAGCACCCCATCCACAATGCTGCTCGTGCTGCAATAAGGGCACTGCTTGAGAACGCTCGTGCATCCACCACAGCTGGTAACAGTATAGCAAAGAGATCTAGTTTGTTAACCATTGTTGAAACCAATTTTATGAGTAGTTTCAACAATGGTTGTGGAAATGTCTCCTGTAATGTTACAGGTATAAACACAAACAGTTGCAGTAACGGTTAGGACCCCATGTAATGTTACAGAGGGTGTGTCCAGTGTAGTGTGGACAGGGCCTGAGGGTTGGTGGTGGGGGTGGGGAGAATGCAGATATATGGCTGACACACTTGAAATATTTGCCATTCATGTGATCCTGGATAAAGTTTGAATGAGAAAACATCTGGAAAAACATCCTTTGCCAGCAGTAACTACCTAAGCAAGCTGTGCTCTCAGAAAAAGATAATTCCCTTTAGGCTTACAAGTATTTGTGGTATACAGCCATGCAAGACTCAGAGTCTCTTTGTCTAGCATATTTTATTGCCCAATCACAAATCTCTTTCAAGAAAGTTTGACCAAAATCTCTGTTACAGTTCTCATAGTCAAAGTCAAGCAGAAGAAAAGTGCTATCATTTTCCTTCTGTCAAACCTACAGTATGTAACCAAAACAAAGAGAGCAACATTTATGTGGCTTCTGACCTCATCTGGTCAGTGGTTTGTCATCACCACCTCCCATCTCAGGTTCCCTTGTGTCTATCCCAAGCATGTTTACATAGAAACATAGATGCATAGAAGTTGATGGCAGATAAGAACCGCAAGGCCCATCCAGTCTGTCAGTTTTTCTACCTTATGAATGTGCCATAGACCTGTACTCTGTCAATAGCCTATCTATTCATACTTATCTGTATTGCTCCTTATGCCAATCCCATACCTATTTGAAGCCCTGCACTGTATTCATATCCACCACTTCTTGAGGTAGGCTGATCCATGCATCCACCACCCTTTCTGTGAAAAGAACTTCCTCACATTATTCCTTAATTGGCCTCCTCTAATCTCAAGCTGTGTCCTCTTGTCCTGCTATTTTTCTTATATTGAAACATGTTAGACTCTTTTACCTTGTTAATGCCCTTAAGATGCTTGAATGTTTCAATCATATCACCCTCTTCCTCCTTTGCTCTAAGGTATACATATTGAGCTCTGTTAATCTGTCCTCATATGTTTTCTGATGCAGTCCCTGCACCATTTTGGTTGCCCTTCTCTGGACTGCCTCTGTTTAGTTAATGTCCTTGTGCAGGTGGCCTCTAGTACTGCACACAGTACTCCAGATGGGGCCAAATCAGTGTCTTGTAAAGAGGATTATTACCTCCCTCTTACAACTTGATACCCCAACATCCTCTAGCCTTACATACTGCTTTAGTGTCTACTTTGATGATTTCAGGTCATCTGTGATGATGATGATGATGCCCAAGTCTCTTGCTTCCCTGTGACTGCCAGCAACTCCCTCCCAACCTATAGGTGGCTTCAAGGTTTTCTTCCTATGTGCATGATCTTGCATTTCTTGCATTAAACCCCATTTGCCACTCTTCCAACTGCTTTCACCAATTTATCTAGATCTCTTCTCATTCTGCCCACCCCATCTGGATCATCTACTCTGTTGCAGATCTTGGTGTCATCTGCAAACAGACAAACCTTAACCTCCAGTCCAACTACAATGTCACTGATGAAGATATTAAAGAGAACTAGCCCCAGGACTGATCCCTGAAGTATCCCACTTGTGACTTGCTTCTCTTCTGACTGTGTACCATTTACGCCACTCTCTGTTTTCTGACCATCAACCAGTTTGCCACCCAGTTGACCAACTCTGATCCACCCTGAGCCTACCCAACTTATTTATCAATCATTTATGTGGAACAGTATCGAAGCTTTGCTGAACTCAAGGCAGGCAACATAAACTGCACCCCATGGTCCACCACTCTGGTTACCCAGTCAAAGAAATCTATGAGATTAGTTTGACAGGACCTGTTGTAAACCTATGCTGTCTTGGATCCTGTGCTCCTATGGATTTCAGGTGTTGCACTATCCTTTCCTTGAGGAGTGCCTCACAATTTTGCCCACTACTGAGGTAAGACTGACTAGTCTATAGTTCCCTGTCTCCTCCCTGCTACCACTCTTGTGGAGCTTGGTCACATGAGCCCTTCTCCTGTCTTCTGGGACCTCTCTGGCAGAGACTCACTAAACAGTTCTGATAATGGATCTGCTAGTTCCACCCTTAGCTCCTTTAGTACCCTGGGATGTATACCATCAGATCCCATTGCCTCATCTACCCTGAGCTTAGCTAGCTCTTGTAGGACCCTTTCTTTTGTGAAGGGACTAGTGCACACCCCTCCCCCATGTCCATGGTGCTGAGCTGTGGGCCCTGCCCTACCTTCTCCTCAGTAAATACTGAGCAGAAATATCTATTTAGGATAGATGCTTTCCTTGGTCCTCCTCCTCCTCACACTCTCCCTATTCCCTTTGATCTTAGCAATACCCCTCTGCGCTTTCTCCTTTCACTAATGTATCTGTAGAAAGTTTTGTCACTTTTTTTACTGTTCATGCTAGTGTTTCCTCAGTTTGTACTTTTTGCCTGCCTTACTGCCTTCCCTGCTTCCCTTAGGGAAGTTTGGTATGCCTCCTATGTTCATCCCGCTGCATTCCTTTATATTTCCTAAAGGCCAGCTTTTTGGCTCTGACCTTTATGCTACTGTTTTGAGAACCAAAGTGGTTTCTTTCTTCTTTTGCTCTTGCTTTTCTCTCTAACACAGTGGGATGTTGCTTCAAGTACTGCATCCTTAATGCTTTCCCACTTTGCCTGTACCCCTCACCTGTATTTCTTCTTGCCAGGGCTAGCTTAACTCTGTTGGCCATCTTATCAAAGTCAGCTCCTCTGAAGTCCCATATTTTGCCTTGGAATGTGATGATTTAGTTCTAGTGGCCAAATTGAACTATGCCATGTGATGATCACTGGTCCCCAGGTGACCTTTTACCTGGAGATCTGTGATCCTTTCCCCATTAGTCAGTACTAGATCTAGGATAGCCCTGTCTCTTGTGGGTTATTCTACCAGTTGTTTTAGGCCCTCCCCATGCAGGGAATCCACTACGTGTCTAATTCTGGCAGATGTTCCTGCTGGTATTGACCAATCTGTATCTGGCATGTTGAAGTCTCCATTATCAGAACCTCCCTTTAGCTGTCATGTTTTGTATAATGTGTCTATGTCCCCACTGGTCTGGAGGCCTGTAGACAAACACAGTTCATATGGCTGTCCCATTTCCTGTTTCAGGGTGACCCACAGTTCTTGTGGCTCCATATGTGTATTCTGAATTTCTGTAGCTTTGATATTTTCATTGATATAAAGGCCACTCCACCCCCTTTAGCACCTTGATCTCTTCTGAACAGTACAGAGCCAGGTACTGAAGTCTCCCAAGTGTGGTTACTGGTGAACCATGTCTTGCTAATGGCTACTATGTCCAATTTAGTCTTTGTCATTGTGTGCAGGTCTGGGATCTTGTTTCCCAGACTATGAGCACTTGTGTGCATGATTTTCCACTGGCCAGATTTTGGTGTGTCAGTTGCTGGGCGAGGTCCAGTGTTTCCCTTTGTGTTGAATGGGGAGCCAGACCTTTTTCCTTACCTGATGATGCAAACTAAACCCTCCACTGTGATTGCTCTCACCACCTCTTTTGCAGACTAGTCCCACCCTCCTAGGGGCATTGTTTTGCACTTCTTTGCATTGAACCTCAGTTGCCACACCTCAGACTGGTTTTCAAGCTTACAGTGATTAATAAATCAAAATTGATTTTAATTTATAAATTAAGTGTGTGGGTGGTGTCAGAGAAGAACTAGATGTGCTACAGTACATGACATGGAAGATACAGTTAACAGGAACAGCATAACATGTTTCGCTTCCAGTTCTGTAAGGTGTGTGATAAAGAGACATTATTCATGTGATGGTATCATATTTTATTTATTTATTTATTCAGCTTTTGTTTACTTGGTAAGTGCACTAGGCAGCAGCTCACCTATTCACCTAACAATTATTCTTAGCAATAACCATGATCTAAAATGTAGTCACAGATGAGTGGGAGGAGTGTCTCTAACATTATTCATGCTAGTGGCTCCTAATTTAAACAAAGTTCTTCTTTCAACCAAAATTACCATATGCAGATGATGACAGTGTTTCAGGGAAAGGAAATTGTTTAACCACGAGAAGCATACTAAGATGAAGATTGTTTCAGGTGCAACCTAGGAGCACAAGAAAGTTAAGTGACTTGCTCAGGATCACAGTATGCAAGAATGGGCTGTGGGACTCAGACTGAGGTATCCAGGTTTGCAGAGCAGAGTCTTAGACTGCTGCACCATACTGCCTCCTATTTTAGTCATATTGGTGCTTCCAATAAATGAGAACATTTTATATTATATGGAACACCCCCACCATGGCCAGACACAGCATTTTTATTATATTTTAAATAGCCACCTTACCAATTGGCACCTTTTAAGTGAGTGCTTGTGTTGCTGTCAGGATGCTGTTGTCTCCAGATAATAGGTTCTTGTTTCTGCATGATGTCATAGGGTGGCATCAGATGCAAGGACAGAGATGGTGTGGTTTTGTCTATATGTGATTTCAAGAACAGTGGTGACTGTTGTTTTGTGGCTGCCTTCTTTGGAGTTCCTATGAGATACTTTAAATCAAGGAAGCTACAAACAGAATAGCTGGGTGAATTTTTTTTTTTTGCTGCAATGCCATATATGTGCAAATGGAAACAATTCCCAGAAACTAACCTACCACAGTACAATAAGTTGCTATCAGTTCACCTATATATTGATCATTTCTCCTAGTGCTCCATATTTTCCACCTTTTAATATGTACCCCACATTCACAATCACTCCAGCAGCAGCAGCATAACATTACAGAATCCCATCTATCAGTGCTGGTCATACCTCTCAACCTTACCACATTACGAGGAACGCCTCATTTTACTTCATAAAAGCTCCGTTTCACATTATGAGGACTTGTTCCACATTGAAAATCAATATTTTAACACAAAAATCCATAGTAAATGATGCAAAAATATATTATTCAATTAATAACAGACCTTCTGAACATAAATGCAACATTTTAACAGTGTTTTGAGCTTCTTAGGTAAAGATTTGATTACGTGTTCCACATTTTGCCTATTTGTTCCACATTTTAATAGGCAATGTTCCACATTTGGGGACAATGAGGGTATGGTGCTGGGAAGTAGTGATGGTCACATGTACGACCAGTGTAATGGTTGTCCAATTGTACTGTCATTTTTGTTAGGGTTGTTTTACCCAGGTGTTTCTAGCTGCTGTTTTCTAGGGCTCACACAGCAGTACTGTATGTTTATTTTCATTGCTTACTGCATTTACTATTATATTCTTCTCTCTGACCTTACCAACCCTTTTTGGGGGAGTGTTGATAGTTGGGGGTGCTAAACAGAGCATTGCAGTAAATCCTGCCTATGCATGAAATAATGCGTTAGCTCACATACTCGTTGCTGGGTAAGTTACTTTAGAAGTACTGTTTTAAATTGCACAAATCAGTCACAATATTGGTATATACAGGCAGGTCGTGTTTTTTTTTAGCAATTGTTCAATTAAAAACATATATTAATTAGCTTATTTTAACTGTTTATGGTGTCATAACAAAATTGACATCTTATATGTATATGTTTATTTATTTATTTGCTTTGATGACCGGGTAGGTGCACTACTCAAGAAACCTGCCTATTTTCAGGCATGACCCAGGAGAATACAATTTACAATAGTACATTAAGACAGCAAGGAGTACAAATCACAACAGTATAGCAGAGGCAAGTAGAGAGTACATGTGGTAAAACATCATGACACAGCAAAATGTCAACATTAGACTAACATTTTAGTAGTACCATAAGCGAGAATAAACATTTGAACAGACACACATAGCTTGCAAAACAACCAGAGTACCAGGTCCTGTGTCCAATGCAGTGGAGGCAATAGATGGCTAGTCTACACACACTATGGCAATGCAGTATCCTGTATCCTGTACAGTACAGTAGATAAAAAACATAAGTAAGAAATCAGATACTTGTGGCTATACTTGACCTATGAATATGTATGTTTCAAATTTGGTTTGTCTAGGGAACAGTACTAAAGTTGAATATCCACTATACGCACAGTGATAGGAGCCAGTTCTTGGTAAAGGAAATTGCTTTACTGACATCTGCAAAAGGAAAACTCAGTTTCTAATTGTTACTTATCTGACTCTGTGAATAGATAGGTAGTGGAGAACACAGCAGTCATTAGAGTATGTGTTGCTAAAACTGAATGACAGAAGTTGCGATACAGTTGTTTTGGATGTAGCTTTCTTTGATTTGATTTGTTCCAAAATGGGTATCCCTGGTATGAAGCTCCAGACATTCCACTACCCACCCCACAGTGGTCAAGTGCATCATGACCAGGGTCACTGGAAAATTATGGAAAAGGTTACCCAAAATTGCAGAGCATTTTGCAAAATTATGGAAATTGCGGGATTCTACTATAGACCCAGAGTGCTTCACAATAAATCTTTTAATGTTTTCTGCAGCATATATTAGTCAGTATAAATTGCTAAATGGATACAATGACACCTGAATATGTTTAAAACATAAAAAAGTTTGTGATCCTAACAGGAATACTATTTTATTTATTTATTTGTTCATTTAAAATTTTGGTAACCGGTAGGCCCAATGGAACCTTGCGGTCCCTTTTTCAGGGACGGCCTGGGATTGGTTACATGTACCTAGAGGGAGGAAAAACAATGCTTTTGATATGTACAGTACAGCAAGGCTTACATTGAGTGAATGAACATACATTACAGTACAGAAACTGATACAACAATAATTAAAATTATTTCGTTAGGAACAGTCCATTGACAGTTATTAACCTATATAAGTGCATAAATAGGTTCTGCCATCATACTAAACTGATAAGCCATCATAAGTGTTGCCTATCTTCCAAAATGTAAAAGCATCTGCCTCATACAGTGCTAAATAGATTCTATAAAGTGAGCCACAGCAAAATAAATATAAAATAAAACCAGAAGAAATGTTTTTTGTTTCTGGCTGTAGAATAATGAAGACTAATCCACAGCTGTTTACAGTGCTCTGCCAGCTGTTCACCCACTTTGGTACAAGAAAAAATAAGCAGACAGAGTGGTGAATAATTGAGTTTTAGTAAAATGTTGTTAAAGTGTTTAATGGTCATAATTTGTACTGTAGGTACTGTACACTAGTTTTGAAATCACATATTTAAACATTAAATCTGGGGTTATAGGGGCTGGCAGTATAGTCTAGAGTAGAGTAACAAACTGTGAATGAGCTGATGATATCTAGCAGACCAGGTTTGATTCTCACAAGCCACACTTGCATACCTTGTGATTCTGAGCAAGTCACTTAACTCCTCAGTGCTCCTGGGTTGTACCTGAAAACAGGAACTTGTGTCTAGTGGACCTTATGGTTACCAAAAATATATATATATTTTACTGCATCATACAGTAGTCAGGGTACCTTGTAATTTACCTTTGTTTTACTCTGGCTGCAATGATTTTGTTTAGTTAAAGATAAATGTTCAGATACATTTTGTGTTTAACAAACTTGTTTTCATACTTTAGTCAGGTTTTTACTGTAGTCTTGCATGTGAGCATCTAGGTGGTAGATTGCTAAGAGTGAGATCACTGTTACCAACTAGCTTATTCAAGTTTAAAATCGGCAGAGCCATCCAAAAATCCTCAGCTGTTTGAATCTAAACTAATCTGAATGAAAGTATGCTCACAAGGAATAACTTGCCCTGCCACTTACAAAAAGGCCTCATAGTTAGCACCCCATTTAAGTGAATGGGATAATTTGCACCTTTTCTTCCATCTTTTGTTTCAGTCTGTCAACAAAAGTTTTCTGATAGACTGCTTCAACACAAAACAAATGTTAAGTGTTTAAGTGTACTTATGTGGCCAAGTCTGCATGCAAAATTGTCAATATATGGAGAGTATTTTATTAAAATGTTAATACATTTTACACAGTTCAACATAAAACTCAAAATTGCAAGAAATTGCAGAACATGTCAGTTTTGTGGAGAATGGTGAAATTATGATTCCACAAAAAATTGCAGGTGCAATTTTCCAGTAGCCCTGATCATGACCAAGAAAATTATAATGGGGCTTGCCCCACCTGGTGTCTGTGTCCTCCTTAAGCCTAGACATAGAACTCCTACAAGGAGATCCAGTTCCCATCTACTATATATCCCACGATGTCGCACGCATCCAAGGACAAAGATCATTGGCCTATCGGCATCCAACTGGCTCAACTCTCTTGGCAGCATGACAGTGAATGCTCCAACACTCGGCTCTTCAAGTCCAAGCTGCTCCTCTCACTGCTTGTATCCTGTGATTGGCCATCTTAACATTTCACTGTTCCAGCTGCACATGCCTCCAGCACCTAGCACTTTACAATCAGCCTTTGCACCACTAACACCTTACCTTTCATATTCCTCAACAAGGCCCCCTGGCTGCACTGTCTCCCACCCTCACCCACCCCCATATCTCCACTCCTGCCCCTGCCCCCAACCACCTCCCATACTCCCCTATCCCCTGCACCTCCTACCCCTCGATCTCCTACTCTCACTTCCCCACCCACCCACCTCCCTTCCTTGTCTTGCTCATAGCTCAAGTCTTTCTACTGGTTATTACATGTCTGTAAGTCAATGACTATATGTTTGTAACTAAAATGATGACTGTTGCACACGCTGACAAGGAATCTTTGTAAAAGAGCCTCGGCTCAAAGGTATTGTAGTCCTAGATTGAAATAAATAAAATACAGGGCGACTGACCAGCCCGCTCATCAACTCACCTCTGACCACACTCACAGGCTGGCAGTACAGTACTTGTCTTATACTGTATGTATGTAGTATGCCTGTTGCATCCAAATCAAAATTCTTCTGCTGTAATATTAAACTGTAGTAGTGTGAAGTTCACATTCACTTGTATTTTATCTAAAGCTCTGACTTTGAGAAGCATGTTCATGCAACAGAGCCCTTTCTGATGTTCCCATCTGCATTATTATGCGGTCCATTTCTGAGGGAAAAAATGCACTGCATGCTGTATATATTGTACAAGTCTGTCAGTCAGATCTCTCGATCACTTCCTAGCTGTAATTCAGATGGTAGTGGCTCAGCTGCATGTGAACATTTTTTTTTAGATCAGAGATCAGAAAAAATATAAGCAATGTGAACTTCACAGGATTGCAGTTTAATTTATTAAAGCAGGAGCACAGCAATTGGACTTGGGTGTAACAGGCACACTCAGCCGGAGCTTTGCTTACAGGGAATTCAGTCAAGTAGTACTGTGCTATCATAACTGCCATTGTGCAGGTTTTATCTCTTCTTTTCAGCACTTTTTGAGAATGTCATTTCTGTATAGCCACAGATTGAATGAGGAAAATGAGAAAATGCAGTATTTTGCAATGCCCTAATAAACAACAGGACAAAGTATGGAGAACTGTTCCACAACCTCCAATCATTTTAAAAATAGTTGCATGTATTGTAGCTACATTTTATGACCTAAGCAATGTTAAATGTAGGGACAGTATAGTGCAGTGGGTTAAGGCTCTGAGCTGCAGATCTGGAGACCTGGGGCTGGATTCACAAAGCTTTCTGCAGGTGCAAAACCATCCCTAAGTCCCCAAAACTGCCGTAGCTAACAGAAAAAGGGCGATTGCTCTAAGTGCTACCACAAAAACCTCCAGAGCTACAGAAAAAACACTACGGACTGTGGAAAAAGTGCAGCTGTGGACGTCCCAAGGAAACAAAGGTGTGAAATAAATAAAGCACAGACCCAGAAAGGCTAGTCACAGCCAGTTTTTTTCCAGTAGTTGTGGAAAAATGTTACACACAGTGGAATGGGGTGTAACTCTCTCAGTAAACTGCAGTAGTGCCCCAAAAATTGGAATCAATTAAGGTGGAAGTGAGGCACAGGTAATAGTATCCCAGAGAGTATAGCAGTGGCTGATGTTACAGCAACAATGCACATTGCCATGATATGGCAACAGGCAACAACCACCAGACCCAGTGCAGCCCATGACGGAGCCCCCACAGGTGTAGAGCATGACCAGCCAGCAGCAAGTGCTTCCCCACAGGCAACAGGAACACCCAGGGAGGGATGACCAGCAGTGACTGTCAGCCACTGTGGTGCCATGGTTTTGCTGGTACCTGTGGTGCTGCAGTGGTCCCAATTGAGGGACTGTTTGCAGGTCGCTTTGCGTGTGCTGTCAGCTTCATGCTATGGCAGCACTGTTACAGTCTGCTGCTTCAGCTACTTAGTTTCACTACTGCTGTGCATCCTCAGCTATTACCGCAGCTGCAGATCCATAGCACTTGCGCAATTCCTAGCGTTGCTTAATTGCCACTGTGGCACTTTTTGTGGAAATCTGCAGCTGTGCTGGTTCTTTAAGAATACCATGCAACTGCATTTCCACACTGCTGCCAAGCAGATAAGGACCACTTGGCCCACCCTAGTCTGCCATTTCCCTACCTGATGGATAAGCTGCAAATTCTAGTTAATCAACAGCTTGCTTCATCCTACCCCCACTAGAATTGCCTTATGCCTGTCCCATGCATTCTTGAATTCTCCCACTGTTCCTGACTCCACAACCTCCTCAGGAAGGCTGGTCCATGCATCCACAACCTCTCTGTGAAAAAAATATACTTTCTAACATTACCTCGAGCTGTTCCCTCTATCTTCAAATTGTGCCTCTTGTTCTTGCACATCTCTTCTTCTGAAAGATACTACCCTCCTGTACTTTGTTAATTCCCTTGAGATACTTGGAAAGTTTCTATCATGTCCCCCCTCCTTTCCTCAAGGGTATACAAATTAAATTGTTTTAGTTTCTCCTTGTATGTCTTCTGGTGCAGACCTTGCACTATTTTGGTTGCCTTCCTCTGAACAGCCTCCACTCTGTTTATGTCTTTGCAGAGATTGGGTCTCCAGAATTGCACGCAGTACTCCAGATGGGGTCTCACTAACTGTCTGTACAGATGGATAACAACTTCCTGTTTTCTACTGTTGATGCCTCTCCTGTGCATTCCAGCATCCCCCAGCCCTCCTTACTGCCTTCTCACATTGCTTGCCCACCTTTAGGTCATCTGATGTAATTACTGAGGTCTCTTTCATTTTGTTGTTATTAACTCACCCCCCCTTGTGTACTCTTCCCTGGGTTTTTGTCTCCAGATGCATTACCTTGCACTTCTTTGCATTGAATCTGAGCTGCCACATATTTGACCATTCTCCAACCTTCCCAAGTCCCTTTTCATTCTCTCCACCCCACCTTGTGTACCAGCCCAGTTGCAGATCTTGTGTCATCTGCAAAGAGACACCTTTCTTCCAGGTGCTCTCCAATGTCACTTATACAGACATTAAAGAGGACTGGTACCAGTACCGAACCCTGCAGTACCCCGCTAGTTACCCTCCTTTTTCACTGTGGACTCCATTTACTATTATCCTTTGTGTCCTGTTGTCCAGTCAGTTTTCATCCAGGCTACCACCTTGGGACTCACTCCAAGGCTGGCTAACTTGTATATTGATCTTTGTGTAAGACTGTGTCAAATGCATTGCTAAAATCTAGGTAGGCCATCATCGACAGCCCTCCCTGGTCTACTACTTTGGTCACCCACTCAAAGAAATCTATTGGGTTCATCTGACATGACCTTCCTGCTGTGAAACCACGCTGCCTTGGGTCCTGTCCCACTGGCCTCTAGGTACTCAACAATTCTTTCCTTCAGAAGTGATTCCATCACTTTCCTATCACTGAAATCAAACTAACTGGTCTGTAGTTTCCTGCCTCTGCCCTGCTCCCACTTTATGAAGTGGAATCACATTTGCCCTCTTTCAGTCCTTAGGTACCACTCCATCCTCCCATGATTTGTTAAAGAGAGTAGTCAGTGGTGTTACTAGTTCTACCTTTAGTTCTTTAGAATTCTTGGTGAATCCCATCAGGCCCCATTGCTGATTGTTCCCAATTCAGGACATCCTGAAATGAAATGCTTACTGAGAAAGGAAGACATATGGAACATGGTAAAAGACTGTTGCAAGACATTTTCAGTGAAGTACACATTAGGCAGCACGCTTATGGGAAAATAGCTGAACAGCATGAACTAGGTAGATATTCATTGTTTGGTCTAATAGCATCAAAACTAAAGTTACGTATATTTTATTACAATAATCTTCATTGCTGACTGAATACCCAGACTTGAAAATAGAGTTGCTACAAGTAAAGCACAAATGGTGATATATTGTTGCAGTAGTTTGCCTTGATCTTTGAAACAGTACAACATTTATCAACAAACATGGTGTTGCAAAGTAAAATGTTTTTATGCAATGTATCAAGCTTCAGTGGTAGATACATAGTAGCTGCTACAAACTGATACACAATAAAAACTAGTAGCAACTCGCTAGACTTCTGTCTTCTGAAAACAATAATATAAGGTTTACAAAGATGATGGGGCCTTTAGCCTTTTACACCCACGTAAATAGTTTTCAAATTTCCGATTTTGCCTTGAAACTGTCCTCTGTCCCTCCTACAGTACATTTTGCATTTCTCTCACAGAAGGTGTG
The DNA here is from genome assembly GCA_016271365.2 of Neoceratodus forsteri. Classification (NCBI taxonomy): domain Eukaryota; kingdom Metazoa; phylum Chordata; order Ceratodontiformes; family Ceratodontidae; genus Neoceratodus; species Neoceratodus forsteri. The sequence continues at coordinate 34,760,893 of JADMNL010000033.1, forward strand.
GATTTGCAGGCTAAAATAATGCCAGCTAGTTTTTAGTGGTCATCAAATAATTAATGTTACCAACATGGGCTCTGCAGCCACACATCCACCTCTTAGCTAATGTACAGTATGTCAGACACTTGTTTTGCTAACAAAATTATATAGAAACCATGCTTCCTTAATTTATCATTTGTTCTTCAGCATAGAATAAATTTACACTGAAGAAGGCTGGGAACTGCAGCACTGTCTATCTAATGCCTCTGAAATAACTGACTATTTGAAGTCGCCATATACTGTAGGTCCCTCTCAAACCTAGGTTGCCATTGAGGTACTGCAATGTGCTTCATCTGAACTATTGAATGCTACACAATATGCAAAGGGTGTGACAGTATTTAAAACAGCATACAGTATATCTGCTTTATGAGCAGATGTATTTTTTAAATGGTCTGTACAGACTCAGATGTGCAAGGGTTGCATGTTTCAGTGTACAGTGTGAGACAGTTGCCCATTGATGTAACATTTTATCTCCCACCCCAAAACCAAACCTGCTATGTTATAATGTGGAATCTTTACAGCTTCTGGGTATAAAACACCCAGCTCCCAAGTTCCTTCCTCAGACTGAGAAACTGTCATTTATTTTTGCACAATGATGTGTCACTGTTTTGCTCTCTTTGCATCTCTCTGCATGCTGTCTAACAGATGATAATCATCCCATTTAGGGTAAAGCCTGTAGCTGAGTATCTCCACAAACACTCCAAATCCACCCCTCTGAACACAGGGTCCTTTTAAAACACACTTGAGTAGAATCACTTTGTGATGTTAGGAGTTGGAGGTGGGTGGGGAGGAGATACTGAGTTACAGACTTTACATTGAATGGGGATGACTATCAGCTAATTAGGCACCACGATGAGGCAGGCACATAACATAAATCATCTCATACTTCAATTCAGTTTCATTCTTTATCAGTAAATTACACCATTGAGATTCATGTTTACAAGGTGGTCCTGGAGGACATCACAAGATTCTACAAAAACACATCATACCACCATGGGATTCTGACAGAATTAAGACAATGTATGTTCTGCAAGATCCACTAAAAATCCCTGCAGCCAAAGTTAGCTACCATATTTTTTCAACTGAAGGAAAAATCACATGCCTTATTTTAAAAGATAATGTCTATCTAAATCTCTGATGGTATAGCACCTCTGTGCTCCACTGTTGCAAGAGATATTGTACATTAATGCCTATTGCACATTCCTAAGTGGTTTAAAATAAATTGGTATTTAGAATTGCTTGGAGCAATTGGAACTGAACTGTGCAACAGACATTAACGTAAGTACAGTATTTTGGCATATTTTCCTATATTTCATATGCAGAATAATTACTCCAGTCAATTCCAATCTGTAAACCTCTATCAACTGTTGGAGACTGATTTAGGAGACTGGAGTCTTTACCTCCTGACAACTGTAATTTGTAGTTTTTTCTCTTCACTGGTACTCAATTTAGTGAGCTATGCATAAAATGTTTTTCACTCTAAAAGCAGCTACACATTTTAATTATATAATACCTGCTCACAGCAAAGCAAATCTAGTGATTACACATCCTATAATGGAACATGTCAGAAATACCTGACTGAAGACAGAAGGAGGGAGTCCTAGGAGACAAGAAAGGAAGCAGAAAGGACTCTATTAAAAGTCCGAACTAATGAAAGGCAGGAGTAGGCAGCTGCATGAAGCAGGAGAACCAAGACCAGTGGCAAGTGATGTTATATATATATATGTTATGTGTATATATATATATATATATATATATATATATATATATATATATATAAATAAAATAAAAAGAAATCAGCCAGAATAGCAACAACCACGTTTCCCACAAAAACAAATAACTATAATTGCATGCAGACCATTGTACCAAGTCTGTGTGAGAGATAACTGTATGGTTTAATTAAGAGTTCTGTGACAGGCAAACAGGCTGGGGCTAAGAATAATAGTAAAATAAAAAAGACAATACATTTTGAATGTAAGTTTTTTTGTTGTTTAATGGAGGCCAATTATGTGGAGACCTTGACTTGAGCAAGAAGGGAAGGTGCTGAATGGTCTATGGCAAGCCTGGAAAGATTAGGACACTGGAGGAAATCATAGAATATATGATTTTCGTATGGTGTGTGTGTGTGTGTGTGTGTGTGTGTGTGTGTGTGTGCATGTGGCCTTGACTCAGCATCGTATCTCCTTGTGTGTCAAGAAGTTCCAAATCAGTTTCATGTACTGTATGTAGACTGTTTCAAAACACAATTAAATTACAAACTTATGAAAATAAAACTGAACAATAAGCATATAACAGGATGTAAAAGTCTGCTTCTTGGTCCTTTTTAGGAACTTAGGTTATGATACTGTACAGTAGGTGTATTTCACTTCCTCATTACCTTCCACATCTGTTTACTGATCACATGCAAACCAGTAGCACACTGTGTCATCACACCACCTTAATTACTGTAGTCATGAGCCAGATAAAAATGCTGTGTTAAGGCACTTCAGATTAAGAAGGTAACAACAAAACTACATAAAATTGAAAGAAAACTTGCATACCAGTTCCGTATTATCTGTGCTACCTTGACTGGGCCTTCCTTGACCATTTCACCTCAGTTGATGATGCCTTGTCTTATTTTATTTTCTCCTTAACTCAGCCCTGTGAAATCTATGCCCTCTGTCACAAGAACCATTAAGCACTGAGTTACTCCATGGATCTGCAGCCTATACTTGACCTCATGCGCATAAGGGACAACCTCTGGCACAGAGCCCTCCAATCTGACCTCCCTCAGATAGACAAAAATATCAGTCCATCAGGAACAAATGCACTTGGGAGATTCATCATGCCAAAGCAGCCCACTACCATGCTAGCCTCCTCTACCTGGGGACAAGGATGTCAATTCGGGACAATATTAAGGAGCTGAACAGGACTTCCACATCCCCACCTACTTCGCTTAAATCTAAATGGTGTTCCCACTCAGGATCCTGAACTTATCACTAACTCCTTTAACTCCACCTTCTCTGACCTCAGTAATGTTCTCCTCTGAATTTTTTCTCCCTGTACCTGGTCTTCCATCCCCTTCCCCACTGTCCTACATTTCTTCTTCAAGGCTATCACCCTGGGTGTCGCCAGATCTTACCTCACCAATGTCCTGGGTAAAACCAGACACAGTAATGACACTATTGACCTGAAATTCCTTAATCTGTTCCTCGATGCCATACTGGCTCCATTAAGAAAGATTTTAATCTGTCCTTGTGCCTTGGTCAGTTCCTCCTGTGAAACTGGACCGCTGTAACCCCTATTCTCAAAAGTGGGAGCGACTTCTCTCTGCAACTATCGACCTATTTCTGTCTTACCACCAATCTCAAAAGCCCTTGAAAATTGTGGCTGATGAGTAAACTGAGCTCCTGGACACCCATAACCTCCTCTGCCAACTGCAACATGGCTTCAGGAAGGATCACAGTACTACCACAGCCCTCCTGGAGTATACCTCCTTCATCCACAATGCTCTTGACCGTGGGCATTTAGTTGGGTTAGTGCACATAGACCAACTAAGGCCTTCAACATGGTTAATCACCCACATCTAGCTGACTCCACTTCTCCCTGGGGCTGTCCCAGGATGCCACCTCTTGGCTTACTTACTACCTTACTGATTGTTCATGAAGGTGAAATTTAACAACACACTCTCCTCTAGCCTCCCAGTCTTCTCTGGAGTCCCATAGGGCTCCATTCTTAGTCCATTTCTTATAGCTTGTTCTTAAACACCCTTCACTGTGCCTGTTCAGGAAGCTCCTCCTATATGTAGATGATGCTATCCTTTACAACTGCCACTCTGACCCTGCCCTCTACAACATGACCTTCAGCTATCCTTCACTGAGGTCGAATCTTGGTTTGTAACCATAAACTCATTCTGAATTATAAAAAAGTAATGTTATTTTCCCACCCTCAGAATAAGTATACAGTAAGTCCACTCCTCTACCATCCTCAATGCCCAGTTAGCCGCTCTTGATCCAGTCTCAAGCATCAAGTATCTGGGTGTCACCCTGGATCCTTCCCTTTCTTTTCATGCACACATAGCTGCAGTCTGCATGACAGTATACCGTAGGATTGACTGCTCCACAGAATCAAGTCCTGCCTTCCCCGCTGCTCTCAGATTGGCTGTCAGCAGTTCTGTCTTCTCGGTAGTGGACTATGGTATCATCATATATTATTCTGCCTCTAACACTGCTCTGAACAGGATCAAGTTAGCTCTGAACAAGGCCTGCCAACTGGACAGTGGTTATAATAGATTACCCCACACATTTGATCTGTACCAGTGCCCCATCTGGTTGAACTTTGAAGGCAGGCTAACCTACCAGACGTGTCTACTTGCCATGAAAATCTCCCTAGGACTTGCACCTGTGGAGACCCAACACCTTCTATCCCCAGCACTTCATCAGGCTACTAGGCTCTTTCAAAGCCGTCATAGTCCCTTCTATAAGACCTCTGCCTCCCAGAGATCCTTCAGATACTGTGCCCCACTTTGGATGAATGCTCTTCCCAGTATTTTTCTCGCTGAGCCAAGACTTGGCCTTTTAAAACCTACCTGCAGGACCATATTCTGGTCACCTGAAGCTGTGACTGCTTGTAGTCCTTCTCTCCCTCCTGCCTCTTGGGCCTTTGTGTGTTTTTTTTTTCTTTTCTTCCTTTTTTTCCCTAACCTCCCTTCTGACAATATCCTCTGGACAGATACTCCTACCTACACTTTCCTTCCCTCCTGTCTGATCTCCTAACTCCCAACCTCACCACCTGTTACACTACCTTAATGGTTGTATCTTGCTGATGTATCTTGTTTGTTTACTATGATGCATAACAATGGTTTTACTTTGATGTATAATTGCCCAATAGTGCTATTTATTTTTCTCTCTTCCTATTGTTGTAACAACTGTTTAGTTTTGCCACATCTCCTTTTCCAGTGATGCAGAACCTTTGTAATGGAGTCTCTGACTCAGAGAGTTGCAATTCCTAGAACTCAATAAAAAAGAATATAAATATCCATTTATTAAAACGTTCCTCTTTTTCATGCTGTGTTTTTGGCAACATAATATGTCTGCTTTCTTTATAAATTCTTAACATTCTTGGTCCGCTAATTTAGCAGATAGACCTGCTGCATACCATAATAGGATAAGATGTCCCTTGTTTCTTGTTTAATAGACTCAGTATTTATTTCTGACACTTCCTGTGTAGATGACTGTCAAAAATGATTTTGAATCTTGCCTTCCTCTTGCAACAGCTAGAGCACTCACCATACAGTGCTATATTCACAGAGGTAGGTGCAGCAACAAATATCTGCATAGGATCAACATGGTGACTCCCCAGAGTGTCCTAATATGTGGTTTTATCGAGTAGCTTATATGCTATATTGTTATTATATGCAATATTGTTATTATACAACAATATATCAATCTGTGAAGTTCCCTGGACACTAGCGGCTACCCTTTTAACTCTTTGGTATCCCAAAGGAACTTTGAGGATATTACTGAATAAGTTACAAATAGTGTCTCTTAATTCCCAATTTTTCTCATTGGGAGATGGTTGTAAGCCATACATACTTAATACTACAGGAGTTTCACTACTAGCATCAGGTTATTTTATCCTGTAGTCAGTTCTATTTGGAAAATCAACTGAGATACCCCTTTTCATCAGTATCTATTATACCATATAGGTTAGCCACCTTCGTGAATAAACATATATGTCTATTATATGTATATCTCCAATTTACACATTTTCCCAAGTGACACTATGTCTTCCATATTAATATCCAGATCAATTAGATAAATATTTAAAAGATGTTCCAAAACATTAGTTCCATTTAGTGAAGGATATTTCTTTTGAGTAACAAACTGTAGTAAAGGGTGTTTAGAATGACTATCTATATCTTTCTGGTTGTTCAGTCTCATATTTTTGCCCAGGGCTAGCAACTGGATCCTCAACTTCCTCCATATATTATTGATGTGATCAACTGGGGGTTTGAAAGCTCGTTTACTAACCTGTTCAGGACCTAACAACAATCTCAATACTGCTATCTCTTTTCAAGCACGGCCAAATGGCCCCATTTTTCCCTTAATGTCTGCATACTAATTTGGGAAGAGATTAAGCACTTCTCCTCCATTTCTTTACTTTGAGGGTCATTTATACACTGTTCCTCTGAACATTTAATTTGCTTTTTAGTTTTTTTTGTTTACTGCTTTTTATCCTGGTGGTCCTTTATTTGTTAATTCTCTCTCTGTGTATTTGGTGTTGTCCATGCTGTTTTTTTCCTTTCTTGGCTTATTCTCTTTCTTTCACTTTTTGTGTTTGTGTGTATCAATCACAGGTGCATCAGGTATCTCTATTATAGTAAAAGCAGATCTTAGTCTAGAATCTTCCTTTTCAAAATTGTCCAAAACAATAGAGTCTGATGGGGTGTTGGTGCAATAATTCCCAATTTATTTTCAATTCTCACCAGTTTGACATTGTTTACAGGTACTTTATGGCTTGCTGAGACATACTTTCCTGACACTGACCTGGCTGGGCAGTATTGCCTGACAGGTTCAGTATCCAGATAGTGAGTATCCAGGCAGTAAAAACCCAATGTACATTTACAGGGGTAAGGTAGTGGATGTGATGGCTTTGTACCTTACCCCTGTTGATTGAATCCAAATACTGGAGGAATCGAGGTACTTCCCAGGTGGTATTGTGGACTAAACTATTGGCAGCCCAGCCAGCGTGCTCTGGGAGGCATGGAGTCCTATCCTTGCTGTGTCCTGCAACATTTTAAAGTTTAAACCCCCATAACTAATATTTTGTAACTCGAGGCCCCCACCAGAGTAAGTTATTTTAGTTATGTGGGATTTTGGACAAAGCCCTTATTGCATTTTCTATTTTTAAATCAGATGCCCAAAATTGTATTTTCAGGCATCTTATTGAATCAGGAGCATGGATTTCGGGCCAGTGGAGTTGGTATCCCTAGACTCAGGATACTGAGTTTAGGAGACCATAGTATATCCATTTGTAGCTACAGTATGCCATACCTTGTATTTTCTGTTTCATGTTTTAGGACAATTAGCTGCTCTATAAGAAGTAAGTTAGCCATATATTGATGGCTCATATGAACCACCAGCTCCTCGCTTAATAATACTGGCACATACTGGGGAATATTATCCAGGATTTTGCCATTTCTTGAAGATAGGTTGCCTCCTAGTTAATTAACCATGGTCTCTTGTATGCTGTTATCAAATTTAGAGGCTTAATACGAAAATAGTTTTGTGTAAAGTTGAATTAATTCCTCACTTTGGTACCAGGTACCATCACTACATGTTCACTTTGTTTGGGTTTATTATTTTAATCAAGGAAATATTTCTGTTCTCAAACTCTTGGGAATCCTGGTAGCTAGTCAAATCTTGTGAAGCACTGTGTATGATTCCATTGCTAACATCATACTGCTTCAGTCATCCCACCTCCATAATAGTACTAGAACATTCTTCACTAGAAAATACCAATCTAGGAGATTTTCAAGCTAGAATCAGCACTTACATGCACTGTAAAGCAAAAACAAGGTGCTGCACCAGCATGTGATCTGAAATCAAAACAAAATGGTTATATTAAATGCATGCTGAAAATAGAAAATAGAGTTAAAATCTACATTTCAACCTTAGGACTTCTTCAGGAAATATCTAAAAGAGAAAAACAAAGTTGGTGTAGAGGGAGGTAAAATAAGGGACATATATGGGGAAAGAAAAAGGGAAGGCTCAAGGAGAAGAAGGATACATGGCAAGATTAGGAGAGAATCTGTGAAACAAAAGGTGATGATGGGAAAGACAAGGCATAATATCAGTGAATGAACTAGAGAAGTCCCCAGGTGGGGACTAATTAACATGGCCTAGTAAGAAGGCTGAAAGGTGACAAATGTAGGGATAGGAGACAGAGATGGAGACATATGGTGAAAATGAAAATAAATTAAATGTACAGCTCACAAACAGACTTTAGGAAAATAAGTGAGGCTGAAAGATGTTAGTAGAAAATAAGTCTTACATACATTGCTAGCTTAGTCCTATTATTGCCAGCTGAGGGGTTTGGAGTGAAGGGTTTGGAGTGAAGGGTCATTCACCGTCGTTGCATTACATAGCATGTGATCAGTAATTTCAGTTTACTTCATCTTTGATGAAGCTACTAGCTCAATTGATTTGTTGCTTTTCCTTTTACTAGGCTGCCTACAATAGACTCACTGAGCAGGGGGCTTGTAAAGTGTTTTGGGATACATTGTGTATGAAAAGCGCTATATAAATGCCGATTCTTCTTCTTCTTCTTTCAAGAACTTTCAATCTATACACAAAGCCATAAAATGGTAGAACAGTTCAATAACAGGCCTAAAATCATACTAAAAGAGCTGAAACATTCTTTTTACATCCCTTTCATATTCTAAGGGTTCCAGTATCTCAGTGTCTGCTGTGTCATACAAATTGCAATTGCAAGCCACTGACTCCACTTCTCACAAGGATGCAGGTCCTTTTCTTCTTCCTCAGTGTTCTCAGCCATTCTAAGTGGCTTTTTGTGGGCTTTCACAGTCCCCAGATTTCAGTCACCTTAGAAGACCTCTGATAAACCCCACTGTGGAAGGCAAACCAAAATAAAGCAAAGGACACCAGGGAGGACCGACTGACACTGGTTCACACAAGGATTTTCTGGAAAGGAGATAAGCACTGACCAGGTAACGGTGGCATACCTGTTATAAAATAAAACTTGCTTTGTCTCTCTGCTTCTCGGGTCTCCTCCATAGTCCAGAGAGTGCATAGTTTCACCTAGGTCTCAACATAGCAGCCTCACAGCAGTCAGCCCAGGTAATGGTCAGTTCAAACCTGGGTTTCCAAATTCCCAGCTGTGAGAAAGATAGGTAGGGGATATGGTATGGGTGAGTGTTTCATATGGTTTTATCTTCATGAGATATCTGTGACCTCTTGACCCCTCACAAGTAACATAGCAATGCGTTAGAGATCAAGAGGCTGCAGATCTGGAAAGCAGATAAAATCATATGACACGCTTACCATGTAATATCCAGTTTATACAATGAGTGTGTTGATAACTGAGCTGTGTCTGAGACAATCAGTTTCATGTACTGGATTCAAAATGCCGCATCATTTAGTTTAAAATTTTTTTTACCATTGTGTCTGAAGCCGGGTCTGCCATGGCACAGTGCAATTATGATGTTTTGGAGTGTAGCGATAGCTGGTGTGACAAACCCAATTCATAAGATAGAACTGTGATCTTATGAAGTGGGTTTGTCATCAGCTATGATACCGCTTTTTATCTCTGTCCCTTTGCCTTCATGGTCATTGTATAAATACTAGATGCCTGTTCTCTATGGCTGTGGAATGCAGAATTCCACTGGTGGAATTAATGATGAGTGACAACTCTGCTTCTGAAATGCTTTGGGAATTTCTTTTAAATTCTGCATGGCTTGAAAAGCATCTCTGTGTAAAACCACAGAATAATTTCCATGGATTACAGGAAAAAATCCACAGATTGCTGCCACGATGTTGTCAAGGAGAATCAGTAGTATTAGCATGGGCAGCCATCCCAATGTAGCAAAGTTTCAAATACAAGGCTCACACAAGGAAGCGATCACTCATTTATCATACAAATGCAGTTTAATGAGGGAATGCTATGGCCACATACAGCCCTCATCCCTAATGCCTTGCAGTGAAGCTTCTAAGGGGGTATAAGCACAAACAGAAAAACACATACAAATAATGAAACCAATTATGACATCACAAATCACATGGTATAAATTCACTGACACACTCTAATCAATTTCAAATAGGCTTTAGCAATAAAAATTACAAAACACCATAATAAAGTCTGTGGAAGTTCATACCTAGTTAATATAGCACTACAGTATTTATTGTATATGTATATATTGTGTGTGTGTATATATATATATATATATATATATATATATATATATATCTACATTATATAGTAGTGCTTTACCATAGTTAGGGTTGATAACACTTTTAGTTAAGGCTGAAATTTTGCACTATAACTTTTCCACTGTTCAATGTATTTGCCTGAAATTTGGTAGGCATGGTTGGGCGTGATAGATCTTGGGATCTGCCAACTTTTGTACTGGTCAGTTATACAGCTGTGGAGTTATTAAGCAACAACCAAAAGTGCAATTGCCTTTTTGCAAATTCTTTGCTCTCACCTACAGGTCGCTCTGTTTGCAAGACTGGTCAGAAAACTTCAGAAGAATGTGTGACCGGGTCCCTGATGTGCCTTTTGAAGATTTCATGAAAAATATTGAACGGTTCAAAGTTATTCAAAAAAGAAGTTCCCATTATAAGTCAATGGGAAAAGTTAACAAAAAGTTCAACACTTTCGCAAATGCACTTTTTAGTGTCGCAAATGGCCCTAGTAGTGTCGCAAATCTGTCAATTTTTTGTTACTGATCAGAAAAATGCTTGGCATTTAAAATTGGGACCCTCTAGGAACACAATTCTTTTGTGTTCATCTAGTAGGACCCTCAGGATGCTGGCCATGTCTTTATTTTGAGGTTAAACACCCCAGAAATATGTTTTCAAGTTTCTGGAAAAGTAGTGTTACAAAGTAGTGTCACACTTGTGACACTTTCACAAAATTTTGTGAGCAGCTTTACTTGAAATTACAACACTACTTTTCCAGACTATGGCCAAAATACTAGAGTCCTTTGCCACCCTGCTGCAAAAAGAAGCAGTTTGGTCTTTTGGGGTCAAATTTGGAGGAAGGCAGCCAACATCTCACAGTTGTGTCTTTTTGTCATTTGGTGAAAAAATATTGCACAGATGGCAAGTTACAGTACTCCAAATTAGACGTTTTTCCATAGACTAACATGGTGGCATGCACCGTGCATTTGTGAGCTCGTATCTAAAATGGTGCAAGATACTGAAATTTTCATCGTGACAATGCATAGCCTTGGCTATGCATTCAAAAAATGTAGCCAGGAAAATCATGAATCATATGAAAATTTTTTCTACATCATCAGTTACTGAGATATAAGCAATTTAGTATTCCAACACCTCATTTTCGGTTCTGAGGCCCATTATTATGCATACATTCTTTGTACACACTGTGTTTCTCTATGCAACTGTTGGGAAAAACAGGTATGCACTTCTGTTAATGTTACAGTTACTGTTTCCGCTTGTTTACGTACCCGTTTGTTTACCATTCTCGACGTCACCGTGATGCGTTACACTTTGCATTCTCGTTTGTGCTTGCGTTTGTGTTACTGTTACCATTTGCATTTCCACTACTGTTTGTGTTTGCATTTCGGTTTTCGTCACCGTGTGCATTGGCATTAGCATTTACGACAGCCCTTTCCTTTGTGTTTGACTTTCGTTTGCATCTTCGTTGCTGTTACTGTTCCATTTGCATTTCCTATTGCGTTACTGTGCCCATCGCATTCACGGTTGCGTTTACATATGTGCTTGTATTTCCTTTTCTGCTTATGTTTCCTTTGGCATTATTGTTGCTGTTACCGTTACCATTTGCATTTACAATTGCGGTAACATGACCCGTGCATGTTATGGTTTGCGTTTATGCGCATTTACATTTCTGTTTCCTTTGGCATTATTGTTCATTTTAACTTTACCATTTGTGTTTACAATTGCGGTACCGTGCCATGCACATTCTGATTCCATTTTACGAGTGCAATTCTGCTTTCGCATTTTCGTTTTCTGTTACGTTTGGCATTCTTGTTGCTGCAACTCTTACCATTTGCATTTACAGTACTGGTGCCATCACTGTTGCGCATTACCAGTTGCGTTTCGTACATGCTTGTGTGTCCGTATCATCACTGTTCGCCCAGTGTCACTTTTACGCTATGCTTCTATTAACGCTTGCTTTACCATTTACGCTTGCTTTACCATGTGCATAACCGCTGTGCTGTTTGCATTTGCTTTGCAGTTTTTGTTATTATGTAACAGGACATCATGTGGTGGGAGTGCATGCTCCCGCCACTGCATTCCATTCACTATTTATCATCCTCATTGTCAAAAGAAGGAAATTAGAAGCAAAAGACTCTGTTTAATGCATCAGTTATCATTGTTCCACAGTGACAAAAGCGACAAAATTTGGTGTTAGGGTTGAAAGCCCCCTTGGAACCCCACCACCCCAACTGGCATCGGGGTGTGCATTGGGGTCGTCGGTCCCTAACTCTCGCCCTCTCTCCTATACCTCTGCTTATTTACACATGTGATGGGGGAGAGTTAGCCGATGACCACAACTTGCAAACCGATGCTGCGGAACAACCTTGGACTGATGCATTACATGGAGTTTTTTGCCTATATATATATATATATATATATACTGTATATATATATATATATATATATACTGTATATATATATATATATATATATATATATATATATATAACAATGAAGCCAAAATAGCATTTGATTAAGGTAAAAGGACTTCACATTGAGAAGTTGGTTCAATGTGGGATTAGAATCTGAGGGGTGATTTATTTATTTAGAAAGTCAGATTTGCAAACCGTAAGTCATGGACTCATTTACAAAGGCACCTCATCACAGGAGGGTAGACAGAGTTACAGTGTGAGGTAAACAACAGTGAAACAGTACGGGTGCAGTACATTAAGCACAGAGAACACATAGTTTGCTTACAAAATAGGTTGCTTACAACATGTTACAATCAAACAAAAGTTACAATCATATACAAGGTACAACCCTGGATGTGCTGGAGGGAGTGGGGTGGGGGAATAGGCTGTACGAGAACATTGTCAAGTCTGGGGACCTGACAGGAGAGATCCACCATTGGATTAATTAGGTGCATCCACAGTGGAGGATGTCAAGAGATGGTTCCAGAGGGCAACTTTGAAGGACCGATTTTGGTATTGTCTGTGATGCAGAGAGGAGGGCTTGGTAGTGAAGGACCTCTGGGCTAGAGAGGTCTTGGTTCTGGGCACCAGAAAGGTGGCCTTAACTGAGCTATGGGTGGCAACAGGTGGATTATTTGTTAAAATATGTCTCTGTTGGCACTAACTGCAGAGACTTTATTCAAATCCATCTGTACTGGTCGGTCCCAAAATGATATCTTTGTGAGGCAGTATTGCTGATTTTTAAAAGACATTGCAAGGCTAAAGGGGAATTTAAATGGAAAAGACCATTCTTGTCGGTCATTTTGAATAAGAATAACATTGCACCATTGCTCTAATTTCAATGTCTGTTGGTAGCTTCACTCTCAGAATATGGCTGGAGGAGGCGGAACTGTCATTCAATGAGTGGAAGGCTGAGTGCTTGAAAGTTTTGAGATTGGAGAGACTGCTCACTAATGCTAGACCGGGCTCATACAGTATTTTCATATCTAAGTGGGGCACAATTTATAGTTGTTTCTCTTCACCAACCTAGTAAGCCTTTTAGGCTTCCAGTAACCCATCCCTCCTTGCCTGATCCCTCCCCTTCCCCTTCTTCTTTTCTGCTATGTTCTCATGTTGACTTATTTCTTCAGGGAATGTTGTTCAGGGATTAGTGGGTAACTTCCTCTGTTACTAAGGTAATTTGTCTATAATTTATCATTCATAATTTAATGAGTACTGTGCTGTAGTTTTAGAAGTCTCTGTTAAGTTACTAAAGTAATGATTATTTATCATGTAAGTGATCATTGCAGTATTGTTTTGTTGATTACTTATGGCATTATTTTCGTGTATTGTATTTTAATTCAATAACATTTATTGACAAAAAAGGGGTATGAACTTCCACAGACTTTATTATGGTGTTTTACAAGTTTTTATTGCTAAGACACTATTTGAAATTGATTAGAGTGTGTCTATTGGTAAATTTATACCATATGATTTGTGATGTCATAATTGGTTTTGTTATTTGTGTTTTTTCTGTCTGTTGCTTATACCCTTAGAAGGCTTCACTGCAGAGCGCTAGGAGCAAGGGCTGTATGTGGCCCTAGAATTTCTTCATTAAACTACATTTGCATGATAAATGAGTGATTGTTTCTCATGTGAATGCTTGCATTTGGATTACAGGAAAAGAATCAGCACGTTATACAAACTGTGGATTTTGAACTGGTGAAAACCATTTTAGTTGTGAAATGTCAGCAGTCCATTACTGACAGAATTATGTGAATTACCTTCCCATGGAATCTGAACATTGTGCACAGCCCTAGTGTTCCCATGACTATATTACCAGTTACTGGAGCTTCCCGCACTAATGGCCAGCTTGGTAGAATGGAAGTTCCTTTGAGTAATGGCTGGAGAACATAAACATTTACACAACAGGGGCCATGAGGGAGAGGGGGTAACAATTGAGCCACAAGCTCCTAAGGGGAATTAACAGAGTAGAAAGTGAGGAGCTGTTCACCCAAAAGTAGTGCTGTCACAAGAGGGCACAATAGGTGGCTCATCAGTGAAAACTTCAGGAGGGACATTAGGACAGTCTACTTTGTCAAGAGGGTAGTGGAGCCATGGAACAGATTACCAGTGAAAGTAGTGGGGGCAGGGGCTGCAAACAGGTTTGGAAATTGGTGGGAGAGATATAGGGTCTGGCAATATCAAAAGGAGGTGCTAGGCAGGTGGAGCTTAGTGGTTGGGATTGGTCTGAGGTAGACATTAGAGCTATATATTGGGCAACTGGTTAGCGCAACTGGAATGGTATTCCAGGTGGCCTGGGTTCAAGTCCCAGCTGAGGCACTTACTTCTTTCTCTGTTTATATGTGTTCCATAAATATGCACACCACACCCATGTGACTGAAAATGTAGTCATTATTTGTGCAGCACCAGGTCGTGCTTTGGTGAAAGAGTAATGTGTGCCTGGGATGGCCCAGGTTCTAGTTTATTTATTTATTTAGCTTTTGTTGACCAGGTAAGTACACTAGACATTTGCCTATTTTTATTTATTTATTTTTAATTTATTTCAGTTTAGGATTAATACCTTTGAGTCAAGGACTGTTTTCAAAGGTTTCAATCAGTTAATCGAACAGATATACAACATAACACATAGTACAGCAGTGGATTACAAAATAAGGTTACAGAGGGTTGCACATACAGTAGTTTTAGGTTTAGCTAATATATAGAAATCTAGGTTTCACTAGTACATAGGAGTCAATCATTGTAAGTTTCACTAGTACATAAGTGTCTAACATTGTAAGTAACAGCACTAAGTGCAGGCATAGTAGTGTTGGAAACAGGAAAGAGGGGAGAGACCAGGTATTGAGTCTCCACTGGGTAGTACTGGGGCAAGTGGGGGTGGGTCATGGATGGTTGCCAGAGTGGTAGGCTGAACTCACCAGTGGTGGCCAGGGTGAGAATGGGGAGGGTGCAGCCCAAGGTAGTCATTGTCAGATGTTCACATATGTAGTTGAATGGAGTGGGTGATTTGTGGGGGAGGTTGACAGTTTATTGTAGTGTAGACTATGCAAGGTAGGTATTTTGTGGATGGGGGATTTGTTGAAGAGAGCAGGCTGGGGAAAGAGTGCAGGGGTCAGTGGTTGGGTGGTTAGGGTCAGGGTGGGTGGGATAGCCTAGGAACCCTGAGATGGGCTATTTTCAGGTATGACCCAGAGAGTACAATGAAATAAAACTTGCCTTGAGGCACAGCTGGTTAGCAGCAACCAGAACAGTATTCTGGTGGCCTGGGTTCAAGTCCCAGCTGAGGTACTTACTTCTTCCTCCCTCTATTTGTATGTGCAACATAATTACCCTGTTAAGGTGGTGGGTGAGGGGACAGGTAGGATGATTTTCTGGGTAGACCGATGGACCCTTGGTCTTTATCAGCTAGCAATGTCCCTGTTTCTATGTTTTGAATAATTCCTCAACACAGAGATCAAAAGTTAACCCTTAGATTGCTAATTCATTTATATCTTTATAGGATGGTAGGAGGCCTCTTATGGATATAAGAGTGTTGCTCATTCGGTCTTGGGGCAAGAGAACTGTGAAAAAGGTTAGTTCTTGGGCTCAAAGGATTCATTTATCGAATGTAGTTATTGAATTTGTTAACCAGGTAAGCCAACTGAGACATATGTCCCTTTTCCATGGGTGACACATAATTAGTTACATTAATAGGAACATACAATTTAACAGCCATGGAACAAAGATAAAGCAGTGGTTACACATATAAAACAGTACAGTTTTGAATAGTTACAGATGTGATTTACAGAGACATTGTTTGCAAGTATTTCATCATGTAGACAATGAAAATGGAATTTTGCAAACAAATAATGCAAGTACTACATCAGATATGCAAGGTGTGGCTAGACGGTGGCATGGAGGGCTGTGGCGTCATGCCTTACCTCCTGCCACACCAGCGACCCATGTTTGCAGTGTGAGCAGGTCACCAGGACTGGTCAGAGTGGGAGAGGATTGAGAGTCCGAGGACAGCTCTCCACCAGGGAGAAGGGGACACAGAGGCCCGCACACCTCTGACACCCAGCCGTGGCTGGGTGTTGGAGTGCCTGAGTCCTGTACGTGATGGATGGAGGTAGAGCAGTCAACTGGCATGCTGTGGATGGAAGCAAACACAGCTTGGCCATTGCTGACACCCACTGCTCTGCCTCTGGAGGGGATAAAACAGGAGAAGAAAAGGTCCTGGGCAGTTGAATGACTGCTAACCCCTGCAGGCACCACCACTGATGAATGGCAGGCACCCCAGAACTGGATCTGTGTTGGTGGGTTGAGATATCCCTGCCACCCTGCCACTGGGGAAGATAGGAGGTGGCTCTGTGAACATGTGGATGGGGCTGTGGGAGTTGGCAAGAACATGGGCCACCCAGGAAGGGGGATAAAATATGTATTAAAAAAAATATGCAAGGTGGGCATGAGAAGGAAGCTTCAAATATAATAACACATGGAGGAAGTTACAAGAGGAAGGTAGGATTTGAGGTGGTTGAGGATGCATGAGGTAAAACTCAAAGAGGCCCTGCTAGCATCCCAATAAAGTTATAATAGCCTGTGTGACAGTTTTGTTTTAACAAACTACATATCTATTTAATTGTTCCTTGCTTTGTGGCATAAGCCACACTAGAGAGAAGCCTGTTACAACACAGAGTGTGTACAACCCTCTTATGGAATAAGAGCATCTCACACACAACTGAGAGAAGCACTGCAATTGGTTAGGCACATCACATGATGCTCCCACTATCTACAACAGCCTTTATGACCAAGACTTTGATATGGGCATGCATCATATGAAATGCAGGAAAATGCTGGCATGCTACCATCACCTGTTGTGATACTGTAGCAATGGTTTTCTTGCTTCATGGCAGCTAGCATCAAAACAATAATGTGCACACCCCACATTTGGCCCATGCATCATTTTATTTGGGCAAACAGCAGCAGTTTGACAAAACATTAGACTCTGTTTTATTTTAATGCACACCACAGGGGTGAAGTAGGGTTCGAGGCTGAAGGCCATGCCCTTATGCCCTGGAAAGTGCATTAAAATACTATGATGCACTCTCTGGAGAGGCGACTACACTTTTAAAATGGCTCTAAACAGGTTGTTTGGGGAGGGAAATGAAACTCAGCACCTGACCGCACATTTATAGAGAGTTAATACATGGTCATGTGACATCTCTTGGCCAATGAAATGTATTAATTTTTTTCCTGTCTTTTTCTAAAAAGGTTAGACCATGTTTCATGTGTTCTAGCATTTTGTTCATAAGTTATGCTGCTGCGCTGAAATGGTTCCACAAATTCTGAATGCGCATCTTTGAACAACCAACCCATTTTTATTTTTTTTGTATTTATACTCCTGCTTCCATGGCACTCACATTCTGAGGGAGTCCTAGCCATGTCACCCCACCATCTGGCACCACCTATTACTTCCAGGGCTTGCCCTCCCTGCAAGGGGGCCCACCCCACCAAGAATGGATGAAGTGTGCCAGTGCTCGTTGGGGTGGAGCCTATGAACTCCCCATCATCCTCAGTGAGCAATCTTCCTCTGTTTTTCCCTTCAAGGAGCAGAGCATACAATAGCACCAGCAACGCGCATAAGCATGCTCCCATGCATGCCCCATCAAGCGCCTGTCCCACTACCCAACCCATGTACAGCATCAGTGCAGCAGCCCCCAGCCACCACTAGGGGCCAGGTAGCACCGACTGCTGGTCACACCCCACCCCGGAGAAGGAGAGCAGTCCAAAGATACTCAGTCCTTCTCCGCCACCCCTGTTGACCCCCAGCAGCCCGTGGTTCATTCCCAAACATGGGTCGCTGGCATGGTGCGAGGTGTGGCACCCAGCTCCTCAACCTCAGCACCGCTGGATAACCAATCAACCCATTTTAGTTTCCTAACTTGCTTTTGGTTTCCTTTTTAATCTCAACTGTTATAAAAACACAGCAGATCATATATAAAAAAAAACAGAATAAATGTTATAAATTGTCCAGTATGGGGCATTTGCTCTTAGCATCTAGTATGCAATAAAATTCTTGAAATAAAATAACATTTATTTTTAGCTATTCTCCCACACTGTGTATATGCGAACATGCAAGTCTAGATTTTAGTGCTAATAAAGGGCCTCAGGAAGAGGGATAGCCTTATCTGTGAGGTTTGCCTATCTGAGGGCTTTGCAATGGTAAACTATTTTGTCAACTGTGTAACATAATTGTGTGTTCAGTTGTCACCACAAAAATGACTGTGCCTGAAGATGGTCACAGAATACATTTTTCCACAAGGTAAAGTGGGGTCCATCTATATGTGAGGTCACTTATGAGGGAGTATATACGTACCTTCAGTTCTGCCCCTGTCAAATACTGAAGGATGCTGCTTAGGCTTACAGCATACATTGTCTCACAGCTAGTTATAGATTTTTATATGTAAGGTAAACACCCTGCCCATGTGAAACCTCACATATGACTGTGCAATGGGAAAACACACCCAATAAGTTTAGATGGAGCATCAGATGGTCACCAAAAAGGGGTTATTATTCCTGACAATCTAAAGGTGTCTAAACAGAGTACAAAGGCTGCAGGGCAGGCCAGTGGCATGCTGGACTGCATAGCCAGAGGTATCACTAGCAGGAGGAGGGAGGTGGTGATGCCACTATATAAAACACTAATGAGGCCTCACCTGAATACTGTGTGCAATTCTGGAGGCCGATCTTCGGAAGGACATAGACAGGGTGGAGGCGGTCCAGAGTAGGGTGACTGGGCTTGCACCAGAAAACATACAAGGAGAGATTAAAAGACCTCAATATGTACTCACTGGAGGAAAGAAGGGAGTAGAGAGACATGACAGAAACCTTTAAGTACCTTAAGAGCATAAACAAGGTGCAGGGTGAAATCTTTCATTATAGGAGGAGTGCAGGAAAGAGGGGGCATGATATGAGATTGGAAGGTGGCAGGATAAGGAGAACCATGAGGAGGTTTTTCTTCATGGAAGTAGACCCATGGAACAGTCTGCCACAGGTGGGAGTGTGAGCAAACACAGTGTGGGGATTTAAACATGCATGGGACAGGTATAAAGGAACCCTAGAGGTGGGAACAAAGGAGAAAGCTGTTGACTGAGTATGATCAGAGGCCACAAACAAGTACAGACTTTTGGGCAGACTAGATGGCCCTATGTGTCCTTATCTGCTGACAATTTCTATGTTTCTATGTTTCATAAGAATATTAACTAGAATAACAGACAGTACTCTGTTAGTAATTTGGAAGCATAGGAAGGTGTCTCCAGCAGGAGGAAGAAGGTGGTGCTGCCACTGTGATCAGCCACCTGTGAGACCCCACCTGAGTTTTATGTCCAGTTCTGGAGGCCTCACCTTAGAAAGGATGTAGAGAGAGTGTAGGCAGTCCAGAGGACAGCAACTAACATTGTGTAGGGATTGCACGAAAAGCCTTATGAGGAGAGACTGATAGATCTCAACATGCACACGCCAGAAGAGAGGAGAGGAGATCAGACATGATAAGAGATCTACAAGTACCTCACAGGGTGCACAGGATGCAGGAGGAGTTTGTTTCAAATTAGGAGGAGCACCAGGACCAGACAGCATGCGATACAACTGGAGAGAGAGAGAGTTTAAGAGGGATGTAAGGAAGCACTGCTTCACTGAAAGAGTGGTGGACATCTGGAACAAACTGCCCACAGAAGCGGAGGAAGCAAAACAGTAGACAGCTTCAAGTATGCTTGGGATAGACATAGCGGGTTATAAGTAAATAGGCTGGGAGGAGGGCGGTCACTGGAGAGCAGTTAGGGCAAGCACCATCTGGGGGGCGACTGGGTGGGCTAAGTGTTTTTTTTCTGCTGACAAATTCTATGTTTTGATGTTTCTACGTAGTCTTCAGTGATCTGAAAGAATATGAATATAATTTTGTCTATGTGTTAATAGGGCATTTGAGCGATGTCTGTTATGATGTAAGAGACTCCGCCTGAGGTTTGGGTGACAGGGCCAGTAAGTAATGCTGAGTAGTTTTGTCTGCCAAAACTTCGCAAGAAGAGTCTCTTATACCATAAAAGACACCCCTTGGAGGCCCTATTAACTTGCTATAAATGACTGGAGTTTAGCTCAGAGATTAATAATAAGTTTAGTTTTTAATCTTTTATTCTAAATTGTCCTCCTACACCTGATGCTCACGTGACACACTCCTGCATAACCCTCCAGACGAGAGCACACTGTACACAAAGTTACAGATACAGTGACTCTGTGAGCGGATCAGTGAAATCATGTCAGTGATATGTAATCATAAAAGGTTAATTGTTTATATTCCAGACCTGAGTAGGATTAATTGTGACTGTGAGTATTAAAACATGAATACTATCTAGTCATAGTTAGTTTATGTAAATGTAATAACTGGGTGTAATTTTTCAGTAAAGGAAACCGGTTATAATTTGCTGTTATAACCTGTGGGTTATTAGCGGTGAATATGCACTGGGTTTCCTGCTTCTGCTCATGTGCCAGCCATTGTTCAGCCCTTCTTCCCACTCAGCCATCGTGACCTCAGTACTTGTCACCTCACCACTGGAGTCAGCAGTAACTTCTACTAAAAAAAAGTAACAGGGCAAAAAATACTTTTAAATTGGGCTGCATAAAAAAAAAATGAAGAAAAAATAAAGGGAAATGTTTGTTTCTCCAGTTGCTTATGACTGCAGACTGCTCTGAAACCAGAGTGGACAGCAGCTGCAGAGAGACATCTTCTTATTTTATACAATTGCTGTGGCCAAAAATGATCCCAGCAATTATATAAAATAAAAAATAGTTGTGTGTTTAACTTAGATTTTACATACACCTCAGTGTTGGATGTTTAAATAAACCCCTTGAGCTTTGCTCTCAGGGTTTATGTAGCATCCAACACCTCAGTGTGTATGTAACATCTTGTTAAACACATCCTCATGTATTATTCTATATTTAATGGTCGTCTGAAGTGTGGGATGCTACATGTTCCCAGACAAGCCTGAAGGGATTATTAAAGCATCCCATGCTGAGGGGCTGCACCATTGCATTCAAGTAGGAAACTTCCCCATCTTTTATTTTTTATAATTGCTGATCGGCAATTTCTTTCATCAGAGTGCATTTGGTATTGCTGTGTCTCACTCATGTGTCAGTCACACACGATGCACATATGCCACACACACACACACACACACACACAGTCTATCTTTGTCTCCTTGGCTTTTTTTGTTCTTATAAGCTTTTCTAATTAATCTGGCATTTATGTTTTCGCTTGCAGAACTGGGTATTTGGTTTGCAATCGCATCGGGCATACCCAGAGCACTTCAGCCTCTGAGCTGTTCCCGGTTCCCACTGGTAGTTGCCCACTATGGGTTTCAAATGACAGAATCAGCCAGATAGATTTATTTTGTTTGTCGATGTTTAGCTGGTTAAAAAAAGAAACCAATGATGACTCTTGTGTCTGGCGGCTCCTTGATATGTGGGATAAGGAGCCAGCATGTTTCTGAAACTGCCCAGTAGTACAGCAACAGCCAATCAGGAGTGGCTGTTTTTGAGTGACTCAGCATGTACTCGCTATAACCTGTGGGTTATAATGGTTAATTATAACTCGGTCAGCCTATAAAAAATTGCTGACCAGTTATTATAAAATAATTATGACCAGAGACTAAAGTGTCTCATTATATACACTCTGGAGGTAACTATGGATCGATACGGTATGATATGAAAAGATATGGACTTTCAAATACCTCACAGGTATAAATAAAGTTCAAGAGGGAAGCATCACGTAGATTAAATGGTGTCCAAGAACAAGGGGTCATGATATGAAGCTGCAGGCGGGCAGACCTAGGTAAATGTGTGAAAGTCCTTCTTCTCTAATAGGGCGGTGAATGCACTGAACATCCCCAAGGCAGAGGTGGTAGGGTCAGAATGGCACTGGCATTCATGAATGCATAAGATATGCATAATGGAACATTGATGCAGTGGAAGTGATGGTAAAGCCGGCAAATGAGTAGAGTCTGTTGCATCACAGTAGGTAGGAAACAGGCTGTCTAGGTGGGGAAAGACATCCTTATCTACCAAGAACTGATATTCAGTGTACAAATAGAGAATTGCTCTGCATAGAATTCCAGCCCTTTCAAAATGTTGTTGTACCACACTTTGAAGGTCATTGAATGTGATTGTAGCCTTCTGTGGTACAATAGCATTATGGAACCTCTAGATGCTGCATATGACAGTTTCATTCTGAAAGCCAAAGAACTGATGTGTACATATCACATAACTGTAACATGACCTATTGTTACAGGACATTGATCCCTTGCCTGTATTTATGTATTTATATATCTTGTACAATGCCCACCTTCTTTGTTGTATCTTGCACTGTGTGCTTGTATTGTTACAGGAAATTGATCTCTTGCCTGTGTTTATGTATTTATATATCTTGTATAATTCCCACCTTGTTTGTCGTATGTTGCACTGTGTGCTTGTATTGTTACAGGACATTGATCCCTTGCCTGTATTTATATACCTTGTACAGTATAATGCCAGCCTTGTTTGTTGTATCTTGCACTGTGTGCTTGTATTGTTACAGGACATTGATCCCTTGCCTGTGTTTATGTATTTATATATCTTGTATAATGCCCACCTTGTTTGTTGTATCTTACACTGTGTGCTTGTATTGTGACAGGACATTGATCCCTTGCCTGTGTTGATGTATTTATCTTGTATGATGCCCACCTTGTTTGCTGTATCTTGCACTGTGTGCTTGTGTTATTATTATTTGTCCACCTCTGCATGTTGCCTGACTGTACTGGATTCTGTACTTGCTTATGTATGATTCACTGTAGTTTACCATTGATTGTGTCAGTCTCTGTGCAGACCATGCCTGAAAAATGTCTTTGGACCAGTGCACCAACCTAGTTAACTAATGAATAAAGAAATACTATACACTACAAAAATACAGGGTGAACAATTTTATTCACAGTGTATTATGCTACTCGTGATTCTGACTGCCATGGATCTCTCGTATCAGTGCGGATACGCTAAACTCCAATGGACATCTTGGACATGGCACACTTCTCTGCCATGAGCTCCATCTTCAAGGAGGACTTCATCACAGGAACTGGGTTAGGAACTGGCTGGGGACAGGAAGCAGAGGGTGGTGGTTAACGATATCCAGTCCACGGAAAGGGAGGTGACCAGTGGGATATCTCAGTGAGCAGTCCTGGGGCCAGTCCTTTTCAATGTCTTCATTAGTGACATTGTAGAAGAGCTGGAAGGAAAGGGATCTTAGCATATGTCACCAAGATCTGCAACAGGGTAGACACTCCAGATGGGGTGGAGAAAATGAGGAGGTACCTAGAAAAGCTGGAAAAATAGTCCAAAGTTTGGCAATTGAGATTCAATGTGAAGAAGTGCAAAGTCATGCACCTGGAGTGCAGAAACCTGCAGAGAGCTAAAGTATGGTGGGGGTGCTGGCAGTCACTAGGGAAGAAAGCTACTTGGGGATTATCATCTTGATGACCTAACAGTGGCCAAACAATGCACAAAGGCTATAGGGAGAATCAGTGGCATGCTGGGGTGCACTGAGGGGTATCACAAGCAGAAGAAGGGTGGTGGTGATACCACTGTACAGAATGCTGGGTGAGGTCTCATCTGGAATACCTTATTCAGTTCTGCAGCCACATCTTTGTAAATGTGTAGACAGGGTGGATGTGGTTCTGAGAAGAGCAACAAAGATGGTACAGGGCTTGCACCACAAGACATGTGAGGAGACATTGAGGGACCTCAATATGTATTCACTGGAGGAGCAAAGACAAAGTGGAGATATGATAGAGACCTTCAAATACCTTAAAGGCATAGATAAGGTGCAAGTGGGTGACATAGTTCAGTATAGAACGGGTACAATAACAAGGAGTGCAATATGATACTGGGGGATAAAGGAAATATGAGGAAGTTATTCTTCTTCACTGACAGGGTGTTGGATACATGGAATGGTCTGCCCCAAGAGGTATTCAAGCATGCTTGGGATAGACATAAAGGAACCCTAGAAGTGGGAAGAAGAGGCTAAGCTGATGCCCTAATAGTCACCAGCTGTTGTTACAGGTAAGGAAAAGGAAAGATTAGGTGGTTCTTATCTGCCATCAGGTTTCTATGTTTCCAACTTTCCTACATGAGCTCCATGCTCTACATGAGTGGTGTGAATGTCTTTATGCTGCTGTGTTGGTTCTGACCAGAGTTTGTTTCTATTGTAAGTCCTCAGTGTCAACCAATAAAAGTTAAAAAAAAAAAAAGAATCTAGCCATGCACATTTAACAGGTAACCTCAATGGAAGACAATTTTCAAAACATGCAGTGGCGGCCATCTTTGATGTCAACCAATAAATATAAAAGCAGCTATTAACAGGGTTTTGAAGTATCTGAGGAAAGTAAAATTCATTAAAGATGGATCAAAGGAGGCCAGAAATGCATTTTTTCTCAAAAACTATATTGGTGAAAATTAGTTGCAACAAATATCGCCGCCTTACGATTTATGTTAAAACATATTAAAATGAATTATTGCAAATCATGGTGTGACATATTCCACATATATGTCTATGGCAGTAGGCAAATACATGTTTTACTTTTTTTAATTCTTTGCGCAAGTGCCTGTTTTCAGGGCTGACAGGGGAGCACTGGGAAGTTAAGTGATTGCTTAGGGTCACACAATATGCAATTGGAAGTTGGGAATCAAACCCAGGTCTGCTGGATGTACCAAGTTAATTCACACCATGTTACTTCTAACCTCTAGGCTAACCAGCCATCCCAATTTTACAGTGAGGAATAAAGTTTTTGTTGCACTACTTTATTATATGTGTATGGCTTTAATATATGAAGGGCACTTGAGAAATGTATCAACTATTGTGCCAACATCTGTAAATAGCTGTACTCAGAAACAGACGCCAGCCCCTGAGGAAGCCCTTCTGAGGTATGTAGGGGTGTCTGCCCTCAGCCTCTGACATGGAGGTGTGCTGTTAATATTGGAATTTGAATAAAATACCTTCCTCCATCAAGGACTGGAGTCTGTGCCATTTTCTGTGCTCTTTTCTTTCAGAATGTTATAAACCCTGCCAAAAGAAACACTATCAAGAGAAAAACTTATGTATAGCTACATGGTAGTGGTGACCTGAAAATACCATTGACTGCTCCCCCACTGTTGGAGCCAGTGGATAGCTACACAGTTGTGGAGACCCAACAGGACCCAACAATAGCAGCCACAGAGGTGTGGTGTGTGTATTACAGAACACATACAGACAGAGGTGAGATATAAGTAAGTGTCCCAGCTGAGGCACCTACTTATTTCTCACCTCTGTATGTGTTCCAGAATACGCACACCACACTTCTGTGTGACTGTTACAAATAAATATTTCTGTTTCCATTGGGTTGTGCATTTGACAAAGAGTAACGTGCTCAGGGGGCAGCTCAGGTTCCAGTTGTTTCAGTGGCACAGCTGGTTAGCACAATCAGAATGGTATTCCGAGCAGCCTGGGTTCAAGTCCCAGCTGAGGCACTTACTGCTTTCTCAGCTCTGTTTGTATGAGTACCCAACAGTACCATCAGCTGCTCCTCACACTGTCAGAGCCTGTGGATAGCTACATGGTGGGGCTGGGACCCCAAGAGTGCCTTTGCTGTTATCCCCACTGTTGGAGCTAGTGGGTAGTTACATGGTGGGAGGGGGATCCAAGATTACCGACATCTGCTCCCCACATTTCCAGAGCCAGTGGCTTGCTACACAGTGGGGGACCATAAGTAACAGCAACTGATCCCCAACTGTCAGAGCCATTGGATAGTTATACTGTGTGGGGAGGGGCTGTGAGTACCATTGGTTGTTCCCCACACTGTCAGAGCCAGTGGATAGCTACATGGTGGGAGGGTCTGAGAGTGCTATCAGTCACTCCCATTGTGGGAGCCAGTGGATAGCTACATGGTGGGGTGGAGTCCAACAGTACATCAGCTGCTCTCCCTCTCAGAGGCAGTGGATAGTTACATGGTGGGGGGCTGAGACTACCATCTGCTGCTCACCTCAGTGTCAGAGTCAGTGGATATCTACATAGGGGAGGTGCTGGAGAGTACCATTGGGTGCACCTTCCCTCAAATACAGTGGATAGCTACACAATGTGGGGTGAGGATACCATTGGGGCTCTACCCACTGCCAGAGGCAGTGGACAGCCTCATAGTGGGGGCTGTGAGTACCATTGGCTGATCCCCTCATTGTCAGAGCCAGTGGATAGCTATGTGGTAAGAGAGGGGCTGTGAGAACCATCGGCTGCTCCCCGCTGGAGCCAGAGATAGTACACAGTTGGGGGCTGAGAGTGCCATCAGCTGCTCCCCTGCTGGAGAGTAGTGGTCTTTATTTATTTATGGTGCCCTTCTCCAGAGGCTCAGGGTGCCATTATGATAATGGGGCAATATAATAAACCTGTAATCGACATATACAACTCCTTAAACCCAGATTTGATATATACAACCCCTTAAACCTGTAATCAACATATACACCCCCTTAAATCTGTAATCGACATATAGACCCCTTTAAACCTGTAATTGACATATAGACCCCTTAAACCCATAATTGACATATACACCCCTTAAACCCAAAATCAACATGTACGATCCCTTAAACCCATAATCGATATATACAACTCCTAAACCCAGAATCTATATATACACCCCTTAAACCCATAATCTATATATACAAACCCTTAAACAATCTAGATGAAAACATATCAATAAATAAATGAATTAATTAATTTATAAGATATACTAAAAGGGTTCACATATTATGTATTCACCTCAGATGTCTGATGGAATAAATAGATTTTCAAGCCACTTTTAAAGGCCTCCACCGAGTGAACCTCCCTCAAAGTTCTGGGCAAGGAAGTCCAGAGGATCAGGCCTGCAACCTCAAATGCCCAGTCCCCCAAAGTCTTCAGCCTTGCAGTTGGAACCACCAGGAGGTACTCCTTGGCAGAGTGGGCGAACGGGGTTTATGAGGATGCAGGAGCTCAGCCAGGTAGCCTACATGATGGGGAGGCCCACTGAGTGCCATTGGCTCCTCTCCCAAATGTCAGAGGCAGTAGATAGTTAGATGGCAGGGAAGTTCAAGAGTACCACTGACTGTTCCTCACTGTCAGAGCCAATGTATAGCTACATGTTGGGAGGGGCATGGTAGTATCATTGATTGCTCCCGCACTGTCAAAGCCAGTGGATTGCTACAGGGTCAGGGCAAGATTACTACTAGCTGTTCCCCCACTGTCAGAGCCAGTGGATGGCTTCATGTGGGGTGGTCTGACAATATGATCAGCTGCTCCTCTCTGTCCAACTAGTGGATAACTAAACAGTGGTGGCAGCTGACAGTACTATCAGCTGATCCCCCAACTTTGGAGCCAATGGAAAGTTACATGGGGAGGCAAAGTGTCATTGACTGCTCCTCCAACAATCAGAGCCAGTGGATAGCTGCACAGTGGTGGGGGGCAAGAATACCATCAGTTGCCCCCATTGAGCCCATAGTTAATGGTTCTATGTGATAATGGTGAAAGCCTAAAGGCGATAACCATTATCAAGAAGTCTAGAGTGCTGAAAACATTTTCAGCACTCGGCTTCTGTAGCACAGGAAAATGGCACCGGGACTTACTTTTTAATGTTTTCTGTTTGGGGCTGTGCCTCCCCACACCCCATGCAGGGAGCTTCAACCCCTACTAAAGGATTCTCAACTCCAGGTGGGTGCATGTTGGGGGTGAAACTTTTAAATAAAAGGTTCAGGCTGGGTGCAATAAATTGCACCTGCACCTGAACCCCAACTCGCTACCACACCCACCACAGCTGTGAACCAACCCCGATGCAGCCCAGCAGCCCACCACAGCACCACCACCTACAGCTCCTCAGTCCCTCCCAGCCCATGCTCGGTGTGCTCACTTCTCCCGACATGCATACGATAGTGACATCCTGTTGCTATTTTTGCTGACACCCCATCTGGCTACCCTACCCTCCCATCGCTGTGAGGGATTCGCTGGACAGCAGGTCACCTTATGGATGATGACATTCCCCATGCACCATCCTCATGGGATACCATGGTTAGCTACAAGGTGGGGGCCCAAAAGTTCCATCGGCTACTCCCCCGTGAGTCAGTGGATAGCTACATGATGGAGGGGCTGAAAGTGCCAGGGCTGTGACATGGAGGGACTTGAGACATATAGACTTTATTAGTTTCTTCCTTGACCATAGTCCTTCCCACTTCCCTGATGCTGGGTGGTGCCCCATTGTCCTCGTGTGCAAGCCGAACACCCTGTGTAAGAGGCAAGCTCTCCATCCCACAGCAGGGCTCACTGTGGTTTTGGAACCACAAAACTATCCCTCCCAGTAGGGAGTGTTGCTCAGCAGTAGTGCCAATCCAGCCTCCTCGGTTCCCCAGATCCAACTCCCAAATTTGTTTCTGCACTCAGTTTGCCGTGACGGGATTTCAACATGCCACCTGGTGGGCCACCATGTGGTCCCAGTACAAAAATATTGTGAGCCATTTCTAGACATATATAAAGCATGATGGGAACATGATATACAAATTTAAATAGATTAGCCATCTTGGGATAGATGCTGGGTCTCTGCCAACAACATGAGAGCTGATGCCCACTATCAAACTATTAAAAAAGTGCAGCACTAATGACACTGCACACAGGACAAACTTAAAGATGACATGCAAGAGTCACAGCAGCAGCCTGCTCCTGTGCCCATACCTTTCCATGCTGCCATGGGAGTCGGGACTGGCTATGATGAACATTTCAGAGCAACAGTCATATTTTTAAAACTCTGCTGAAACTTAGTTCTGAACATGGGAGCATCCACACGGGTACCCGATGGAGTATTACACAAGTTCTCATGGGTATTCCACCCATTTAGTAACATGGATAACACCAGTGCTCTGAATGTAGCAGCAGTGGCTGGAGCTTATTATATTTATTTTATTGTTTCATGGAGTCTTGATGTTTGTAATACTTACAGCAACACCTGGACAGGCCGCTGCTGTAAGTATTATTTTGGGCATCAAGACTCCTGTGGAAACAATAAAATAAATGTATCAATCTCCAGCCACTGCTGCTACATTCAGAGCACTGGTGTTATCCATGTTATTAAATGGGTGGAATACCCATGAGAACTTGTGTGCACTCCATCGGTACTAGTGTGGCGCCCCATGTTCAGAGCTAAGTTTTGGAAGAGTTCTAAAATATAACTATTGCTCTGAAAATGTTCATCATATCTGCCCGGACTCCTACTGGCAGGATTGAAAGGTATGTGGGCACAGGAGGGCTACTGCTGCATATCTTAGCATGTCACTTTTAAATGCATAGATCTTGTGTCGGTGAACCACTGCTGAAGATTCCAGAATTCTTCTTGGATTATATGCATCATTCCTTGGGGTTACTCACATCATTTACTCTTCTAGGACCATGTGTTTGATATTTTCTACCCTACTAGGTACACCTACAGTTAGATCTGATGATTTTTCAAATTTCACCTCTGACGGAATTCCGTGGAGTTTCAGAAATTCCATCTAATTCTGCTCAATTCCAGCAGAAGTGGAATTCTGAATTTTTCAAAGTAGATTATTAGCAGTGAAGTTGTATCCCACAATTTACATAAACTGTGGATTCATTTTCTACAAACTGTGGAATAATATATTTTCCATGGATCATGTAATCCACGGAAAGATATGCTTTTTGAAATTGCATGAGAATTAAAGAAATTCTGAAAAGCATTTCAGAAGCAAAAATGTCATCCCACATGAATTTTGCCAGCAGAATTCTGCATCCTGAGCAACTCTGTCGACAGTGTATCTGATCTACATTAATTTGGATTTTGAAGATATGTCCTGTTATCACCACTCTGGCACAACTACAAAATAAAACAACATTCCTCTCTATAGCAGCAGAGTGTCAGATTCTTCTCTTAGAGATAGACATCATTCCATACATTAACGCACTTGCTCACAGAATTCACAAAAACGATAGAGTATATTACTCAGAGAGAGGCCATGTAGAGCAGCTTCACGGTATGTGGGCAAAATGGTTATAACACCTCCAGAAAGTTACTGATCTGCAAATAGATCTATACTGTCCATCTACTCTGACCACTTCCCCCCCTCCACTTCCTGTGCTGGTTCTTGCTTTCTGTTTGTTCAGGAGGAAAATACAATACAGTCAGACAAAATGTTATTAAAGCATTAAGTCTCGATACAATTTCATGATAATGCATCGGTCCTTAGCTGGTGCTGAGATGAACTGAATGACTCACCATCTAATCCCATGGGTCATACTGTCAAAGTTCTAATATTCTAGTATGGTATTCTGGTAGGTATTATGTACTAAGAAAGCTGAGGGACCAAGTCAGGGCCAGTATTTATTTGAAAGTTGTTGACCGGGACAGACACATTGAGTGTGCCTCATTTCCAGGTGCAACCGGGGCCAAGGGAAGGGAATACTTGTACAGATGTAAACTGATTTACAGAACCAGATTAAGTTAATAAAAGGAAAAAACTGAAAAAAGATCCAGATTAAGCTGTTGGTGGTATTTTAGTGAATAGTGAGAATTTGGCCAGGACACTGGAGACATATCCTTACTGTTATCGAGAAGTGCCATGGGATCTTTAACATCCACCTGAACAACCACCAGAATAGGCAGATGGGACCTTGGTTTAATGTGTCATCCAAAAGACGGCACCTTAGGAGTGCAGCACCCCTCTTGATGCACTACAGTGTCAGTATTGGGATGTATCCCACGCTCCTGTGTTGGGCTAGAATCCACCACCGTTGGATGTTCCAGCCTCAGAGGTGAGTGTGCTATGAGCTGAGACACTGACTCTGACACAGTATGGCTCCTTATCAGTCCCACTTCATCTGTATGTGATTGGATACATCTGTATTGTAGTGTTAAACTGTAAACAAACTATTTTAAACAACAATAATAAAAATAAAGTCAATGTAAAATGGGGCAGGACTTCATTAAGTACAGGTGTCAAGATGAGGAGCTGCCACAAAGTCACAAACATCAATCTGGTGAAGCTCGCCAAATTCCTATTGGCTTCACTCAAGTTTGACCTCTCCCACTTTGTAGCATTTTCAGGTAAAGAGGCACTTTTTCCACAAAGCGCCAACTTCACAAGCGTAAGTTTGGTCACTTTGTGGAAGAAAGTGCCATTTTTCTTCACAAGGAATGTCACCAGTCGGCACTTCTAATTTTACAAAGTTGGCCAGCTTCCACAGAGTTCTGTCAAAGCAAAGTTTTCTCAGCTATGCACATCTCTAGACAGGAGATAAGGTGCAATCTAACATGGAAGAAAACTATATATGGGTCAGACTTTCACAGGTGAGATGCAGATATGAAGAGCCCCTGACACCATTAGAAAACTTGAAAACAATGTGAGAGTTAAACACAGTTCAGTTTATATTTCATATATTTTCTATAATGTTTTCCTTATTTCTTTACTGCTGAGGAAAGTTGTGTAAAGAGGATTACTGTCCCTTGACTTAATCTGCTCTTTCAGTTTGCCTACACCTGACATCATAAGCTCTTGCTTATGGCATCATAATTATCTCCATAGCAACAGATTGTGATGTCATAAACAGAACTGTGATTCAGGTGTAGGCAAGCAACCAGCACAGTGAGGGCAGCGATCCTGTTTACATGCACATGTCCTTAGTAATAAAGAAGTAAGGGTGAGAATTACAGAAAAAATTTAATATAACCTAACTTGTGTCTAAATATTACATTTCTTCAAAGCTGTCACAATGGCGTATGGGGCTCTTTAAGGCGACTGCAGTAAGAGGATTTTGTTTATGATATGCATGGCAGCAAATACTGTGAAATAGACAACAGTGCAACCAAAAGATAATGATGCTCTCTTAAACTACACATTTGTGAAAGGTCACACCTCCAGCTCACATTTGTAATTGCATTGCTTTGTTCAGGCACTACAATGGCTGCAAAACAAACAAACCCCACATGCACCAGAAAATCTGTACTATCAGACCTCTGTCTGCTTTCATTGGAAATTTGCACTGACTGGAGAACATTTTGCTACCTATACTGTACAAGTCAAACAACTGACATAGAAACATAGAATTTGATGGCAGATAAGGACCACTTGGCCCATCCAGTCTGCCCATTTCTCCTCATCTACACTATTACTGCAGACCTGTGCCCGACTCACGGTTCTTTCTCCTCACCTTCCTTTCCACTGTGATTCCTTTGTGCTTATCTCATGCAGTCTTGAACCCCACCACTATTTTTGCCCTCACCACTCCGCTGGAAGGCTGTTCCAGGAATCTACCACTCTGTGAAGAAGTATTCCTCAAATCTCTACTAAATTTACCCACCTCATCACCCACCTAGCATGTCCCTCATGTTCTTGAGCACCTTTTCTTCTCAAAATACTCCTCCTGTACTTTATTTACCCCCATGTGAGGTATTTAAAAGTTTCTTTCACATCTGACTTTTGAAATTGCATATCAAGAACACCTGTAGAAGCAAAATTTTGCAGTTGTGGATGGAAGAAAACAGCTTCTGTTGAAAACGGTTACATTAAAACAAGTTTGTCTGGTAAACCAGCTGATGAGACGTGGAAAGTTTTGAAGTCATACCTGCTTATTGGATGTTGAATAATAATGTGGTGTTATTTCACCTTAATTTCTCCCTTGGAAAAGCTTGGAATAGTGCAGTCCATTTGGCAAAACATAGCGGCTCTCACTTCACAGCACTTATCATTGCTAACTGGCCATGACTACTTTGAGAGAAGGAAGTTAAAATTAGAACAGATAACATGTTTTACAACAGTTTGCATAGTATCTTCTGAACTGATACATATCAGGAAGGCTTGCAGAACTGCTCTGTGATGTGATAGATTGTATAACCAGCACTGGACAGAAATGCAGTTTTACTAGTCAGACACTACTTTTGAGTAAATAGGGATACACTATGTCCAAACTTGAAATTTACTATTTTTATTATTTTACAAGTCAGAGGCAGACAATTATCTGCAAGTGGCAAAGCCACTACTGGTGAGTTATGTAAGTCCTTCTTCTCCCAGGTGAAGATAAGTGAAATATTTTGACTCCAGCCATTGTGTGTCCAATTTATACAATGTATTTTACTGTAGATGGTAAAGCTTTCAAACTGTTTCTGGTTTATTATTCTACTGCTCTGCTTCTGGGATGTAGCCAGGATGTGAGAACTGGGGTTTCCACCAAAGAAAGCCTGTTATTTAGCCCAGGTGTATAAAAAATGTTTTTTTTTCCTTGTCTGGGGTGACGATCCCTAGCTAATTTCAGTACCTGTTCTTCAGGGGCTTAGGACCCCACAGAATAAATACTGGCATCAAATCTTAGTGGGAACATTCCAAAAGATAATTATTGCAAAAATATTTTGGTTTACTTACTGTTTGCTGTAGATTGTATTAAACTTATTTTGTTTACTTCCAGGCTGACTTTTCTGTAACTACAAATCCCAGAATCCTCTGCAGCTAACATCAGAGCAGTACTGCAGCAGTGTGAGATTCAATAAGCCTGCAGTACATATTAGAGCTTATATAAGCTCTGGAGCCTAGGTATTCAAAAGTTGCAAAGTGGTCAAAGATTGCACCCTGTTTGCCTGGGGATTATGCCTGAGTTCAGTATTCAATTGGGCAGTTGTGGGCACTAAAGGGTTAGCACTCACACTAAAAATAATATATGTGGTGAGCAAAAGAAGAGGCGGGACCTGATCTTGGGTGCAGTGCAATGTTCACCATGGTAGCCGCGTAGAAGGAATAGTGCAGGCCACTTTGTGCAGCCTCGATTGCCACCAGGAAGAAAATCGACTTACTCGGGCAACCTAGCAGCCGGTGGAGCCACTGCAGCCAACACCTACATTGGCAGTTGGGAAGCACACCTGCTCACCGATGTCTTAGTGGCACCCTCCTCCAAATCCCATCCCCATAACAAACAAAACATTCCTTGCGCGTGTCCAGTGGCACCTCCAAACCCCATCCTTTGACATAAACACAGTATTCCCTGCTGTCCAGCGTCCCACCGCCTCCCGATTGTCAGCCCTGGTAACTGTAAAATATTCCCTGGTGTCCAGCGGTCCCCATTCCTCCAACTGTGGGTCCTGGTAACTGGGAAAAATATTACCTGGTGTCCAGTGGACACCCCACCCTTTGAGCCCCAGTCCTAGTAAACCTAGACAATTCCCTGGTGTCTAGTGGACCTCCCTCTGATCACTCACCACAGTTTAGAACTGGGCCCTGGTTATCTGTCTGACCTCCTTACTTCCAGCCACCCCAGTATGTTCCTCCTCTTCTCCACCAAAGGCCCCTGGTGGTTCCAAGGGCCAGGCTGAAAGCCTGGGATTGCACTGAGGTGGCATGCCCAGCCCTCTGGAGCTCACTGCCAAAATCTTTGAGGGAGGCCCCAACAGTGGAGGCATTTCAAGGGGGCCTGAAGACCTACCCTTTAGCAAGGTTTTCTGATAGTTTTAAATCTAATTTTATATAGTTATTGTTTTAGTGATGAAATTGTATTGTTTTATGCTGCCTCAACCTTGTTTCTATCTGTAATGGCACCCAGAGCCTCTGGGATTGGGTGCTAAAATAAAATAAAATCTTACTTACTTAGTACAAGAAGCCTTTAGCATCTAGAGGCCCACCTTCACCACTCATTGCTTAGCACATTTGCCACCCCTTACCATAATCAGTGGCTCTGCGAGAGTCCACTGAGACTAGTACAGCCTACCTCTCACCACCTCAGCCAGGTGCGTATGCAATGACAGGGAGCACTTGTCTTGGGTACTGCCTTTACAGTACACAGGATGTGCACTTCCTGTCTTTGCATATGGCGGCAGGTAGAAGTGGTGAGAGGAAGGTGGTGCAGATCACCATATGGACTTCCATAGTACTGGTAATTATGGTATGGGGTGGCAGGGGGTGGTACCTGGTGTGAGAAGTGGGGCTGTTAGCACACCAGGAACATCATGTACAAAACTGCAACAAGCAATCAGAGGGTGTGGGGTACCACAAGGTGCTAGGAAATTGTTTAGAATCACCAGAGCCAGGGCTTGGAGGGTGTGGGATACCACTGGATACCAGAGAATCATTTAATTTTACTGGGGCTGATGATCAGAAGGGGAGGTACCAGAGGTCACAAGGAATATTTTACAGTTACCAGGGATGGCAACTGGAGGGCAGCAGGGGAACCACTGGACACCATGAACTGCATTCTGTTTACAAGGGATGCAATCAGAGAATAGGGGACTGCAGGGAATTACATTTATGGGGATGGTGATCGAGGGGGCTGCTACTGGACACCAGGGACTGTGTTCGGTTTAATGTGGCCAGTGACTGGAGGATGG
Organism: Neoceratodus forsteri; assembly: GCA_016271365.2. Classification (NCBI taxonomy): domain Eukaryota; kingdom Metazoa; phylum Chordata; order Ceratodontiformes; family Ceratodontidae; genus Neoceratodus; species Neoceratodus forsteri. The sequence goes on from JADMNL010000033.1 coordinate 34,796,716, forward strand.
GGGGACCATTGAGCACCAGGGATATTTTACCATTACAGGGAGAGCGATCAGAAGGAGGGGGAACTACTGAACACCTGGGAATATTGGACATTTACCCAGGATGGCGCTTCAGAGGATGGGGGACTGCTGGATACCAAGGAATCTTTACACTGTTACAGGAACAGGTGGGTCAGTCACAGAAGAGACGTTAACCTGCCACCGCTCCCCATGCAATGAGACTATATTCACATGCATATGGCCCCTTAGTGCCTTGCATGCCCAATGGACTCATTTGCATGGTTCCAGCTGAGTATCGTGTTGGGAGCTCCTGGTGCTATCAGGCTTGGGGAGCTGTTCCCTGCACTTCCCAGATCCATGTCAGGAAGACATTTTCTTGAATAAACTTATTTTAGTAATACAGTCTCCACCTCTTATAGCACCCATGGTTTATGCGGCAAACGGTTACTACGGGCAGTTTTCTGCTATTTTCCATTGTCATAATGGTCCAATGTTAAAAGTACTGGTTACAGTGTTCTGTGTGCTCCGGTATTTTGGGCAGATCTGGGCAGAGGGAGGCAATCGATCTGTAGCGGACCTGCAGAGGCAAAGCGAACAGCAAAGAACTGCTAAAATTAGCCAGCACCAACTCATGCTGCTCCCAAAATCTACTGCAGAGGCAAAGCGAACAGCAAAGATGGAGCAGGTTTGGTGCCCATACAGAGAGGAAATGATCAGAACATGCATCACTGACTTTTCACTGGAGCACAGTAGAACTGTCTGAATTTTTGTTTGCATTTAAAGTCCATGTGATGTATTGATTCAGGGAATGACTGAATGTCTGCACTGTGCTGTAATACATAGCTTGTTGGTAGGATACACAATGTTATTGTTAAAGTACTGTATAGCTGTTATGTTTTTAATATTTATACTGGTTATTGAATAACTAGACTTATCACTGTGGTTTATTTTTTTTTCACATCGGGAATCATTGCGTTTTACTCGACCTGGCTTATAATGGGCAAATATAGCTCACACAAATGTGCCCGATATAAGCGGTGGGGACTGTAGTAGCAACACCCCTACTGTACTATATAAAACTACTGTATTGTTTGTTTTTGTTTTGTTTATTTAAAATCAGGTAAGTCCATGAGCCAATGACCCATTTTCAAGGTCAATCAGAGTCACATCCGTACATAAATAAACACCTTGGGTGTGTAAAACAACTTCATAACACACAGTCATCTATCCATTATTCTTCAGGATTACCTCTGTGGCTTAAAATGAAACTCAGTGTAGCAGCTATAAGTAAACATATCCCAAACTGCGTGGTACCATTTCACATTCACAGCATGTGCTGCATGCTATGTCACGTTATAAAATGGCCCTGCACAGCTCAGGATAAGTTTACCTTATGGCTGCTACATCAGGCTTCATTTTGAACCACAGAGGTAATTAAAAAATCGGCTTAAAAGCCTAGTCTAGACATGTGTCCACCTCCCTTGCTGTCTCACAATGCTTCAACCTAGATTCCTCTAGCAGCATGACAGACAGTCCCACCCCTGGGGCAGAAGAGCTGTCCCAAACATGCTCGGGTCCACTGCTAAGCTAGATTGCCAGTGCTGCAGGTGGTGAGGCCATCAAGGCATCAGCCTGCCATGTCACCGGGCCAGCTCTTATTTCCTGCATTGTAAGGTAACCTGTTTACCACTTACCTTTTTTTTTTTTTACTTATTCTTTGTGTTCCCCATCCCGGTCGGCCCTCGTTTGCACTGGTCCTCCCAGCTCCATCACCCCATTTTCTCCCAGGGCTTACCTCTTCCTGGAGTCCCCCACTTGCCCTTCAATGGCTGGGGTGGCGGAGAGTCCTTCTACCCACCAGGACTTGATTCCAGAGTCCAGGGGCACCTGAGTGATTGGGTGAGTGGCCTGTGGTGAGTGGTGATCATCCAGTGTGACCAGGGCCATTTTCCAGTGTCTCCTCTTGGAGAAGCGGCATTCGCTGATGTCAAGGTGCACACACTGATGTCTACCTGTGTCCCCCACCTCTTAGAGCTTAGGCTGTCTTTCCCCAGCTTGCACCAGGGGCCAGTCTAGTGCCAAGATCATCCACATCCTCCCCGTGGTGGAGGACAGCAGTCCTTGGGACACTCAACCTCCTCCCTCCACAGCTGACCCTCTGACTCCTGAGGCTGCTCCAACCCTGGGGTAATTGGCACCATTTTATTTGGTGGCAAAATGTCCTAGTCCTGCCAAACTTTGAGTATTTCTTGAATGTTTTCATTTAGTTTTTTTTTCCAAGAAAAGATGACTGCCACATCTAGTATAGAAACACGATTGTAAGAGCTGTCGAGTGGCATAGAGGGCCAAGGCGTTGTAATGCACCTACCTCTCCCATGCTGGTAACCCAAGTTCAGGAATGAGCTTGGAGTGTGGGGGTTTATGGGGAGAGCTGAGAGGAGCAAGCAGCAGTCAGGCAGTTCTTCTCGCAGATGGTTCCAACACTGTGGTTCGACAGTAAACTTGTCAACCACCTTTACAATGATGACACAATGCTAACAGTTGCCATTGTGCTGTCAGGAAAACAGTGTCATTTTGTGTAGGGCTGTGCCCTACATGCTCCCTGCATGGGGGCTCTGCTCCCCACACTCCCCTGGATTTTAAATAATCAACTCCAGGTTGGAGTTGTTTCAGGGAGGGACACAGGTCTCAGAGATGCTGTGTCAGTGTACTGCAAGACCATTACAGAGAACTGCTGATTTTGTCACTGTAATGGTTTTCAAAGTATTAGTTTCATGGTAACATCAGCACACCCTCCCATACTGGGGAGGAAAGCCTTCCGGTGCTTGCCTGCTACCGGATGGAGGTCTGGCGGTACACTGATGCTCAGGGGATAACATTATGTCAGGTGGGTGAAGCAGGACTGGTGATTCCAGTGCACATGTGTGCCTGCGTGTGCATGTGTAACCATGTGGTCCGTAGCCCCAGGGTGCGGGAGAAAACAAAATGTTGGCTGGAACTGGACACACGAAGTTCCACCCACCTGCATCTGTCCTGCACTGCTTCCTGACTGCCAAGCTCAATCTGGACGAGAGTCACCAGGTGGGGATGGGACAGCCCTCCCTCCCTACCCCATTATGGGGTGGCAATCCATAGGGGATCTCAGGGTCAGTGGTTCAGTGGATACAGGTGCCGGAAGGAAGGAGGCAGAGACAGAGCAGAAGAGCTTGCTTGAAAGCAATTCAGGTCAGGAGGAAAAGCTTTATAGAAAAACTAGAAATACAGTTGCAGACCTGGGAAGGGTTAAGATTAATGAAATAAAACAACTTGTGGTGCACAGCATAGGAGGTACCTAGAAATGTGGATTTGGCAGGTGTGCTAATATTTTTATTAACTGTAACTAAAGCTAGCTTTTTGGAGAGGCATTTTCATTGCAGTGCTGCTTTAAAATAATAAGGTGATACTTTTAATATGTCTGCATACCTTTTCCTATAATTCTCGGCTGTTGTAGAATGCTCACTGCCCCATGAACCCAGGGAGCAGGGCCTGTTGCATGCTGGTCCATTTCAGTTGTAAAAAAGTGATACTGAGCATCAAACGTCAAAAACAGCTGAGAATACAGTTAAAACCTGGGATAGCCATGTTTAAAGGACTGTGCTTTAATGATTTCAGATGTATAAAGAAAGCACCACTGCAGACTCAAAATTGAGAGAAAAGGATCTTAGTTATTATTTATTTATTTATTTATTAGAATTTCGGATAAATACCTTTGAGCCAATGGCTCTTTTACAAAGGTTCCACGTCAGTATACAAAGAATAGAAGTACAGTTTGTGTGAGATTAGCAGGAAAGCAGTTTGAATACAAAATTCAGTACAGGGTATACGTGGTCTAAAAGTTACAGGTGATATAAATAACAGTTAGAACAACACAATCAGGCACACATTTAAGAATGATGAGTCACAACAAACAATATTTACCTGAATTAAAGCCGCAGAAGGGCATTGTCAAAGGGAAAGGTAGAGTGGAAAAACTGAGTTGCTAACAGTTGTGCCAGGTAGCATAGGAAAGGGGAAGAGAGAGGGTGTAGAGGGGTAACTGGAAAGGTAGAAGGAAAGGTGAGTCGGAGGCAAGGATCAGGGAACAAGTGCAACAGTGGGTGAGGTGAGCAGATTAGAAAAGGAAGAGGGAAGGGAGTTGAAGGAGGGTAAGAGATGAAGGTGGTGGACCAGGGCTAGGAGAGAGGCAGGGGTAGATATGGGAGGGGGTGGTGGCAGGCAGAGGTGGTGATAGTAGAGAGGTGCAAGAACTGAAGTGGCTACCAGGAGGTTAGGAGAAACAGTCTGCAGGTGGCTCTGGACACAAACGTTTGATGTAGCTGTGTGTTTGAATGAGCAGAGAGTGCCTAAGTTGGTAAGTTCACTGCCCAGGAGTTAAACATCTTAGGGGCTCTACCTGCAAAAGACCGCTGACCTTGGGCAGTGTGATAGCAGAGAGAAACAGAGAATAGTTGTCAGAGCTTCTTGTGTAATGGGAGTGGTTGGCTGGGCTTAAGAGAGACTGAACCCCAGGGGCATGAGTCACATCAATGACATTTTGCTACTAGGCATGTTTAGAAAGTAATCCTTCCCTGAAGTTGTAGCCAGTTTGATTGTTCATAGAGGTCACAGGTATGCATGCAGTGGGCAGCACCAGTAAGGAGTCTGCAGACCCCATTCAGTACTGTAATGATTAGCCATAGTACCAAAGCTGCTCCATGAATAGCAAGCCCATAATTAGTGGTGGAACAACAGGCTGTGTGTTGCTTGTGAGGGCATCAGGTGTCAGGCAGGTGTCTATGTTTATACAGAAGGCCTATACTAATATTTATGGATTTCAACTGAATAGATATGGCTGAAGAAGGAAAGAGAAGGCCCAGGGTAATACCAAGGTATTTGAAAGTCTACATCTGGTCCAGGGTCACACCCGAGCTGTTTTTGATAGCCAACTGTTGGTGTTTATATTTGTTCTGTGTGTCATGGAACAGCATAGTTTTTGTTTTTTGTAATGTAGCACTAGTTTCTGTGAGACGAACCAGGCATCAACTTGCGAAACTTTCCTGCAGTTGTTTCTCCAAGAGGAGGGTCAGAATTCTGAGAGAAAATCACTTCGTCATCAGCATACAGAATAATGTTTTCATCACAGGCAGAAGGGAGATTGTTGAGGAAGATGCTGAAAACAAGGGGTTCCAATATTGACCCTTGGGGAACACCAGCTTGACAGGTAGTTTGATGAGAAGGAGTCACCAATCTTAACTTGTTGTGACCGTTGGAGAGATAACTGTTGAACCACTGTAGAGTATCATGGGAGAGCCCTAAGTTGCCAAGTTGTTCCAGTAGTAATGGATGGTAGACTGTATTGAAGGCCTTGAGAGGTCTATAAAGGCGGCACTGGCAAGTTGCCCTTGGGCTAGTGCTAGATAAATGTGGCCTGTAAATTCAAGGAGGGCAGAGGTGGTGCTATGTCCTCTTGTGAAAGCCATGTTGCTGTGGGCACTGCATGTTGTAAGTTTCCAAGTACTCCACCAATTGTTCTGTGATGATTTTTTCAAGAGCTTTGGATAAAGAGGGTAGGACGGAGATGGGTCTGTAGTTACAGTGTAATGTCCTATCCCCAGACTTGTGAATCAGGGTCACCAGGCAGACTTGCAGTTGAGCAGAAACTGGGAGAGCATGAGGACCAGTTAATAAACTTGCTAAGAGGGTGCAGGACATCGTCAAGGGTGAGGCGATGAGTTTCAAGTCAAGTGTGTCCCACTTGATCTGTATTTTCAGAGCACCTTGAAGAGGTATTTTTGGGCATCCCTTTCAGTAACTGCCTTGAAATAGAAATGTGGATGATTTGTATCCCAAGTTTGTTGATATTGGGAGGCCATAGTTTGACTGGTGCCAAAGAAGTTAGAGGAAGCACATGGCTGAGGTCAGTGAATGCCAGATTGAAAGTATTGGCAATTGTAGTGGGTCCAGAGTGCTGCTGCCATCAACTTTTAGAAGTCAGGAGATAAGGGTCTCATACAAGAGAGTAGAGAAGGTCAATCTAAAACAGAATGAAAAGTATAGGTCAGACACTTTCACGGCTAACATAAACCACTGCTTCAATCCAACCAGGTTTGGAAACAGGTACAAACACGGGATCCCACTCCCCACCTCGAAAAAGATGTAAAACAGATATAGATTCTTATGAAATGGGCAAGAATAATCCTCAAATTTGACTGGCCAGTAGGGTGTGCACAGTTTCCCACAACTGCACATTAGAACTAACCCTTTAATAAACTAACATTATAATACATTATGCTACTAACTGCTGCTCATGTTATAAGCACAATACCGCATGTTAGGGTTTGTGGACTTGAGAATATCTGCACTTTTATGGTTTGTTTCATGGCACTGAGCTCAGCCTTTGGCTCTGTGTGTAACAGACCGAGACACTGAGTGGGTATGATGCCCATATACTGCTGGGGTAGGATTCCTGTATACCACTAGGGGTATGATATTCATATAGCGCTGGGATATGATTCTGCATACCACTGGGGATATAGTTCCTGTATACTGTTGGGTATGCGATTCCTGTATACCACTGGGTATGACTCCATATACTGCTAGGGATCTGATTCCTGTATACTGCTGGAAGTATGACTCCCATATGCCACTGGGGTATATGCTGCACTGCTAAGATGCTGTCTTTCAGATGAGACATTAAACCAAGGTTCTGTCTCTGCTTGTTCTGGTGGGTGTTCAGGTGGGTGTTAAAGATCCATGGAACTTCTCAAAATAGTAAAGACATTTCCCCAGCACCCTGGCCACATTTCCCCAAGTCACTAAAAATGACACCGACAGCTTAATCTGGTTCAGTATGTCAGTTTGTATCTCTGACCACCACCCCAGAATAAGGCTGAACATAGGCAGAAGTGCTAGCCCTCCTTTACTGGTCAACAAAAACTAAAATAAAAAGAAAATACATAAAAAATAAAACTGAGTGGCAGGTGGGCAGAAGTATTCATATGTGTAAAGTGTGATTTACAGGTACCCATGTCAAAGCAAAAGGCTATTCCATAGAGTTCAGTATGCCAAATTTGAGGAATCCCACACCAGCAGATCACAGTCTACCTAAATTCAAATTAAGAATGACCGCATTTCAGAATCAGGAATCAGATTTAACCAGATATCAGCCTGAAATTCAGAATTAGGATTTCTGGATTCTGAGTCAGAAATCTTAATTTTGATAAAAAGGTGTTCAAGAATTGAATTTCTGAAATGGAAATCTAAGTCTGATTTCACATCCAACATTTAGTTTACCTCCCCAGTAAAACAGTAACAAAAAAATCTATCTCCTTGCCCAATCACCCTAATTCAAATGGGTATACGGTAGAATGGTGACTGAATTTTGTCACCGCAATTAGAGTGCCGTAATAAGGGTGGCGATGACAGGCGATCTTGATTTTAGATCACCCCAGACACATTGCAGAGATGCCCACAATGGTGGTGTCTGACACAATCATCTACTCACCCTTAGCTAGCTGCCTTCTGATTGTCAGTGAGCAATTCTGAAACTGTAGAAACAGCCCATTGGTGCAACAGGACAGCTATCACTGCAGTGCTGGCGACCAGGTTTCGCACATAAGCCTGGGTTTTCAGAGGGTTGGCAGGGGAACTGAGCAACCGATGGACAGCTCTCCTTCTCTGGGGTGGGACTGGAGTGGCGACAGTGTTAGCCTGGCCACTAGTGGTGACTGGGGATAGGACACTGAGATGCAGTGGCGGAAGAGTGGCAGAGACACATCATGTGCTACGATGGGAGTGCACGTGTTTAGTACTGTCATTGATGTCATGGCATGCACACTCCTTCATGCAAATGGGAGGGGAATAAAACCAGGAAACACATCCTGGCAGGCAGGCGATCACCACCACCACTCACAGGCATCACACTGCTAACTCAGGCATGACCCTTCTGGATCCTTGTCCTGGTGGGTGGAGAACTTGCCCCACCAACCTGCCACAGGGGCAAAGCCACAGGAAAATGGTACAGAAAGACCAGGAGGAGCCAGGTGATGGGGCTGGGGGTGGTGTCAGTTTGATGGGAATCAGCCAAGATTGGGGATGATAAATAGACCAAAATCTTGTTTGTGTTCACATTGTCGAGCTTTCACTAAAGGGCTTAATATTCAGTGTTATTGTTTCATACCAAGTACTGTATAGGCTGTGTATAATTGTTGCTGTGTAATTGCCCTGATATTCCAAAAGGCACTTAAAAATAAAGATTATTATTATTTATTAATTTTGTGAGGGCTAGTGCCAGAGAGGACTGTGAGACATGTGGAAGTTACTATTAGCAAACCATCCAGTGTGTATTGCACTTGCTGATTCTGAGTCTGACAAGCGTGAAAGGTCCCTATCATATCTCCCCTCTCCGTTCGCTCTCTGCGTGAGGCACATGCTCAGTGCCTTGAGGTTGCTCCACATAGGTCCTGTTGGCCCTGATTCATTTTTGCTACCCTGCTCTGCACCAACCCCAGCCTATCGCTATCCTTCCTGAGGTGAAGATTCCAGAACTGAGCGCAGTACTCTAGGTGTGGCCTCACTCAGGATCTATATAGAGGAAGTATTACCTCTTCTCTTCTGCTGTCAGTACCCTTCCGATACATCTCAGCATCCTACCTGCTTTGCTGTATGTTTATAGGGCAGACTGGATGGGCCACAAGGCCCTTATCTGCTGACAACATCTATGTATCTACGTATGTCTTGTGGCACTGACTCAATTCCCTTATCTGCCGACAACATCTATGTATCTATATATGTCTTGAGGCACTGACTCAGTTGTTTGAGGAGTCACTGATGATAATGTCAAAGTCCCTACAATGGATGGATAGTAATCGATTGCACCTTATTTAACTTAACTGAATACCATATTTCAGTATGAATTTGTCCTACATAGCTCTGGTTAACTAGTTCTTCCATTCTAAGGGTTACTTTAGTAGTTATTAATTAAGGTATTACTAGACTGTTTCATTATAAGTCTGATTGTAAAACTGTATGTGTTATTTGATTCTTTGTTTTTGTTTTAAGCTTATCCTGTTCTACTAATACATATGTGTATTTCTCTTGAAAACACAATAAAAACCTTTATTGGAAAAAAAATTTGAAGTCCATCCCTTTCCTGTAGCATTAAGTCTCACCCCACCCACCCAGTACTCTGTCCTGAGCTTCCCATTCCTAGGCGCATTACCTTGCAATTTTGTGGGTGTTGAATTTCAACTGCCAAAACTTAGACCACCCTCTAGCTTTTGTAAGTCACTCTGCATTTCCATGGTTCTCTTGTTGAAATCCATCCACCTACAGAGGTTAGTGTTATCTGAGAAGAGACATTACTGCCCTAATTCCCTCACCAATGTTGCTGATGGACATATTGAAGAGGACTGGACCCAGAAGAGATCCTGATGGTACCCACTTGTGACCTCCCTCTCTTGGATTTGGCCTCATTGACCACCACCTCTGCTGCTTCCCTTTATCAAGTTACCTGCCCAGTTTACTATGACCTTTGCTGCATCCAGATCCTCCATCTTCTTCAACAAGCATCTATAGAGTACTGTGTCACAATGTCTAAAGAAAATGTCTCCGACAACAAGCACAAAGAAACTGCAGCTACAGCAAAACAGCTACTTGATAAAATCCTGAGCAACCAGATCCTTGAAAAACAGACCAAGGAACCATGCCAAGGAAAACAACTGTAACCAGGGCCAAATCAATTTCTTTACAATGTTACACACCTGCAACCCCATGGTAGATGTATATGTGTATATATATATATATATATATATATATATATATATATATATATATATACACACATACATATACATACCTGCACAGTAGGGCAGGTATAATTAGGATTGCAAAGCCACTTCTATGTTAAAGCCAAAATTTTGCACTTTAATAACTTTATAACTGTTTTACTGATTTGCTCTGAAATTGTGCATGCCCAATCTGGTACCATAGATCTCTGGATCAGAAAAGTTTGGTTCCAGTCGGACTTACTGATTGCAGAGCTGTGGAATATGAGAAAGTGTGAAAATATTAAGTTTAAGTTTATTGGCAGGAAGACTCCATTGAGCACGCTCATTTTCAAGGTGGTCCTGTAAAGACAACGTTAAACAACAGTGTACAATAAAAGTGATGACATAGCATACAGGTACAATAATTGGTAGAAAAAGTGCAGATATGGTCAGTAAAACAATAATAAAACAGATCAGAATTTGTGCCCAGGTAAGCAGCTGTGACATACCATAAGGTAACAATAATTGGTAGGAAATACATACAGGGTCAAAGAAAAGAACAACAGCAGTGAAGCATACAGGGAAATGGAGCAAAGGAACATTGTTTAACCAGGAGTAGCACACTAAGCGAAGCTTGTTCCAGATGTGACCTGGGAGCACAAGAGTTAAGTGACTTGCTCAGGATCACACAGTATACATACAGGAACCAATTCATATTAGAGGGGGAACAAAAAGTAGTATCAGAACTTGGAGCAACTTCTGTCAGCTTCCCCAAGATGGCTGAGACTGCAGGAAGAAGGGGTAAGGAGAAATGCATAACTACTTCTGACGAGGAAGGAGTCCATTGAGGCAAGGGATAAGTGCAAGGTTGCAATAGGACGAAAAGAGCAAGGAAGAGAGTTGGGCAGGGATCAGGGATTGAGGGTATAGAAGGAGTCCTGGGTGTAAGGTGGGATGGACTAGGGTGGACAGGGGCCAGGTGGATAGGAGAGAGCTGGGCAGGATCAGGATTGAGGGTATGAAGGAGTCCTGGGTGTAAGGGTGGGGATGGACTAGGGAGGACAGGGGCCAGGGTGATAGGAGAGAGCTAGGCAGGGGTCAGGATGGAGGGTATTGAAGAAGTCCTGGGTGTAGGGTGGGGATGGACTAGGAGGACAGGGCCAGGGTGGATAGGGAGAGCTAGGCAGGGGTCAGGGATGGAGAGGTATTGAAGGAGTCCTGGGTGTAAGGGTGGGATGGACTAGGAGGACAGGGGCCAGGGTGGATAGGGAGAGCTAGGCAGGGTCAGGATGGAGGTATTGAAGGAGTCCTGGGTGTAAGGGTGGGGATGGACTAGGAGGACAGGGACCAGGGTGGATAGGGAGAGAGCTAGGCAGGGATCAGGGATGGAGGGTATTGAAGGAGTCCTGGGTGTAAGGGTGGGGATGGACTAGGGAGGACAGGGCCAGGTGGATAGGAGAGAGCTAGAGCAGGGATCAGGGATGGAGGGTATTGAAGAAGTCCTGGGTGTAAGGGGTGGGGATGGACTAGGGAGGACAGGGCCAGGTGGATAGGGAGAGCTAGGCAGGGTCAGGGATGGAGGGTATTGAAGGAGTCCTGGGTAAGGGTGGGGATGGACTAGGAGGACAGGGGCCAGGGTGGATAGGGAGAGAGCAGGCAGGGGTCAGGGATGGAGGGTATTGAAGGAGTCCTGGGTGTAAGGGTGGGGATGGACTAGGAGGACAGGGCCAGGGTGGATAGGAGAGAGCTAGGCAGGGGTCAGGGATGGAGGGTATTGAAGGAGTCCTGGGTGTATGGGTGGGGATGGACTAGGGTGGACAGGGGCCAGGGTGGATAGGGAGAGAGCTAGGCAGGGATCAGGGATTGAGGTATAGAAGGAGTCCTGGGTGTAAGGGTAGGGATGGACTAGGGAGGACAGGGCCAGGTGGATAGGAGAGAGCTGGCAGGGTCAGGGATGGAGGTATTGAAGGAGTCCTGGGTGTAGGGTGGGGATGGACTAGGGAGGACAGGGGCCAGGGTGGATAGGGAGAGAGCTAGGCAGGGATCAGGGATGGAGGGTATTGAAGGAGTCCTGGGTTAAGGGTGGGGATGGACTAGGGAGGACAGGGGCCAGGGGTGGATGGGAGAGAGCTAGGCAGGATCAGGATGGAGGGTATTGAAGGTCCTGGGTGTAAGGGTGGGGATGGACTAGGGAGGACAGGGCCAGGGTGGATAGGGAGAGAGCTAGGCAGGGATCAGGATGGAGGGTATTGAAGGAGTCCTGGGTTGGGGTGGGATGGACTAGGGAGGACAGGGGCCAGGGTGGATAGGGAGAGAGTAGGCAGGGATCAGGGATGGAGGTATTGAAGGAGTCCTGGGTGTAAGGGTGGGGATGGACTAGGGAGGACAGGGCCAAGGTGTATGGGGAGAGAGCTAGGCAGGGATCAGGATGGAGGTATAGAAGGATCCTGGGTGTAAGGTGGGGATGGACTAGAGGAGGACAGGGGCCAGGTGGATAGGGAGAGAGCTAGGCAGGGATCAGGGATGGAGGTGTGAAGGAGTCCTGGGTGCAAGGGTGGGGATGGACTAGGGAGGACAGGGGCCAGGGTGGATAGGAGAGAGCTAGGCAGGGATCAGGGATGGAGGGTGTGAAGGAGTCCTGGGTGTGGGTGGGGATGGACTAGGGAGGACAGGGGCCAGGTGGATAGGGAGAGAGCTAGGCAGGGATCAGGGATGGAGGGTATAGAAGGAGTCCTGGGTGTAAGGGGTGGGGATGGACTAGGGAGACAGGGGCCAGGGTGGATAGGAGAGAGCTAGGCAGGGGTCAGGGATGGAGATTTGAAGGTCCTGGGTGTAAGGGTGGGGATGGACTAGGGAGGACAGGGGCCAGGGTGGATGAGGAGAGGCTAGGCAGGGATCAGGGATGGAGGGTATTGAAGGGAGTCCTGGGTGTAAGGGTGGGTTGGACTAGGGAGAAGGATACAAAAAGTCAGAGGGTACTCACTTGATAGCAGTGGCAAGAGACTGGCATGATAGATAGGACCTATGCAGTCACAAACCTGGTTTTTGAAAGGGCTATAAAAATAAAGTTTGATTTGATTTGATTTGGAAAGAATTTGCAGGTCAGGGCTGTGAAGAAATTTAATGAGACAGTGCTGGTGAGCCTGAGTGACGCCTGGATGAAATTCCACGCTGATGGGATGATGTGAGTAGTGTCACCCTTGCCAAGGGAGGTACGTGATTCTGGGTATGTCGGTGAGGATGTAAGCAGATTTCCTAAGGGAGTAGTAGCAATGGGAAATATTAACAAGTGCAGAGATATAGGATGGTAATTTGTTTAGTAGACTTTTGAGAGTCCAGGTACCTAAATGGAGTAGTCACTGGGTGGTGAGGGTTGCCAGCCGACTTCTTTATATAAGTCACAGTGATGCATCCTGAAAAGTGCTTTAGTAATGAAGTGCAGAGCCCAATGGAACACAGTACAGTAGCGCTACTTATATCAGCTCCAGTTATAATGAACTTCTGCTTCTACAGACGCCTTGCCATTGCCAAATGCCACTTGCACCTTAAGTTCCTGCAGTAACGGCCATCAGTTCATAAAAACACCTATTTTACAATGCAAATCAGTGACGGTCAGCTGACTGCCAGCTGTCTTACTGGCTTCTTTAACTCGTTTTGAACCGCATAATCTTTGCTTCCTCTGGTAGTATAGGTAGTAGCGCTGTTCTTGGTTTCATGCTGTACTTCTGCAAAATGATGAGTGCCCCCAAGAATACTTCTAGTAAGCGAACATGTCTTATACTTTTCAAAAACTGTAGATTATTAAGGAGATTGAGAAATTGCCTAAATTAAGCATGCGTGACCTCAGCACACATTTCTCAATCCCCAAGTCAACTTTGTCCGTCTTGCTTAAGAATAAAGAGGCACTTCTGTCAGACTGGCATGAAATCAGAACCCAGAATGAAAAAGAAAGTGGGTTGGGAAAGATAACGATGTGGAAGAAGCTCTGCTTCATTGGTTTACCAATGCAAGGGAGGGAGGCATTAATTAGTGGCCCTTTGTTGTAAAATCAGACCAGATTGCAGTTGCCATGGGCAAAATGATTTTAAAGCAACGGATGGGTGGCTAAGCCATTGGAAAATGTGGAACATTTCATTCTGCAAAGTCCATGGTGAGAAGTTAACAACTGATACAGCTGCTGCTGAAACTTGGCTTAGGAAGTGCTGCTGATCTCCTCAAGGCTACTCTCTTGAAAACATTTTCAGCATTGATGGAACTGGTCTTTTTTTTTGTTGTGTCAGATATGGCACACTTGTCTAAAATTGAAAACCCATCAGATTTAAAAGTCAAAGGAGCATCACTGTCCTCCTAACCTATAACATAGCAGTGCAGGAGAAGCAAACCCGCATAGTGACTGGCAAAAAGTGCGCAGCAAAGTGTTTTAGATGCATGCAGCACATGCCAGTCATCTACAAAAGTAACAAAACAGCTTGGATGACATGGAGATTTTTCAGTTTGGCTGTGAAACTGGGACCACTCGCTGGGAACTAGGAAAATTGCCTTGCTCTTAGATAACTGTACCTCCCACCTCCATTAGCTGGTCTAAGAAACATTAAGCTTGTGTACTTACCACCCAACACAACATGCTTAATGCAACCATTAGATCAAGGCATTATATATAGCTTCAAGCAGCACTATGTAAGGTTGATGAGGGAAGACCGCTGACATCCTGGATGGTGGGGAGGAAATTGTTGCTTCTGTCTATGTACGATGAATTAACCTTTTGGATTCAGTGTGCCTCACACAACAAGCATGGCACATAGTCTCACAAGAGACCATCCAGAAGTGCTTCCAGAAGGGTGGATTCACCACTGACCCTCTAATTGGTGTTTGTCCGGAGGAGGAGCCCACTGCTACTGAGTTGCCCTGAGAACTAATGAATGAGCTGTGTATGCTGAGGAATGACACACCTCACACTGAAGTGAATGATGTTGCAGAAGCAGTCACCCAATCACAGGATGCATGAAATGACTGAAGAGGAAACCTCACAGGAAGAGAACAGTGATGAGGTGCCAGTAACACCAGCAGATGTAAGGAATGCTCTCCTGACTCTCTGTAGGGCCATCAAGCAGAGGGACAACATTACCCCCCAGTGGGATCAGGTTGCAAATGTGGAGACCATCTGGCATCGCTACACAATTGGGAAGAAGCACCAAACTACTATGGAGGATTTCATCCCAAAGGCACAGTAGATAAATACGACACAACCTCAGTCAGCACTTACATGTTTCTGTTTTGTGTTTTGTGTTGCTATTTTAAAAATATAAATAAATAAAGTTTCCAGAAGTTTTTGCACACTGCAACTAACTCAGAAAGGAGCTGTAAATCACTATTGGTCAGTACCGTGCAGAGTTTTGAATATAGTAATTCTCACCACGCACCGCTTATTTTTTTTTTTTTTTTGGACTAATCCTTGAATGGACCCACATGTAATGGACAGAATGCTGGTTGTCAAATCAATCCATTACAAGTGTCATATACTGTATATTGAGCTTGAGAAGGTTCAACTTTTGAAATTCTTTGCTCATCTCTACAGCCCGAATGGTTTGTCTGTCTGGTCCAAAAGTTCAGGGCATATTGGGACTGGTCAGGGAAGTGTCTTTTGATGGTTTGGTGAACAAATAATCCCATTCAAAAGTTATTAAAGTTTAAAATTTCCCATTATGGTTTATGGGAAAAACTATACAGTATGTCCCCTTGAAAGCACTTTTTACTTTCACAAATGGGTTTGGTACTTTTCTAAATCCCCATCTTGTTTTCAGTTAGCGACATGGAAAACACGATGTCATTCAAAATATACGCTCCTTGGTAAACACCAACAGTTGGGTTTACCTAATCGGGAATCACAGGTGCGGAATGGAGAGCCACTAGGGCCTATGGCCCCACCACTTTCATAAATGGCACTATCACTTTTACAATCATGTTAATTTATTAGTATTTATTTATTTAATTTTTGTTTACGGGTAAGAGCACTAGATAAATTCTTGCCTATTTTCAGGCACAACCGGGAGGGGGTTACAGATTAATTTCAACTGACCTTGAACCAAATTAGGCTGTTGGTGGTATTTTAAGGGTAAATACTAGGGAGAATTTATCCCTCAATCCTTAGCCCTACAAAGTTTCTGATCATTCCGGCACCAATGTCTGGACCCAAGGAACATGACCCTGGCATTAGTTTTCACTAGGATGCCCAGAAATATGTTTTTTACATTTTCCACCATCTGCTTCACAGAACATTAGTGAAAGTTCCACGGACTTTTGCTTATAAGTGCAATAAATACTTCGTAAAAGTCTCCTATTTAAAATGGAGGAACTTTCACAAAGTCCTGAGGTACTTGCAAAAGCTTTCCGGCTAAACCATTAGTACTTTCACAAAATTCGCTGAACTTTTGTGAACGCTCCGCAGTTCAACAGCCACAAAAGCAGTTTCTTTGCTACTCTTACAGCAGGAAAATGGTTAGGACTTTTGGGCTGAGATATGCAGGGTGGCAAGCCCTTGTCCCACAGATGTGCCTTTTGCTGGTTTGGTGAAAAAAATGTACAGTGAATCGAGAGTTACAGCAGACTGAAGTTATGAATTTTCCCAAAAGGATAACATTGCAGCAGCCGCAGTGTCTTTCAGTGCCTATATCTAAAGAAAACAGTTTGAGATATGGCATTTCACTAAACTCAGCTAAAGTACACTTTAGGTGTACTAAGCATGCCTGGAGGGGGCCAGGTCATGAATATAACTGCAGTGGAATTTTTCCAAAGTTCTTATAGTTACTGAGATATTGCAAGTTTTGCAGCACGAGGGTTACCTGGAATGGTTCTGGGCCTGTGCTATTTCTCGATACTTATGGGTACATGCAGCATGCAATAACAGGAGTGCAGGGACCAATGTTATGCAGTACCGGCCTCCCACATGGAGATGTGATATCATTAAAATATCTGTATGCTTATGTCTAGATGAGAGTGCAGGGCCTGGAGGAAAATCAGAAACAAGGGCCTAGCTCCCCACAACCACACTCTGAGTAACATTACACTTTCTCAAAAGAAGGAAATTCATTGCAAAAACTCAGTTAATGCATCATTTAGGGTTAGAAGCACAGCAACAAAAGTTTGGAAATTCTTAGAGTTGCCAACCCTACACCCCCCCTCCACCGCTAACAGGCATCAAGGTGTGCCTTGGGGTTGTGGGCCCTAACCTCATCCAGTTCTCCTGTACTGTACCATCTCTGCTTCTTACAAATGAAATGGGGTGAGAGTTAGGGCAGGTGACAAGGCACACCCTGATGCCTGCTGGTGTGTGGAGGTTGGGGAGATTAATGGTACATTAACATTGAATTTCCAAACTTCAGAGCATAAAGGGCACAGTGCATAAAATCTGCCTACTGCATGCTACAGTGAATGTGATGCATAATGATACGGTTGCCCACAAACACTGACTGACAGTTTCCTTATAGAGCCAAGTGGCACATGCCTCTCGAGACCGACATGTCAGTATACACAAAGCACATGCACTTACATTATTCAGTTGCACCGGGGTATACACATAGACCACGGCACAAATAGTACATGATATACGTGGTCATGTACAGTCATGATTATTCCTCTATGTCCTTCAGTATGACACAGATCTCTGCAAGGCACAGTACACACCATGCATGCAGAGTACATTATGTGGGGTGCAAAACCTCAAATCCTATTATACCTTTCCCTAGTGGTTTCATCGAGGCACAGGTCAGGAAGCACAAGAAAACCAGGAGCAGTCATAAATTCACAAGAGTATTTATTTCTACTAGTACTAACATGAGAAATAAAATTGTTCAGTATAACTATTTATAAAGGCCAAATAATCAGAGAAGATCCGTGGAGTTTTCTTCAATCTCTGTGTCCCTTTTTGCAAGCAATTGCAGCTCTGCTCTCTTAGAAGTCCTTCCAACCCCCTCCCAGAAGGATCCTGTTTTTTCTAGTGTTCTTTTCTCTCTGTCATGCAATTTCCTACTTATGTACAGAATAGGATGTTCTGCCTCATCTATATTTTGACTCATGACTACACCTAGGCCTACCTCTGATGCATCTGTTTGTAACAAAAATGGTTTCTGAAAAGTCTGGGCTACTCAAAACAGGGGCTGAACATAATGCAGCCTTAATGGGTCAAAAGCTACATCAGACTCGGGGTCCATTTCACTACGTGGGTACTGTTTTTCATGAGTTCAGTGAGGGAGTAGCTAACTCAGCAAAGTTGGGAACAAATCTCTGATAACCAGCCAACCCTAAAATTACCTGACATGTTTCTTTGTTTTAGGGACAGGGCTGTTAGCTACAGCTTTTATTTTAGAAACTTCTGGCTTAACTTCTCCATTTCTCAACACATAACCCAAATATCTGGTTTCCTGCATGCCCAATGCACACTTGGTAGGATTAATAGACCTGCATTTTGATAGCTTGGATAACTGCTCATAGGTGTTCCAGGTGGCTTTTCCAGTCTAGACTGTACACCATGACATCATCCAGGTACGCGAGCACAATAACCAGTGCAGTGGATAAAATGACATCCAGTACCACTGGAATATAGCTGGCGCACCATATAAACCAAATGGCATAGTAGTGAACTGAAAGAATCCAACAGGAGTGGTAAATGCAGTTCTGTCTCTGGATTCTTTAGCTAAAGGATTTGCCAGTAACCCTTGGTGAGCTCGAGGGTACTGACATACTTTGCACTCCCCAGTCTGTCCACCAAATCATCTATTCTGGGCATAGGATAACTGCCAAATTCTGACACTTGATTAAGTTTCCTAAAATTGAGGCAGATTCTAGCACCCCTTCTTTTTGTTTACAATTACCATTGGAGATGACCAAGCACTCTTTGACTCTCTATGATACCCAATTCTTTCATTGTTTGTATTTCCTAACCACGTCAGCTCTTAACTGCTCTGGTAACCTGTATGTCTTTTGCCTAATAGGGCAAGCATTCCTTGTCACTATTATGTGCTCGACCCTTTTTGCTCAGCCTGGTACCATGGTAAAAGTACTGTTAAATGTCTTTAACACATTATGAATGTCTGAAGTTTGTTCTAAGGTTAAGGAAACATTCATCTTTACAGCATCAGCAGTTACAGTTTGTTCCAGTCTATCATAAGCTACATCAATAGCTTCTTTATCAGTTCCTGGTTAAACTAGCAAAGTAGCTTTTGGCATTTTTCAAGCCATTTCTTGAGGAGGGTAGTGGTATAACTTAGTAGGATTTTTCCTGTTAGGGTCTCAGTCTCATAGTTAACTGGTCAGTCTAAGCACTCTATAAGGCCCTTGCCACTTCATTAACAGTTTATTTTCTGTTGTGAAATAGCAGTACAAAACCTTTAACCTGACTCAAAAACTTTTTTCTACCCCATAGTTATAGTATACCTTCTGCTGGTTCTGGGTCTCTTCCTGATTACTATGGGCAATTTTAACGTGTTTTCAAACGTCTTTCATAGGGCACACTTGTAAGACATTATAAATTGTTTCTGAGTGGGGTTATCTTCCCACGTTTCTTTTATCACATCCAGTGGCCCTCTTGGCTGCCTACCATACAGCATTTCAAATGGTGAAACCCTGTTAATGCCTGTGGTACTTCTCTGTAAGCAAAAAGCAGGTAAGGCAAGTAATGGTCCCAATCTTTCCTTCCCTTTACAAACCTTTTAACATGCGTTTGGGGGTTTGGTTAAAACTCTCAAGACTATCTGTCTGAGGGTGATAGGAGGAGGTTCTTATGGCAGTGATACCTAGTAGTCTGTACAGCTCTTTAAGTAATGCACCACCAAAATTACTACCCTGGTCAGTAATTATTTATTTAGGTATGCCCACTCTGCTGAAAATGTTTGCAAGCTCTGCTGCTCACTTTGAAACTGTGACAGTACACATTGGAACTGCTTCTGGGTATCGAGTAGCATAGTCACATACTACCAGGATAAATCTATTACCCTTTTATGTTTGTCTAAAGGACCAACCACATCCATTGCAATTCTCTCAAAAAGCACATCTATCAAGGGTAGGGGCACCAGGGCACCTTGTCTTTTCTAGTGACTGGGGCTACTTTCTCGACACTCCGCACAGGAATTACAATAGGTAACAACATCTTCATGAATTCCCAGCCAGTAAAATCTATACAGTAATCTGGCATGGATGTGATCCCTGCCTGAGTGACCAGCACGTAAGACTATAATGTGCTATCTGTAACAACTCTGTTCTATACTTCTGTGGTATAACCAATTGTTCTGTCTGTTCCTGTGTCGAGGTTTAACCCAAACTCTGTACAGTAACCCATTACATTTTTTAACCTTGGTCCACCATTTTTGGTTACACCCCAGTTGTTTAAAATAGCCCTGGAGGAAAGCATTGTTAGCTTGCTCTGAAAGAAAATCACAATAAGTGATCAGTTTAGTTTCAGCATTTTCATGTTAACCCTTATGTGCATCAGTCATTTGCTGCCACAGTTTCTTCAGCCATCGTCTTTCTTTCCTGGATTTCCTTATCTTGAGCTGCGCTCAAACAAGTCCGAATCAAAATCACTGAAAGGAAAAGTGTCCCACCTTCTGAGATTTCCTTTGCCTGAGCTCTGTTACCAATGCTGCTGGAACTGCAAGGTTCAGTTTCTCAGAGATTAATTCAGTAAATCCTAGAAAGTCATTTCAATAATCACAGGTACAGGTAACTTTGGTACTACCCCCACTTTCATTTGGTGCCATACACCCTTAACGGTCAGAGTCACTTGAGTGGTGGGTTAGTATCGAGTGTCCCCATGGATGCAGATGACACCAGTACCTGGTCCCTTTTGCACAGTGTTTTCCCAGCACTTCAACATGCACTAGGGTCTGTCTGCTTCCCGAATCAATAAGTCTCTTTACAGTCTTATCCCCACCTTCACATCTGTTAAGTACTTGCCCTAATTTGCCAAGGACAAATCTGCTCCAGTGCCACTCTCCGTACTATGGTAGTTTACAATATGGTCTGACTTATTACAGTTATAGCAGATAACGTCTTTGTGCCCAGATTTTTACCCGCACCAGAGTTTTCATCAGACTTGGAGTTTAAATGGGAAAAGAGTGTCTTACCGTGCTTGGCTGTTACCTCACTGCTGTGGTGTCTCTCTGGCCATTTGGTAGTCCTCGGCAAAGAAACAGCCTTTTCCCCACTTTCTGGTCGGTGTTCCTTTACCAAAGTTGCACATCTGTAGGCAGGATGTTGATGAATTGCTCCATTGCAAATGTGTCGATAATCTGTGGGACTTATTTTTCTTTTTATTTAGATTTTGATAACACTTTGAGCCAAGGCTCTTTACAAAAGTTCCACGCCAGTCATTAGATACAACACTGCAGCAATGTACATAGAATGAAACAACATAGAGGCAAAATACATACATTGAGACTAAGACAACTTTAGCAGCTAGTGGCTTTGTCAGGCACAAGGAGCTAAGACTACTTACTCAAGATAAACAGGAACAATTAGGTTGATTAGAAAAGGAGACTAAGTAGAAAACTGGAGTAGAGGCAGAGGAGATGAGAAAACTATAGGGGCACTAGGCCATTGTTACAAACTCACAGTCTACCTAGCAACAACCTCCAGGAGGCTAAACCCTTCTTCCATTAACCCTTAGATTGCAGAAAGAATCAGAATGTATAGGAATTCTGGACTGATATATCAGTCTGGCACAAGGGCTAACAAATTCCAGGGCTTGGGTTCCTCGGGCTTAATGAGAAAGTCCTTTAACCTTTTTTGTATACCTATGTAGTTTGCAGTAGGGCTGTGCAGGGGCTGAATGTTACTTTCTGAATATCATAGAATATCAGGCCTTCCAAATATTCGCAAGCCATTCCTCAGTATAGGACTATACGGGTGGTATTCAGATTTGGCACAGCCATGCCTTCACAGATCTAAACAGAACCTCAACCTCCTCTGCATCCCCCCAAAAACACAAGGTCAGCCATATAGCCCCCATCCGCCCCAACCTCTAGCAACAACACCCCTCCCCAGCACTGGTGGTAATTTGTTAAAAAAAAATAAAAACCCCAATGAGTGACTGGCACAACCCACCCTCCACGGCCAGCTGCCCTTTGTCTGGTGAACCTATTGCACTTATTAATAGAATCCTTCCCCACCCCCCACCCTAGCAGCACCCTATTCTCACCCTCCCCCCAGCACCAACAATTTCTTATTAAAAAGATAAATAAATAAAATCTCCGATGGGCGATGGCACATCCCGCCTGCCTACATGGCCAGCCACCCTTTTGTCTGGTGAAGCTCATGTGTATTATATACTCCCCTCCCCACCCTGGCAGCACCTTACTCCCTCCTCCTCCTCCCAACACCCTAATTGCCCTTCAGAAAATAATGGCAGCGCAACACTGGAACAACCCTCCCTCCTCCCACAGCCGAGTGCCTTGTAATGAATGAAAGTGTTACAGGCTTGCATAGAAAACCAGCAGATCATGTGATACTGAATGCCAAATATTTGGTGGCGAATACTGAATATTCGGAAAAAGGTATTCACACTGCCCTAGTTTGCAGGCATAAACAATGATTCCTCTCTTACACACACACACCACACACACACACACACCAATTTCATCCTAATTTAAATATAAATGAGTTGTTTCACCCTGGTGTGAACATTTGTTTGTGTCCATTGCAAAGGTCATGACCCCACCTATGCAAGGCATGATGGAGTTGATGATATGTATCTGCACAAGCCTGCAGAAGTTATACTCTCATTCAGTTCTATTACGTGTCTTGTAAGTCCCTGTATTTTTTAACTTGTTTTTATTGAATGAAAAAGACCATGCATTATTTCAGTGTACAGATATTTGGCAGCAGCATTTGGCCCAGATACTTACCCAATTCATACATTTCTTTGTCTTTTCATTGATCAATGTCTATCTCACTGTAAGCATTTTTCCTGCTATTTCTGTAATCCCTATGAAAGGGTTACTTTCACACTCTATCATACTTCAGGTTCCTTTCTGCTTCTCGGGAGTTGTTTTCATTATTGAACCTGTTATGTAAAGGTTTAAGTTTTCTACATGGAAGCAAACCCCTTTTCCTCTTACCTTCTGGGCTTTCCACCCTGGTCTTATCTATCAGTGTAGGGTTATCTTCCGGGTCATTCCATGTCGGATATAAAGAAAAAAAACCATTTTACCTGTAGGGTCTCCCACTTCTTTATTCTCTGGTAGTACCTTACTGTCTCTTCTGATTGATTGGGTGGTGCTTTGAAGGGCTTTCACCTCACCTCCAGATATCCCAGGCGTCTTCTGGAATTGGGTGGATGCTCCATACATCTAGAGCATTACCAAAAAATAAATTAAAACAAATAAGCCTCCACTGATACAGCAATCTGGAACGGATCATAACTACATGGTTCTGCCCTTCCTGCACTCCCAAGGCACCTGCATCTGCATGCCTCCTCTTCTCGCGTTGAGTGATGCTGTCCATTTGTATTTTGCTGTAAACGCCTGGACCATCATTTATAACCTTCTATCATCTGGCTTTGTCTCTTGTTGATAAACAAAATAACATTAACATTTAACAATTAACTCTAACGGCAGAACTGTCTACATTTTATTGAGATATCCTTTCTAAGTGTCCACTCTTTCTCTCCATCTTACTCATATAATAATTGATCTAATACTGGGGTCCTTCTAAGTTTTCTGTCAAGTGTGCAAAGGGCAAAACCATCTAGTACTGAACGTGGTCTGTTCACAGGTTCAACCTGGCTGTCATTTCTTCCATGGTTTTATTCTTTTACAGTTTGCCAACCATTGATTAGACCGGGGTTGTACTGACATTCACTTTTGCGTTGTGGCCTTGCAGGCTGCTGCTATTAAAATGTTGTAAATGTTCCGCCTAGCTGCACCTTTCCCTTTGATTGGACATAGGCCCCCCACCACCACATTTATCACCATCAGGTCCTGGTGTATTTCCAGCATCTCTTTAATTTTTCCAAAACTTCCCTTCAGAACCCATGTAGAACATCACACTCCCAAAATATGTGTAATGCTGTTCCTTTCTCCACACTGTCTTCAGCACTGATCCATAAGGCCAGTGCCGATGTTTAGATTTATCTGGTGTAATGAGGAATCTTGTCAGGAGTTTTCATCGAACACTCTGCAGTTCCCTGAAGAGATAGTGATTCACCCCTGCAATATCCACAGTTAATATTCCTCTACTGTCTTACCCCATCTCCTGAACCCATTTTTGTTGTCTCTTCCACTCCTCCCTTTCCAGTGTTCTGGTTCAACTCTATGTATAATTGGGGTACTCTGTTTGGACAGTTCTGTTTGGCTCAGCATCCAATCATATTGACTAACTGACATTGTGCCCCGTCCTCGCCCCCTGTTCCATTCTTTAGCTTGTATATATGATCTTGCTTGCAAATATCTGAAAAACCTGTTTATGGTAAACCATGTTTCCTCTGGAGATTCTCAAATGTCTTTGTCCTTTCTCCATTATAAACTGTGTGATATACTGCAGCTCCTGCCTAGCCCGTTCTCTGAATGCATGGTTTGTAAGTCCAGGTAGAAAATTAGAGTATTTCCAGATCGGCACCTATTTCCACTGAGTCCACTGGATGTGTTGTTTTTGACCCTGAGCCAATTTGCATATGTGTGTTTGGTTCACCTGCTAGGTAGTTGTCCCAGGTCTGCATTGTTTACAATATTATATACCAGTGTATCTAGGTGTTTTACTCTGTGTTCATTTCTACATCCTTCCAGACTGGTTCCTGTGAAATGTTTGAGATGTATATCAATGGGATCGGCTGGCGGCTCTGCAATATGCCTGCATGATCGGGTAGCCCAGACCCTACATATTGTTTCTACCTCTGCAGTATCCCCATGCTATCCTAGGTCATTTGCTGCCCCATATAAATTTTCTTAGTACTCCTGTTAGTTTCTCCCATTCCTACTTTGCACTGCCAGGGCAGGCACTGATACAGAAACAGAAATTGTGGTAGGACATTATCTTTATGGTATTTATCCCTATCCCTGAATGACAGTGGAAGCAGGGCCCCTTTTGATATCAGCACAACCCTCTGTTTTCAGTTTAGTGTAGTTTGCTATATACAGTACAATTTGCTGAGATGTCGATATTTGGATTCCCAGATAGCATGCTTCCATTTCCCCTAGCAGTGACATTTGTAGGCAGGTCCCCACAGCGACTACAGCGCCAGCCATGAGTGGGAGACCCACTGGAACCTGGCGAGCCTGTTGGTGGTCCTGCACCCCCCAATCAGCTCTGACTGGAGTTGAGAATCTTTTAAGTGGGGGCAGTATGGGGGGCATAGCCCCAGAAGAAACAAAAGAAATCAATAGTGAACCGGCGGCCACTGCAGAATGTGGTTGACCTGGCCGTGTCACTGACAGGATGTTCAACGGAATTTCTGTTGACTCCTGCCGCGGATCCGCGTGACTTGACCCTGACTCTGTTTTCTTGGCAGTACTTGTCTCATTTCCCATCCAGTTCTCCACTTATTATTATTTCTGTCTTGGTGATTTTTATTTTAAAGCCAGAAATGTTCCCATACTCTCAGGCCAGGTCTAGGAAAGCCTTCAGGTTTTTCTTTAGGGTGTCTCATATAGAGTACTATGTCATCAGCGTACATGGCAGCCTTGCTCTCCACCACCCCCACCACCACTACTCCTTGTATCCTACTCTGTCTGATTGCTTCTGTGAAGGGTTCTATGCTGATAGCAAACAGGAGGGGTGATAGAGGGCATCCCTGCGTGTCCCCCTCTTGATTCTGAATTGGCCCGACAGTGTACTATTTGCCTTCACCCTGGCCATTTGGGACCTGATACATTAGGTCAATCATTTGTATAAATTCCTGCCCAAAACCCATCGACTTTAAAAGTACTTTTTGAAAACCCATTAAGCCTGTCAAAGCTTTTTCAGCATCTATTAATATTGCAATTTGTGGAACCTTTTTTTCGTGCCTTCTTCTACAATATTTAACATACGAACATATGAAAACTTGTCATCAGAAACCGGCTTCGTCAATCAAGTCTGCTCTTATGTGTAGCTAGCACCCCTATTTTGTAGATGCCCCCCAACTCACCTCCTGGAACTGCTCAGTATCTTTTACCCAGCCCCGCTTCCGTGCCCTGTCCCATGCCCTTTTTGAGACTCCCCACTGACCTGCAAGCCACCACCCCTTCTGGCTGAGCGTTCCATTTGACACAACCGTCTTCATGAAATAATGTCTTCTTATCTCCCTCCTGACCCGCCCCCTCCAATCTCAGCCTGTGCCCCCCTGTTCCTCACCTCCCTTCCTCTTCTTAAAACAGCCCCTCTGCACCAGATATGTTGATCCCCTCAAGTATTTGAAGGTCTCAGTCATGTCCCGCTTATCCCTTCTCTCCTCCAGGGTGAAAAAATTCAAGTGACCCAGCCTCTCCACATAGGTGCCTGCCTCCATCCACTGTATCATTTTGTCACCCTGTGCTGCACCCCTCAAGAGCTTGATGTCCCTCCTCAGGTAAGGACACCAGTATTGCACACAGTACTCCAAATTGCTGACCAAGGACCTGTAATGGGGCAGGATCACTTCCTTGTGCCTGGATGAGATTCCCACAATGCACCCTAGCATCCTAGTAGTCCTAGCTGCCCGTCCCTCCTGCATTAAGCAGAGTTATTCATGCTTCCCATTACCATGATCCTCGGGTCCTTCTTGATCCTCCTCAGTGACCCCCTAACTGCACCCACTCAGCCAATATTCCTCCTCTAGTTCCTTGCCCTGAAGTGCATAACACTGCACTTCTTTGCATTAAATCCAGCTGCCACCTCTCCAACCACTTCTCAAGCCTGGTGAGGTCATCCTGTAGCCTCTGACACCCCTCTGTGTTGTACACTACAGCTCCCATCTTGGTGCTGACCGCCAAATGGTCTGATCCTGCTCTCACCCCATGTGCTCTATCCGATATGGGTAGTCTAAACAACACCGTCCCCAGCACAGAGCACTGCAGCACACCACTGGCCACTGCCTTGGGAGATGAGAGTTCTCCCCACCACCACCTGTAGCAGTCTATACTCAAGCCAATTTCTGATCCAGCCAGCCATCTTGGCCCCTAGCCCTAAGTGTTCCAGCTTAGCACTCCGTCACCCATGAGGAACTATGATGAAGGCCTTGCTGAAGTCCAAATAGGACATCCACTGCATGGCCCTTGTCCTGTTCCTTGTCACCCAGTCTCTCCTTCAAGACTGATTCCATTAGCTTCTTACCATCTCTCTCTCTCACTCTCTATCTCTTATATTGTTCCTAATCTCCCTTAGCCTGCTGACCTGGCGCTGGGCCTGGCTCACCTCTCTACCACTTTGCTACCTCTCCATCACTTGTTTGCTCTGTGCCATTTTAATCAGAAGTATGTAAGGCCAGAGGTCCCCTTTGCCGTTAATTACCTGATTCTGTCACCCCACTAGTTCATGCCACAGGATTTAAACCTCACTCTACCCTGCTATTATTTGCTTCTTGCAAATATGTTGTTCACTTACAACCTATGTTTTTATGCTATTGTATAATGTGTGCATACTCTTTGATACTATGTAAAACTCCCATCACCCTTTCCCCAGGTCATACCAGAAGATGAGCAACTTGTTGTTCAGTGTACCTTACCTGATGAGACTTTTCAATAAATAAATAAATATGGAAGTGAGATTGACAGGTCTGTAGTTGCTGGGCTCATCCTTTTGGCTGCTTTTGTGGATAGTCACCACATGAGCCAACCTCCAGTCCTATGGCAAGCACCCCATGTCTGGGAGGTGTTGAACAGGTCAGTCAGTGACCAGCCAGCACCTCCTCCATCTCCTCAACACCCTAGGGTGAATATGATCAGGACCTGGTGCCTTATCCACCCTAAGTGCCTTCAGATCTTCCAATACCCTGCTTACTTGAATCACTTTCTCAGTTTTTGTTCAGTCACCTCCTCCTCTCATCTCACCTCCAGTCTACTGAGGTAGTGGACCTCCTACTTCCCTTGTGAGCACAGAGCAAGTATTTGTTCAGTGCCTCTGCCTGTTCCCCCCCCTCTCTCTCTCCACCCACCTTCACCCTTCTAATCCACTGTCAGTCCTTACACTTCCTTTTTCCTAGTATTGAAATAATGCCTTCTCCCCCCTGCCTTATGCTCTGAGCCAGCCTCAGTTCCTTGGTGGCCTTGGCCTCCCTTACTAACCAATCACTTCCCTGGCCCTCTTTGCTACAGCTCCTTGTCCTCCCCCCTCCCAGTTCTCTTCTTTCACCTAAATGCAGCTCTCTTGGCTCTCACTCTCTCAAATACCCTCCTGGTCATCCAGTGTGGCACCTGGCCCTGGACTTCTTGCTCAGCATTCTGGTGCATGCAACAGTGGCCTCTCTCATTCCAGACTTTATGATCTCCACTTTTGGGACATGTCCATCTCTGACTGAACTCCCACAAGGCTCCCCTCAGTATTTCCCTCATCCTTCAAAGTCTGCCCTTCTGAAGTCCACTACCTTTGTTGCTGACCCACCTCCTCTTTGCTCATGGTTTGCCTGAACCACACTGAAAGGTGATCACTCCCAGCTAGTGGATCATCCACCTGACCTCCCTCACCATCTCCCCATTTGTCAGTATCAGATCCAATATGTTGCCCAGTCTGGTTGGTTCACCAACCATCTGCCAGATGGCTGTCCTGGAATGCATCCAACAGCACTTGTTCCCAGGTGCTAGGCGTGGCATGGGTTTCCCAGTCCACCCCAGGCAGATTGAGGTCGTCGACACTCACCACGCTCCCCTTGCTACACACCATCAAATTTGATCTGCTAACTCCCTATCCATGTCCTTGCACTGTGATGGTGGACTATATACCACCCTTGGCCTCATTTTCCTACCCTTCTGGTCCAGAAACTGCATCCACAGTGTGTCCCTCCTCCCTCTCATCCTTTGTGCACCTGATCCCATCCTTTACATAAATCACCACCCTCCTCCCTACCCACTCCCTGTCCTTTCTATGCCCTGTGCCAGGAATCATCAGTTCCCAATCCTGGTGTTGGCGGCCCATGTCCCCATGATGTCTAAATATCCACCTTCCCTAAGCTTAAGACAGCCTGTAGCTCAGCTACCTTATTATCCAAGCTCTCACATTTAGGAGACTACCCTCCACCCAGCCCCTGCATTCTCTTTGCCCTGCACCAGCATCTGTCTGATTTTATCTGTGAGGAGCCTCCCAGGATGAATCCAGTTTGGTCAGGATGTATGATGGACTGTATCACTTGTTGTAATCTAGTGGCCATTATTTAAGAGAAGATTTTTAGATCCTGGTTTAATAGGGAGATTGGGCAATATGATTCATACAATTCTTTTTCTTCCCTGTCTTGCTAGTACTTATACCATACCCTCTCCATGTTTGTGGGATGACCCCTCTTTTGGCAGTGTCTCAACAGGCTTCCTAATATGGGGCTATCTGTTTATTAAAGGACCTACAAAAATTTGAACTAAAATCATCTGGTCCTGGTGTCTTGTTGGCTTTTAGATCTCGGATTGTATTGTACACTTCTAAGTTACTAATTGGCTCCTCTAAGGTAGCTGCTGTCTGTTCTGTTAATTGGGGTAGTTTTAATTGCTCTAGAAAACATGCTACTTTTCTCTTTCCACCTCCCTCCACTTGGTCTTCTTTATGCAATTCTGTATAATATTCAGCAAACTTGTTTGCTATCTGAGTTCCCTCTGTTTGCACTTTTGCGTGTTGGGGTGGTCCTTGATATTCACTATTGTCCTATCAGTGTCTCTTTTACTTCTATCTTCCTGGTCAGGATTTCCTGTATCTCATGTTGTATCTTTTGTATGCTCTGCATTTTATCTTGGGAGGATATTTGTTTATTTTCTACTTATAGCCATTTTAATTCCTTTTCTAGATTCTCCTGTCTTTCCTGCTTCTGTTTCTTTTTGATGAATGCCCAGCTGATGATGTGCCCCTGAGGACAACCTTCATAGCATCCTATACCACCTGCTTCTGTACCCCTCCCCACAAAGCATTTATTTCTCTGAAAGCCTTAATTTCCCTATGATTTTTTTTCTGGAATGCCTTGTCATTTAATAAAGAGCTGTTGAACCTCCACTGTGTCTCTTTGTCTGAGCTGTGGTTAGTTTGACTGATATCGGGCATGGTCTGAGACTATCTTCTGGTGAATGTCAGTCAAACTCACCCTAAGGAGATCCCCTTGTAGGTGAGAAATAGGCTATTCTCAAGTATTCTTGGTGTGGGTGAGAAAACAAAGTGTAGTCCATTTTATTTTGGTGTTGCTCCTCTATACAGCAACTAGTCCTTGCTCCAGGATACAATTTCTGAGCATTCTGCAGCTTGCATTGTTGCTTTGGGCATTATTAGATGTCTATCTCCCGTTGGGTCTATCATAATTAAATCCCCTCCATGATCTCACCTGTCCCCTAGTAACTGCACAATTTTCTGAAATAAGTGTTGTATAAAGTGTAGAGGCATTGCTATTAGGTGCATAAACATTCGCTAAGTGAACCTGCTAGTCCTGTATTTGTCCTGATAATATCTACCCTCCTGACCTGTTTCCTGTGCTGTTCTACAAAGCCCAAGACCTTTCTGATTAAGATGCACCCATTCCTGTTTGCTGCGGATGTGATGATGAGCATACTTTCCTACCCATTTTTCTGTTGAGCTTAGCATGCTCCCACTCGGAGAGATGTGTCGTATATAAGAGATGTCACCCTGCAACTTCTTCAACTCTGAGAGTATTTTCATGCAATTCACTACAGAATTTATATCTTTCACATTAAGGAAATTATGATTAGCTTACCCATTATCATGTTGGTAACAATCTAGGCATCCCACGTGTTTCCCCAGACTAGTTAGGAGAGCAATTCACTTTTGAAATGCAAGTTCTGCCATGTAAAACATCAACAGTTTTAACCTCATCAAAATCAGCATAACTTATGAAACTATATATGGGTCTACTATGATATATCAACAATCAGTCTCCTGAACTCCATATGCCCGATTTTTGAAGACCAACCTGTCAGACCACTGACACGGTCTTACTGTAATCCAGGGGCAAGCCCCTGCACCCCATGTGGGAGCTCCATCTCCCGTATCCCCAGTACCTAAAATAACCAACTCCAAGGGGAGCAGACCTCAGAGTAGGTTAAAAAATTACAGTGGGCAGAAGTGCATCACACCAAAATGTCCTTGCCCAGAACAGAGGTCTGTCAGCGATGCTGGCTAAGCTGATAGTGGCTCAGCCTCCACGCCACAGGAACAGCTTGGCCAATTTCTAAATTTTTCCCTTCCTTGTGGTGCCAGACTAGGGTAGGGTAGCAGTTCATCACATCTGCTACCTTACTTCTGTTGCACCAGCTTCCGTCTGTCAGGTGTGTGTGTGTGTGTGTCGGGCAGGAAAACTCGGATCCCAAATGTTGGGATTCCAAGTTTCGCAGTTAGTAGTGATCCCACTATATACACAATTGTAACTATTGAGGAAGAGATCATTCTCTTCTGTGCTACCCATTATCCACATTTTACTTTTTCCTCTCCTCAAGGTGACCTGAGGATTATTTGGGGTTTCTTGCAATGCCCCTGTGCTTGGGTTAATTTTGCCTCAAGCTCTGCTCTCACACTGTTTTGGTGAACTTAACCAATCTCTTCAACAAGAAGGTCAATTAATCCTTCAGTTGTGAGACCAGTTAACTTATTTCTGACCCAGGACCCTGCTCCCAGTTCATGTTTAATTCTGTTGTGTCTCCCAGTATCTAACTGCCCATATTTGTTTTCCTCTTCCCTCCTTAAGTTATCCCCAATCCCCTTCTCCCAATGCCTGCTTACAATCTCTGTTCACTATTGGTTGGTCCTTCCCATTCCTGAGATTTTTACTGGCTCAGTCTCCCCTTCCCTTATCCTCCAATATGTAACTTACTCCACATTCCCAGTTCTGCAGTGGCTTGAGCAATGGAAGTGGGAAGTGATCCCCGGCATCCCTCCCGGGCCTTCCCTTGTTTCCCAACCAGGTCTCATCTTCTTCAATTCACTGTCACCTGTATCAAAAGAAAAGACAATTCGTACAGCAGATGAGTCCCAGTTTCACATTTTTGAGTTCAGGCTCCTTTACAACCCCCATCCCTCTTCACAGGATTTTCAAGATTCCACATCCAATTTATTTCTAAAATCTTTGCACCTTTCGTTTAATCCCTCCCTCCCCAAACCTCCCCAGATTGTTGTTTTCCTGCTATCCCTGCAAGGAATTACTTTTGTTCTGCTTTCTGTACTGTTAATTTCATCCAAGGCCCCCATCCATCTCAGCCCCCTCCATTGTCTTTCCTCCTCCTTCCCACTTTATCTCCCCACTTCTCCTTTAATGCTGAGGCTCCACTTCCCTTCCCTTCCCCCTTCCCCATCTCCCAAATCCACTCCTCTTTAAGTAGTTGCTGTCTGTTTGAGCTATTATGCTCAACCTTCCCTTGCATCTACACCCACAATAGATTTATTTTTTAAAGGTAATGTTTACAGTCCCCTTTGATCAGATGCCTTATCTCTTCTGTGATGATTCTCTGCTTCTCTCTCCATCTCTGTTTATTGAGGATGATTTTAAAAACTGCGTAATGTCCTTCTTCATGTGCACAGGAAACTCTGAATCCAACCATGGTCTCTTTCCCCATGTCCCTCTGGTTCCACGCTGACTGCTGCAGTTCCTTTTCTAATTTTTCCATCGCTCAGTCTTGGCATGAGATCTCCCATTTTGTGAGTTGCGTCCGCTGCTGCCACACTTTCATATACCTGGACCCACTCTCTGTGAAGATTCACAGCCTTGCTGGAAAAATAACCTGTTCTTTAATATTTTGTTTTCCGATATCTGCTTCATGACGCTTCTAACTCCCAGTCTCTTGGCTTGCAGTAAGGGAGAGAAGTCCTGTTCAAATATACAGGCTGGCCATCGAAACAGTTCTGCCCTGCTTCAAGCTATCATCAGATTGTCTCGTTAGTCTGAAATTTCAAGAATCTAACAATTATAGAGCGGGGTTGAATGTTGCCCTCCTTTGGTTTTGGACCTAGAGATCTGTGTGTTCTCTCCATGGTCAAATCTATGTTCTCAGGCAGTTTCAGCACCGATGTAATTAAATGCTTGACAAAAGTAATCATGTTTTCAAAGGAGTCCTCCACCCCTTCCCTGATCACATGCAGCTGTAGGTTATTGCATCTTGCCCTGTTCTCTGTATCCTCCATATGATTCTGTGCATCCCTGTCCCTCTGCATCAGACAGAGTAGTAAGCGTTAATGCAGCCCCTGCTCATCAACTATTTCCCAACCTGTTTGGGGTGTTATTTAAATATAGAAACATAGACTTTGACAGACCCACTTATTTTTAGTAGTGGGATGTTGAGAACTTGTTATCACTTACAGGAGATCCACACTGGACCTTAAATCTAGCTTTTCTCTAGAAACTGTTTCCCAAATATTGAAAGAAAAGAAGAACTGAGCAGCACAAAGCACTGAATCAAGGGTTTCCCAGACAGGAGATTGGCAAGAAAAGACAGCCTTCTGTGACATACAAAATCACACATACTCCAATAAAGCAAAGCATCATGGGAAGATTATGCAAATCACCATGAACACATTTAGAAAGGTTTTACTTTAAGCAGGACTGCATGGTGTAAATTGACCTCTGACACAATATGCAAAGGCTGAGAGCGGAAGACACAGACACGAGTTACATCATTCTGAGGGACCCATTTGTGTACTTCTGTATCTCAACCCAGAGGAAGGAAGAACTACGCTAATGATGAGCTCATGGGTTTTGGTTATGCTGACCCCAAATCAGGAAAACAAGTTAAACCTGTGCATTGTGCTACACAACCCACCTGGGTGTGTTTAAGATCTGTCTCACTGTACACCCTGATGGGGATTACTACTTGCATGGTGGTCACCCCTAGTGTGTAAATCAAGCATTCAAAATATTGGTTCACTAATTTTTATTACTTGCTAGCCAGGTAAGGCCCACTGGGCACAAGGCCGTTTACAGGAGCACTGGGGCGCTAAAGTGACTTGTTTGGAGTCACACAGTATGTAAGTAGAGGTTGTGTGAATAAAACCCTAGTCTGCTGGATATACCAAGATCATTCACAGCTTGTTACTCAAACCTCAAGGCAATACTGCTAACCCATTTTGTCACTGTTCAGTCTTTAGTTGATGTTTTGTAAACTCATTGGATGTTTCCAAACTGCACTCTGGTGCAGTATCATTGTAGAAATGCATCAAGTTGCTGGCGTATCCTCCAGTCACAGAGTTCTGTCAGAGAACATGGATGCACTGTAATAACAGTGTATGGGCTGAGCACGGGCTGGGGCTGTACACAAGGGAGGCAGTATAGCGCAGTGGTTTAAGGCTCTGAGCTGCAAATCTGGTGACATCCAGCAGACCAGACCCTGGGTTTGAATCCCCAGCTTCCACTTGCATACTGTGTGATCCTGAGCAAGTCACTTAACTTCCCTGTGCTCCCAGGTTGCTCTTGTAAAAATGCTTTCAACTTAGTGTGCTACTCCTGGTTAAACAACTAAATAACATAAATACCAGACTCCCAAGGAACTGAATTCCCCAGAATTTTAGAAAATTCTACCTAATTCCATCAGTATCACAATTCTGAAATTTTTGAATACAGATTTTTTCCTCAGTTTAGTAATCTACAGTTTAAACAAACCAAGGATTCTTGTTTCTTAATAAACAGAATGTCATTCCATGGCTTCAATGATTCATGGAAAGTTATTTCATGGTTTAAATGGAAAATGCTTCTCGAATTCCATGGAATGAAAACAGAAATTCTGAAAAACAGTTTGGAAGCCGAGCTGCCATGCCACATAAATTCCACATACATGTCACATATGTAGAGGGGCTTCAACACAGTAGCCATACACTATAACTGAGTAAACTGGATAGTTAGGCCAGTCATAGACACTGTGATAGGGTCAGTAAGTGACTGATCACAGTTAAAGGAAAGGTCAGTGCTTGAGGGAATGCTCAGCTTGTAGGGGATGTGCAGAACTGGCTGAGTCCAATCTGATTTTCGGATTTGGAAATATAGGAATTTTCACATTTTGATCCACTTCAAATCTAAAAGACCTCAGAATCAGATTCCAATTTGAAATCCTAAATTCCAAAGTCAAAATAGGTTTTGGACTCGATTCAAAACTCTAAATCACTGGACTACCAGGCAGAGGTTGGATTTTTGTCTGTGACGCCAACACCTCAGGTTTAGATATGGACTCAGAGCTCAGAGGGCCAGCTGGGGGTGGTGAGCATCCTAAGGACTGCTGTCCTCCTCTGAGGGGGTAAAACTGGCACATGACTAACCCTTGGCAGGGGCTGGGGAATACATCCACCATAGTCAAGCTGCTAGGGAGGCTTGCCAGATGTTGCACATAGTGCATTATGCCATTGCACATCATACCTCCCACGGAGCTTACTGAACAAACTGTTGCTAGCTCCTTAAATGATGTCCCACTTCACTGGCACTGCCCTGCCCTCCATCTGACTGGAGAGTGAGCTGCATAAGTCTCCACTGGCACTGGCCTGATCCACAGTCCCACTCTTGGAGGGTGGGTACACCAGAGAGACTCTGGTGGACTTCTCTAACTGGGTCCATTACGGCTTCCATAGAACTATGTCCACCATGCAGCCCCACCCAGAGGGGGTAAGCCTGGGTGGATCATTGTTCAGGTAAGTCTTGGAGGGAGGCAACAGTTCAGGGAGTGGGGGCTGAGCCCTTGGAGGAGGTCTGGCACCAAAAGGCATAATAAATTTAAAAAATTCAAAATCTGAAAATTAAGTCAGAATCCAGCAAATCAAATTCTACTCAACAGAGTCCGAGCTGCCGTAGTGGCTCCACCTTTCTGAGAGGGGAATTAGCAGAGCTGGTAGAGCACATGCTTGGCATGTGAGAGGTAATGGGATAGATGCCTGTATCCTCCAAACAGTTTTTTTCCCGATTTAGTCTTGCTGTCAATACAATACCACCGGAGTACTGTACATGAGCTAGAATGACTTACCTCAGAATGCTTCAGCCAGAATGAGAAAGAGATATACCATACACAGATGTAAAACATAACCTGAGGCTAATAATCATTGTTTTATTGTTTATTTTCCTATGCCCTCCCCAAATAGGTGCCTGGAGCCCAGGGAATTGGGCTCACAACAAAAGCACCTTCCAGTGCTATTTCCACCTGGATGCAGGACAATGAGCATACCGGGGACAGAACCAGGATGGAGCTGGGTGGCAAGGTGTGGGCCCTGCCCCTGGAAATAAAGTTGATTAATATGAAAGTGGCACTGCTTCAGCAAGCCCTACCCCACCCATCTTTGTAATACAGAATGTGGATATCCTGTAAGTAAAAGATGATTAGATACCAAAATACACTTATCTTACCTCTACTCTGCCCTCTGTGCTTCCTGCCCCTTCCTTGGCTTTCACCCAAATTTCTTTTTCATCTGCTGCTCTTTCTCCTTTCCCTCCCTCCCCATGATAGCAATGAGTCCAAGCCCTTTCCTCCCTCCCCCATGATAGCAATGAGTTCAAGCCCTTTCTCCCCTCCCCATGATAGCAATGAGTCCAAGCCCTTTCCCTCCCTTCCCCATGATAGCAATGAGTCAAGCCCTTTCCCTCCCTCCCATGATAGCAATGAGTCCAAGCCTTTCCTCCCCTCCCCATGATAGCAATGAGTCCAAGCCCTTTCCTCCTCCCCATGATAGCAATGAATCCAAGCCCTTTCCTCCCTCCCATGATAGCAATGAGTCAAGCCCTTTCCTCCCCTCCCCATGATAGCAATGAGTCCAAGCCCTTTCCCTCCCTCCCCATGATAGTAATGAGTCCAAGCCCTTTCCCTCCCCTCCCCATGATAGCAATGAGTCCAAGCCCTTTCCCTCCCTCCCCATGATAGCAATGAGTCCAAGCCCTTCCCTCCCTCCCCATGATAGCAATGAGTCCAAGCCCTTCCTCCCCTCCCCCATGATAGCAATGAGTCCAAGCCTTCAGACCCCAGGGAAGTGTGTCCAGTAGGAGGTCTGTGTGGAGGTCAAATAGAAAGAGAGGCTCCTTGTTGGGAGACTCACAAAAATTATGCCACGGAAATGAAATGTAAAGGAATTCCTACCTGTGGAGCTGATTATTGCTAGCAGACAGTACATATGGGGACAACCCAGTAGAGTCTTAGGTATCTTGATTCATCCAGTTAAGAAGTGCCTGAATTTCCTGTAAAATTGGCTCAATGACTACCATTTAAAGAAAATAATTACCTATGTTCATAAAACCTCTCTGGCTGTGTTTTAAGCTTGACATCTGGAGCTCGGTTTTCAATGGCCCTTGGCACAATGCAATTTGTGCCAATCTAGGGCTACAACAAACTCCAGGTGTGTCAAGGATCCTGCACCCCATTTTATAAAACAGGGGATCCCTGTGCCAAAGTCTCAAGAGTTGTCACAGCCACAGGGTTCTGCCAAACATGTGGTGCACCTGTGGATTTGATGGAAGAATCGATCACCCCCACACACACAGACACCTAGCACAAGCCTAGACAAGCTGTGAGGTGTGAGGGGAAATCTGTCTGGAAGGTTGAGACCAGGGCTGCTGAAGTAATGGAGATGCCATAGGGGATGATGGAGGCATAGCAGTAGTAAGAAGAAGCTTAGGATGCACCTGGCAGAGGTGCCATGCAGAGTACCACATAGCCAATTAGACCATGTTGGGAGGTTGGCATGGCCCATCATGACCCAGACCCTAGGTGGGAAGCAATCCTGGAATCTGCCTCACAGGACACACAGTCCCTACATGTGATGGGCAGCAGTGGGTGCAGGATGCATATGGTGGAAGGATACATGCCTTGGCCACGTGACATTCTCCTGGAACATAGCCCCCCTGAGGGGCCACCAGCAGATGCCCAACTACACTTCTGGGGAATGTGAGTCCTGTGGGCGAAGGTACCAGACTGTTTCACATTGGTTCCATGTCATGATGGTTTGGTCGGCCAACCATCCCCCTGTACTTGGTCTGACCAGTTGTGTGCTACTCCATATAGCACCTCTGCCAGGTGCCTCTTTGGCTCCCTCTCTCATTGTTACCATGCCCCCATTGTCCCCTATGCCACCCCACTGTTCCAGTGGCCACTAGTCCTCACCTTCCAGGTCCCCACCACCACTGACCCACCTGCCAGGCAGGGGTGAAAGTCCCTAGACCAGCTCCCAGCTGGTCTAACCTGAACCCCTCTTGTGACCATGGTGGGGCTTCTGGAATTGCAGTTAAGGGGATGGTGCTGTTCTGCCATGGTGCAAGCCCCTTGCAACCTGGCACAAAAGCTTCTGCCACAAAGGTCAAGCCAGGTGGCTTTGTTGCATGGCATCCCAATTTCAATTCAGCCTGTATTTGAAAATCAGAATTGCTGCAAACTTTGAGACAAGATGCCACTTGTGTCACAGCCTTTTGGTGCAAGTATCTTGCATTAAAGTTTTGCTTGGACAATCAAGCCCCTGATGTCTGTCTTCCTTATGTAACCCACTACCCTCCCACAGACTCCAATCATGGTCTAGTACCCATGGCTAGATCTGTTGTGAATTTTAAATTCCTGCATGCATTGCAGTAAATATGCACGTTATGCACTGCATGGAGTATTTGCATAGTGGCACTTCACAATTTGCCACAGTTGTGTGACTTTTACTACACAATTGAAGAAATTTGCCACTTTGTGGCAAATTTTAACGTGAAGTACATTACTAATTTGCTGCAAACAGACGAATTGTGCCAGTCTTTGTAGTGAAATTAATGTAACTGCGGTGAATTGCATAGTGCAAATTAAGACAATTCACAGGAACCTCCACACGAGCTACCCACTGCATCAATGTATCTACTCAGCTACAGCATGGTCTAGGTAGTGAGGTGATACAAATGGTGCTATCTGTGTATGGAGCCAGCTGTACTTGAAAGGCCAGGGACTGGATGCAAGACAATAGGTAGGTCTTTCCAAGCCAGAGGACAGCATGAGAAAAAGCAGCCAGTGCTTTTTGTGGTTTTCACTGAAGGGGTGAGATGCATCATTCAAGTCCTGCCAGTGCAACCGGTGAGGCATGCGCCTACAAAGCCAACACACTGGGTTCCGAATGGACCTGAGGTGTCAGAGGGCTGGCGGGGAGGAGGACTGGCGTCCGAGAGAGCTGTCCTCCTCCAGGGGAGAATAGGTGTGTGTGTGTCTGGTGCATGACTGACCTCTGGTGTAGCCGGGGTCTGCCAAGCTGGCGCCAAACCTTGGGGAGGTGTGCTGGATGCTGGATAAGCTTTCCATACTCCAGACTGCACCCCATGCCTCCCACTGGGGTTTGGAAAATGGAAAATGTTCATCAACAAGGTGAAGTCTGCCCTCCATGGACGTACCTCAAGCCATGGACTATGACCCCTCACCCTCCAGTACCATTAAAGGTCTGGCGGAATCAAGCCCCACCTGGGGGTAAGCCAGGGTGCTTGGGGGTTGGCAGAGGCGCATCCTGGGAAGCGGTGGTCAGGGCAAAGCCTTGGAGTACACATCAGACTGATGGAGGTTGGCCAGACTGGAGTGAGCAAAAAAATAAATCAAGTCCAAGAAGTGGCCAGCTCGATAGTGGGAGGGCTGAGACACCAGACAACCCGGTTCAGGAACATCTCAGGGTCACTAAGGGCCAACCAGAGAAAGTCACATTGAGAATCTGTAGATGGTTGACCTCCTATGGGGAGGGGCACAGAATACTGCCACATCACTGTCATACAGAGGATGCAGAGGGAGGTGATAGCACGTGCTTATGGTGGCGTCTTCATGCCACATGCCAAACACCACTGCACGTGGGCTGACCTTAGGGTAGGAGTGAAAGCCAGGAAAAATCAGAAACTGGCAACAGGAAGCTCCACTCACCTGTACTCTGGCCTGCATCATTGCCCCAGGAACCCAAGGCCTGAACTGGACCTGGAAACTTGGGAGGCTGGAAGGCCTTCCTCTCCTGGCCCTGTCACTGGGATGTAAACAGTGGGAGTCTTAGGCATGTGAGTCCAGGAAGGAGGGAGACATAGTAGTCAAGCAGGAGGTGAGCAGCGGCTGAGAGCCCAGCCAGCACCCTGGAGCAAGAAACAGCTCAACAAAATATATATATATTTGAAAGAGTTGCAGTCAGCACCTTTCACAACATCCAAATGTGCTGTACAGAACGTTCCCTAAAATTTCACTTAGGGCCACCCTGCTGGCCAGTGGCAGGTTGTCACACTGCTGTGCAGACCACCCAAGTTCAAGCACAGGACACCGCATTGGGAGTAGGGCAGACCCGTAGTACCCATCATGGCTCAGCAGTGCACTGCCTTTGGAAAGGGCTTGAATCAGGCTGCAGTGGTGCAAGCACCCCACGGTGAAGGTAAGAGAGCTTCCTCACTGTATGCATTCAAAGCAATGAGAAAGCTCTGCCCACACTGGGGAGGGAAAGGACAAGGAAGAAAACCAGGAGTAAAATCCCACATACAGTCTACTCGACAGCCGGGTTACTGAGCTCCCATGGGTGCTAGCACCCCTGACTCTGGATAGTGGACTGCTTAGAGAGGAGGACAATCCTCTCTCAGAGCCCCTTTCCATGTGAGTAAAGCATTGAGATCCACTAAGTGGTTGCTGGACCCAGGGATGAGAGCTCAGTACCTGAGCAGGGTATAACCCTGGGACCTGGGTGTATCCATCATGGTGTGGACAAAAGGAAAAACTTGTATTGGTGGGCAGGGAGGTTACTTTAGAATGTTGCCCAGAAAGCTGCCCCAGTGGTGTTGAGACTAGAAACGCTGGGTACCACACCTCGCACCGTGCTGGTGACCCAAGTTTGGGAATGGACTCGGTAACTGGGGTTGGCCAGAAGGAGAGTATTGAGTGTCCAGAGGGCTGCTCTTCTCTTCTCTCCCAAGCAGGAGGGTTCAGACCCTAACACTCATGTAGCCTCTAGCATTGACTGGGCTTGAGATAGGCCAGGACTGTTGGCACAGGGAAGGACTGGCAGCTGCTGAGGCTCCAAGCACATAGCGTGCATGAGGACATCTGACTGGCACTCAGTGCCCCTCTCAGGAGAAAAGGAGAAAAGGAGAAACTGGAGGTCCGAGCTGCCGCTGACCCGGCCACCTGGTAGCCCTGCCTCCTGTCGAGCACCCAGGCCACAATCCACTTATTGTGAAGGTAAGCCTTGGCAGAACTGTGGGAGAGTGGGCGTGTCATTGCTGGCAACTGGAGGGTGGCTTGGGCACTGACAAAATATCACTAACTGAAAAAAAAAGGAATGCTGCCGGGCCCTACCAAACAGGAGAAGCCTTGGGATCCATCAAGTGGTAGCTGGACCCAGGGACGTGAGCAGCAGGCATGAATGGGGTATATCCTGGAAACAGGCTATCTGTCTCAGCATGTGACCAAAAGGGAAAAGTAATTAAATCTCTATAGGCTGCGAGTTACTTTAGAATGTTACAGTGAGCAGCGTGCCGTGACCAACTTACATGAGCACATTTTTTCTGGTAAAGCAGGAAGCTTCTGTTTTTAACTGATAAGAAAAATTCTTTAAGTGTATCTGACAACAAACCACATTCACCACATGAGAAGAAGAAGATGTGACAAGATATTACACGGCACCGGGTTAGTATGCTGTGCAGTCCAGTCCAGCAAAACTAACATTAAAGGGACGCCGTCAACCCTCTTAGGCCTCAAAGTGTCCCAAGTTTAAAAACACATTTAATGATTGGTCACATTCCGTAGAGATTGTTGATGTAGTTGGTAGTTTGATTTGGTTTCCTTTTTGCTTTTAAAAGTAACAGACTGTCCAGCACACTTGTGTTACCATACACAAAAACTTGTTTGTTTGCCCTTCTTGATCAACTCCAACGGCATCTTTTCTGGACTTTGGCACACCCCAAGCACAGTCTGGCCACTCATGTTGTAGTGGGAGGAGGAGACTATTGCATCATGAGTGGCTGCACTATTTGAAGGTGTTACTAATGTTGGAAAAGTATGCAGTGAAAAAGGTACCACATCACTATAGCACGGACAAAACCGCGCATGAAGAACTGTGCTGTCTTAAGCGCTGAGGAAGTACTGCAACAGGGATATTAGAGCGATACAAAATATCACTAACCTGTCACTGTCGAATGGAAGATGGAAGTGAGGAAAGGTTGAGCACTGCTGGCTGAGTGTTTGGTCGAGCCGCTCCTTTAGTAAGTGGCCAAGGCACTCCACCCAGCAGTAGGTGAGGGAAGACCAGGGTTCAAAACCCTGCTTGAGGACTTTATTTTGATTTTCATCTGTGCGCCATGACTAAGTGCCACAGTCAAACTTGCACTTCTTCTGTCCACACCGCTTGGAGTTGATTATATAATTTATCTGGGGTTCGGGGTCACAGCCCCAACAAATAACGGAAGAATGCATCCGGTGTGTGGCACTGTTGTGAGGTTGGCATTATGTACTGCCGCTGTGTTGCTGCATGCTGTTTTCTGTGAACGGTGTTTC
This sequence comes from Neoceratodus forsteri, assembly GCA_016271365.2. Lineage (NCBI taxonomy): Eukaryota > Metazoa > Chordata > Ceratodontiformes > Ceratodontidae > Neoceratodus > Neoceratodus forsteri. Next base: position 34,839,050 of record JADMNL010000033.1, read on the forward strand.
CTTGCGTGGTTTTGTCCATGACATTATGACCCTGTGTCCATAAAAGTTAGTTTTAACTAGAAATAATATGATGCTAAATAGGTTGTCAGTGTCCCTTTAAATAAAAAGTTGTTTCAAAATGTACAGCTAGAAGATAAACTTCTATAGAAACTGACTTTCAACAGCTAGCTGAGTATCTTTCTTTCTGAGATTCATGAACAGATTAAACACTAAATGGTGCCTTGCTAACCGTCATAACCACGCCTTCATAGACTGGGCCCCTCACTTCCCACCCACCGCATTATACGCAGCTGGTATCTTACCAGATGGCCTAAGTGACCATCACTTGATCTACACTGTTCAAATCCACTGCCCATAAGCCGCTCCTAAATTATTACTCATTTGCTCCTACAAATCCTTAGATCTGGCTCCTGTACTAAATCACCTGTCAAGCCCTGACTGTTCCCCATCCCCTTGCTTCCGCTATTGACTCTGCACTAGAATATTTCAACTCCAAGCTCCTTGGTATCTGTGACCACTATGCTTTCTAAAACGCACCCAGGTGCATGGCCCCTCCTCCGTGGGTCACTGCCAAACTGATGGCATGCCTACATGCCAAAGATCAGGCATGTACATTATAAAGTCCACTGTCTCCCCAGTTGCACTCCAGAAGTACCGCACTCTCTGAAATGCATGTACCAGGGCAATTAGACTGGCCAAAGCTGAATATATCACAGTCACATTTAAAACAAACATTAACCACTCATCCAAATTCTGGAAGGTGGTTAAATCCTATCCCCCACCCATCCCAACCCCTGGCTCCAGTTCTCAAAGTGGATGATGACTCCCTATCGAACCCCTCCATGTGGCCATAAAATTTAACACATTCTTCACCTCCTGCTTCTCCTCCTTCTCTCTACCCTCCCTTCCTCCTCAACACTACCCTCCACCCATGATCCCCCTCAATTGGACTGCCCCTCATTCCCGCTTCCTACTTCTCTCCTATATCTCCAGCTGATGCACTCAAAGCTCTTCTTGCCCTTAACCCATCTAAGGGCAAGTGCCCTATGTCTCGACTCTAAAATCCTACACCTGTCTGCTCTCGCTATTGCTATCCCCGAGCTTCTCTACTAAATCTCTCTCTCTTGCATCTGTCTCATCTGACTGGAGACATGCAGCTGTCCCCCTCACAAAGGTGGTGATCCCTCCTCCCCTGGCAACCACCAGCCTATACCTTTGATACCCATTCTTGCCAAGCTACAGGGGTGCTTGGTGCTATCTAACTCTCCTCCTACAGTGACCCTCCTTTTCTTCACCCCAACCAGTCTGGTTTCCAGAAATACCACTCCACCACCTCCTTCCTACTTGGCTCACTGATTCCATACTTACTAGTATAGACAAGGGACTCATCACCTCTGCTATCTTTGTCGACCTTGCCAAGGCTTTTGACACAGTTTCCCACATCCACCTGCTTGCCAGACTGTCTACTATGGGGCTCTCAAATGCAGCTGCCAGCTGATTCCATTCTTACCTAATGAACAGAACCCAGTCCATTCAGATTAGTGATGCAATATCCTTCCCTTCCCTTCCCATCAACACTGGAGTTTCTCAGGGTTCCATATTGGGCCCACTGCTGTTCTCCATCTTCCTAAATGGCCTTCCCACTGCCTGTCCTCTCACCTCCAGCCACATGTATGTGGATGATACTATCCTGAATTCATCTGGTCCCTCCCCGCTGATGTAGCATCTGGACATTAGCATGACTTTGATAAGGTTCAGCTCTGGTATCGCTCAAATCACTTGTGGCCTCATGCCCAACCATCCAAGTGTAAGGTTATCCCAGCACAACAACACCCTGTCATGCATTATTTGTAATCCCTTGCAACTGATTGTTTTATAGTCTCCTAGCACTTTTCTGGGTTGTTGCAAAGTATAATTAAGCAATAAGGCATTACAAGGTTATGTTAATGGTCTGTTAGTCACCCTCTTGGGGTGTAATTTGGCAAGGTATAGTGTATGGTGGAATACTGATATGCATGAAATTCCATGCCTGGAATATGCTTGTTGCTGCAGTAGTGACATCATTATGTTGTTCTGCTGCAGTAATGGTGTCACTACTGCAGCAGAACCACTTGGAATGCTGGCATATTGTTACTTTCCTCTATTTAATTCTGTGTTGACAGTATTCTAGAACCTCTAGAGACTTCACAAGTCAGTTTCATTATGAAAAAGAAAAGAAAACACAATGCACACATTCACATGATACTACTATAGTGTATGGTAGAATGTTGTAACGTATAGAAATCCATGACTAGAATGGAGTTGTTATGCCACACTGGCTATGTCACTACTGCACCATAACAACTTGGAATGCTGCCACATAATTGCTTTCCTCAATCCAGATAAGCTGGAAGTTGATTTTTTAACTTTAACTTGCAGAAGCATCTGCAGCACACTGTGTCAGTTAAAAAAAAGAAAATGTAAACATTTCTATTCTCTGTTGCCTTCTCCTGCTGGTTTTGTGTGGTTTTCTATGCTGTGACTGCCCATATACTATAAAGATTGTGTATGACAGTCATACACAAACAAGAAAATTCCTGAATCTTGAGGCACCCTTGGTAACAGAGTACCTCTTGAGCTCGCTCTAAGGTAATCTGTTACCAAAGGCTCTCGATACAAAATATCCTTGTTATGTATGACTGCTCATACACAATCCTCTGTATGCACTATAAAAATACCGGACGAGCAGCTTTATGCCCAACCTGTGTGTTCTGTCACCCGAGTTCTGATTCCATGGACCTCTGGAGCTTAGCTCGAGGTCAGAGGAATCAGAACCCTGTGGCAGAACACACTGGTTTTGCATAGTTGCCCATGCAGTATTCTCTATTTTGTCTTATGTTGCTGTACTTACTGTTATCCCTATCCATTCTCCCCCAGGATGCATCTGGAAAGAAGCATTCACTGCTCAGTATGCCTTTCCGGTGACATTTTAAATAAATAAATAATGCTTTGCTGTGACATCACAGTCTGTTGCCATAGGAATAACTATGATATCACAAGCAGTGCATTATGACATCAGATTGGGAAGAAGCAACAGGAGCTGATGAACCCTCAAAGAACAACTATCCTGTTTTCCTGCATATGGCCTCAGTAATAAATAATGGGGACAAGTAATACTGAGCTAATGAAAAATATATTTTTTACCATAATACATTTTTATTTAAGATTCAAATTTCACAATAAAATATCAATGTATAATACAGTTTTACAGAAATGTGACAGTAAAGAATATCATGTAATCACTTAATAATAATATAATGTATGTTAGACGCTGTTAACCTTAGAAATCATCATTTCTAAGGTTGTTAACTCTCGATGTGGCGTAGATATGTTGTTAACCTATCGATCCTCGTCACATCGATAGGTCTATTAGCAGTGGTCTCATGTCGCGGCCCGACACGGAAACCGACTGAAGGAAACCGATCGGGAAGGACTGAAGGCCGCTGGCGGTGACCTTTAAAAACGTAAGCCCTTTTTGATAGATAGGGACCATACACTATAAAATAATGTATGGTCCCTCTATCGGGCGGTCAATTTTAACGTCTCGGGGTTGCCATGGCGGCGTAAACCTCTCGAGCTTCGCTCTCGAGGTTTACATGGTCACCCTGGCAACCTCGACTGTTAACTGACCGGTTAACGATAGAGGATACAGCATTATCCTCTATATTAACTACTTATTAACTTTCACACAGACATTCAAACCGTGTTAGTCTCTATGATTTATAAAAGAATTGATACATATCTACAGACTCTAGAACAGTAGAATAAATTGACAAAGGCATGTTTATACAGTAGCTAATGAGAAATGTAAGCTGGTTTGTGTACAAATGTGTTTCAACATTCTTCTCAAGATCTTAGTGGCTCTTTAAGTGATGTGTTCAGGGTCACACAGTGAATTACTGATGCTAGCCTGCTTTGGCTTGCGTCTACTGGTTTCAAAGGCCATGCTGTAATCCTAGACCACACTGCCTCCTAGTGGCCAACTCTATTAATAGAAGATTTTTAAGAGACAAGGCCTCGTATTTTTCAAAGAGTTGCAATGCACACAATAGCCAGTCATGTCATGTTTGCATGACACATTGCAACTGCATCTGCTTCAAAAGGTTGTGCTAAATCAGAAGATGTTTGCACCACAATCTCAAGGCCACACTTGCTTCGAGATTACTGACACAACTGTGACACAGCCTGCATTTCCACCACAAATATGCTGCCATTACAAGAGAAGTATATCTTGCGCCATGGCATGTCAGTTTAGATGCAGTTATGAAAATACAGCGCAATTATTTGTCGTACAGTTATGCTCATTTTGATGCAACAGTGACATTTTCATTTTTCATGTTTGATTTTTGATCTGGTTGGCAGATCAGTAATATTGTCCTTTTTCACTTGTGACCAGTATAAGAGGGACAGCATACAATCATAAATTCACACACAATTAGAAACATTATACAGAAAAAGTACAAATTGATCTGACAGCATTTTAACAGGATTATGTTTGAAACCATGAATCTTCTTACATGATGTGATGTCAGTGGAAATCTATCAGAAATTCAGGGCTGCCAGCTATCTAAAATCCCTCTGCCCGGAGATGTAGAAAAACTGGAGTTTCAAAATAAATTTATCCTGCATTCTAGTGCAAAAGTTATTTAAGGATCTAGGGAACAATTCATTTAGGAATTCGGACATAATTTCCAAAGCAGTTTTATGTACAAATGTTGATGCACAGTGACAGATGCCATCTTCAGAACCAAGGCAGCCCAGTTCTTGATAGGGAGTTCAGTGATGTGTTTTTCTGGGTAGCGCTATCGTGAGCCTACCTATACTGTATCACTGTAAACAGAACTTAATCTACACAAAGTTATCATAAATTATGAGACACTTTTGAAAATTCCACACTAATCGTCTGTTGCAATGTGAATGCAACTGACATTGCATTCCATAATGAAATGGATAAAATAAAATGAAACTCACAAATATATAAACATATGGGATATTCCATGGGCTGACAAAATATCACATTTATTTTTATCTCCAGGTTTTGACACCATGACCTCATGAGTGGCAGAGCCACAAGTGAGATCTGTAGAGTTTCACCTCTGCAGATAAAAATAAATGTGATATGTTCTTTCAATGAAGACTTCACTCTTTCTGTTGGATTTCACTGCTGTGTTTTATAACTGTAGCAAATGTGACTGTGATGTCATCAGGCATCATTCAAGGGTGAGCATTGTGCTGTCTAGCGCATGCCCAGGGGTGTTTTCAGGCATAATGCTACTGGCAGAGTGCCTTCCGCTCCTGGGTGTGTGCTGTGACAGCCAAAAGCACCATCCCTGGAGTGTCTTATTGTGCGTATCCGTCAACATGCGAAACCATTACGGCAACATAGAAAGAGAATATGACAGCAGATAAGGACCGCTTGGCCCACCTAGTCTGCCCATTTCCCTACTTAATGCATAAACTCCAGATCCTATTTGATCAGCAGCCTGCCTCCTCCTTCCTAGCACTAGTGTTACCGTTTGTCTGTCCCATGCATTTTGAATTTGCCTACAATTTTTGCTCCTACAACTTCCTCAGGTAGGCTGTTCCATGCATCCATCACCCTTTGTGAAAAAATACTTTCTCACATTGCCCCTGAGTCTTCCTCCCTCTAGTCTCGTATTGTGAGCCATGGTTCTTGCACATCTCTTTTCTTGAAAGACATTGCCCTCTGGAACTCTGTTTCTTTCTTTGAGGTATTTCAATGTCTCTTCGTATTCCCCTCTCCCTCATTTCCTCAAGAGTATACAAATTGAGTTGTCTCAATCTCTCCTCGTATGGTTTTGGCAACATCTCTGTACCATTTTTGTTTCCTTCTCTAGACTGCCTCCACTCTATCAATGTCCTTTCGGGATGCAGTCTCCAAACTCAAGCAGTATTCTAGGTGAGGTCTCACCAACTGCCTGTACAGTGGCATCACCACTTCTTGTTTTCTACTGGTGATGCCTCTCTCTATGCACCCCAGCATCCCACCAGCTTTCCTTGTTGTCTTCTCACATTGTTTGGCTACCTTTAGATCATCAGTTATGACTATCACCAGATCCCTTTCCAGTCTGGTTGTTGTCAGTACCCCCCACTGTGTATTCCTCCCAAGGGTTTTGTTCCCCAAGTGCATGATTTAGCAGTTCTTGGCATTGAATTTGAGCTGCCACACTCTTAACCACTCTCAACTCATCTAAATCTCTCTCATTTTATCCCCACGCGTGTTAACCCTATTACGGATCTTGGTGTCATCTTCAAAGAGGCATACCTTTCCTTGGAGTCCCTCAGCAATGTTGCTTATAAAGACATTTGTAATGTGGTGATGTTCCTACAACCCCCCAAGAAATAATAAAATGCCTATAAGAATGTACTAGGTACAGGAAAGATAATGCATGTTATGGCATTAAAATGTCCATAGAAGTGCTGCTGTGTTTATTAAGTCAAGTAAAACCAGGCGGTAAATAGGAGCATCAACCCCTTCTTTATTCCTGTGCCCCTTTCCCTGCTGTTCCTGTCCAGTGGCTCTGAAAGAAATGGTAAGCCACTATGACATGTATTCTGTGGCTCTTGCTGCCTTGTTTTAAAAAAAAAAAGGGCCCCCTGTGTCCTTTTTAAAAAATGAAAGAATTTCTTTTTTTTCTGCCCTACTGTAATCCTTGTACCTCTATTCCCGCACATAAGTACCTGTCAGAAACTCTTCGGATATTTTTCTTTTTTTTTTTGCTTTCAATCCGTCTCTGCTGGAGATGTTTTGGTGCTCTGCATTTTAAGTTTTGTGTTTGTTTTTAAATTACAAAAAGACTATTAACTGAAAAAAAAATGAAAGAAAGGGCTCTAGAACAAGGAAACCTAAAGCAGGGTCCCTTCAAAATACAGTGTTTTGGGGATTTGAAGAAAAAGTATAGGGCTAATAAAAACCCAAAGAAAATGGGTCCAAATAATCGTAAGCAAGCGCTGCATGTACAGGACAGGGAAGCCCCTAAAATGACAAGACTCATAAATAGAACACAATAAAGAAGGCTGCAACAGTAATTAAGGGCCACAATGAAAAGGTAGCCATTGGGCTAACTTTCCAGCCCTAGGATATACAGTATGTCATTCAGGTTTTTTAAATTTATTAATCAAGTCTAGGATTACAAATACCTTTGAGCCTTGGCTCTTTTACAAGGGTTCCATTAAAGTTGTTGGTTAAAACAATAAAATAAAGAGATTGGACCTTAAAACCATGAAGCAAGGGCTTAGAAAAGTATTACTATATCCTGGGTTATTTAGAAAAGTTCATCCAAGCAAATAAAAGGAGAAAAAATGAAAATAAGTACATATCACTGTTTAAAATAAAGGGATTGCGACAGTATGTGTCTCGAAGGTGTTTTCCCCATGAGAGAAAATGGAGAGCCTGTTTCTTGCAAAAACAAACATAAAAGAGCTGTTTTCTACAAATAAAGCTAAAGGGCTGAAAGTTGCAGGAATAGACAGAGCAGCCAAGCCCTTCCTATTAAAACAAGAGGCTAGTAACTTTTGTTTCAATGATCCTTCTGTGCAGGCTGGTAAACTGTAACTAGCATAGGAAGGAAACCAGAGACCTAGGGCCAGATATTCAAAACTTTGCCCCAGAGCTAAATTAGCACTGCCCAGCGAACAAACTTAGCCGAGCACAAAGCAAGCTATATTCAAAAGGAAATGGGCCATTGTTAATCTTGCTGAATATAGCAGTCTAAGAAAGCCGGCAACTGATCTGGGAGCACAGGGCAAAATAGACCAGGAATAAGACAGCACTGACTATAGCAACAGGGAAGTGCAAACTGCAACTGCAGCTCATTAGACTCTGTAGCAAGCTAGTGCTGCAGGTGGAGAACATTGTGTGTGATTGTACTGATATGTGTCACAGCTGCTGCAAACACACCTTTCAACCTCCTGCTTCATGTATCAGGGACAAGGCTTAAAAACATCAAGGACAAAGGTTTAAAATTAGGAACACACCTTACAAATTGGTGATATCCATTCAGGAAACTGGTAGAATAAGTGGTGTAGTGCAAAATGCATTTTCTAAGGAAGAACACATCTGTAACATTAATGTCTGACAGTATGTTATACTTACAACTCCACTGCTTGGTCATGGAAACACAGTTTGTAGGAGGACAGAGTAAAAGTTCAGGTAAAATCAGGGACAGCTGAGAGGTATGACTGCAAACAACAATGTAAGCCACACACTGCAGAACTGTGGTTAGTGTGCTATGCTGACATGAGGTTTGCCTGGGGATTAACCTGATTGCACAGTGCTAACACACATTAGCCCAGTGCAAGACTAGTTAGCCCAGGTAGCAGGGAGCTATGTTAAAAGCTCCATGCAAAATGAGCCCTACTTAGGTAATTCGTGGGCAAACAACTACATTTGCATCTCATTAAGTGCTGCTTAGCATACATTACCATGCAGTTTGCCGGTGCTATTGCATGGAGCAGCAAACCCCTTTTGGTCAGAAAGGAAGTACAGGCTGGATGCTGCAGGCCAAGGCATGCCCATAGCATCCCCTGTTGGTCAGAATGGAAGTACAAGCTGGAAGCAGCAGGAACTGTGTGCTGGCAGGCACAGTCAGTGCATACAACACACCCATGCAGCTGTACAAGCAGAACCTGTAGATATGTATGTGTATATATATATCATATACATATATATATATATATATATACACACATATACAGATCGATAGCTAAACAGACACACTGCCCATGGCCATACATGCCCTGGAGGATGCCTCCCGAACAACATAGGTACCCCACTGCAGTACTGGGTGAAACACAGTGGGGGTATGCAATGCATGGGACAGGCATAAGGGAAACCTGGTGGGGCAGGAGGCCACAGGCTGTAGGGTCACTAGGTTATGCAGCATATCCAGTAGATAGGGAACAGGGCAGACTGGCTGGGCCAAGCAGTCCTTTTCTGCCATCATGGTCCCTGTTCCAGTGTGTGCCTGTTACAGCCTGGTAGGCTAGTGTCTCCCCAGCATGATCCCTGACCCCAGGTAGCCCCAAAACACAGTGAAACCCCTCATGTGCCAGTGGCCCCCACCCAGAACACGGCTCCCATTTCCCATCCCCCATTAAAATAAGATAAATATATTTTCCTGGTAGTCTAGTGGTCCCCTCACCCCAAGCATGGCTCCTGACCCCGTATAAATGAAAATAAATGTCTTTTCCCTGACAGTCTAGTGGTCCCCCCACCCCAAGCATGGCTCCCATCCCCGTTCCAAATCAAATATATATCTTTTCTCTAGTAGTCTAGTGGTTTCCCCCACCCGGCAGTGATGCCCCGCTCATTCAATTAGACTCCAAGAATGGAGCCAGCGACCAGCTCAATCCCTCCTCTCTCTGCACGGCGGCCACTGACTGAGGGTACAATGTGTGCTACTGTAATGAAGTAGTGCTCATTTGTACCTCAGTCAGTGGCCGCCTATGGTGGTGAGAGAGGGCTGAGCCAGTCACTGGCTCTGTTCTTGGAGTCTGATTGGGATGAGTGGGGCACTACCGCTGGGTGGGGACCACTAGACTACCAGGGAAAATATATATTTGATTTTCAATGGGGACAGGAGCCATGCTTGGGGTGGGGGACCACTAGACTGCCAGGAAAGGATTATTTATTTTAATTCTATGGGGGGTCGGGAGCCGTTGGGGGGGACCACTAGATTACCAGGGAACAGACATTTATTTTAATTTCTTCAGGGGTCAAGAGGCTGTGCTTGGGGTGAGGGGACCACTAGACTACCAGGAAAATATATTTATTTTAATATCTATGGGGGTTGGGAGCCATGCTTGGGGGCGGGGACCACTAGACTACCAGGGTATCATTTTTACTTACGGTCAATGGGGGTTGGGATTCATGTGTATATGCATGGGGGGCACCGCTGTATTACCGTCAGCTTTTAGTTGGCAGTATTTAGTGCCATGCTACAGGTCTCGCTAATGCCTGTGCGCAGCGTTATACTTTTGAATTTGCGGTTGCTCCGACAATCAGGGCCCCTCCCTCAGTCCCTCCCTGCATACATTATTATTTAGTGTCGGTGCTAACACCTAGCACTGGCTCTAAATGTCCTTTGAATATTGCAGTCGAGCACAAATTCAGTTTCTAATCAGCGCAACATATTTGCGCCAGGCGTCTGCTTTGAATATCTGGCCCTAGTGTCTTACCTGTTTGCAGGAGAGCTCACAGTGATTGTCTGAAGGCTATAGGGAAGCAGTGGCCCCTAGTGGCCTATATTTATATTAAACTATAGGCAAGGCATTTTTCCCAGAGGAGGAGCTTACAGTAACTGAGGGATAATTAAGTATATAGAGCCATTTTCTAAACAGGATTATGTTGAATGATATTACTATTAGAAAGAAATTATTACTAAACAATATGGCTTAGAAGCAACCTTTTATGTTATGTATAGGTGCAGGTTGTGAGCCTAGGATGTACTAATTACAGATGATTGGTTGTCACATGACAGTGATGTCAGCAATAGATGGATCTAAAAGCCCACCACTAGGGTAGATTTTTATATAGAAGGAGTCAGTCTAGAGCTGGCTGTGCGAGGTGTAAGACATTAAGCTGGAAAAGTGTGTGTCTACACACAAGAAAGCCTTGTATTCTTGCAGAACTAACAACACATTTCTTATTTTCTGTGATATCCTGAATCATTTTATGGCGAGAAAATGAAATGATAAATGCCAGCCTGGCAATTTTATGCACTGATTTTGTTGTCTGCATGCAATTTGTCTCCTGATCAAGCGACCCTATGACAGCATTAAAGAGGACTGGCCCCAGTGCTGAACCCTGTAGCACCCTGCTGGTCACCCCCCTTTCTTCAGATTGAACTCTGTTTACCACCACCCTCTGTGTCCTATTGCTAAGCCAATTTCTGACCCAGATTGCTCAACTTATTTACTAACATCTTGTGTGGGACTGTGTCAAATGCCTTGCTAAAATCAAGGTAGGCCATGTCCACCACCTCCCCTCATCTACTACCCTGGTCACCTAGACAAAAATCTATCAGATTTGTTTGACATGACATCCCTGTAGTGAATCCATGTTGCCTTGGGCCCTGTGCAACACTGGCTTCTAGAAATCCTACAATCCTTTACTTTAACAACGTTCCATCATCTTTCCTACCACAGAGGTCAAACTGACTGATCTAGTTTCCCTTCTACCTTGCTCCCACTTTTGGGAAGGGTATCACGTTGCCCTCCTCCAGTCCTCTGGTACTACTCCCTCTTCCATTGATTTATTGAATAGGTTTGGCAGTGGTGTTAGCAGCACCAGTCTGAGTTCTTTAGTATTCTGGGGTGTATCCCATCCAGCCCCATTGTCTTGTCCACCTTCAATTTCAAGAGTTCCTTTAGGACTCTCTCTTGAATGGACTGTTGTTCACCCTCTTCCTGTGTGTGGTTACTGGCTAATTTTGGTCCTCCTCCCTTCCTTTGTGAATACTAAGCATAAGTATTCATTCAGGAGCTCAGTTATGTCCCCCTCTGTCCACTTCCCCTTTCTTTACTTAGCCTAACTATCCCTCCTCGGTCTTCCTTCTTCCCTAATGTACCTGAAGAAGGTTTTGACACCCTCCTTTACTGTGTGGGCTGTCCTTTTCCCTGTTTTCACCTTTGCTACTGCCCACTTTCTCCACCTCCTCTGCTTCATCTGATAAAGTTCCTTGTCTCCCTCCTTCTCGTTTCCTTGTACTTTCTGAATGCCAGTTTCTTCTCTCTGACCTTCCCTGCAACCTCATTTGAGAATCATAATGGTCTTTGTTTTCTTCTTGCTTTAACTTGCTTCACACAGAGCCTTGTTTCTCTCAGTTATGGCAGTCTTGAAGTGTCCCACTATTCCTCTACCCCCATTTCCCTTTGCCAGTGTTTTCTTGAGACATGCTCCCATTTTTGCAAAGTCTTCCTTTTGAAGTCTAGGACTCTGCCTTTGTGTGACTTGACTCTCTATAGTCGGTACCTGAACCATACTGTATTGTGGTCATGGGACCCTAGGTGGCTGCCACTGATGCATCTGTTATTCTGCCTCCATTTGTTAGCACCAGGTCCAATATTGCCCCATCCAGTGGGATCTACAACTAGTTGTGTGAGGCATGCTCCTTGCAGGGCACCAGGATGACTCTACTCCTCGATGTGGCTGCAACATAAGTGTTTCAGTTTCCATTGGGCATATTTTGGTCCCCTACCAATAACACTTCCCCTTTCTCTGCCATTTTAAGTATGTTTTCTACAATTTCCCTATCTGTGTCCTCCCTTGCACTGGGGTCTATTGATAACCCTCGTGTGGATAGTGGTGCCATTTCCTGATTCAGGGTGACCCACAGTGCCTCTCCACCTCCCTGCATTCCACTTATCTCCATTGCTTTGATCCCTCTTTGATGTATAGCTACCCCTCCCCCTTTTCCCCCTCCTGTCTTTCTTGTAGACTGTATACCCAGGTATATGGACATCCCAGTCATGGCTTTCTGTGTACCATGTATCAGTGACCACCACAACATTCAGGTCTTCCACCGCCATCAAGGCTGTCAGGTCAGGGATCTTGTTTCCTAGGCTACATGCATATGTACACATGGCTCTCCATGATTTGATGCATTTGCCTTTACTGGTTCCCATCCTATCCCTTTCCTCTGTGCACCCCTGACATTACCCCAGGTTTCAGTTCCTTGTGATTTCTCACCTTAGTATACTCTTGTGTGACTTCATTAACCTGTGGTTGGGGGCAATTGATTTCCTTCTGTATATTTACATGTCCCCGTTGGCTAGTTTAAATGTTTTGCCAATGAAACATTTAAACCTGTCACTCAGGATCCTGGTCCCCCTCCCGGGCAGATGCAGACCGTCCCTCGCATACAAGCCTGCAACATTCCAGGTGTTGGCAATGTGGGTACTGCAACTCATGTGACAGTCATTCTGGCAGTAGGATTTCTCAGTGCCCACCATGCTTGCCACCCCAGGGTGTTCTCTACTCCCCTACACCTCAGACACGGAGGCGATTATATTATTTTTCTGGGAGTTGGGGTGAGAAGCCCCCTGCAAAGAGCCTGCATGTGCATGGGGCATGACTGGGTCTGGTGACATAATTGCCAGGCGATGTGTGCAGTCTGCATTTTGGTGTCATCCTAATCACTGTCACTCTGTTGGGTGTCATAGCTAGATGGGTAAACCCTTATCGTGCTTATGAAAAGGCCCCAAAATGTACTTTACATCTTACAGGTATGACACTGACACAGATGTGAATTTTAAATAATAACAAATATTTATTTTTGTTCATGTGGAGAAAGTAGTACAAAATGGGGAGAGACAACAAACTGGATTGTACCTTAGGTTGCACTGGGTAGTGAGTGTGAAAAATGTCTGCTATTTGAAATGTGAAAGTTCTGATTCTAGAACTCTGAACTGAGTGGCTGTGTTTGAGAAGAGCTTCCAAAGCTAAGTGTTTTGATATAATTTTCAGTTTAAAATTGTTTTGTTTTGTTTTATGTAAATTTAGGTGATTGTGAAAGACAACCCTGTAGGCTCAGGAAGATATAACATTTGTCTGCGGTAGATATTAGTTGGAAGTCAGAAGGATCAACACATTTATTTAGTGTGATCTTTCTACTCTGATGTGGTTAATTTTAATACTATTTTAATACTATAGTTTAAACCCTTTCTGTATGTGCCTTTGGTGGTGTCTGATATTGAGAACCTAAGTGTCATTTGTGGGTATCCTGGCTGTTTTGGTAGATACTTTATTTTCTTTGTTAAACAGCTGAGTATACCTATTGACTAATACTTTATAGTACATTGTATCTTTTGCTCAGTCTCTGATTTTCTCTTCTTTCTCAATGTTTTAGAACTGTTGAGTTATTGTGGCAGAGGTGTGGTATGGTGTTCTTTCTTGTAGTTCAAGGTGCTTTTGGAACTGCTGATTTCTATTGGTTTAAACGATTACATTTTTTTCTATTTTAAAAAAGCTACATCAACTTGGTATGTTGTCACCTGTTTGTTGTTGCTAAGTAGCAGATGTGTTTGCATTGTGCTCTGATTCTGTGATAGAATCTGTATTAGTAGAAGGTAGATTATTGTGATTATAATGTATGGTAAGTACATATTAATCACCATAATCAGCAGTTACACAGCTTTGTTATGCACTGTTTAGAATTTTAAAAGTTGTTAACCACACTTCGAACTTCCAAACAGTGGCAAAAAAAAAGAATGCACCAGAGTTCCATAATTCTCACACATAGAATGCAAACAGTGTTTTTGACCATACACTATAAAGATAATGGCTGGTGATCGGTGACAACCATGCTGAAATCACCTCTGCGTGGTTGCTGGGGCTACAATAAATCTCGAGCTGCGCTCTCGGGGTTTCCATGTTGCCTAGCAACCACTCAGTGATTACAGTGGGTATCACCTGATCCCAGCCATTATCCTCTATGTAGTTACCTTGATGGTAAGGATAAAGAGGTGAGATAGAAGTGTATGTATTTTCAAATATTATAGAGGAACAGTGGCAGGATTTTTAGGATAGTAAATTAATAAAAGGAACTAGGAAGCTTCAGTAGCAGACAAGTAGTGGAATAGCAGTATAATTGCAGTATAATGTGGGGAGTGGTGCAATGCAGTGGCTGTGGGGCAGCCATATTCAGAGCAGATCTTCTGGACATTGAGGTGCTGCCCTATCTGCATGCATCTCTCTGGACTGTGGGATGAGATAGCCAGACTCAGGCGAGTAAACTGGGTCAGGAGTACCATCACCCCTATCCAGAGACCACTCAGTCCAATGCAGCTGCCTCAAAGGATGCAGAGAAAGTGGAGTACTTGGATGACAGTGGGCTCAGGGAGGGTTAGAGCAGTCAGGCAGAGGCACATCCCATATCCTATTCCACTCAAGAACTCATATGCCACACTGCCAAATGGGGACAACCAAATAGAGGTACCCAGAGAAATGGAAGGAAAGGATGTGGAGGTTAGCCAAGGAGGTGACCTCAGCAGGAAAGCAGTGGATCCCAGAGGAAGGAAGCAAATCCTGGTGGGGACTCCATCATAAGAGGATCCAGCTAGGAACACAGGAGAGGAGGACAGGGAGGTGAGGTGCTTACCAGGTGCCACGGCATGGAGGGATGGAAGGAAGATCCTGGGGATCACTGGGAAGGCAAGACAGGAGGTGAGCTGGATGTCATTATCCACCTAGGTACTAATGACCTGGCAAAGGGGAGCCAAAGGAAGTTCAGGAAGAGTTTAGGAAATTGGGGAGGGTCTCAAGCAAGTAGCTACTTCTGTCACTTTCTCAAGTACTACCTATGAGAGCAAGGGAGAGCATAGGGGTGCATACACCAGGAATTTTAACTCATGGTTGAAGAACTGGTGCTGTGAGGAAGGGTTTGGATTCATTGGTGACTGGGGACCCTCCTGGAGGGATGGAGGTTTGTTCAAGCCTGACGGCCTGCATCCATCCTGGAGGGAATCTAAGCACTCAATGATAAGTTTAAATGCTACATTGACAAGCATTTAAACTAGCAAAGGGGTGGCAGGCCAGCAAGGAGGCACCTACTGCTTACCCCCACAGCTAGCAGTGGAACCAGTGAACCATAGGGTTGCTGTCTCTACAAAGCAGTGTGCAAAGATGGAGATTAGCACCCAGGAGGTGGATAGGCAGAACAGGGGCAAAATTCAGCAGAAGAGCAGACAGCAAGGTGAACCAGGGATAAAGGACAACCAAGGAAGGGGCTGGAGTAGAACAGAGAAACAGTCTAGGAGGTCAAATCATGGAAAGTCATGTGTGCAAATGCCAGGAGCCTTAGCAACAATATGGAAGATCTGGAGGCTGTCATGGTGCAGTCAGACCTGGACATTGTGGCCATCACTGAAACCTGGTGTAATGATAACCACGACTGGGAGTTGGCCATACCTGGCTACAACATATTCAGAAGAGACAGGGCAGGCAGGAAGGGAGGAGGAGTGGCACTGTATGTGAAAATGACATAAGGGCCTAGAGATCCAGGAGAACAAAATGGGGAGAGATACTGTGGGTTAAGCTGGAAAGGAAAATGGGCCAGCCATCAACACAGGTGTGGTCTATAGACCACCAGCCCAGGAGGAAGAAACAGATAGGGAGCTGATGCTAGCCATCCAGAGGATGGCAGACAAGGGTGAGGTAGTACTGGTTGGAGACTTCAATATTCCAGACATGGACTGGAGCATCCCAGCAGCAGCATCAACTAGAGCAGATTTATCCTGGACTCCTTCAGGTGCCTTCCTCAAGCAACTGGTCATGGAACCAACTCAGCAGAAGGCAATACTGGACCTTGTGCTCACAAACAGGGACAGTGTGATGGGGGTAAGAGTGGGGAGCACCTGGGGAACAGTGACCACCAGTCACTGTGGTTTGAAATCACAGAAAGAGCAGAACCAAACCACACAAAACACGTATCTTGGATTTAGGGGCAAACTTTGAGAAAATGGGGAGGTACTTGAAAGAGGCATTAAGGAATGGGGCAGGAATCAGGGTTGAGGAACAGTGGGAAGTATTTAAAATGGGGATTACAAGAGCAACAGAATTATGTATTAAGCAGGTTAGCAAGAGGAAAAGGAAGAGGAGACCATTATGGTTTTCTCAAAGAGGTAGCAAAGAAAGTGAAAGCAAAAAGATTGCATTCAGGAAATACAAAAGACACAGGCAGAAGGGGATAGGGAGAAGTACCAGGAGAAGCAAAGGGAGGCAGGAGGTCAGTAAGGAAGCCAAAGCTCAGACAGAAGAACACATTGCAAAATCAGTGGGTAGAGGAGACAAACACTTTACAGGTACATAAGTGAAAAAAGAAAGGCAAAGGGTGATAGTGAGACTGAAGGGGAGGATGGGGCTGTGTGGAGGATGACAACAGTAAAGCTGACATATTGAACAGGTATTTCTGCTCAGTCTTTACTGAGGAAGAGGAGGATAATGGGTCTGAAGGGAGTACAAGGGTGAGAATGGTGCAGAAATGGACACAAGTCCCTTTACGAGAAAGGGTCCTGAAGGAACTGGAAGTAATAGAGTTGATAAAGCAATGGGGCCAGATGGGGTGCACCCAGGGTCCTTAAGAACTAAAATGGTGGTGGCTGAACCTCTGGCTATTCTGTTTAGCCGATCACTAGAAACAGAGTACCCAAAGACTGGAGGATAGCAGATGTGGTCCCCTTATACAAAGTGAGAACAAAGAGGCGGGGAACTACAGACCAGTCAGCCCCACCTCGGTAGTGGGGAAAATCATGGAAGCACTACTGAAGGAGAGATTGGTGGAACATCTGGTTGTCAATGGACTACAGGACCCAAGGCAGCATGGTTTCACCAGGGAAGGTCATGTCAGACCAACCTCATTAAATTTTTGACTGGGTGACTAGGGAGGTGGATCAGGGAGGGCAGTGGACATGGCCTATCTGGACTTCAGCAAGGCCTTTGACACTGTGCCACATAGAGACTATTGCACAAACTGGGGAATATGGGTGTGGGCAGGACAGTAGTGTGGTGGGTAGGTAACTGGCTGGGCAGCAGGACACAGAGGGTGGTGGTAAATGGCTGTCACTCCACAGAGGAAGAGCGACCAGTGGAGTACCACAGGGATCAGTGCTGGGACGGTACTATTCAATATCTTCATCAGTGACTACTTGGGACCTAGAGGCAGAATTTCACTGTTCGCTGATGACACAAGGCTCTGTAACAGAGTAGACACACCAGAGGGTGTAGACAGAATGAGAAGGACCTGCAGAAACTTGAAGAATGGTCAAAGGTTTGGCAGTTGAAATTCAGTGCAAAGAAGTGCAAGATAATGCATATGGGGCACAAAACCATGGCACAATATATCAGTTGGGGGGTGAGGATATAGCACACCAAGCAGGAAAGGGATCTTGGGGTTATCATCTCTGATGACCTCAAGGCAGGGAAACAGTGTGACAAGGCAGCAGGTAAAGCAAATAGGATGCTGGGATGCATAGGCAGGGCATCACCAGCAGGAAAAGGGAGGTCATAATTCCACTATACAAGACACTAGTGAGGCTGTACCTGGAGTACACTGTGTCAGTTCTGGAGACCTTACCTACGTAAGGACATAGACAGGGTAGAGAAGGTTCAGAGGAGGGCAACAAGATGGTGCATGGATTGCATCACAAGTCCTATGAGGACAGGTTGAAGGCACTGAACATGTACTCCCTGGAGGAGGGAGGAGAGAGGGATATGATAGAGACATACAAGTATCTTACAGGGAGGAACAGGGTGCAGGAATGCACTATTTTAAGCAAAAAGATGTTCCAGGACTAGAGGGCATGGGATGAAGTTGGAGGGAGGACGATTCAGAGGAAGCGTGAGGAAGAATTTCTTCACAGAACGGGTGGTGGACAAGTGAACACCCTGCCAGAGGAAGTGGTGGGGCTGAAACAATCCAGGATTTAAGAATGCATGGGATAGACATAAAGGAATTCTGGAGGTCAGGGGTAAGGGGCAACAGACTTCTTGGAAAACATAAACTGAACTTAC
The DNA here is from genome assembly GCA_016271365.2 of Neoceratodus forsteri. Classification (NCBI taxonomy): domain Eukaryota; kingdom Metazoa; phylum Chordata; order Ceratodontiformes; family Ceratodontidae; genus Neoceratodus; species Neoceratodus forsteri. Next base: position 34,857,621 of record JADMNL010000033.1, read on the forward strand.
AGACTTAAATGGGCAGACTGGGTAGGCCATAGGCCCTTATCTGCCGACACTGTCTATGTATCTATGTATCTATGTAGAAGTTTCAAAGCAGCTCATTCATATGGTAGATGGACTGTTACGCTGGTTGGTGGGACTCATTTCACCTGTACGTTGTGTTCTCACAATGCACAGTTTTCAGCCAATCAGGGTGCAGTATTTAATCTACCCATTTCATAAGTTGTAATAATGTATGAAACTTGACATAAATCTCAGAATAAAATGAGGCAGTATGATACATTCCTTTAAAACTGTAATACTTGAAACCATGAATGTCCTCTTGTACTACGTGTATTAGAAACTGAATGAAAATAAATAAAAACAATTCCAAGACTTCTCTATTTGTTGAGGAAGTTATCTACAGTGAGTCAGTTCCCCATGGGTCAAGCCTGGTGTGATGTTTTACAGTTATCCAGAGGTAACAGTAAGAATGGTGATGGCATATTCTGAGTCACCTTGTGAACAGCCTGCAAACAGTTGCTCACCCTCACCTTCAACTTAGAAGAAGAATCAGTGTGTGATATATATATATATTTTATCTTATGTAGGGTTCTGTCTATGTAAACCTTACCACACTCACATGGAAGTAAATAAATAACACTCAGTGTGACAAGATATGAATTTTATGATTACCATTATCACTGGTTTGGGGGAAACGATGCTTCAAAACTACAGCGACCACACCAAAAGGCACCACAAGGTGATGTCAGAAGCCAACTCTTGATTGATTTAAATGGTACAAGAAGACTATATCTTTTTGGGGGTAACCAAGTAACATCTAATAGGCACAAGTGCTTGTTTTTGGGGTTATCTGGGAGCATTGAGGAGGTTAAGTAATTTGCATAGCATCTCACAATATGCAAGCGGAGGTTGTGAGAAACAATCCAAGTCTGCTGGATATACCAAGCTCATGGAGTACATGCACAGTTCTACTGATGCCACCATCTTGGGACTGGCAGAATGCTATTCACTATTACTATGCATCTTGGAATGCCATGCATGAGCAGTGCGTCAGCGCCACCATCTTGAAGATGGCACTCAGTGACACTTGCTCTCTGGAGCTTTTGCAAGCACAACACAGCAACACAGCTGTATCGGCTCTGTCTAGAGTTTGTTCTAACCTGTAGACTATACTACCAGCCAGTTTGTTTCTAATTTTGACCCCTCTTAAAATTCATTCCGATGTAGGTGGTTCTTTTGTGGTTTCTTTGAGAGCTGGATCCGTTTGAAGAATGCACCAGTTCCTCTAGATGAATTTCTAACTTTGATTTCTGTTTCAGTATTTAATTTTAGATGCTCTGTTCCCTCTGGCTATCAATTGACTTAAGTAAACAAGAGCAGGCAGTGCTCTCGGCTCTTTAGAATCTAGTTAAGTCCCTCAGGCAGATGTGACTGTCACTGGTTCACCCTGATGTACAGCTGTATACGTGGAGAGCCACCAATAATTTCTTAGCTTAGTCTAACTAAAATATTTTCCTTTATAAGAGACCTTTGTGCAATGTGCACTGAGAAGTAAAATGGCATTCTGGTCAACAGCACTGAGCTGCAAACCTGCAGAACTGGGATTGAATCCCACAGCCCCAACGTGCTTACTGTATGAACATGATCAAGTCACTTAACTTTCCTGTTTTACCAGGACACACTTGAAACAAGCCTCAGCTTCATGTGCCCTTCCTGGCCAAAAATTGTAAAAAATAAAAATGTACTTACTTTTTGTGCCTTGTATCACATGATACACTGCTGGTGTTGATTAAAACAGTATTTGAAATTATGTGAATTGCCTGCACATGTAGAATTGCATGATTTTTAAATCACTGTTCTTTCTCTAGCAAAACCAGTGTCACTTTCAGCTCACTAAATTAGTCTCACTATACGTATCAATAGGTGGAAGCAGTAGTGGTCTGCCATCCCTGGAAAAAACGTCAAATTCTGGGGTTGTTTGCACCACCTTCATGAGTTCTGCATTGTGTGTGCTTCAAATGATAAAGCTTTGAACCAATTTACAACTCTGGTGGGGTTATTAATTGTAGCTGAAACCAGCTTTTGGAAAACACATTTTGTTGCACTGCTACTTTAAAATTAGCTTCTAAAGGGACTATTGACTTTAAACAACAGTGGTTTGCAACTGAAGCAGTTAGATTATCATCTCCTTTAAGCAACAAAATAAGATAAAGCAGTGGTTAGCGCAGTGGTAGTGAGCCATGATCAGAAGATCCTTCTGCCTGAGGACACACTGAGGTCTTATCTATTTTACAGTTCACTGCAAGTCGCAGTGTGCTGTAACTCCTGCCAAGTACTGCCTAGCAAATGTGTGGAAGCCTCTATGAATGCATATTATGAATGTGACCTGTGACTCTGCATCTGGAATACTGCATCGAGTTCTGGAGCCACCACCTAAAGAAAGATAAAGACAGACTAGAGACAGAACAGTGTAAGGCAATCGAGAATGATTCTGGGCCAGCAGAGCAGATCCTATGAGGAGCAACATCAAGCCCTGAACATGGACTTGCTGGAGACCAGAAGAGAGATGACAATATTTTAGAGACTTATTATGTTTGCTTGTGCGCATGCACAAGAAACATATGTGGCAACTTGCTGTAGTAGCAAGTTGTGGAGGTGCAGCAGTATTGTGGCCAATGCCAGCAGTCCATTTTGGGGCTGGTCTCTGTGACCCAATAGAGAGCACGTCGTCGATGACAGCAGTATTGTAGCGTGATGCCAACTTGAAAGAAACTCGCCGCTGCAATCAGGGAGTGCCCGTCATTTAGCAATCAGCTGTTCTTGCTGTTGGGGTGGTCCCTGATTCCAGCGGTGAATCACAGCTTGCCTTTTCTGGTGTTCGTTTCAATAAACATGGTGGCGGCTGTCACGGCTGCTCTCACAGTCCCATGAAAGCCAATAAGGGTGCCCAATCCCCTGTCAGCATGCCCCTCCCCAGTTCATTTGCCAATAGTGTATCCCAGTCCCGTTGGCATGATGTCTCCCTCATCTGTTTAAATAAACATGGCAGTGGCTATCATCATCCGCCTCACAGTCCCATGAACTGATGGGTGTGCCCCAATCCCCCTGTCTGCATGCCCTCTCCCAAGTTCATTTGCCGACAGAGTCTGATCCCCGTCGACGCATAATGTTTCCCCATTTGTTGTGTGCTGAGGGTGCACCACCCAAACACTCTATATGTGCTTACAGGGTGCCCAATCCCCATCAGCTACAGCCCCCAACAAACATCCAAGTGGCACCTGGGACCCCCACACCACGTGCCCGTTGTACCTGTAATAGAAAAACTGTCCCACGAGGTCTCTTTTTTTAAACCCTGAAAAACAGAATACCATCCCACGTTGTCTTTTGTGCCCCCTCCCAACCCACACCACCCTCTGCTCACCCAACCTCCCCACCAGCCTACCCCATACTTACTTCCAGAGCCTGGTGCAACGAACTTCAGTGGTGCAGAAACACGCCTGCACTCTTCAAAGCTGACCACAAACTGAAGAAATGGGAGGCAGTATAGCGCAGTGGTTTAAGGCTCTGAGCTGCAAATCTGGAGACCTGGGTTTAAATCCCACAGCCCCCACTTGCATACTATGTGACCCTGAGGAAGTCACTTAACTTCCTGTGCTCTCAAGTCACACCTGTAAACAAGCTTTCAGTTTAATGTGCTACTCCTGGTTAACAATTGGAGAAAAAAAAATAAATAAATGCCAGTAAGCTGTATAATGGCATAAATGTAGGGAGGGTCAACTTAGATGGATATCTCAGCCATTTGTGTGAATTTTGACACCATATTTTCAACATGGGGTTATTGGGACCCCATCTCATGAATGCAGTGACTGTCATCTGGTTATTTGGCCCTGAAAGGTGACTTCACAGTCATTGTGTGGAATCAACTTTCAGGACTGATTAACAAAACTACAGTGTCACTGTTCATGAGGTGGGCTCCCAAAGCCTATGCTGAAAATCTGGTAAAAATTCCCAAAATGACTTTATGTTACAAGCGTGTGTTGCACAGTTTCCACACACACTCATAACTTTGTGAATCTGTAATATTTTCACTCCAGATTTTCAACATAAGCATTTTTTCACACCTTGTTATGAACAGTACAGGTGTCATTTTTCCACGTCCTGGCCGAAATGTGTTTTTGCACTTCTGGTGCACAATAAGCGCGATCGCTGTGGGAAATCAGTGTTGGGACAGATTAAGAAAATCACAGTAACACTGTTGATGAGCAGAGGTCCCAAAATGCCTGTGTTGAAAATTTGGTGATAAAAGCCCATAAAATGACTATGTTATGGCGTGCATTCGCAGTTTCCTCACACAGTCGTAACTCGGAATTTGTAATATTTTCACTCAAGATTTTCAGCATTGTCATTTTACACCTCCTTATGAACAGTATAGCTGTCATTTTCACATCCTGCCTGAAATGTGTTTCGCACATCTGGCACACAATGGCACAGTTGCTGTGGAAATCAATATTGGGAGAGATTAAGAGACTCATAGTGATACTTTTCATGAGCAGAGGTCACAAAATGCCTATGTTGAAAATCTGGTGAAATAATTCCACTAAATGACTGTGTTATGAGGGTGCATTGTCGTTTTCTCGTACACTCATAAGTGTGAGCATTTTAATATTTTCACTCCAGATTTTCAACATGCCATCTTCCTCCTCCCTATGAATGGTGCAGCTGTCATGTTTCACATCCTGCCGAACTATGTTTTCCACATCTGGTGCAGAATGGCGTGGTTGCAGTGGAAATCAACGTTAGGGACAGATTAACAAAATCACAGTGCCACTGTTCATGAGCAGAGGTCCCAAATGTTTTCATGAGGTGGAGGTCACAAAAGGGCATGCTGAAAATTTGTAGTGCAAATACCAACAAACATCCGGGTATTAGGGTTTCTAACTATAACGTCCAACCCTGTGCAGACTGACAGGCATCAGGGTGCGCTTTTGATTGCTAGTTGTAATGTTTCATGCCATTCCACCCACCCCTGAAGCCAGTGAGAGGGCATTGAGGTGTGCCTTGGACAGTTAAGCCCCAGAGTTCACCCCATTCTCTATACTGCACCCATTTCAGCTTATGTCCTTATGAAATGTGGTGACTGTAAAGTCAACACCCCAAGGCACACCTCAACACCTCAATGCCTGTTCATCTCTACAGGGTGGAGGTGGGATTAGCATGAGTTCAGTACTTCACTACCATTCCTATTCTGCATCTGTCTAATCCTTGCATGTCCAATGCTAATATCAACAAGCAACCATTGGCGTTGACAAATGCTTGTTTTCTACTAGCATCTTTCAGCCACCTTGTTTCCCTAAAGTCTGTTTGTATCTGTACACGATTCATTTATTTTTCATTTCACTATATGTCTCCATCTCTGTCTCCTTCCCCCCATGTGTCACCTTTCAGCCATCTTACTAGGCCCTCTCAATTAATCCCCACCAGGGGACTTCACAAGCTCTTTCACTCCTATTATGCTTTGTCTTTCCCATCATCACATTTTATTTCACAGATTCTGTCTTAATCTTGTCATTCATCACGTCTTCTCCTTGAGCCTTCCCTTTTTCTTTACCCATATATATCTCTTATTTTACCTCCCTCTACACTAACTTTGTTTTTCACTTTTAGATATTTCCGAAGAAGACCTAAGGTCGAAGCGTGAATTTCTAACTCTATTTTCAGTGTGTATTTAATATAACCATTTTGTTTTGCTTTCAGACCACATGCTGGACGCAGCAGCTTGTTTTTGTTTTACAATATGATAGAGACCTTGAGGTTCCTGAAAGGAATAAACAAGGTAGATAGACAGAAATACTTGGATGGAATGATGAATCAAGAACACGGGGACATGAGTGGAAAGCTGGTGGGAAGAGGATTCAGGAAGGGTATGAGAAAGTTTTATTTTACAGTGAGACAGAGTGGTTAAATCTTGGAATAGCCTACCAGCAGAGATGTTGGGTGCAAGAGACATTAACAGGTTCCAGACATGGCTGGGACTGAGTACAAAGCTTAATAGTTACACGGGAAAGACTAGCCTTAGAGCAGGGGCAAGGGAAGTGAGGGCAATACCCCAGACTAAACATTAGGTCCTGAGGGGAAGGATAGAGAAAAACAGGGCAGGCTGGATGGACCGTTGCTTTTTACTTATTGAAATGTTTCATCTGGAAGGCACACTGAGCAACAGGTTGCTCATCTCCCGGTGCTTTTATTTGTTTATATGTTACCATGTCCCCAGAGCCACTCATTCAGCTGGAGCTAGGACAACAAAGCAAGCTGAGCTGTTCTGGTTCAAGCTGACTGCAAATGAAACCACTCTTTACAGCAATGAGTAGTGATGGGGGATCAATTAATATGTTATATCTCGAGTGCAATCAAGAACATGCCCATTTCCAGGGCTTCTGTGAGTGAGTCACGCTTCTCAGAATAAGAGTGTCTCAGGTGCAGAAGAAGGAGTGTTCTGACTGGTCTGGAGTACTCCTCTGATCTATAATAGTTTTTGACCGTGAAAGGAGGTCTAGAAAATTCTGACTATTTCCAGCCATGTGTGTGTGTGTGGTGGGGGTTAGATTCAGATGGATATCAATTGAAACTGAATCAGATTTAGCTGTTGGCAGTATTTTTTATTTTTTGGCTACAGAATGGAGAAATCTGGCGTGACACCAAAACATTTCCCTACTCTTTTCGAGAAATGTCAGAAGATCTTCAATAACCACCTGAACAATGACCAGAATAGGAAGACAGAACTTTGGTTTAATGCCTCATCCACAACATGGGACCCTGAGTGCAGCATCCCCCTCATGGTGCACTTAAGTGTTAGTATGGGATTTTACCCTAAGTTCCTTGTCAGAGCCTAAAACCCACAACCTCCCAGTCTTTCAGCCTCAGAGGAGAATCATAAACTCCTTTACCACTCCTTTCCTTTCCTTCCTTCCCTTCCTTTCTTCCTTAAAATTTTGTTGGTCAGCCCGTTGGCACAGTTGTACGATTACTGCTTGGGATGCTAGTGACTTGAGTTTCCGTACAAGATCAAGTCTCTGGGAGCCCGCCTGGAGAAATAGATGGAGCATCCCAGGGGATGCTGTCCTCCTCCTCTTGGGAGGAGGTAGCCAGCTCACTGTGATACTGCCACCTGGTGACCACAGGTGGCAGTGCAGTCAGGAGCAGCTCCAGGGAGGGAGGATGTCAGCTGGTGCCACACTGTATGCGCTCATCTATCGTATGCTACTGCACCCTCACTGCCAACGTCCTGAGGAAGGGCAACAAAGTGGAAATACCCCACTCAACAGGAGGATGCTGCCCTACCACCAACCCTGCCCTGACTAATCAGGAGCCACCTCTACTCACTGGATCACTTCTGCTGTGGAGCATGGGGACCCTTCGCCACCCCTTCAGAGCGAGATCAAGCTCGGAGAACAATGGAGGTGCTGGTAAGTCCTAGGAGATACCAGGGTGATGAGGATAGGGTGGCTGAGCAGATGGGCGCAACCAGAGACAAGGGTCATAAATAGCAGTGGCTGGAAAAACAAAATAAAATGTGGTGGCTGGGATTGGCGCACTGTGCCAGAACACATTTCCACATGTGACCTGGGGGGATACAGCATGGGGTGTAACAGCAGAAAAAAACAAAGTGACAACAATGGTTTAATAATAAATGCAAGGCACAAGTAATGAAATCCAGAGACAGAAAAAATTCTGCAATAAGTGTACAAAGTACATCAGTTATGGGGTACTTAGGATGAAACAGTGAAGTGTGCCACCAAAATACTGTAAGACATTTGTAACAGAATCATGATGAGGTGCAATTCAAAGTACGAAGTAGACTGAGTTTTGAGCTATGCAATAGAGTGATTTGGGGGTAGATGTATTTTCAAAATATTTATCATTAATTACAAGAAGCACCCACTAAGATAACTCAAGAGCCTGTAGAGATGGAATGGTAACAGAACAGGAAGCAATATTTAAAGTGGCAGTACCTGAAAATAGGCATTTTTCTCTACTGTGCTTGCCTGGTCAACAAGGCGGAATGAATAAATAACTTTTGGGCAAAAAAACAAGAAATTGCCTTTGTTTTCACTATAAAAGTATTCCTGGCATTTTCTGGTTTTATTTGCTGGTCCAATTTTCTAGTTCCACCAAAATGTGAGTATTTTATAAATGTTTTAATTTATTTTTCTCAAGAGAAAAAGACAACCTCAACATTTTGCTTAGAAATACCACTGTAAATCTAGTAAGAGTTGAGCAAAAAAAAACAAACAAACAAAACAAAAAAACATGGTGCACAGCATAGGTGGTAACTAGAAAAGTAGATTTCTTGGGTGTGCTAACATGTTTATTAATAGTTGCAGAAGCCAGTTTTTGGGACAAAAACATATTTTGTTGCACTGCAGCTTTAAAATCAGCTTCTAAAGGAAAACTGACATTAAACAAAGCCGTCTGCAACTGAGGCAGTTATAGTATCAGCTCTTTTAAGCAGCAAAAAAGTTAAAGCGGTGGTTAGAGCAGTGGTGGTGAGCCATGATCCGATGATCCTTCAGCCTGAGGACACGCTGAGGTCCTTATCTATTTTATAGCTCACTACAAGTCACAGTGTGTTGCAACTCATGTCAAGTACTGCCTAGCAAATGTGTGGAAGCCTCTACGAATCCATATTTTTAATGTGATCTGTGATTCCGCATCTGGAATACTCGTCGAGTTCTGGGCCGCCACCTAAGGAAAGATAAGGACAGGCTAGAGACAGAGCAGTGCAAGGTAATCCGAATAATTCCAGGCCAGCAGGACAGATCCTATAAGGATCAATGTCAGGCCCTGAGCATGTACCTGCAGGAGACCAGAGGAGAGAAGGGAGATATGATAGAGACCTTCACATTTCTGAAAGGAATGAACAAGGTAGATGGACAGGAAATAATCAGCTGGAATAATGAATGAGGATACAAGGACATGAGTGGAAAGCTGGTGGGAGAGGGAATGCAGGAAGGGTATAAGAAAGTTTTATTTTACAGAGAGACAGAGAGTGGCTGAGTCTTGGAACAGCCTACCAGCACAGGTGTTGGGTGCAAGAACCATTAATGGGTTCTGCTTGGCTGGGACCAAGTAAAAGGCTTAATAGTTACACGAGGGAAGGACTAGCAGTAGAGCAGGGGGCAACGTGGAGTGCAAAGAATAACCCTGACTAAACATTAGATCCTGGGTAGGACAAGAGAAGAACAGGGCAGACTAGAAGGATTGATTTTTTTTATTTATATGTTAATATGTCCTCTGGAGCCACTCGTTGGTATAAGCATGGTTTCACCCATGTTTAGCTGGAACGAAATACAGAAAACAGAAACATAGAAGCTGTAGGCAGAAAAGGACCTCTTGGCTCACCTAGTCTGCCGAAAGTTTCTATCTACTGAGCTACCATAGACACTATTCTATTGTATCACTAGCATCACTCCTGCCCTGTTACTAAGGTCCCCTTGAGTCTATCCCATGCATGTTTGGATCTCGCTACCATTTCCATACCCACCTCCTCTGTTTGGAGGCTGTTACAGATGTTCACAACCATTCCATGAATAAGCATTTCTTCACATCCTCTCTGAGTCTTCTCCCTTCCAACATATTTTGCCTCCTTGTCCTTGAGAATCTCTTTTCTGTAAAATGCCCCCTTCTGTACCTTACGAATACCTTTGAGGTATTTGAACATTTCTATCATGTCTCCTTTCCTTCCTTCCTTTCTTTCTTTATGGGGTACATCTATAAGTTCTTGAGTCTTTCCTCGTAGGGCTTCTGATGTAGGACATGTACCATTTAGTTGCCCTTCTCTGTAGGGCCTCCACCCATTTTATATCTCTTTGGAGATGTGGCCTCCAGTACTGGACACAAAATTTACAAAGAAGACACACGCATAAGCTATGTGTGCTGCTTGGGACTCTCTCAGAATGTGAGGACTTGTGAGACTTGCCAGAGCTTGAACCAGGCTACAAGGTGACACATAAGAAAGCTGTAGAACATTTTCTTCTCTTTAAAACTTCAAAAGCCATGGAAAAGGACAGGCCTAAAATCTGTAGTTCCTCACCACTGGCCAAGAAGCAGATGTTGGAGTGGAAAGACTGGGACAGGGAGCGTGTCAGAGAAGCTGAGGTGTTCTGGCTCAAGCCAGAACAAATGAAACCACTCTTACAGCAGTGAGTAGCAACAGGGGATCTATTAATATATTACACATTTAGCGCGATCAATAACATATTATTTTTCTAAAAACTGTCCTGGAAGGTACCTGTTTCTAGGGCATCTGCACGTGAGATACATTTCATGAAATACAAGTGTTCCACCAGAAGAGAAAGGAACACTCCCTCAGTCTATAATAGTTTTTGTTGACCGAGAAAGAGCTCTAGGCAATTCTGCCTATTGTCTTCAATGTCTTGGGGAAGGTAGGTACAGATGGATATCAACTGAAATTGAACCAGATTTAGTTGTTGGTGGTGTTTTGTTTTGTTAGCAAATGGGGAAGTCTGGCTGGGACACTGGGAACATTTCCTTACTCTTTTGAGAAGTGTCACAAGATCTTCAATAACCATCTGACCAACCATGAAAACAGGCAGACAGGACCTTGGTTTAATGTCTCATCAAAACAGGCCCTCTGGAGTAGCACCATCCTCGGTCATGCTGCACTACAGTGTCAGTGCAGGGTTTATCTCAAGTTCCTGGATTGGGCTAGAACCCACAGCTTCTGATTTTCAGGCCTCAGAGGCATGAGGGCAGCCTCCATAACCACTTACACCGAACATTTTCCCTGTTTCTTAGTTACAATTCCTTCCTTCCTTCCTTCCTTCCTTCCTCCCTCCTTTTCTTCCTTCCTTCCTTCCTTCCTTCCTGCCATCTTTAAAATGTGGTTGGCCAGCCCATCGGGACAGTTGCTTTTCTCCTTGGGATGCTAGTGACTTGAGTGTCCTTACCAGATAATGACCAAAGATTTTTGCTTATTTTATTAGAAAATTCAGAATATGGTACTACAGTGCTGCACAGTTAAAATAGTCTAGTTTCTATGTTTTGACCTTTTTGTTCATTGTTTTTTTTTGCGTTTGTAACTACAGTGAATCCCTTTTTCTGAGCAGTTGCTGTGTTCTCTTTTCAACTATCTGGACATTATATGACAATAGTAATTCCATCCAGGCCATTCATATGAATAGCCTGGAATGGTGTCACTGATTCCATGGAATGTTTAGGAATATGACAAGAGCAGCAGCTGGTGAAGAGAATATAATTTGAGGTAGAGCTGAGTGCATCCCAAAGCTAGGTTACTTATCAAAAATTGGTCAAAGCATATTAGAACACATACTGCATGGAAAGGAAAATGGGAGGGCTGTTAACTATCTAAAATTCATTTCCTTTCACCTTTAACATGACAGAGAGGATTAAGAGGATTAAGCAGACTGTCATTACACACTGATTAACACCTGCAATGGATTATCCAGGTTAAAATGAATGAGGATAATGGTCTCTGTACTCTGAACACAGGATTTGGATTCAGAAACAGAGGTTTCCATATTAAAGAGGCAATTAACATGGCAAAAATCTGTTTCAGAGGTTTCCTGTTCAGATAATCAGGAATAGGCATGGCTTAACCAGGTCTGACTATATATATATATATATATATATATATATATATATATATATTTCATACCATATGCCTGCACTACTTCAAACCAGGTTAGCCGATGTGAATGGACATCATTATGCGTGACCTAATAACATGCACTCAATGTATGAGGTCAGAAAGTGTGTGCACCAGCTCCACCAGTTCGGAAAGAAAAATAGTAAAATAGTGACTAAAATAAAAAATAGCTGTACTGGAATTAGACTTATAATAGCAATAATAACCTCACATTTGTATTTTGGTCTTAATGACTGTGGGGGTGCTTGCCTTGGCTATGCCTTGGGCAACCCAAAGCCCCACATGGTCATTAATCCCCTACAGGAAATGGTTGCCAGCTCAATTGTTATTGCTTAATTATTTTATAAAATTGCTCAAAATACCACACCACCCACATCGATGCTGCCCAAGCAAAACTCTGCCCTAACAATGGTTCCTTGTACTGTAACAAAGGCTGTCTTTCCCTGCTGGTCCGTCGGAGCTGCTCACCAAAATAGTGCCCCTGGTCTTTGATTATGCTGATGTCATCTATGGTACTGCCTCCTCATCATCCCTAGTCAGACAGGACACCCTCTGTAATGCCTTTTGTTGCTTTGTGACAAACCTCTCTCCATGTGCACACCACTGCTCCTCTACTGCAACCTCTCCATCCTCCCACTACACTCATGTCAGCAGTTACACAACACTCTTTTACCTCCAACTAACGGTTTGGCTCTCTGCAATCCTATCAACCTCTCTCCTCTCAGTTCCTCCTGCTCCATGCTCCCTTCATTCAAGAGATCAGCAAACCTTCTCCACTCCTCACCTATTCCTCTGCTGGACAATCTGCCTCTCCTATCATACTCTGGAACAAGCTCACTCATTCCATCTGGCATTCCTTGTCAGTAGGTTCCCTCAGGCACCATCTAAAACTCCTTATATCCCCCTTCCTGCACCTTTTCTGGCTGTATGTTGCTTGATGCCAATCTCCTAATTTCCAGCTTGCACTCCTGCTTGTACAGCTTATTCTGCACTTTATCCCATTCCATGTTTGTACCAGCTGTGTATTTTGCTGCTAATTGTTTGCTCTTTATTTGCTTCATGCAAAATATTCTACTGTTACACTGTCTGCTCCTGTAACCCTTTCCCCGGTCACACCTGGAAACGAGTCTTGGCTCCAGTGCCTTTCCCCATTGCCAGTTTTCAAATAAATAATAAATGAATACAATGCAAACCTAGGGGCTTGCAATTATGTCTGTAGTCTAGTGCAGGCTCACATAGGGTATAACATGATTGGTTAACAACAGAATGTATATGGTGTTCCTGTATCCTAGTTTTCAAGTAGTAGTAATATGTTTTATTTATAAAATACACGAACAAGATCTACGTAGAGAGTCAAGGATAATTTTTAATGGGGTCCCAAGTACAAAACAGTTGCAGATTGAAAAAGTGTGCAGTGAGGGCAGAAGAGGGTGTGTGTGACTGTGGATCCAGTAACCGCACACTTCACGAGGGGTTGTTAGGCACAAGGTACTTATGCCAAGTACCTTTAAACAGCCAACAGAGATGTGATTATACGATCATAGTCACATCCCTCAAGTACTTTATTGCACTTATGACCTCTGTAAGAAAACTCACATGAAGTAATTTTTCTTTCAAATGTTAAAAGTAAGCAATAAGATGCCTGGATGAGAGCCATAAGTAACAAAAAATGAATAATCCTCTTCCTCAATGCACAGCTCCTAGAGCTACCTTGATCTTCCCAACACTTCCTGCAACCTCGATAGAATGGCTCCAGTGCACTAAAACGCAACTCAAGCTGCACAAAATACTAACTGGGCTTTTAAAACTTCTTTCTCTCCATAACATGGCATGGATCAAGACAATCGGCTGTTGCAGGTCTGCCCTCCAAGAGAATCGACTGTTGCAAGTGTACCCTCCAAAGGAATTGGCTGTTACAAGTCTGCCCTCCAAAAGAATCAACTGTTGCAAGTCTTCTCTCCAAAAGAATCGGCTGTTGCAAGTCTGCCCTCCAAAAGAATCGGGTACATAATTACATGGCTGTACTGGTGTTCCAACCAATCAGAACACTTGATTTTGATTACACGTTATACAGTACAATAAAGGTTGCATGGCCATACATTTTTAATGCATCAGAAGACATCATAATCTTCAGTCAGTAGAATACAATAATTAGTGTTACTTCCCAGAGAATTAAGTAAGGAATGATCTGTGGATGGATGTCGGCAATATTGTAATAACCAAACAACCTAGGGGTCTGTGATGCCGAGGCACAGCTGAGGACTTCAACCACCTAGGAAGTGAGGTTATTAAAGCATTGACATACACTGATGAAACACTACACTTGTAACATTTGTAAAATGGTCAAAGTGTTATAGAGTTAACAACATATTTCACAATAACAGATTCCTCTTTCTTTTTGTGGGCAGCAGGTTGGGAAGTGAAAAAGGATATCGGGACTAGAACTACCCAGTGTAAGGTACTCGAGCTAATATAGTTAACCTGCCTTAGCACACAAATGAAGAAGAAATTGAAAAAAGTTTTGTAATGTTCTAAAATACACAGAGTGCTTGCATGGAGGGCTGGAGGAAGTGGTGCTGTCAGCTTTTGAGTTATTGTTGTGACATGGGCAGCCTTACAGAGAAGATAGGGAGGAAGAAATATTATCAAAGGAACGGTACCAGAGATAGACAGCATCAGATAATGTTATGCATACATCAGCACTATGCTAGCACATTTGGTAAGCCAAAATAGTAAACATACTAATGTAAGGCCAGCATGGACTCTAGGTCTATTAAGTCCCCCATACATAACCACAGAATACCATGTTTTTGTACAAACTTGTGCCCCTCCCCATCCACACATACAACTCAGGTAACCATGGGATTCCATTGGGAAGCAGAAATGTGTCCTGGTTAACCTAGAAGACTTGCATTGTTTTATGTCCACTGTCTTTGCTTATGCGCTTTTCAGAGTTCACCATCCACTGGAAGAAGTGCCCCCTAAGACTACCCACTGGATGGCAAACCTCTGGCAAATCCACTTGGAGAAATGCCCCTAAGTTACTGGATGGCAAACCTCTGGCAAATCCACCGGGAGAAGTGCCCCTAAGATTACCCACTGGATGGCAAACCTCTGAAAAATCCACTGGGAAAAATGCCCCTAGGATTACCCCACTGGATGGCAAACCTCTGGAAAATCCACTGGGAGAAGTGCCCCCTAGGATTACCCACTGAATCCTTTGAACATTTGGATGTGTCCCACACCCTGCTGGAAAATACCACATCAAACATTTCGATCTTTTCAGTCCTATCAGTGGCTTTCAGTATGAAGGAGGCTGAAATAAATCCTGGCCATGCTGGATCCTACGTTCCATTCTTTCTTCTGCCTGGCCTCAAACTCACTTCCTTTCACTCATCACTGTCTCCGTTATCAATCCCTCTCCTTCTATCCTTCAACTCCCATTATCTACAGTTCACCCTCTGTTATCTGCCTCTCTGTTATCTGCCAGCCTGATCCTCCTGTATTTATTTTGTTTATTGAAATGTTTCACCAGGAAGGCATGCTGAGCAACAAGTTGCTCATCTCCGGTGTGACCTAGGGGTAGGGAACATGAGGATAGTATACAGAGATTTGGTACACAGTATAGATATACAGTTTGATTACATTCAAATAAAGTGAGCAGATTGTACAGACATACTGAAAAGGAGGAATGCTAACAGGTTTGAACTAGAGGATAAAATGCTAACAGTTTTGAACTAGAGAGACACAACAGCAGAAATAACATCTGAGAAACACTTGGTGGCACATAACTGTGTAGGTAGAAAATGGCTGAATAGAATTCAAGCAGGTTGATCTAGGGTAAGATTGTGAGGAGAACACAGGTGGAACAAAATTAGCTAAGGTGTAACAGAAGTGCTAGATTGACTACAAGTGCAATAGAGATTAGGAGTTGGCCAATAACTAGGGCTAGATAAGGAAGAGGAAAATAGGGGACGGTGGGCGAGAGGCATATATGTGTATAGGCAGAGACCAGGAAGGATGGAAGGAGGGTGGTTAGGAGGAGGGAAGGAAGATGGAGGAGGAGAATGGTCTGCTGGGGCCTGACCCTCTAGTATGTTGAGGACCCTGCCTGCACAAGGTAGAGGTAGAACATGTCAGGAGGAAGCAGGTTATAGGCAGCGAGAAGCAGAGTACATCAGGAGGGAAGTCCCTACTTTAGCAGGTGGTAATCCTCATGTTAATCTCTTTCATTGTTTCCAATGGGCAGGTAGGGTCTTTAAGAGCTGCAGTTACCTGAGAGATGGTAGTGCAAGATGGGGACTTCACAAAAGATTCAATGAGAGTCATTGCCACGCCATTGTTAGGGTTTCCAACTACTGTAGTGCCCACACGATGATCAGGGTGGAAAACTGTTAAGTCACTTACTCCCTGTATTCTGAGATTGTGTTTCCATTTGTACTTTGATGTGCCCCACTTTACTAAGGTCAGTGTCCCTCATTTTCCTACATTCTGAGTATCACTGCCCAGCATTTCGTTGACAAACGTTTCAGTGGTATATAATGTCTGCCATGCAGGTCGTGGCTTTAATCCCAGCTTCCATAGTCACTCCCTCTCCTTCCCAATGCCTAGCATTTTCTTTCCCTGGACCCCACTGCAGAGGAGGACTTGGCTGCTAAAATGAAAGTAATCATAACAAGTAAACCCAGCCAGACGCCCATCACTGATTACTTTACAGCTGGTTGATGAGAAATGAGAAATGTACTACACTAGATTTTATTAGTCATACTGGGGTTGTTAAATATTTTCTTTGCCAAATTGTTCACAAATAAAGAAACAGAATAGTGAATACCTAAATGAAGTCCTGTGCTAATTTTTCCACCAATCCTCCCAGCCCCATCACCCCAGCTTCTCCCAGGGCTTACCCACTCGTATCATCCTCATGGCTTACCCTCCATGACAGGATGGTGGGGACTCCCTCGACCCACCAGGGTAAGATTCAGATTTCCTTGAAGTGACTAAGTCTGAAGCCTGTGGAGGCTGACGGTCATCATTAGTGACTGAGAGTTTTCAGGTTTATCCCAATTGGAGACATGGCGTGTACTGGCGTTAAAGGTGCACCGCTGACATCTGCCACATCTCCACTGCCTCTTTCAACTAGGGCTGCCTTTCCCTGGCTTCCACTAGGGGTCAGACAAGCGCTGAGTGCTGAGGTCTTTCCACCCTCCCCACTGGAGGGAGAGCAGTCCATGGACACTCGATTCTCCTCTCCCTGCTAACCCTCTGACACCTCAGGCTCACTTTCAAACCCAGGTCACTGGCATCACGAATGGTAGCATCAGAAAGAGACATTGTCAACATGTGGCATGATAAATGTTACAATGTCAACAGGCAAAATTTCACCTGTCAGACATTGTGTTTTTGTTCTTGGGGGCTGCAACCCCACCCCCTTCTTAATATATTTAACTCGAGTCTGAGTTAATTTGAAGGGGGCATGAAAGATAGCAAAGAGCAAAATTTCACCCTCGGGTCCCCTTACAGCGACAATCTCAAAACCTGTCAGATTGTGGCTGTAAGGATACAATAATATTCGCGTTAAGCTGTGTGAACAGTAGACCCTGATGGCCAGCCTAATTTTACCATATTTTACCAATGCAACGTAACACACCTCTATTGTCTGCCACCATGTATTATCCACCATAAAGTTTGTGCCCCAAAGACAGCGGATAACAGAAGGTGCACTGTATTTCATTGTGTTCTTTTCTGTCTAAATTGTGCGTTTACGCTCTTCCTCCCTACCTTAACTGCCTCCTATCCTTTTATCTCTTTCTACCTAAACCCTCCATTCCTCTGACTCTTGCAGTCTTTCTGTTCCTGCCTGTTGAACTTCTTATGGGCAATCCACTTTCTCATTCTGTGTCCCATCAATATGGAATAATCCTCGACTTCCCTTCATCTCTTACCTCTTATCTAGCTTTTAAAAGAAAATACTGTAAAAGGACAGCGTACTCAGCTGCTACAAAAACTCTCGATTAGCACTTTAAGCCAGTAACATTTTTTTAAATGTTCTTTAAGTACTTTTAACGTGTTAAACTTTGAACAAGAATGTCGCTTTCAAATGTTGCCAACCACCACCTCACAGTAGCTGTGCATTTTCTTAGCTCACGTTTATATGCTAATATGTTCTGCTGACCTCAGGCATTGGTCTGTAGAACATAGTAGCCTAAATTGAACTAACAAAGTGCATGTCAGTTAATGAGATGATGGTTGTCAGCATTACAAAGTGGAAGTTGGCAGTTGTTTTTAACACATTGAAAAAAGCAGTTTGAGGGCATTTAAGGAAAAATTCTAAGCCAGCTTGCAGCAGCGGTAGCACTACCACTTGTGGCACCGATGAACCAAGGTAGGGAGTGACCTCCGAATTGAAGGGTTGGATAGGGGAGGAGGATCAAGTGTCCCAAGAAACCAAGGATAAAGCTCTGCACTCCACTGCAACAAACCACTGGAAGACTTAAATCACTGTTAGCCTTCTATTTATTTCTTTTAACACTGTAAAGTTTAACAGCATAAGTAAAATAACATTCCAGCGTATTCAGTGGTAACAAGAACAGTGACCACTTTACCACGTCGAATGAACACTTCCTTGCACTTTGGCCGACTACTCCAGTCTTCATTAGGGGCCCCTAATGAAGACTGAGTAGTCGGTTGAAGCTTACCACTGAATACGCTGGAATGTTATTTTACTTATGCTATTAAACTTTACAGTGTTAAATAAATAGAAGACTAACAGTGATTTAAGCTCTCCAGTGGTTTATTGCAGTGGAGCATGGAGCTTTATCCTTGGTTTCTTGTAATTTTATGGGGCTTGCTACCCCGCTCTGCACTCTGTTACCTGACTGAGCACACAGCTTCCATTTTGATGTAATTCAAGTGTTCCAAGGACTGCTCTCCTCGGGGAGAGGTGGGACTGGTGGCCAGTGTTAGCCTGGCCCCTAGCAGAAGGCTGAGGGTTGGCATACTGACGTTGTACAATGGGGGGCAGAGGTGGAAAGATGCCTGATGTGCTGTGGACAGCAGCATGTGTGCATAGCCAATGGCGTCACTGCATGCCATATCCTCCATGCCAGGGAGAAAACAGGAAAACTGCCAACTGGTAGGATGACACCAGCCCTCTGCATGCCCCCGCATAGCTATTTGGGCATGTCCAAAGCAAACCAGATCCTGTTCCCAGAGGGAGGCTTGAGGGCCCGCCAACATACGCGGTGGGGTGCAAGCCCTTGTGGAAGAGCCAGACAATGTAATTCCCAGAGGACACTAGCATGACAGGGCTTGCTAGTTATGAGGTGTTGCATTTGTGCCCCTTTTGTAAATTATCTCTTTTGGCCAACCCTATCTCCTATTTTTAACTGATTGTTTACACTAGAGTTGTGCTGATCTATAACATCTACTCTGTTATACCAGATAATTGTCTGAAGTTGACGTCATGATTTGTGTGGTTTTATGAACTATGTTATTGTACCATGGGTGACACTTAAAAGAGCTGCTGACGTCTCAAAGAAAACTTTGAAAACATAATAATTAGATACAATTCAGCTTGATTCCAAATATATTCTGTAGATTTCTCCTCCTGTCTTTTATTACAGAGGAAATTTGCTTGAGTACATGATCTTTATATGTTGGAGATCATCTACCTTTATAGCTTACTCCCTACTTCATGTCATAACACTGTGTTGTAACATCACAGTCTGTTGCCATGGGAGTAACTGTGATGTCACAAGTAGTGCATTATGACCTCAAGTGAGTAGAAAGCAACAGGAGTAGATGAACTCTTCAGGAGCAGAGATCCTGTTTTTAAATGCAAATGGTATCATTAAATAATGGGAAAAAAATACAGAACTAATGTGAAATATAAACTGAACTGTGTCTAAATAATGCATTTTGTTTAAGTTATTCTGAGGCATCAGCTGCTTTTCATGTGTCAGTTTCAATGTAACTGTGGGGTAAGTAATCATTAATTGCATGTAACAGAGATAATTACAATGTAGACACATGTTTGTTGCATGCAACTAAATTGCAATGCAGTTACAGTGCAGTTGCACTGTAATTACAGTGTAGTTAACTGAGATTTAAATGTTACTGCACCATGTTATGTCCATTGTAGCTATGTACCTTTCTTCCCTCTCCAGGGTCGCAACTGAAAACCAGCCTTGGCTCAGTGTGCCTTTCTGGATTACCAAATTTAACATAAATATGGTAACTAGTAGCCTCTTAACCTCCTTTTTATCCTGAGAGCATGTGAAGGGCTTTTAGACTGTCCTCATAATTTTTGTCCTCCATACCCTTGATAATTTTGGTGACTCTGCATTTCACCTTCTGTGGTGTGTCAATGTCCTTTTCATTCAGAAGCCCAGACCCACATGTGTACTCCAGGTGCGGCCAAACCAGGGCCTTATAAAGTGGTAGAATAACTGCCCCACTCTGCTTGTCACTATTCAAAGGCTGAGGTGTCCTAGTCACTAGCAGGTATTAACAGAATGTTTGAGTGCACCTCAGTCTTTTGGAAATAATGTATATGTAGGGTTTAGCTAAACCCTAGGGGGTGAACAACCTGTTTAGAATAGTGTTTTCTCTCTCTCTCTCTCTCTCTCTCTTCTTTTGGAAATTCTACTGTCACCCCTCCCCACCCCTTTAATGCAGCCCCGCATTCCTCCAACCTTCTTGACCCCAGATGCACACTGCTAGCCATGTCTTAACCCCTTGTCTATTGGTCCTTTCCTTCCTCCCTCTGTAGCAGTAAAGGCCCCACAAAACACAAGCCATAGGGCAATCCTATGTTTTCCTCTCAAGTGTCACTCAATCACATGATCAGCTGGTTTTACTATTACAAGCAGTGTGCTAAGCTTAATGGAGAAAATGGAGCATGTGAGGAGGAGGACCCTGTAAAGGCATCTATCCTAAATAGATACTTTTGCTCAGTGTTTACTGAAGAGAAGGTAGGGCAGGCCCACAGCTCAGCATCATGGACACAGGGGAGGAGGTGAGCACTACTCCTTCACAAAGAAAGGGTCCTACAAGAGCTTGCTAAGCTCAGGGTGGATAAGGCAATGGGACCTGATGGCATACATCCCAGGGTACTTAAGGAGCTAAAGGAGGAACTAGCAGAGCCATTAGCAGAATTGTTTAGTGAGTCTCTGAGCACAGGAGAGGTCCCAGAAGACTGGAGAAGGGCTCATGTGATCCCGCTCCACAAGAGTGGTAGCAGGGAGGAGGCGGGGAACTACAGACCGGTCAGTCTTACCTCAGTAGTGGGCAAGATTATGGAGCACTCCTTAAGGAAAGAATAGTGCAACACCTGGAATCCATGGGCACAGGATCCAAGACAGCATGGGTTTACAAAGGAAGGTCCTGTCAAACTAATCTCATAGATTTCTTTGACTGGGTAACCAGAGTGGTGGACCAAGGGGAGCAGTTGATGTGTCTACTTTGACTTCAGCAAAGCTTTTGACACTGTTCCACATAGAAGATTGATAAATAAGCTGGGTAGGCTCAGGGTGGGTCAGAAGTTGGTCAACTGGGTGGCAAACTGGTTGACTGGCAGAAAACAGAGAGTGGTGGTAAATGGTATACAGTCAGAAGAGATGCAAGTCACAAGTGGGGTACCTCAGGGATCAGTCCTGGGGCCAGTCCTCTTCAACATCTTCATTAGTGACCTTGCAGATGGACTAGAGGGTAAGGCTTGTCTGTTTGCAGATGACACCAAGATCTGCAACAGAGTAGATGATCCAGATGGGGTGGGCAGAATGAGAAGAGATCTGGATAAACTAGCAGAATTGTCAGAAGAGTGGCAACTGGGATTTAATGCAAAGAAGTGCAAAATCATGCACATAGGGAAGAGAAACCCTGAAGCCACCTATAGGCTGGGAGGAGAGTTGCTAGCAGTCACAAAGGAAGAAAGAGACTTGGGCATCATCATCACTGATGACCTAAAATCATCAAGCAGACCTCTAAAGCAGTAGGTAAGGCTAGGGGTGTTAGGGTGTATTAGTAGGGGTATCACAAGTTGTAAGAGGAGGTAATAATCCCTCTGTACAAGACACTGGTTAGGCCCCATCTGGAGTACTGCGTGCAGTATTGGAGCCACACCTTCACAAGGACATTAACCAAATTGAGGCAGTCCAGAGAAGGCAACCAAAATGGTGCAGGGACTGCATCAGAAGACATATGAGGACAGATTAACGGAGCTCAATATGTATACCCTTGAGCAAAGGAGGAGAGAGGTGATAGATCGAGGCATTCAAACACCTTAAGGGCATAAACAAGGTGAAAGAGTCTAACATGTTTAAATATAAGAAAAATAGCAGGACAAGAGGACACAGCATGAGATTAGAGGGAGGCCAATTAAGGGGAATGTGAGGAAATTCTTTTCACAGAAAGGGTGGTAGATGCATGGAATGGCTTACCACAAGAAGTGGTGGCTATGAATACAGTGCAGGGCTTCAAACAGGCATGGGATAGGCATAAGGGAGCAATACAAATGACTATGAATAGATAGGTCACTGACAGAGCAAGGCCGATGGCACATTTATAAGGTAGAAAAAGAAATGGGCAGACTGGATGGGCCTTGCGGTCCTTATCTGCCGTCAACTTCTATGTTTCTATGAGTACATTCATTCATTAGAAGGCGGCCAACCGTGGAGCATGGCGGCTTGTGCTCATCACCATTCAAGCATAGGTGTGTTGGGGAGGGGAGGATAAGGTGCTGCCAGGATCGGGGATGGGGAAGACTTTGGATACTTTGTATCAGTGCAAACATGTGCTTTTGGCAGTGGCCATGGAGGCGGGCAGGTTGTGATGGTGATCCACCATGGGACAAAACTGTTTTCAATATTGCTACAATATTGAGGGTGCTGGGGAGAGGTGGCAGATGGTGGTTAGGGATGGGGTAACAGGGTCTTGATGAGGAATGGAGAATGGAACAATTAAATGTGAGCACCAGTGGAGGAAAGATTTTGTTTTAGCTTTTTATTCTAATTCAGTTTGGAATGAGTAGTCATTCCTGACTTGAAATTCCGCCCTATTCAGGAAGGACTCCCTAATATTCAGAAGTCCTAATATTAGTGGCATTTGGAAAATACTATTCAGCCATTGCACACTCTTAAAATAGCAATGGATCACCTACAACCAA
This sequence comes from Neoceratodus forsteri, assembly GCA_016271365.2. Taxonomy (NCBI): domain Eukaryota; kingdom Metazoa; phylum Chordata; order Ceratodontiformes; family Ceratodontidae; genus Neoceratodus; species Neoceratodus forsteri. Next base: position 34,880,468 of record JADMNL010000033.1, read on the forward strand.
TCAACAAGAAGACTGTCTGTGCTGTATCCCATGTACAGCTGTCTCCTCATGATAGTCATTTAACACATCTGATGGTGGTCAAACAAGTAGTACACACAGAAAAGCTCATGAAAGAAAGACTAAAATCCAGAAATAAGCGACTTTAAACTATACCGATAATCACATTAGGGTGTCTGTTGCCATATAATATGATTATGGGTGCAGTAACTATTGCCTCTTACTGTTTAACAAGTGCCTCTCACACTGGTTAGGCTAAGAGAACTGTTCAGCTTCTCTTCACGGTCCCTTCACAACTAACACAGGCGAACTCCATGCTTAGCAAAGCCTCACCATACACTACAATGTTGTGCTGCATGGAATTCCATGTTTAGAACAGAAATAGATTAGTTGCATTACTGGTCCATATAAAAAACAGATCCAGAAGCAAATGGTTTGATGCCTTTTATTGGACCAACATAGATATTTACAAAAGAAAACAACGTCTAAGCTTTCAAACCAACCAAGTCCTTCCTCAGAGACTTATCACAATTGTTCAGAGAATCACAGTCTGTTAACACCCAGATCATACATAAAAAACAGAAAAAAATTTGCATTGGATAAAAGTACCTATTTCAAAAATCATAAATTTAAATGGAATGAATAGCCTCCTATTAGCTTGCTATTATTAAAAATCATTTCAAGGTCAATCCATTAGATAAGCTGAACACTCAAACAGGCAAAGCCTGTAACTGAAATTATTAGTGAATGTGTGTGACTCCGTGAACAATTGTGATAAGTCTCTGAGGAAGGACTTGGTTGGTCCAAAAGCTAAGACACTGATTTATTTTTGTAACATCTATGTTGGTCCAATAAAAGGTATTACACTGGATCTATGTTTAGAAAAAGTGTTGTGCTGCAGTAGTGACATCAGTGTGCTGCTGTGCTGCAGCAGTGATGTCAGTGTGCTATTGTGCTGCAGTAGTGACATCCGTGTGCTGTGCTGCAGAAGTGATGTCAGTGTGCTGTTGTGCTGTAGTAGTGACGTTAGTGTGCTGTTGTGCTGCAGAAGTGATGTCAGTGTGCTGTTGTGCTGCAGCAGTAATGTTAGTGTGCTATTTTGATGCAGTAGTGATGTCAGTGTGCTGCATTGCAGTAGTAATGTCAGTGTGCTGTTGTGTTGCAGTAGTGATGTCAGTGTGCTGCTGTGCTGCAGCAGTGGCGTCAGTGTGCTGTTGTGCTGCAGTAGTGACATCCGTGTGCTGTTGTGCTGCAGTAGTGATGTCAGTGTGCTGTTGTGCTGTTGTAGTGACATTAGTGTGCTGTTGTGCTGCAGTAGTGATGTCAGTGTGCTGTTGTCAGTGTGCTGTTGTGCTGCAGTAGTAATGTCAGTGTGCTGTTTAATGCAGTAGTGATGTCAGTGTGCTGTTGTGTTTCAGTAGTGATGTCAGTGTACTGTTGTGATGCAGTAGTGACATTAGTGTACTGTTGTGCTGCAGTAGTGATGTCAGTGTGCTGTTGTGCTGCAGTAGTGACATCAGTGTGCTGCTGTGCTACAGTAGTGATGTCGTGTGCTGTTGTGCTACAGTAGTGATGTCAGTGTGCTGTTGTGCTGCATTAGTGACTTGGTGTGCTGTTGTGCTGTAGTAGTGATATCAGTGTCATGTTGTGCTGCAGTAGTGGCGTCAGTGTGCTGTTGTGCTGCAGTAGTGATGTCAGTGTGCTGTTTTGCTACAGTAGTGATGCCAGTGTGCTGTTGTACTGCGATAGTGACAACAGTGTGCTGTTGTGCTGCAGTAGTGACATCAGTGTGCTATTGTGCTGCAGTAGTGACATCAATGTGCTGTTGTGCTGCCGTAGTGATGTCAGTGTGCTGTTGTGCTACAGTAGGGATGTCAGTGTGCTGTTGTGCTGCAGTAGAGATGTCAGTGTGCTGTTGTGCTACAGTAGGGATGTCAGTGTGCTGCTGTGCTGTAGTAGTGACATCAGTATGCTGCAGTAGTGACATCAGTGTGCTGTTGTGCTGCAGTAGTGTTGTCAATGTGCTGTTGTGCTGCAGTAGTGATGTCGGTGTGCTGTATTGCTGCAGTAGTGACATCCGTGTGCTGTTTTGCTGCAGTAGTGATGTCACTGTGCTGTTGTGCTGCAGTAGTGATGTCAGCGTGTTGTGCAGCAGTAGTGACATCAGTGTGCGTTCTGCTTCAGTAGTGATGTCAGTGTGCTGTTTTGCTGCAGTAGTGATGTCAGTGTGCTGTTTTACTGCAGTAGTGACATCAGAGTGCTGTTGTGCTGCTGTAGTGATGTCAGTGTGTTGTTATGCTGCAGTAGTGATGTCAGTGTGCTGTTGTGCTACAGTAGGGATGTCAGTGTGCTGCTGTGCTGCAGTAGTGACATCAGTGTGCTGCAGTAGTGACATCAGTGTGCTGTTGTGCTGCAGTAGTGTTGTCAATGTGCTGTTGTGATGCAGTAGTGATGTTAGTGTGCTGTATTGCTGCAGTAGTAATGTCAGTGTGCTGTTTTGCTGCAGTAGTGACATTGGTGTGCTGTTGTGCTGCAGTAGTGATGTTAGTGTGCTGTTTTGCTGCAGTAGTGATGTCAGTGTGCTGTTGTGCTGCAGTAGTGACATCGGTGTGCTGTTGTAGAAACATAGAAACATAGACTTTGATGGCAGATAAAGATCACTTGGCCCACCTAGTCTACCCATTTCTCTACCTAGAGGATAAGCTGCAGATCCTATTTAACCAACAGCCTATTTCTTCCTACCCCCACAAAAAATTTCTTATGTCTGTCCCATGCATTCTTGAATTCTCCCACAGTTTAGACCCCACAACCTCCTCAGGAAGGCTGTTCCATATGTCCACCACCCTCTCTGTGAAAAAATACTTCCTCACATTGCCCCTAGACCATCCCCCTCTATCTTCAAATTGTGTCCCTTGTTCTTGCACATCTCTTTTTGAAAGATGCTACCCTCTTGGACTTTGTTGATTCCACTGAGGTACTTAAACGTTTCTATCATGTCCCCTCTCTCTTCTTTCCTCAAGGGTATACATATTAAGCTCCTTTAGTCTCTCCTCATATGGCTTCTCTTAACGACTCTGCACCATTTTAGTTGCCCTCCTCTGAACTGCCTCCATCCTGTCTATGTCCTTGTGGAGATGGGGTCTCCAGAACTGGATGCAGTACTCAGATGGGGTCTCACCAACTGTCTGTACAGGGGGATAACAACTTCCTGTTTTCTGCTGGTGATACCTCTCCCTATACATCCCAGTGTCCCCCAGCCCTCCCTACTGCCTTTTCACATTGCTTGCCAACTTTAAGGTCATCTGATATGATTACCCCAGGTCCCTGTCCATTTTGTTGTTGTTACTACCTCCCCCATTGTGTAATCTTCCCTGGGTTTTGCTTTCCAGGTGCATTACTTTGCACTTCTTTGCATTGAATCCAAGCTGCCATACTTCTTACCATTCCTCCTACCTTGCCAGTCCCTTCTCATCCTTTCCACCTCCTTGTGTATCAACCCTGTTGCAGATCTTTATGCCATCTGCAAAGAGGCATACTTTCCTTCCAGTCCCTCTGCAATGTCACTTAAAGACATTAAAAGGACTGGACCAGTACTGATCCTGTGGTACCCCACTAGTAACCCTTCTTTCTTCAGAGTGGACTCCATTTTCAATTACCTTCTAAGTCCTGTTGTTCAGTGAATGTTTTACCCAGGCTACCACCCTGGGACCCACTCCAAGGCTAGTTAATTTGACTACTAATCTTTGTATGGGACTGTGTCAAATGCCTCGCTAAAGTCTAGGCAGGCCATGTCCACAGCCCCTCCCTGGTCTACTTTTGGTCACCCAGTCAAAGAAATCAATTAGATTAATCTGACATGACCTTCCCACTGTGAACCCATGCTGTCTTGGGTCCTGTGCCCCACTGGCCTCTAGGTACTCAACAATTCTTTCCTTCAGAAGTGATTCCATCACTTTCCCCTACCACAGAGGTCAAACTGACAGGTCTGTAGTTTCCTGCCTCTGTCTTGGTCCCACTTTTGTGAAGGGAATCAGCCTTCTTCCATTCCTCAGGTAACACACCATCCTCCCATGATTTGTTAAAAAGGGTAGTCAGTGGTGTCACTAGTTCTCTGCTTAATTCTTTTTAGAATTCTGGGGTGAATTCCATCTGGCCCCATTGTTTTGTCCATCTTCAGTTTTACTGGGTTATTTCAGAACCCTTTCTTCTGTGAAAGGACTGGGATTGACCCCTCTCCATAGTGCTTCTGTTAATTGGATTAGGCACCTTCCTCACTTCCTCTTTTTGTGAATACTGAATAGAAGTATTCATTCAGTATCCCTGCTTTTCACTGTCACTCTCTGCCCACCCACCATCCATTCTATTCAGCCTCACTATCCCTCCCTTTGTCTTTCTACACTCCCTGATGTACCTATAAAGGTTTTATCCTCTTCTTAACCGAGTTGGCTATCTTTTCCTCGGTTTGTGCCTTTCTATTCTGACTACTCTCCCTGCTTCCTTCTGCCTTAACTGGTACAGTTCTCTGTCCTGCTCCTTATGTGTTTCCTTATACTTCCTAAATGCTATATTTTCTCTCTAACCTTCACACTACCTCTTTTGAGAACCATAGTGGCTTTTTCTTTCATTTTGATTTGTTTATTTGCTTCACACAAAGGCTTGTTGCCTCTGTGATGGCAGTTTTGATAATTCCCATTGTTGCTCCACACCTCCTTCTAGCCTGTTTGCTAGTGCTTTTCTAAGGCACTCTCCCATCTTGCCAAAGTCAGCCCTCCTGAAGTCCAGAACCCTCACTTTTGTATGGCTTGACTCTGTGGCTGAGTTTATCATGAACCACACTGTTTGGTGGTCACTTGTTCCCAAATGGCTACCCACTTCTAGATCTGAGATCCTGTCATTGTCCCCATTTGAAAGTATGAGATCTAAGATTGCTCCCTCATGAGTAGGTTCCAAAACTAACTGTCTGAGGCATGCCACCTGAAGGGCATCAAGAATGGCCCTGCTTTTGGATGTAGCTGCAGCAAAGGTGCTCCAGTTAGCATATGGCATATTAAGGTCCCCATCAACAGTATCTCCCTTTCTCTGCCATCCTAAGTATGCCTTCTATCATATCCTTGTCCATTCCTCCCCCCCTGACATGGGGATCTGTATACAACCCTGTGCAGATTGTGGTGCCATTTCCAGTCTCTAAGGTGACCCACAGTGCCTCCTCTCCTCCCTGTTTACTCTTTTGTTCAGTTTTCTTTTATCCCTTCCCTTACATGAGAGTTACTCCCCTCTTCTGCCCTCCCTGTCTCTCCTGTAGGTTGTGTAGCCTGGTATGTAAACATCCCAATCATGATTCTCTGTGTACTATGTTTCTGTGACTGCTACAATATCCAGGCATCCCTCTTCCATCAAGGCCACCAGTTCAGGTAGCTTGTTGCCCAGACTATGGGTGTTGGTACTCAGTACCCTCCATTTCTTGATGGTCTTACCCTTTTGCCAGATCCCTATCCTTATTGTGTTTCTCACTTTCTCCATTTAACCCTGCACTTCTCCCTATCGACATCTCTATGTTGGTGTCTACCTCCTTAGTACCCTGATTTTTTGGGGGCTAGGATTTCCTGAACCTTTCCAGTGCCTCCCCTGGCTAGTTTAAATGCTTGCCAATGAAGCATTTAAACCTATCACCTAGGATCCTGGTTCCCTCCGGACAGATGCAGACCATCACACCAGTAGGCCTGCATCCCTCCAGGTGAGCTCCCAGTCCCCAATGAAGCCAAATCCTTGAGCTCTGCACCCATTTTTCAACCACTGATTGAATCCTATGGTGTGGAGCACCCTAGCCTCACCCATGCCATAGAACCAGGCAGCACCTCCGAGAAGGTTACCGTGTGTGCTATTTGTCTAGGCCCCTCCCATCTCCACAAATGTTTCTTGCACTGCTCTGATCCCTTTCTTAGCCAGGTCATTTGCCCTAGTTGGACAATGACAGCCAGCTCCCTCCTCTGTAGCTGCTCCTGTGATCCTGAGGATTCACTCCCTGTCCCTCAAGCCATGGCACCAGGCATGCACCTTACCTCCTTTCCCTTCCTCCCCAGGTCTACCTTCCTAACAATGGAGTCCCCACCTGAGTTGTTTCCTTCCCTGTGGGGTCCCATGCAACCCTCCTGTGGGTCTCCTTGTGGAGGTTCCCAGCATCCTTCTTGGTCTCCACTGTGGGTGCCTCCATAGAGGAACCACAATTTTCAGAATGGCATAGAAATTGTGGAGAGTACAACTGGAGGGATCGCCTCTGTTCCACCACCCTCACCCCACTCAAGCCCACTGTGGCCCAACTGCTCCTCTTTCTTGGCAACCTCCTGAGGCAACGTGTAGTGACTCTGGTGGTCCCTGGGTGGAGAGAAGGTCCACAAATCCTGGACAACTCAGCCTGGAGATGAGCAACCTCTCTCTCAGCCCAGAGAGGTGCCTGCAGATGGGACAACACTGCATCCTCCAGAGCGTCTCCCGGAAGACTGCTGCTCCACAACCGCTGCACTGCACCACTCCCATCATGTCTTTTTCTGCCCCCTAACTGTTATTTGGAATACTTACTCTTTCCTCTGTTTATTATTATTTTTCCCCTCCCTACTTACTTGCCTCTGTTCCCTTTAGCTCCTGATCTTCCTGTTCTGAGACAAGAAGTTTGTATATTTCTCAGTAGTCTCCTTACTTGTGCAGAGTCAGACCTCCAGCAGCTGGGGGATGGAGAGCTACTCTTGCCCTTCTAGGTTGGTGAGTCTTTGGTGGCTCTGTGATCATTCACTTCTTGCTCCCAAACAGGGAGTTCCTGTTGTCAGTTAAAACCTGTGCCTATAGAAGTATGACTGGTTTAGGGTGGGGTGGAAGAAGGAGGGAAGGAGGGCAATATAGTCCCAGTAGAAGTTTCAGTTATACCAGTAGCTCCTTCCTCCTGGTGTTCTGTCTGTTCTCTGGAAGAAGCTATCTAGGGCAGTTTTTAAATCTGGTTTTAACCTGGCTCCTTCTAGTTAAGCCACTCCCCTATTTTGCAAATCTTTCTACACTTAGTTAATTTCACAGATAACAATTCCTTCTGACACCTGTGACAAGCACCTAGATTAATACACAGATAACACAGATAACAGATAACAATTTACTTCAACTACCTCTGACAAACACACCTAACTCTTTTTTTACCCTAAATTGAAGGTCCCAGTACAAGAGTTCTAGTTCTTAGTCCCAGTAGAAGTTTGAGTTATACCAGTAGCTCCTTCCTCCTGGTGTTCTGTCTGTCCATGTTGTGCTGCAGTAGTGACATCGTGTGTGCTGTTGTGATGCAGTAGTGATGTCAGTGTGCTGTTGTGCTTGCAGTAGTGATGTCAGTGTGCTTTGTTGTGCAGCAGTAGTGACATCAGTGTGCTGTTGTGCTGCAGTAGTGATGTCAGTGTGCTGTTTTGCTGCAGTAGTGATGTCAGTGTGTTGTTTTGCTGCAGTAGTGACATCAGTGTACTGTTGTGCTGTAGTAGTGATGTCAGTGTGCTGTTGTGCTGCAGTGGTGACATCAGTGTGTATTTGTGCTGCAGTGAGTGATGTCACCACTGCAGCACAACTTCAAATACTGCCATACAGCTACTTCTCTATAGTCAGTCGAGCTGTAAGCTTTTCTTAACAAAACATTGAACTTACAGAAACAGCTACAGTTGGTAGCTGCACATTGAATCAATAATCGGAACCAGCCACAACCCTCAAGTTGCTCCCTCAGCTGCCGGGTCACTGAAAGGCAAGAGTGTCTGAAATGGGCATGAATGCCAATACACCATAAAACATAATATGGGCATCCTTACACATAAGCTGAGTCTCCATCTTGAGTTTTCTATGCCACCATGGAACCTCTCGAGCTTTGCTCTCGAGATTCCAGGTTGCCATCAAAACCTCTAAATGCAGACACAGACTTGTTGTATATAGCTGCCTATACATTATTGTCTATGTTGAAGTTTGAACAATTTGTTACATTAAAAATACACAAGCATAAGAAGAAAAAATGTATTTATTTTAATAGTCATTCATTTTCATTCTCTTTACTGGTAAAGTTTATTGATGGATAATATCCTTGGTTGTGCTCTGTGTAATGCATACAGTGGTGACACTTCACATTCTACAGCATCATCACTGACAGCAGTCAATCACAGCATCAGAAAACATACATAGGAAGCTTATATAGTAATACAGTAAACCGTAGTCTTTATTTCACATAGTGGGGTAACAGGTCCATATCATGGGTTGATACGTGGCAGGAAAAGTGAAAAAGCTTTGAATTTTCATGCAGAATACAAAATACCATTAGGACAGAGCCATATACAAGGTAGCCCTGTGCTGGTAACTTAAAACAAGATTTCATACTGTATATCTAAAGCGATAATAAAAATCGCATGCAATTTTGATACAAAGATACATAGAGAATGATGGCACAAAAGACCTGTCTAACCCATCCTGTCTGCCCACCCTACCTAACTACTCTACACTGCCCTAGTGGCAATCTGTCCCCTTTGTTTCTGTCCACCCTACCTAACTACTCTACACTTGCCTAGTGGTAATCCCTCCCTTTGTTTCTGCCCACCCTACCTAACTACTCTACACTGCCCCTAGTGGTCATCCCTCCTTTAATTTCTGCCCACCCTTCCCTAACCTCTACACTCCCTAGTGGCCATCCCTCCCTTTGTTTCTGCCCACCCTACCTAACTACTCTACACTGCCCTAGTGGCCATCCCTCCCTTGTTTCTGCCTACTCTACCTAACTACTCTACACTGCCCCTAGTGGTAATCCTCCCTTTGTTTCTCGCCCATCCCACCTAACTACTCTACACTGCCTAGTAGCCATCCCTTCCCTTTGTTTCTGCCCACCCTACCTACCTACTCTACACTCGCCTAGTGGCCATCCCTCCCTTTCTATATCTAAAGCGATAATAAAAATTGCATGCAATATTTGATACAAAGATACATAGAGAATGATGGCACAAAAGACCTGTTAACCCATCCTGTCTGCCCACTCTACCTAACTACTCTACACTGCCTAGTGGTAATCTGTCCCCCTTGTTTCTGTCCACCCTACCTAACTACTCTACACTGCCCCTAGTGGTAATCCCTCCCCTTTGTTTCTGCCCCACCCCTACCTAACTACCTCTACTGCCCCTAGTGGTCATCCCTCCCCTTTGTTTCTGCCCACCCCTACCTTCTCTACACTGCCCCTAGTGGTCATCCCTCCCTTTGTTTCTCCCACCCTACCTAACTACTGTGCTGCCACCTAGTAGCCATCTCCCTTTGTTTCTTAGCCACTCTGCTAACTACTCTACACACTGCTAGGTGACCCATCCCTCCCCTTTGTTCCTACCTACCCTACTAACTACTCTACACTGCCCCAGTAGCCATCCCTCCCTTTGTTTCTGCCCACCCTACCTAACTTTACTCTACACTGTCCTAGTAGCCATCCCTCCCTTTGTTTCTGCCCACCCTACCAAACTACTCTACACTGCCCCTAGTGGCCATCCTCCTTTGTTTCTGCCTCACTTCACCTAACTACTCTACACTGCCTACTGGTAATCCCTCCCTTTGTTTCTGCCCACCTACCTAACTACTCTACACTGCCCCTAGTGGCCATCCTCCCTTTGTTTCTGCCCACCCTACCTACCTACTCTACACTGCACCTAGTGGCCATCCCTCCCTTTGTTTCTGCCAACCCTACCTAACTACTCTACACTACCCCTAGTGGCCATCCTCTCCTTTGTTTCTGCCACCCTACCTAACTACTCTACACTGCCTTAGTGGCCATCCTCACCTTGTGTCTGACCACCCAACCTAACTACTCTACACTGCCCCTAGTAGCCATCCCTTCCCTTTGTTTCTGCCCACCCACTCTAACTACTCTACACTGCCCTTAGTGGCCATCCCTCCCTTTCTTTCTTCTCACTCTACCTAACTGCTCTACTCTGGCCCTAGGTGCCTTCCCTCCCTTTGTTTCTTCTCACTCTACCTAACTACTCTACACTGCCCCTAGTGGCCATCCCTCCCTTGTTTCTGCCTCCCCATACCTGAGTAGCCCCATATGTCTTTGAATTATACCTTCTTGTGATGCAAAGCATGGAAAAACGTTATAGAAAACTTTTATGCATGAGTAAGATCATGTGTTGTTCTTCGTTCTCATCTACTTTGGATCACTATGCTTTCATTTTACCCCAATTATTTACTCATTCTGTTATGCTTGACTGTAGAGATGTTGCAAAGTTGCTTCACCGGTGAAGCTGTGAAATTCCCTCACAAATAACTTCACAAATTAGAGAAGTGGAACTTTTTCCACGAGGTGAATAAACTTTGCTCAAGAAGTTGTCACTTTGTGAGGAAAAAAGTGCCACTTTGCACATGAAACTTTGTGAAAATGGCAAAGTTAATAGTTGGTGATGCCAACTAGAACTTCTAAAATTTAGAGAAGTCTAGGTTTAGCAACCGCAGTATCTTCATCATCAAAGTTTAAATTGCCTGAAGCACCACTGTGGAACTGGGTGTTCAATTAAACAATAAGGCACAATAGGTGTGAGTTATTGGGGATTACTGCCTTGTGTGGTGTGTCATGAGAGCACAGCCAGTGACTTAACCACACAGAAATGGTAAATCACCCAATAACTCACACCTGGAGTGCCTTATTGTGATTATATAATGGTCCCATGTGTAAAATAATTTAAAATGTATTTAATTATGTTTTTTATAAATGCCATTCCTCAGCCATGGGTTATGCAGGATTTACCCATGGGTGGGGAACTTAGTGCTGACTATTCCCTTTAAACATTTGGGGTGGGGCTCTTAGTGCTGACTGTTCACCTTTAAACACTTGGAGGGGCACTTAGTGCTGACTGTTCCCCTTAAACACTTGGAGGGTGGGGCACTTAGTGCTGACTGTTTCCCTAGACACCTGGGTGTGTTGCTCTCAGTGCTGACTGTTACCCTTTAAACACTTGAGGGGTGGGGCTCTTTGTGCTGATTGTTACCCATTAAACCCTTAGGGTGGGGTACTTAGTGCTGGTTGTTCCCCTTTAAACACTTTGCTGTGGGACACTTAGTGCTGACTGTTCCCCTTTAAACACTTGGGTGTGGAACTCTTAGTGCTGACTGTTCACCTTTAAATACTTAGGGTGGGGCTTTTAATGCTGACTGTTCCCTATAAACACTTGGGGTGGAGCTCTTACTGCTGACTGCTCCCTTTAAACACTTGGGGTGGGGCACTTAGTGCTGACTGTTCCCCTTTAAACATTTGGGATGGGGCTCTTTGTGCTGATTGTTACCATTAAACACTTGGGGGTGGGGCACTTAGTGTTGACTGTTCCCTTTAAACACTTTGCTGTGGGACACTTAGTGCTGACTGTTCCCCTTTAAACACTTGGGGTGGAGCTCTTACTGCTGACTGCTCCCCTTAAAACACTTGGGAGGGACACTTAGTGCTGACTGTTCCCCTTAAACACTTAGGGTGGGGCTCTTAATGCTGACTGTTCCCTATAAACACTTGGGGTGGAGCTCTTACTGCTGACTGCTCCCTTTAAACACTTGAGATGGGGCACTAGTGCTGACTGCTCCCCTTTAAACATTTGGGGTGGGGCACTTAGTGCTGACTGTTCCCTTTAAACACTTGGGGTGGGGCACTTAGTGCTGACTGTTCCCTTTAAACACTTTGCTGTGGGACACTTAGTGCTGATTGTTCCCTTTAAACATTTGGGGTGGGGCACTTAGTGCTGATTTTCCCTATAAACACTTGGTGTGGGGCACTTAGTGCTGACTGCCCCTTTAAACACTTGGGGTGGGGCGCTTAGTGCTGACTGTTCCCCTATAAACACTTGGGGTGGAGCTCTTACTGCTGATTGCTCCCTTAAACACTTGGGGTGGGGCACTTAGTGCTGACTGTTCCTCTTTAAACACTTGGGGTGGGGCACTTAGTGCTGACTGTTCCCCCTAAACACTTGGGGTGGGGCTCTTAGTGCTGATTGTTCCCTTTAAACACTTGGGTGCAGCTCTTAGTACTGACTCTTTCCTTTAAACACTTGGGGGTGGGGCACTTAGTGCTGACTGTTCCCCTTAAACATTTGGGGTGGGGATCTTAGTGCTGATTGTTCCCCTTTAAACACTTGGAGAGCGGCACTTACTGCTGACTGTTCCTCTTTAAACACTTGGGTGTGCAGCTCTTAGTACTGACTGTTCCCTTAGGCACCTGGGTATGTTGCTCTCAGTGCTGACTGTTCCCCTTTAAACATTTTGGATGGGGCTCTTAGTGCTGGCTGTTCCTTTTAAACACTTGGGGAAGGGCTCTTAGTGCTGACTGTTCCCTTTGACACTTGGGTGTGGAGCTATTATTGCTCACTGTTCCCCTTTAAACAGTAGGGTGTCAGGCTGTTTGTGGTGACTGTTCCCCTTTAAACAGTAGAGTGTCAGGCTCTTTGTGCTGACTGTTCCCTTTAAACAGTAGGGTGTCAGGCACTTTGTGCACACAATCTACAGGAGGGACAGGGAGGGTAAAAGAGGAGGAGGAGTAGCTCTCTATGTAAAGGAAGGGATCAAGCAACAGAACTAAAGAGTAAACAGGGAGAAGATGAGGCACTTTGGGTGACCCTGGAGACAGGAAATGGCACCACAATCCGCATGGGGTTGTATACAGACCCCCATCTCAGGGAGGGAATGGACAAGGAAATGATAGAAGGCTTTCTTAGAATAGCAGAAAAGGGAGATATTGTTGATGGGGGACCTGAATATGCCAGATGTTAACTGGGCGTCTTTGCTGCGCACATCAAGACCAGGGTCATTCTTGATGCCCTACAGGGGCATGCCTCAGACAGTTAGTACTGGAACCCACTCAGGAGGAACAATCTTGAACCTGGTACTCTCAAATGGGGATGGAGAAAGAATCTCAGATTTAGAAGTGGGTAGCCATCTGGGAACAAGCGACCACCAAGCGGTGTGGTTCACGATAAACACAGCCATACAATCAAGCCATACAAAAGCAAAGAGAACTGGACTTTAGGAGGGCTGACTTTGGGAAAATGAGAGAGTGCCTCAGAAAAGCACTAGCAAACAGGCAAGAAGGAGGGGTGGAGGAACAATGGGAGTGATCAAAACAGCCATCACAGAGGCAAAAAGCCTTTGTGTAAAGCAAATCAATAAAACACAATGAAGGAAAAAAACTCTATGGTTCTCAAAAGAGGTGGCAGAGAAGGTTAAGGAGAAAAGGACAGCATTCAGGAAATATAAGGAAACACAGATGGAGCAGGACAGAGAACTTTATCAGTTAAAGCAGAAAGAGGCTGGGAAGGCAGTCAGAATAGCAAAGGCCAAACCGAGGAAGGATAGCCAATTCTGTTAAGAAGGGGATAAGACCTTTATAGGTACATTAGGGAGCCAAGAAAGACCAAAGGAGGCATACTGAAGCTTAATAAAGGGAGGGAATGTGGGTAGAGTGACAGTGAAAAGCAGGGATACTGAACTAATATTTCTGCTCAGTTTTCACAAAGGAAGAGGAGGAAGTTACCTAAATCAAACAAAGAAACACTCTGAAGGCGGGGGTCGATACCAGTCCATTTACAGAAGAAAGTTCTGAAAGAACTAATAAAATTGAAGGTGGACAAAGCAATGGGGCCTGATGGGATTCACCCAAGAATTATAAAAGAACTAAGGGTAGAACTAGTGACACCGCTGACTACTCTCTGTAACAAATCATGGGAGGATAGGGTGGTACCTGAGGACTGGAGGAGGGCAGATGTGATTCCTCTTCACAAAAGTGGGAGCAGGACAGAGGCAGGAAACTACAGACCAGTTAGTTTGACCTCAGTGATAGGGAAAATTATGGAATCACTTCTGAAGGAAAGAATTGTTGAGTACCTAGAGGCCAGTGGGGCACAGGACCCAAGGCAGCATGGGTTCATGATGGGAAGGTCATGTCAGACTAATCTAATAGATTTCTTTGACTGGGTGACCAAAGTAGTAGACCAGGGAGGGGCTGTGGACATGGCCTACCTAGATTTTAGCAAGGCATTTGATACAGTCCCACACAAAAGATTAATACACAAGACAGCCAGCCTTGGTGGGTCCCAAGGTGGTAGCCTGGATAAAAATTGGCTAGACAACAAGATGCAAAGGGTAGTAGTAAATGGAGTACACAGTGAAGAATGGAGGGTTATTAGTGGGTACCGCGAGGTTCAGTACTGGGACCGGTCCTTTTAATGTCTTTATAAGTGACATTGCAGAGGAACTGGAAGGAAAAGTATGTCTCTTTGCAGATGACACAAAGATCTGCAACAGGGTTGATACACAAGATGGAGTGGAAAGGATGAGAATGGACTTGGCAAGGTTGGAGGAATGGTCAAATGTATGGGAACTCAGATTCAATGCAAAGAAGTACAAGGTAATGCACATGGGAAACAAAACCCAGGGGAAGCATACACAATGGGAGGTGAGATACTGACAACAGTAAAAATAGAAAGGGACCTGGGGTAATTATATCAGATGATCTAAAGGTGGGCAAACAATGTGAGAAGGCAGTAAGGAAGGCTGGGGGATACTGGGATGCATAGGAAGAGGCATCAATAGCAGAAAACAGGAAGTTGTTATGCTTCTGTACAGACAATTGGTGAGACCCCATCTGAGTACTGTGTGCAGTTCTGGAGACCCCATCTCAGTAAAGACATAGACAGAATGGAGGCTGTCCAGAGGAGGGCAACCAAAATGGTGCAGAGTCTACACCAGAAGAACATCTAAGAAAGACTACAGGAGCTTAATATGTATACCCTTGAGGAAAGAAGGGAGAGAGGGACATGGTAGAAACTTTCAAGTACCTCAAGGAATTAACAAAGTCCAAGAGGGTAGCATCTTCCAGAAAATGAGATGTGCAAGAACAAGGGGGCACAATTTGAAGATAGAGGGGACAGTTCAGAGGTAATGTGAGGAAGTGTTTTTTCACTGAGAGGGTTGTGGATGCATGGAACAGCCTCCTGAGGAGGTTGTGGAGTCAAGAACAGTGGGGACTTCAAGAATGCATGGGACAGACATAAGGCAGTCCTAGTGGGGGTATGGAGGAAGTAAGCTGTTGGTTAACTAGGATCTGTAGCTTATCTGTTAGGTAGGAAAATGGGCAGACTAGGTGGGCCAAGTGGTCCTTATCTGCTGTCAAATTCTATGTTTCTATGTTCCTCTTTACACACTTGGGGTTGGGGTTCTTTTTATCACATCTGTGTTTTCCTCCCTCCAGCCACTGACCTGCTGTTAATCCAGCCACTGCTCCACTTCTCCAAATGATCCCAGAGTTACGTCCACAGACCAGTTAACATGCATCTGTACCTGTGAAAGGACCCCCGGTCCCTGCACCAGACCAGGAACTAATACCGGCATGTGGCTTGTACCAATGAGCCCCAGCTGGTTGAGGAGACTGTGGCTATCCAACTGCCATGGTCAATGCTGCCATTTTCCTCCTTGTAGCTCTTTCTCCTGGTGTGCAGGAGTGTCATGACATTGAGCACTGATGTGCAGACGTCTGCTGCTCTCCTCCCTTACTGCACCAACTCTAGCAGTGTCCTCGGTCATCACCAAAGGCTGCTGCAGAGCGATGGAAGCCACATCCTCCCGGGATAGGAGAGTAGTCCTCCAGATGCTCAGTCCCTCTACTGCCGTCCCCTGACAACCCGGGCTCACATCCAAACCTGGGTCTCCAGTGGGCATGAGGTGTGGTGTCCAGAGCCTCAACCCTCAGTGACACCGAGCCAGCTGTGGGTGGGGTTCTTTGTGCTGATTGTTACCCTTTAAACACTTGGGGTGGGGCACTAAGTGTTGACTGTTCCCACTTAAACCTTTGAGTGTGGGGCTCTTAGTGCTGACTTTTCCACTTTAAACACTTGGGTGTGGTGCTCTTAGTGCTGACTTTTCCACTTTAAACACTTGGGTGTGGTGCTCTTAGTGCTGGCTGTTCCACTTTAAACACTTGGGGTGGAGCTCTTAGTGCTGACTGTTCCCTTTAAACACTTGGGTGTGCAGCTCTTAGTACTGACTGTTTTCCTTTAAATACTTGGGTATAGGGGCTCTTACTGCTGACTATTCACCTTTATACACTTGGGGTGGTACTCTTAATGCTGACTGTCCCCTATAAACACTTGGGATTAGTGCTGACTGTTCCCCTTTAAATACTTGGGGTGGGGCTCTTACTGTTGACTGTTCCCCTTTAAACATTTGTGGGTTGGGCACTTAGTGCTGATTGTTCCCCTTTAAACACTTGGGGAGCTGTTAGAGCTGACTGTTCTCCTTTAAACACCTGGGTGTGGGTCTGTCAGTGCTGACAGTTACCTTTAAACTTTGGGTGTGGATCTCTTGGTGCTGACTATTCCCTTTAAACACTTGTGGGTGGGGCTGTCAGTGCTGACTATTCCCTTTAAACACTTGGGGTGGGGCTCTTAATGCTGACTGTTCCCTATAAACACTTGGGTGTGGGTCTGATAGTGCTGACAGTTTTTGAATTTAAACACTTGGGTGTGTGGCTCTCAGTGCTGACTGTTTCCCTTAAACACTAAGGTGTGGAGCTCTTAGTGATGACTGTTCCCCTTTAAACACTTGGGTGTGGAGCTCTTAGTGCTTGCATTTCCCTTTTAAGTATTTGGTTGTGGAGCTCTAAGTGCTGACTTTTCCCTTTAAACACTTGGGTGTGGTGCTCTTCATGCTGATTGTCCCCTTTCAACACTTGGGTGTGGGGTGCTTAGTGTGGCTGTTCCCCTTTCAACCATTGGGGTGGGGCCCTTTGTGCTGACTTTTCTGCTTTTAACACTTGGGTGTGGGGCTCTTAGTGCTGACTGTTCCTCTTTAAATACTTCAGGGTGGGGCCCATAGTGTTGCCTTTTCCCTTTAAACACTTGGGTGTGAGGCTCTTAGTTAAGACTGTTCCCCTTTAATTCATCGTCCTGGCATACTTCCCGTTTGTTGACTCACTGTTCTTAGCAGGAGACACATGAACAGTAAAGCTTGCTAAAGGGTGTTCTGAACAGACATCATAAACAACTTCCTGAGGTCAATCCCAATAAAGATGTAAATGAGGGGTCAACACTACTGCCAATAATGGGCAAAATCCTGCTCACCACATCAATAACCCTAAGGGAAAAGGACAGTGATGAGAAAAGTGCACAATGAATATCCCAATATTAAATGGTGCGGATAATAAAAGGAAGGTAATGGCAGATACCACCATTATAAGATTCACTGTCATGTGCGAAGGAAAGAATTTCTCTGCAGTTTACTATTACCATTATGGTGCAAATGGCTATGATGAGAAACAGGAGGCAAATTTAGGACTATAAGTAAATCAGCATTGCCAAAAATGCTTTATTGTTTTCTTCCCCAGTGTTTTCAGAGTGTCTTATGAAGATGATGTGAGAAATCATAGTGCTAAGAATACTCAGAGCCCACTGAATTGCACAAACTACTGGCGGATACATTTCTAGAGCAGTGGCATCGGAACCACATAAGGCAAACTACACCCACACATCGATCAACGCTTAATTATGGTGAGGAAGAGTGTCCCTGCTTCCATAGACAATCATTTGAAGAATGGATGTGATCATTTTATAAACAAAGTCTTCTCCCAATGTGCACCTGAGAGCCTAACAATGACGGTAAAGCCAGTGATAGTGAGGTAGAGCAGATCAGCAACTGACAAGTTCAAGATATAAATGGTAAAACTGTTTCTTTTAATCTTAAGGGAAAGAAACCAAATGACGACCCCATTGCCGATCATTCCCCACCACAGATGTACTAAGCAAGATACAGTAGAAGATAAAGTATAAAGTCTTTTCCTGAGCTTCAGGACACGCACTGCCATTACAGCTTGCAGGAGATGGCGGTGAAGGTGTAATTGGAAGCCGCTGTCATTCATGGTGGATCCCACGCTAGCTGGATGCCCTGTTTTCTTGCCTCAATGTCCTTCAATAACAGAAATGAAAATAGCAAAATGTAATTCATACATACGGTACATTCATAGTATAAGCACAAGATTTCATGCAACTGTTCCGATCCCAGATCTTGCCAGTCGCCCTCCACCCCTCCCACCAACCATGGCTCCTCAAGCTGTTTCCTCTGGGGCTCCCCACCTCTACTTTTCTCCCCAGTTATGGGTTGTTCACTGTTCCTACTCAAGTACAATTTTATCATCTACAGGCACCTTTGTTCTGTATTACGTTGCACGAATAGTGTGGATTGTACAACTGTTATTGCACTGTAGTTTTGCGACTTACTTTGTTGTGCTATATTATTTAACTCAGAATATTGTTGATGCACAAAAGTGGTAATGTATTTTTTTTTTACGTTAATCTTTTTCTCCCTGGGTCCCCAGTCGGCTCACTTCTGCGGCTACCCACCTAGCCCCATACCTCAACATCAGGCTGAATTCCCATCTTCCCATACAGTTTCCCCTTCATGGCAGAGCAGTGAGGAGCCCCGACTCAACTTACCTCAAACAGGATCCAGTGCCTGGGAAGTGCCATTCAGGGTTGGGGCCTGTGGTGGGTAGCCATTCCTCTGCATTGACAGGGGACCATTTTCCTGGCTTCTGATTGGATCCCCTGGAGAAGGCATGCAATGATGCGAATGGAGAGTACACATGCATCCACATGTACTCCCTCCAGGTGTCGGCCCATCTCTACCCCTTGTCTGCAGTGTTGGTGAGCTGCCCCTAGCCTCCACTAGGAGCCAGTCTGGGACTGACCACTGGCCTCTCCCTCCCCAGAAGGAGAGCAGTCCCTCAGATGCTCAATCCTTCTCCTCCTGCCAACCCCTGGTGGCCGTGCTCGTTCGAACACAGGTCACAAGAGTAGCATGAGGTAAGCATCCAGCACCTCAGTCCTTAGCACCACCGAGCCAATGGGTAATGTTTTTTTAACCTTGGGGTTGCGAAACCTAATGCTCACCCCATTCTCCTACACTGTACCCATCTTACCTTACTCATGGAATGGGGTGAGCATTATGGTTCACAACCCCAGCAGCACACCCTCACACCTGTTCCTGTATGCAGGGTGGGAGTGGGGTCTTAGGGATGGACGTCAAGGGTGGGGTGGGGTCTTAGGCTTGGGAACCCTAAGTTCATATTTCCCTACTTTTAATGGCTGAACCCTAATGGTACATTAACAAATTTATTTGCAATTTATTTCCTTACTTTTGATATAGTATAATAGGATCCTTATTTTATTTGTTTATTTTTGAGTTCTAGGAGCAAACCTTTGAGCTAGAAGCTCATTTACAAAGGTTCCACGTCAGAAGAACATTTTGACAACAAATAGACAACAGTACATGAATTTCAAAATGAGACCAACACAGAGAATATAAATGCAGTGAAGTACATAACGGTTAACAATACAGATGAATGTAGGTTACATACAATGCAAAAAGAGCTGTAAGACTTGACCTATTAAGCTGAATAACAATTCATTGTCAAGGTATAGAGAGGGACAGGGAAGGGGAGATGAAGTGGTGGGAATAAGTGCATCAAGGAGAAGATGAGCAGATGTGTCAAGGAGGAGATTTGGCAGAGGAAGTTAGGGCTCACTGTGGGGGTGGGGGTGAGGGTGGAAGAGCATGGGGTGAGAGGGCAGGAGGAGGGTAAGCAAGGAGAGAATGGGTTAGCAGTCACAGCTGCTCAGGTTGGCCAGCAATCACAGCTTCTCCAATTAATTAGGAGCTGGTGAAGTTTTATTTAAATGGCCCCAGCTTTTGCTCACAGGTTATTTCCATAGGGAGTTCATTAAGCCAGAAGGGGCAGGGTAAATGAAGGATCTTTGTGCCTGAGAGGTGCAAGAAGGGGACAATCAGAGATTGTCTGGCATGCACTTGATCAGTGGTGGTTTGGGGCTGGGATGAGGAGCTTCTGGGCGGTTGGAGGATAGGCCAAGACAAGTTCTCCCCTCCTCAGTAGACAAACTTGGTACTGTACTCTGCCTAGAAGGTTCAGCCAGTTAGTTTGCACAGACAGGTCACAGGTGTAGTTTAACCTGTTTGCACCAAGGAGCAGCCTGCAGGATTTATTTAGGGCAATAGTAACCCTTTTGAGTGTGGAGTCAGGGCTGCCTGTAGATTACTAATCTATAATCAATGATGGGCAGTATATAACTTTTTATGGTGGCGACAAGGCATCTTGGGTCAGCAATATCAGTTTCTGTATAGAAGGTCAGTTCTAGTCTAGGATTTACTACCTTTACAATTTGCTCTGAATGCTGAGCAAAGGAAGAAACTGTCCAGGTGACACCAAGATATCTGAAGGTTTGCACTTGCTCAGTTAGGGTGAGATGGTTATTGTGGCTTGTCAGCTGAAAGTCTTTATACTTATTGTGGGGTTCACAAATAACATTACCTTAGTTTTTTATAGTTCATTATAAGCTTTTACTGTGTGAACCAAGCTTCAGTAGCAGTGAAATCACTTTGTAGTTAAGACTCAAGTAGGTGAGGTCAGAGGTTTTAGAAAGATGACAGCATCATCTCGTAGAAAAGTATATGTTCTTTGCAGACAGAGGGAGTTTGTTAACAAAAGGCTGAACAAGACTGCTAAGAATTGACCTGGGAATCCCAGTGAGTACCTCCTGACTAGTAGAGAGTGCCCCACCAATTTTACTCTCTGAAACCTATTGCTGAGATAGCTCTGGAACCACCATACAGCTTCAGTGGAAAAGCCAATAGAGAGGAGTTCAGCAAGTAGTGATTCATGGCTAACAAAAGCCTTAGTAAGGTTGATGTAAATCACGCGGCTGCTTGATGACTGTCTAAAGCCCAGTGCAGGAACCCTGAGTGCTCCAGAAGGGCAGTGGAGGTACTATGTCCCTTGTGAAACCATGTTACTGTGGACATTGGATTCCATACTTATCCAAATAGTCAACAAGTTGGTTAACAATTATCCTTTCTAATGCCTTGGAGAGGGCAGTATCGATTTTGGATGGTAGTTCATGTGTGCGGTTCTGTCACCACATTTGTGGACTGGGGTGACCACTACAACTTTCAAAGCAGGGGAATTGTCCCAGCCATAGAGATAGGTTCAAATGTTTTGTTAGAGGTAGGAGCATTTCTTCAAGGGTAAGAGCCAGTAACTTAAGGTCCAATGAGTCACTACTGTGTCTGGTTTTGTCTAGTATCTGCAACATGTGCTTTCTGGCTTCAGGTACAGTGACTGCTTTAAGGTAGAAGGAGGGGGACATGAGAAGGACATGCTGTGTGTGGTCTGAGGTCCTGGTATATTATCGACAGATGATACAGGGAGATCGGACAACAGTATGCCACTAAGGTCAGTAAAAGCAACATTTAAGGGTATTGCAATGGTGTTAGGGTCCTGAGTGATCACACCATTCACCAGCAGCATGTAAGAAGAGGTTTTAATATTTTACCAGTAAGGTCCTTCATGTTCTCCCAGAATCTTTTGCCATTGTCTCAGGAATAGGTAGGCAGTCTTTAAAATATTGACATTTGTGCATCTGATTTGTCGGCTCCAGATGTTTCTGGCAGATCTGTATTTTGCATGTCTGCCTTTGTAGCAATAGCCTTGGCTCTGTGCCAGATATGGCCTCTGTTGGCCATAAGATTCAAAAGAATGGAGGTGAGCAATGAGTTGTGGACTTGCTTAATTTTACACTTTTAATCAGAGCATAGGTGTCACAGGCATCGCTAAACTTAGCAATAAAATAATCCAATGCCTGGTCAATATTTACTGTATAATGTAGAGTATAGTGGGGACCAGTCTATGAACCTGAGGAAGCCTTGAATGAGTTCAGCTGCCCACGTTTGAGGTTACAACCCAACATGATTTGGGGGAGGGGCTTAGCAGCATTGTTTGCCCAGTGGCACGTGACTTGGAAGTGATCACTAAGAGAGTCTACAAGTACTACGGTGTTTGAGACCCTGTCAAGCTGGTTTTGTGATTATCCAGTCAAGAAGAGACTACAAGATAGTGTAGTAGAAAGCCAAAATGAGATGGCTTGCATAGATTGTGAAAGCAGGATATGACCTAGAGAGGGGACAATGAGGAATGGTCTGTAAAAGAGGAAATACAAGAAAGGGATATGTAGAGCAATGGGGAATAGTTTAGAAACATACAATAGATATGAATCATTAATAAATTTGGATGAGGAATGTAAAAGTAACCAAACTGGTAAAGTGATTGAGGAATCAGGAGAATCAGCAATGCATATGACCTTCAGTCAGACTTATTAACTGCAGCTGGTGATAGAAACATACAAGGAAAGACTACTCTGGAGAGCGATGTCACTAATGGGAAAAGTGGTTATGTTCAAGGAACTGATGAAACAGTTACTAGAACAAGGGATCCAGTACCAGATGGACCTAATAACAGGATTCCTAGGGGTGACAACTCAGGAGACAGTAGCATGGATACTACACCTGCTACAGTTAATGATATACATACTTGCCAGATTACACACCTATTTCAAAAGACTATATATGTATTGGGGACTCAATAGTTAAATACAAGGACAGATGTACATCGAAGGAAGTAAAAAATGTTACTACAAGCTACTTTTCTGGGACCAAAATAAGTGATATTAGAGACATGCTTAAAAACATTATCAAGGAAAGAGATGGGCCTGCTACAATCATCCTGCTTGCAGGAGTAAACAACATCAAAAATCAATGTACAGAAGAAATACAGGAGGATATAAAAAAAGAGAGGAAGCCAAGGTTAAACTGCAAATTGGCATTGTCAGAGATTTTGCCAGTACCAGAGAGAATAATTATCATGGCCCAGACATTCAAAAGGGTTGCACATGGCACAACAGTGTTTACCATGCACAACCCACTGATGCCTTGTGCAATAATCAAAAGGGAAAAGTGTGCTGCACAAATCCGATGTGCCAGGCGCATCAGTAATGTATGCAGGCACAGGTGGGCGTGCCATGCATAACCTGCACAGCCTGATATTCAGCCGGGATGTGCAGAGCCATGCATCGCAACCCCTACCTGTGCCAGCACAAAGTTAAGCCCAAAAGGAACAATTGAAGGTCACCCACAGTTGCTGCCATTGCAGGGCACAACATGGCAGCTGCCACCTGTGGGTGGCCACCTGAGTTCCAGCTGCACCTGGCAGTGCCCCGCCTGATCACAGGCATTTGTAAAATAAGATGTCGTCCAATATCCCTGGTGGTCCAGTGGACCGTACTCTGCCTGATCATGGGCATCTGTTATAATAACACCCCCAGCCAATATTTCTGGTGGTCCAGTGGACCAACTGCTGCCCAGTCATGGGCATCTGTTTAATAAACCCACCCAGCCAATATTCCTGGTGGTCCAGTGTACAGATTGCCGCCCGATCACGGGCATCTGTTTAAATAAACTCCCCAGCCAATATCCTGGTGGTCCAGTGGACTGATTGCTGCCCAATCACAGGCATATGTTTAACAGAAAATGTCCTATTACCCTGGTGGTCTAAGGTATCCCCTCCCAACCCACCCACTGGGCCCCGCCCTGCTCCCCGGTCAGCGGCAGGTGGCAGCACCCACCTGCCACCCCACCGCCCGCCGACTGACATCTCGGTAGGGCTGCACATTCCTTTTGATAAGGTCCCACATCACACTTCAATTGATAAAAGGTAAAATTAAGGACTGATAGTAGGATTACAAACTGGACAAACAATTGGTTATCTGATAGATATCAGAGAGTGAAGTACTAGGAAAATGTTCAGCACCCATCGAGGTATCGAGTGGAGTTCCATGGGGGTTGCTGCTGGGACCGGCTCTGTCTTCAATTTTCATTAGTGACCTGCAGGTTGATAAAAAAAAATGACATTATTAAGTTTGCTGATGATATTAAATTACGTCGACCAACTGAAACTGTAGAACAGCAACAGGATATGTCATGGGACCTAAAGACAATTGAGGATTGGGCAGTTAGAAATAAAATGCCCTTTAGTGTGCAAAAATGTGTTAGCATGCAACTGGGGAGAATTAATATCTCACAGTCTTAAGGTTTAAATGGCGTAATATTAAAAAGAGCATCTAGTGAAAAGATTGCAGGATCATTTGGATAATAAGTCAAATTTTGACAAACATAGATCCCATATGTTATCTAGAGCAAACTATATGATGTAAATATCAACAGATGTTTCATAAACTGATGAACTGTAGGTTGCCATTGTACAAACTGTATGTAGATTTTACCTAGATTACAGATCCCAGATATAGAACCCGTATAAGAGAGGTGAAATTAATAAATTAGAAAAGATACAATGGAGATCCACAAAGTCAATAGGTTCCTTAGGTAACCTGAAATATGACGATAGGTTATGTAAAACTGGTTTGTTCTCTTTAGAGCAGAGAAGGTACAGGGAGATCTACTGATGCTCAGTAGAGTGGTTTGTGTAGGAGCAGTGGTTTAGTAAATTGCGGAGTTGGTTGACTTACTATAAAGGGCAGTGCTCACCAGGGTGGTGGAGCAGTGGTGTATTTGATTGTTTCTAACAGTCACCAGTGCTTGTAACACCACCACCTTCCCTCATCCCGCCCACCCAGGCGTGGTGTGGCATTTCCTTTATAGTCAAGGTTCTGACATTACTTCCTCAACAGGTCTTGAGGGCAGAACTGTCATATTCTTAATTACCCAGCACAGTGCATAAAGGGTAGTACACACAAAAAAAATTATATATTACTCATTGTATATTATAAGGAAGAGGGACATGTGAGGAGTGGCTTAGGGTTGTCAGCCCTAACTCTTAACCCATTCTATAAGTGCATAAACTGACATGGGTACAGTATATGAGAATGGGAAGTAACATTATGGCTGATGACCCAAGGCACACCCCAACACCGGTTGGTGTGTGCAGGGAGCAGGTGGGGTGTTTGGGTTGAAACTCTAATGTTGTATTTCCTCCTTTTTATGGTTTGATATCAGCCCTAACTGATACATTATCATAGCTTTTGCAAAGAATTTACTTATTTTTGAGATAGTGTAATCATAGCCTTATTTGCCTGAGGAAGAGCAGAGCTCTTCAGGCCCTGTGCTCCCATTCCTTCCATAGATGCATTTATGTATCTCACTGCAAAGAGCCCTGCACTCCAATTAATAGGACAACAGTGATCAAATTGCCAGCATAGCCATCTTATTACCCCTCTTATACCTGGTACAGAACATTTCAAAACCCCACCAAAATGTAATTCTGTGCAACTAGAACACCATTCCATGCCACGGTGCAAAACACATTTTGACTGGGATTTGAAAAATGATGACTCTGACATACATGAGGTGGGGTAATAAAGATCTATGTTGAAAGTTTGGGGTCAAAGTCATTAAAATTTCCAAAGTTTCAAGTGCATAGCAAAATTGTAGCAAGTTTATTTATTGAAATGTTTCACCAGGAAGGCACGCTGAACAACAAATTGCTCATCTCCCAGTGCAACCCTGGGGTAGGGGAACATGAGGATCATTTACAGAGATTTGGAACAATACAAATTTACATTAGATTACATTCAAATAATTTGAGCAGACTGTATAGGAGTAATGAAATAGTGGGATGCTAACAGTTTTGAACTAGATAGATACTACACCAACACTTTTGGACTAGATAGATACAACACAAAATAACATTCAGGCATACACTAAATGACACAACTGTGTAGTTAGATAATGGCTGAACAGAATTGTTGTAGTTTGATCTAGGGAAGTTAGTGAGGAGTAAACACAGGCAGAACAGGTCAGCTAAGGCATAACAGAAGTGCAAGTTAACTACAAGTGCAGTAGAGATTAGGGGTCAGCTATGGCTGGGGCTGCATAAGGGGAGAAGGGAAGGTGATAGAGGTAAGGTATGTCGGTAGGCAGAGAAGCAGGGAGGGTGGTGGAAGGGAAGGAACAAGGAGGCGAAGGAAGAGGTAGGAGGAGAAAGGTCTACTGGGGCATGACCACTCCAGTATGTTGAGGACCCTGACTACACAAGGCAGTGGTCAAGGACAACAGGAAGGGAGCAGTTGTGGCAGTGAGAGGTAGCATATGATATGGGGAAGCAGGTTATAAGCAGTAAGAATAGTTTTCAGAAAAACAGAAGAGAGGTGAAGGTGAGAGAGAAGAGGGCGAATTCCAGCCCTTCAGGATG
Organism: Neoceratodus forsteri; assembly: GCA_016271365.2. Lineage (NCBI taxonomy): Eukaryota > Metazoa > Chordata > Ceratodontiformes > Ceratodontidae > Neoceratodus > Neoceratodus forsteri. Next base: position 34,906,575 of record JADMNL010000033.1, read on the forward strand.
TGGAGAAGTGGTCATAGCTTTGCCATTTTTATATATTCTGACCCACATTTTCAACATAACCTTCTTGATGCCATCTCATGCACAATATAGAGGTCATTATGCAAATCCACCTTAAAGGTGAATTCACCCTTTCAGGTGGGAGTTGATAACAACAATATTTTGTTCATGGTGGGGTCCCCAAAGGCTATGTTGATATTCTGGTGTGCAAATATGCAAAAATGGCAAAGTTATGCACCAAGTAAGAACATAGACAGGGTAGAGAAGGTTCAGAGGAGGGCAATAAAGATGGCACAGGGATTGCATCCCAGATCCTATGAGGACAGGCTGAAGGACCTGAATATGTACTCCTTGGAGGAGAGGAGGAGAGGGACATGATAGAGATGTACAAGTACCTTCGAGGGAGGAACATGGTGCAGGAAAACACTATTTTCCAGCAAAAAAGATGTACTAGGACTAGAGGTCATGGGATGAAGCTGGAGGAGGGCAATTCAGAGAAATGTAAGAAAACTTTCTTTACAGAAAGAGTGGTGGACAAGTGGAACACCCTGCCTGAGGAAGTGGAGGGATGAAATAATCACAGGATTTAAGAATGCATGAGATAGGCATAAGAAATCCTGGAGGTCAGAGTAAGGGGCAACAGACTTCTAGAAAAACTTAAAGTGATCTTACAAGCTCAAATGGGCAGACTGGGTGGGCCATAGGCCTTACCTGCCGACAGTATCTATGTATCTATGTAAAGTTGAAAATTCTATTTGAAATACATTGAGTTCCCATATGAAAGAAGATCTTGGTTCATGAGTCGACATATGAAACAAGATCTTATTTCATATAACTATTCTGAATAAAAGAATTTCAGTGTTAAATAAAACACATTTTAAGGACATTTTCAAACAGTACAGTGCAGAATGTACTTAAGGGTCCAATAAGCATGCTACATGTGTTGGTTCTTCCTTAGAATATCATTTTGGGGTTTCAAATTTGAATTTTCAGACAAAAATGAAACAAGATGTGACCATACAAAAGGAATTTTCCCATATGAAACAGGATTCCTTTTTCGTTTCATATAACTATCTTTTAGTGCTTACTGACCATGCTCAGAAATTTTTTCAACTTTTAAATTGCAGTAACTTAAAATGGCTTATTATTTTTCACCAGGCCAGCAAAAGGTACATCTGTGGGGTAGTCCTTTCTGCCTTACAAATTTCAGACCGAAAAACAAATTGTCTGGCCTATAGGCAAGTTCAAAGAAAAAATCAGCAAAGTCAATGAGCGACAACGTTTTTTTTTTCACCTTTCTGTAATTCATAAACCACGCATCTGACCAGAATGTAACTTATCACATCAAGAGACCTACTCCACAGGACAGTGCATACCAAATTTTGTGCACATTCATTGAACAGTTGCAAAGTTACTAAAGTGTAAAATTTTTAGTTTAACATAGATATTATAGGGTGTTTATGGTTGAGTAGGCACTTTAATGTCAAACTCCAATACTTGCGTTAATAACTTTGCAACTGTTCAGCGGTTGCATGCAATTTGGAATACATAGACTCGTGCAGTAGATCTCTTGATTTACCAAGTTGCATTTTGGTCAGAGATACAGTTTTGCACACTGAAGCACTGAATAACACATTTTCGCCAGTTTTGACATGGGTTTTGCCCATGGCGCTGCAACTCCACCGTTTGATGTTTTGGTCTGAAATTTGTAACATGGAAAGAGTTTGGGTCAAAGAACAATCCAGTATTAGTTTGGTTAAAAAATATTAATCTGTTTCAAAGTTATTTAATTTTAAATTTTTGGGTTCTGAGCATGTTCAGTTCACTCCAAAATTTATATTACAGTTTACAAGAGGATTAGGCTCACGGTCAAGGATTATGTCAGCTCGTGAATGAGGATTTAAAAATCCTCATCTGCCAGAAAATTCTTTGTCCATGAGCCTCCAACTATTTTCTTTTTCCACCCAAACAAAATGTCATAGCTTTCTCCACTGGTGACTTCTTCTTGTAATAATGCATGGATTTTGATCAGGGCAATGCCTCTACAAACCCATACGTTTGGTTTGCTTCATTTTGTCCAAAAACAGCAGTGTTAAATTTAAAAACTCTTTGTCTGCAACTGCTTCCGATCCTCTTGCATAGCTGGCAAAATCCAGTCTCGAGCCAATCCTCCTCGAGGTTGCAAAATCCTTGACCGCCAGTTAGGGACCAGATGACCCTTCTCACAGACAAAATTGACTGACAGTCAAGGATTTTGCTGCCTCACGAAAGAGGATCAGCTGGCGGACTGGAATTTATCAGCTCACAAAAGATGATTGTTTTTGAATCCTCTTCGTGAGTTGACAAAATCACAGTCTGCGAGTTGTCAAAATCCTAGTTCTCTACCTGATCCTCTGTTGTGAGGAAGCAAAATCCTTGACCATCACTTTGTGACCAGATGACAAAATCTGATTATCAAGGATTTCTCATGGATGGGATTTTGACAGCTCACGAACAGGGATTGATCTGACAGTCGGAGATTTTGCTACCTCACAAACTAGGAATTTTGTAACTTTTAAAAAATTCCACTGCACTGTAAATTAATGGTTTGGTCTTTTGACTTGCAATTTTAGGGTATTAAGAGGATGCCCTAGAGATGTGAATTATGCTATTTAGGTGTTGGAAAGTTAAACAGTTATATAGACATGTCAGCATGAAGTTGAGATTTTCCCATAGGATAAAACTGTGGCACCTTGTGCTTTTTAGTTGCCCGTATCTCGAAAATGTAGTGAGATACAGGCGTTTCGCTACTTGTAGCAGAGATCACCTCAGGTGATCTAAGCATAGGAACAAGATTGGAAACCATAGACTACACCTGCAGTGGAATTTTTTAGTTGGTTGAATGGTTACTGAGATATTGGCAAATTAGTGTCAAAAGGGTTCCAAGTGTGCCTTTTCAGCACTTTTGGCACCCATATCTTGTACACGATGCAAGATACAGACTTGTAGATGTATCTTGCATGGATGTCTCACTGTCATGATTACAATGACACTTGAATTTTTCCTAGCTGCTACGGTTCCTGAAATATTGGCAAATTAGTGTTACAAGGGTTCCTTGCCCTACTAGGGCTGCTGTATGGCTCTGCAGCTATGAGTAAGTGGGATCCTTGCAGAGGCCAGAGGCCTGAGTCCCACAGATGCATATCATTATGCAGAAATGGACAGCATAGTGGGAGCACAGGGCCTAAAGGGCCCCACACTCCCACCAACACATGCTATTTACTAGTTATATTACACTTTTTCAAAAAGTAAAAATTCATTGCAAAAACTTCATTTAATGCATGTTAGGATTAAAGTGACAAAAGCGGAAATGAGACCTAAGGTTGAGCCCCAATCCCCCACCACCCATCCTCCACAGACTGACAGATGCGGGGTGTGCCATGTGGTCATGGGGCCTAACTCCCTCCATTCTCCTTTACTGTAGCATGTCAACCTGTTTACATGGAGTGGGGTGAGGTTGGGCCTCGTATCCCATGGCACACCGTGTCTGTCAGTTTGTAGGGGATGGGTTGCAGTGGTGGTGCACTTGGAGCTCAACCCTAACGCCTCATTTCCCCACTTTCTCTTTAACCTAACTGATGCATTAATGAAAGTTTTTATAATGAAGATATATATATATATATATATATATCTTCATTGAAATCCTCTGGGTTTTCCATTAAAAATGAAAAACTAATGGCTTTGAATATCCAACATGCTAAGTTTCATTTCTGAATATTAAAGAAGTGCAGTCACTGCATTGTAAATGAAAAAATCTGTTGCATTAATATGGTTCCATGTGATAAAGTAAAAGTAAAGATGACACTGGCAAATAAAGTCAAAGCAATAATGGCCCTGCATAAATGGTAACCAGTACAACACCGTTCCACAAAATCAGCGCAGCTTCTCTTCCTTTTCTCTTGAGGGACACTGCCCCTGCACTGCCCGTTGAGGGGCCTTCACCCCCATCCTTCCCCTATTATAAATAACTAGCACCAGGAGTCTGACACTGAGGAATGGGGAAACACTCAGGATGGGGGCTATGGCACTGGGCGATGCAGGTCAGGAGGGAGAATACTGCAGGGGCAAGGAGGGCAGAAAGGAAAAAGGTTGGGTGGGCAGATGGAATGGGACTTTACTCAGAACATAACAAAATAACAATAAAAATTATTCCTACCAGCCAGTCGAGCCTGGGGTCCCCTGGCTGCAAAGGCAGTGAGTCTCCCCCCACACCAAATGGCCACCTCAGACAGCACTCCAACATCAACCTACATACTGCAGGTATCTCTGACTCCTTGCCTACAAGAAAGTGCTAAAATTCATAGGTGCTCAAAAATCTATGTAGCTCATTTTGACCTCACTATTTTGACTTTGCTCTTATGTACTCATTCAAATGCACTCGCTTATATCACGGGATACAATGTAGATATTAAAAAAACTGAAAAATATGTTATTAGAATTGTTTAGTGCGTCTTTCAGAGCAGCTTTATTCTATCTATAGAAAACATTTTACTCGGACATTATACTGTACCAATACAGTGTTTACAGTATCAGTAACTCAGCAGGTTTCCACTCACCTGTGAGGCTGAATAACTGGAAGGCTATGGGTTCTAACACACACACAGAACTGGGGCTAAATCACAATATTGACACTAGTGCAACTTGAGGGTGCTGCATTCTTTGAGGTGCCATGGTTTTGAATGAGGTGTTAAACCAAGGTCCCACCTGCCTGTTCTGTTGTTCAGGTTAACATTAAAGATCCCATGGGACTTCTCAAAAGAGTAGGGAATTTCCATGATGTCCTGGCCAAATGTCCCTCACTGACAGCTTAATCGGATTCAATATTTTACGTTGCATCTGTACTCCCCGGACAAGGCTGAAAATAGGCAACATTTTCCAGTCATCCAAAACAAAATAAATAAAATAATTGCAGTAGAAGGCACATCGCAGCCTTCTCTTCTCTTCTCAAAACAAGTCTGTCCAACTTTAATTTACTATGTTAGCAATTCCAGTCTACTGCAGGACTTGTTCCCCAAGACTGGTGCTGGTTGAAAAGAAGAAAAAAAAACAGATACATTCTGGTCCCATAGGAAGTAATGTAATTTACAGGAAAACATAGGAAAGCATCTAAGGAGCTGCAGGAAACAGATGCTGAACTGAACAGGGAGATTTGAAGTGTAGAAGATTGTCAGCAGAGGTGGTGAAGAAGGTGGAAGAAGAAGAATCATCATTTATATAGCACTTTTCATACACACTGTATTTTAAAGCCCTTTACTAGCAGTGAGAACCTGGTAGTGAAATGACTGAATGTGTAGTAGCAGCTATCTCACACATCAACACCCCACAAGCCTTGAACAATAACATGAACTGGCTTTATGGGAAGGGAATGTTGGCCAGGACACTGGGGAAAATCTGCTCCTCTTTCAAAAGGGGCCTGGGGTTCTTTACTAGACCCCAAACACCCACCACAAAACAGCAAAGGTGGGCAGAAGGGACTTCAGTTTAGTATCTCACCAAAAGGAAGTTACACTCCAACAGTACAGCACCCCTCAGTACTGCACAGTTGCCAACATTGATGGTAAGAGCCCAATGCCAGTGTGGGACAAGAACCTATGACCTTCTGGCCCAGAGGCTGATATTTTATCAGCTGAGCCACAATAAAGCCAGTTGAATGCATTTATTACTGTAGAGAAACTTGCCTTTCAGTAAGTCTACACATTTTGAGACAGAAAAAGATTGCAGCAGTGTGACTAATTCCCATTTTATTCTTTTTAAATATTCAAATTTTATTTTTCTTAATCTAGCTTTTTGGTCCTGTCACCTCCTCCCACCAACTGGTGACAGGGACACATATCTATTATGAATTTTCTTCCCCTGACTCCCCAGAGGCCCCTGCACATGGCCATGCAAGTGCGTGGAGGCATGTATCACACCCGTGGTGCCAGCTCAGTCTCTTCCACCTCCCGATACATTTGCAGCTCCTCTCCCGCCTATGCTGCCACTGGACCTCCACCTGGTGGGAGCTGAACTACAGGGGCCACCAACCCACCCTCACCACCCTCTGGAGAGGAAAGCTGCCTGCCAGTATGCTCAATCCTGCTCCACTCCCCTCCATGCCAGCACCCCGATGACCCAGTCATTCCCAAGCCAGGGTTGCGGTGTAGCATGAGTAAGGCATCCAACACCTCACCCGCAGCACCACCGGGCTGGCGTACCCATTGTGTTCTTACCACGGTCCAAGTAAAAACAAAACAAAAAAAAAAAAAGTGTTGTGCACTTCTGAAAAAAAGTTTTGGAAGGCTAGAGATGGTCCAAACAACAAAACAATTATTTGAGCAATTAGATTTAAAATAAAATCGTTACCATGCAATCTCTTCTATTTTAGCAGATGACAAGATGCCTTGAATGTTTTTCATTAAGGTGATGGAAGACTCCCAGACACTATCTACATTCTATTGACATCCTACTGAACACACTGTCTGTCTTCTGTCAAGCATTACTTTACTATGAAGGTACAGTGTCCTGGTCAGGGTATAGCACTGTCCTGTGCACATTCTCTTGTTAGAGACATCTGCAAATGAAATACTATGAACTGAAGTTATGCCTTACTGTACACATTGACTATACATTGCTCGGTTTCTTGAAAGATGTCACACCAGATGACTTTATATTTCCTGTTTTCCTCTTAACTAATCTAATCTAATGAAGAACCAGTCATCATGACATTGGGACTAGAATAACATGTTTATCTCTTAGAACTTCCCCTTTCTAGAGCTTTGTAAAATGTCAGGTACCTTCCCTTCACCAGGGTCTTGTAGAGTGGTAGGATGACTTCCCATGACCAGGGCTTCGTAAAGTGGTAGAGTTATGTCCCCTGACAAGGGCGTGTAAAGTGGTAGAATAACTTCCCTAACCAGGGCCTTGTAAAGTGGAAGGATAACGTCCCTGACCACAGCCTTGTAAAGTGGTAGGATAACTACCCTGACCACAGCCTTTTAAAGTGGTAGGCTTACTTCCCCAGACCAGGGCTCTGCAAAATTATAGGATAACTTCCCTCACAGGACCTTGTAAAGTGGTAGGATTACTTCCCCTGACCAGGGCATTGTAAAGTGGCAGGATTACATCCCTGACCAGGGCCTTGTAAAGGAAACCTCCCCAGCTAAAGGGGGAGAAGGAACTGGCATGGAGTCTCCTGCCACCACCTCTGGCCCCTGCTGTAAGCTCCCCTCCCAAAGCACGTGAAACTGTTGCTGCCAGGCCAGCAGATGACATGCTGTACAGAGGGAGAGGACATGGATCGATACTGGTTGGAACACAGGGGTAGGCGTTGGGGATTAGCTGGTTGGGCAGGGTGCAATCCTTGGGGGTGGGCCCAGGGAGGTTGAAAGGATCTCACTTGACTGACTTTAACCTCTTATAGTGCCTTCTCCACCCAGCTAGCCGGGTGACTGGAATTTGTATTTTCATGTGTGGAGGGTGCCATCATTGCTACTTCACGTGGCTCCTGGACTTGTGCCTGCATGCTGCCCCGTTGCTTCCTTCCTTCCTGCAGCTGTGTTGCTACTGAAATCTAGCCAGGTGGCACCATTATCCTGTGGGCCCTGTCCATGTTTATTCCTCAGTGTCATTCTCCTTTGTTCTCCTCTGCTCTGCCCCCCACTGCATGTCTGGTAGTGCTACGGGACCTAATGAGTGTCCACCCTGTTCACTTTTTCATCGTATTTCCTGTCCTCCTTTCATTAAGGTGGCCTCCCCTGCAGTTGGACTTGAGGAACTTCTTCTGATCACCAGGGCCTTGGCTGAAACTAACAGCTCAGTGTGACTGGAGCAAGTGCTCTGTGGGAGGCTCCTGGCATGGGTGGGGCAGTCCTCTGGTGGATCATGGGGACTGGGACTAGTGGGGTGAGTGCTGGCCAGCATTCCCAAGGTAAATGAGGTTTGGCCAATTCCAGGCAGAGTCCTTTGTCCCCTTCTTCACCCTGGTGAGGCTAGAGAAAATGTCTATGTGGCTGGTGGCAGCTTAATGCTGGCGGGGCAGGGTGGAGGTGCTCCCACCTGGCTTTCGCTGGCTTGACCAGTCCTGGAGCCCACCCAGTTACAGGGTGAGTGGGATGAGTGGCCAGTGCAGCATCCCCAGCCCCAGTCACAGCTTGGCTGTCCCTTCCAGGGCTTGCAGCTCCTCCGCACTCCCCAGCCAACCTACCACCATCCCCTCCCTTGTGTAGCTGGCCAGAGTGTCGAGGAGAGAAGTGCTGAAGCTATGGATCGGACATCCAAATTGTTTGTAGAAGAGCCGGACATTGCAGCACTAGATGGTGAGTACTCTGTTTGTTCTGGGGAGGGCAGAAGGAGCCACCTGATCCTGGTGTGTGCGTGTGCCTTCTTGTGCGCTCACGCGTAGTCCATGCCGTTGACCCGGGGGGATGGGAGAAAAATTTAAAATACCATAAACTACAAATGTAAAAAAGAATCAGATAATGTGCCAGTTCCTCAAGATAAATTGTTAACTCCAATTTCTATTTCAGTACTGAATTTTAAATACTCTGTTTCCACTGGCTGTAAATTGACTCAACTAAGCAACAGCAGGTGGCACTCTCAGCTCTTTAGAAGCTAACTAAGTCCCTCAGGCAGACGTGACTGTCACTGGTTCACCTTGCTGTACAACTGCATATGTGGAAAGACCACGATAATTTCTTAGCTTAGTCTATCTAAAATATTTTCCATTATAAGAGACCTTTTATGCAATATGCACTTAGAGGTAATACAGCGTACTGGTTAAGAGCACTGAGCTGCAAACCTGCAGAGCTGGGACTGAATCCCACAGCCACCATGTGCTTACTGTGTGACCCTGAGCAGGTCACTTAGCTTCCTGTCTTCCTAGGATGCACCTGAAAACAAGCCTCAGCTCAGTGTGCCCTTCTGGCAAAAATGTTAAAAGCAAAAAAAAGTGTTTACTTTTTGTGCCTTTTATCACATGATACACTGCAGATGTTGCTGAAAATAGTGCTTGAAATGAAGTTAACTGAATTGCCTGCACATGTAGAATTGCATGATTTTAAATCGCTGTTCCTTTTGTGCAAATGCAGTCTCACTTTCAATACACTTTGTTAGTTACACTAAGGTGTATAAATAGGTGAAGACAGTAGTGGTCTGCCATCCTTGAAAACGCCTCCAAACAGTAAAATTCTGGGGTTGTTTTGCATCGGCCTTCACAAGTTCTGCATTGTGTGTGCTTCAAATAATAGAGATCTGAACCATTTTACAACTCTGATGGGATTATTATTCTTAGCGGCGAGAACCATGCTTTTCAGCGGCCCTGACATGGCATTGTTTTAACACAGGCACCATGATCACATTCTGCTTCCTAAATGCTTCTCGGAATTTCTTGTTTGATTGTGTGAATTCAAAAGCATTTCACGGAACCGTGGAATAAGATTCTGAAAATTACGTAATCCACAGACAAATATTCTGCAGTTTGCAGGGAAGTGAATCCATGGCTTATATAACTGCAAAAATGATTCCACAGTTAACATTCCACTTCCATAATTTTGGAATTTCACTTTGAGAAAATTCTACATAATGCCATCAAAGTTGAAAATCCACACAACTCTACTACTTCATTGGGTTTTGGTGGGTGCCTTGTCTTCCCCTCTCCACCAGTGCATTGCCCACGCTGTTCCACAACATTAATGATTTATCACCATCCACACTGTACATATCTTTTTTCCAAATTATGCCACTTCTTAAATGTTCTATTACTTAAATGGTTTCTAGGAATAGTCTATGCAGCAACTTAAAATAGGGTTGCTTTTCCAATGTTGCTGTCTTTGTTCCCTTGCAACGAGTGGCTGAGAGAAGGCGATCCAGTAGTGCAAGGAACCGATAATGTCCTTGACTGCCTACACTTAAAAATTGTATTTAAGCACCTTACAGAATATTGAATGTATTTCATGGGATCTGAATAAAATAGCTACTAGTATGCACTATAGGACTGGGGGTAGTGGACAAAATCAGGAGGGTGGAGGGAGGTGGGTAGTAATTAATGAGGCCATTCTAGAGTCAATGAAGACATGCCTGAGAATAGTTAGCTAGAGAACAGGCACACGATACCAATCTGGTTCCAGCAAAAGTCATGGAGACAGTGAGGGCTAAGGGTCTTTGTCACGGAGAAACAGGGAGGATGGGAATGGAGGAATCCCTGTTGAAGAAGTCAGGAAGGCAGTCGGGGCACAGAACCAGGCATGGAACTAAGTATTGCAAACAGGGTCAATGGTGGGGAGGAACAGTTCTTTAGATACATTAGGGAAAAAAGGAAGATAAGAGGGGGATTATGAGGGTGATGGAGTGGGGCAGGGTAATAGACAAGGATGAACAGAAGGCAGCCATTCTTAATTGCTGCTTTCACTCAGTATTCACAGCGTAGGATAGTGGGCCCTTGCCTGAAAGCAATAGACAGGCTGCTGCAAGAGGGATCCCAGAAATGGGGCAGATGGTAATTAAGGGAGGAAGGTTCAGGAAAGGTCTTGTAACCTACAAACAGATAAGGTTCCAGGGCCAGATGGCATGCACCTGATGGTGCTCAGGGAACTGGCATGGGAGCTAGCTGAACCCCTGTCAGGGCAATTCAGTAGCTCACTGCAGTCAGGTGTGGTTCTGATAGACTGGATGTTAGCCAATGTAGATCCACGCCACAAGCATGGAGACAAGGAACAACTGGGAGACTACAAACCAATTAGTCCCTATCTCCATGGCAGGTGAACGAATGGAGACACTAGTCAAAGTGGACCTCATGAATCACCTGGAGAAAACTGGATTCCAGGAGAGTATGCAACAGGATCCATGACAGGAGGTCTTGTCAGTCCAACCTGATGGTGTTTTTGACTTGGTAACTAGAGCAGTTAAAAATGGAGGCAGTTTATAAGGGACGAGCAGTAAATTTAACACAGAAACATTAACAATGATGGCAGAAAAAGACCAATGGTGCATCCAGTCTGCCTAAGTTCCTTTTTGCCATGGGACCTTCTGTCTCTCCAGGGTCAGCAAGGCATTTGACTGTGCCACGCAGAATGTTGCTGCAAGTAGAGAATCTTGGTGAAGCTAAGGATCTAGTTAGATGGGGAGACAGCAGAGGGTGGTGGTGGTGGTAAACCGGGTCAAGTCGGGAGAGACGGAGATCACGAGTGGGGTGCCACAGGGTTCAGTCCTTTGGCTGGTGCTTTCAATATGTTCATCAGTGGCATTGGGAGAAGGAATCCAGGACAAGATGTGAATCACAGAGGACACTAAGCTCTGTGGCAGGGAAGACAGTGAGGAACAGATTAGGGAGTTGCAGAGGGTCTACAAAAGTTCAGAAAGTGGTCCAAAGTTTAGCAGTTGACAACCGATGCCAAGAAGTGCAAAACAATGCACATAGAGAACAAGAATATTGGATGGGAGGAGTTGAGTTGGACACTGCCTCTGAGAAAAGGAACTTGGGAATCATCATAAGCAAATCAGCTAAACTAGTCAATTTAACCAGGCCTCACGAAGGCAACTAAAATGCTGGGTGCATTTGGAGGAGGTTGGACAGCAGGAGAGAAAAGGTGCTACTACCTCTCTGTAGATAACTGGCAAGGCCACATATGAAATACTGTGTCTCGTTCTGGAGTCTCCACCTAAGGAAGGCAAAAGCAGGCTACAGATGGTGCAGCACAGGGTAACCAAATGATTCAGGGCCAGCAGAGCAGATCCTACCAGGACTGACTAAGGCTCTGCATATGAACTTACTAGACACCAGAAGAGAGACATGCAATATGACAGAGAGCTTCACATTCCTTAAAGGAATGAACAAGGCTGATTGTGAGGAACTATTCTGGAGGCATGGCAAATTAAGAACATGGGAAGAAGAAGAAGAATCAGCATTTATATAGTGCTTTTCATACATCCAAAGCACTTTACAAGCAATGCTAGACTGGTAGTGAAGTGACTGAATGTGTGGTGGCGGCCAAACATGAGTGAAAGCTCATGGAAGGGGAGGATGCAGTAGGGGCTTAGAAAGATTTATTTCACAGAGAGTTGTTAAATCATGGAACAGCCTGCCAGCAGGGGTGGTGGGTGCAAGAACCAGTAACGGTTTCAGACACAGCTGGGATTACCAATAGTTTCACCAGTGGGAGCAGTAGGGTACGTGGGGATGAGAGAACAATAACCCTGACTAGACAATAGGTCTTAGGGTAGGATAGGGTAAAACAGGGAAGACGTAATAGACCAATGATCTTTCTTTCTAAAATTTTCTGTTTCCATATTAGTAAAATAATATGGAAGCATACTGCAATTTTATTTACAGAGAAAGACAGCAAGACTCATCTGGTCTGTTCTAACACCACCAACCCTATGTGGTGGCAAGGAGCCCTATGCAGCCCCAGCTTCCCCACCCTCTCTGGGTGATTCTTCCTTTACTGACACCTATGCGCCTGTCCCATGCAAGCTTAAATCACATCATTGTCTTTGCCTCCACCACCTCCCTAGGCAACCTGCTCCATCTATACACCGCCCTTTCAATGAAGAAATGTTTCTCCACCTCCCTTTGAGTCTTCCATCGCTAACTTCTTTGTGTTTTCTTGTAACCTCATTAAGTAGTCATGTTTTATTTGTTCCACCTTTGGCCGTTACAAAATGAACAAAAAATTCTTCATACACGTATAAAAACATATTAAACAGTATAAATTTAAAACACAGAGGCAACCACCATGTTACTAATTTGGAGCACAGAATGTCCAAAATGCAACAGGAGAATACAGCTGCCCAAATGTATTGACATAGAATGAACTTTGTAGCTAAGTTCCATTATCAAAAGTATTTACCTTGATAAAGCATCAGACAGGATGTGAAACATTGGTGGAAAGGAGAACATTGCTGCTACTTTCTAAACATATTTATTTAATAAATACTTTTTGATAACAGAACACAGTTTCAAAGTTCATTTTATGTTAGTACATTTGGCCAGCGGATTCTCCTTTACATATTAAACAGACAGGGAATAATAACACACTACATACACATATAAAACATATTAAACAGTGAGCAATAGAGTACTATGTACACATAAAACATATTAAACAGATCGTGAATTATAACACACTGCATACACATATAAAACATATTAGACAGGGAATAATAAAACACCACATAAAAGATAAATTTTGACAGCAGATAAGGACCACTTGGCCCACCTTGTCTGCCCATTTCCTTACCTATTGGATAAGCTGCAGATCCTAGTTAACCAACAGCCTACCACCCTACTTCCTCCTATCCTCCCCGCTAGAATTGCCTTATGTCTGTCCCATGCATTTTGAATTCCCCACTGTTTTTGACCCCCGCCCCTCTGGAAGGCTGTTCCATGCATCCACCACCATCTCTGTGAAAAAATACTTCCTCACATTACCCCTGAGCTGACCCCCATCTTCAAATTGTGCCCCTTGTTCTTGCACATCTCTTTTCTGAAAGATGCTACCTCTTGGACTTTGTTGATTCTCTTGAGGTACTTTGGATGTTTCTATTATGTCCCCTCCTTTCCTCAAGGGTATACATATTAAGCTCATTTACTCTCTTCATATGATTTCTGGTGCAGACCCTGCCCCATTTCAGTTGCCCTCCTCTGGACTGCCTCCATCCTGACTATGTCCTTGCGGAGATGGGTTCTACAGAACTACATGCAGTACTCCAGATGGGGGGTATCGCCAACTGTCTGTAAAGAGGATACCAACTTCCTGTTTTCTACTGGTGATGCCTATCCCTATACATCCCAGTATCCTCCAACCCTCCTTACTACCTTCTCACATTGCTTACCTACCTGTATGTCATCTGATATACTGCCCCCAGGTCTCTTTCCATTCTGATGTTGTTAGTACCTCCCCATTGGGTACTCTTCATCTGGGTATTTGTGTCCCAGGTGCATTACTTTGCATTTCTTTGCATTGAATCTAAGCTGCCATACTTCTGACCATTCCTCCAACCTTGCCAACCCCTTCTCATCCTTTTCCACCCCTTGTGCATAAACCATGTTGCAGATCTTTGTGTCATCTGCAAAGAGGCATACGATATAAAACATATTAAACAGATAGTGAATAATAACACAGTAAATAATATAAAAACATATTAAACAGATAGGGCCAGATATTCCAAAACTTTGCAGGGGCTAAATTAGCACTTGCCTGGCGTGGTAAATTAGCCTGGATCCAATAACCCAGTATATTCAAAAGGATAGCCCAGGTGCAAAACTGGCTGAATATAGCATGCTAAGGAAGCCAGGCAAACTGGGCTGGGAGTGCAGTGCAAAAATAGGCCAAGAATAAGACAGCTCTGAACATAGCAACTAGGAACTGCAAACCACAACAGCATCCCACTTCACAGCAATGTGAAGGAAGGTAGAGGTAAACTATGTGGCCAGTGTGCATACTAGTAAAGGAGTAGAGTCAGTAAAGCTGCAAGCAGCACACATGCGAAATACACTGCAAAATGTACTTTTCTGAAATGTTCGTGCAATGCAAACACATTTGCACAGGTTTACGCAGAGCTAAGCTGTTTGCCTGATGCAATCACGATGGCCGGGGCAAAACTTTGCTATATTCAAAGTGACATGCAAATGAGCCTACTTAGGTAGTCTGTGGGCAAACATCCAGATTAGCGTCTCATTATGACCTGATTTGCATACAGTTTGCTCAAGCGCTATTGCAGGGTACCACAGCCCCACCTGTAGGTCAGTCTGGAAGTACAGGGGTTGACTGGGTCTGACCACAGCTCCACCTGTAGGTCAGTCTGGAAGTACAGGGGCTGACTGGGTCTGACCACAGCTCCACCTGTAGGTCAGTCTGGCAGTGCTTGGTGGTAGCTGCAAGCTGTAGTTGTACAGTACAGCATAGAATATTGTGCCCCAGGGGCGACACAGCACAGGCACAGGTGGTGGCGCTGCATGCAATTGTCAAACTGTAGTTCATGTTACAGTGTACAGCAGACACTACAGTAGCAAGGGCCAGTGGTGTGTAGGGGACTGATGACCACTGCATTGTACACAGTGACAGACCCAACTTGCAGGTGTTTACTGACAGTGGACATTACTGTTATGCTGTTTTGTGACCCACAGATGTGGCACCACTAGCATGGGATGCTCACAGTGACATATACAGGGCTGGCTGTGTGTGCTGTGGTGTTTGTACAGATGTGCAGTATGTAGATGGTGGGGCACATACGATCAGACAGGGTCACTGATGTAGGGTATTCCCAACACTGGCCCATGTGCACTGTGTGGCTTGTCCCAGCCTTGGCGCATCCAGTCAGTGGTGCAGCCTGGCCCTTGTACACCCTCCCTCCACTCCCTCCATGCCCACAGTGCTTCATGTGTGTGCTGGCATCAGTTGGTATCCACTGAAGGGTGCTCTGCAGGTGTGAGCTGTATGGCCACACTGCCATGGTGTCCACTGGCAGCCCAGTCACCACTTACTGCCTGGGCGTGGCTGGGACTGGTGGCAGATGATGCATCATAGGGGTGCCATCAGTGAGCAGCATGCTTCCTCTATGTCTGGCTTATTTTTCGTGTCATACTTACTGGTTAGGGTCACGCAAAAGTTGTGCAAAGCCACAAAGTTACGCAAAGCTGGTTTGCCCAGAGTTAAGACTACCTTTTTCTGGTGGTAATTTGCACTGCTGAATATAGCATTGCATCTGTGTTCATGTACATACCCTCTCAGTTTGCCCTGCATACATTATAATTTTACCAGCGCTAATGCAGTTTGCATGCGCTATTTGACCTTTGAATATAGCGGACCTGTGCTAACCCAGCACTAACCCTGCACAAATGGTTTGCACCCAGCTTAAAGTTTTAAATAACTGGCCCGTAGTGAATAATAACACACAACATATACATTTAATAACATATTAAACAGTTAGTGAATAATAACACACTACATACACATATAAAGACATATTAAACAGACAGTGAATGATAACACTACATACACATATTAGACAGTGAATAATAACACACTAAATACACATATAAAGACATATTAAACAGACAGTGAATGATAACACTACATACACTTATTAGACAGTGAATAAACACACTACATACACATATAAAGACATATTAAACAGACAGTGAATGATACTACATACACATATTAGACAGTGAATAATAGCACACTACATACACATATAAAGACATATTAAACAGACAGTGAATGATAACACTACATACACATATTAGACAGTGAATAATACACTACATACACATATAAAGACATAGGCCTGGATATTCAAAAAGTTAAGCCATGGCTAACAGGGTTCATGTCAAAGTCCAAAATCTCGCCATTTTGGCGATATTCAGAAGGAGGCAGTTGCACCATCAGAAACATGCTGAGCAACAGTGCAATGAAATGAAGGCATGAGCAACTGAAGGGGTGGATCCATGCATAAAGGCGCAGTCGCGATATTCAAAGACCTGCACGATCATAGAGCGGCACAGCCGGAAATTGCGCACTAGCGGAAATGAGCCAAAATAAAAGGCTCAAGAGCGGCGCAAGAACACTAAGGCTGCCAAGTGGGGGAGAGAGAGAGAGAGAGAGAGACAGAGACAGACAGACAGAGACAGGCTGGGGCAGGCAAGGTGCTGCAATATAGGCTGTAGAGGCCAGCGGGGTGCCCAGTGCAGTGGAAGTAGCAGTGAGGACAGCGGGGTAACACAGCAACACCAGCCGGGGGTGAGAAGCCAGGAGATGGACAGTGGCAGCTTCCACATGGAAGCTGTAATGAGGGGGTGAGAATGCATGCTGCAGGGGACGTGGCCGTGGAAGGGCCCGTCGTGCTGTATGCCCCAACAGGCAG
Organism: Neoceratodus forsteri; assembly: GCA_016271365.2. Taxonomy (NCBI): domain Eukaryota; kingdom Metazoa; phylum Chordata; order Ceratodontiformes; family Ceratodontidae; genus Neoceratodus; species Neoceratodus forsteri. The sequence continues at coordinate 34,923,450 of JADMNL010000033.1, forward strand.
TACTGTGCCGCATCAGCTTTGAGCTATACACAGATGTAGAGATCGTGGGCCAGTACCGCCTGAACAGGGCAATACTGAGATGGCTCTGTGAGCTTTGCAGTGATGTGATGCAGGCACCCTCACAGCGGAGTCACGCTCTGTCAGTGGAGACCAAGGTGACAGCCTGCATGTGCCTGCTCACCACGGGCACCTTTCCAGAGGCCAACAGGGGACACCACAGGCATCACACAGTCGGCCACATCACGCATCCTCACCCAATTCCTCAGCACACTGCTGCCACATGCTGCGGAGTACATCCATTTCCCCAGCACCACGGCAGAGCGACAGCAAACAAGCAGGAGTTCCACAGGGTAGCACGTATGCCTGGTGTGCTAGGGACCATAGACTGCACCCATGTGGCCTTCGCACACCACCTGGCTCAATGGGGTCGCATATAGGAACAGAAAGGGCTTCTCCAGTGTCACACTGCCAGGTGGTGTGTGATGCCACTGGGTGCATAATCAATGTCTGTGCCACACACCCTGGTGGAGCACATGATGCCTTCATATGGTATCAGTCCGCACTGTGCCATCGATTCGAGAGTGGGGACATCCCACAGGACATCTAGTGGGTGAGTACACATGTATGGAATGCAAACTCGGGGCAAGGTGGGAATGCCACAGGTGCCATGGTAGTGGCACACAGGGATATGGGCAATATGGACCTGAACATGAGACTGATCTCCGCTATCTCCACACAGGTGACAGCGGATACCTACCTCCGTCCTGGCTGCTCACACGTACCAGCGCCCCATGACCCCATCGCAGCAACGCTATAATGAAACATGTTTCCACATAACATCATAGAGCGGGTGTTTGGGATGCTCAAGGCATGCTTCCGATGCCTAGACACCTCCGGGCGGTGCCCTACAGTACAGCCCCAAAAGGCCTGTGGGATATTCCTGGCCTGTTGCATCCTGCAAAACATGGCCAAAGACTATGAGATACCCGTACAGGTTGAAGAGGGGACAGCGATGGGGCGCCAGTGGCGCCGGTGTTGATGGTGATGAGCAGCCCCCAGGACGGCGGGACCCCGACTGACCCGGCAGGCCCAGCTGCACCGGGACACCATCACAGAGGAGCACTATGCAGAACACAGGTAAGTCAAGGGGACATGTGCAGCCAACACTGTCCATGCGCAAACCACAGCACACAGGGTAACACACCAGGGGTGCATGCGGCCAGGGAGTGGAAGGGTCCAGGCATACAAACACACCATCAGGGAGGGTGAGCACTCATATGGACATACACACACCAGGCACAGGCGTACATGGGCAGATGCACAGCACAGCAGAACCGACATTGCTAACACACAGCACCACCGACCACCCCACCACCTGTACTGTCCAAATCGTGTGTCAGATGCTGGGCACCCTTGCACCTTGGTGTACAGTACAATGCAGGCATCATCATGCACACGCACCTGTGGACGCAGTTGGGAGGTGTGCAGGTGGTCTGTGTGTCGGCGTGGTGAGCAGAGCACCCAGCAGTGCACTGTCCACCATGACACACATTACACACATGGCAGCACCAGGACAGGGCCGCACTGGGAGATAGCTTTCGTCATGTAGCACTGTCCCATGGCCACCGTGGGAGTGTGGCGGCCCTGCTGTGACCAAACAGCACTGGCAGGCTGGCAGAGGGCTACATGGGGTGGCACTGTTGCACCACCAGGGGTCCCACTGCATGAACAACCTTGCCCGCACAGGATCTGCAGCATGCTGAACAAACCTGCACCAGGGGTGCTCGGGATGGCCACAGCAGAACCTGGCATTGACAGGCCTGGTGTCACCGACACCAGGAATGGGGAGTGGAGAGTGAACTGTGTGGGGTGTGCAGTACAGGGACACCTGACTGTGTGCCCAATGCATCCACGACAGAGACCACTGCCTGGGTCAGCCTGTCAATGGCGGCGGTCACATCCGTCCACCTCTGAACCAGCTCTGCACGGTCTAGAGCACACTCCTGCTGTGCGCTCCACAGCCACAGACAGTGCCTCCACGGACATTGCAACCGCCTCTGCAGCTGTACTGATTCCCCGCAGCAGGCGGGTGTGCTCGAACAATGGATACTGTGCTAGCGGTATCCTGTCCCCGGGTGTGGAAGGTCCTGATGCACAACACTCCTTGAGGGTGGGCGCTGTTCGCCAGTACCAGGAATGGGCGGATCAAGGGCGGCGGACATGTGCCACCGCTGACACTGTACCCCAGACCTGGTGGATGACTGCTGCTGCCCCACCAACTGCTGCTGTGCCCAGGGTCCACTCGTTCCACTGCTGCTAGCAACAGTGCCAGACACCTGCACAGCCACCGGTGCTGCCCCACCGGTGCTGCACAGGCACAGCCTGGGACTGTGCCAGCATGCTGGTACACAAGTTGGAACCAGAAAGGCCCAGGGGCACGTGCTGGCCTGCTGTGTGTCCGTCATGGGACACACACCTATCACTGCCCATTGCAGTCCTTGCATCATCAATGGTGCGAGTCGTGCTACAGCCATAGTCACAGCATGCTGGCATGCTGTGGCCAGACTGCTGAGACACAGGCTGTGCACCCCCGCACCCGAATCACCCGACACCAGAGTTGGCGGCCCAGCATGCATGCTGCTGCAGTGCCTGCTGGCTGGTGATAGAGGTGGATGGACCCTCATCCATGTCCAGCAGGTCATCATCACTGCCTGGACCCACCACCACCATCTCCTGAAGACGAACAGGATCTGTAACAAAAGAGAGTACATGTGAGTGCATGTGAACAACCTTCCCCCAACCCCCCAACACCACCACCATGTCATACCGTGCAGTGATGGGCTTTCACCTGTCTGGAATCCACCTCCTGGTACGCCCTCAATAGCGCTCTGCTGCATTGATGCAACCAGTGTCTCCTCAGCTGGGGTCAGCTCCAACACCACTGGCGGGCCCTCGCCAGTGCCAGCATGTCGCCTGAAGGCTGCCACCTTCTCCTTCAACCTCCTGCGGTCTGTCCCCATCTTCTTCTTGCATTCCTGCATGGAGCGCTGGTGGCTTCCGTGCAGGTTCACGGCCCGAGCTACCCTCCCATGCAGCCACACGGGACTGAGGGGTGCCCTCCGTCCACTCAGTACTGGATCCTCATCCAGGTAGGCCTGGAAGAGGGCCTCTGTCTCTGCTGGGGTAAAGTTGGGCCTCCTCCTATGCCCACCGTCCTCACCCTCACCTTGGCTCTGCTCGATCATGGCGATCTGTATGGGGGCAAGTGGACACCTGTCACTGTGCAGTCTACAGCATTTTCCCATGACCATTGTCCAGAACATCACACAGCATCACCTCACCTCTCACCTGCAGTAACTGAATCTGGCCAAGCGCGGCTGATATGCGCACATTTATAGTGCAATGCATGCAAATTAGAGGTGGAGCAACTATAATGACATGCAAATCGCGATCACTGCGCCTTTGAATGGCTGATCAGATGATTTGCATGTGTGTCGGCTGAATATCATTTGGCGCTTTGCGCATACGGTTGAGTCAGCTGAGCCAATGGCGCAGATCTGTGACTGTGTGGTACACTGCATGCGTATGCCCAGATAGCTTACGCGGCATCTGCCGTGCTGCTGATGTGCTGCGCGCGATCGGCAATTCAGGCCATGGCCACCATTGTGCCAGTGACGCTACAGCACTGGGCACTATATGGCCCTGTGGCACTACTGCGCCAATAGTCCACTGTGGCACTGGTATGCAGCTGGTCGGTGCGTGCAGGATGCGTCTACGTCAGATGGCGCTGGCGTGGCCTTGCATCATGCCCATGACCTTGTGTCCGACCTTTGCCTCGCGCTGTTCGGTTGCCATGTGTACAGCCCTATTGCGTTGTCTGGTGATAGCGCATGTGATGATGGCTTGTTCAACAGCTGCATTGGAATCTGTGGTGTCTATTGCGCAACATCTCCACGGTTACGGTGCAGCGGGCCGCCATATTGCCTGCTGTAAAGTTGGTACCATGGCTCGCAGAAGAGCAGTACAGTGGAGCCCCTGTCGAGGTGGCCAACTTGGTGGTTCTAGTGGAGCCCCCAATTATGGGGCACTTTATGTAGGTGGCGCCACCATTGCCAGGACGCAGGTGTGGCAGCAAGTGGCCACTGGACCTGGTGGGTCACTGGATGGTGCCAGTCAGCTGAGCAGTGCTGGCACTGCACGTGACCTCCGCCGGAGGGATCCTGATCTTCTCGATTGACGCGGTCACGTGCCAGGAGGGCGTGGTGCCTAGGCCAGGTGGGTGTACCATCTATGCACCTGTATTCTCTGTAGGGGTGTGAGTGTGTTTTGGTGGCTGTGCATAGGTGATGGCTCTGCCATGGTTGGCTGTGTCAGTGTGCAGGGTGTGAGATGCAGGGGTCTGGCTGTGTGGGCAGGCACTCTCACTGGGGCAGGGAGCAGTCTGCTTTGGAGTCACACTGATGTTTGTCTCAACATATGTCTCCCACAGGCCTGGATGTGAGGATGCAGGCACGGGTGAGGAGGGCCGTGCCAGGGCCCCGTGCCGGTGGGTGTTGCGCCCAGCAGCAGCAGCAGCAGCAGCGGCAGACCCAGCTGCTTGAGGAGTGGAGATCATTACTTCATGGATGCTATTGCATGCTGGGGTGGGGCAAGACCACCAGCCATGCACAACAAACCATGCAGGAAAGGGAGGTCATAATTCCACTATACAAGACACTAGTGAGGCCCACCTGGAGTACAGTGTACAGTTCTGGAGACCATACCTACATATGGACATAGACTGGGTAGAGAAGGTTCAGAGGAGGGCAACAAGATGGTGCATGGATTGCATCACAAGTCCGATGAAGACAGGTTGAAGGAACTGAACATGTACTCCCTGGAGGAGAGGAGGGAGAGGGATATGATAGAGACATACAAGTATCTTACAGGGAGGAACAGGGGCAGGAAAACACTATTTTTAAGCGAAAAGATGTTCCAGGACTAGAGGGCATGGGATGAAGTTGGAGGAGGACGATTCAGAGGAAACATGAGAAAGAATTTCTTCACAGAACGGGTGGTGGACAAGTGGAACACCCTGCCAGAGGAAGTGGTGGGGCTGAAACAATCACGGGATTTAATAATGCACGGATAGACATAAAGGAATTCTGGAGGTCGGGGTAGGTGCAACAGACTTATAGAAAAACAAAGTGAACTTACAAGCTCAAATGGGCAGACTGGGTGGGCCATAGGCCCTTATCTGCTGACACTGTCTATGTATCTATGTATGTATGCATGACACAGGTGACATGCATCACTGTCCAGTATCACAGCACGCCTGTGTATGTATCACTGGTGGTCCATGCATGCACTGGGCATATAGCTGTGTAACTGGTATCGCACTACGTTGCTACCGCCACTTGACAGCCTTGTTTGTGCTGTGATGGACATGGGCAGTGTGTGTGTGCAGTGGTGCACATAGCTGGTGCCGCCTGTTTGTGATGGCCATGTGCATGTTCACTGTGGGTGGGTGCATGCCATCACAGGTGCGGGACATTGGGCTATATGGCTTGCAGGTTGGGTGGTGTTCAGGGTTGTGGTCAGTCACAGCCATTGACTGTGTTCCCATTTTCCTAGGCCTCACAGTTCTCCGGAGGATCCATCATGACATACGGGGCCTGACACAAGTGTCCTGGATAACCAGGCCATCCTGGATTCCATAAGGAGACATGGCCTGCGGAGGAGGCATCGCAAGGAACAGCGGAACCAGGCACAGGGACTGACCAGGCTGCTGGGCCTTAGGCCACATTACCATTCCCACTTCACCCATCCCTACCACCCTGCTTCCTCTCCAACTTGTTCATCCCTACCCTTGACCACCCCTACCTTGTACCCATCCCCCCTGTAAATAGTTCTTGTTTATTGTTTTGTAATTTACTCTTTGAAAATTTGAAAATACATTTATATTTTGATATGAATACTGTGTTGGTCTCTGATTTGCAGCTAGCTATGGGTGCTCAGTTGCAGTGGTGTACATGCCATCTGGGTGGTATGGTCCTGGGTGTGTGTGTGTGTGTGTGTGTGTGTGTGCATGCGCGTGTGTGTGCATGGGGAGGTATCTCCGGCATGGCAGTGACTTTCTGTTGGTCTTGCCATCTGCTGCCACCACTGCTGGGTGCACAGGGTGTGTCTGGCTTATGCTTCTCTGCTGCAGCGGTTGAGTGTGTGCCGGGGGATGCATGGTTTCCTGCAGTGCCAGTCACTGCACATGGGTGGTGTCTTGGGGTCACGGTGCAGGTGTGCTGTGCATCGGGGCTGATGTGCACTGTGGTTGTCAACCCCTGTGTGTGGCACTCTCAGCCTGCCAGTGGTTGTGCTGGGGTGTCATGGCTCTGCTGTGCTTTGTTGGCTTGTCCCATGGGCCAGTAGATCATCCGTCACACCCCAGTGATGCTGTGCTTGGGTGTGCAGGTGTCTTGTTGGTTCTGCAGTGTGGTCCTGTGCCCATGTGTGGCATGGCTGGCGGTGGGCCCCAGCCTGCCTCCCTGGATGTGCAGTTCCATTGCTCTTGGGGGGCTCTGCTTGCACTATGGCACCTCTGGACTGCTCAGCTGGGCTGCCCTGGTTGCGGCTATAGCGCAGCATTCCTGCTCAGCTTCTCCTTCCTGGTTGTGCTATGGGCGCAGTTAGTGCGATATTCAGGCGTTGGCTGCTTGCGCGGTTTGTTCTGCTCCATGTTTGAATATCGCACCTGTTCATGATATGCGCAATTGTTTGTGCTTGTTCTCCTGCTGTTGCCATTTTGAGCAGTTTGAATATCCGGGCCATAGTAAACAGTGAATAACACACTACATACACATATAAAGACATATTAAACAGATAGTGAATGATAACACTACATACACATATTAGACAGATAGTGAATAATAACACACTACATATACATATAAAACATTAAACAAATAGTAAATAATAACACACTACATACACATATAAAACATATTAAAGAAATTCATGATAAATATTACAAAGGATTAAAGACACTTCAATAGGTAATCTCTTCTACAGTGCAGCTTTGGCACAGGAGAAAGTTTGTGCCCTATGTCTTAGAACTGCTTCAATATATTTTAGACTGTAACCTTGCAATCACATTCAAGCCAGGAGTTAAGTAATCAAGTCACGCCTCGTTGAGTGAGCTACTTGATAAATACAAGTCTCACCATCTTGGGTATATTGGACAAATGGGTACAATATGATATAAGGGCCTGATATTCAGGCATTTACCTGGCGAAATCATGGTGTGCGCTCGAAACTGGGCATTGCGTAGAATTCTATATTCAAAAACCCAGTTTGTGCCTGGGCAAACTGTGGAGGGGGCACAATGCAAATGCAGAGGTGGGGACCTGAATATCAGCGCAGTCCTTTAATCAGAGTATTTGAGCAGTACAAGGTCATTATGAGTGGTCCCTTGTGCAGTGCAAATACCCTGATGAAGACCACAGCTTACTCTAGCGCAACCCCAGTGGTTGGTGGAGGAATTATGTGGCCCCTCCTGCCAGATCTCAAGCCATCAAAACAGAGGCCCAGGTGTCCAGTGGTTTGTCCCCCACCTGCACCCATGCTAGATGTACACACACAATGTTCCTGGTGTCTGGTGGTCCCTTCCCCACCTGCACCCATGCTAGATGTCCACACAGAATGTCCCTGGCATTCAGCAGCCCCTCCCCACCTGCACCCATGCTAGATGTGCACACAAATGTCCCTGGTGTCTGGTGGTCCCTCCCCACCTGCACCCATACCCAATGTCCACACAGAATGTCCCTGGCATCCAGCAGTCCCTCCCCAACTTGCACCCATGCCCGATGTACACACAGAATGTCCCTGGTGTCTGGTGGTCCCTCCCCACCTGCACCATGCTAGATGTGCACACAATGTCCCTGGTGTCTGGTGGTCCCTCCCTCACCTGCACCCATGCTAGATGTATACACACAATGTCCCTGGTGTCTGGTGGTCCCTCCCCACCTGCACCCATGCTAGATGTATACACACAATATCCCTTTTGTCTGGTGGTCCCTCCCCACCTGCACCATGCTAGATGTGCACACACAATGTCCCTGGTGTCTGGTGGTCCTCCCCACCTGCACCCATACCCAATGTCCACACAGAATGTCCCTGGCATCCAGCAGTCCATCCCCCTCTTGCACCCATGCCCGTGTACACACAGAATGTCCCAGGTGTCTGGTGGTCTCTCCCCCACCTGCACCCATGCCCAATGTAACAGAATATTTACCCAGGTGTCTAGTGCCCCCCACCTGATGTCCTGCCCAGTTAGTAAAAGAAAATTTTCCCTGGTGTGCAGTGGTCCCTCCCCACATCTGATCTCTAACCCCCGGTGAGCACCGATCCATCAATAACGTGGAATACCTGTGGAAAGTAATGCCCGCCTCAACAACAGAGTTCCAGCCCATTCCCGAATAGTGATTTTCCAACCCCAGCCTGTGTTTCACTGGTGTTTAGTGGCCCTTCCAGGGGCACCAAAACCCCCATCACCCTTACCTGAATCCTGGTGCTGTGGTGAAGTGACATTGAGAGAAATAGCCTTCTGCATACCGCTTCAGCCTTTCATATCACAGAAGCAGGCAGTGCACTGCCTATTTGTCCTATCAATAAGCAGCATGTTTCCTACTTCTTTCAGATGTTGGGCAGCTGAGCTGGTGTGTGAGGGCTGTGTCACTGGCTGTTGCTTCACCACAGCACTGAGATTCAGGTAAGGGTGCCTAGGGATGGGTTCTCAGTGCCACAGGAGGGAGGGAGCCACTATACACCAACAAGATATGGGCTGGGGGTCATAATATCACTATTCAGGAAAGGGGCTGGAGCTGTGTAGTTGGGGGCATTACTTGCCATAGGCATCCGCATGTTAGTGGTGGGTCGGTGTTCACAGGGGGATTGTAAAAGCAGGGTGGCTTTCACTGAATTGGGATAGTGATCAAGGGGATAGAGGCCACTTGACACCAGGGAGAATTATCTTTATTAATCAGGCAGGACATCAGGTGGGTAGACCACTAGACACCAGGGTAAATGTTCTGTTACATCAGGCAAAGGTGCAGGTGGGGGTGGAACCACTAGATGCCAGGGACATTGTGTGATGGGCATTGGTCATGGGTGCAGGGGGCAGGGAAAAGTACCACTGGACACCAGGAAATTGTGTGTATGTACCAGGCAAGGGACTGGGTGGGGACCTCTAGCACCAGGGATAGCTCTGCATCTGGGACCGGCAATGGGGGGCAGTGCAGTGCTAAATTACCTGGCTACACATGCAAATGAGCTTGTAATGGGTATGTAATTGGATGTTTAGTGCCTTTCATTCCCAAGGGCTTATCTGCATGGGTCCCTTTAAATATTGCAAATTGCACTTCTGCACAATCTACTATGGTGGTATACTTCATGTGCCCTGTCGGGCTGTGCTAAGTAGGCTTAGCTCTGGACTGACATGGCCCTCTGTTGAGTCTAATAGTGCCAGTGTGCTACTTCACTGAACACAGCATCTTTGGGTACACAGGCTGTCGCAAAACGGAGTGCAAATCTTTGTGCTCTGCTTTGTGTAAGTTTGAATATCGGACCCAAATTCTCCTCACAGCCTTTGTTACAAATACATTTTAGATCTTTGGGATTATTACCTATGTTTTTAGCATATCTTAATTCAATATTTTTAGGGAAATGATCTCAAACCAACAGTGCATAATTATTCTCCTTTCTTTAAATGAGATAGGTAAAGATAAGTTTGGTCTCACAACCGTGAAAGTGTTTGTTGTTTGCTTGCTTGTCTGTTTGTTTGCTTGTTTGTTTGCTTGCTTGTGTTTTTGCTTGTTTGTTTGTTTGCTTGTTTGCTTGTTTGTTTGTTTGTTTGTTCATTTGCTTGTTTGTTTGTTTGTTTGTTTCACAGTATGAAATGACAGTAACATCTTTATTTTGAAATATTTAAGGAGTACATTTTCAATAACAGGGCAGAGCTAGTTGAGATTACTATTCCAATAGTTGATTCTTCCCATAAATTTATTAAGTTACTATCTGTCAGGATATTTTTGAGATAGCCATAATGATGAATGTAGTATTTTGCACTTAATTTTTCCCTCAGACATGCCTTGGGCCAAACAATGGGCCATATGCATAAATAGAGTGGAGTGGCTAGGCGCACATAGCGGGCTGATGTCTCTCACCCATTGCGCCCTTGCACAGAATGGACCAAGGGAGGTGTACGCTGCAATGCACCTGCTCCCAGCTGCATGGACTGCAATGTGCCGGAGCTGGCAGAGAGCATGCCAGCACTACGTGCCATGCACTAGTGCTGGCCACGGGGTTGGGAAGCACAGAGTATGCCAGGAAGAATCCTGCCATAAGCCCCCCACATCCCATGCACACAGCAGGGACACATACTGACAGGGCATATAGCCCATCCACCCACCAGGAACACTGCAGCTGTCGCCCCATGGTCACCCACCACCACCCATCCCTGCACACACTGGTGGGCAGTCCCCACCTGGCACCCTCCAACCAACACACACACACCCCACACTGGGGCACCAGGCCAATGATGCAGGCCCCCCACATATAGGCACTGGTCCTGGCCCCTCTGGGCATATGGCGGAGTACATCCCCCAGCACTGCCAACAGACCCCAACCGCACCCTGTACTGGTGGAATGCTCTGGTGCCACATCACAGGAGCAAGCGGTAGTGCCCTCCACTCACCCTCCACAGCCGGCGGCCCTTGGACATCCATAAGCGGCCAATGAGCACCCCACTGCCTAGGGGATCCAGTTCGTGATATGATACAGGCAGATTGGTCTGTGACTCGGCCCCCAGCTACTCTGCTCAGACAGATGGCTAGTGGTCATCCACACTTTGGTGCACACCTGTCCACAGGTGTGGAGCTCCATGGTGGGTAAACACCATCAGCATGTATTACCCACCCATTAGTGCATAGGGGCCATTGACATTATCATTTAGAATTCCAAGCCTGATTCCATGGGGATCTCTTCTGATCACATATATATTAATAGCCAAGAAGCAATCACCAAATTGGGGACGGAACCTGTCACCAACCAGACAGGACTGGTTCAAGATTATGAAGGAAGTATATATACTGGAAAGACTTGTGGCCCGACACTTAAATAGGGTGGATAAATGTGAGCTTCAGTGGAGGAAATGGATCATATATATGTCTGTACAAGATCCTTCCTTTGTCCCATGATGATGAAGAAGGTGAATAATATACATGAAGGGGAGGAGGGGGCAGGGGCAATAAAGGGAATTATCATTTGAACCTTGACATAAATGGATCTCCTACTGAGCTGATGTCCTTCTGGTTATGTATAGTCTCTGGATATGTATTTAGATTTGTAAACCATTGTATACAGTCAGAGCTTTATTGGAACTTATTATGTGATATGCAAGATGTACTCCATCCCATTAATTTCTTCTATATTCAAAATTTAATAAAATACAATATAAAAATTAGAATTCCAAGTCAGCAGCTCACCATTCCCAAACTAACTAGTGCTTTCATAGGAGGTCTGCCCAATCCTGCCCTTGTATGTTGCCTGGCCAAGACTTTCCTACTTTAAGGAGAGCGTGGTAGAATAAAGAGAATGGAATTTCCACCATAGGGGGCAGTAGTGTCCCCAATTTCTATGGCACATTGCATCACTGGATTAAGTTTGGCTTCCCCTGCCGTAAGAGCAGGTACTACTGATAATCCTCCAGAATGAAAATTACATCCCATAATTGTTGGAGTACGATGCCTAACCTTCGTAGTTTGTGATTTTACATGTTTTGACCATTTCCCATCAGAGGAAAATAGAACCCACAGTATGTATATTCCTTCTCCATTTCAGAGGACTTTCATTTATAAAAAAAAAAAGTATCTTGTTTTCTGCCTCCCAAAAATCATGATTCTTGTTTTATTCATGTTCATCATTAATTTAGTTCAGAGCAAATATTAATTAAAAATGGTTTACTTTTGTCTGCAGACCAATAAGGGATGAGGACAGCAAAATCATATCATAGGTATAAGCTGACATGGGCAGAGAATGTCTTCGCTAGTTGGGGAGTGATAACTGAATGCATTTGAATGTTCTAATATTTCAGTAATGTGTAAATTAAAGAATAAGGGGCAAGTGTCTCTGTTTTAGTGCTCTGTTAGAAGGAAATAGACTAGTAAGATTACCTTTAAAATTGAATCTGATGTATGTTCCCTTTATTTACTATAACTGCAGATTGTGTCGATTCCTATAGCAAGTGTATAAATGAAAGCGTAGGAGGCAAGCAAGCATTCCTGTTTCAGTGCTCTATTCAAAGGAAATGGACTAATAAGATTACCTTCTATGTTGAATCTAATATAAGTTCTATTATTTCCATATAACTGCATAACTGGATGTAAAAATTTTTAATAGATTTCTGAAATTGCATCCTGTGAACTAATTGGCCTAAACTGTTATGGCTCGTTCATATCCCCATTTATAGAGGAGTATAATAACATTGCTTTTCAGCTATTTGCTATGAAATTATTTTTCAAAATGTATTAAAGAGGTTAGTAATGAGCCGCCCAGTGGTGCTGAAGATCGAGGTGCTGGACACCACACCTCACATCATGCCAGTGACCTGGGTTTGGCCTTGAGCTCGGGATGCCAGGGTCATCTGGGGAGGTGAGAAACCATTGAACTGCTGGCTGGCAGCTTTCCTCCTCGGGTGGGTTGAGGAGGGTTTCATTGGTGCTTGGTTGCCTCCTGGTGGAGGCTGGGTGAGTGCACCACATTGAGGTGTCCTGGTGCTAGGCTGGGCAAGGAGAAACAGGCCATCACTGGAGCCACAGTGTGCATGTATGCTTCCACACACATGGGCTACTGCATTCCGGGGACTCAGGTAATGGGAGAAAAGAGGAAAATCGCAGGGGTCGCTGCAGGATGAAGTCTCTGGGGATCTGCCAGGACACACAAAAAGCATATTAAATGCCTGAATAACCCAAGAGCTGGCAAAGGTTGGCAGACATAAGCAGCTGCCCACTGTGGAGGATAAAGCCTATATGGTTAGTAATGACTGGGATCTCCACATCAAGATGCAGCTTGAACATGACAGAGGGAATTCTATCTTAGTCTAGGGCTTTGTTTGGTTTACAAGATAGTATTGCATCCTTTACCACAAACAACATATTGGGCCAGATTCTCAAATGGTGATGCAGTGCTGGCGTGGGGCTTGCCTCCAAACTCTTTTGGTGGCACAGCTGCGTAACATTTTGCCACACACTGCGCATACAATTTTAGATGATAGGGCTATTGATGACACGCTACCCAATTTATGGAAACTTGGCCAAATATTTGGAGCAAGCCCTGAAAAGGATACCCAGAACTGCTGCAAGCTGACCAGAAAAAGTTGGTCTAATGTGTGGCAATTGGTGCACAGGATCAAGAACCCAGTCACCAGCCGGGAGAATGCCACAGGCTGCGTGTGCCATGTGTTCAGCATACCTGGGGCATGCGGCATTTGCAGCCCTTACGTGAATCCTGCCTCATTCTCTTGTTTGACACAGCAATCAAAGAAAATGCTGCCAAAGTAAGAAACCCATTTTTCAGCTGGAATGAAGGCTGAGGGATTACATTCATAATAATGTGTCCCTTTAGCCATCAAAATGAATGTGGAGTCTTTATTACTCATGACTTCATGCATCATATTCCAGATGTCCTGCTCATATATTTTTCCTTTATTCTCAAGCATGAGATTGTGCTTTTGTGTATTAAAATGTGTTACATTCTCCTTGTTTGTTTGTTATTGGATTTTATCAATTTTGTGAGAGTTTTCTTTGTGTCTTTGCAAACACAATTAAACTAAGTTGAAAGCAATGAAAATAATAAGATTAGCACTTCAAAACAGGACATAGGACTCTACTGCATAATGAACTGGCCTGTGCGTGAGAACCATAGAAACATAGAAGTTGATGGCAGATAAGGGCCGCAAGGCCCATCCGTCTGCCCATTTTTGACCTTATGAATGTGCCATAGGCCTTTGCTCTGTCAATGGCCTATCTATCCATACTCATCTGTATTGCTCCTTATGCCTATCCCTTGCTTGTTTGAAGCCCTGTACTGTATTCATATCCACCACTTCCTAAGGTAGGCTGTTCCATGCATCCACCACCCTTTCTGTGAAAAGAACTTCCTCACATTACCCTTTAATCGGCCTCCCTCTAATCTCATGCTGTGTCCTCTTGTCCTGCTATTTTCTTATATTGAAACATGTTAGACTATTTCACCTTGTTAATGCCCTTAACGTGTTTGAATCTTTCAATCATATCACCTTTCTCCCTCCTTTGCTCTAGGGTACACTATTGAGTTCAGTTAATCTGTCCTCATATGTTTTCTGATGCAGTCCCTGCACCATTTTGGTTGCCCTTCTTCTGGACTGCCTCAATTTAGTTAATGTCCTTGTGAAGGTGTGGCCTCCAGTACTGCAAGTGGTACTCCAGATGGGGCCTAACTGGTGTCTTGTAAAGAGGGATTATTACCTCCTCTTCCTACTTGTGATGCCACTACTAATACACCCCAACATCCTCTAGCCTTACCTACTGCTTTAGTGGTCTACTTGGATGATTTCAGGTCATCTGTGATGATGATGCCCAAGTCTCTTTCTTCCCTGTGACTGCCAGCAACTCCCTCCCAGCCTATAGGTGGCTTCAAGTGTTTCTCTCCCTATGTGCATGATTTTGCACTGCTTTGCGTTAAACCCCAGTTGCCACTCTTCTGACCATTTTGCTAGTTTATCCAGATCTCTACTTATTCTGCCCACACCATCTGGATCATCTACACTGTTACAGATCTTGATGTCTTCTGCAAACAGACAAACCTTACCTCCAGTCCATCTGCAATGTCACTGATGAAGATATTGAAGAGGACTGGCCCCAGGACTGATCTCTGAGTTACCCCACTTGTGACTTGCATCTCTTCTGACTGTATACCGTTTACCACCACACTCTGTTTTCTGCCCATCAACCAGTTTGCTACCCAACTGACCAAAGTCTGACCCACACTGAGCCTACCCAACTTATTAATCAATCTTCATGTGGAACAGTATCAAAAGCTTTGCTGAAATCAAGGTAGGCAACATCAACTTCTCCCCGTTGGTCCACCACTCTGCTTACCCAGTCAAAGAAATCTATGAGATTAGTTTGACAGGACCTTCCTTTGTAAACCCATACTGTCTTGGATCCTGTGCTCCTGCAGATTCCAGGTGTTGCACTATCCTTTCCTTAAGGAGTGTCTCCATAATCTTGCCCACTACTGAGGTGTGACTGGACTGGTCTGTAGTTACCTGCCTCCTCCTTACCACTCTTGTGGAGCAGGATCACATGAGGCCTCCTCCAGTCTTCTGGAACCTTCCCTGTGCTCAGAAACTCACTAAACAGTTCTGATAATGGCTGTGCTACTTCCACCCTTAGCTCCTTTAGTACTCTGGGATGTGTGCCATCAGGTCCCATTGCCTTGTCCACCCTGGGCATATCAAGCTCTTGTGGGACCCTTTCTTTTGTGAAGGGATTAGTGCACACTCCCTCCCCTGTGTCCATAGTGCAGAGCTATGGGCTCTGCCCTCCTTCTCTTCAGTGAATACTGAAAGAAGTATCTATTCAGGATAGATGCTTTTACATGGTCCTCTTCCTCCTCACACGCCCCTATCCCTTTTGATCTTAGCAATACCCCTCTGGATTTTCTCCTTTCACTAATGTATCTATAGAAAGTCTTGTCACGTTCTTTTACTGTTCGTTATATAGTGTTTCCTCAGGGCCTTTGCCTACCTTACTGCCTTCCCTGCTTCCCTTAGAAAGTTTGATATACCTCCCTATCTTCATCCTGCTCCTCTTTATATTTCCTGAAGGCCAGCCTTTGGCTCTGACCTTTTCTGCTACTGTGTTTGAGAACCAAAGTGGTTTCTTCTTCTGCACTTTCTTTTCTCATTAACACAATGGGATGTTGTTCAAGTATTGCATCTTTAATGCTTGCCCACTTTGCCTGTACCTCTCACCTGTATTTCTTTTCATAGGTCTAGCTTAACTCTGTTGGCCATCTTATCAAAGTCAGCACCCCTAAAGTCCCATATTTTTGCCTTGGAATGGGATGATTTTGTTCTAGTGGCCAATTGAACCATACCATGTGATGGTCACCATCCCCCAGGTGTCCTTCTACCTGGAGATCTGTGATCCTTTCCCTGTTAGTCAGTACTAGATCTAGGATAGTCCTGTGTCTAGTGGGTTGTTGTGCCAGTTGTTTGAGGCTTCCCTTCCCTGCTGAAAAAGAAGGACCAGGACAAAAGAAACAAGGAGGTAAGAGCAGAAATGATCAGTCAGCAACAAATGCATGTAGCCCTGAAAGCTTATCCTAATGACAGATAAAACTGCGAAACCTGTAAAGTACCACCTGTAATAATTTCACAGAAGATATACCCTAAAAACACTTTACAGAGAAAATAAAGCAGTAACAGAAGATATACCTTGTGAAAGACAATTTGAATCAGAAGATTACAGCAGTAATCTATAAGCACACACCTGTAGGCACATCCTGTAATAATGCAGCAGAATGTATACCCAGCAACAACAATTTGAATCCAAGAAAACTAAAACAATAAAATGTTAGCAGAAAACAGTAGCAATCCCTTGTGAGTACAAAATGAAAATAACAACACACAGTAAACCTTCGCCTAGCCAAAGAAGCCTTAATCCTTATTGTTGCTCTGGTAAGGTTCTTTGCTCTGTCCTTTCAAGCAAGCTAGGAAAAAAAAAAATAACCCACCTCCTCCCACACCCACTGCTTCCCACCCATCCCTCCTACACCACCATCCCTCCTCCTCCCAACCCCACCCTCTCCTGCCCCTAATATTCCCACCCCAATTCCTCTCCTGCACACCCCTCCATTATCTCACCACCTACCTCCCTGCTGTTTATATCCCAACCTCCTTTCCACCTCCCCCACTCAAGTACTCCATTATTCCCCCCACACCTGTCCCCCCACTTGCTGCCTACTGAGCCCAGCCAGGTGCCCCCACATGCTGCTGGCATCAGTGCAGCAGCCTCCCATCACTCACCCTCCCACAAAAATGCATCCCAAATGTTATTTTTTACATTTGCCCCCGACATGCAGCCCCTCACCAAACATAAAAAAATACAAGTCCCACAGCACCATTTTGTTATGCGCTGGGGGTGAGAGTGTAAACTGATTTTCAGCTCTCTGACTTTACCGTAATGGTGATCACCCTTCGCAGTCCTCATTCTGACATAGAACATTATTTTTTTATCATTTAACACTTTTTACCTGCAGCCACAGTCCTATTCTGTATCCAGCCACCGCCTCCATTCCATCACTGACGCTGAAGTTCCGCATGCCCAGCTAGCAGACACAACTACACCTGTGAAAGGGCTCCCCTTAGCTAGCGCCAGCCGGTCAGTACCAGCACATGCCTTCAGGCATGGTTGGCGATGAAACTGCAGTATCAGCTGCCGCAGACTGTGCTGCCATTTTTCCCCACTTATCTCCCGATGGAAGCATGGATGTGCAATGACATCAGCGCACTGGTGTGCAGGCGTCTGCCGTGGCCCCCCACTAGGCACCCATACAACTGCAGCACCTCCAGGCATCCCCAGGAACAGCAGAGCACAGTGTCATCCACCCCTTCTCCCCAGGACTAGGAGAGCTATCATTGGACATTCAATCCTAGTCCTCCTACTATTTCCCGATGACCCAGGCTTGTTCTTGAACCTGGGTGGCGGCGTGGAGTGAGGTGTGGCATTCAGCACCTCAAAACTCAGCACCACCAGGCCAGCTCATGGAACCTTATTAACTCTGTACTTCTCTCATTTACACATGTGTTTGTACTAGATCTATTTGTGCCCATTGAAAGAAATTATGCAAAAGAGGTATCTGCTATATTATTATTATGAATGCGTTAGTTAGGGCTTATGTATATGGAGTCAGTGCTTCTCAAAAGTTGCTGCATGCATTGTAAGTTGTTATGCATGTTCTAAAGTTGTTGCACACGTTCTAGCATCAAGTGCACCTGTGTCCCTGCTCATGTTGACTCCCACCTGGCACCTGCTTTCATGTTCACTGAGCATGACATGTGAAGGCCACAGCCTACCTTTCATGCTGTATTCAATGGTTTGTGATGCCCACCTCAGGGTGTGTGTGGAATTCCTTCAGAGTGCTGTAGCATTTACTAAGCAGAGCTGCTCCTTGGGTTATTTACTCTCTCTATACTGGCACTCACTCACTCTGTACCAGAGTTTGCCTTTTTACATATAAGAAACACTCATGAGCCACCCTCAGTGCTGTTCCCCTCTCTCTCTCTCTGTACTGGCACTCTGTGCCGCTCACTAGGTCTCACTACAGAACCAAACAGTGTAACCACACCTCAAAAGAACATTAACCTGCTGGAGAAGGTCCAGAAGAGGGCTACAAATATGATAGTGTATCAGCGGGGTTAGGCATACGAGGAGAGGTTGAGGGCACTGAAGGTACTCCCTGGAGGATAGGAGACAGAGAGAAAGGCAGGACTTGATTGAGACCTTCAAGTACTTGAAGGGATAAATAAGCTGGATAAGGAGGGTCTCTTTTAAGCTAAGTGGTAACCATAACACAAGGGGCTCAATCCTAAACTGGAAGGGGAGGTTTAGGAGGGAGGTCAGGAAGCACTTCTTCACATCAGGGTGGTGGACACTTCAGTGCACTGCCGGAGGAGGTTGTCTCCTTGAAGATGGTGGGCAGCTTTAAGAGAGGCTGGGATAGGCATAGGGAAGGTAAGGATCATGGGTAGGGAGGATGGGAGGAGTGGGGGGCAGGGACAGTAGCTCAAGCTGTGGACCCTGCAATATGAGTAGACTAGATAGACCAAATGGCCTTCTTCTGCCGGCTTCTTTGTATAAAAATAAAATATGGGTGAGCATAAACAACTGCTTTTGTTTCCATTTCAGGGTCAAGATAACAACATGAATCTCTCAAGCTTTGTTCTCGAGGTCCATGTGCTGTAATCTCAGCCCCTTGATGGAAACACAGGCTCATTGTGTGTATGGCGGCCCATACATTATTCCTTATATATTTGGCACTACTTGAGTTAAGGTCCCCATAAGCAAGAAACTTGTTTCCTGACCTAGTTCCAGTAACTCAGCAATCTTTGTTTCTAGGGCAAACTATAAGGCATCAGAATAATATTTAGAAGATCTTGGGATAGACATACATTCAGGAATATTTATCATAAGATTCATAAAGACAATGTGGGATTTTCAAACCTCTAAGATTGCAGCAAGCCATGGTGTGCCGACAATACGGCACATGGACTTGCAGCACTCTAAAAAGGATTTTCCTTCCCATGTGGCAATTGCTACATTTTGACCAGCTTCTCCTGGTCTAACTTGTGGCACTCTGGGGTCCAGTAAGTTGAGCTTGCATCAGATGTCTGGTGCAAGCTGCTTTAACTTAGAAACTGTCACAACTGCACCTGAGATTGCAAAATTGGGCGAGATTTTGGCTCACTGCCAAAGCCATCATCTTTTCCCCAACCTCAGCTTTGAAACTAGACAGCAGAGGAAGGTGATTGATGGTATACGACATGGCTGCAACAATTAGGAATTCATCACATACTGCTGATGTCAGCTAGTTTAAATATTGTCTATGGGGAGAAAACGTATACCTCTCGGACACCAAGGATGCAGTCAAACTCTTGGACAAGGTTAAAAGGAGTTCCAGCGTGGGAGTAGGTGTCGAGGGAGAGGACGAGATCCTTAACTCAGTGAGCTCCACAGCATGAAAACACAGCATTCAATGGAGGTATGAACAAACTGTTTCTGCTTTTTACAACATGGGACTATCGGTGTCGGAGATCACGCAGTGTGTGGATTTGAATGTGCAATGCTTTATCTATTTTGCAACAGAAAGTAAACTGGGAACCTTAGCTCTAAATCCACTGATTTGCAGACAAAATGGGATGGCGCATAATATATCAACATCTAGAACTCCAACCCATCTTCTCCTTCAGCCTCCTTGCTTCTCTTTGTACCAGCGTAACACTGTACATCAATGCACAGACTTGAGGCAGGACTGACTGTCCACCCTAGATCTATGCTGCTTCTTTTAATGCAACAAACTTACCTGATTTTACATGGTGAAAGTAAGCCAATCTTGATGATGAAACATTAATGTGGTGTTAGCTGTTCATGGTATTGCTTACGCTTAAATGTTTACTGGAAACGTTTTCCACAGATGTAAAGGCAGCAAGATATAAAGCTTTGTCCATTCGGTCTCGATGCAAAGGAAGCACTTGACAGCATACATCACAGATTGCCTCTGTTCGTAGAGAGGATCATTGATACATCCTCAGCTTTCTTTTATACTGATTGCCTGCTGTACACAAAGAGTATTATTAAGTCGCCTAAAATTGTTTATACTGTGCAGGATTTGGGGAACAAAGTTACTGCTCCATTCAAGGATGATTGATAACATGTATTCTATTTTTACTGGTTTGCCCCACTCTAGGCTGTAACTGGTCGATACTTTATAGATTATTGGTACTGTGTTTGTTTAAAAACAGAATGCCCCCTCGTGAACTAATGGTGTTTGGGGCATGCCAGCTTACTAACTATATACTGCTGTATTCTTTTGTATGATCTAAGAGTTTTTCACTTGTTATATGCCTACTGGCGTAATATATGGCTGTATTGTTAAACAATAACACTTATAAATAAAGTTTATAAAAAAGTCTTAATTTCACCTTCAGTATAATACCTCTAGAACTCTCAAAACTCATAAGACTTGAAAACTATTTGTTATGCCCCTAATTCCTCAAAGAGCTGGTGACATATTCAGGAAAACTTTAACAAAGCCTAATATTTAGACACAGTCCAACTTGTATTTCCATTAGTGCTGTATTCCTTCTCCCGTTATTTATTATTTAGGTCATCTGTATGAAGACTTGATCTCTGATTCTGAAGCATTTGTCTATTCCTGTTGCTTTCTCCTACCTGAAGTCAGAGCACTGCTTTGACCTCACAGTTACTCCCATGGCAACAGATTGTGATGTCACAACAGAGGATTATGACTTGAAGTAGGAGTAAGTTTATTGAGGCAGATGGACTGTAAAGAAATTCTAAGCAATAAAGATCATATATTCATACACATTTCCATAGTAATAAACAATGGAGAGGAGAAATATGCAAACTATAAATGGAATGCAGGCAGAATTGTACCTAATTATTATGCTTTTAAAGTTGTCTTTGAATCATCAGTAGCTCTTTAAATTTAGTTATATACTTCTGGGAGATACAAATGTACACATCTGGGAACAGTGGTGAAATGCACCATGGGTACTGGGAATCCAGCATGGGGTTTCTGACTCTCAGCTCCACTCTAGTCAATACAATCGCTCATCTGTCTCTGGCTTTCCTTGCACTCTTCTCTTTGGTTACTCCCTTCTTCTTCAGTTTCTGGTGCTTTCTGATACTTTCTCCAACTTTCTTTTACTCTTTGCTTCTGCTTCCTTTGGTCCTTACAGTTTCTAGCAACTCCCACATTACTAAACTCCTAGGGGCAGCTGCCCACAGACTGGGAAAAGCATCCAGAGAATAGATACAGACAGGCATAGAAATGTTTGCTGTCAGTTCCTTCCTCAGCAACACAGTTCAGCTCCAATCCACCCAGAAAAGTAGAAGTGTTTCATTATAACCTCATGTGTCTGCAACCTAAAAGCTCCCAACACTCCATTATGTTTATCCCTCAGAGGTCTCAATCAGGTCCCCTGGCACCCTGTTCTTTAAAGCGCATGTTGAGACCTTTTAGATTTTCCACATAGGGCTTCCCTGCTGCACTGTATCATCTTGGTTGCCCTCCTCTACATAGCCTCCACCCTTTCAGTGTCCTTACTAAGGTAATGGGCCTCAGAACTGCACACAGTACTCAATATGGGGATGAACTAATGACTTGTATGGGGAGAGTATAACCTCCTCCTTCTTTTCTACCCCTTCCTATGCAGCCCATTATCTTATTTGCTCTCCACACCACCATGGAACACTTAGCTGCTACTTTCAGATCATCCATAATGATAACCCCTTGGTCCTTTTCTCTGAAGTACTTGCCATGATTGGCCCTCTGATCCTATATTCGCACTAAGGTTTTTGTATCCTGTGTGGATAATCGCTGCCTTGTTTCCACTTAATCCCAACTCCAAAATTCTGGACCACTCTTCCAGCCTTTTCAGGACCCACCTTGTGGTATCCATCCTCCACTGTGTCCACTCTATTACAGATTTTACTGTCATCTGCAAATAGACTTTCCTTTTACCCCACCCCTCTGAATGTATTAAAGAGTACAGGGCCCAGCAAAGAATCCCTGAGGTACTCAAGCATCACCCCATCTGCTCCAAGAATTTTCCATTTAGCACTACCTCTGACTTCTCTTCCATAATCAGTTTCTCCCACTGTGTTATTTTGTCTCTTGCCCACAGGTGTTTTAACTTTTGAGTAACCTCCCAAAGGCCTTACTGAAGTCCATGTAGGTCACACTGAAAGCTTGCCCCTCTGTCCACCTCCCTTGTTACCTGGCCGACAAATTCTGTTAGATTCATCTGAATGACTCTCTGGTGAACCCATGTTGCTTACTGTCCAACATGGCTACTAATAAAATAACACTGACAGCTACTAGTAAAATAAAATAATTTTTCAATGTCATTTTACCAGCAGCTACAGGTATGTTGACATGTAGAACTGCTTCGTTTTATTCTGCAAACTGGTTTGCCCTCCCATAGTAGATAATGATTTATTACCATTAACATATTTAAGTCAAATAGCGCAGTGGTTTAAGGCTCTGAGCTGCAAACCTGGGTTTGAATCCCACAGCCTCCACTTACATACTGTGTGACCCTGAGCAAATCACTTAACTTCCTTGTGCTCCCAGGTCGCATATGTAAACAAGCTTCAGCTTAGCGTGGTATCTCCGTTAAACAAAAACATCAAATTGCACCAGAAAACATACCTGCATATTCCAATATCACCTGCTGACAGAACATTGTTTACCTACTGTACTGTAGTTTTGAACTATATGAGAGTAAACATCTGAAACAAAGATATGGGAAACTGCCAGTAATTGACCTTTCTTGTGACAGTTAGACATCAAGTCCCAAACGGAAAATGCCACAGTCAGAATCAGAGTGGTCAAATGCCATAAAGGAACACCATGCAGAGGAGACCCAACTAAAGCAGAAAATGACTAAATTTTGGGATTTACTATTCTAACTCCACACCACCATGGATCAAAACTCCAGCACAAATTTGTGTGTGTGTGCAGATTTACTATTCCTAACACCACGCCACCATGGATCAGGACTCCAGAGGAATTAGAGGTGATGGGTAACCACACAGTCAGGAACCTCACTATTTTGTTCACTGCGCTCTCCTATCTTTCAAGATTTTGACCTTGCACTTTCGAGTGCGAGGTTTTCTTCCCGCAGACTTGACGTCCTACCTCTTGTGAATGTGGCTTCAGTCATAGAGAGGGTCTAGCTGATATTAATTTTGTCTGTGCAGGATTCTCAACACAAAGAAATGCTTTCCTGTCAGAAGCTCTGCCAAGGACATGCTTTACAGAGAGAAACTAGCAAGAAGACAGAGGAATTCAGCAGATGCTGAGGTGACTAAAGGCTGAACATTCTTAGGTCTATCAATAAATGAGTCACAGAGTTTAAATGCCTTGGCCTGGTGCTGGACTGTCACCTGACTTATGAACTTCACCTCAATCAGCTAATCAAGAAAGAACACCAAAGGCTTAGTATGCTGTATTGAGTCAAACCTTATCTAATCCCTGAATCCAGGATGCTCCAGGCCACCAGCTTCCTGCTCCCTATTTTTGACCATGGAGCTGTGCTCTACTACCCCTCCTTTCCCAAAGGAATTTCAGCAGGCTGCATAGCACCTACCACACTGTCATTCAGTTTGCCACTGACCTCCCAGACTGACTCACCATTGTGACCAGTACAAATTTGCTAAATGGCCCTCCCTTAAAGACAGACTAGACAGCAAGATCCTGACCTTCCTCCACAAACACACTGTTGGTCTTCTCACGCTGCATCAACTCCTCTTCCCTTGTCCACCCCCACTCAGTCCACCAGATGGTCCTCTCCCCTCCTTCTCCTCCCTTTCTGCACACACTACCCAAGGCCAAAACACCCATTCCTACAAGGGTGTTAAACTGTTCAACAGCTGACCCCTGTTATTTGTCCATTGTCCCTCAACAGCCTCCTTCAAGCACAACCTAAAGGCTCACCTCCCAGCTTACAGTTTTTTGTAAATGCCCCAGGCCTTGATTTGTCCTGGTATGTCTTTTAGCCTGACACTTCCTCTGAAATTGACCATTATCTACTGCCCGACTGTCATGTATTGTATTTACCAGTATAGGTGGCACTTATTTTTGTACCTTTATTTCTTTATCAATGGTAACGCACTTCCCTGTAAACTCTGTAACCTACTGTTGTTTGTCCTAACTGGATGCTCGTGAAAACGGGCAATCTCACTCACATGCCTTTCAGGATAAAAATAAACTGAAACTGAATAAAGAACACACACTTGTAAAGCCTTCTCCTCGCTATTGAGATAATATCGCTTTATTGGATGGTGTGGCATTTCGCTTGTTGGGCACAAGCACACCCTTTTATGGAAATATTGTTTTCAGAGACTACGGGACCTTAATCTGGATGGGATGTAGGTACCCAGGTCCGAACCTCCCAGAGAAGGATAAATTCCCATTCTGCTCTGCATGACAGAATTTTCTAAGGACTCTTGCACCATCCTGCTTTCTCCCGTTAGATGCACTTTAATTGCAGTAACATTAGTGTTCATGACCTTCATGTATTCCGATTTAGTAATTGTTCTTTTCATCTTGGGTTAGTGTATTTTTGTTTTGTATATTGCTAGCATTGTGTCGCCTTGGCAAGGCAAATTCTATGTAACATTTCTAATCTGATTTTATAATGTAAAGACAGAAATACTGTTTTTTTCCTGTAGCACTGCATGGATCAAGACAATCGACCTGCTGCAGGTCTGCGCTCCAAGAGATTCGGCTGTTGCAGGTCTGCACTTGAGAAGTTGGTGACCCTTTTTTGACAGGTGCTAAGGCTGCCAGCTTGAAAGAAGAGCAGGTGTGTAATAATGGTACATAATTACATGGTTGTACTGGTGTTATGACCAATCAGAACACTTGATTTTCATTACACGCTACGCATCACAATAAAGGCTGCATGGCCATACATTTTCTAATGCATCGGAAGACACCATGATCTTCAGTCAGTATCCAATAGTTAGGCAATAAGGCATGACAGGGAACTATCATGGGATAATGGCCCACCTTGGGGTTAGCATGAAGTGAAGCCAAGTGCTTCCACCCTCCCACCCCAGAGTGCCTTACTGAGATTATGAAATGGGTCAACACAGTACTAGTTAATTAAAAAAATTGAAACATATTTTTGTGTGTGTTATATTACTGCAGCGTAGAAGTATAGGCCATTAAGGCAAAATAAAAATTAATGCCTGCCATCTTGCTGTCGCTGACCTCCCGCCTCCACTACTTCTGGTTCCTGGTCCTGCTGCAGTTTCTGTCAGAATGACTAGATCGGCTGTTTCTGTTGGTCCTGCTGGGTGTTTTAACAAATGCTGCAGTTGGTGGCAAGTTCAGGGACAAAGATGCTCCTGGACTCTGGGTGAAGAAAGAGTGAGCGAGTGGCGGTTGTAGATGCAGCAGGTGACAGTGCCAACTAGTGGAGTGAGAGCAGGAGCCGTTACTGTGAGCTGCAAAGACAAGATGTGTGGTCAGCAGGAAGGTTTTCAGACTGGTGTTGAGTTCTGCTTGTTAGGAGCAACTTTCAGCTGGGCTGTTGTGCTGAGATAGCAGCCTGGCTGAAAGTATTTCTTAGTCAATCAGATTCAGGATTTTTCTATCCATTTCATAATTAGTGTTACTTCTCCAAAGAATTAGGTAAGGAATGATCTGCAAATGGATATGCAGCAATATTGTTAGAACTAAATGATCTAGGGGTGTGATGACAGGCACAGCCGAGGGCCTTCAACCACCCAAGAAGTGAGGTTTAAGTTACTGTAGTACATCCAGGGTGGAGTACTACACCTCAAAACTTTTAAAATGGTCAAAGTATTACAAAGAGAGTTAACAGCATACATCATAATAACAGATTCTCTTTCTTTTATGGGCAACAGGATGGGAAGTGAAAAAAGGATATCGGGCTAGAACTACCCAGTGTAAGGTACTCCAGCTGATATAGTTAAACTGCCTTAGCACACAAAGCAAGAAGAAATTTTAAAAGGTTTCTTAATGTTCTGAAAAAGAGAGAGCATGCTTGGCTGGAGGAGAGAGGTGAAACAAGTATTTCTGTTGGTGTCTGAGTTTATTTGATGGTTGTGATATGGGCAGCCTTACAGAGAAGATAGGAAGGAAGAAATGTTATCAAAAGAAAGTAGCAGAAAGGCAATATTGTACCAGATAACATGCTGCATACGCCAGCACCATGCTAACATATTTGATAAGCCAAGGAAGATAGCAGCATCATAGTTAAAGGTTAGCATGGACTACAGGTCTAGCAAGTCTCTGGCCTACACATAAGCATAGACCATCATGTTTTTTGTGTGCGCCTGCATACTGCCCCAACTAGTTGTAAGTATACTTCATGAACTCTCATGCTGACGCTATGAAAGCTTAAAACTATACCACTCCTGGCTGTGTTCAATACAGCAATACTGGAGGTTGCATCACTAAAATGGACATGTTCCCATAATTTTAGTGTTAATTTTACTTAAGCTCCTCAGGGAGCCACCTCCGCCTTCTGTGTTTTGCCAAACTCTGCCAAGTAAAATGACAAATTAAGGACTTAACAATAAGTTGCAATGTTCAGCTGTAAGAAGACCTCATCTGGCAAGGTATGTGATATTACAGGCACAGCCCTGTGCTACATACCTTTGCCTGTCACCTTTAGCATTAGTTTGGTTATCTGAGCCTGACTAGTGCAACTAAGCTCTACATGTCCATCGTGACTAGTGCAGGTCTTCCATGGAGTCAATGAAGGTAAAAAGCTCTCCTTTAGCAGACTGTAGTCCTCATGCTAATCTCCTCATTGTTTCTGACGTGCTAGGTGTGGTCTTTAAAGATCAGGTATCCATGGCTTAAGTTCTCCTCCCCTCTTAACACACACAGCAGCTTACCTCCCCTTTAAAGGAAAACTGCACACCATATCTTCTATGTCATTTGCTTCCATGCCAACAGACAACTCTTTTCATGTAGCTGTTAAAGATGTGTGCAACTGCTTCTGTTAGTTTTCACACTTCACACTAGATCCTGTCACTTCCTGGGAGGGTCCATTTTGTGGTTGTTGAAATCTCTTTGTCCTGAGAGCTGTATTAGCATATGAGAACATGATGTCAGAGCAACCATTTATATCATGCATCTCTATGCTAAAATAACAAATACCCTGCAAAACTCTCTGGAAACTTATAAACCGAATGGAGTTTAAAGAGGAAAAAGCTGCATTACAGCTCAGATAGCTTGTAACACTCATTTAAGGTAAATGTGGTATTTCACACCTCTTGCAGCTTGGTTCTTTTTAAACTACTTAAGCAGACAGGCATACTGGGAGTTTAAAGGTTGATTACGCATCACATTCTCATATGCTAATGTAGCCTCAGGACAATGAGATTTCAATAACTACGAAACAGACCCTCCCAGAAGAGTGACTGTGCCTAATATGAAGTGTGAAAAACTAACAGAAGCAGTTGCATACATCTTTAACACTACATGAAAAGAGTTGTCTGTTGACTTGGAAGCAAATGACATTTAGAAGATATGAGGGTGCAGTTTCCTTTAATCAATTCCTGCATGAAATGTCCTTTTCTTCTTGCTGTGTGAATAGAAAAACACTCATAAAATGCCCTGTAGAACTGGCAATCAAAACATTCTTACTTCCTTCCTTTTTTCTTTATAGGTACATTTTTACTCCCAACTGCCGGGCGAGGCTCAGTGGAGATACTGACCATCCACTCCATCCCCTGTGGGATCACAGTGCATGGCAGGGGGTGGTGGTTGTTTTTCACAGTTGTTGAAGTAGCTGTGCTAAACTCCTAATCCTCCTCAAGAGCGCCATGCATGGGACTAGGGTCCAGGAGGGAAAAGGCAGAGACACAGCTTCTGGCCGAGTGCCCAACAGCACCCTCCCTCCTGACACTGTCCACTAGTCGGAGCACTGTCCAACCCTCCCAGAAGAAGAGAGCTGCCTGATGGCAGCTCAACCTACCTCCCTCCCCCCTCCCCAGCTGACCCCCAGTGACCCAGGCTTGTTCTCAAACTCAGGTTGCCGGTGCAGCACAAGGTGTGGCATCCAGTGCCTTAACCACAGTGCCACTGGGCCACAGGGTCCAAAAATATTCTCACTCTGCATGTGGAGATAATACACCCCACACCAGCATGTTTTTGATGCTAGTACAAGAACAGCATGGGGCATGCTCCTAGACTATAATGGGGCAGTTTTAAAGGCTTTGTTTTATAATTTGGAGTGCCGATTTTGACAAAGGAAGGTCACTGCTCAACTAACAAGCTTCCACACTGTTTTCTTTCTTTCTAAACTCTATGCTTATGCTCTCTTCCCTACCTTAGCAACCTCCTGTCCCTTTATCTCCTTCCACCTAATCTCGCCATTCCTCTGACTCTACAGCCTTTCTGTTCCTGCCAGTTCAACTTCTTATGTATGATCCGCTTCTTTTGAGTCCCACCAACGGAACAATGCACCAACCTCCTCTGTCTCTCCTATCTTGCTTTTAAAGGACAATACTGAAGAGACACAGCTTTCCCAGCCACTACAAAACACTCTAATTAACGCTTTGGCCAGTAACAAAATTTTTTTTTTTAATTACAGTTCTATACCCGTAGCTTTTTAATGTGATAAACACTGACCGCAACTTCTGCTTTCTAATGCTGGCAACCACTCTTCTTTTTTGTTTTTGTTTAACCAGGTGAGACACACTAAGCTGAAAGCTTGTTTGAGGTGTGACCTGAGAGCACAGGGAAGTTAAATGACTTGCTCAGGGTCACACAGTATGGAAGCAGGGGCTGTGGATTTCAAACCCAGGTCTCCAGTTTTGTAGCTCAGAGCCTCAAACCACTGCACTATATTGCCTCCAAGCAGCACTTCACCAGCAACTGTGTTTCCCAGCTCACTTGATGCTAATATGCACTGCTGACCTCAGGCAATGGCCTGCACTGACATATTAGATAACGTGAGCTAGGGAAGTGCAGAAGCTGCTCGTGAGATGGCGGTTGCCAGCATTAGAAAGCAAAGTGCCAGATGTTGTTTAACACATTGAAAAAGCCATTGACTTCACTTTAAAAAAAATTCATTATTTACTGAAAGAAGAACTTAAGTGTTAATTCGACGTTTTGTAGCAGATCATGGATACCTATACCTCTTCTAGGGCTTTACATTAAATTCTGTCTTCAGAACATTCTATCTCTCCAGCTCTTGCCTTCATTCTCAACTCTACTCTACAAGTCTCCAAGCTCCTACTCCTCTGTGCCCTTGACTGTTATTAGGCATTGCATTTGTGCCCCTGTTTTTGTAATTTCTGCTGTTTTTGTTTTTTGGCTGGCCATCCCTAGCTTCTGTTTTTAACTGTTTGCTCTGGGGTTACACTAATCTATAACATCTCATCTAGGCAGTGCAGTCTACTGGTTAAGGGCACTGATCTGAAAACTTGAGACCTGGGTTTGAACCCATCAGCCCTACTTGCATGCTGTGTGGTCCTGAGCAAGTCACTTAACTTTCTTGTGCTCCTAGGTCACACCGTGAAACAAGTTCCTGCTTAGTGTGCCTTTCCTGGTTAAACAATATCCCTTTCAATTTCCCTAATTATTCCAGCTAAATGCCTGCACTTGACTTCATGATTTGTGTGGCTCTATATGCATTACTGTGCCAAGGGTCACGCTTTTAAGTGTCAGTTTCAATGTAACTGTGGGTGGTAATCATTACTTACATGAAATGGGGTAATTACAATGTAGTTACATGTTTTTGCTTGCAACTACATCACAATTGCAATGCAGTTACAGTGTGATTACACTGTAATAACAGTGTAGTTAATCAGTTAAAATATCACCGCACCATTGTATGTCTATTATTTCTATGTACCCTTTGTTCCTTCTCTTCTGGGTCACACCTGGAAACAATTCTTGACTCACTGTGTCTTTCCCGTAACCAAATTTAAAATAAATACAGTAAATTGTGCCCTTGAGTAACTTTTTCTCCCATAATTTTTGTTCTCCTGTACTCTGATCATTTTGGTGACTCTACCTTTCACCCTCTGTGGTGCATCAATGCCCATTTGGATTCAGAAGCTCATACAGTGCTCAGGTGAGTGAATCAGGGCCTTGTAAAGTGGTGAAAATGTTGCCTCTGCTTCTTTGGTCACCATTTCAAAGCAGTTGAGGTGCACCGCTGTCTATATTACCTGCACCTGTTAAGTGCCAGTGATCACCTTGAAAAAGCATTGCATAAAATCAGGACTGTCTTATTCTTTTGTAAAAGTCCATTTATTTGGTACATTTCAGCAGAATATGTTACTGAAAAAATGATGATGTACAAAGACCGTAGGTCACAGAAAGGGCAAGATTAAA
Organism: Neoceratodus forsteri; assembly: GCA_016271365.2. Taxonomy (NCBI): domain Eukaryota; kingdom Metazoa; phylum Chordata; order Ceratodontiformes; family Ceratodontidae; genus Neoceratodus; species Neoceratodus forsteri. The sequence goes on from JADMNL010000033.1 coordinate 34,954,161, forward strand.
GGTAATATTTATTTATTTAGTCATTCAGAAAGCATCTTGAGCACAAATTGCAAAGGTCCCATGTCATGGACAAGAAAAGGGATTAATACAGATTATACAGTGGGGTATGAAAATCCTGTAACCTCATGGTCAGAACACATTACATGACTGTGTGAATCCTGTAATAACCAAAGTCAAATACAAGAAAAAGGATTAATGCACACTATGAACTACAGACAATACCAAAGCAGTGGCTCCTGTGAAGTGTAGTCAATGTAGATAATATGAAGATAAGTAACCATGGCTCCAAGGACCCTAGTCTATAATGGGAAATGAAAACCTTCCATATAGGCATGGGACAGTGTGAGTTCATAACAATTAATGAGAACAGTATTGACTAGGGTCTGATTTGTTGTACCAGGAGTATCTGGAAACAGCAGCAGTTCATTTCTCAGTAGCCTTCTTGAAATGGACAATTCTTGGGGAGGCCTGACAGAGTCTCAGAGAATTTGTTCAGGCGATTGTGATGCCCTTACTGTAAAGGAACACTTGCCCATGCTTGTTTTATGAAAGGGTATTTCTAGGACATTCCTAGCCATAGTCCTGGTTTATTGGATGTTAACTGGGTGGGACAGATTACAGATAGCCAGAAAGATCAGGCCTAATAGTGCTTTTTTGTAAGCAGAAAGGTCTGGCACCTGATTTTGTCCTGGAGAAGCCTATTGGTTGGGGTGGAAGGGAGAAGCTACGCAAAGCTTGACTGCCCTCGGCAAAGTGACAGATTTTATTGAATATCAGCCTTATTCTGCTGAGCACAGAGTCATTTGTCACTGCATAATTTGGGAGGCTGTAGTCTAGGATAGCTTGGACCGAGCTGGAGAATATGAGATGCCTGGCTTTGTAGTGAGGTTCACGTGATCCCTGAGCAGTGCTCCTAACATTTGGTCTGTGAGACTTACAATGTTATCCACTTGCTGGGTGAATGATAAGTGTCATCCAGGGTAACCCCTAAATATCTGAAAGAGTCAACCTGTTCCAGTTTAACTCCTTTTCATAAGGAAGACAAGGGAGAGATCTTTTTTTTCAATTGCAGACCTGATAACAGCATGATCTTTATTGCAGTTTAACTTGCCTGCACCGCTACCAATGACTCTTAGGTAATTCATTCTCTCCTGAATGTAGCAATGCTACCTTGACTATATTGTAATTGTCTTCATCTGTAACTAACTTTGGCACTATGTTAGCACTGTTTACTCATATATTTGAACTCTCCCTATTGTTATGATGTACTGTGTCCTTGCTCGCTATTGTGCTTGTATCCGTTGAGGTACTGTGTCCTTGCTCAGCTATTGTGCTTGTATCCCGTTGAGGTACTGTGTCCTTGCTCGCTATTGTGCTTGTATCCGTTGAGGCACTGTGTCCTTGCTCCGCTATTGTGCTTGTATCCTTGAGGTACTGTGTCCTTGCTCCTCTATTGTGCATGTGTTCTTTGAGGCACTGTGTCCTTGCTCCCTATTGTGCTTGTGTCCCTTTGAGGTACCGTGTCCTTGCTCCACTATTGTGCTTGTGTCCCTTGAGGTACCGTGTCCTTGCTCCTATTGTGCTTGTGTCCCTTGAGGTACCGTGTCCTTGCTCCTCTATTGTGCTTGTGTCCCTTTGAGGTACCGTGTCCTTGCTCCTCTATTGTGCTTGTGTCCCTTGAGGTACCGTGTCCTTGCTCCTCTATTGTGCTTGTGTCCCTTTGAGGTACCGTGTCCTTGCTCCACTATGTGCTTGTGTCCCTTTGAGGTACCGTGTCCTTGCTCTATTGTGCTTGTGTCCCTTTGAGGTACCGTGTCCTTGCTCCTCTATTGTGCTTGTGTCCCTTTGAGGTACCGTGTCCTTGCTCCTCTATTGTGCTTGTGTCCCTTGAGGTACTGTGTCCTTGCTCCTCTATTGTGCTTGTGTCCCTTGAGGTACCGTGTCCTTGCTCCTCTATTGTGCTTGTGTCCCTTGAGGTACCGTGTCCTTGCTTCTCTATTGTGCTTGTGTCCCTTTGAGGTACCGTGTCCTTGCTCCTCTATTGTGCTTGTGTCCCTTGAGGTACCGTGTCCTTGCTCCTCTATTGTGCTTGTGTCCCTTTGAGGTACCTGTGTCCTGCTCCTCTACTGTGCTTGTGTCCCTTTGAGGTACCGTGTCCTTGCTCCCTATTGTGCTTGTGTCCCTTGAGGTACCGTGTCCTTGCTCCTCTATTGGCGCTTTGTGTCCCTTTGAGGTACCGTGTCCTTGCTTCTCCATTGGGCTTGTGTCCCTTTGAGGTACCGTGTCCTTGCTCCTCCATTGGGCTTGTGTCCCTTTGAGGTACCGTGTCCTTGCTCCACCATCGGGCTCGTATCCCTCTGAGGTACTGTGCCCTTGCTCCACTCTCGTCTTATCCTCTGAGGTACTGTGTCCTTGCTCCACTATCGCTCTCGTGTCCCTTGAGGTACTGTGTCCTTGCTCCACTATTGTGCTTGTGTCCCTTGAGGTACTGTGTCCTTGCTCCACTATTGTGCTTGTGTCCCTTTGAGGTACTGTGTCCTTGCTCCACTATTGTGCTTGTATCCCTTTGAGGTATTGTGTCCTTGCTGCACTACTGTGCTTGTATCCCTTTGAGGTACTGTGTCCTTTCTCCACTATTGTGCTTGTATTCCTATGAGGTACTGTGTCCTTTCTCCACTATTGTGCTTGTATCCTTTGAGGTACTGTGTCCTTGCTCCTCAATTGTGCTTGTATCCCTCTGAGGTACTGTGCCTTGCTCCTCTATTGTGCTTGTATCCTCTGAGGTACTGTGCCCTTGCCCTCTATTGTGCTTGTATCCCTCTGAGGTACTGTGCCCTTGCTCCTCTATTGTGCTTGTATCCCACTGAAGTACTGAGTCCTTGCTCCACTATTGTGCTCGTATCCCTCTGAGGTGCTGTGCCCTTGCTCCCCTATTGTGCTTGTATCCTCTGAGGTGCTGTGCCCTTGCTCCTCAATTGTGCTCGTATCCCTCTGAGGTACTGTGCCTTGCTCCACTATTGTGCTTGTATCCATTTGAGGTACTGTGTCCTTGCTCCACTGTTGTGCTTGTCTCCCTTGAGGTACTGTGTCCTTGCTCCACTATTGTGCTCGTATCCCTTGAGGTACTGTGTCCTTGCTCCACTATTGTGCTGTATCTCTTTGAGGTACTGTGTCCTTGCTCCACTATCGTGCTCTGTATCTCATCTGAGGTACTGTGTCCTTGCTCCACTATCATGCTCGTATCCATCTGAGGTACTGTGTCCTTGCTCCACTATCGTGCTGTATCCCTCTGAGGTGCTGTGTCCTTGCTCCACCATCGTGCTCGTATCCCTCTGAGGTGCTGTGTGCCTTGCTCCACTATTGTGCTTGTATCCCTCTGAGGTGCTGTGCCCTTGCTCCTCATCGTGCTCGATCCCTCTGAGGTGCTGTGCCTGCTCCACTATAGTGCTTGTATCCCTCTGAGGTGCTGTGCCCTTGCTCCTCTATTGTGCTTGTATCCCTCTGAGGTACTGTGCCCTAGCCCTCTATTGTGCTTGTATCCTCTGAGGTACTGTGTCCTTGCTCCACTATTGTCCTTGTATCCTCTGAGGTACTGTGTCCTTGCTCCACTATTGTGCTCAGTATCCTTTGAGGTACTGTGTCCTTGCTCCACTATTGTTCTTGTACCTGTGTCCTTGCTCCACTTTTGTGCTTGTATCCTCTGAGGCACTGTGTCCTTGCTCCACTATTGTGCTTGTATCCCTCCGAGGTACTGTGTCCTTGCTCCACTATCGTACTTTGTATCCCTTTGAGGTACTGTGTCCTTTCTCCACTATTGTACTTATCCCTTTGAGGTACTGTGTCATTGCTCCACCATTGTGCTTGTATCCCTTGAGGTACTGTGTGCTTGCTCCACTATTGTGCTTGTATCCTCTGAGGTACTGTGTCCTTGCTCCACTGTTGTGCTTGTATCCCTCTGAGGTGCTGTGTCCTTGCTCCACTATTGTGCTTGTATCCTCTGAGGTACTGTGTCCTTGCTCCCTATTGTGCTTGTATCCCTCTGAGGTACTGTGTCCTTGCTCCACTATTGTGCTTGTATCCCTCTGAGGTACTGTGTCCTTGCTCCACTATTGTGCTCGTATCCCTCTGAGGTACTGTGTCCTTGCTCCACTATTGTGCTTGTATCCTCTGAGGTACTGTGTCCTTGCTCCACTATCCCTCTGAGGTACTGTGTCCTTGCTCCACTATTGTGCTTGTGTCCCTCTGAGGTACTGTGTCCTTGCTCCACTATTGTGCTTGTGTCCCTTGAGGTACTGTGTCATTACTCCACCTATTGTGCTTGTATCCCTTTGAGGTACTGTGTCCTTGCTCCACTATTGTGCTTGTGTCCCTTTGAGGTACTGTGTCCTTGCTCCACTATTGTGCTTGTGTCCCTTTGAGGTACTGTGTCCTTGCTCCACTATTGTGCTTGTATCCCTTTGAGGTACTGTGTCCTTGCTCCACTATTGTCTTGTATCCCTTGAGGTACTGTGTCCTTGCTCACTATTGTGCCTGAACCCTCTGAGGTGCTGTGTCCTTGCTCCATTACTGTGCTTGAATCCCTCTGAGGTGCTGTGTGTCCTTGTCTCTATTGTGCATGAATCCTCTGAGGTACTGTGCCCCTTGCTCCTCTATTGTGCTCGAGATCCCTCTGAGGTACTGTGCCCTTGCTCCACTATTGTGCTCGTATCCTCTGAGGTACTGTGCCCTGCCCCACTATCGTGCTTGTATCCTCTGAGGTACTGTGCCCTTGCTCCACTATCGTGCTCGTATCCCTCTGAGGTACTGTGTCCTTGCTCCACTATTGTGCTTATATCCCTCTGAGGTACTGTGTCCCTTGCTCAACTATCGTGCTTGTATCCCTCTGAGGTACTGTGTCCTTGCTCCACTATCGTGCTCGTATCCTTTGAGGTACTGTGTCCTTGCTCCACTATCGTGCTTGTGTCCCTTTGAGGTGTCCTTGCTCCACTATTGTGCTTGTGTCCCTTGAGGTACTGTGTCCTTGCTCCACTATTGTGCTTGTATCCATTTGAGGTACTGTGTCCTTGCTCCACTGTTGTGCTTGTCTCCCTTCAAGGTACCTGTGTCCTTGCTCCACTATTGTGCTCGTGATCCCTTGAGGTACTGTGTCCTTGCTCCACTATTGTGCTCGATCTCTTTGAGGTACTGTGTCCTTGCTCCACTCATCATGCTCGTATTCATCTGAGGTACTGTGACCTTGCCCACCATCGTGCTCGTATCCATCTGAGGTACTGTGTCCTTGCTCCACTATCGTGCTCTGTATCCCTCTGAGGTACTGTGTCCTGCTCCACCATCATGCTCGTATCCCTCTGAGGTGCTGTGCCCTTGCTCCACTATTGTGCTTGTATCCCTCTGAGGTACTGTGCCCTAGCTCCTCTATTGTGCTTGTATCCCTCTGAGGTACTGTTCCCTTGCTCCTCTATTGTGCTTGTATCCCTCTGAGGTACTGTGTCCTTGCTCCACTATCATCCTTGTATCCCTCTGAGGTACTGTGTCCTTGCTGCACTATTGTGCTCGTATCCCTTGAGGTACTGTGTCCTTTGCTCCACTATTGTGCTTGTGCCTGTGTCCTTGCTCCACTTTTGTGCTTGTATCCCTCTGAGGCACTGTGTCCTTGCTCCACTATTGTGCTTGTATCCCTCCGAGGTACTGTGTCCTTGCTCTACTATTGTACTTGTATCCCTTTGAGGTACTGTGTCCTTTCTCCACTATTGTACTTGTATCCCTTTGAGGTACTGTTTCATTGCTCCACTATTGTGCTTGTATCCCTTGAGGTACTGTGTGCTTGCTCCACTATTGTGCTTGTATCCCTTGAGGTACTGTCTCCTTGCTCCACTATTGTGCTTGTATCCTCTGAGGTGCTGTGCCCTTGCTCCTCTATTGTGCTTGTATCCCTTTGAGGTACTGTGCCCTTACTCCTCTATTTTGCTTGTATCCCTCTGAAAGTACAGTGCCCTTGCTCCACTATTGTGCTCGTATCCCTCTGAGGTACTGTGTCCTTGCTCCACTATTGTGCTTGTATCCCTTGAGGTACTGTGTCCTTGCTCCACTATTGTGCTTGTATCCTCTGAGGTACTGTGTCCTTGCTCCACTATTGTGCTTGTATCCCTCTGAGGTACTGTGTCCTTGCTCCACTATTGTGCTTGTATCCCTCTGAGGTACTGTGTCCTTGCTCCACTATTGTGCTTGTGTCCCTCTGAGGTACTGTGTCATTCTCCACTATTGTGCTTGTATCCCTTTCAGGTACTGTGTCCTTGCTCCACTATTGTGCTTGGTCTCCCTTTCAGGTACTGTGTCCTGCTCCACTATTGTGCTTGTGTCCCTTTCAGGTACTGTGTCCTTGCTCCACTAATGTCCTTGTATCCCTTGAGGTACTGTGTCCTTGCTCCACTATCGTGCTTGTGTCCTTTGAGGTACTGTGTCCTTGCTCCACTATTGTGCTTGTATCCCTTGAGGTACTGTGTCCTGCTCCACTATTGTGCTTGTATCCCTTTGAGTTACTGTGTCCTTGCTCCACTATTGTGCTTGTATCCTCTGAGTTACTGTGTCCTTGCTCCACTATTGTGCTTGTATCCTCTGAGGTACTGTGTCCTTGCTCCACTATTGTGCTTGTATCCCTTTGATGTACTGTGTCCTGCTCCACTATTGTGCTTGTATCCCTTTGAGGTACTGTGTCCTTGCTCCACTATTGTGCTTGTATCCCTTTGAGGTACTGTGTCCTTGCTCCACTATTGTGCTTGTATCCCTTGAGGTACTGTGTCCTTGCTCCTCTATTGTGCTTGTATCCCTTTGAGGTACTGTGTCCTGTCTCCTCTATTGTGCTTGTATCTCTTTGAGGTACTGTGTCCTTGCTCTTCTATTGTGCTTATATCCCTTGAGGTACTGTGTCCTTGCTTCACTATTGTGCTTGTATCCCTTGAGGTACTGTGTCCTTGCTCCACTATTGTGCTTGTATCCCTTGAGGTACTGTGTCCTTGCTCCACTATTGTGCTTGTATCCCTTGAGGTACTGTGTCCTTGCTCCACTATTGTGCTTGAATCCCTCTGAGGTACTGTGTCCTTGCTCCACTATTGTGCTTGTACCTGTGTCCTTGCTCCACTATTGTGCTTGTATCCCTTTGAGGTACTGTGTCCTTGCTCCACTATTGTGCTTGTATCCCCTTGAGGTACTGTGTCCTTGCTCCACTATTGTGCTTGTATCCCTTGAGGTACTGTGTCCTTGCTCCACTATTGTGCTTGTATCCCTTGAGGTACTGTGTCCTTGCTCCACTAATGTGCTTGTATCCTTGAGGTACTGTGTCCTTGCTCCACTTATTGTGCTTGTATCCCTTGAGGTACTGTGTCCTTGCTCCACTATTGTGCTTGTATCCCTCTGAGGTACTGTGTCCTTGCTCCACTATTGTGCTTGTATCCCTCTGAGGTACTGTGTCCTTGCTCCTCTATTGTGCTTGTATCCCTCTGAGGTACTGTGTCCTTGCTCCTCTATTGTGCTTGTATCCCTCTGAGGTACTGTGTCCTTGCTCCTCTATTGTGCTTGTATCCCTCTGAGGTACTGTGTCCCTTGCTCTCTATTGTGCTTGTATCCTCTGAGGTACTGTGTCCTTGCTCCACTATTGTGCTTGTGAACCTCTGAGGTACTGTGTCCTTGCTCCAATTATTGTGCTTGTATCCTCTGAGGTACTGTGTCCTTGCTCCTCTATTGTGCTTGTATCCCTCTGAGGTACTGTGTCCTTGCTCCTACTATTGTGCTTGTATCCCTCTGAGGTACTGTGTCCTTGCTCCACTATTGTGCTTGTATCCTTGAGGTACTGTGTCCTTGCTCCACTATTGTGCTTGTATCCCCTGAGGTACTGTGTCCTTGTTCCACTATTGTGCTTGTATCCTCTGAGGTACTGTGTCCTTGCTCCTACTATTGTGCTTGTATCCTCTGAGGTACTGTGTCCTTGCTCCACTATTGTGCTTGTATCCCTTGAGGTACTGTGTCCTTGCTCCACTATTGTGCTTGTATCCCTTTGAGGTACTGTGTCCTTGCTCCACTATTGTGCTTGTATCCCTTGAGGTACTGTGTCCTTGCTCTCATTATTGTGCTTGTATCCTCTGAGGTACTGTGTCCTTGCTCTACTATTGTGCTTGTATCCTCTGAGGTACTGTGTCCTTGCTCCACTATTGTGCTTGTATCCTTCTGAAGTACTGTGTCCTTGCTCCACTATTGTGCTTGAATCCCTCTGAGGTACTGTGCCCTTGCTCCACTATTGTGCTTGTATCCTCTGAGGTACTGTGTCCTTGCTCCACTATTGTGCTTGTATCCCTCTGAGGTACTGTGTCCTTGCTCCACTATCGCATTTGTATCCCTTTGAGGTACTGTGTCCTTTCTCCACTATTGTAGTTGTATCCCTTTGAGGTACTGTGTCCTTGCTCCACTATTGTGCTTGTATCCCTTGAGGTACTGTGTCCTTGCTCCACTATTATGCTTGTATCCCTTGAGGTATTGTGTCCTTTCTCCACTATTGTGCTTGTATCCCTCTGAGGTACTGTGTCCTTGTTCCACTATTGTACTTGCTCCCTCTGTTACTAATTCCAGGTCACCCCTGAAAAGGGACCTTCGGGGCTCAGTGGCCCCTACCCGTTACCAAAATTGAATAAATAAATTAATAAGATCAACTTGTTTAATGCAAACTATTTCTTCAGGGACTTAAAATTGTTTCAGAAGGCAGTGTATAATCCATGTCCAGAATATAGGTGTTGTGCTGCGGTTGTGACATCAAGATGAAGTTGTGCTGCAGTAGTGATGTCACTACTGCAGCATGAACTTTGAATGCTGCTACACAGCTGCTTTTTATAGACAATTGAGATGGAAGCTTCTTTTAACAAAGAAAATTGGACTTACAGAAACAGCTGCAGTTGGTAGCTACACATTGAATCAATAACTGGAACCTGCCACCAGCCCAAAAGTTGCCCCCCAACCACCAGTTTACTGAAAGGAAGCAGTGTCTGAAATGGGCATGGATGCCAGTACACTATACACGATAATGTATGGGCATCCTTCCATCTTCCACATACTAGCCTGTGTCTCCATCTTGGGTTTCTATGGCAACCAGGGACCCTCTCAAGCTTTGCTCTTGAGGTTCCTGGATGCCGTAGAACTCTCAATGGAGTCACAGGTTTGTCTTGTATTGCTAAAAACATTATTTTCTATGTTGAAGTTTGAACAAGTCATTACATTAAAAATACACAACCATAAGAAGGAAAAACATTTATTTACTTTAACAGTCATTCATTTTCACTATCTATTGGTAAAAGTTTATTGATGGATAATATCCATGTACATGCACTGTGAAAGGTATAAATTGTGACACTCAGTTATACAGCATCATCATTGACAGCAGTCAATTACAGTATTGGAAAACATACATAGGAAGCACATATAGTAATACAATAAATTTGTAGTCTTTATTTCACAAAGCAAGGTAAACAGGTCTATATACGGGTTAACATGAGGCAAGAAAGCGAAAAAGCTTTAATTTTATGCAGAATACAAATAACAAAAGGCCAGGTGCCCTATTTACAAGGTAGCCCTGTGCTGAGTAACTTAAAAGCAAGATTTTGTATTGTATATCTAAACAATAATAAAAAAATTACGCAATATTTGATACAAAGATACATAGACAATGATGGTAAAAAAAGACTTGTCGACCCATCCTGTCTGCCCACCCTACTAATTATTCTACACTGGCCCTAATGGTGGTACCTTTCCTTGTTTCTGCCCACCCAACCTAACTACTCTACACTGGCCCTAGCAGTCATCCCTCCCTTTGTTTCTGCCCACCCTACCTAACTACCCTACATTGGCCTTAGTAGCCATCCCTCTTCTTTGTTTCTGCCCACCCTACCTAACTACTCTGCACTGCCACTAGTGGCCATCCCTCTCCTTTGTTTCTGTCCACCCCACCTAACTACTTACACTGGCCCCAGTGGCCATCCTCCCTTGTTTCTGCCCACTCTATCTAATCCATCTCACATTGGCCTTAGTGGCCATCCCTCCCTTTGTTTCTGCCCACCCTATCTAACTACTCCTACATTGGCCTTTAGTGGCCATCCCATCCTTTGTTTCTGCCCACCTTACCTAACTACTCTCACACTTCCCCAGTGGCCATCCTCCCCATTGTTTCTGCCCACCCTACCTAACTACTCCTACATTGGCCTTAGTGGCCATCCCTCTCTTTGTTTCTGCTCATCCTACCTAACTACTCTACACTGCCCTAGTGGCCATCCCTCTCTTTGTTTCTGCCCACCCTACCTAACTACTTACATTGACCCTAGAGGCCATCCCTTTCCTTTGTTTCAATCACCAACCCAACTACTCACACTGCCACTAGTGGCCATCCCTCTCCTTGTTTCTGTCCACCCTACCTAACTACTTCCACACTGCCACTAGTGGCCATTCCTCTCCTTTGTTTCTGCTCACCCTACCTAACTACTTACTTTGGCCTTACTATTATCCCTCCCCTTTGTTTCACTACCCAACCTAACCACTTACACTTTCTGCCCCTGGTGGCCATCCCTCTCCTTTGTTTCTGCCCACCCTACCTAACTACTCTACACTGACCCTAGTGGCCATCCCTCCCCTTCATTTCTGCCCACCCTACCTAACTACTTACACTGCACCTAGTGGCCATCCCTCCTTGTTTCTGCCCACCTAACTACTCTACACTGCAACTAGTGGCATCCTTCCCTTTGTTTCTGCCAACCCACCTCTAACTACTCTACACTGCCCCTAGTGGACCATCCCTCCTTTTGTTTCTGTCCACCCTACTGAACTACTCTACACTGCCCCTAGTGGCCATCCCTCCCATTTGCTTCTGCCTCGCTATTTGTAACTAGCCCCATATGCCTAATATTTTCTTGTGATGCAAAGCATGGAAATGTTATGGGAAAGTTCATCCATGAGTAAGAGCATGTGTTGTTCTCTCTGTCCCACCTACTTTTGGATCACTATGGCTTTATTTTAACCTCAGGTGTTTACCCATTCTCTTATGCATGACACTAAAAATGTTGTAAAGATTTACTTCACCAGCAAAGTTACAAAATTCCCTTTGGCAAATAACTTCTCAAATTGCCCACTTCCTCACATTGCAATAAGTTTTTCCTGAGTGGCACCTTTCAGGCAAAATCAGGAGAAGTTATGGAGGTTATAACTTTGTCAGTGAATTTGGAAGACTTTGCTTGAAAACTGCCATTTAGCCTGCCAAACACTTTTGCAAAGGTAGCCCTTCACAAATTCAGTAAACTGAAGCAAATTTTGCCAGCTTTGCACATTGCTACCTGCGGTCCCTCATGAGGCTACATCTGTCTTCATATGAAAGAGGATGGTACAGTGTCTGGCAGACTGCCAATGTTGCTCTGTGTTCAGCAAATAGAAATCCCACGGTGATGATCTAGAACTAACAGTTTCTGTAGTCGTTGGCTACCTGGGTACTGGATAGTGATTTGTGAAGTTAAGAAAACTTTGATTCACCAAAAGTTGGTAATGGTTCAAACTTTACAAAGTTTGAAGTGCTGACTTTGAGACTTTTTGCCAGGAGAAGTAGCACTTTTACCCATGAAGTAAATGAACTATGCTCAGGAAGTTGTCACTTTCTGGAAAAAAAAATGCTACTTCATGGAGAAAACTGTGAAAATGGCAAAGTTCAAAGTTGGTGATGCCAACTGGAAATTAAAAAAGCCTAGTGAAGTCAAAGTTTTGCAACATCATGGCAGCTTCACTGTCAAAGTGTAAACTGGCTGCATCTCCACTATTGAACTGGCTGTTGACTTTCATATAACCTGTGCAAATGTACATGTAACTGGAGTAATTACATTACATGTTTGTTGAATGCAGCTACATTGCAGTCACAGTGCAGTTACAGTGTAGTTAACTGACTCTTACCAATATAATAATTGAGCTGTTTCATTATAACATGGCAATTCGTAGGAGATCTGAAATTAACACTGAACTCCATAGTGACTGTTTAATTCAAAACATGACAATAAGGCTAGAGACATAAATACAGGAATCATTATTTAACCAAAAGTGCATAACAGGACGTGCGTATTGGCCAGGACAACAACACAGATCTGGAAGCAATAGGTTGAAGGGTAAGTCATTCCACTGCCCAAGAAGTGTCATTATGGAAATGGAGTTTAGAATGTGAAGCAGGTTTCTAGCTCTGCAGCGTGATCCCACTCCTCCTGGTGTTCTAATGTCAGATTTGCTTTCTCCTCTGAAGTGAGCAGGCACCCTGGAGTCCTGTCCCAATCCTAAATGGCTAAATATAATAGCTAAAGCAGACTATTAAGGTTACAAACCACTCTGCATTAGACACTTGCCAGTACACAGTTTACTGTATTAATATTATTTGTTTAATTTAGATTTTTTGCTGTGCCTTGCATTTTTGTGCCATGTGTACTTTGCTATATATCGCTTGCATTGCATATTTTGTCACCCCATTTCCCTTCCCTGGTCCTACCTGGAAACAAGCCTTGTCTCAGTGGTCCTGGTTACCAGATTTCAATTACACAATAAATATATATATATATATATATATATATATATATATATATATAGGTTATCAAGCATGATGCACACTGTGGAATGCCTTATTGTGATTATGGAATAGAAGCATTAGGATTAGAACATTAATTTTATCAAGAAACATTTTTAATTTAAACTAGCACAAAATGCAAAAAAAGTTATGAAAGGAGCAAAGAGAAAAAATAGTCCGGTTGAGTCATTGTAATGTTGCTATTTGGTCAGTAGATGGCAGATGCTGCTTTTTTAAATAGATGAACACTATGAATTGAGGGTATTGATCCAGCTGTGCCTTTTGATGTAGACAGACCAGTGAGATCACAAATCATTTTCCTGTGCTGCTGTGCTGTGATATTAGCACAGCATTCCAACCACATCTTGGCCAATCAGGGTTTCTGGATTTTTTGTACACATGCAGTAATACATGCCAACTGTCAGATGTTATGGCCCTGTGGCAAGAGGGCTCAGGTATCGCTGCCTTACCTCCTGCCACACCGGCGACTCATGTTCATGGTGCAAGCAGGTCACTGCAGGTCAGCCAGGGAGGAGAAGATCAAGCATCCAGAGGGTAGCTCTCCTCTCCCAGGAAGGGGTGGGACAGAGTTTGCTGCTTCCTTGGCCCCTAGGGAAACCTGCAAACAGAGGGGCTGACACAGAGCAGACACCCGTGTGCAGTATGTAGACACACGCATGGCCATTGGCATCATTGCATGCTTTCACACCACACTCAAGAAAAAGAAAGACTGAAAATGGTGGCTGGCTGGCAGGATGACACCAGTCCCCTGCAGGCTCCACACCCAGCTAGTTGAGCACCTCGGAGGAGGAGTAAAGGAGAGAGGTGAGTCCCAGTGGATGCTGGGATGATGGAGCTGAAGGGACTAGTGGATGGAGGCTGGCAGACCAAGGGGAAAATACAAGGCAAAAAAAATGTTGAGAGCACTGTACTTAGCCCTTTGAGAACAGCGGACCAGCACACATCTGAAAATCTCTTAACATGTGCTGCAGGCTGTTGAATCTAACTCTCCTGGTCACTTCAATGGATTCTAGATAGAACATCAGAGGAGCAGGCAGTAGCACCCCACAGGATACAGACCCAGGGATCGAGTGATTGGGGACAAGGAGCGAGATGGGCCCATGTTGGAGGCTGGATGCTGGATGGTTTCAGGCAGGGCAGAACCAGCTGGATCAAGAGGCTACACTGGAGAGAGTCCTGGGGGCACCAGTGTGTAAGTAAAAAAGTTGAAAAAAGGTATACACCCCGATATCGACATTTTGACAGCGGAGTCCCCTACAGTGACAACAGCACCACATCGCTGTAGGGAACCCACTGAAACCCTGCAACTGTCTACCCAGGGTCCTGCACTCCCTGAATCTGCTCTGACTCAGAGTTGAGAATCATAAATTAAAAGAGGGGCCCAGCCCCCGTGGTATTCTGGGGCAAAGCCCCCAAAGAAAACACTTGTGCCTTTGGAAACTAGCAGCTGACTGGAAAATGCAGTTGACCTGCTGGTTTCGCTGTTGGGTCGTTCGATAAATATTTTATTGATGACCGCCGTGGATCAAAAAAAAAAAACCATGAAGGACTTAATATTGTCTTGATGGCATCTGGACAAATGACTACCCACAGGAGTGTCACAGTGTCCATTTTGAATAGAATGGACGTGTTTCTGAATATGCTCCTTCAGGTGCAAACTGTCTTACCTATATAAACAGATAGACATGTGCGTCAAAGTGCATACACCACAAATTGGGTATGCCATGTAATGAATTGGCGTATCTCATAGGTATAGCCTTTGTTGAACCTGTAAAATAGGAGCTTTGAGCCATGTATTGGCAGATATTACAATTCCCACAGAGGTGGGATCCAACAGGTCTTGGAGGCATGTTATGGGAATAGAATCTCTAGGAAAAAATGTCTCTTAGTCACCATATCCCTCATACAAGGACCCTTTCTGTAAACTACCCGGGGACATTGCCCATCACATTCCTAACTCCACAGCTCCAAGCATGTGCCAGAAATGCTTAAGAGCACCACTACCTTAACTCATTTGTTCCTATAGATGCCATATGACATCGGAACCATCCATTGCTGGAATGGACCCAAATGGCCACTGGGAGCAAATGTGTTAAGACCGAAAGAACTGACTCAACAATAACATTTTTCGCCAATGCCGATATATTCTGGGATGCAGCAGTAGCTGGGAGCCATGCTCTTGAGACAATGCAAGAAGAAAGCCTTTCCACAAGCTAAGGGTTATACCTTTAGTTAATAAACTGATTTTTCAAAGCCTCTGCCTGACGAAGGTAACTATCGCCAGAGCAGTTTCTGTGCAATCGAAACTGCTCTTGGGAATACTACAAAGACGATGTGGAGGATGAGATCCATCAGATTGTAAGACAGAATTAGCAGCAGAGGATTTTCTACACATTTCAGTAGTATTAACTCCATTAGGTGAGACTATGAGAGTCAGAGCTACACACCTGACAGTACTCGGATCAATATGATGATGTAAAATGTAAATTCCAAACATTAGAATTCAAATAAGTAAAAAATTCTTCAACTTCAGTTAGATTGCCTTGCCAGACACACAAGATATCAGTGATATCATATCATCAATATAATGGCCTCAGTATCTGATCCTGTCACAGAACTGGTTGACCCTGGGTCAAAGACAGCCACCTCCTACCGCCAACACAAAAAGACTGACAAACAGGGGCCATCGCCAACCCCATGGCCATACCGCACCTGGAGGTAAAACTGGAGTTAATAGTTAAATAGTTACTACACAGGATCAGATTGCAGGCCCTGATGATGACAAACTCAGGGTCAACAGTATCATGGGTCTGAAACAAGTCCATAAAAAATTGAACAGCGTGGATTCCCGAATGATGTCTGATGCTGGTGTAAAGTGATCGACATCGGGTTGTGAGCCACACACAACCAACATCAAAACCGAACATGTTCCAGGGCCTTGAGAACCACCATGGTGCCCCAAAGGTAAGAAGGAGTCTAACCACTGAAGTCTGTAAAAGACATCAGTGAATCTTGACAAGTTCTCAGTAAGATAACATATGCTAGAAACAATGGGATGACAAGGTGGCCTCAAAGGATCCTTAAGTATTTTTAACAAAGTATAAAATGTGGGCACTACTGGAAGACTCTGGAACAGATATAGAAACTCTTGTTCGGATATGACACCTTTAAGAAGGTAGCAGTAAAGAAGCTCTTCCAGGATTCTTTAAAATGGGGATCTGGATCCCATCTAGGAGGCAATAGTTATTGGTGCTATTTAATTGTGATAGTGCTCTCTTGCACTTAACAGCTAGTGTTCATTATCACTATCTGTCCAGCCTTATCATCTGGTTTAACAGTAACTTGATCCATACACGATAATTCTTCTTATGCCAGCGTCTAAGAGCTGACTGTTTCACTTTAAACAACTATGGGGTGGGGCTCTTAGTCAGAATGTCCCCTTTAAACACTTGAGTAGTGGGATTCTTAGTGCTGAATGTCCCCTTTAAACACATGGATGGGGTTCTTAGTGCTGATTCTTGCCCTTTAAACACTTGAGTAGGGGCTCTTAGTGCTGAATGTCCCCTTTAAACACTTGGGTATAGGGCACTTAGTGCTGACTGTTTCCTTTAAACACTTTGGGTGGGGCACTTAGTGCTGACAGTTCCCCTTAAAAATCAGGGTGGGGCTCTTAGTTCTGATTGTTCCCTTTTAAACATTTGAGTAGTGAGGCTGTTAGTGCTGATTCTTGCCCTTTAAACACTTGGATGTGAGGTTCTTAGTACTGACTGTCCCTTTAAACACTTGAGTAGTGGGGCTCTTGGTGCTGAATGTCCCCTTTAGCACTTGGGGTGGGGCCTTAGTGCTGACTGTCCCTTTAAACACTTGGTTATGGGGCTCTTAGTGTTGACTGTTCCTTTAAACACTTTGGATGGGACACTTGGTGCTGACTGTTCTCCTTTTAACATTGGGGTGTGGATACTTAGTGCTGACTATTCTCCTTTAAACGCCAGAAGTGTGGCACTTAGTGCTGACTGTTCACCTTTAATCACTTGGATGTGGGGCACTTAGTGCTGACTGTTAATCTTTAAACATCGGGGTGGGGCTCTTAGTGCTGACTGTTCCCCTTTAAAAATCAGGTGGGGCATTGGTGCCAACAGTTCCCCTTTAAACATCAGGGGTGGGCGCCTAGTGCTGACTGTTGTTCATTACAAGTCTGATTAAATATTCACGAGCCTAGCAAGGCTCCTGATTGACTACTGGTTCAGTCATTAACATCTTAGAAATGATCGATCCAGTTGCCACCTGACGTTGTGCAGCATTCATGATTCATGCCACTCTGCTTAAAAGATTAATTAAATTAAAAAGAAATGGGAAAAGAAAGCTGGTATTGCAATTAGATGTACAATCACAATAATAGCTTCAAAGTCATTCATTTCTCTGGATTAACGACTGGCTGACTGGAGGAGGAGGCCTCTGGCACACCTCAAGCCACCCTCCCCAGCAGTCATTAATCCCTTGGAAATGACTGGCTTCTCAGTCATTATTGTTTACTTAAACATTTGGATGTGGTGCTCTTAGTGCTGACTGCTCTCCTTTAATTCATCATCTTCCCTTCTGTTTCTTGATTTGCTGCTCTCAGTTTGAGACAGCTCAACAGCAAAGGCTCGCTCAAGGATGTTCTGAACAGACATTGTAAACTTCTTCCTCAGGTCACTCCCAATAAAGATGTAAATGATGGGGTTGATGCTACTGCCAATGACGGGCAAAATCCTGCTTACAACATCAAAAACCTTGAGGGCAAAAGACGGCGATGAGAACCAGTGCACAATGAATATCCCAATATTAAATGGTGCAGACAATAAAAGGAAGAAGCAGCGGACACCAGCATTATAACATTCACCTTCATACAGGCGTAGGGAAGAGTCCCGCTGCATTTTACTTTTACCGTAACTGTGCAAATGGATGATGGGAAAGAGAAGGCCAAATTTAGGACCAAGTAGTAATTCAGTAATGCAGAAGATGCATTTTTTATCTTTCTTCTTGGCGGTGTAGTGGATTATGTTAGAAATCGTGGTGCTAAGAATACTCAGAGCCCATTGAACTGCGAAATTATGGCGATGCATTTCAGAGCGATGGCATCGGTACCACAGAGGGCAAACTACACTTACGCATCGGTCAACACTAATTGCAGTGAGGAGGAGAGTCCCTGCTTTATAGACAATCATTTGAAGAATGGATATCGCCATTGCATAAACATAGTTGTATTCCCAATGCGCACCTGAGAGCCTAACAATGACGGTAAAGCCAGTGATAGCAGGTAGAGCTGATCGGCAACTGACAGGTTCAAGATATAAATGTTAAAACTGTTTCTTTTAATCTTAAGGAAAGAAACCAAATGACGGTCCCATTGCCGATCATTCCCACCACAGATGAACTAGCAAGATACAGTAGAAGAGAAAGTACAAAGTCTTTTCCGAGCTTCAGAAACATCAGAAGTACTGCCATTCCAGCTTGCAGAAAATGGTGGTGAAGATGTGATTTGAAACTGGTGCCATTCATGGTGGATCCACACTTAGCTGGATGCCCTATCTTCTTGTCTTAATGTCCTTCAATTACTGAAATGAAAATGTCAAGAATTGATTAAATACATACATTCATAGTATAAGCACAAGATTTCATGCAACTGTTCCCACCGGAGACCTTAGTGGCTACACTCCACACCTCAACCATGGCTCACTCAATCCATTTCCTGTGGGAGCCCCACCTCTGCCTTTCTCCCACTTATGAGGTAGCAATAAAGGTGCTAGCTACACATTCAAGCAGACTTGATAGACTTCTAGGCCTTTATCTGCTGGCAAATTTTGCATGTTCAATATGTTCGTTTTCCAGTTCAATGTAATTTTATCTGCCACAGGCACCTTTGTTCTGTACTTGTACCAAATAATGTGGATTGTACAACTATAATTGCGCTGTACTCTGCACCTTTGTTTTATTGTTTGCACTCTATTATTAGACTGCACAAGTGTTATTTATATTGTCGCGCCTTCTTATGTTGCTGCTTCTATTTCATTCCTCCCTGATATGTCTGAAAATGAGCTGTTACCACCTCAATATGCTTTCCTAGTAACACATTTCAAATTAGTAAATAATAAATAACATTCGAATGCAAGTGGTATAGAAAATCCCAAATAAATGCATTTATTTTCATGGATTGGGAGCTGGAGTGAAAATAAATCCTCTATTTCCACACCATCTCAGAGAACAATGGATATTTCTACTCCAGCTCCATAATCTTGCTTTTTACCTAACATTGTGTCAAGGCCTGCCAGTAACAGGTGGCAGACAAAAAAAAACACTTACTTTTACAATTACAATATCACAGATAAGAACTGGCATTGTGAAATGGCACATGCCATCGGCTGCATGAAATGAATGGTTTATTCTGAACAGCTGGGCAGTGGCTCTGTCATCAGTAAAGGCCATAACCAGTCATCCAGAATAAGCCATTTATTTTCATGCAGGTTATTACATCCCCTAGAGGAGGGAGGAAGGAAGGAAGGAAGGAAGGAAGGAAGGAAGGAAGGAAGGAAGGAAGGAAGGAAGGAAGGAAGGAAGGAAGGCTGGTTCATGGGTACCCTTGTTGTGTGGAAGGAAGGTAGGTTGGGTCATGGGTACTTTGTTGTGTAGGGAAGGAAGGAAGGAAGGCTGGTTCATGGATACCCTTGCTAGTGTAGGAAGGAAGGAAGGTGGTTCATGGGTACCTTGTTGTGTAGGAAGGAAGGAAGGTAGGTTGGTTCATGAGTACCCCTTGTTGTGTAGGAAGGAAGGAGGGTAGGTTGGTTCATGGGTATCCCTTGTTGTGTAGGAAGGAAGGAAGGCTGGTTAATGGGTGCCCTTGTTGTGTAGGAAGGAAGGAAGGTTGGTTCATGGGTACCTTGCTGTGTAGGAAGGAAAGAAGGTAGGTTGGTTCATGGGTACCCTTGTTGTGTAGGAAGGAAGGAAGGAAGGCTGGTTCATGGGTACCCCTTGTTGTGTAGGAAGGAAGGAAGGAAGGTAGGTTGGTTCATGGGTACCTTTTGTGTAGGAAGGAAGGCTGGTTCATGGGTACCCCTTGTTGTATAGGAAGGAAGGAGGGAGGGAGAGAGAGGGAGGAAAGGAAGGAAGGAAGGAAGGTAGGTTGGTTCCTGGGTACCCCTTGTGTGTGGGAAGGAAGGAAGGAAAGTTGGTTCATGGATACCCCTTGTTGTGTAGGAAGGAAGGAAGGTTGGCAGGTTGGTTCATGGGTACCCTTGTGTGGTAGGAAGGAAGGAAGGTTCCTGGGTACCCTTGTTGTGTACAGAAATCAGCTAATTCAGAAACTGTATTGATTTGTTAGAGCTGGTAGAATTTTCAAATTTTGCTTCCACAGGAAAACCATGACATTTGGAATGTGAACTTTACTGCAGAAACTGCTGGAAGAAGAATTCTGAAATTCTGAAAATTGAATTTTGTAAACAACAGAGCAGTAGTTAATGGTTTACATAAACCACAGAATAGTATTTCCCTGTTTGCAGATTCATGTTCCACAAACTGTAGAAAACTATTCTGTAATGACGAATCCATGGAATATTATTTGTGATAGTGCATAGAGGAACATTTTCTGCATCGGTTTATATCCGATACAAAACCTATTTGTACCATTAGTGCAAAGGTCATGGAGTACAATTGTGCCCTTTTGGAGTACAATCGCATTCCATGATTAAAAAAAATGGTCCACAAGCCCAACTGGCCATTCACCACACTGAAACAGCCACACTGAGCCACAGAAATGGCAGGATCAACCATATAAACACTTGTGGTGGCGGCACCATCGCCTCAATCCGTGACTCAGAATCAACCAGATAATGAGACAAATGCAAGATCAACCAGATATTGAAAATAACTCACAAAATGAAAGAAAAGACTTCACTCAGGCCATAGCTCACTGAGCAAAGAATACGGCCACTATTTTTAGTTTTTTGAAAATCCCTCCCACACCCAATTGGCAACCAATAGAAGGCTGTGCTACTTAACGTAGGGGATGTCTGGTCCCCAGCAACCACACATCTCAGCCTATCAACCAGCCCTAACTGCCAGAACAGGATTTGGTAGCAAACAATTTCAGTTTTCTATTTAAAAATAAAAAGTCCAAACATGATGCTTAGTTTACTTAGAAGGCTTCACATGCTATAAAAATACTGGATGAGGCAATTCTATACCCAGCCACTGTGTTCTGCCACTCCAGGTTCTGATTCCCACAGACCTCATGAGCTTCGTTTCTCGAGGTCAGAGGGAATTAGAACCCTCTGTGGTACAACGCACTAGATCCACATAGTTGCCCATCCAGTATTCTCTATGTTTACCCAGCAATCCTTTTCGAATTCAGTGGTATTTAAAACAAAATTCCAAACAGCACTTTGGAAGACTTTCCACTCTGCATGAAATCTGCTTGCAGAATTTTACACACCACATGAGCCTGTTATATGGTTAGCCTTGTGTATGAATATCCGTCCAAACGAAATAGTGCTGGATCACAGGTCAACGGTAATGGAATGCTGTTGTAAATTCTCTGTGGTACAATCGCTTTTTAATTAGAATGGGAACTCACGCCACTTGCCATTTCACTTTTACTTTCTGCACACAAACAGGACCCAGACCCTCCCCTAACATGATGTATTCAGTTTCACTATTTGAAAACAAACAAACAGAACATCATTATTTAATGTGAGTGGGTTTTCAGCAGCTGGGTAAGGTTGGGTCTCTGTTTCTCTTGTTTGTTTTGAAATAAATGTTTAACTAAGGATTTCTTAAGAAGAAAAACATAGGACTTGTTTTTAAATTTCAAGTTTCAAACCTGGTATTATTCAAAATATAACCTCCAGGCAGTATAGCCTAGAGGTCAGAGTAATGAGCTATGAGCGAGCTTGGTACATCCAGCAGACCAGATCTGGGTTTGATTCTCACAACCGCCACTTCCATACTGTGTGACTCTGAGCAAGTCACTTAACCTCCCATTGCTCCCAGGTCACCCCTGAAAACAGGCAGTTGTGCCTAGCAGGCCTTACCCCATTACCAAAGACTGAAAAACAAAATACCACACAAGCAACCATGCACAGCTTATCTGTGTATCCATGTTGGGATTCTGATGATATCTGAGACCTCTTGAGCTTCACTGTCTGGGTCCATGTGTAATGCAGACCCTTGGTGGAAACACAGCCTTGTTCTACATGGCTGCCAATATGTTATTCTGTACATTACTAAGCTTTCACCCTTAGAGGTCCCCTGATATAATCAGAACCCTCGATGGAAACATAGCCATGATAGATAGATAGATAGATAGACGGATGGACAGATGGACAGATAGACAGGTAGATAGATAATAGATAGATAGATAGATAGATAGATAGATAGATAGATAGATAGATAGATACTTTATTTATAAAGTGCCCTTTCCAGGAACTCAGAGCACTGCACATTAATAACAAAAGAAACATAGAAACAGAATTTGATGTCAGATGAGGACCGTGGCCCACCTAGTCTGCCCATTTCCTTACCTAATGGATAAGCTGCAGATCTTTGTTTACCTACAGCCTACTTCCTCCCACCCCCACTAGAATTGCCTTATGTCTGTCCCATGCATTCTTGAATTCGCCACTGTTTTTGACTCCACTACCTCCTCAGGAAGCCTGTTCCATGTATCCAGAACCCTGTCTATAAAAAGTATTTCCTCCACATTACCTCTGAGCCGTCCTCCCCTTGATCTTCAAGTTGTACCCCTTTGTTCTTGCACACTTCTTTTCTAAAAGATGCTACCCTCTTGGACTCTGTTGATTCCCTTGACATACTTGAAAGTTTCTATTATGCCCCCCGCCTCCTCTCCTTGAAGGTATATACTGTATATTAAGTTCCTTTAATCTCTCTTCATAAGTCTATTGGTGCAGACCCTGCACTATTTTAGTTGCCCCTCTGAACAGCCTCCATCCTGTCTATGTCCTTCCCTGAAACTGGGAGGTTAGAGACCGGCCTGTAGTTGCTGAGGCACCTGGGTCCAATGAGGGCTTCTTGAAAAAGGGTCTAACCAAGGCCTCTTTCAAGGCTGATGGAAAGACCCCACTCTTTAAGGAACTCTGGACAACCTCAGCAACCACAGGTCCAATGAGGTCCAAGCATCCAACCAAAAGGCGGTCAGACCTGGGTCTAATTGCGTTGTGTTGGCCACAGCCTCAAGACTATTTCACCACTTCCTCCACCCCAACTAGTTCAAACTCATCCTAGACAAGAGGAGTGCTTCAGCATGGCTCAGGAAGGACCCCAAGCATTATTTTCAATGCTGTGTATATTTGAAGTTGTTGTGCACATCTCAGACTACACCTATGTCTGCTCCTGATCATGTCTTAATGGCAGATTTTCCAGGTGGAGAGGGATATGGGGCAGTCCATTCCTTCTCCACAAAGTGTGGCCTCAATGTAAGTCAATATGCTGCCACTTCCTCTGACTACGTGGGAGGCAAGTCAGAGCTCTGAGGTTAAGAGAATGCTTGACCGTTGACAGGTTGTTTAAAACTGAGTTAAAACATACTTATTTAATTTAGCTTTCCCGCTAATGGTTAATTTGTTATTTATTGATCCTGTTTTAATCTGATATTTATACTTGATGTTATGTGCAGCACCTTGATTTCGAAAGGCTTTGTGAAAATAGAGTTGATTAATTGACTGATTGATTGATAAATGGTGGCACACTACCTTCTGGTGAAATGCATTCTACTAGATTTACGTGACTCATGCTGACTGGTGTGCCATCATTTGCATAGCAAGCCATTTGCCACAAGTATAGTTAGGCTGCAGAACCTGTTACACTGCCCAGACAGCATCTGAGGATGCAGCTAGCAAGGGCAGTGGTTGATTGAACATTACAACCTGACTCCTGCAGGGTTTACCCTTTATCTCTGATCAATCTAAGCCTTTTGTCACTGGTAGAGATGTGGTGAAGTAAAACTTAAACAGCAAAGTTTGCATAAGTGGCAAAATTCACACTTCACTGAGCTTTGCAAGTTTACTCAGAAGGAAAATTTGAGTTCACCTGAGCCATGAAGTTTTTGCGTGAAGTGTGGAATTTTGCCACAAAGTGTGGAATTTCACCCTTTGTGGCAAGATTTGACAATTTGTGGTAAAATATTCACACTTGCCAGCCCGGTGCAGCAGTAGCACTGCCGCTTATGGTGCTGGGGGTTCAGGAGTGAGCCTAGGTTGCTGGAGAGTCAACTGGGGAGAGAATTGAGTATCTGAGAGACACTCTTCTCCTTCGGGAGGAAAGGAGGGCTACTGTTCCTGCAGCAATACCACCACCTGGGTGCACACAGGAGGAGGTGCAGCTGGGAGCACCATGTGGAGGGGCGGACATCAGCAGGGGTCCAGAGTGGTGTCATGTCTTACTGTGCATTGTCTTCATGGATCCCATTGCACACGGATGTCCTTGGGGAGGGAGTAACTAAAAATAAAATGGCCCTGCTTCCTCGCCCGTCACGGTGCTCGGACAAGGAGGCCCAACAGCAGGGTTGATTAGTGGGAGGATTGAGCCTCTCTCCTTCCCTGCCGGGGACCAAACCATGGCAGGATGGGAGTAGCTCTGTCTGAGTCACCAGTATGCATGGGCAAGGAAGGAGGCACCAAAAGCATAAAACAATGTTACACTTCGCGATTTGCGAACTGCACAAAATTCATGAATTAATTTGTGGAGTGAAGTTTTTGATTTTGCCCATCTCCAGTTACCAAAGTTTCTTTCTGTGTTTACACCCTTTGCTTACATAATCACCACTCATGACCAGGCTCACTCATGCATGCTAGCAAATGGTGAACTTATTTAAGTATACTGCCCTCTGCATAGTGTATAATGGTGTAGGTATGGGAGGGACGTATGATATTTACATCTACTTCTTATGGCCTCTCTGTATAGCATTTCAGGACAGGGCAGGGGTGTGGCAGGAGGGGCTCTCCATGCCCTGTTTGGCTTTTAATATTCTGGGCTACATGGGTCCCATATATTGCGTTTTATACCACAAGTGCCCACACTTAAAGGGGACAGGACAGCTAGTGCTAACTGGCAGCAGTTAGTAATGTTCCTAGTAATAGAAATGATAAACTTGCCTTCAAATGAGCCATTGTTAATTGTCCTTAATAAACAGTGATGTGAAAACTGTGTGTTCAATTGTTTTCTTTTATGAACAACATTCTGAACAGTTCGATTCCTGGAACCAGTAAATTGGAGTGTTTACTATGTCACGGTTTGAGTACAGAATGCTAAGCATGAGCTATTGTCCTATCCGAACCATGCTGAGAGTTCTTTCCTCAAACCGTGACATAGTTAAAACTCCAGATCACCAGTTCCATGAAAATAACTGAACAGAATGCTGCCCTATAAACAAAGCAATACAAAATACAGTTTTCGTATCACGTTTTATTCAGGTACAGTTACATGTGGATCATTTAGACTTATGGATATCATTTCTGTAAATGGGAACATTTTAAACCACTACCAATTAGAAATCATTTCTTGTCCTCTTTAATGGCGGTATTCTTATGCTCACCTCCAAAGGTTTGCAGAGGGAGCTCTGCTGAGCGATACACTGCTCAGTGACTGGTGGGGTGGAGGTATGGGGTGGGGTTCGACTGCTGTTTGTTACATTCTTGTTAATGTTTATAATTGTGGTTATTTACCAGTTTAAAGTGGAGCAATGTTTATATGCTCTATATAATTAATGTATTTATTCCATGGAAAATCCGTTGCATAATTTGACTTCATAAAGGAGTGTTTATCATGGCAATTTGTGCCAGGTTTCCCTTCTCCTGCATCGCACCAGTTGCGCTGTTCCCTTCCTCATCGCTGGATGCCATGCTTACCACTGGAGATTAGGCAGCCACTCAGACTCGCAATAATTAAAAAAAATTTGAAAAGAAAACAAATGGCTGGGCTAAAACTACTTAAACAGGGCTGCGCTTTTAAAATAATGGGAACAAATGTAAATGAAGCCTTTGTTTCAGCAGCCGCATCCAATCACTGACCCCACTGAAATCCCTTTGGTCAGCAGCAGCACAGAGATGTCTTCTTGTTATTTTATATTCTTGATGTGATAAAAATGACACCTAGCAATTATATCAAATAAAACAGGAGATTGTGTGTAAAATTCAGCTTTACATACACCCCCAGTGTTTGATGCTTAAATAAATCCTCAAGCTCCACTCTCAGGATTTATGTAGCATCCAACACTCAGGTGTGTGTAAGTTCTCGTTAAGCACATCACTCCATGTATTATTCTATACGTATATTAACTGGTGAGCAATTTTTTCTATGGGTTCATCCAGCTATTATTTCCTATAATAGCCAGCTGGTAATTACAACAAACAAGCACTAGCTTTCAGAACTCTAGCGTGAGCCGCAGACACACTTCAAACACTGTGGAGTACAAAAACACTCCTGGTGCTGACAACAAAAGCAGCCAATCACAGCTTGCCTGACAGCCATTACCTCAGACCCCAAATTCTTTCAATTACCTCAACAAATCTTCACCTAGGCTCAGTAGGCACCGCAACACCTAGAAAAAGAGGAAAAAAAGGTGGATCGCAATTCAAGTACCAGCAGTTCCTGACAGAAACACAAAGCCAATTGCTCTTGTTACAATTTTCTTGCTCATTTCAAGTTTTCTCAAGTTTTACAAACTAATGCCATCTTACAGTTTCAAAATTACAATTATGAACTGGCAAGTAAAAATACAGGAAGCTGACTGGCTGAGAGGTATTCAGACTCATGATTAAATCTCACAACATACTGTAGAATTATTTAATTTCACTGCCAATAAAATGTCGATTATGTTCACTGATGGGATTAGCACCCATAAAAAATTTTTACAGCTAAATTAGGTTCACATTCGAGGATACTTAATGACATCATTTATTCTTAATAAATACTTTTGAAGCCAGTAGTAAAACACAGTAAACAATGAGTGTAACTGCCATCAATACAGTTCTAAACCCCAAATTAATCTGAAGTCACTCAGTTCACTTGATGGCGCCTCGTGCAGCCAGCACGTTTGAGTCCTGAAAACAAAAATACTTATAAGCGGATTGACTCAGAGTTCATTCACAGTTCACTCTCTGTCATATCCCTTGGTTTTGTGATGTCCAGGCATTTATTTATTTATTTAGGGATTTGAATCATACCTTTGAGCTCAGAGCTCTTTTACAAAGTTCCACATCAAACAGTGACAATGGCAACAATAACAAACAGTTTATATACAATACTCGAATAGTAGGTAGCTAGTATACAATAAGGTTGCAATGTCATTCATAGTATCAATGGTGATAGTACAGCATCAACAGCATTCAACTAGGGTAACGGACAGTGTTTATATGTGCGAAGGAGATAAAGAGGTGTGACACCTAGTGTGAGAGTCTGAGGAGGACTCAAGGTGGGTGGGGGTGGGCAAGAAAAGAAGTGGCTTTGTCTAGGGAGGTTGGGAGGTAGTGGTAGTAGGTTGGTTATAAGGTTTATCCAGTGGGGAAAGGCATAGGGGAGAGGAAGACCGAGGATAAGGCAAGGAGGAAGAGTGGGGGTAAAAGCAAGGGAAGGAGGTGTGGGTGAGTGGGCATTATGGGTGTTAGAGTCCTAGTGGCAGTTACAATCCATCCTAGTAAGAAGGTATTGCCTTAGCCATTTTTGCATTGTGAGATGCATTGGGAGTTTAGAATGTGCACTGGGATTTCATTGAGACATTGGGGCCCTATAGCTGAAAGTACACTGTCCCTACATAGCTCGATGGAAAGATGTTGATAAGGGCCCCCTCATCCTACCTCTGGTGGTATAGCTGGTAGCACTTGGTGTTAGGATGCTAGAAATGCATGGGTGGTTACCCATTAGTGCCTTTTCAAGGAGACATGTTTGGAATATAATCCTGTTCTTTAGTGGCAGCCAATTATTCTCCTCGTAAGGAAGCGGGTGTGGGTTTTTGATCTGCAGCCATTGTGAGCCTACATGCCTTGTTGAGGGCAATGTGAATCCTTTTTAGCGCAGTGTATGTTGCTGCACGTAGACCACCAATCCATAGTCGATGGTAGAAAGGATGGAGCTGGAGACTGAAAGACGAGAGCCTCTGGAGTGAGATACTTTTTATGCCTATAGAGTATATCCAGCTTGGTGTTCACTGCCTTACCACTGTGTTGATGTGTAGGGTGAAGGTGAGGAGTCATCAATGGTGACCACCAGGTACTTGAAGGAGTGAACTTGCTCTAGTGACTCATTGACTTTTATTGGAGATGGTTAGGGGAGGGAGCTTCTTTTGTACTGTGGGCTGGCTGTGAGCATCACCTTGGTCTTTTGTAGTTTAATAGAAGCTATGTCTACAGAACCAGTCTTCCAGCTTGTAGAAGGACGCCTGTATTCAGAGTAGAGGGCGACTATTGATGAACTGCTGGTGAGAAGTACAGCGTTGTCTGCATAAAGTATCAGTTTAGTGTCACAGGCTTCAGGAAGATTTTTAGGAAGAGACTGAATATAAGGGCCCCAGTATTGACCCCTGTGGGACCTCTAAAGATACCTCGTTTGGAGCTAGATACTATGTGCCCAATTTTTACATGTTGACTTCTGTGTGTTAGGTAGCCTTGAACCAGCAGACAGCTGTGGTTGCAGCCCCAGGTTTTGTAGTTGAGTCAGTCTCTGATCCTGCCATTTAAAGGCACAGATTACATCCACTTATCGTAAACACGGTTTTTCAGCCTGTAACAAGCCATTGCACATGCTTCATCTTCATGCACGTCATCCTTTGGTCAATGTTAACACTGTTGCTGATGTGCCTTGGATAAACTGATCTTTCATGAAGTGCTTAAAGATTTTATTAATGCTGATATCCAGAGGCTGCAGCTGATCTGTGCAGAATGAGGGTACAGAAATGGGTATGATGTTATGGCTGTCTAAGTGCAGTAATACAGCTTCTGCGCTGTGTGCCCTAAAAAGATCCAGTATTGAGAATTGTCTCTGTTCTCTCAGGAGATGATGCTTTTCCTTTGAATTGGGGCATGAGTGCACAAGCAGTGGTACCAGATGGTGACTTTAAAATGAAGATAGATTACTGTAGTTGAAATGACAACACAGAAGATCGCGATTTTAAATTACTGCCAATTGTTCTCCCAACCTATGACCACAAAATGAAACAGCCGTGATACAAACTAATTCTACAGTAATTACAGCTCAAAAACCTCCATTACCAGCCTTATCACTGGGCACAAAGTCATCCAACTGTAAACACACAGCGCTAAAGAACACAGCTTCAGCAGCTTGAGCCGTGACAGTAGCGTGAGCAAAACAACAGCAGAACGCCATGACAGATTATCTTAAAAAAATAAATACATAAATAGGGCACACAAAATTATAAGAAGAATGCAGAGCTTAGATAACAAAAAAAAAATCAATTGCCTCTGACTCGGCATATAGAAAACCTCCAGATCTCCACACAACAGTGACACAACAGTGAACCATATGCCGATCAATAATGCCCCATAGAAACAAACATCCCCACTACCAGAATTACCCCTCTGAAACATCAGCCTACCAGTAAAACAAAAACCTCCTTGCCCCCATCTCCTGGTGTTTCCTCCTCTACTTGCCTTCTTGTCCCTGACCCTCCTCCACCCCCTCGCCTGCAAAATATTCCTGGACTACTTCTCCTTCTTCTGGTGCCTTGCTCCCTACACTGACTGAATGTTACCCTAGTTCTCAGTCTGTTTGCTAACTGACTGACTATATACTCCTACCTTCTTCTCAACCAAAATGGTTCAGGTGGTTTGCTTTCTTTTATTGTGTCTCATTGTTTTATACCTCTACAATTTTGTTTTTTAAATTGTTCTTGCTTGTGCATTCTTTTGTCATGTTGTTCCTGTAGCTTCTGATTTTTGTATGATATTAAACCTTTGTAAAGAACCCTTGGTTCAAAGGTATTTGTAATCCTAGTTATCAATTAATAAATAAATAATTGTACATATAAACTTATATAAGAGTTTCCTCTCAAGTCCTTTAGGTAAGAGATCCACTCAGCTTCAGCCTCATCCTCTCACTCCAAGAACTAAAAATGCCCTCTTAAAGAAGCACTGGGACTGTACTCAAAACAGATATAAACATTTCTTCTCAAGTACTTTGCATGTTTGATTGCCTAGCTTCACTTTGCAGTTCTCAGACCCAAAAGGACTTTCGAATGCACGGTTATAACCACAAGAGACACAGAACCTGTACCCATAAACTGAAGAGTATCTGCTCAGGTTCTTCTCAGGAAGTACTCAACTCACACATCCTCTCACCCAAAGAATTGAAGAATGCCCTCTTACAGCCATTACTGACACAGGAATTGTACATAAAACATACAAATTGTACATACAACGCAATAATTGTACATACAACACAGGAATTGTACATACAACACAAGAACTGTACATACAGTACAAGAACTGTACATAAAACATATAAGAGTTTCCTCGCATGTTCATGGTGTCAGATGGGTTCAGTCTTGGTTCACAGTTTTCTCACCCAAAGAATTTAAAATGCCCTCTTATAGCTATGACTGACACAGGAACTGTACGTATAACATACAATATATATGATTTTCTTCTCAGGTCCCTTGTGAGTCAGATATGCTTACCTTCACTTCCCCATCCTCTCACCTACAAACATGGGAAGGCACTCTTGTAACCGTGAGGGGACACAGAAACCCTACATAGAGAATACTGGATGAACAACTCTGCCTAACTAGTGTGTTCTGCCACAGAAGGGTTCTGATTCCCTCTGGCCTCAACAATGAAGTCGAGGATCTGCAGGAATCAGAACCTGTGGTGGCACAGCACAACTGATTGTGTATAAAGTTGCTTATCCTGTATTTTCATAGTGTATAGTATTATGTGAAATGTGCCTGTGGTGGTTCTTTGCTTTCAGAATGAAATGGTCTTGTGCCATCTCCAGAGGTTTCAGAATGTTGTTATACCACAGAAGGTGACAATCACTTTTCATGACCTCTGAACTGTGTTAAAACAGCATTTTGAAAGGGATGGAATTATATGCAGACAATGCTCTACTATACACTATATATACTTTGTGTATCAGATACTCTACTTTGTTTTGTATTCCTCTTGCTTCAAGAGAACTCTACAGTGCACTCTCATTGTAACTGTAAGTGACACAGTAGTTATACCTGTGCACATATATATAGCAGTACATCTAGAAATGCACAGCAAACAGAAGCCAAGTGCAACATATTCGCTGATTTGGAACTTACTGGAAAATGTATGTAGTCCCTGCATTTTTATGGCTTGACGATTAAAACCAACCATTCACATCTGCAAACAGCACACCCTCTAGTGATAACTTTCAACTTAATATCCAACTTGCCAGTTTTCCATTCAGAATATTAAAGTGCAGTCGCTGCATTGTAATGAAAAATAATCAACTGCAAAATAATATAAATGCTGAAAATATGTAATTAGAGTTGTTTAGGTGAATTACATAGCAGCTTTAGTCTATCTACAGAAAACATTTTACTTTGGAGATGAAACCACTGCAGTAATAACAGTATCAGTGGCTCAGCAGGTTGCAGACTCACCTCTGAGGCTGAAAGACTGGAGGACTGGAAGGATGTGGGTTCTAGCCCATATCAGGAACTTAGGAAAATCCCAGTACCGACACTGTAGTGCAGTCATGAAGGGATGTTGCACCTGAGGAGCAGTCTTTTCAGATAAGGCATTAAACCAAGGTTCCGTCTGCCTGTTCTGGTGGTTGGTTAGTGGACATTAAAGATCCCATGGCTTCTTCTCAAAAAATAGTAGAGGAATTTTCATGATGTGCTGGTCAAATTTCTCCCATTCACTAAAAATACCACCAACAGCTTAATCCAATTCAGTATGTTACACTGCATCTGTACCCCGCCCCTGGACAAGGCTGAATATAGGCAGAATTGCCTGCCCTCCCTTCCCTGTTATAGAAAGTTAAATAAGTAAAAGAAATTATTACAGCAGAAGACAAGTCACAGCCTTCCTTCTCACGAGGAATCCATCCAACTTTAATTTGCTATGTTACTAATATCAGTCTAACAGAGGAATGGTTTCCTAAGAATCACGCTGTTTGTTAGTAGAAAAGAAAATAGATAAATTCCAGTCTGAAATAATGTAATTTACAGAAAACACACAAACAAGCATCCAGGAAACAAATGGCAAACTGAAGAGAGAGACTTGAAGTGAAGAAGATTGACAGTAAAGGTGAGGAGTTAGAGAAAAAAGAAGAAGAAGGAGGAGAGGAGTAGGAAGAGGAGGAGAATTATTATTTAGCACTTTTTGTACACATTGTATCAAAGGCATGTGTAGTGGCAGTCATGTTGCACATCAACACCCACAGACAGTGTTGGATAATTGCATGAACTTTTTTAAAATATTTTAAAATGTTGGCTATGAGACCAGGAAGTAATCTACACTTGTGAAAATTGCCTTGACTTCTTTTAGTTCTACCTTGACACCACCAGATAGGGCAGAAGGGACCCTTGGCTTAACATGTTATGCAAAGGACAACACAATTGATGAGTACAGTGCCTCCTCCCTGTATTGGCACTCAGGTGCCAGCATTTAAGGTATAAGCCCAGTCCCTGCAGGATCAGAACCCATGACCTTCTGGCCCAGAGGCAGATGTGCCACCAACTGAGCTACACAAAGCCAATCAAATGCACTTTCTACTGTAGAGAAACTCACCTTCAGTAAGTCTGTATATTTTGAGGCAGGAAAGACTATAGCAGTGTGACTAATATTGTGTTATTAACATGGTCCAAGTAAAAACAATAAAAACAAAAGTGCTGTGTGCTTCTGTAATACACAAAATAAATACATTAAACAATTTGGAAGACTTGAGATGATCCAAACAACAGAACAGTAGTTTAAGAAACTAGATTTAAAATAAAACTCTTTACCGTACATTCTCTTCTGTTTTAGCGGTCAATAAGATGCAATAAGTGCTGCTTTTCTTCAAGATGATGGAAGACTCCCAGCTGCTACCTGCATTCATCTAATCAGGAACCTGCCTTAATGAAATGAATAATGTTTCATCCTATAGAGCACTCATTTAACAAAAGGATCCACATAGCTACAGTACTTTCAAAATTGACACAAGGCATAATTGTCTGCTATGAAAATTCTTCAATTTTCCAATCCTTTGTTTTTCCTCCAAACCATCCTTCAGAGATATACCCTGTTTGGGCTCCATGAGCTGTCACGTAGACAGATACAAGTTTTTCTTTTCATCCTTGGTTTTCTCCATGAATTTATGCTCCACCCCAGTGTTGTGGGTCATGCCTCTATTAGCCACATGTCCACTGCAGTGGGAGTCAAGATCCCTGACCCAGTTGTAGGGGTCACTGTGGTGCCTGAATCTGCCATCCCACCTCCCCTGCTAAGGCACACTGCTGAACGCAGTTACCTCAGCTGGACCAAGTCCCAACGCATCAACCCAGCTGCATTCCTCAACCCAGATGTGCAGCAGCGTGATGTGCTGCTGTTGGGTCATCAGAACAGGTCAAGTTATCACAGCTCCTAAGAAGCACAACAATAAGATCACCTCTTGAATCTGCAACATTCTAATCCAGTTTGCAAAATAAACACAATTTTGTGATAAACGATTATAACACAAGCCACTTTAGCCTCTCATGCCAATGAGCTGCTTGGGCATTTCTCAGTGAGTTGTTTGAGCATTTCTCAGTGAGTTGTTTGAGCATTTCTAATGAGTTGTTTTGGGCATTTCCCACTGAGTTGCTTTGAGCTTTCTCAGTGAGCTGTTTGAGCTTTTCTCAGTAAGTTGCTTGAGCATTTCTCAGAGTTGCTTGGTATTTCTAAATGAGTTGTTTGAGCATTTCTCAATGAGTTGCTTGAGCATTTCACAATGAGTTGCTTGAGCTTTTCCCCAGTGAGGTGCTTAAGCATTTTGAGTGAGTTGCTTGAGCATTTCATAAAGAGTTGCTTGAGCATTTCTCAATGAGTTGCTTGAGCATTTCACAATGAGCAGCTTGAGCTTTTCTCAATGAGTTGCTTGAGCATTACTCATTGAGTTGCTTGAGCATTTCTTAATGAGTTGCTTGAGCATTGTCCACTGAGTTGCTTGAGCTTTTCTCATTGAGGTGCTTGAGGATTTCACAATGAGTTGCTTGAGCATTTATAGTGAATTGCTTAAGCATTTCTCAATGAGTTTCTTGAGCATTTCACAATGAGCTGCTTAGAAACATAGAAACATAGAATTTGATAGCAGATAAGGACTGCTTAGCCCACCTAGTCTGCCCATTTTCCTACCTAACAGATAAACTGCAGATCCTAGTTAACCAACAGTTACTTCCTCCTACCCCTGGGACTGCCTTATGTATGTCCCATGCATTCTTGAATTTCCCACTCTTCTTGACTCCATGGCCTCCTCAGGAGGCTGTTCCATCATTCACAACTGTCTCTGTGAAAAAATACTTCCTCACATTACCTCTGAGCCATCCCCTCTATCTTCAACTTGTCCCCCTTGTTCTTGCACATCTCTTTTTCTGAAAGATGCTACCCTCTTGGACTTTGTTGATCCCCTTGAGGTACTTGAAAGTTTCGATCATGTTCCCTCTCTCCCTTTTTCCTCAAAGGTATACATATTAAGCTCCTTTAGTCTCTCTTCATATGCCTTCTGGTGCAGACCCTACACCATTTTGGTTGCCCTCCTCTGGACAGCCTCCACTCTGTCTATGTCTTTGCAAAGATGAGGTCTTCAGAACTGCACACAGTACTCCATATGGGGTTTCACCAACTGTCTGTACAGAGGGATAACAACTTCTTGTTTTCTACTATTGATGCCTCTCCCTATGCATCCCAGTACCCCCATCCTTCCTTACTGCCTTCTCCATTGATTGCCCACCTTTTGGCCATCTGATATAATTACCCCAAAGTCCCTTTCCATTTTTACTGTTGTCAGTATCTCACCCCCATTGTACTCTTCCCTGGGTTTTTGTTCCCCAGGTACATTACTTTTCACTTTTGCATTGAATAAGACCTGTCATACATTTGACCATTCCTCTAACCTTGCCAAGTCCATTCTCATCCTTTCCACTCCATCTTGATTCAACCCTGTTGCAGATCTTTGTGTCATCTGCACAGAGACATACTTTTCCTTCCAGTTTCTCTGCAATGTCACTTATAAAGACATTAAAAAGGACCAGTCCCAGTACTGAACCTCGGTGCACCCACTAGTAACCCTCCTTTCTTCACTGTGGACCCATTTACTACTATGCTTTGTGTCCTGTTGTTTAGCCAATTTGTTATCCAGGCTACCACCTTGGGACCCACTCCAGGCTGGCTAACTTGTGTATCAATCTTGTGTGGGACTGTGTCAAATGCCTTGCTAAAATCTTGGTAGGCCATGTCCACAGCCCTTCCCTGGTCTACTACTTTGGTCACCCAGTCAAAGAAATCAATTAGACTTGTCTGACATGACCTTCCCATCATGAATCCATGCTGCCTTGGGTCCTGTGCCCCACTGGCCTCTAGGTACTCAAATATTCTTTCCTTCAGAAGTGATTCCATCATTTTCTCTACCACTGAGGTCAAACTAAGAAGCCAGAAGGTGAAGGAAGGAAACATATTCAATTCAGTGCTTCAGAGTAACTGGTAACTGGTATTTTTCTTTTAAACTTAGATTGTAGGCTTGTAGTGACACTATACTTTCTTTCTGTGTTGTCTTTACTTATAAGTGTTTTTGGGCTGTTGAAAATTTAAAACATAGTGGTGGTGTAATTCTGTGCTGTCTGTAACTGCTGCAATTTGCTCCCACCCTTCCCCCAACTCTTAATTATATGCCCTGATAAATCTGATTGACAGGAGCTAAACACAGGGTATAGTAAGAGGTGTGAAGTAGGAGGGGCATAAGGGGAAGAAGACCACCCTCAGCACGACAAGTGTTTTGACTCATTTATTTATTTATTGGTTTCTTTTTCCTTAAAAAAAAAATTTGTATCTGAGGATCAGTTACAGGATTTTTATACTGTAAATAAATAAAAGAGAACCAGAGAGCTTCAGTAGCAGAGAAGTAGTGGAATTGCAGTATAATGTGGGGAGTGGTGCAATGCAGTGGCTGTGGGGCAGCCATATTCAGGCAGACCTTCAGGACACTGAGGTGCTGCCCTATCTGCATGCATCTCTCAGGACTGTGGGATGAGGTAGCCAGACTCAGAGCGGAAGTAAACTGGGTCAGGAGTACCATCACCCCTATCCAGGGACCACCCAGTCCAGTGCAGCTGCCTCAAAGGATGCCGAGAGCGAGGAGCACTTGGATGACAGTGGGCTCAGGAGGTTAGAGCAGTCAGGCAGAGGCACATCCCAGATCCTATTCCTCTCAAGAACTCATATGCAACACTGGCAAATGAGGACAACCAAATAGAGGTACCCAGGAAGTGGAAGGAAAGGATGTGGAGGTTAGCAAGGAGGTGACCAGTGGGGAAAGCAGTGGACCCCAGAGGAGGAGGAAGTGAATCCTGGTGTGGGACTCATCGTAAGAGGGATCCAGCTAGGAACACAGGAGGGGAGGACATGGAGGTGAGGTTCCTACCAGGTGCCACGGCATGGAGGGATGGAAGGAAGATACTGGGGATCACTGGGAAGGCAAGATGGGAGGGTGAGCTGGATGTCATTATCCACCTAGGTACTAATGACTTGGCAAATGTTGAGCCAAAGGAAGTTCAGGAAGAGTTTAGGAACTGAGGCGGGGGTCTCAAGCAAGTAGCTACTCTGTCACTTTCTCAGAAGTACACTTCCGTGAGAGGGCAAGGAGAGCATAGTGCATGCACAAGGAAACTTAACTCATGGTTGAAGAACTGGTGCTGTGAGGAAGGGTTTGGATTCATTGGTGACTGGGGACCCACCTGGAGGGATGGAGGTTTGTTCAAGCCTGACGCCTGCATCCATCCTGGAGAGAGATCCAAGCACTCAATGATAAGTTTAAATGCTACATTGACAAGCATTTAAACTAGCAAAGGGATAGCAGGCCAAGCAAGGACGGTACCTACTTGCTCACCCCCACAGCTAGTAGTGGAACCAGTGAACCAGAGGAGTGGCTATCTCTGCAAAGCAGTGTGCAAAAGATGGAGAGTAGTGTCCAAAAGGTGGATAAGCAGAAAAGGGCAAATTCAGCAGAAGGGCAGACAGCAAGGAGAACCAGGGATAATGACGACCAAGGAAGGGCTGGAGTAGAACAGTGAAGCAGTCTAGGGAGGTCAAATCATGGAAAGCCATGTGTGCAAATGCCAGGAGCCTTAGCAACAAGATGGAAGATCCGGAGGCTGTCATGGTACAGTCAGACCTGGACATTGTGGCCATCACTGAAACCTGGTGTAATGATAACCATGACTGGGAGATGGCCATACCTGGCTACAACATATTCAGAAGAGACAGAGCAAGCAGGAAGGGAGGAGGAGTGGCACTGTATGTGAAAAATGACATAAGGCCACACAGATCCAGGAGGAACAAAACAGGGAGAGATACTGTGGGTTAAGCTGGAAAGGAAAATGGGCCAGCCATCCGCACAGGTGTGGTCTATAGACCACCAGCCCAGGAGGAAGAAACAGATAGAGACTGATGCTAGACATCCAAAGGATGGCAGACAAGGGTGAGGTAGTACTGGTTGGAGACTTCAATATACCAGGCGTGGACTGGAGCATCCCAGCAGCAGCATCAACTAGGAGCAGATTTATCCTGGACTCCTTCAGGGTGCCTTCCTCAAGCAACTGGTCATGGAACCAACTCGGCAGAAGGCAATACTGGACCTTGTGCTCACAAACAGGGACAGTGTGATGGGGTAACAGTGGGGGAGCACCTGGTAACAGTGACCACCAGTCATTGTGGTTTGAAATCACAGAAAGAGCAGAACCAAACCACACAAAACACGTATCCTGGATTTTAGGGGCAGACTTTGGGAAAATGGGAGATACTTGAAAGAGGCATTAAGGGGAATAGGACAGGAATCAGGGTTGAGGAACAGTGGGCAGTATTTAAAATGGGGATTATAAGAACAACAGAATTATGCATTAGCAGGTTAGCAAGAGGAAAAGGAAGAGGAGACCATTATGGTTTTCCAAAGAGGTAGCAAAGAAAGTGAAAGCCAAAAGATTGCATTCAGGCAATACAAAAGACACAGGCAAAGGGGATAGGGAGAAGTACCAGGAGAAACAAAGGGAGGCAGGGAAGTCAGTAAGGAAGCCAAAGCTCAGACAGAAGAACACATTGCAAAATCAGTGGGTAAAGGGGACAAAACCTTTACAGGTACATAAGTGAAAAAGAAAGACAAAGGGAGGGATAGTGAGACTGAAGGTGGAGGATGGGAGCCGCGTGGAGGATGACAACAGTAAAGCTGACATATTGAACAGGTATTTCTGCTCAGTCTTTACTAAGGAAGAGGGGGGTAATGGGTCTGAAGGAGTACAAGGGTGAGAATGGTGCAGAAATGGACACAAGTCCCTTTACATGAGAAAGGGTCCTGAAGGAACTGGAAATAATAAGAGCTGATAAAGCAATGGGGCCAGATGGGGTGCACCCTAGGTCCTTAAAGAACTAAGAGAGGTAGTGGCTGAACCTCTGGCTATCCTGTTCAGCCAATCACTGGAAACAGGGAGGTACCCAAAGACTGGAGGACAGCAGATGTAGTCCCCTTATACAAAAGTGGGAACAAAGAGGAAGCAGGGAACTACAGACCAGTCAGCCTCACCTCAGTAGTAGGAAAGATAATGGAAGCACTACTAAAGGAGAGATTGGTGGAACATCTGGTTGTCAATGGACTACAGGACCCAAGGCAGCATGGTTTCACCAGGGGAGGTCATGTCAGACCAACCTCATTGAATTTTTGACTGGGTGACTAGGAGGTGGATCAGGGAGGGCAGTGGACATGGCCTATCTGGACTTCAGCAAGGCCTTTGACACTGTGCCACATAGAAGACTATTACACAAACTGGGAATATGGGTGTGGGCAGGACAGTAGTGTGGTGGGTAGGTAACTGGCTGGGTGGCAGGACACAGAGGGTGGTGGTAAATGGCTGTCACTCCACAGAGGAAGAGAGTGACCAGTGGGATACCACAGGGATCAGTGCTGGGACCGGTCCTATTCAACATCTTCATCAGTGACATTGCACAGGATCTAGAAGGCAGAATTTCACTGTTCGCTGATGACACAAAGCTCTGTAACAGAGTAGACACACCAGAGGGTGTAGACAGAATGAGAAGGGACCTGCAGAAACTTGAAGAATGGTCAAGGGTTTGGCAGTTGAAATTCAATGCAAAGAAGTGCAAGATAATGCATATGGGGCACAAAACCCTGGCACAATATATCAGTTGGGGTGAGGATATAGCATGCACCAAGCAGGAAAGGGATCTTGGGGTTGTCATCTCTGATGACCTCAAGGTAGAAACAGTGTGACAAGGCATCAGGTAAAGCAAATAGGATGCTGGGATGTATAGGCAGGGGCATCACCAGCAGGAAAAGGAGGTCATAATTCCGCTATACAAGACACTAGTGAGGCCCCACCTGGAGTACAGTGTACAGTTCTGGAGACCATACCTACTTAAGGACATAGACAGGGTAGAGAAGGTTCAGAGGAGGGGCAAAGATGGTGCATGGGTTGCATCACACAAGTCCTATGAAGACAGGTTGAAGGAACTGAACATGTACTCCTGGAGGAGAGGAGGAGAGGGGATATGATAGAGACATACAAGTATCTTACAGGAGGAACAGGTGCAGGAAAACACTATTTTTAAGCGAAAAAGATGTTTCAGGACTAGAGGGCATGGGATGAAGTTGGAGGGAGGATTATTCAGAGGAAACATGAGAAAGAATTTCTTCACAGAACGGGTGGTGGACAAGTGGAACACCCTGCCAGAGGAAGTGGTGGGGGCTGAAACAATCACGGATTTAAGAATGCATGGGATAGACATAAAGGAATTCTAGAGGTCAGGGGTAAGGGAAATAGACTTCTAGGAAAACAAACTGAACTTACAAGCTCAAATGGGCAGACTAGGTGGGCCATAGGCCTTATCTGCCGACACTGTCTATGTATCTATGTAACTAACTGGTCTGTGATTTCCTGCCTCTGTCCTGCTCCCACTTTGTGAAGAGGAGCCACATCCACCATCCTCCGGTCCTCAGGTACCACCCCATCCTCCCATGATTTGTTAAAGACAGTAGACAGCAGTGTCACTAGTTTTACCCTTAATTCTTTTAGAATTCTTGGGTGAATCCCATCAGGCCCCATTGCTTTGTCCACCTTCAATTTTATTAGTTCTTTCAGAACCTTTTCTTCTGTAAATGGACTGGTATCGACCCCCATCTTCAGAGTGTTTCTCTTGTTTGGTTTAGGTACCTCCTCCTCTTCATTTGTGAATACTGAGCAGAAATATTCATTCAGTGTCCCTGCTTTTTCACTGTCACCCTCTACCCACATTCTCTCCCTTTATTAAGCCTCAGTATCTCTCCTTTGGTCTTTCTTCGCTCCTAATATACCTATAAAGGTCTTATCCCCCTTCCTAACAGAGCTGGCTATCCTTTCCTCAGTTTGCCTTTGCTATTCTGACTGCCTTCCCAATCTCTTTCTGCTTTAACTGATAAAGTTCTCTGTCCTGCTTCTTCTGTGTTTCCTTATATTTCCTGAATGCTATCCTTTTCTCCTTAACCTTCCCTGCCACCTCTTTTAAGAACCATAGCAGTTTTTCCTTCACTGTGTTTTATTGATTTGCTTTACACAAAGGCTTGTTGCCTCTGTGATGGCTGTTTTGATTACTCCCCATTGTTCCTCCACCCCTCCTTCTTGCCTGTTTGCTAGTGCTTTTCTGAGGCGCTCTCTCATTTTCCCCAAAGTCAGTCCTCCTAAAGTCCAGTACTCTTGCTTTTTGTATGGCTTGATTGTATGGCTGTGTTTATCGTGGAACCACACTGTTTGGTGGTCACTTGTTCCCAGATGGCTACCCACTTCTAAATCTGAGATTCATTCTTCGTCCCCATTTGAGAGTACCAGGTCTAAGATTGCTCCCTCCCAAGTGGGTTCCAATACTAGCAGTCTGAGGCATGCCACCTGTAGGGCATCAAGAATGACCCTGCTCTTGGATGTGCCTGCAGCAAAGGTGCTCCAGTTAACATCTGGCATATTCAGGTCCCCATCAACAATATCTCCCCTTTTCTGCCATTCTAAGGAAGCCTTCTATCATTTTCTTGTCCATTCCCTCCCACTGAGATGGGGTCTGTATACAACCCCATGTGGATTGTGGTGCCATTTCCTTTCTCCAGGGTGACCCAGAGTTCCTCATCTGCTCCTGTTTACTCTTTAGTTCTGCTGCTTTGATCCCTTCCTTTACATAGAGAGCTACTCATCCTCCTCTTTTACCCTCCCTGTCCCTCCTGTAGATTGTGTATCTTGGTATGTTGACATCCCAGTCATGGTTCTCTGTGTACCGTGTTTCTGCGACTTGTGAGTGAGTTGCTTGAGCATTTCTCAATGAGTTGTTTGAGCATTTCTCAATGAGTTGCTCGAGCATTTCTAGTGAGTTACTTGAGCAATTCTCAGTGAGTTGCACAAGTGTTAGTAGATCTGGCACAAAACTTTAAAATTGGAAGGAGGAAGATTTAAAGGTAATATAAGGGGTGTTATTTCACTTTGAGGGTGGTTAAACCCTGGAACAATTTACCTCAGGAGGTGGTAGGTGTCAAAACAATGGTGGTATTTAAGAGAGCATGGAATAGACATATGGGGTTGGTTAGGGACAGAGGATAGGCTCCTTGTGCACCGGTAACAAGTAG
The DNA here is from genome assembly GCA_016271365.2 of Neoceratodus forsteri. Classification (NCBI taxonomy): domain Eukaryota; kingdom Metazoa; phylum Chordata; order Ceratodontiformes; family Ceratodontidae; genus Neoceratodus; species Neoceratodus forsteri. The sequence continues at coordinate 34,995,658 of JADMNL010000033.1, forward strand.
GGAGGGGAGATGGGCAGACTGGATGGGCCAGGATTTCCTTTTCTGTTGACACATTACTATGATACTATAAAAACCTTGCAAACACTGATGCTTCGGGATTACAATAAAGTGCTGAATGGCATCAGGGCATAACTGCTAGGGTTGTGCACAATGCCAAATTCTGCTGGTACAATTTGTGCAGAATGGCAATTCCACTTGTAAAGGCTTTTTCAGAATTTCTTTAAATTCTGCAGAATTCAGAAAAGCATTACTGTGTGAACTGTGGAATAATTTTCCATGAACTGTGAAAAGAATCCACAGTTTATGTAAACTGATGATTAGTAATCCATAAAACCATTTCCATTTTGAAATGTTGGAATTCCTACTGAAATGGACTTCTCAGAAATTTTCTGAAATTCCTCAGAATTTTGTTCCATTGGAATCTGTACATTCCACACAGTTCTAATGACTTCAGAAGCTTTCAAATGAATTGCAAAACATTTCCTAAAAGCTGCTCTTAAGCTGGTTAAAATGTTCTTGGACGCGTCAAGGAAAATGTTGAAAAACATCGGTCGGTTTTCAAAGGAGACCATGGGGCTTTCATCAAGCCCTGCATCCAGCTCCTTTTGCTGCATCTGTGCCAAACACCTTTGCCACAGCTGCATCTGATTTTAATGGGTTAGGCACAGTTATGCAGTTTACCTGATTTACGGCAGCATGCATTAACTGTTCGATGCAAGCCCTTAAAATGAGTACCAGGGATTGCACGTAACGTAAACCAGCAAAAGCCAGTCTAACTTGTGGCAATCAGTGCATGGGATAGAAAGTCCCTGATTGTCAACTGAGAGATTGATGCAGCCTCTGTGCGCCATGTATTCGGTGCAGTCAGGGCTTGCAGCATGCAACAACATTTAACCATCCATCCCATAATATTTAGGTACACTTCCACTTATATTCCATATTTATATAATGTAGGGAGACTGTAACCTTACAGATTATATATTGCTGTGGCCTGGAGACCTAAAATGATGATACATCATCTGTCATCACTCTAGGTAGGTCATCGCCATTTATCATCACTGGAGGCTGGTCATAAAGGAGCTTTAACCAATGGGAGAGCAGCTTGAAGATTGTCTGATGACATCACAATGATCTCCACTGCACTCAAAGCAGAGCAGTGAAATCAAAGAGTAACAGTTTCTGTACACAATAAAACATGGCTGGGTGTTGCTAGTACTGAGATACCTGCACACCCAGGGTCATGGTGAGGCTTGAGAGTTTGTTTTGCCTAGGATGTCTCTGGAGGCATTGAGGGACAGGAGAAGGACAGGCAGTGAACCTCTCCCAAAGTTGCAGTGACAGTGGCAGAAGCACCAGGAATGAACCAGAGGCAAGTAAACCCAGTTGTTGGCAATGGAAGAGGAATAAGTGGCTTAGTATGAAATGCTGGTGGTGGGGAGCAAGAGGTCTGATGGGTTAAAGGGACTTGCAGGCAACAGAGATAAACATTTTATTATAAAATGGCAAGAGAAAATCTAGAAATGTCATTGGCCAAAAGGCATCACCTAACAATGCATTAAATCTGTATAAGTGCACAGTCAGCTGCCAAATCTCATTTCCTCCACCCAAAAAACTATTTAGGGCCATTTTATAAGTCTAATAAGCCTTTCCAGGCTGTGCATTATAGGAGTTTAATGCACTTCTCATGGATGCTAAGGACACACGGCCTTCAGGCTCATGGATTACTACACCTCTGGGTGTGCATTAAAATCCTATAATGCCTACCCTGTTGTGGTTTATTACCATCTATGTAGGTGGTACATAATTTAAATTACTGAATGTTTGCTTTACTTCTTCAGACATTATTCTGGCATTTAGAAATTTGGGGGTGTAATGCATGTTCTCACATTTACTGGGATGTGACCAGGGTAGAACTGTACAGCATCCAAGCTGCCTGTGGTCTTGCAGCCCATTAGATTTAAGACAGTATACCAACCTTCTTTTAGCAGGGTTTCCATTTATTTCCCCACCTCTGAGGTGAGGTGAGACTGACCTGGCTGTAGTTTCTAGCCCCCTCCTACCACTCTTATATAGCGGAACCACATCAGCTGTTCATCAGCCTGTTGGAACCATGCCTGTTTCCAGTACATTGCGGAACAAAGCCAGCAGTGGGCTGTTAGCACCTCCCAGAGTTCCTTTAAACCCTTGGATGTATCCCGTCTGGTCCATTAGCTTTGCCCAAATTTAGAGCTGCAAGTCCCTTTGAAAATTAAGTTGAGTCCCCACCACCACCATTCCTGCTACTCACTGGTGGGTCTGTCTCTTCCACTGTGAATACTGATCAGAAGTACCTGCTCAGGATATCAGCTTCTTCTTGATCCTCTTCTGTGCAGTTTCCTCCTCTGCCTTTTTAATCCTCACTGTCCCTCCTTTTGCTTTCCTCTTCTCAGTTATGTATCTGAAGAAAGCCTCATAATCCTTTGACATTCTTTCCTGTGTCTGCATCTCTGCTCCCTCACCACCTTGCCTGCTTCCTCTGCTTTAGTTGGTATACCTCCCTGTCCTCCTCCCTCTGTGTTTCCTTTACCTCCTGAATGCTACCCCTTTTTCCATCACCATCTTTTCATATTTATTAATTTCACAAAATTTAGCCAAGAAAGATGCACAAGCCAAGGCTTGTTTCCAGGTGCAGCCTGGGAGCAAAGGGAAGTTAGGTGGCTTGCTGACAGTCACACAGTATGCAAGTGGTGGCTGTGGGATTCAAACCCAGTTCTCTAGGTTTGCAGCTGAGTGGTATTAAACCACTACAGTATATTGTCTCCAGCTGTTGCCACTTCCTTAGAGAACGATAACAGTCTCTTTTTGGGCTGCAGTGGGCATAGACCTGCAGACCTCTTATGGTGAGAAAAGGACCACTTCATTTTTTAACTGACAACATGCAAGAGTGACAAAAAGTCGCTTCCACAGCTGTGCACTCTCTATTGGCAGTTTTGACATGTGTCATCCACAGCGACACATCTCATTAAGTGACAGTCACAGGCTCCTTTTTAAGAGCAAGGTTGCACAAGTGAATTAGGGAATGAGCCACGGATCTCCTTAGCTGCAGAGATGCCAAAAATGCCCAAATTAGCTAGGCAAAGTGCAGTGATCTGCTCCCAGTCTAGTCTCTCACTCTCCCAAATGAACATATGTGGAAGCTGTGCTGTGTTCATAAGAATACATTCAATAGTTGTGCAGCAGAGGATCAGCGTACACCCTCGATCCCATGCCCTACAGTGCTGTGGACCCACTGAAGGAGAGGAGGAGTGTGTCAGTCAGTGTCACCCCAATGCCCAGTGCCACACTGGAGGAGAGGGATGGAGACACACACACACACACACACACACACACACACACACACACCACACAGAATATAACTTGGGAAGCATTTGTGCTGCACCTGCCATGAGGGTAGTGTTTGCCAGTCATTATCATCATTTACCCATGTCCAGTACCCTGGAGCTCGACTTTCCATTAACTGAAGCTTCAATTACCCCCCACCCTAACAGGTTACAGTGTTATGGAGCCATCCCAGAGAGTCATAAGAGACAGGGAGGCATGGCAGAATGCAGTTTTAGATGCAGATTTTGAGAGACAGAGAGAGAGGAGACAGAGAGATCAAGCAGCCTGCTGAGATTCATGGACCCTCCCCATCGGTCCCCAATGGCAAGCAGTTGCAGTGGACAGGCAGGCTGTACACTCCAGATGTTCTGCATAGCCCCTCAACTTTTTCAGTGGTAATCCCACTACACAGTAGAGCCCTCTTGTTTGATTTGTCTCCTGTTTGTGGCAATGACAGTGGCCCACACATAGTGTGGCATTGTGAAAAACAGGGTAAAAGGAGAGAGATACACACACACACACACACACACACACACACACACACAGCTAATAGAGAGACATGGAATGTGTTGCCAACCCCATTCCTGTGGAGCCATGCACCAGTGACAGGGATCGAAGGGGCTGGAGACTGCCACCAAGTAAGAGTCCTGTCCACTCTTTAAATATGAATCTCCCCAGTGTTTATTGTCCCAAGAAGGGCTGTGCTGCTGTGTAACTACTTCAGCCCCTAATGAACTACAGCCTGATCCTCCTGTGCAGGAGCCAGAAGTCAATGACAGCCCGATCCTCTGTGTTTTTCAGCAGGAACTATACAGATTTTTGCAAAAGTAGAACAAGGTGATAGCCAAATCCCCACAATCAAATGAGGTGCCCCAAGCTGTGATCTATGAAGATGATACATGTTGTAGAAAACATGACTATTATCGGAGACTCTCCATATAATTCTGTCTTTACACTAACAAACAATGAGGACCACGGTGGTTCATCCCTTTTGGAGATCTTGAGACTTTATATCACAAGGAACATACCGTTAGTTCAGATTAAAAATAATTTATAAAAATCAGACTATGACATAAAGTACGTCATCAGGTAAATAACAAAACAGTGCTCGAGTCAAACACTCCCACATCATCAAAAGAAATATTGGTCATTGTCCCTCAATTTTGTACTTATTATGAATAAAAATGAACCCCATACTGGAAATAGACAGAAAAAAGAAAAGAAAACTCAATTAAGTGCAACTTAGTGACCGATTAAAAATATTTTTGTAACAATGGTCATGCATTGGTTATAGAAAGTCAGTGCATATTTTAAAAATCATATGCAATGCAGAAATTATCAACTACTCTTCGATATATGACCATACTGTATACATTTTACAAAAGGGCGTGGCATGCTGAAAGGTTCTCTTTAAATCTTAGGACAGGCCAGATGAATCTGGAAGGAGAAGCAGGTTGTTTACTCAGTGACCAAGATGCAAGAGGTTTATTTACCAGGGACAATAAAAACAAGATAGCGGTTTTCTACAATTCGACAGAATAATACAAATAAAACAAAACCATATAATCAGGACCAACAACAAGGGTCGAACCCAGAACAGGGGCTAACCCTTTAGTCCAAGTCCTGTGCACTTGCCCAAGATGAAGAAATAACTGACAAGCCAAGCTTGGGCTTTCCTATGAGTCGCTGATCAGCAGGTGGGCACTGACCGCACAAAGGCTTTTATACATAGGCTGTGGTGGGGCATCCTCGGATGATCAGAACTCCAGGGCGAACACTGCTAGCTGGAAAATGCAGAACTTGGTGATCCTCTGTGGCTCCTGGCAGGAGGCTGAAGATCACTGGTTGTCAGATGGTTCTCTGGACGATCCTCAGCAATGACCACTGGCAGGTCCCCAGCCCCTAGATGACCTTTCAACAGGATGACTGCTGATAGAACGATCTTTGGGCTACCTCTGTGGTGCAACATGGGCAATACCCATTGAATCAGAATGGGCAGAAAAATAATAAAATGGCATGCTAACATTGACTGTGGTCCCTTAAGCTTGAGCTGGGGTGGCCTCTAAGCTGACTCACTACTGGATACCTCACTAGCAGCACTCTATCACTTACTGTCACAGGCTGATGCTGGAACACTTGTGGCGGGACTTTGGCACAGGCTGATGTCACTGGAGGTGGTCCTGCTGCAGATGGTGGATGGGCTGGAGACCTCCTGGATCAGCATCAGGCTCTGGTGAAGCTGCTGCAGGCAACAAAGGTGAAGCTGGATGTCTGGTACACAAGGCACAATTCAATAACACAATTTAGTAACTAGCAAACAATTCAGTTTCTGGCAGACAGTTCAGTTCTTGCAGGAAGTACAGTCTCTAGGGGGTGCTAGGCAGGCAGCAGTACAGTTTAGTTTGGGTACTGAGCCACTTAGGTCATAGGACCATTCCCTCCCCAAGCTGGCACTGCACCTTTAAGGACATTCTCGCTCTGGCTGTTTCTGCAGCCACCCCTGTACCTTTTAATATTGCTAACCACCCCTATGCCTGGGTCTCTGGAACTTCTGTGCCTGGTTACTGCACCTCACAGCTAGCACCTCCCTCCTGGAAGCTAGCCAAAGGCTCTGTCTCTGTTCCAGCCCCTTGGTACAGAATGGAACCCACGTAGACCCCAAGGGCCTTAACCCCACTGTGCCCCTGGTCTGCACCTCTCCTCACTCCTCTCGGGCTTTAAGTCATGGAGCCCTGTTCTCTTTAGGGCAAGCTGCTGTTCAGCTCAGATGGTCTTTTCTGGAGCCACCGCAACCAAAAGAGGAAAGGAAAAAAATAGTAATAAAAACCAATTTGTGGGCAATGGCCCATCCTGGGGCTCTTCTTTTTTATGGGCCTGGGCCCACTGCTTAGGTCCCCCTGTTCTCCTTAGGGCTGTCCTCCTCCCTGGGAGCCTACTATACCTCCCTTAAACTTTTCTGGGCTCTAGCCCATTCATTTTCTTTAGCATTCCCTTTCCTCCTCATCTTTTGCCCAGTGCCTGTGGCTAGTAAAATACAAAATCGGCTCATGACACACTCCACCTCCATGGCCCAGTTCTTACCTCACTGGTGGGTGACTTTAGACAAGCCACTGGGGAGCCACACTTCCACCCAGTTTCTCCTTCAGCACTGCACAGCTGCTGGGGTTGAACTACAGTTCTGGGGTGCATTTTCCACCAGGACCTATTTTTTGCAGCACCACTTTGGTCCAGCCACCTGAGGCTTCCCCACAGTACTTGGGGAACAGGGAAAAAATCAAAGTGTGTTGGAAAGCCAGGTTCCCACCTGACAGACCCTGGTGCTGCTGCTACAACCACCAGGCAACCCGGACTAAAGACAGAGGGGGGAGCGACGCAGAGGAGCCACGGACACAATTCCAGGTACTCTTCTTTGGTCCATGCTCCTTGCATCCTCCACCCTCCACGTCTCACTGCTGACTCCCTCTACAGCAACTCCCAGCCCTTTTGTAGGGCAGGGGAGGTCTGGCATCTGGTCAGGAGGTGGACCACACAAGCCCATGGTATCTTGCCCACAACCCCCCTTTCCAGTGCCGAACAGCATGAAAGGAAACAAAGGGAATGAGAGAGGGTCAATGGACTGCAAGGTGGGAGATGAGAGAAAAATATATCCTCTAACTTTGGGGTACTACAAGGATGCTGTAACACATGATGGTCCATAAGTTTCTTGACCCACTAAATGCAAAAAGTAAGTGAACATTACACGACCGCCATTAATGTAATAGTACAACTGGAGAAACTGAAGGAGAGGAACTAACTTTGATAGCTTCCACAAAGCCTCACGCCTCCAAAAAGTGAGAAATTCTACAGAAAGGGAAAGCTGAAGTACATAGAGTAAAGACGGTAATAGAAGGGGAATTTATACAACTGTGCATTTAAACAAAAGCACACTTCAAAATAATATAACACATATAGTAATATATAAATATGCAGCACAATTGGGAACGGAATAATTAGTAGCCAAATTAATAGATAAGTCCAGCTCAGATGAATCAAAGGGTATAAATAACATTTCAAGTGAGCATGTCTATGTCTCACAATGTCTGCTTTTATGATCTTCATGACTGACTTGGTTAGCTGAGGTATGAAATCCATAATGTGCCAATCAATAATTTGCTTAGTTTTAGAACGGAACCGATCACACATGTTGATCTGCTATTCTTTATATGCTATCTATCAAACATGTTAAAACATGGGCAAAATTCACAAAATAAAAAGAAAAATATCTAGAATCTGAAAACACGAGCTTAAAATGTAGCAAAGCATTAAACATACGCACACTGTCATCCTCATGACAATAATAATTTTGAGTGCATTGCGTGACTGCTAAATGTCAGCAAACCTCTGGTGACACATTTTATGTTGGTTTTCAGTTACTTTGAAACTCAGCTCAGTAACATAGGATAAAATAAAAAAATAATGTCAGTGATTAGCTGGTAATGTCTATAAAGTGACTACTCATTATACCACTCCAGCTCCTGCTCATAAATCAGGGACAAGGCTTAAAAAATCAGGGACTAAGGACCAGAAATTGGGACATATCTTCAGAATTAGAGCTATCCATCTAGAAAGATGGTACATTATGGGGCTTAGTGCAAAATCCATTTTGTAAAGAAGAAGAATAAGTTCGTAACTTTAACGCTTGACATCATGTTATGCTTACAACCCCACTGTTTAGCAAAGGAAACAAATTTTATGAGGGACAGAGTAACATTCTGAGGCAAAATCAGGGATCTGCCTTAAAAATCAGGGACAGTTGAGAGATATGCTACTCATACCTGTCCCTCAGGCTGATGACTGACATGAATTTTCACTGTTCAACGATTGAAACACTAAAACAGGAACATGCATGCCATGCCCATATCAGTGTACACTGCGATGCGCCTCGCAGTGCAGGGAGAAATTATTAGGAGGCACAGGCATGCAAACAAACGGCAGCGTGTCAGTGTGATGTGGTAACATCACAGTGGCATGTGGGCATATTTTTACAAATGTTAATCAAATTAGCCCTCATTCATGAAAATAAACACCCATTTCATAAACTACTACCTTCGGACATTGGGTGGAAAATGATGGTGTCAAGTTTTTGCTGTAAACCTGGTTGACAGTGTCCCTTATTATCATTGCAATCCTGAATTTCACCCCCATTCAGTACCCATGCTGTAATACCTGACCCCAAACTAAAATGCATCAACAGTAAGAAAATGCAGCTTACCTGGTGGGGAGCTCATAAACTAAAAGTGCTTATTTTACAGTTCCTGCTGCTGCCACCATACTTTGCACTTTTATGGGCATTTGCAATCACAGTTTTAGCATTTACCAAGGGTGTAGGCAGTATATACACCATGTAAGCCATGGTGTATGTATTTATTTTGAGGGGCACTATTTTCCTAACCCCAAGGGTACTATTTATCCCACCTTCTGATGGTGTAATATGATTGTTGGTGCTCATGTAATCAAGTCACTGTGCAAACACATGCAAGTGGCTGCTGCTTTGTTTTTGGTTAAATAACTGTAGAACATCAAACAGGTTACATCTAGGGCAACAAACTGGGTATGACTGGTGGCAACAAGCAGGGTAGGGAGAAACAAAAGAGTACAACGGGGCAACAAAGAGGACAGGGCAACAAAGATGGTCATGGTGTCCAAAATGGTGTCCAAACTTTACGCCCTTTGCATACACCTTCGGCACTTACTAAATAAAGCAAAATCATCTTACTTTGATAAGCTGCATTTTCTTCCACGTGACGCCGCTTGTCTGTTATACTAGCCATGTTCACATAAATATAACACTGGAGTGTATAGAGAAAATGGTGTTATGGAAATGAGGTGGTATCTATGTGTATAAGCTGCATGAGACAAAATGATAAATGAGACTTGAACAGGCTTGTTTAAAGGATGCTGAAACTGAGCCTGCCAGCCCTCTAGCCTTATTCCAGTCAAATGGCCTCACCACTAATTGGCGCCATATATAATGTACTGTTTCTGTAACAAAAGGAAAATAAACTTAAACTCTCCTGATACGTAAAATCAGCTAAACCAGTGGAAGTGAGAATTTCCTGATAGCCTACTAGTGCGTCACAAGTAGGGATCCATTAAGGTGAAAGCCCCACCGGACCTAGCAATGAGGTTAATAATAGTGTGTCCCGTAGTCTGCTATGGGATTTTTTTGCACATAAGGGGATTTGAGCCTGTTACTGGTCATGGCCTAAAATAACCCTTATGCAGTAAATAATGAAGAGGAAGTTCTAGATATTAAAAAGCTTTGAAGGTGTTGGAAGTTTATTGCCACGTCTGGGTTCAGATTTCATCAGTAGGGTAGGAGCCTGATTAGTTGTTGAGGGTGGAGGAAGAAGGTGGCAAATATGTTCTGCTTATTTCAAGTAACAAGCAGTGCAAAGCTTACTGAAAATAAACTATTAAAATGCCTGATGCAAGATAACTTTAACCAGTCAACAGACTTGCTCTCACATGGCAAATTCTGTGGCATTGCAAGGTGCACAGCAGCAAGATTGTTGCAGCTGTGCATGTCTGAAAGCACAGTTTGCCCATTTCAGGTTCCGTGTCATTGCGGTCGCGTGATCCTCTTCCTGGGATTGCAAAGTGGTGCGGCATTTCGCAGCATTTTAATTTGTCGTGTGAACTGCCTGCACCACCGACAATGTTGTGACAGGCTTTTTTCCCAGCCTGCACTTCTGGTTGTCACTGCAGCATTAACATGATGCTTTCAAGCCAAGTTCAGCTAAACCTTTTTCCCAGTTCTGTAAACAAAGCTGAGCTCAGGAAGTGGTTCTTTAAGCAAACAGAGGCTAAAATATGTAGAAAACACAGGCTCAAAGTTCAGCCGTGACGCTGGGCATGCAAACATGTATATGCATAAGTGCATGCCCAGTGTCAGGGCTCAACTTGGGCCCATATTTTCTTCCAGTTTTAGCCCTCCTTTACTAAAAGAACGACTTCACCAAGTTCAGTTTTGTCTAGAGAGCCTGGAAAAGATTTAGTTGAACTCGGTCAGAAAAGCCATCCCTGCCACCATAGGGGGAGCCTGACCTGCACCCATGCCCCTTCCTGGCCACAATAGCATTGCTACTTGTCCTGAGTTTCAGAGGACAGTCCTGATTTGGGAAGCTGTGTCCTGCAAAAACATGAAAATACTAAATGTCCTGATGCTTTAGTAGAAAAATATTTTCTAACTTTCCACTAAATTTTGTAGAAAACTATAGTACCTTAACTTAAATACATTAAAATGATATGAAACCATAGAAGCAACCAATAAACTACAATACTTAGCCTTAATTCTGATTATATAGAGAAAAGAAGTCTGTTGCACTGGTCGAGGTTACATACTGTTCCTATGAAAAATCATGTTTCAGTAAGAAATGTCCCACTTTGAGCTTCTTAAAGGTGGTAACCCTAGGCCAGAACACACCTCAAATCTCGGAACTCCTGGGCAGTATCTGCAGCGTTCCTTTGGCCATGCTGACTGGAGCGCCGATCCAATGTGTTTCAGCTTAACATGGCCAGACTGATCTACATGGCACCAATGCCGTGTGAACGAACTTTATGAGGTCTTTCAGAACAATTTGGTTGAAGGTGTTGGTATTTTATTGCCGTGGACTGTCTCCCTGGCAAAACATTAGTGAACTTTGAGTGATGTGCCCTGCATTCACAGAGGCAGAGCTCTCTGCCCTGTCACACGGTACATCACTCAGGAAGATCTTCTTAAACTTGAGTAAAAATCCAGAAAAGAGTATGTATGGTCATAATAGGTGCTTACAAGCTACACTTGTAAGTGCTTAAAAAGGTGTAAAATTAATTTGAATAAAGTAATCAAAACAGACAGCTAGTTATAATTCCAGTGTGACGCTACTCCATTCATGTGATATGCAGTATAATGCTTTCCAAAACAAATATTAAAAAACAAAACGTTGGTCTATTGCTGTTGCGCAACAGCTTCTAACTTGCTAAATATGTTATTCTGTGGTGGCACATGCTGCACAGCACGGGAGTTTTACCTGCCTATGTTCAGGAAGCAGAGCAGTACTTTGCTAGTATATAAGCATGAGAAGTCAGCCCAGTGACGCTGAGGGTTGAGACGCTGGATGCCACACCACGCCACACTGGCGACCAGAGTTTGGGGATGAGTCTGGGTCATCGGGGTTGGCAGGGACGGGAAGGATTGAGCATCCTGTGGACTGCTCTCCTTCCCTGGGGAGGGGGTTTCACCAGCCGCTGCACTGGTGACCTCTAGCGGAGGCTGGAGGCAGTACTGTGCACGGCCGCAAAACTGCAGGGGAATGAGGCTGCAGTGGACATCTTCGGGGTGTACAGGAGTGCACACCAGCTGAGCTGGACGCCCTTGCACATCCAAAGCTTTGGGGAGAAATCTACAAAAAAAAAACTATCGGCAGGTGAGGCGACCCCGACCATCAGTAGCTCAAGGCCACACGTCCAATGTTGGCATTCCTAGGGCCTCCACAGGGTCTGAGAGCCGGAATCCTGAATATCGGAGGACAGTTCAGACGGAAGGTGGAGCTGTGGAGCTGAGAGATGCCCCAATGGTAGGGAGCAAAATAGAGTCGACAAAAAAAAAAAGTATATAAGCATGAGCTCCTGTGTCCCAAAACAGGTCCTTGCTTTGAATCCTAAGTCAATCTGTTCATAAAGGATTCCACTATCCTAACCCTGAAGATATTTTAAACCCATTTCATACCCAAAAGCAGGAGCTGATCATTTACTAATGGCATTATTGAGTGTGAGCCACTCTTGCAATTCTTATGATTTCTTTGAGCTTTATGCACCACTGCCTTCTGAGGTGACCATTCTATTTTTAAATCTTGTTTATCTTGATTATGCCCTGAGAGCCTACTAGTGCATCACAAGTTATTTTATCAGGATTCATTAAGGTGAAAGCCCACCAAATTCTGTACTGAGAATCTTTTGGATATTTAACATAGGCATTTAAATTTCGTGCTGTGTTTTTAATGTTTCTGTATTGCATTAGATAGTTCATACTTTTTTTAATTCATTTATTTAGTTTTTGTTGACCGGTAAGTGCACTAGACAAATCCTGCCTATTTTCAGGCACGACTCAGGGAGGGGATACAGATGAATACCAACTGACCTTGAACCAGATTAAGCTGTTGGTGGTATTTTTAGTGAATGAGTGAAATGTGGCCAGGACATGGAAAATTCCCCTACTGCATGGCCAGTAGGGGAACTTGCTGTTGGCTGACCACAGGATCAGTTGGTAGCCTGCACTGCTGAGGGATGGATGGTGAGGAGTTACCGAGCAGCCGAGGGCTGCAAGTGAAATGGTGAATATGGCTGTACAGGAGGAAATTACCCTGGAGAATACTGAAACAGAAGATGTGGAGTTATTTGTTTCTCTGGATGATTTAACGGCTTCCAGAAATGATGAGCAGTAGCTCTGCTGCAGTGCAACTCTTACCGGAGGTGAGAAATTTACAGTTGAAACTGGAAGCCTTCGTAGAGAACAGAGGACTGTAGCAGAGCAATTGCATGATTTAAGCACAAAGGAATCTGTGAAGCTTACCAAGTTGGAAGCAGATTTGACAGCAGTATCAGATATTACCCTCCTGACCAAATGAACTCTCCACTAGTTGGCCGTGCTTCTACGTACCGCTGAACATGAGGATAGCAGTCAAAAGATAAGCAAGCCATGGCTGGCAGTTCTTTGGGAGTAAAATCCCAGTGCCGAGAGCCGATGGAGAGGACAGCAAACTGGAAAATGTACCACCCAATTCTAGGTTGCATGACGACATCCTGGAGGAAAAGGAAGTCATACAGGGAACGGTTTAGTGATGCACAGAAGAGTCCTGTATGGGAATCGCCTGGATTTACTTTTCGAGCTACTACTGGGGCTGCAAGTGAGAATACTGCACCACTGAAACGCTGTGTTTTTCAAACTGATCCCGACACAGGCTGGAGTGTCAGAGTTTTCTTTTCTAAACGGCAACTGGACAAGGTAGGAGAGTAGGGAAAGGAGAAAAGAATGACATTGACATTTGCTAAGCTGACATTTAGTATTACCTATTGCTGGGATAGGTGAGAAGCTACCTGAAAAGAAGCAGTGTGGGGAGAAGAGGTTCTAACCAATGCTGAGACTGAGCCTCTCAATGCTGATAACTGGTCCCCTCAGAGAGCTCTTGGCGAGGCTGGTTGGACTTTGGACAGTGGGGCTTGGAAGCCCACTCCTGATTGGGACCCGGTTAAACTTCTCCCAGAATGAACCAACATGGAGACCCAAGCTACAAGACATTACTGTTTTAAATGAGGTTAAGGAGTTGGTGGGTGGAAAAGAGGAGTCTATTTCTTTGTGGTTGCATCTCCTGAAAGGCAGGAAGTAACTGCACCTGTGACCGAGGTACAAGTAGAGGCACAGGACCAGAGGGAGGCAAGGGGAAGAAACCATTAATGTCAGAATCGCTTTCAAAATTAAACAGGATGCTGCACTCCAGAAATGCGGTGCGTCTTTGTTACAAAGGAAGTTTAGAGGTTAGACCTGATAGACAATATGTTGGTAAATGTTTATTGAAAGATTCTTTGCACTTCTCTCCTAGGGAAGTGTTTGCATTTATTAATATTTCTGGGAAGACAACTTTGACGTTAGTTTTCGCTCGCATATGCTCTTGACCTTTCTGGGAAAGATATACTCAGGTTAAGTTCCCCCTGGACACCCTTTTAGTGATACCTTTAACTAAACCTTTAATAAAGTATGTCACTGTTATGTTTAGGAATGAAGGGTTCATATCAATGATATAACTTACTGGTTAGGCCAAAATGTGAGATTTTGAGTTCCCCAGATGCAATTCTGGATGTGGAACAATTTTGGACAGGGGCTGGTGGTTTAAAGTTAAACTACGACAAACAGATGCAGGAATTGAGCACATCCCAAATTCCTTTATGTTAGGAGGATAGAGGGTGTGTTTTTACACTGGACAACCTCGGCTTGTTATAAATGTGGTGCTAAAACTCATTTATCAAGTTCCTGTGACAAATCAAGATGTGATAACTGTGTAGAAGTAGGACATATTACTTTTCAATGTACTAACTTCACAAAATGTGATCTCTGTGATGAAACAGGACATGTGTTTGCAGACTGTACATGGGCAGCCAAAATAAAGAGTGTTGTGATAGTCCAGACCTATTAATACAAAAAGCCCAGGATTTGATAATAGGGAAGGTCATGTGGATCACGACAGCCAGTTGGAAAAGTACCTTTGGTTATTGAGGCGAGTGGGGATGGGGTAGTGGTGGAAGATTTAGTGTGTCTTGACCAGGAGCCTTGGAACCTGTTAAAGTAGAATTTTGCCTGAAGAAGGACACAACCACAGGAGTCCTTTAGGGCACCTGTGGTGTCTGCAGTTCAATGGTCTTCCAGAAATATTAAGGGTCTTCCACAGCAGCCTGCCATGAATGTAGAACAAGTAATTATTTTGCCTTGTTATCAAGTCTGTGGGGAATCGGATATGGATTGCCGGATAATTATTCACAGCAGACATTGGACAGTCCACCATCTCCACTAAGGATTCAGGAGGATTATAAGGGGAAAAGAAGAAACATCGGAAGAAAGATAGGTGATGGGCTGGAATTGACTGTACCTAATGCACTTTAGGTTGGGTTCTGAATGTTCATAGTATATTGAATTATAAGAGAAGACAGATAGTTTATGACTTTGTTCATGCTAATCAGATTGATGTCTGTTTAATACAAGAAACGTGGATGTATACTATGGAACAAACCAGGCGTTTTCATGGGAATGGTGCTGGGGCCTTCAGATTGGTCTTTGGCCAGTAGTCGGCAGATGGAATAGGGTTTCATTCCATTCATATCACTTCTCTTTATTAAATTGATGGATCTGATACCGGACGGTTAATGATTTTAGATAGTTTGTGGAAATCAAGATTGTGCGGTTTATTAATGTCTATGGGTCACAGCTCAAGGCAGAAAGGGTGGCACTCTGTAATATGTTACAACCTTATTTACTGACCTCTTTTGAGGTGTTTTTTGTGGGGACTTTAACTGTGCATTAAAGGATGCTGGTGATCCAATGGTGGGAGCGGGTAGGAAAATTTACTGTGATGCCAGGGCTTTACACAAACTGGTACACTCAGAGGTTTAATAAATGGGAGTAGTAAACAACATTCGGGGCCTAATTTTGCTTATAAGAGGAACGGTTTACTTCCACGATAGATTATATTTTTTATCTGACAAAATTCCTTTACATTTGAAACATGTCCTGTAGCTTTTTCTGACCATCTCTTGTTGCTCTGTACCGTTTCTCCTCATGCCAGACTGATAGGTAGGCGGCGAGATGAGAAGTTGAATCCTCTGTTGTTAAACTCTCGGTAGGTACTGGATAGAAGTTCAAGCATTACTGATGGCAAGGCTTTCAGTAGCCTTTTTATATGACTCTATGGGCGAATGGTGGAAAGATTCAAAGAACGACCTTTGTCACCTATTAAAACAACAAGGGAAGGCTAAGGCAAACAATGATTTTCTCCAATATTTGAAATTAAGACAGCTATTATATTATTTATTTTCGTAGCCAATACTTCTACTTTGGATTATAGTTCACAGATTAGGTTACTAAAAGATCAACTTTTGAGGTTCAGTATAATAGGCTCAGACCCTTACTGCTCTTCTACAATATGGGGTTAAGAAACAGCCAGTGGGTGATCCATATGACACCTTTAAAATTTATACACAATCTACAACCTTAAATGCCCTACGGAATAAGGGGAAAATTGGTGCAGGATCAGAAGTCACTGCAACATATAATTAAAAAATTTTCTTGGACTATGAGCCAGTAAGGGCCCGGATGATCAGGACATTTGGGACTTTCTAACCCTGATTAAGGTACCCAGACATGTATTTGCTACATTAATATTGATACAGCCTATCACTACATAGGAAATAATCACGGCCATTAAAAATCAAAATAAGGGTACTTCTCCTGGAATTGATGGTCTGACAGCGGATTATATAAAGCCTTTCCAGTGGAATTTGCAAATTGTTTGGTGTTAGTTTTAATGCTTTTATGGGACAACCAGATTTTCCAAGTTGGTTTGCGAAGGGCTGTTGATTTTTTGTATAAATCCGGTGATACATTCGACTTGAATAACTGGAGACCAATTACACTATTGAATTCCGATTATAAACTCTTTATGAGTATTCTGAATGCCAGATTAAAACAATTTGCTGTCAAAGTTCTTTTCCCATTTCAGTTTTGTGGAGTGCCTGGAAAAAATATATCAGGCTCATATGGTCCTGAGAGACATTGTGGAGCTAGCCGGTTTTCAAAAGATTTCAGGATGCATTGTCTCTGTAGACCAGATGAAAGCATTTGATAGAGTTTACCACCCATTCTTATTTTCAACCTTGAAACATTATGGGATCCCGAGTTTTCTTAACCACCATTCAATCAATTTATAATTCAGCCATTACCCACCCAGTGATTCAACTGGAGATTGGGGAAGGGTTTCATGTTCGACAGGGTATGTCAAGGTTGCCCATTGAGCCCCCTGTTATATGCTTACTATTGATACTTTAATTAGATCATTAACACAAATCCCTCATTGGGTAGGGATAAGTTGGGCTGCTGGTGAGGATAGGTTGTATGTGCAAGCTTATGCGGATGATTTGTGTGTATTTTTCTCTGATAGTACACAAGTAAGGTTTTTTAGACTTTATGGATGATTATGCTTTGTTAGCAAATTCTACTATTAACAGGAATAAGAGTAAAGGTTTGTTTATAGGTACAGATGGTCTCCCAGAATTCATAATACAAAGGTATTCGTATTTTTGTGACCCGATAAAAATTCTAGGATTATTTTACGGACCAAAAAATGTGCCAGACATTAATTGGGGATTAGCTTTGACTTCAATAGAAAGAAAAATCAATATTTGGAAACAATGGAAATTGGATAAAATTAAATGGGTTTCGATTATTAAAAATTTGTTATTCAAGTTGTTGTATACTGCACTGATTTTTCCCTTGCCACTGAACTTGGAAACCAGAATATATAGTTTATTTTCAAGATGTTATGGGGTAGTAGACTCAATCCGATTAAAAGACAATTTACATACCTAGATAAAAAGAAGGAAGGTTTAGGGATGATAGATCCGGTTATTTTTTTTCTACCTTATTTATTTCAACAAATGTGAAGTTAGGTTGTGGGGTACCACGGAAAGATTTGGGATGCTACATCGCCAGGTGATGGGGCGGTATTATGGTTGTTGGGATGAGAGACCCCAAACCAATTCCTACGTTGTTCCTGCCACTTATTTTTACCTATTGCAAAAAAAGTTTTTAAATGGGGTTGGTAGCACAGGTGGTTAAAGTTAGTACGGGTTTACAGTTATATAGATCAGTAATGCTTCAACTGTGTCCTAGTGAACCAGTGTTTAAGAACTGTCCTCTAAGGTGTGTGGATATAGTTTTAAGTAAATTAAACAACCCAAGGTTACCTACTTATATGTGGGAACGCTATAGCTTATGGTATATGGTCAATTGGGGTACGAGGAAACGCCAAACATAAACCGTACAGGAAAGAAATTGTCCATTTTGGAGTGTGGCACAAGAAGAAACGGTAGATCATTTTATTTTAAGTGTTCCTATGCTATGTCTCTGTGGAAATTCTTGGCAGTACAATGGAATATGAAATGGTTAGAATATATGGACTATGATACATTGGTACTGGGTCATTCTCCACAGTTTCGTTAGTATATCAGGTTGACACTTTACAAATTTTTGTAGCATGTTGATATACTACTTGTGGCAAGCTAGGTGCCAGTGGGTGCTATATCAAAATTGATGCCCCATGACACTGTCTGGAGGTTGATTCATGGGCAATGCACAGGATTTATATTCAAGACACTGCATTCTTCTCCTCAAGGAAGGTAAAGGAGTGGTGGAAAGGGTTTTGAAGTTTATTAAATATAAATAAGAAGTTAAGTAGTTTGCTTTTGTTCACATATGGCTGGGTGGGTTATATATGGGGAGGTCACGATTGCTAGCTGGCAGTATGTATAGGATAGTTTTAGTCAGATATGCAATGTTACATGACAGTAGGACCTTTTGTTACATTTTATTTGGGGGTTCATTGTTATTTCAAAAAAAAAAAAAAAAGGAGGTTCCTTTGTGAATATAGGGCTGTAATACTCGTTTTGAATTCTTTTTGATTTCAATGTTTGTTAGTATAGCTTCACAATATGGGTATTTATTGCATTTTTCTTGAGGTATAAGGGTCTGTGGAGTGAATCTCACACTGTTTGTAATTTTGACTTTTGATGTTATTCTAATAAAATATTCCCTACTCTTTTCGAGAAGTGCCATGGGATTTTAACATCCACCTGAACTACCACCAATCCAGGCAGATGGGACCTCGGTTTAACGTCTCATCCGAAAGACGGCACCTCAGAAGTGCAGCACCCTCTCATGCTGCACTAAAGTATCAGTACTGGGATGTTAACCCAAGTGCCAGATGTGGGAACTGAACCCACAGTCCTCTGATCTCCTGGCCTCAGAGGCAGAGTGTACTACCTACTGAGCCCATGACACTGCTGTTTATATATGGTTTGGGGAGTCGTTAATTTGGCACAAAGCATAACATCTGTGATGACATCACCGTGGATGAGCACCCTAAACAGCATGAATTAGTAGTTGATAAAGTGCCCATGAAGGGTACGTGAACACTGTCCGTTATTTATTAATGATCAGGGACACTGTATATTTCCAGCTCTGTTTTTCTTGTATTTGTAGGTCAATAAAATATTCTTTTGTACTGCGAGTACAACAACCATTTTTATTGACTCACAAAATACGAGATAAAATAGAGCTGGTCATGTAGCCAAGTGTTCCACAGTCTGCTAGTAACATTCGATTACATTTGTGCCCTTCAATGCACTTTATCAAGGATAACTAGATTGCTAATTGGTACTGTTTAAGTTTGCTCCCACATCGTGACATCATCACACATGTTACACTTTGAAGCAATTAAAGACCCTCAAACCACACCTACTTTATAACTGTCTAATACAGTACATAATATGACTCTCTAATACAGTACATAATATAACTGTCTAATACAGTACATAATATATCTAATACAGTACATAATATAACTATCAAATGCAATAACTAAGCATAAAAGACAGCACATAACACTTAAAAGCTTTAGGTTAAATATCCAAGGAGATTCTCATTATACAATAGTCTTAGCATATTCAAGAGTTTGCAACAGTGGTGGGACTCAAACATGTCTTTGGTTTAAAAAAGTTTCACAGTAAACCTGAAGCAGAGAGCCATCCTATATTTTGGAAGCTGAGTATTCCAAAACCAGCCCACCTATCCGCCATTCCTTTTTCCATCTCCAGTGTCTCCAGGCATTGGAAAAATAATTAAATGTCAAAAGCAAACTAGACTTTCTGTTTTTTGCTAAATGCGGTCATAAATGTGTTCCATAATCGCCTTGCTAGCCATTGATGATCTGTTTGCACTCTCTTCCCCACCATTTTTACATCTCACACAGTCCCTGTTTCTAAGCAGCACAACTGTTATCTATAACTCCACCTGCATAGCCTTAGCTACCAGAAGAAGACCGAATCAGAGCATATGATAATGAATCAAACTCTCTTTGCTTCTATTGTCAATTAAGTACCTTCTTCATGTATGGACTGTCACCAGCTTTAGAATTTTTTTGTTCTTTTTTGCTTCAAAATCATATTTTTATAATAATGCTCCAGAGCGTTTCTGTGGCAGAAAACAAGTGTGCCATTGATTAACCTAAAGGTGCTAGCATAATGACATCACACCCTTAGCACAGAGGAGGGCCTTTGGGATAAACAAGAAGGTGAAGGTAGCCAGCCTGATAAAAATGTGCTGTAGTTTGTAACAAACAAAAATAACTGGGAATAAGTAATTCCACAACAGTATAATTTCTGCGGCAGGAAGCAAGTTTTTATATATACTTATTTTCTTATTTTATTCTTTTGGTAACCAGGTATGGCCCACTTGCCTGTTTTCAGGGATGATCTGGGAGCACCAGTGGTTAAGTGACTTTCTCAGAGTCACACAGTAAGCAAGTGGAGGTTGTGGGAATCAAACCCAGGTCTGCTGGACATAAGAAGCTCATTCACAGCTCATTACTGTAACTTCTAGGCTATACTGCAGCCATATTATATTTATATTTTATTATTTTAGATAAAACAATAACATATAGCACATTTCATGCCAGACATTAGAATATAAGACAGAAATATGTATTAAAACAAGGTTAGAGTTAGTCAAGCAATCAGGTGTTTGGATGAGGGGCAGTCCCAAATGTCCATGAAGTCCAAATAATAATCCTGGATAGCTGTGCCCTGCAAGCATGTGGCACTCAGTTCAAGAAAATAAAATTCTAAACATGAGTAAGACTCAACAACCTTGCTGATCTGACCCCATCCGAACATAATGGCTAAGAACTAAATGTTTAGCATTTCAAGCGTGATCAAACAATCAAGTATGCTTAAGAGAATAAACAAGATATGTAACTGGTGTCCCTAACACCTATATTACACAGTATAGCCCAGTTTGGCCAGGTGGCTAATTACAAGTTGAATCTAGCTAAATCAATTATATCTCCACTGAACGCCAACACACTTCAGGTCAACTTTTCCCAGTTTGGTATGAAATGGGCCCCTCCTCTCTCAAATATTTAGGCATTTTCCTTACTAAAGACTCTGAACTTTTCAGGAAGCTTAACCTAGACAATCTATTGATTAAAATTCAACATGACCTGCAGAGATGGTCTGCCCTCCCTTTATCGCTGTGGGGTCATATTAATATTGTTAAGATTAATGTGTTGCCTCGGGTTTTCTACCCACTTAGTCTAATGAACATTTTCCTACCGATGTCTTATTTTCATCATTTCCACAGGTCCATTTCTAAGTTTATTTGGCAGGTAAACAGCCCAGGAAAGCCTTCTTAAAACGTAATTTATCCAAAGCAAAGGGAGGGCTCTGTCTTCCCAACTTTATGCTCTATTACTGGGCAAGCCACATGGCAAAATTGAGAGGTGGTACGACCAGAGGGTGGACAGTTTCTACCAATTTGGGTACAACTTGAGAAAAAGATTCTAACCGAGTTTGGCCTTCCCCATCCAGATTCCTCTATTATAACCTATCCACTTTGCCTCCACTTTTACAGGGGAGGCGTCATTGACACTTCTATCAAGGTGTTGAATCAATGCTGGCACTTTCTCAATCTCTCTCCCAGGAAAGACATCTTCCAACCCTCTTACCCTAAATTTAAATATTAGGATCGAGGGTCTCCACTTTCTCTAGACCGGCTTCCTCAGCTGAGAGTTGCTGTGTCGATGATTTATTCCTGAATAACTCTCTTTTATCTTCCAGGGAGGTTCTGATCAAGTATAATATTCCTCAAAACCACATTTTAAAGTTTTCCAGTTAGACACCTAGTGGATTCCAGCTCGGCTGCAATCCTACACCGTCTCAAATTAAGCCCTTCCTAAACCAGATACAGGAACAAGTAACTAAGGCCCATAGCATCGCTAAGCTTTATTCTTTCCTATTGGACACTAAATTCCCAGACTACCTGATTGGTTCCAAATGCTGGTCTTCTTCTGTCATCAGATACCCTTCTAGATCGGGAACAAATTTGGGTAGATACATATCGGTATCTCTCTCAAGACAGACATAGACTCACTCAATACCATATATTGCACAATGTTATATACCCCAGTTAAACTGGTTAAATTAAACAGACTATCTTCAACCCATGCACAAGGTGTGGCATAGCGAAGGGAACCTAGTACACATTTTCTGGTATTGTGAGAAGGTGGCTCCTTATGGCAGTCCATCCAATCTAACTTAGATCCTCTTTGGGCCTGGATGATTTATTCACTATAGAAGTTTGTATCCTAGGGAAGCTTTCCAACATGCAAGTGATGGAGCGAGATTCCACCTGGCCTTAATCTCGATGATTGTCAAAAGATTGGTCCTAGGCATTGGATGGACCAATTGGTTATCTCATATGCAGAATGGATCAGTGAACTTTCTCTATGTTTTGGACTGAAAAGTTAATAGCAAGTTCTCGGATTGTCTGGTTTTGTTTGAGCAGAAATAGGCAAATTGTATGCTCTTTATTTGAATTAATATCCTGTTGGGTACACCTCTAACTACCTTGGCAGATGATATACCTTTATGTATTTCATATGTATCAGAATCAGCTCCCTTTCTTTTTCTTCTCCTTTCTTTCTTTTGTCTTTCTTTTCCTTTATAGAAGGCACATCCTGGGGGTGGGGGATGGGGCCTGGGGATTTGGGTGAGGGGTATTTCTCATTGCTTTTCCAGATTCAGGGATTCTGTAAAATGCTGTATATTGTCACTCTGCAGTTGCTATACAGTTTGTCATTGGTCATAATGTGTAATCCCTGTACTGTTCTCTCTGGTACATTACCTTTATATAAAATAAAAAGAACTATAATTTCAAGATATGCAACTGGTGAACTACAGTAAGACTTTGAGATAAAACATTCCCTGGGCAGTAGATTCAGCAAGTATTATGGTAATTAATATATACTAGAGTCCCAGTTCAGGGAAGAGGCAAACCTGCCCTCTGTCGTAATGTCCTGCAATCGGCTGCAAAATAAAGCTGACCAGGGCTCCTTCTCATGGCTCATCTTCCCCAAATCTGCTGGATCAGATGCTCCGTGGGCTTCAAATTCGCGGGTGAAAGTCTCCACTCATTTTCCAGCTTCCTCTGGGTCTGTAAACTGGAAAGTATGACCCCATAATAAATACGGAGGTGGGCTGGCATAAGGAGTAAATGGACAACCCAAGACTCCTCAACTTGGTGTGAACTCCATCATATCTTTGCAATGCATTCTGGTAGCGTAGGATAAGTCCAGAAAAATATGCAGCATGGTACCTCCATGGTTGAGACTGTCAGTGGCTCTTGAGGCTGCCAAAAGCAAATCCCTGGTCACCACACCATCGTTACCTGTAATGTAGTCCTAGGGAGATCACTCCGAACTCTCGCAGCATGAGGTTAAGTCCTGTAGGTTCTAATAAAGCACTGAGCACAGTCAGGCCCTAAGCCCAAAGCCCCAGTAGCCATTGTTGTAGAAAGGCTAGGAGATCATTACCTTCTACACCCTCAGATAAACCTACAAGTCTCACATTTGAAGCTCGCTGAGCTTTTTCTAAAGACTGTAAACAATACTTTAGCTGTGCATTCTCTTGCATAAGTTTAGTGGTGGTGGCTAGAACTTTCCTGGCTTGAGTTTCAGCTGAAGTAGCGGTCTTTGTGGCCACTTCAATTTTAAGGTCTTGCTCCCCAGTTGGCTTAGCATTGTTTTGATTTTATTATCAATTTCCTGCATCGAACATTGCAGAGACTTCCATGGGGGCACACCAGCAGCTAACAAGCCCAGAACCTCCAATGGCCATGTTCCCTCCTCCTGCAGCTGACAGCTCTGGTACTGGCTGATTTTAGATCCACTTGGACTGCTCTTTTTGTGTGCGACCCATACCGAAAAAAATAGTTCAACCAGTGCAGCTCAATTAGAGGTATCAGTTGTTAGCAATTGTATAGCAGTCCAAAGAGGGAATTCACCAGTTTGTACATTTTAAAGTTCCCTGATCCGCTGAGCAACACAGACACTGCTTTGACACAGCAGGTGTGCTCCACAGCACCCCAGGATGCAAGTTTATCAGAAAATTCTGTGGCTGTGGAACTGAAGAATTCCACGGGCCTTGCACAAGCGGGTAATTAAAGGACTTTTCTTTGAAAGTACTGTTAGCATTTAATACTAACATACTTTGTTGCAAGTATCCCAATTTTTGTGAGTATCTGATAAAGTCATGCATCAATTTAACCAATTTTGGCAGTTATGGCTCTTTAACTGAAGAGAAACTAAGGCATATTTGTACTGGCATCTCATACACAGTGGCAAGGGACCATTGCTAACTGGTTGTGAAGATCACGTAGTATTAGTGTCTTATCTTAAGCCGTATTGCACTATGCTCAAAGGGGTTGCACTGTGTGGTTACTAAACACATACCAGCCATGCAAAATGAAGGTTTAAGTCACTATTCAAATGGCCTGCATGACAATGCTGAAAGCATGACAACCCACACAATCCTGACCACAGGCGTTAGTAGCTCACTGACTGCAGGACAGTGACAGGCAGGTAGTGGAGGTGTCAGGGACAGAGATTACTGATGAGGGTTCCATCTGGTGCTAAAGAAGCTGTTCAGACTAATAACTGGCCCGTTACCTGTTAGGCCTCCTGACCAGGCCACAGCATGCCAGGGTATGCACATCACATGTTCGCACAGACAACAGTCTAAACTGAGGATTGAGAAGATCTGAAGCATTCCCCACTGTCACGATTGTGTACATCCATACTTTTTGATTTATTTATATTCTCCTCCCTCTCAGTGACCCCCAGAAAAAATAACACTGACACTGGGTGTGCCCAGTCCCTCAGTGTCAGCACCCTCAGCCCACCCCTTAAACACAAAGAGTGACACTGAGGTTACTAATCCCCATGTTGTATCTAGGAATCATCTGTCATTTTTTTCTACAACCTAAAAATAAGAAAACCATCCATCATTGTCTGTTGTGCCATTATCCGCCCACCCAACTCTCCCACTCAGCACCCCAAACCCTTGCTAACCCACAGGAGGTCCTGTGTTGTAATCACCTGTGCCATGAACATGTCTTCACTCAACAAAACCAGACCATAAACTGAGGAAACAGGTTTGCGGTACAATGTATTTCAATGGGGTTGGAACTTCGTGCCATAATTTGTTCCAATTGTTTCCCCTTCCTCACATTGTTTCCTTTGCCTGCTCCCTTCTTCCCTGCTTTCTCCTTTGCTTCTTTGCTAGCCTACTCTTCCTTGAATAGCTTGCATCCTGGTGGGACTTTCTCCTAGAGATCTCCTTACTTTATCTCTGCCTGTGATGGGACACTTTCTACCCCCATTTCTTCCACCCCTCATCTGCTTAAAATATCAATCAAACTAACATTTAAACCATCTATGGAGGACTACAGTTCACTCCTGGATGGAATCAGCTCATCACCTTGGTTTGAGGCTCTTATCGTTCCCGGTTGGTCCACAGTCCCCAGTACAGCCACACCTCTCCTTTCTGCATCATTTCTTTCCACCATTACTTGAAAGCCTTGGTGTGGAGTGCCCTCTCCTTCCCCATATAGTACAAGATGCACTTGTTACTCACATTTTAAACACATAGGAAACACAGGATCAACCCCATAAGAGATCTACATTTACTAAAAACAACATTTACACATGCTCTGACTATGGCACTTCAATTTTATGCTTAAGCCTATGACACACACTTACCAAGTTTGGTTCCATGTCATAAGGGAGATCGCTGAAAGGCAATCGTCATTATAGGCGAGTGTACACCGCCAAAATTCAATTTCAGTGATACACCCCCGAGAAACAAAAGGGCACAAAGGACTAAATATTTTAATGTCATGCAGGGGCTGTGCCCAACCCCACATCTCTCTACTTTAGGATTCTCAACACCCCGGGGGTGCATGTCAGAAGTGTGTGCAAATTGTACAAAATTAAAAAAAAAAAAACGCTCTTGCAGATGGCTCAGAAACATACCTGCGCCGAGACCTGAACCCAGCATCCTGGCCACCCCCATCCCAGCACCCATCCACCATGCCATGGAGCCAGCTCAGCGGTTCACCGCGCGCACCACCCTTCACAAACCCTCCCTCCCATCCTGCACCTGGCTCAGCGTGCTCGCCCCTCCTCCACACACATGCACATATAGCAACATCCTGTCACTATTCGTAACCCTCCCATCCTGTCACCTTCTCTGCCTCACCCTGTCGACATGCACACGCAAGTGGGTTGCTGTTTCGGTGGGTGCCCGTCGCGAGTAGTGCATGTCACAGGAAACCATCAAGTTCATGCATTAGCAGCCCTAGTGGCTCTGACCAGAGTTTGTTCGATATCTTTCACTCACTTCGTTCACTCAGAGGCTAGTTGCTTTAGTCATACCCTCCCTTATTTTTGCCAGCTGTGCCTTCACCCCTTCCTGGTAATCCCGAAGCCATTTCGAAGCAGTAATCCATTTCTTTAAAATTCACCTTTCCTAAAGTCCAGGACCCTCATCCTCATGTAGTTAGCCTCTTTTCCTATCTTAATGTTAAACCACACTGTACAGATAGATACTGTCAACAGGTAATAGCAGTAACAGTGAAATAGTGGAAGGAGACAGATAGAGGGCTATGGTACCCAACCAGGGTGCTGAAGCATGAGCAGACTTGATAGACCACTAGGCCTACTCTGCTGGCGTTTAGTATGTTGAGACAGACTGATTGATAGATAGCTGGACAGACAGCTAGACAGACAGGCTGATCTTTATTTATATAGGGCCATTACTGATCTCGAAGCACTTTACCATAAAATACAAGAATAGACATTTACACAATACAGATAAAACCATAGACATTAGAGCAATGTTTCTTACTTTTACAATCCCAAATGTCTAAGGCTATACTGAAATAACAAATCACTTAATCTGTCAGTCACCTGTGAAGGCTAAACTACGCAACCAATTCTATAAAACTTGTATCACTCTAGTGCTAGAATGTGTAGTGCTGCCCCATCTGCTTTATTATGCATTGGAAGGCCCGTGTGGTTTAGTTTCAAGTTTAATTTCAATAAAGTACAGAATTCATTATAAATGTAAACTTTAAAGCCCTAATGTTTCTTATGCTAGCTTTTCTGTACGTGTATATGCAACTAGAGCTGTTTTCCCCTACAGGCGTTATCTCTCTGCAGTATCTTGCAACATCTGAAAAGTATCAGAGGACTAATAAATGGAGAAAAGATTGCCCTGCTACAATTACAAGAGACATCTAACTAGCAATTATATAATTAAACATAATTTACTTTAGAATACCATTTGTTCATATAACCTCAAGTAACCCCAGTTAAAAAAACTGTGCATCTAAGTTTAGATGTAACAAATTCTCTTGAGAATTCCTGGAGTGGAACATGTTCATTCACTCTTGCTGTTCCTACATGCAGAAAATACAATCAAGCAACCTAATAAATATATTTATTATTTTGTATCATCAACATCAACATGGAATGCTTTTAAAGAATCACAGTACATATCGGTATAGACATAGGGCCAGATATTCAAACTGTGCTATTTTGTGGCGCAGCCATGCGCTGCACACAAAACAGGTTGCGAGGGTGTGGCCAGAGTGATATTCAAAGAGTTGTGCCTCGAGCAACCTTGAATATCTCCACCTCGGCCACAGTCACTGTGCATGGCGCAGTGGAACTTGGCGCCACCGCAAGTGGCCAGAGTGAAGCATTCAACTTGCAGCAGTGCAAGTACCATTGCACCATGCGCAAAATCCCGATATTCAAAAGGTGACATGTAAATGGGCCATAATCCTAAGGCGCTGGGGTGCATTTTTATCTGATTATGGCCCCATTTGCATGCCATTAGCATGCAGGTGCACCGATCCCCGAGGACTTGCTCTCTGGCGCCCTGCCAGGCAGCAGCCATCACAGACTGGCGCCCTCTGCAGCCCAATCACGGGCAAAACAGTGTAAAATCCCACCACCACCACCCCACTGGCCCGATCCAAGGCATAATTTAATTCCTCCCCACCAACCCGATCGCGGGCATGGTTTAATCCTCCACCAGCTCGATCACAGGCAGCAATGTGTCTCCCCTCGAACACATCCCTGGTGGTCCAGTGGACCAAAAGCCCGATCGCGGGCAGTAGTGGTTTAAAACAAACCCCCTCCTCCCGAACACCTCCTGAACACATCCCTCGTGGTCCAGTGGACCGAAAAGCCCGATCGCGGGCAGTAGTGGTTAAAACAACCCCCCTCCCAAATACATCCATGGTGGTCCAGTGGCAAATCCGATCGGGGATGTAAAACCTGAACAAACCCCAAACATAGCCCTGGTGGCTAATGTCCCCATCCACCAAAGCCCCACCACCCACTTTCCCCGGCAGCTGTTGGGCAGCAGCATCCCACCGCCTGACACCCCGCCCGCCACGACTGACTACCCAGTAGGGCTGCACACCCGGTGGTGCAGAGCAAGAGCCAATGGGCATGTGCAGCCCATACCGGCCTAGAACAGTCAGATTTGTGAATGAATACATTCATTCATTCACAAAACTGGACTGTCTTGTACGGTATCGAGCTACACAGCGTAATAAATTAGGGGCCTTCCGGAGATCAAAATATTGTCTAAATCAGAAAATGAGAAAGATATAATAAATCAGTTAATTAACCCATGTATGGAATATGGAATTCACATTTATGGTTTGGTTAACAAGTCAATCTTAAGAGCCATTCAAGTTCTTTATAACAACTTGGCTAGATTCATATTAAATTGTGATTTCCATGCTCACCACTATGAAATGTTCATGACATTAAAAATGGGTCCACTAGAGCAAAAATAGACTAAAATGGTTAAAACAAATTCATGGGTGGTACACAATCAAAGTCCAAAATACCTTGTTGATAAAATCCATATTCAACGCACATTCATAATTATGACCTAAGAGTAGGGGAAATAAATATGTCATGCTTAAAATATACAATAAATATGGTGACATGACTTTTGCAATGACGGTTTATTAAACTTTGGGCACCAATTGATGCAGAAAAGAAGCAAATTCAAAAACTTAACATTTCATGAGATTCATTGGTTATGATTTAACAATGGAATGTGTGCAATAGGCTGATATATTTATTTTTGAATGGATATGTCAGCCTGAAGAAGAAAGTTTGTAAAGGGTTATTCCTAAAGTTCTAGGAATATAGTTATAATTTAAAGCCTTGAACCTAAATGTGTATTGTGTTGTCAAATATATGTTAGAATGTGGATTAACTTGCTAGCTGTTTAATGTAAGTTCTTAATGTATGATGTAACACTAAATTGTTTGTATATTTGTCAATTTTAAATCTAAATGTAACAGGTCCATCTTGAAAATGGGTCTATGACCCAATGATTTGAAACATTTCTGCCTGTATAAAAATAAATGTTTTACCTACCTGCCTATACTGTATTATCGTGAAATATAGACATACAGTAAACTAATCAAGATTTATACATATAGTCAACTTGTCATAGAGTGGTCATGCCTTTCCATTGGCACTACTTTCTTATACTTTCATTAGCACAGAGTACCAAAGGGTTGCCTCACTACCCCTACACTGACAATATAACAAAATCTGGTCAGAGCCAATACAGCTGCAAAATAATGTTATTGATGGTTGTTGTGTACCAACTGGTATATCCTTTGCAAGCACTCACCTGTCTGTTCATGAAGGTTCTTCTGGTAGCACTCACTTTAAGATGGGTTGCTATCTGCTCTTTCAAATAAATCAGTTGGTCCTGCAGCGTGCACAGGATATTTGTTTTTAACAATGTATTTACAAATGATATAACAGCTAGGATGCAATCACTATCAATAGCATGATTTTGCAGCCATATTGGCTCTGACCAGAGAATTTAACTCTGTCAAAGCTTTAAAACTAATTCTTCATTTTTAGTCTTCAATAGTGCTCTGCATGGAAACCTGATAACGGAGCTTTGGTTTCCTGCATGGTACTGCATGTTAAATAGTAAGACTTGTTCGAGCAGCTTTATTAGAGACAGCTAAAGTCGTGCCACTGAACTCATTCTATTTTGATTGTTTGTGTGGATTCTAATGAAAACAGATACTGCCGGCTGTGCAAGTGTTGGTTACTTAGTCTCTATTAAGTCAAATTAAGTGAAATTTGGTAGTGCAGGCTTAATCTTAGAAGATTCACTTTGTGAATTCCACAAACACACTGACTTTATCATGTTACCATAATCTTTTGATTTGACTGCTAATGCAGATTTTACATTTATAGATACTGCCAACTTTACACATATATTTTGGGGTTTCTGTTAAATGGTACACAGGGACATTTTTCTTGATAAATCGCTGACTGTATGCATCACTAAGAGTGGCTCTGCCGTCTTAGCTTTTATGGTTGCATCCATGGTTCACGGATTTTAATTTGTTGTAACAAAGTCTGCAGTGCCTTTATCATGCTGTCAGTCATTTAGAACAAATTATGTGTGTCATAAATAAGCAATGAGACATGACAGGTGTGCATTAGACAGTGCTAATACATGGTTGGGGGCATAGTGAGGCACAAGGCTGCGGGCGAGTGCATTGAGTCCTCTGGCCGTGCATTAGAACATCCTTTACATCTCGGAGTAGCTCATTGCGCCTTATAAAAGTTTCTGTGTATTTTATATGAGGTTTCTAGTTTTAGCAGTGCATTAGACACTTCTAACGATGCTAACAACCAGTCAGATTGCTTTAAATCCTTTGCCCATTTTACAATTGTAAACATCTATTCAGTTAGCATTTATTGAGACTGTGTAATGAGCAAAAATTGTCTAAAACTATAGTATGTAAAACTGGAGACTGTAATATTCCAGTGCGCTAGACAGATGGACTCAGACACAACATATCAGTTCAGTGGCCATCTTTATTCATACAGTACTGGAGATATGGGGCACACACTGCTGGACACAAAGAAATGCCCACTGGGCATGACAGGTCCTATAAATAGAAAGTACTACAAATATCTACATGTAAGGACTAGGTAAGTGGCTGGTTAGCTCAGTTGATAAGAGTGTGGAGCTAATAACGCTAAGTTTGGGGTTTGAGTCCCATACTGGTCCTTGCCTTGTCCACTTTCAGATTTGTAAGTTCGTTAATGGCCCTCTCCTCTGTAAATGGACTAGTGTCTATCTCCCTCCCTTTGATGCTCCTAGCCTGTATCTGTGGTACTTCATTGTCCCCTTGCTCAGTGAACACCGAACAAAAGTATTTGTTCAAGATGTCTGCTTTTTCTGTTCCCCTACACATTCTCCCCTTCTTCATGATGGAGCTGAGTATGGAATGCAGAATAAAATGTCATCTCCCATTTGCTCCTGTTTTGCCAGTAGGTAGAATAGCCAGGAAAGGCTAGAAGTCAGAGATGGTTCTAGTTGACAATCATGTTTTCGGTAAGACATAGAACATCAGGGAAATTGCTGTATTCGATCCCTAATGCATAAGTTACAGGCAGAGACCGTAAAGATTGGTGTGAAATATAATTAGTCCACTAGGTAAGTTAGTAACAACATTGCATGTCTTGGAGGTGAAAAAGATTAAGCTTTGGTTTGATATCGGTGTCCAGTAGCAAAATGTCCAATTTTTCCAGTTAAAACTAAGATATTTTTCTATTTGTGGGTTTTACTAAAGCACCATGGGCAAGCAGCAGGAAATTTTGAAAAGAGATGTCTGCAGCTTACCAGCCGGAGAGGAATAAACTTGAGTGAATTTGGGAAATGCTGTTTAACATGTTGAGAGACAGTTGTACTTCATAAACAAAATAATGACACAGTAATAATATAATCCTTTTGTTTTTTCTTCAGAGCTGTTTACCTCCTACAGCACCATGACTGGCCCCCATTTGGACCAGTCTCCTCAGCCCGATCCAACTGACTTCTCTGGGACTTACCTTCTACAGTGGTCCTGCCACTGGACCCTGGAATGGGGGTGCCCCATTGTTAATGCAATGGCTGAGAAACTGGGTGCTCACCATGCTATGATTGAAGGTTTTTCCTTCTATTTTCTCCCCACTAGGCTCACACATCTGCAATGATGGATGTGTAATTCACCTCTGCCATGATATCCTGATGTCTAGGTGTTGGGTATTTTCCTATGCTGTGTAATGGCAATGCCACCTAGATTCCTGTAGGTGGCAGACAAGCCATGGGCTGGGCAGCGCAGTCCCATCCTCCCTGATGTCCTACAGATACTCAGTCCTCCCTCCCTGGCCAGCCCTCCAAGTTACTCAAGTCCATTCCAAAACATGAGTCACCGGTATGGTGGGAGCTGAGGTGCCCATCATCTTTGCCCCATGCCACTGGGCTGGCTTAAGCTAATAATTAAAATGTTCACACTTTGTCAGCTTCACTGTAAATACAGGGTAGGTAATCATTAATTACATGCAACAACTGTAATTACACTGTAATTACGCATTAGTTGCATGTAACTACATTGCAACTACAATGGACAAAATAAGAACTGATGTTTATTTAATTTTGCCACCCTTGGTGTGTGATACTTATGTACAACTCTCAAGCTCTGCTCTTGGGGACAGAGCAGCAGTCATTCCATATAGGATCCTCTTTTCTTTGCCCAGAGAAACTAAATCAAGCTCAAAATAACTATTACAAATGCTGATTAGTAACTATAAAAACAGTACATGAGTGGCTGTGTAAACCAGAAATTTGCTCTTTGTGGGATGCTTTTATGAACCCCTTGAAATTCACTCTTGGGGTTATTTAGTGTCCCCACCTCATGTGTGTGTTTAAAATTCTGCTTACACACACACCTACTGAAAGAAATGAGGGTAGGACAAACTGCCCCTGCTCCATGGACTAAAGCGAAATGAGGGTCAAAGGAGGAAAATCTACAAGGGCACAAAATAAGCAAAAAAAACAGTGTGGTAGTAAACAAAGGGATGGAACGAGCATTGTAAATAAAGAGGGGAAGGTGGCAGGGCAAAAGGGAAAAGAGGGAGTATCAGACAAAGTGGGAAAAAATGTGGAAGGCCATGTGGACAAACTCAGAAATCCAGGAAACAAAATTCAAGACTTACTGGCCATTATGGTGGGGTAGACTTGAATACCGTGGCCATTACTGAGTCATGGTGCACGGGAAACCATGACTAGAACATGGCCACACCAAACTATACTCAGTTCAAGACAAACTGGGTAGAAAGGAAGGGTAGGTGGCGATGCTGTATGTAAGGGGTGGGTATTAAGGCAATGGAGACACAGGAATCTGGCAGGGGAGTTGAGTGTTGCTGGTACTGTGGGTCATCCTGGAGACAGGAACCAGAGCCACTGTGTGCACTAGCATGCTCTACAGCACAGGAGGAGAAACTGGACAGGGCTCTGGCGGAGCCACTAGCACAATGGCAGAAAAAGGAAAATGCTGCTGGTGGGGGACTTCAGTCAGCCAGATGCGGATTGGTGCCTCTCAGCTGCAGCTTTTGCTAGAACCAGGGACATCCTAGACTCCCTACAGGGGCACTTCTAAGGCAGATAGTCAGAGGCCCACTCACGATGTGGCAATACTGGACCTGGTGCACACAAGCAGGGGACAGTGTTGCAGACATCAACGTGGGAGGCCACCTGCCCAGTGTGGTTCAACATGAGGATGGCAATGGAAGCAAGCCACACAAGGACAAGTGTCCTGGACTTCAGGAGGGCAGATTTATGAAAACTGGGTGAGTGTCTCAGAGACAGCCTAGCAGGGGTAGGGTGGAGAAACAGTGGGCTAAGTTGAGTGCGGCACAGTGAAGACAACAAACCTCTAAGCAAAGCATATAAACAAAAGGAGAAGAAAAAAGGCAGCTATGGCTCTCAACTGTTGTGGTTAAAAGGTAAAGACTAAAAGGTTTGCATTTAGAAGGTATAATGAGATATAGAGGGAAGAGGATCGGAAGAGGATCAGAACGTGTATTTATTGATTTAGTGACCAGCAGAGGCACATTGAGCCAAGGCTCATTTCCAGGTGTGACCTGAGGAAAGGGAAAATGGGACAGAACTAACACAATACACAGTTAACAGTGCAAATGCATAGCACTGATATACTTCACAGTTACAATACAAGCATTATAACTCATGGGAGAGTCATGTGCTGCTCCGGACCAATCACAGTGCTTTCTTGAGTTGTGCATGGAGGTGATCTTGCTGCCACAGGTGTACCTCATACGCTCACACTGTAATGGGCTTCTGGATGATCACTGGCCATACTGAAGAAACACACCACAAAGTGGTTGTCGTTTTTAATGGTGCCATGATCTATAGTAAGAAGGAGGATGTAAGGGCAGACTAGATGGGCCGTATGGTACTTTTCTGGCATCAGATTTCTGTGTAATTGGCTAGCCCGTGGTGCTGAGGGTTTAGGTGCAGGACGCCACACCTCATGCCACGCGGTGACCTGGGTTCAGAGACAAACTTGGGGAGCCGGGGTCAGCAGGGAGGGAGAGGATTGAGCATCCAAAGGACTCTTGCCTCTCCCTGGGAGGGTTCTTGGGGCTGCTTGGTGTCCTTGCAACTCTCAATGGAGATTGGGGTTACTACAGGATTACCAGCCAGAACACTAGGGAGTGTGGCAGCGTCCAGCAGGGTAGCCACTGCGGACATCATTGCCGTTGTTTTCCGGGAAACTTACAAGTAGAAAAATCCCGACCATTGGGATGGGTGACAGCACCTCCACCCACTCAGCCACACTCCACCACCAGTCATCCTCCTCTCTTGGGCTGGCCCAGCCCGCCTGCCAAATTCTAGATAGAGCACCTCAGCAGATAGGGTGGCCCTACCATGGGGGTTCAGAGCCAGGGGTTTCGCTGGGTTGGTGCCAGGAAGGAGGCCTCTCAGGCATGGAGGGAGAGCTGGGAGGCACTGGAGGATGCTCAAGAGTTCCTTGTAGTTTGGTGCTAAATAGAAAAATAAGTAATTTCTGTATAATCTGTGTAATTTTATAAGTGTGCTAGGAAGGTCTAATGGATATAAGATTGTCACCTCTTGCATCATTAGGGTACCAGAACTGTTCACCTTTGGTTCACAGTTATCTTGCCCTTGCCAGGGAGTGGGTATACTGGTAGATTTACCATGACTGGTGTGGTTCAGTCATGAGGCACAGCTGAGTGACTTAACCACACCAGAAGTGTAAAGTCACCCATATGCCCACTCCTGGTGGAGTATATTGCTATTATGCAATGTTTTGTGTCAATTAAGTAAATAAAAGTAACAAAAAATTATTGTTTTGTGGTTTTACAGGATTTTTTGTTGCGGTGGAAAAATAGTTCCTTGTTGCTATGTATAATATAGAGAGCATCTCACACACCCCCATTCATCAGCATGGTGTACATTAGAGAGAGAGAGAGACAGAAGAATGCCATTTCCGTGGACATTTAGAAAACAGTAGAGTTGTATTTACCTGGGTGGTGCATTTTCTCTTGCTTGTATAAGAGAAAATAAATTACTGTACTGGCTATTTGTCTGCAGTTTGGCATGAGAGGAAGTGAAGCTGTATCTTTTATTTGTAGTGAAAGGTCTCAGTCAGGGTTTGCTTTCCAGGGTTACTGAGGTGTTGTGGTCCAGAGGTTTTATTTGGATTTTCTTTTTCTTCGGGAGCAATTATATATTTTAGATGTGGCTGAGTGGTGTTGTTAATCAGTAATGTGGTGTTTCTGTTATTTGTTGTAAACTGTTGCCATAGGAGTGCTCTATGTGCTTGTTAGTGGGAGGGTGAAAGTATCTTACTGTGTGATCCTCGATGTCTTTTGTGGTGCCAGTTTGTGTAACAATTTCTGAGGAGGTTCTTGCTGTGGCGACTGGTGTTTGGCACCTTTTCCAGTGGATGTACTGGAGGATTTACCATGCTGGGAAGGCACCAGCCAACCAATCGGGATGCAGGATTTGGCTGATTCAATTTACCACATTGTATAATACACGATTGAAAACATGAGTAAGTTAAGAGCAAGCAGCAAGCATTTCAGGGAAAAGCAGATCGAAGCTGGGAGAGTGGTGAGGAGCTCTAAGGTAGAATCTGAGCAAGAAATAGCGCAAGGGGCAACTAAGGATGGAAAGACCTGTTTTAGGTACAGAACTGAAAAGAGGAAGATGAGACAGAGTGTGAGGTTAAGAAGGAAGAAAGGCTATGCGGAGGGGATCGGAAGAGCACATATTTTGAACAAATACTTTTGTTCAGTCTTCACAGAGGAAGAGGAGGAGGATACAGGCCACTTAAAAGTAGAGTGAGATACAAGTCCATTTTCAGAGGAGAGGGTTCTGAAAGAACTGGCTTATCTGAAAGTGGACAAGGCAATGGGACCAGACAGAGTACATCCATTGGCATTGAGGTAGCTCGGGAGGTACTGGCAGCACCTCTGACAACCCAATTCAACAATTCACTGGAAGCAGGAGTGGTTTCTGGGGATTGGAGGAGGGCAGATGTAGTCCCGCTTCATAAAAGTGGCAGCAGGGAGCAGGCTGGCAACTACAGGCCGGTCAGTCTGACATCAGTAGTGGGAAGCCAAAGGAATCATTGCTAAAAGAAAGATTGCGGAGTGTCTTGAATGCAGTGGTTATAGGACCTGAGGCAGAATGGATTCATCATTCATGGGTGGGGGGTCATGTCAAATGAATCTCATAGATTTCTTTGACTTGGAGATCAAGAAAATAGATCGAGGTGGGGCTGTGGATGTAGTTTACTTACATTTTAGTAAGGCATTCAACATCGTACCACGTGTAAGACTCATAAGAAACTGAGCAGCTATGGGGAGCATCTTAAGGTGTCAAACTGGGTAAGAAGTTGGTTAATGGATAGGCGATAGGGATGGTGGTAAACGGAGTTTACTCTGGGGAAGGGAGGGTGACCAGCAGGGTGCCTCAGGGCTCAGTACTGGGACCAGTCTTTTTAATGTCTTTATTAGTGGCATTGCAGATGAACTGCAAAGGAAGTATGCCTCTTGGATGACACTAAACTTTGCAATAGAGTAGATACTTCAGACATGGATGGAAGAATGTGCAGAAACCTGAAACCTCAAGGAGTGGTCAAGGGTGTGGCAGCTGGGTTTCAGTGCCAAAAAGTGAAAAATCATGCATGTAGGGCACAGAAAGCCAGAGGCAGAGTACAAAATGGGAGATGTGGTATTGATGGTCACCAAACAGGAAAGGGACTTGGAGGTAACCATATCTGATGACCTCAAGGCAGTGAGACAGTGCAACAAGGCAGTGGTTAGGGCCTTTGGGATGTGCGGATGCCTAGGGAGGGTATGCTCAGCAGAGAGTGGGAGGTGGTGTTACCACTGTATAGATCACTGGTGATACCCCAACTGGCATACTGTGTCCAGTTCTGGAGAGCACGGGCTCAGTTTTCGAAACCTCCATCTGCCACAAGCCCAGGTGCGCTGAAGATATAGGTGCATGGTGCTTGCAGCAATCACTCGGCCACCGCTTGGGATTTTCAGTCCGTGAGCCAGGTGCTGCAAGTTACACCAACTTTTTCTGGTCTAGTTGCATCGATCTTGGGGGAGGGTCTGCTGTGTTGATGGGCGCTTGTGCCAGATATTTGACACAAGCTTCCATCCATAAATAAATAAATCAATCAATAAAACTTTATTTAACCAGGCAGTTAGTTACATTGTTGAGCAAGCTCATTTCGAGATGGTCCTGGGTACAGAGGACAAATTAATTTCAACATCATTTCATAACACAGCAAACGTTGAAACAGACTTTTAAATACTGAGATCATTTGGTAACTGGAGCAAGACTTAGATAATGAGGGCTATATACATATACAGACAATTCATCAAACATGGGTTAGGAGACAGTGGAGGACAGAGAGAGGAGAGGAGGGCAAAGACACAAGAGGGGAGCAGGGGACAGCCCTGCTGTGGTAGAGCCCTCAGAGGATTGCCACAGGGAAGGAAGGAAGGAGGGAGCTAGGAGGAAGGTAGTTACACTAAAAGGAATGCCAGCCAACAGGGGAATAAGAAGGCCAGAGAGATCCAGGAGTTAGGGAAATATTTAGTCCATGTGCCAGGGATTACCTGAAGCAATCACACACACGCTCTTCAGGCATTGATAAAGCAGCTGCCTGAATAAGTAGGGAAGCTGAGCAGGAGGCACTGTTCATGTGTTTTGCATGTTGTTCCAGAGTACTGGTAGGAAGGAGTTGATGGTAGTTGTGCCGTGATGTGTCCTCATTCATGGTGGCTTGAGGAGGACACATGAGGAGTTCTTGAGCCATATGCACCTTTAGACTGTTCAAACAGGTTGCAGATATAGGGTGGGAGTTTGTTAGAAATAGCCCTGAGGAGCCACATGAGGGCATTTATGTGCCTCCTCATGAAGAGGACAGCCAATCAGCTGCCTGGTACAACAGGCAGTGGTGTGAATCCGCAGGGGCATGTCAGGTATGAATCTCAAAGCACGATGGAGGGTGTGTGACAAGCTTCTGTAGGGCATACTGGGGCAGTGGCAGTACAGAAAGTCAATATAATCAAGCAAGGGTAGAAAGGTTGTTTGAACCAGCTGTCCTAGCTTTGAGAGTGAGTAGATGTCTTATGTGGTAAAATATGCCAAGGCGCTGTCTTAGCTTTTTGTTAACTCACTGAGATGTACAGTGAAATGGAGTTTGTTATCCAACCAGACTCCCAGATATTTGAAGTTATCCAATATTTCCAGAGGTTCACCAAGGAGGGTGATAATCTGGGGTTACCAGGTGTCCACATATTATGGGAGGAGTGCTGGGAGATAATCATGGCTTTGTTTTTTGGCATTCAGCTAGAGCTTCAGGCTCAGCAAGTTATGTTGGAGGATGATAAAGTCCTGCTGTAACTCCTTGTAAGCAAGATCTAGAGAGCAGTTGGTTGTATAGAGGACTATGTCATCTGCGAAAAGGTGAACAGTTCCTGCAAGTATGCCAGAATCTATGTGTTACTATAAAGTGCAAAGAGAATAGGCCTCAAGATAGAACCTTGCGGGATGCCTCGGGGCAAAAGCTTTTAGTGGGGACAGTTCCTATATGCTTTAATTTGCTGTCTTCGATTTGTGAGGTAGCAGTGGAACCACTTTACTGCAGCAGCAGTGAGACCAATACTACCCAGAGTATCCTGAAGGATGGAGTGATCAACAGTGTCAAAGGCTTTGCTAAGGTCAAGGAAAAGTGCGTATATGGGCTGTTTGTTATCCAGGGCTTTTAGCCAGTCATTAGACACTTTGACTAGAGCTGGCACAGTGCTATGCTTGGTCTGAACCCTGATTGGGCTGGGTTAAGGATAGTTCCACAGTCAAATACTCCCTCAGTTGTGAGCTGACATTTTTTCTAGTAGCATGGATAGCACAGGAAGAAGCGAGATTGCTCTGTAATTATTCAAGTCTGTAGGGTTTCTAACTTGAACAAAGGGATAATATGTGCAATTTTCCAACTGAGCGGTAGCTCCCTTGGTAAGTGAGCTATTAAATGGATGAGCAATAGGTGCTGTCAGATGATAATAGCCTGCATAAAACATAGAAAATTGGGCACAGTTCTGACAAATGGATTTGGCGCTCTGCCAGAACAGTAAGTGTTAGGCACAAGGCTTGATACAAGCCCTGCAGCATGCTGGGAAAATTGAGATCCGCATCTCTGGAAGGATATAGAGAAGGTAGAAAGCTGTCCAGAGGAGGGCAATTAAAATGGTGCAGAGTCTGCATCAGAAGCTGTATGAGGAAAGACTAAAGGACCTGAATATGTACACCCTGGGAGAGAGCGGACAGAATTGAGGCCTATAAGTACCTCACAGGGTTAAATAAGTAAAGGGATGGGATTATTTGTCAGAGGAAATGACACAAAAGCAAGGGACATGCGAAGATGTTGGATGGAGCAACTTTTAAGAGGGATGTGAGGAGATATTTCTTCACTGAAAGAGTGGTGGATACACACAAGTGGAATCATAGTGGGAAGCAAGTTGGAGATCAAGCAGGGTCTGTGGTAACAGTACAGGCAGGGAAAAATGGGCAGATTGGGTAGCCAAGCAGTCCTTCTCTGCCAACAAGTTCTGTGTTTCTGTTTCAGTGTTCCTCATGTTGTTTGGGGTCAGGTTTGCTTCAGCTTTTTTTTAAATGAGGAAAGACACACTAAGCAGAAAGCTTGTTTAGGTGTGACCTGTGAGCTACAAGGAAGTTAAGTGACTTGCTCAGTGGTCACACAGCATGCTTGTGGGGGGCTGTGGATTTAAACCCAGGTCTCCAACTCCAGAGCCTTAAAGCACTGTGCTGCACTGCCTCCCCAAAGCTTCAGACTGCAGTTCTCAGACCCAAAGACTTGAGAATGCACTCTTCTAACCATACGAGACACAGGAACTGTACATATAAACAGATATCATAAAATACGTTTCTTTATTATTACTGCACCCCCATCCATTAGCTTAATGCTGAGGGTTTGCAATCACTGATAAGGGTTTTAGAGATGTCTCAGACATACAGTAACTACTACGGTATCTGATTTACAGGCCTAGAGAATGTCACTTTGGCTGGGAGGATCTTGGGAGTGGTACATGTGGAATGTGGTCTAAGGATTGGTTCCTATTCAGCCATCGGCAACACTCAGTTGTTTTGCACCATTAGTAAATAAGTTTGGATTTCAAGACATTCCTCTTCTTTGTTAATGTTTGAGAATAATTACCTGAGAACAGGTGTCACTTCCCTCAAGTTACACTCTGTATTGTTAAGGAGTTGAGGACATAATGCCTTATCTGTAACATCACAGCTGTCTCCAAAGGAGCAGACAGACAAGCAAATGGTTCCATCGTCTGCTGTAGAGCCA
This sequence comes from Neoceratodus forsteri, assembly GCA_016271365.2. Lineage (NCBI taxonomy): Eukaryota > Metazoa > Chordata > Ceratodontiformes > Ceratodontidae > Neoceratodus > Neoceratodus forsteri. Next base: position 35,036,534 of record JADMNL010000033.1, read on the forward strand.
GATTCAGCTGACAGTGAACAGAACCCTGCAGACAGTCTGCTGTCATGTAAACTCTTTAAAGGAAATTTCCATTTTCTGCAAAATAATTACAGGTGGCAATAACAGGATTAAATGCTTATAAAATTCCAGAGTCATTTAAATTCAGGATATTCCACTCCATATTACTAGGATAGGACAGTACAGTGTGGGATGGGGTACACTGGGACAGAAATTTAAATATTTTAATTCCCTTGTTAAAACCTAGGACACCTTATAAATAAAACAACCAAAACAGTAGAAATAACTGTGTCTAAATATAAGCTGTAAATTGCTTCTACATTCTAAGAACTGCTGTACTACCGTCCTGTATCATTACCTGTTCTGTCGATTTTACTGCTCGCTACTGTATCAGTTCTCAATGCTGTGTAAATCTGTAGTTCTGTGTACTTCTGTGTAGTATTGTATTTGCTGTAATATTGGATTCTGTGTAGCATTGTAGTTGCTGTAATATTGGATTCTGTGTAGTACTGTATTTGCTGTAATATTGGATTCTGTGTAGCATTGTATTTGCTGTAATATTGGATTCTATGTAGCACTGTAGTTGCTGTAATATTGGATTCTGTGTAGCATTGTATTTGCTGTAATATTGGATTCTATTAGCACTGTAGTTTCAGTAATATTGGATTCTGTGTAGCATTGTATTTGCTGTAATATTGGATTCTGGTAGCACTGTAGTTGCTGTAATATTGGAGTCTGTGTAGTACTGTATTTGCTGTAATATTGGATTCTGTGTAGTATTGTATTTGCTGTAATATTGGATTCTGTGTAGCACTGTAGTTGCTGTAATATTGGATTCTGTGTAGCACTGTAGTTGCTGTAATATTGGATTCTGTGTAGTATTGTATTTGCTGTAATATTCGATTCTGTGTAGTATTGTATTTGCTGTAATATTCGATTCTGTGAAATAGTGTAGTTGCTGTAGTATTGGATTCTGTGTAGCACTGTATTTGCTGTAATATTGGATTCTGTGTAGCACTGTAGTTGCTGTAATATTGGATTCTGTGCAGTATTGTATTTGCAGTAATATTGGATTCTGTGTAGTATTGTATTTGCTGTAATATTAGATTCTACGTAGCACTATGAGTTGCTGTAGTATTGGATTCTGTGTAGTATTGTATTTGCTGTAATACTGGATTTTGTGTAGTATTGTAGTTGCTGTAATATTGGATTCTGTGTAGTATTGTAGTTGCTGTAATATTGGATTCTGTGTAGCACTGTAGTTGCTGTAATATTGGATTCTGTATAATAGTGTAGTTGCTGTAATATTGGATTCTGTGTATTGTATTTGCTGTAATATTGGATTCTGTGTAGTATTGTATTTGCTGTAATATTGAATTCTGTGTAGCACTGTATTTGCTGTAATATTGGATTCTGTGTAGTATTGTAGTTGCTGTAATATTGGTTCTTAGTAACATTGTGTTTGCTGTAATATTTGATTCTGTTTAGTCACTGTGCAGGTGGGGGAGGCTAAGCAGGAGAAGAGGTACTGGAAGTGGAAATCACAGCAGAGAGTGAGGGAAGCCCGCAGCTCCCTTAAGACGGAGAAAGCACGGGGACAGATAAATTACATCCTAGAGTGCTGAAGGAACTTGCAGATGTTCTGGCGAAACCCCTGGCAGAGCTTTTCACCATCTCTCTGAGGACAGGGTGGGTGCCCCAAGACTGGAAGGTGGCGCATGTAGTGCCTATCCACAAGGGGATCAAGGCAGCTGGCAGGGAACTACAGGCCTGTCAGCCTGACATCAGTGGTGGGCAAGGTGATGGAGGGCATTGTCAAGGAGAGGCTGGGGGGCCCTCGGATAAGTCAGGGTGCCTGGACGATAGACAGCATGGATTCATCCGGGAAATCGTGTCAGACAAACCTGGTGGAGTTCTATGACTGGGTGACAAGTGCCTTGGACCTGGGTAGACCAGTGGATGTCCTCTTTCTGGACTTCAGCAAGGCATTTGACTCTGTTCCTCACGTGGGCCTGTTGGATAAACTAGGAGAAATGGGGGTGGGAAACCAGATGATCCGATGGATAGGCAATTGGCTCCAGGACCGGACCCAGAGGGTTGTAGTTGGTGGGATAATCTCTTCCCAAGGAGGATCATTAGTGGGGTCCCACAGGGATCACTCCTGGGGCCCCTTCTGTTCAACGCCTATGTATCTGACATAAGGACAGGAATCAGGAGGAGATGAGTCTCTTTGCAGATGACTCGAAACTGGGGGCAGTGGTGGATGGGGGAGGAGGGGACCTGGAGGCTCTGGAAAGATGGTCTAGAAAGTGGAAGCTGAGGTTTAATGCAGGAAAATGCAAGGTACTCCACCTGGGGGCCAGAAACCCAGGCCAAGTGTACACCCTGGGGAAATACTACAAGTCTCAATGGCTGAGAGGGACCTGGGGGTGGTGGTGGATGTCAAGATGAACAACTCTGAGACTTGTAGGAGGGCAGCAGCCCAAGGCCAACAGGATGCTGGGATGCATCGCTAGGGGATCACCTCCAGAAGGAGGGAAGTGATACTCCCTCTGTATAACTACTTGGTGAGGCGCACCTGGAGTACTGCGTGCAGTTTGGAGGCCACACTTAAAGAGGGACATTAACCTCCTGGAGAGGTCAGAGGAGGCAACCAAAATGATTTGGGGCTTGGGGACAGGACCTATGAGGCTCAAAGAGCTAAATATGTACACTTTGGAAGAGAGAAGGACCGGGGACATGATAGAGGTCTTCAGGTACATGAAGAGGGTAAATAGGGGAGGAACAGTGAGGGTGCTTCAAAGGAAGGAGGAAGGGGCCACTAGAGGGCATGGGTGGAAGCTGGAGGGAAGATTCAGGGAGAAAGGAGGAGGTGCTACTTCACTGAGAGAGGTGGTAGAGCCATGGAATGCACTACCTAGGGGGCTGGTGGAGGCAGAGACAGTGGAGGGTTCAAGAGGGGTGGGACAGGTACAGGGAAGGGTTCAGGAAGCAAAATCAATGCAGCAAGAATATCCGGAACTGGGAAGGAGAAGCCAGAGAAGGCGAGGGACAGCAAGGTCAGCACCCAGGGTGGGGCTGACCAAACGAGCAGACAAAAGACCATTAGGCCTATTCTGCTGGCATTTAGTATGTTAGTATGTTAGTATTGTATTTGCTGTAATATTTGATTCTGTGTACTACTGTATTTGCTATACTATTGGATTCTGTGTAGTACTGTATTTGCTGTAATATTGGATTCTGTGTAGTATTGTAGTTGCTATAATATTTGATTCTGTAGCATTGTATTTATGTAATATTGAATTCTGTGTAGTATTTTATTTGCTGTAATATTGGATTCTGTGTAATAGTGTAGTTGCTGTAATATTGGATCTGTGTAGCACTGTATTTGCTGTAATATTGCCTGTTCTGTGCGATTTTACTGCTCGATGCTGTATCAGTTCGCAATGCTGTGTAAATCTATAGTTCTGTGTACTTCTGTGTAGTATTGTATTTGCTGTAATATTGGATTCTGTGTAGTATTGTAGTTGCTGTAATATTGGATTCTGTGTAATAGTGTAGTTGCTGTAATATTGGATTCTGTGTAGCACTGTATTTGCTGTAATATTGGATTCTGTGTAGTATTGTATTTGCTGTAATATTGGATTCTGTGTAATAGTGTAGTTGCTGTAATATTGGATTCTGTGTAGCACTGTAGTTGCTGTAATATTGGATTCTGTGTAGTATTGTATTTGCTGTAGTATTGGATTCTGTGTAGTATTGTATTTGCTGTAATATTGGATTCTGTGTAATAGTGTAGTTGCTGTAATTGGATTCTGTGTAGCACTGTATTTGCTGTAATATTGGATTCTGTGTAGTATTGTATTTGCTGTAATATTGGATTCTGTGTAATAGTGTAGTTGCTGTAATATTGGATTCTGTGTAGCACTGTATTTGCTGTAATATTGGATTCTGTGTAGTATTGTATTTGCTGTAATAATGGATTCTGTGTAATAGTGTAGTTGCTATAATATTGGATTCTGTGTAAGCACTGTAGTTGCTGTAATATTGGCTTCTATGTAGTATTGTATTTGCTGTAGTATTGGATTCTGTGTAGTATTCTATTTGCTGTAATATTGGATTCTGTGTAGCACTCGTAGTTGCTGTAATATTGGATTCTGTGTAGTATTGTATTTGCTGTAATATTTGATTCTGTGTTGTATTGTATTTACTGTAATATTGGATTCTGTGTAATACTGTATTTTGTTCCTGTGCTCTTCCCTGCACCTGGAATCAGCCCAGTTCAGTGTACCTTTCCTGGTTATCGACTTTTAAATAAATAAATGTAGAAACATAGACCACCGAGGCAGAAAAGATCAGAGGTCCATCCAGTCTGACCATATTCCTATAATCCCTGCAACCTTCCCTGGAACCTTGTTCGTCGAGGGTATTAACCCTCCCCATCCTATCCCCATTCTCCACCCTGGTCTTGTCATCCTGGTGACCACCATCCCTTTCTTCTGTCCTCTGCTTGCTTGAATGCCCTGACTGTGTTTGCACCATCAGCTCTGCCGACAGACTGTTCCAATCTTTGTACTATAGAGGAGCCATGAGTTGGAATGCAATTCCTAAATCTTTGTTTATGTCGGATGTGAAAAATTATTGGTCTCTGATTCAAAATTGGTATCATACTAGTTCTCGAGAAAAAATGCAATGTTCTGATTTATAATGGATTTTTATGTCCTAGGAGGATATTATTTATTATTTGCATTGTGTAATTTAAGATGTATGTATGTATTTATGTGATGTATGGAAAAATTAGTATTGTATGTGCTGTAACAGTTTCCTTTTTACTGTATATTAATGTTGGGACCTCGTTGAAAATGAGCCTTGCTCAATCGAGATTATAATTTATTCATTTTTATTATGAATAAAACATTTTACTACTACTACTACTACTACTACTACTACCTGAAATTAATCCAGAGAAAAAGGGGCCTAAATCTACTATTGCCAATCACACATTTTAGGGATTCCTTGATAGCATAATTCATAAATGCTGTAATTGTTTCGGTTGAATAATTAGTATTTTTATACTCGTTGATCTCATTGACTGATTTTTACTTTTTAGATTTTTGACTTAAAACTACTGTATGTTTTGTCAATGTATTGTATTAGTGTTTGGACACAATTGTAAACAAGAGTTCCTTCTCTCAATCTGCTATCCAATAAATGAAATGATGATGATAGCAGATAAGTGGAGCAACTAGGAAAGCAATATTCTTAAGCCAGAATCAGCTGTGGTGCCTGTCTGCTGCCCTCTCCAATTGTATACATGGTAATATTTGTCAAACGCCCCCTTGTACACCCATATTTCAGTTAAGGAAATACATGATGAGACCAAAACATTATGGCAGGACACAGAGGGTAATAGTAAACAGGTCCACATTGAAGAAAGGGGTTACTAATGGGTACACATGGGTTCAGTACTGGTCTAGTCCTTTTAATGTCTTTATAAGTGACATTGCAGAGGGACTGAAGGAAATGTATACACCTTTGCAGATGACACAAAGATCTGCAACAGCGTTGATATGCAAGGTGGGGTGGAAAAGGATGAGAAGGGACTTGGCAAGGTTGGAGGACTGGTCAAATGTATGGCAGCTTAGATTCAATGCAAAGAAGTGCAGAGGAATGCTCCTGGGAAACAAAAACCCAGGGAAGAGTACACTATGGAGGTGAGATACTGACAATAACAACAAGCATTTGTCAATGCTGAATGTTTGCTTGCTGGCATTGACAGTGGTAGTGTAGAAGTTACAGAGCTGCGTAATAGGAATGGCAGTGAAGTATTGAACTGAAGCCAACTCCTACCACCCTGCAGAGAGTGACAAGCATTGGGGTGTGCGTTTGGGTGCGTCAGGCATACTTGGCCACCATTCTACCACCCCCACCCTGCAGACACTGACAAGTGTCCACGGTGTTCCTTGGGGTCTTTAGCCCTTATGCGCACCTCATTCCATTAGAAAATAAGGTGAGATGGGTGCGATATAGAAGACTGGGGTGAACTTTGGGGCCAAGAGTCCAAGGCATACCTTGATGCCTTTCACTGGTTGCAGGGTGTGGAATGGTATAAGCATTACAGGCAAGAATCCCAAGTCACACCCTGATGCCTGTCATTCTCACGGGGTTGGACGTTATAGTTGGAAACCCTAATATCTCAGGCATTCATTGGTATTTTCACTCCAAATTTTCAACATGTTTTTGTGACCCCACCTCATGAACTGGGAGAATATCAGTTTGTTAGCAGGCTGCTTATGCACAGTGACTACAACATTTAGTAACACAGATGCAAAAACATTCCACACAGGATGCAAAAAATGACAGCTGTGCTGTTCATGGGGAGGATGTAAAATGGCAATGTTGCAAATCTGCAGTAAAATATTTAAAAATGGTGAAGTGACAGTGTACATAGAAACTGTACAATGCACACCCGTAATATAATTAGGTTGGGATTTTTCACAGCAGATTGTCAACTCAGGCATTTTGGTGCCTCCGATCATGAACAGTGTCACTGTGATTTTCTTTATCTGTCCGGAACAATGATTTCCCACAGCGACCAGCGTCTCTCACTGAAAGTGTGAAAACACACTTGACCATATTGTGAAAAATGACAGCGTACTGTTCATAAGGAAGTGTGGAAAAATGCCACTGGTGAAATAAAATGGCAATGTTGAAAATCTGGAGTGAAAATATTAAATTCGCATATTTACAAGCATGCATAGGAACTGCATAGCATGCGCTCATAAAACAGTAATTTTAGGAATTATTTCACCAAATTTTCAACATAGCCATTTTAAGACCTCAGCTCATGAACAGTGTCACTGTGATTTTCTTAATATATCCCATACATTGATTTGCACACTGACTGCGCCATTGTGCACTACATAGACGGAAGCACATTTTGGGTGAGATGTAAAAATGACAGCTATACTGTTCATAAGAAGGTGTGGTAAAATGACAATGTTGATAATCTGAGTGAAAATATTGAAAATTCATGAAACTTATGAGCTAACGTAGGAACTGTGCAAAGCACCCTAAATAAAACAGTCATTTTAGAATTTTCCAACAAATTTTCAAAATAGTCTTTTTGAGAGACCACCTTATGAACACTGACAGTGTCATTTCGTTAATCATTCCAGAAAGGTGATTTCGTGCAATGGCTGCGAAATCACCCTTCGAGCCGAGTAACGCCATGACAGTGCAAGAATTCATGAGGAGGGGTCCTAAAACCCATGTTGAAAATTTGGCAAAATTCCAAAAATGCCTGAGATATGCAATAAAGTTGAAAACCCTATCTATCCTATTATACAGCTTACCGACATTTCCTCAGTTTGCGGTCGGTTTTGAAAGTGCAGAGCGTGTTCCAGTCCACTGAAGATCGTTACGCCATGCTCCAGAGGTAAGTATGAGGTGAGGGGGTGTGGGGAGGCAGGGTGCACAGTGGTTGGGTGCGGGTTGTGCAAGGGGCTGGGAGACTGTGTGGGACCGTTTTGCTTTTCAGGTTGTTTTTTTAAAAGATGACGAGACGCCACACGCTAGGGTGGGCTTCCCAGCACAAGGATGGCTAGGGGAGCGTGAAGCTGACAGATTGGGCACCGTCGGCCATAGCATCAGTTGTTACACTGGGATGGGCTCCCAGCTTGGCATCCGTACTTTTGGGGAGGACAGTGGCGCCAATGGGGATTAGGCACTCCCATCAGCTGTAGGATAACTTGCCATGCTGGGGTGGGCACCCAGCGTGGCATTTGGAAGGCTTTGGGGAGGAAGCTGGCACAGCCAGCGAAGTTAGACCCCATTGGCTATAGAGTGTGTGCGTGAAGGGGCAGCATGCAGTGGCGCGCGTGCACGCGGTGTGTGTGTTTGTGTGTGTGTGTGTAGGGCGAGCTGGCGTGCATGAGCAGGCGATATCTTATCGCTGTCACTGAAGTGTAGCTTTCCTTTCAACTGTGTGCCACTGCATTTTGGAGCTTTTCAGACAGCTCCAGCATGCATTGGCGGACGGGCCGCGCTGCCAACACACTGACTGAATTGGAGGAGGGATGACACACCTCCAAAACTCGGATAATGGCACTATGTTTCTTGCACATGCATGCAAGCAAACATAAAAATGGAAAGGACCTGAGGGTAGTCATATCAGATGACCTAAATGTAGGCAAGCAATGTGAGAGGAAGTAAGGAGGGGGAGGAGGATACCAAGATGAATAGGAGAGGCAACACTAGTAGAAAACAGGAAGTTGTTATCCTTCTGTACAGACAGCTGGTGAAACCCCATCTGGAGCACTGCATGCAGTTCTGGAGACCCCATCTCACAAAGACATAGACAGGATGGAGGCTGTCCAGAGGGCAACCAGAATGGTGCAGTGTCTGCACCAGAAGACATACCAGGAGAGAATAAAGCAGCTTATATGTATACCCTTGAGGAAAGAAAGGAGAGGAGGGACATGATAAGAAACCTTCAAGTATCTCCAGGGAATTAACAAAGTACAAGAGGGTAACACCTTTCAGAAAAAGAGACGAGCAAGAATAAGGGGCACAATTTGAAGATAGAAGGTGATGGCTCAGAGGTAATGTTAGAAAGTATTTTTCACAGAGAGGGTGGAGATGCATGGAACAGCCTTCCTGAGGAGGTTGTGGAGTCAGGAATAGTGGGAGAATTCAGGAATGCATGAGACAGGCATAAGGCAATTCTAGTGGGGGTAGGAGGAGTAGACTGTTGATTAACTAGGATCTGCAGCTTATCCATTAGGTACGGAAATGGGCAGACTAGGTGGGCCAAGCAATCCTTATCTGCCATCAAGTTCTATATTTCTATGTTTCTATGGTGGTATATTGTTTTCTGCATTTAACAAAAACAAAAATACTCCAACCACGTAAGCTGTATTTCCACCCACCCTCCTTCCATGCCTGATGAAAGACTAGGCAACCCACCCTCCACCCTTGGTCACTAAAAGGTAGTATGTTAGTAAAAAGCTGTAAAACTTGGGTGTGACAGCAAGAAGAAGAAGAAGAAGAGGAAGAAGAAGATTTTATATAGACCTTTTTGTGCTGATTGTATTCCAAAGCACTTTAGAAGATGTAAGAAATTGGCAGTGACATGACTATGAATGTACAGTAGCAGCCATGTTGCACCTGAACACACATGTGGCCTTGCACAGATGCCTGAACTGGTTGTATGAGATGGGCAGTTTTGGCAAGGGTGCCAGGAGAATCCTTACTACTGCAAAAAGTGCCATAGGTTATTTTACTTCCTCCTATACACCCACTAGGACAGCAACAGAGACAGGCAGAAGGGATCACCTCAGTAAATGGATTTATGTGATAAGGTGAGTCTGAAAGACCGCCCATCACTTCAAGTGACCACAAAAGCAGCCCATGGTCAAAGAGCACCTGATATTGTAGCGACCATCACAAATGCGATGGTCCCTACAATAGCTTCATTCCACAGACACAAAACAACTCATATAAGATAGATAGATAGACAGACAGACAGACAGATTGATAGATACTGTCTATGGATAGATACTGTCTGTAGATAGATAGACACTGTCTGTAAATAGATACTATCTGTAGATTGATAGACAAACAGACATATAGATAGATAGACACTGTCTGTAGATAGATGAACAGACAGACAGGTAGGATAGGATAGATAGTGCAAATATTTCACAGTATCAGCTAGTTTAGTTTTTCCCCATCTGGACAGGTTTTAGTCATAAAAAGTGCAGTAGTGTGTAGTAGTGTAAACTGCAACACCAAAAGAAGGAAATACCCTCGCCATGTCAGTTGGGATTTATAATATGAGCTGATGCCCTGCTGCATTCCAGTCTCCATAGTACTGAGTATAGCCTGCAGCAGAGGCAGCTTTCAAAACAATTTCAGTGGAACTGGGATGAAGAAATGAAAACATTTGCTGACACGTTAATCACATGAAAGCTGTCTACCTATTCGACTCTGAGTTCTGTTCCAGATGTGGGCCACTGCTAACTTGTCCTTGTACAAAATGTAAAATACACCCAGGTAACAAGGTAGATTTATTGAAATAAACTGAGCAGAGTAAATGCACTAGGTATGGGTGCTTAAGATGAAATATAACATCAAATGCAAAGCAATCCAGCACTCACCACCACATATATAATGAAGGACGCTGCTCTTCAAATGCTAAAAATGCCCATACTTATTAAAGTGCCACAGTACCTTGACACGTTTTGGATACAGATGGATCCTTTATCAAAAGGCCTTTTGATAAAGGATCCTTTGTATCTGGGAAACCTTCTATGCTTGCTGAACAGCCTAATGAAAAGGCTGTACACTGCGTAAGGAGCTGGTTTGCTTATCTCCTTCTAATGGGCTGGAGATTAGATTAAAAGGTCCCCCAGCATCTCATTTCTTAGAGGTATGGGCAGCTGAAAGAGCAATGTTTGAACTGTCTAGGAACAGTGTTCTCAACATTTTCTGTTTCTTGTTTCTCCCTGATCTAGGTCTTTGTCTCTGCCTTGTTAAATAGTAGCTTGTTCGATGATAATATGTTACCAGATTTTGCGGGAGGATGATGGGAAGGTGGGGTGGTGGGAAACAGAAAGGATCTTGGCTTAGGCAGTGTATAATCACGTACCATGATATTTCTTAGGAGTTCGGTTATTAGAACCGGGGTAAGGAAAGAATTAGAATCTGTTGATGTTTTTGATTGGGAAGGGGAGCAGGGAGGGCGCCTTTGGACTTTATAGGTTTTGGAACATGTTGGGGTTGTTTGTGTTTTGGGGCTTCAGGTGGGGTGGGTGGGTGGGAGGGGCAGTTCTGCGCTTTGAGGACACACCTGCTCAATTCGTTACTTTTTTATTATTTAATTTATTTTATAGTATAATATAAAACTCAGAACATGCTTAGGATATTACAAGAGAAATAGATTTAAAAAAAGTCATACAACCCTAAGAAAGAAAAAAAGGGTCAAAAACATCCCCAAAAGTAAAAGTCGAGAGAAATACTCACCAGAATAATCCCGCCCTCCCTAACCCCCCCATTATGTGCTGTGGTGCATAAGTATTATACTTCTTATAGACTGTAACACATTGCGGACAGGTAGATATAATGGATCACATCAAGAAAGTAAAGAGGAAATAAGTAGAAATAAATAAAAAAAAAAAAAAGAGAAAAGAAGGGGAAGAAAAAGCATACAATTTAAAATAACATTTTCTTCTTACTCTAATTAGCTCAGAGGACATACCACCTATATCAGGGCCCAACCTCAATTCAAGTAAAGGGCATACAGCTTCCCATTTGGTCATAAAGAAGATTGACGATGGTTCATTTGTGCAAGTAGATGTTCGATCCGGAGGGAAACATAGTTAGTAGCCACTCTGAGTCGTTAGGCTGGCTTGATCTTTCCAATGCCTGAGCACTAATTTTTAACCGCCATCGATAGTAGGGCTAAATGGTATCTCTTCTCTCTGACTGGGATTACAGAATAATCTCCAAAAATACAAGTTTTAGGTGAGAATAATCCACGCAGTCCTAAAATAGGGTCCGTGGTTAACTCTATTTGTTTCCATAGAGCGATACCAACTCACATGACCATAATACATGTAATAAGGTGCCCTCTTCCTTCTGACACCTAGTACAATAATCTCCAAAAATACAAGTTTTAGGTGAGAATAATCCACGCAGTCCTAAAATAGGGTCCGTGGTTAACTCTATTTGTTTCCATAGGCGATACCAACTCACATGACCATAATACATGTAATAAGGTGCCTCTTCCTTCTGACACCTAGTACAAGTTGTTGAGGATATCGCCTCATTTGAGTCAATTTAACAGGGGTATAATAAAGGTTATTTAAGATATTGTATTGCATTATCCTATACCTATCCTGGGTATGGTAAATATAAGTCTCTCCATATATTCTGCCAATTAACCCTTTTGTCCGAATAGAGGTCTTGCCATATTGGAGCACCAGTGATTGTTGGAGCTTCAGGGAATGTGTAAAGCATCCTATAGACATTGGAAATGGAATGCGGTTTGTTAATCATAGCGGAGATTTGTTGAAGGAAATCAGCCAAATAGAAGATTTTAGTATTACCCAAACATTTTGTTCAACAAGTGTATAATTTGAGTAACTTTAAAGCGGCTGTAACGGACAGTCGAACTTCCTCAGAACTTCCTCCACAGTTAACATACAATCTGATGTGTAAAAGTCTGAGACTTTACATTTGGAAAGGGCCGTATCCATTTTTCATTATCAAGGAATTACCTATATTCAAATTGGGATTTTCACAGATAGGCTGGGAGAGGTCTGACACTGGAGAGATTTTATGATGTTTAAAAATCTGGGAAATAACATTGAGAGGTCCCAGTGGGAGAGATTGAAACGTTTTTGGTATATGTTTTTGGATATGTAAAAAAGAGGCTGGAGCTATATTCAATTCGCTTACTGTGTGGGGTAATGTCTGGCTCATAGGGTTTAAAATCACAAACCATAGGTTTCCTGGAATATAAAGGGCCAAAGACAAGAAAAATGATTAATGACCCTGAAACATCTCCAGCACCTGCAGGTGGCATAAGCTTGCCTGTGGAGACCCATCTATGATGAGAGGATATTTCTCTCTTCTGAAGATTATGGGTGTGGCACGTTTTGGATCCTGCTGATGGCACCCCTCCATCCCCATCACGATCTTCTCATTTACATTTTAGGGTGCCATACTGTTCAACTTTGGGTATGTGGTTCTCATACCTTAAGAATGCGTGTGAGACAACTTTTAGAACCATGAGACTGGTCTCAGCAGTGGCATTAAAATACAGATTGCTGACCCTAATGGCACTATAAGCCCAATATTGCATTTGAATAAAGTTGTTCATGTCAGAATCACTGGTATCGGCAGGAATTCCAGGCTTCAATTCATGACCCAGGCCCCCACCCCCACCCTGAGCTGCAGAAGCCAAGGTTGCCCTGTGGAGGCAGCATGTTCCAGCAGTGAGGGAAGCAAACATCCAGTCACTGAAGTGCAAGCAGTAGCTAGAGGGGGACTATGCATGCTGGGTACTAATTGGAGAGTGAATGTGGAAATTAACAACTTTAGTTTCTCTTCAGCTCGAACCCATGTCTTGGGTTCTGCTCTGACATTTTGGCCAAAAACACTTCGAGTCCTTGGTATTGGGCACCAATATGCTACAGATAGAGGTACATATTAGCCCTGGCATTGATGCCTTACCTTCTGTCACACTGGTGACCTGCGTTCGCAGTACAAGCGGGTTGTTGTGAATTGACTGGGGAGGAGAGGATCGAGCATCCAGAGGACAGCTGTCCTCTCCCAGGGAGGGTGGGATCAGTGACCAGTGTTTGCCTGACACCTAGCAGTGGCTGGATATTGACACCCTGGTCCCACACACAGGGGCGGAGGTGGAGCAGATGCCCGGCATGCAGCATGCGAAGCATGTGCTGCTTTGCCATTGGCGTCATTGCACACTACGCTCAGGGCTGGGGAGGGGAGCCATAAAACTTATGGAAAAAACACTGCCACCAGTGAAAGAACCCCAGGAACCAGATCGGCTGGTATGCCTGCCACGAAGCCCCAGGCAGTGAAAGCGCAAAACATACACACGCACAACAAAAACCTTAATCAGCATCTGACTCTGTGCCAAAAGCTGCATTTTGTCATAAAAATCAGTTTATTGAGTTTCGTGATAGAATAAACATCTGACATTTCATAGATACTCATCAGGTAAAACATCTTCCTCTACTTGATATACAGTATTTTCTTAGAGTAATGACTGTTTCTAAGCATTCAGCATCTCTGAGTTCTGCAAACAGACAGACAACAACTCAAAACTTACTGAGGGCTGGCAGAATAGCCTAGAGTTACAGGAACAAGCTTGGAACACCCAGCAGACCTGGGTGTGACTCCACTAATGTCCACATGCATACTGTGTAACCCTAAGCATTTCATATAATCTCTCCAGTGCTCCCAGGCACTCTGAAAACTGGTCTTGTGTCTAGTGGGCCTTACCTGGTTGCAAAAGAAAAAAATAGACACAGCAACAGTCTGTTTATTTACAACAAGCTAGTTTATCCTCTGTACATACTGTAATTTATTTTGTACAAGGTCAGTAGGTCAGAGATTAGTATGTAACATAAACATTCCTCAGTACTGTCAATCAAGTTAATTCCTAGTGTTAAATGGAAGGAATGTACACTTATCAGTGCTGATTCTATGACAGGAAGGGAATTCAGAAATAGTTCATATGTATTTTCAAATGTCTCTACTCTGTCTTCTATCTCATAAGTAATTCTCTGAAGTGGCAGTGTCTTCACTAGCACGTCTTGCCACATGAGCAAGTGTTAGTTTATGGAGAGAGATCCGTGTGTGTTTTATCGCACCTCCATGCCATGACCAACGTGACTCTCATGCCCTGGGGTAGGGTGCCCATCCTTCCTCTACGTCAAAGAGCAGTGGGGGTGTCTTTTGCAATTTATATCCCATGCACTGCCCAAATTTTCTACTGAACTCTGACCAAATGGGTCTGGGGTCTCACAGCTCCAGAAATAATGCATGCACCAGCCCCTCTCCATTCCACCTTCCATATGGGAAACACCTGGGTTAAATGTGTTCACCGTATCTGGTGGCACATACAATCAGTGTATAAATTTAAACTTGGCTTCCTTAAATTTGTTGCACCACAAAAGCTCCACGTGTGACTCGCACGCCAGGCTCAGGCCTGGTCAATGATATTAACACTGAGGTCCTCACCCATAGCCCCAGACCCCTTTGTTAGATCAGAGGCAGTCTCTCTTACTGTGGTGCAGATTCTGGCCATGATTCCTTGGGATCACCCCTCACTCTCATTGTCTCCTTTCCTTGGACTACAGTGGATTTACCTACTCTATGCTAGATAGAAAGACCATTGTCTGGAGGTAACAAAATATCAGGCATCCCTGACACCCAACTTTTCCACCAGCTCCACTAATGTTTTGGGACCTTGGGTACATATACATCCCCAAATAATCACTTCACCTTCTCTCCAATTCTTAAATCTTCTGTTCCCCATACCCAATAGAAATTCATTTATCGCATATTAGGGCCAGCAGTGTCCTATCTTGTGCTCCCCCTAGTTTCCTAGGGGCAACTTTCCATGCCTTCAGTATGCGTATGGACCAGAGAACTTGCATTTTTCTGAGTCCCTATGTTTTTTCTACATCCTCCCTTATAAAGATAGCTTGGTGGTGGGGACTGATCCACCCATTTCCAGCATTACCTAGCTCGCTCCCTCTCCTTGTTAAAGCCACTCTCTGAACAGCCTTAAAGGGAAGTTCTAAGATTTTGTTAATGGCTTTTTAATACATTGGGCCCTACCCTGGCTACTGTGTGCAGGTTGAACTGCAAGCTCATCCTCAGAACAGTAAAGGGAGCATGATGTGATGGAGACTATTGCCAGTTTCATAGTTCAGAAGGATAAAAATACCTGTACTAAAAAGAACATCCTTCTGGGGTATGGTATATATACTTATCAGTCCCTTGAGTCAAAGCAGTGCAACCTGTGGCCTTAGAATTGTGGAACACTTAGCCTCCAACCAATGGCTGTCTTTCCTTGTCAGATTCTTGGAGTGTCTGACGGGATATACCATGCAATGCTGTCCACCACAGTGCAGAGCCTATAGTTCAGCTTATACATGGTGGCTAGGTGGGTCCAACTTTAATGGCCAAATAATTAATGGAATTGACCACCCACTTAAAGAGCTAGTAGAACCAAAAATATCAAACTGGAAAATTCTACAAATTGTGAGGCGTAGTCCATTGTGACTTCTTATTTCTCAGGATTTTATTATTTTGCTCTTCTGAAGTTTTCTATGTGATAGTATCATGCAGGATGTATGGAATAACACTCTGCCAGGCAGCTGACATTTCTAATCCTAGTTCTTTCACTACGTCATGGGCATGTGACCTCACTGACTGTGACATCACAGGTGACTGACCTGGCAGCTGCTGAGTGGCTCTTCCTGAACATCTGGGATGTCACTGTCAGGAGGGTAACCGTGCTGATAATGTTGTGCATGGAACAGAGCTAGATATGTCCACTGCCAGGCAGAGTGCTTTTCTCGCATCACCTCTGCTAATATCAGGTATCAGATCTTCTACTTAACCAAAGGGAAAAGACAAAAGTACCTCAGATATTTCACACAGAGGGTGATGGACAGGTGGAATGCTCTGCCTGAGGAGGTAGTAGCCTGTAGCATGAAGACAGCTTTAAGAGGAATAGGACAGGCGAGGAGGGGTAATTACAAAGAGGGAGAAGGTCAGGTAGCTGCAATTTGAGGGCTTGCTGCACAATCAAGCAGACTAGATAGACCATTAGGTCTATATCTGCTGGCATTTTGTATGTTCATGCTGTATGTCCATTGATATAAAGGTAATAGCTGACTACTCTTAATAACTAATATTAGGAAGGCCTGACAGACAGGTGCACCAGAGAAAAGTCACACTTTACGGTGGCCTGCCAGACTCACAGTTTTAAACCTTCTAATTCTACAAATAATTGAATTTCAACAGGTTTTCTCATCTGCAGCAAGCAAAGAACATTTTCAAGCAGGTTCCAGAAGAGCAAATCGAAATTGGTTCCACAGCAACAGCAGACCCTGCCAGGGCTTCAAGCAGTGCTGGTGCAGGTAGCTCAGAGTTGGTGGAAGACACATCCCATAGAACACTGTTCTGAAGGTAGTTTGCAATATGGATGCCAAAAGTGAATACTTGGGATAATGGGAAGCTAGGATGCCAAAACTTAAATGGTCATTTCAACTGCTAAGCAAGAAGGGACCGCTTGATAAAGACTCTGAGTGATTTGAACAAACTTACACAAGAAAATACACATCCCAGAATTGTCATGAACGATGGGAAGGTAACTCCAGGTCCAAAAATACCCATACAGTTGGTCTCCAGGAGGTAGGCGAAGGTGAACATTTATTGGAATTCCTAACATCCTGGCTAACTGAAGTGCTACAACTTACAGAGGGTCTGGGCACTAATGAGATTTGAAGAACCTGCAGAATCACCCCATTAAACCCAGAAAGCAATAAATCCTCCCTGTACCATCATCCTGGTTACCTCAGGAACTGAGATCCAAGACATTATCCAAAATGCAGCCAGGGCCAGGTACTCTATTCATCTCAAAGTGGCAGGACATTTGGCTCTTTCAGTCTGGGTCCATGCCACCCAAAATAGGAGAAAACAGTTTATTGGGTCCAGCAACAACTGCAGAGTCTCAGGGTTGTACATTCCTTGTTAGCTCCAGCATGACTCTAGAAACATAGAAACATAGAATTTGTGGCAGATAAGGACCGCTTGGCCCACCCAGTCTGCCCATGTCCCTACCTGATGGATAAGCTGCAGATCCTAGTTAACCAGCAGCCTACTTCTTCCTACCCCCATCCCCAGAATTTCCTTATGACTGTCCCATGCATGCAGATTCCACCCTGTTTGTGACTCCACAACCTCCTCGGAAGGCCATTCCATACATCCACCACCCTCTTTGTGAAAAATACTTCCTTAAATTACCTCTGAGCCACCTCCCTTCTATCTTCAAATTGTGCCCCTTGTTCTTGCCACCTCTTTTTTGAAAGATGCTACCCTCTTGGACTTTGTTGATTCCTTGAGGTCCTAAAGTTTCTATCATGTTCCCCTCTCCCTCCTTTCCTCGAGGCTATACATATTAAGCTCCTTAAGTCTCTCTTCATATGTCTTCCAGTGCAGACCCTTCACCATTTTAGTTGCCCTCCTCTGGACAGCTTCCATCCTGTCTATGTCTTTTTGAGATTGGGTCTCAGAACTGCACACAGTACTCAGATGGGGTCTCGCTAGCCGTCTGTACAGAGGATAATAACTTCCTGTTTTCTACTGGTGATGCCTCTCCCTATGCATCCCAGTATCCCCCAGCCCTCCTTGCTGCCCTCTCACATTGCTTGCCCACCTTTAGGTCATCTGATATGACTACCCCAGGTCCCTTTCCATTTTGTTGTTGTTAGTATCTCACCCTCATTGTGTACTCTTTCCCTGGGTTTTGTTTCCCAGGTGCATTACTTGCACTTCTTAGCATTGAATCTAAGCTGCCATACATTTGACCATTCCTCTAACCTTGCCAAGTCCCTTCTTATCCTTTCCACTCCACCTTGTGCATCAACTCTGTTGCAGATCTTTGTGTCATCTGCAAAGAGACATACTTTCCTTCCAGTCCCTCTGCAATGTCACTTATAAAGACATTGAGAGGACTGACCCTGTCTGAACCCTGCGGTACCCTACTAACCCCCTTTTTTCAGAGTGGACTCCATTTACTATTACTCTCTGTGTCCTATTCTCCAGCCAATTCTTTACCTAGGCTGTCATCTTGGGACCTACTCCCAGGCTGGCTAACTTGTATATTAATCTTTTGTGTGGGACTGTGTCAAATGCCTTGCTAAAGTCTAGGTAGGCCATGTCCACAGCCCTCCTGATCAACTACTTTGGTCACCCAGTCAAAGAAATCTATCAGATTTGTCTGGCATGACCTTCCACTGTGAATCCATGCTGCCTTGGGTCCTGTGCCCTCTAGCCTCTAGATATTTAGCAATTCTTTCCTTCAAGTGATTCCATCATTTTCCTTACCACTGAGGTTAAACTAACAGATCTGTAGTTTTCTGCTTCTGTCTTGCTCCCACTTTTGTGAAGGGGAATCACATCTGCCCTCCTCCAGTCCTCGGTACCACCCCATCCTTCCATGATTTGTTAAAGAAGATAGTCAGTGGTGTCACTAGTTTTACCCTTAGTTCTTTAGAATTTTGGGATGAATCTCATCAGGCCCCATTGCTTTGTCCACCTTCAGTTTTAAGAGTTCTTTCAGAACCCTTTCTTCTATAAATGGGCTGGTATCAACTTCTGTATCCAGAGCGTTTCTGCTGTTGTTTTAGGTACCTCCCTCTTCCTTTGTAAATACTGAGCAAAATATTTGTTTAGTATCTCTGCCTTTCACAGTCACCCTCTGCCCACACTCCCTCCCCTTTATTAAGCCTCACTATCCCTCCCTCGGTCTTCCTTCACTCCCTGTTGTACCTATAAAGGTTTTATCCCCTTC
The DNA here is from genome assembly GCA_016271365.2 of Neoceratodus forsteri. Taxonomy (NCBI): domain Eukaryota; kingdom Metazoa; phylum Chordata; order Ceratodontiformes; family Ceratodontidae; genus Neoceratodus; species Neoceratodus forsteri. The sequence goes on from JADMNL010000033.1 coordinate 35,055,654, forward strand.
TTAACTGAGTTGGCTATCTTTTCCTTGGTTTGGGGCCTTTACTGTTCTGACTGCCTTCCAGCATCCTTTTGCTTTAACTGATACAGTTCTCTGTCCTGTTCCTTCTGTGATTCCTTGTACTTCCTGAATGCTTTCTTTTCTCTTGAACCTTCACTGCCACTTCCTTTGAGAACCATAGTGGTTTTCTGAGTCACATACGGGGGCAAACTTGTGACCCAAAGGAGGCCGGTAAGTGGGCCCTAAAACAGCAGCAGAATTTAGACAGGCACCAGATAGAGGAGAGAGGAGGACACAGAGTCCAGAGATGAGGGAGCATGATGGGCTCTTTTGTGGGACAGTTCTCTTCGCAACCAAAGTTAGGACTTGATGTCTAAGGTTATAACCAACATCCACTAGTGTTAAAATTGCTCAGTGTTGGTACCATTATAAATCATGCACTCATTCTTAGCCAGTCAAATTGTTTATTTCTAAACATTCCATGAACTCCTATAACCATTATTGATCAGGGAGTGTTCTGACCAATCAGGCGCTCTCTCCTCTGCGCATGGGATACTCTTGTTCTGTGAAGAGTGTATCACAGAAAGCTCCTGAAAATAGAACCTGATTTTGCGAGGCAGTTTGGCAATCAGGCAGCTAAGCTGGCAAGTAGTTCTGCCAACTGCGGCATGTTGCAGCCTAGGGAGGCATGTTCTGAGGTGACTGCAGCTCTTGCTGGTGGTCCGAGGAGCTTTCTCTTGGCAGAAGGATGCTGCTGTAGATCCAGACACTTGGACGGGTACTTCCCGAAGGTCACAGCAATGGAGGGGGCAGGGTGTGATGAGGGAGAGTTGGTAAGTACCTCATGAAAATGGGTGATGGACTGGTGGGGCTGACCTTATAGGGCAGGCCAGCAAGGTGGTGAATAAACAGATAATGATAAAATGCCATGCAGCTCAGAACCTAGTAAAGAGTGACACAATAAACAATAATAACATCCACCAAGCGCTGTGATAGTGCTACCACTCATGAGCCAGCTCCTTTGGTTTTGGGAATGGGCCCAAGTCACGGAGGGCAGGCTGGGGAAGTGAGGTCAGAATCCCAGAGGATGCTCTTCACCTTGGGGAGGAAGCAGTTTGGCTTCTACTGCAATACTCTCACCTGGGTGACCACAGGGAGTGGGTTTAGTTGGAGCCGAGGAACTGGGACGGAGGGTGCTAATGTGCTCGAGTACAGAGGTATCGCACTGCCACGTGTGCACCAGGACATCAGCATCTTGAGGTGAGGAAACCAGAACAGCAGAAATAATCTCCGACCACTGCAGTCAGGCATCTGCCCTCACCGCACACTTACACTGCTGACTGGGGCTCTAGTTCCACCTGTACCTACTCAGCCTACATCAGTGGGATGGGGTCCACCCTTCACGGTTGCAACCCTGGGAGGTCAAGTCAGAGGGCATCAGGGTTGAGGTAAGCCCTGGAGGAGGTGGGTGATGGGGCTGGGGTCAGGACCAATGGGTGCTAGTCAATAGGGTAAAAGTACAGCAATAAAATAACATTAACAATGACTGATTACAATGGACCAGACAGGAAACAAAAACATCTACATGGAGGAGCAGAAGTTCTGTTGATCCACTGAGGAGGTATGCCCTCGACTGTTGGGACACAAAAATGCTAAGACAGATAAGAATAACTCACACTCTTTATACCATCAGTATGTGTGGCACCATGTCGGCCCCAGGCATTATGGTTCCTGTGCAGTTGTAGTGCTCCAGGTCTCAGATTAAAGAGTTAGATTTTATGGAGTGTACTGACTGTAGAAAGATCAAGGCATCTCCCCGCCCCTCCCGAGGTCCTCTCCTCCTTCCAGTTGGAACATGTCTTTGGTGACATGAACCATCATTGTCCAGAAGTGTCTATAGGATACAGAACCCTGATTGGTTCCTCACATATCAAGGGCCTTGCAATAATTTTAGGTAATATACCTAGAAAATTATATGACACAGAAACATCAAATGATTCTCTGAATTCAAAAGTAAATACATTTTATTACACAATCCAATTTTCATAACAACAACAAGGCAATCCCTGGTCTTCATAAGCAGTCAAAAACCTGCCTGTAGGCATATGGCACTCATCTGTGCCTTGTGCCACATTACATACCTATGGGTAAATAACAGACTGCCAATGTCATCCCAGGTCATGCTGTATTGCCTTAGCAATAATAACGTGCAGTATACATCACAACAAACACTGTGCTAGCACTGAGAAACAGAAACACCAACTGACAGCTGGAGAGCACCGTGGGGCTCTGTCCCTCCACTTCCTCCCCTTGGAGTCTTATCACGGACTTGACGAGACCATTGAACAACTCCGTCTCCTCCTCTTGCAAGTACAGATGCATGAAGTTGGTGAACTCGGCTTGGCAAATTAAATTACAAAACTTTGCCATGTTTGGAACATGTGGACTTCAATAAGTTTTTGGCGGGGAGGAGGACCTTTTCAGTGAAATTCTAAAACTTTGCTGGCAATGTTACCACTTTGTGACAACTTTGCCTGAAAAGTGTCATTTCATCAGAAGTGCCCAAATGGCGAGGTGCAGAGTTCAGACCAATGGGCGCACTTCAGGAAGGCACTTTATTTCTTTCTTTATTTATTTATTTATTTATTTATCTCTTTGGAAATAACATTAGAGCTTGGAGTTCATTTACATAGATTCCACGTCATTAGACATAAAACAGTACAAACTGCACAGTTTACACACAGACAATTATTCAGGTACTGTAGCTAACATAGGATTACTAGCGAGATAATACAGAAGCTACATAATTAGCTACAAGTAGCTGCTTATTTCATGTTCAGGAGGTTGCCTTGGAAAGCAGACATTGTGACTTGATTTATGTACTTTTCAAACTTTGCAATTTTGCTGGAAATTTCCAGGTAAATTAAAACTTTGTACCATCTATATTATATTTATGCATGTATGTATGTACTACTTACGTACATACATATGTACGTCACGTACATAGTTGTTTCAGGTACACTGGTCCAGGGACCGTTTCAAATACGACCTGGGCCATGAAGATGGCACACAGTACAAAGACGTGATTAACAGTACATTAATGTAATAGGTCCGCGTAGGTTACAGGAAATGTATTTATGAACATGATCTGCCTCAGCCCTCTTCATTCCCCCACCTAATCTTGTAGATCTCCTTTTACTGATGGAGCAAAACCAAAGGGCTCCTAATTTTAGCAAGAATGGCAACTGCTCATTTGAAACATGCCCAGGGTGATGCACAGGTTCCTTGGTAACTCCCAGACCCCCATCAAAGTCAATTGCAGTTATCCATGTCCCAGTCATTTCCCAGTTTCATTTCATTTTATTGCACAACTTTCCCGAAGGGATGCTATAAGTCTCAATGGCTGAGAGGGACCTGGGGTGGTGGTGGATGTCAAAATGAACAACTCGGGGACTTGTAGGAGGGCAGCAGCCAAGGCCAACAAGATGCTGGGATGCATCGTTGGGGATCACCTCCTGAAGGAGGAAGTGATGCTCCTCTGTATAACTGCTTGGCGAGGCCACATCTTGAGTACTACGTGCAGTTTTGGAGGCCACACTTAAAAGGGACATTAAACTCCTAGAGAGGGTCCAGAGAGGGCAACCAAAATGATTTGGGGCTTGAGGACAGGACCTATGAGGAGAGGCTCAAAGAGCTAAATATGTATACATTGGAAGAGAAGGGACCGGGGGACATGATGAGGTCTTCAAGTACATGAAGAGGGTAAATAGAGGAGGAACAGTCAGGATGCTTTGAAGGAAGGAGGAGGGGCCACTAGAGGCATGGGTGGAAGCTGGAGGGAGGAAGATTCAGGGAGAAATGAGGAGGTGCTACTTCACTGAGAGGTTGGTGGAGCCATGGAATGCACTGTCTAGGGGCTGGTGGAGGCAGAGACAGTGGAGGGTTCAAGATGGACTGGGACAGATACAGGGAAGGGTTCTGAAGCAAACTCCAATGCAGCAAGAATATCCGGAATTGGGAAGGGAGAAGCCAGGGAAGGCGAGGGGCAGCAAGGTCAGCACCCAGGGTGGGGCTGACCAATCGAGCTGAACTCGAAAGACCGTTAGGCCTATTCTGCTGGCATTTTAGTATGTTAGTATATTAGTAACTTTTGGATTTTTGGTCTGGAAAGGCACCCCAACCTAAAACTTATTTTCAAGTGCATCCCAGGAACATAGGAGGTTAGCTTGACTTGCTCAATGTCACAGAGTATGCAAAGGGTGGTATTTGGAATCAAACCTATGTTTGTGGCTATACCAAGCTCATTCACATCTCACTGTTCTAACCTCTAAGCACACCACCAGCCACTGTCTTTTTCAGTGCCTTCTGTTTAACCACAGCAGCTCATCATTGGTAACGTGCCATACCACTTAACTTCACCCAGAGGTGCCATTTTCCATACTTTCTAGGTTACTGTTACTCATCAAAGTTCCTGCTGTTCTATTGTATTTATTTTGCATGGTGTTCTGTAGTTTATTAATTTAAGATGTTGCATTAAAATAGCCCAAATAAGTAAGTAATAGTGGAAAAAGTTCTGGATGTAGAATACATGTCTATGATCACTAAAGTGTTTTTTGTTATCAGAAGAAGAATCCAGATTAACATAGTGCTTTTATGCACATCATATCCCAAAATGCTTTATAAGCAATGCTAGACCGGTAGTGAAGCATCTATGTTGTGGAGTCATTTTGCACATCAGCACCCCCACACATAGCCTTGGACGACTGCATGAACTGGCTTTTGGGAAGGGGAAGAACAGCCAGGACAGTCAGAAAAGAGCCCTTACTCTTGTGAAAACTGCCTTGTGCTGTTTCACTTCCAAGTGGACACTCACCAGGGCAGCACCAGAAATGGGTAAAGGACCTCAAGTTAAAGAATCAGTAGTGGTCAAAATATAGCAAGCAGAAAATGTTAGTAATGTTTAAAAGTAGATCCTTATTACTTGTTATTTCTGAAGTGTTTCTCTTTTTATGTGCTTATTTTATGGTTTTCTATTTAATAGTAATAGAGTGTATTGTGAAAAGCTTTACCTGGAAAGAGACGTATCTAGTTCTGTGCAGTTCTGGAGGCCACATCTTCACAAGGACGTTGACAGAGTGGCAGCAGTCCAGGTTGCTACCACAAAACATTTGAGGAGAGATTAAGGACTACAATATGTATTCACTGGAGGAAAGGAGGAGCAGGGGAAACATGACGGAAACATAAAAGTTTTTCAAGGGCATAAACAAGCTGCAGGGGAGATATCTTCCAATGTAGAGGGAGCACAAGAATGAGGGGCATGGCATGAAATGGGTGTTTGCTCACCTGGTAAACGTGATTGTGTTATTTGATATGCATGTCACTCCAGGCCTTACATCATGGGTTTTAGCCTACCTGATAACGCTAGTGGTGCACATAACCAGGATCAAATTTTGTAGCATACCAGGTCCCAGGAGTCCCTGTTCTCCAGTTTGATTCCTCTATAGCTGAAAATAAGGTTATTAATGCAACATAATACATTAAACCAGTAATTCACCTGGAGATGCTTTCTGGAAATACAGCCCCAGTGGATCCATTTATTATCCTATTAATACAATTCTAATTCTCAGTCACCTAAGGTAACCTACAGAAGACATTCTAGGTGTCTTCTAATAACTTTTATTTTATTTATTTATTTATTTGTTAATTTAACAAATCAGAAAGACCTTTGAGCCAAGGGCTCTTTCTCAGAAGGTTCCATGTCAAGTCACAAGAATAGCAAATTACAAATGGTTTCAGTAAGTAGTACAACACGAGGCAAGTAATTACGTAAACAAAAGAACAATATAGCAAGATAAATATTGTGTTAAGTGCAGCCAGTGGCCTTGTCTGAAGAGGGAATTACAAGAAGAGAGGACAGGGGTAAACTGGGGGTGGAAGGAGCAAAATAAGATAAGGAGGGAGATGTCACAATGAAGCTTATGCAGGAAAGATCCACAGGGGAGTGAGGGGTTAGAGGAAGAGAACAAGGTGAGGAAACAGAGGAGTGAGGGAAGTGGAGTGGAGGGGTAAGGAAGAGGGATGAGGTAAGATGAAAAGAGGGTAGAAATGGGAAAGGGATAAGGGAGGAAATGATGTGAGTGGAACAGCACAGCAACAGGGTAAGAGCTATACAGGGAGAAGGGTAAAACTTGTCTTCTACTACTCACCCTGAGCCGTATCACTGAGTGGTGATGATTCGAAGCAGAGTCTCATTATTGTCTCCTAAATCTGGTGTATCCTGTCACTCTGAAGGGAGGCCATGGAGTGCCATGGATATCAATAACACAATCACCTTTACCAGGTGAGTAAACACCCATTGTGTTGTGTTGATATCCATGGCACTCCAGGCATTACATCATGGGTATGTTAATCAACAGTGCTATTCCCAGCAGGGTGGGACAGAGTGATCTGAGAGTGAGTGGATGAGCTGGCTGCTGAGGGACCTTATTCACAAAGGAAGCCTTCTGTTTGTACAGGAAATTGAGCCTGTAGTGTCTTGCAAAAGTATGGAAGGAGGTCCAAGTTGCTGCTTTGCAGATGTCCTGTGTGGACACATTAGACCTCTCTGCCCAGAAGTGGATACTGCCCTGTTATAGTGTGCCTTAATGCCCTCTGGGAAGATGAGTGTCTTTGTCTTGTATGCCTCCTGAATGGTTCTTTTCAGCCAGCTGGCAATTGTAGCCTTAGAGGCTGCCCTGCCTTGCCTCTGCCCTTTCATTACAATGAAGAGTCTGTCTATGTATTGACTGGGTTTGTGTGATGTATGTCGCTATAGTGTTGTCTACATCTAAGGAACAATAATGTCCTCTGAATGTGAGCTATTGTATAATGTTGGCAATTCAGTAGGCTGCTCCCTGTGGAACACAGATGCGATCTTGGGCTGGAAGGTGGATACTGTCTGGAGGGACACCCCTCCTGGTGTGAATATGGTACATGGCTCCTGGAGGACAGCGCCACTAGTTTGCTGATCCTCCAGGCTGAGCAGATGGCCAGGAGGAAACAGGTCTTGAGGCCTGCCCAGTATAGGTCTATCTCAAGAAGTGGTTAGAAGGGGAATGCCTAAGAGCAGTCCCAAGGGATACAGAGGTCTGGATCTAGGCTCGTTGCAACTCAACCGCTCTGAGGAAGCATACTGCATCTGGGTGGGTTCCTGGGCTGTGTTGTCCTATGGGACCAAGCGCCACACCTATAGCTGATAATGGCACCTGGAGCAGTGAGTGGAAAGGCCCTTATCCAATCCGTGTTGCCAGTACAGGAGAATGGTTGACATGTCAGCATGCTCTGGTTCTGTGCCCCTGGCTCTGCACCAAGTTGAGAAGATACCCCACTGCCTGTTGTAGGTGGAAGTGGTGAAAGGTTTTCTGGACTGCAGCATAGTCAAGATGACCAAGGCATGGTGGCCAGCTTTTAGCAATCTCTGCCTCTCAGGGGCTAGCCCATTAGTCTCAGGGTCCCTGGTGTGGGATGAACCACTGGGCCCTGGGTTAACATGTCAGAATCAGTATGGGGACTCCACTTGTCTATTGCCATGGCCATCACTGCTGAGAAACATGCTCTCTGAGGCCAGTAGGGAACCACCAAGCTGATGGTTTTCTGGGACTGCCAATTTTGGTTAAGACCTGTGGTATAAGGGGAATGGGTGGAAACACATATGCCGGTATAGTGACCACATCTGAGATAAGGTGTTGACTCCTGGGAGAGTTGCTCCCTGTATCTGGAGTAGAACTTGCTTACTTGGGAGTTCTCCATGGTTGCCATTAGATACAGTGATATGGGTCCCCATGTCTTTTGTATCATTTGGAACAGGTCTGGGTGCAGATGCCACTCCCAGGATGTACCTGCATTCAGCTAAGCCAGTCCTCCCTCATGTTGAGCTTGCCCACTAGGTGGGCCGGCACCAATGTCTGAGGTTGGCCTGAGCCCAGTCCAGTACTCTCATCACTTCTCTCTGCATGGCCCTGCTTCTAGTTCCCCGTTTAGCGATGTATGCTACAGTGACCTGGTTGTTGGATCCGATGAAGACCAACTGACCGGTGATGGCCGACTGAAGGCTCTGAGGGTGTGGTACACTGCCTCATTTACAGTGCATTGTGGACAATCTGGACCTGAGGTTGTCTATCACCTTGAGCTGATAGGGAATCCATGCACGCTCCCCACTCTGACAAGCTGGCGTTCATCTCCAGAGTGGAGTCTGAGGACAACTCCAATGTAATACCCTTGTGAGGTTGCCCTGGGTGCCCACCAAGTCAGGGAATATCTCACTGTTATCAGTAGCAGAATTTTGACCCTTAGGTTCTGTTCGCTCGATGAGCCTTGGGTCAGGAGGTAGTTCTGCAATAGCCTCATGTGCCACCTGGCCCATGGTACCAAGTCGATGCAGGAGGCCATGCATCCCAACACCTGGGCTATCTGGCCAATAGTTGGGTGACTGTTGGACCTTAGCTGCCAGACTAGGGTGATTATGTTCTCCACCCATTTTGGGGATGGTCGTGCCATCCCCTCATATATGTTTATTTCTGCTCCCAGATGATCTAGTTGTTGGGTAGGTGTTAGAGAGCTTTTGGCCTGGTTCACCACCCAGCCATGCTCCATGAGAGCCTGTCAGGCCATCTGAGTGGTCCTCTGTGACCGATCTATGGATCGAGCCTGAATCAGCCAGTCATCTAGATAGGGATGATGTCCACTCCTTGTTCCCGCAGTTGGGCAACAAGCACTACAGAGACCTTTGTGAAGATCCTTGGCACTGAAGCCAGACCAAAGGGTAGGGCCTGATACTGAAAGTGCTGTCCTAGGATGTGAAACCTGAGGAACTGCTGGTGACTTATTGGAATATAGACATATCGTCTTTTAGATCTATGGAGGTCAGGTAGTCACCCCCGGACACTCCTGAGGCAGTTTTAATGTCTACATTTTTAATTTTGGGTAGCCATGTATTTGTTCAGGAACTTTAGATCTAGGATGCGGTGAGGTTCCCGTTCTTTTGGGGTATGAGAAATAAAATGGAGTAAACCCCATGTTCCTGCTTATGATGTGGAACAAGTTGAATGGCCTTGTTCTGCTTCAGGTCCTACAGTGTCTGTTGGATTTGATGGGCTGAGGCCCTTCTTTTGCAATCTGAGACCTTATGAACCAGTATGTTACTGGCCTTTGTGTCAGTTCTGTTGAGTACCCCATGGCACTACCTCAAGGACCCATCTGTCTGATGTTGTGCAGTGCCAAACATGTCAAAATAGCAACAGTCTTTTTTTCCACTGGAGGATACTGGTGCTCCTGAGTGGTCTGAGTTCTTTGGCATGAGTTTTAGTAGTCATTGCTGCTTGTTTCTGTTTCCTCTTCCTCTGTTTCTAAATCTTGAGTTCGTCCTCTAAAGGTGGGAGACTGGTTATTGGAGTTGAAGGAGCTACAGAAACCGTTAGTAACTTGTTTTCCTCTACCTCAAAAGGAATTGCCTGGTAGTGGTTAGGCTGTCTACGGTTCTGTTCGAATTTGTTGCTGGAGGGCAGATGGGTGGACCTGTTCTTATTCCTGTTGAGATCTTTTCCTCTTCCTTCTGCTTAAAATATTCTTGCAGGCCCTCTCCAAACACATGGTTATCCTTTAGTGGTAATTTTGTTGTAGTGTCTTAAAACTCATTATCAGCCTCCCATAGTTTGAGCCATAGGGTTCTGGCACGATTAGTTGGAGCAGCAGTCTTGGTATCCAGCTTCAATGTGTCCACTGCCATACCTGCCAAGTATTTTGCTGTGTCCAGTGTACACTCTAATAATTCAGCTTCTCTGGACTTGGAATCTGCTTTCTCTAGGAGCTCCTCCAGCCATCAATTTGAGCTTGTGCTGCATAGATGGCTGTTGTGGAGAATCCTTGCCACCATTCCCACATTCTCAAAGAGGTTCTTTAACATGTCCTCCACTTTCTTATCAGTGAGATCCTTCAAGGAGATAATTCCGCATGGTAGTACCATCTTTTTACTGAGGGCTGCAATTTGGGGATCAATAGTAGGGGCCACGCACCAGACATTGACTTTGTCATCCTATACTAAGTACATTCCATCCATATTCCTTTTCCCAACATCCTGCCTGGTTCCGTAGACTCCCGTTCTTTGATGAAAAGGTCGTCAATGGCTGGGCATACTGGGAATGTTTCTTGGTTGACCTGTCTCTGCTGAACCATGGGGTTGAGTTTTGACTCGGCTTTGGCCCCTCTACTTCAAACCCCATTGTGGATTTGATGGCCTTCATAAGGCCTGTTATCAGGTCAAATGAGCATAACTTGGAGGTGAGGGATGGTGTGGACTCGACTGTTTCTATTTCACCTTCATCAGAAAAGATCTATTCCTCATCGCCTGGTAACTCCCTGTCCCTATTGTCATCTCCTGGGATAGGCTCTGGAAAGATGGGTGCTGGATCCACTTTGTATGTACAGTCCTCCAACTGTAGATCAGGTTCTGTTGCAGTTTTGGAGGGGTGGTGTCTTGTGTTGAGTCAGTGTATCCAATTTTCCATTATTTTCACATAAAATTCTGTTGACTCTCCATCATGGCCACTGTGGCCTGTTGATTTTGGAGAAGTAGCACCCTGGATTCACCCAGTTAGCCCCACTGGGATACAGATTGTCAGGGCCCATGATCAGGGATTGCTGCAGAGAGAGGTCATCATCGTGGTGCAAACAAGCTGGGAACTGAAGTCCTGTATTATGCAGCATCAAGGTGGCGCTGCAAGTGTAGCATTTCTTTGCCTTCACCATCTAGGAAGAGAGAGGGAGGGAATTATGAGAAGGCAATGGAGAGAATACAGGTAACCATTGGACACTCTGCTAACATGCACTCTATGCATAAAGAGCAGGAAAAGCTCTGATTTTATTTTATCTCCTGTAAGGCCATGACTCAGTAGTGACAATAATTAATGTTGTGAAATTGTGAAACTGGGCCAATAACTCATATGGGCTGCTGAAGTTCAAGTGGTTCATATGGCTCCTAGTTGCCATGAATCTGCCCATAACCATGTGGGGTAGAGGAGAAATAAATGGCCATTGTACAGGCTGCGCATGTGCAGGGTAATCACAAACAAAATGTCAGCTGGGTGGCATTTAGCTGTAAAATAGAGTCAACTGCGCAGAAAATGCCATCGAGTTAAAGGATGGTAGCTATCAATAATAAATCTTCCTAAAGAGGCAAACCAATTCACCACACCTGTAGTTGCGAAGGCCAGTGGCTCCTATCCCATTGCGGTGGGTCGGAACAAAGGAGGAGCGGGTTGATTGTGGTGAGGAACATGAGGGTATTAGGAGACACCCTCTACTGTAGTAGACCACTGCAGAAAGGGGCCTGACTAAGAGGAGGAGAAAAACAAAAATACCTGATCCCAATGCTTGCAATGTCAGCACGGCCGCTGAGATAGGGGTCAGAGCCTGGATTGTGTCTTTTCTAGTGGAGATGTGTCTGTGCTAACCACTGCATAGAGGATAATGCAACCAATGGTGGGTGCCATGCAGTCTCTGCTTGGGAGGGACAGCCACATAAAAGATTACCACACCAGAAATACTGCAGCAGGAGATAGCCGCCTGTGGGCTGGGAAGGCATAACTCATACTGGAAGGCATGTCTTTCTCTCATTGCATCACAAGGCCCAGTTGGAAGGAGGAGCATTCTATGAAAGTGTTAGGAAAGACATGAATATTCAAATGGGGAGAAAGCACATGAGCAGAAGGCTGTCCTTGTGTGCTGCCTATTCTACTAGGTGGGACACCGGCATTCTTTGGAGTGGGAGTTGCTATTCTACGAGATGGAACACCCTGCATTTTCAGGCATTTTCTGTAGCTTGGGGAGGTTGAGCAGCACACAGGCTCATGGCTTACTCTTGATGTGGAGAACATCCCAGGGAAATGGTGCCATTACCCCAGAGATCGGAGGTGTTGAATTTAAGAAAATAAGGAATGGCACCTGCCTCAAAGAGCTAATACTAACAACTACAACTCTAATGGCAGTCACAACATATTCAATCCTGCTTAGCAATGAGTACCAACAAACTACTTTGGTGCTGTTTCAACCGCTAACAGAGCTAGAGAATTTTCTAAAATAACAACCCCTTAATGAACAATAAAAGAAGTCCCTGCCCATGAATGCTAATTTTTTCCAACATCTGTCCTTAATGCAACACAAATTTGGCTTATCACCACCAATTATCCTTAACATGACAAACATCTGCAGATAGGTAATTTTCAGGACTTGTGTCCCCTAATCTAGACAACTGGTAGACCCAGAGCTGAAAAAATGCTAACAAGTTGATTTACTATGGTTCAATTCACAGGTCTACCTTAACTGGAACACTGCAAATGCACAGGGACTTCTGGAGTGCTAGTATCCTGATCAGATGCACAATTAAAACTGGAGAGCAGGGACTCCTGGGACCTGGGTATACTATGAAATTTGATTTAGGGTCATGTGCATCACTAGCCTTTCAGGTAGGCTAAAACCCATGATGTAATGTCTAGAGTGCCGTGGATATCAACTCAAAACACAGTTGGGGAAGGTTAAGGTGAATTGTGAGAATGTTTTTCTTCATAGGAAAGGGTGGTGGACATATGGAATAGTATGCCACAAGAGGTGGTGGGAGCGAACACAGTGGGGGTTCTAAACATGCCTGGGATAGGCACAAGGGAACCTTGAGGTGGGAAAGAGTGATTAAAAGCCACTGACCAAATAGGGTCAGAGATCTCAAACAAGTACAAGGTTTACGGGCAGACTGGATGGGCCTAGCAGTCCTTATCTGATGACACTTTCTATGTTCCTGTACGATATCACCAGCATGTGGCCTCACTCACTGTTACATCACAAGCCCTGCTGCCTGACTGGCAATGCATGTGTCACAAGTTACCAGTCAAGCAGCAGGAGACTGGCTCTTTCTCTGTCACTTGTAACGCCACAGTCAGTGAGGTCACAAAATGCTGCTGATGTATCGGGAGGAACAGAACCAACTACATCAGGCTCCAGGTAGAGTGCTGTTCCACAGTTCCATGTGAAAAGTGTGAAGGAATGAATATAACAACAGTGAACCCAAAATGGTGAGTCCGCATCCAGCGACTGCCAATAAAGGTGATAGGTGCACTAATACAGTGCTGAACTTACTTTCTGCCAGGGGTTTTATCCCCACACACTCTTTGTGGGGGTTTTGCCCCACATTCCCCAAAATAATAAAACCATCACCAGGTCACATGTAACTCAGGGATGAGGAGAAACTCAGGCAGGAGGCAGAGCAGATAACATATTCAAACTCAGGGGGATGCAACTCAGGAAGAAGGAGAAACTCAGGATCGGAAATACTTTATATTCTCACTTGGTGAGGGCTAGCATGAAAGTGGGTGCAAAATTTCATAAAGCAAAAAAGCAATACCAAGTTTCAAACCCAGGTATGGGCAAGGCATCGAACACAAAGTCGGGTGACTAGAACATTTAGGCTGCAAGCTCCAGCATGGTTTTCTTCAACCCCATACAACCAAATACATTACTCTGTACTGTTTATACCCTACACTGCTGAAAGACACAACTTATCATTGCAAATACCCAGGCGCTATTCAAACCACACGCCAACATGGCATTAGCTATTTGAGAGTCACTGTTACTTTTCACTGTTTTGTGTTCGCTGTTTTCCACGTCACACCAAGTAATGTCAGGTAGAAAATCTTCTAATTAGCAAAACAGAAAGAAGTAAAAATACTTCTGCTTTAAGAAGTGATAGCTTTGACTGAAAGTTACTAATAACTCTGCCATACACAAGCGCCTTAGTATCTCCTCCGAAGGACAGCTTATCCCAGTAGTACAGCATCCCTTAATACTGCACTCCAGTGCCAGTTTGTTTGAGTGCAGTCCCAGTGTGGGACTAGAACCAATGGCCTTCTGACTCAGAGATGGCTGTGCTGCCAACTGAGTCAAGCTGATGGACTAGCTTAGCTGCTACATAGCTTTTCATTCTAATCATCGGGGTTCACTGCACCCTTTAGCTGGGGTGAAGTTCTGGAAGCCATTCTGAGGACAGAAGTGGGCAGGCTGGATGGGTCCAGAGGAGGGTGACCAAAATGGTGATGGGGCTTGGTCACTTGCAATATGAAGAGAGATTGAGTGACCTGGGCATGTACTCCCTTAAACAGAGAGGAGAGATGGGGGTATGACCAAGAGTTAAGGGCATCAGCAGTGAGCAGGTGGAGACCTTGTTTAACTTATGGGAGCAGAAGAGGACCAGGGCATGCATTACAGATAGAAGGAGGCAGGTTCCAAGGAAATGTCGGAAGAACTTTTTCACATAAAGGGTGGTGGATAAATGGAATAAGCTACCAGAGGTGGTGGTGGTAGCGGAAACTACCATGGGAGGGCTTTAAGAGGGCATGGGAAAGACACATGGGTCTGGTATTGGGGGGCCAGAAAAGCCCTAGCCATCAATTAGAGCACCTTGGGCAGACTGGGTGGGCCAGGTGGTCCTTTTCTGCTGTCATGTTTCTATGTTTCTATCATTCTTCTATCACCTGTATCAGATTGGCAGCTCTCAAAATAAATGTTGAATAGCATATAGAATGTGATGACTTAAGATCTGTTCACGTTGCCAGATGAAGATGTTTTACATTCCTGTGAAAGAAGAAAGTAAGCATGCATTTCAGTGGACAACAAAGCGTATCATTGTCGGTGTTTACTAGCATTACTAGTTCTTGCCAACCTACTACACTGCCAAGTCAGCATTCAGGTATTCACAATGTGGTGACTGACAACTGCCTTAGGCTAAACCACAAGCAAGGGAAGGAACCTGTCTTTATATATCTCTGTGAAAATAGAAACCATTTTATATTTCCTTGATAGCCACTGGCTGTGAGTAACTCAAGAATAGTGATCTGCTGCACAGGACTTAAAACAGAACTAAATAGACAGGCTGTAATACACCAATACTTTGTTTTGGTTCCTGGTTTTGTTTTAATTCTCCCAAATGTGCAGTCATTGTGCAAGCACTAATACCAACAGCAGGGATGGTATTGAATATACCGACTGCCCAGGACCTTGTAGCCCTGACAGGTCCAGTATAGTCCATACCACCCAGCATAGAGGATATTAGGGAGCTTAGAAAATTAATCTTTTGTGTACCTTTAGATTAAATATTGAAATAATAAAGGAAAGTACACAAAATTAATGCAAAAAGGCTTTTTGGGGGGTAAAGTAGTCCATCCACTTGTGAGCTATTACAGTATCTCCTATTTCCCTACACACACACACACACACACACACACACACACCGTCTCTTCTACCAAACTCTGCCACCCTACCACCACCAGAACAACAGACAGAGGCTCGATTCTCAAAGATTAACGCAGGGCTTTCACAAGCCCTGTGTCAAATCCTGCACTGCCCTGAACCCCGTGTTGCACGTTGCACAACTTGCTCCCAATTCCGCAGCTCACATGCCTTTGCAACACTTACCCTTTTATGGAGGCTTGCCCAAATACTTGGCAGAAACCCCATAAAAGGTCGGCAAAGTTAGACCAGCAAAATATGGCCTAACTTGCTGAATGTGGTGCATGAGAGGCTCAGGGATTGAGAATCCTGACTGCCAACCAGGGATGTTCCAAGCCCCATGCGCTGTTCTTTCAGTGCACCTGGGCCTAGGCGTTCAATCTGTTTGAGAATCGAGCCCAGAATCTCTTCTGCTAACGTACTCCAAACCAGCACACATAGTCCATTTACTTTACCTCAAAGCTTTATCAGGGAGGACTGTGATTGGGAAACAGCATGATTGCAGTTCAGGTTCTGTGCTTGGCAGTGTAGTTTGTTAGCAACTGTAATGAGTGTAATTGGGCAAGGAGTAAGTGACCGCTCTCACAGAGTCATCTTTCATTTTAAAGCCAGTGTTTCTTGTGGTTTGGTATATTCTAGATTGAGTCCATTTTGGTTACTTTGGTTGATGCTAGGCAGTGGGAACATGCGAGTGGCACAGGTCAGCACCATGTTAATGGAAGTGGCAGATGAGAAGCATTGCCGATGTGTGTGCAAGCAGCACGTCACAAGAGGTGCTTGCAAGTAAACTGTAATTTAAAGAAAAACGAAACAAATGTCTGTATTGCGACACTGTCATGTAAACCACCACAGACTTGAGGGTGCTACTGGAGGATTAAGGCCCCCCATGTGCTCAGACAGTGGCATGGAACTATGGCACTGCAGGAGTGCAGCTATCTCTCGCCCATTGCACAGTGCAAGTGGTACTTCCCAGTGCAGGGTACGTAAACAATGGAAAACTGTGGTGGGCTGAGAAGCAATTAAATGCCAAACACAAGTTTTCCATTATTGACCTGTTGGCAACCGACTGCTGAAACACGGGTGTGTATATAAAAAAAAAAGAAAAAAATTTGAGAAATAAAATGGCCAGAAAACAGCTTCTGACTGCAGAATGGGAGTGTTGGGGCAGAGACCCAACTAAAACAAAAAGAAATGGAGAAATAAAAAATACGTTAACTACCATACTGGCCAGAAAACAGCTTCCGACTGCAGAAATGGGGACTAACAAAAAAAAAGAAATATAATGGTAGTATCTTAATAAAAAAAAGTTCAAGTCCACTGCAGAAATGGTGGTGTGAAACTAACAAAAATAGAACAGAACAGCAGAGCAGAGAAAATGTAATGTACGGTTTTGTGGCTGTATGCTGTGCATTTTGGTGTGTGGTGGAAGTGTTTGTGTTACCGACCTCCACGCAAGTACCATTTGCATCTTAATCCTCCGGTATCGCCGCTGGGGATGCAGTCTGCATCACTTGGTGGTGAGCACAGCACTTGCTAAGCGAGAGAAAATGATTGTGATTTAAAATTTAGTGTTCTGTTTCAATTCAATTATTTTTTTAATGTAATATGCAGGCAGAGACTGGGACACATTATTTCCCAATCTCTGTTGCTTGATACCAGACTGGGTTGCTGGTGGCCTTAGCCAATCAGGTTTAAAGATTTTCCTGACCTACTTTCTAATGAGCTACAAATGTTGGTATCACTGCATGTTTCAGGTTGCAGGTTACATCATAGTTATATGCTATTATACCATGGGCACAAAACACACCAAATCCTGCATTTTATTGGCTGGCTGGCACCCTTTCAGCATTATAAATCCTCCAGTGTACCCACTGGAAAAGATGCCAACCAACAAATCTCCTGCCCCTAAGACATATCACTGCTGCCTGCCAACTTCAAACAACCATGCCATTTTCATACACCACTTACGCTATATTCTGACACTAAATTAAAAGTAAAACAACACCCCATTCCTTTTAATTCACAGATGAGCTTGAAAACACATTTACTAAAGAAAATTAGCCATCCAACACTAAAATCTTACCCAGTAAAACAGTTCTACATCCCTGGTTGCCACCTCAGACTCCTACTGCAGTGGTAAACACTGCCAGAGTAAACGCGGACTGTGCAGCCCCACTCAGCACGAACATCCATGCTCACTTTTTTTCTCTCCTGTATTCTCTCCGGACTTCTCAAATGTAGAACCTTGAAATGCCAAGCCACCAAAGAGTCATCTCACATGCCGCTTCACTCACCTCCGGGACAGGACACAGAAAGATTTAAAAACTAAAGCAACACGGAGGCGATGGAAGATGGCAGCATCCTAGCAACAAGGAACTTTTATAGTGTAATAAAATTAAAAAAATAAAAACAAACAAAAGCTATTCTTAGTTTATTTTCTTACCAAAAAATGGGGACATTGTATAATAGCATTATACTCCTCCGGGAGTAGGTATACTGGTGATTCACCACTTGTGGTATGGTTAAGTCACTTGGCTGCCCCTTGTGACTGAACCACACCAGGCATGGTAAATCCACCAGTATACCCACACCCTGGAGGAGTATATTGCTTAAATAATAACTGGTCATAATTTTTTTCAATGTAAATGACCGTTATAAACACACGATATTTTGTTTAAATTTAGCACATGTCGCTTATCTCTCTCTCACTCACACAGCAGTTTGTAATCATGTGTTGACGCTGCCTTGAGTAAAACTGAAACCGACTTTCTTTTGTCTAATAATGAAAGCCACACTGTGAAATAAAATGACTTACATTGAAAACATTCTTTAAGAAAGTTTTCAGTTTCCAGCCATGACGCCATGCTGGAGAAATTACCACCACTACCGTGGTCACAAGTAGGTGTGGTCTGTGAAAGCTGGCGTACTCTCTGAATTCCTGTACCACCATTTGTATACATGCTTGCATTAGTCAGCAGGCAGCAAGTGCCAGGGATGAAGTATTTTCTGGACCTAGCTACCAAATAAAGAAATAAAAGATAAATAAACAGCAGGGCATAGTAAAAGAGAGAGAGTCCACACACCATCTTCGATACAGAAATGCAAGTAATTCCTTGAAAAGTGAAAAGTCACTGAGTCTGGTAGAAAACATTGATGCACAGAAACTATAAAAATAAACACGAGGTGCTGTGCATGCTTGAATTTAATACACACCTTGGTTTGTGATGCTGTTGTAAATGCCTCAGAAGAAGAAGAATCAGCATTTATACAGCGCTTTTCATAAACAATGTATCCCAAAGCACGTTACAAGAAATGCTAGACTGGTAGTAAAGTGACTGAATGTGTAGTGGCAGCCATATCGCACATCAACACCCACACACAGCCTGGATAACTGCATGAACCAGTTTATGGAAGGGAAATGTTGGCCAGAACATCAGGAATGTCCCCTACTCTTTGTGAAGAGTGCCTAGGTTCTTTTACTTCCACCTGGACACCCACCAGGACAGCACTAGGATGGGTAGAAGAGACCTTGGTTTAACTTCTCATCCGAAGCATGGCACATCCCAGCAGTACAGTACCCCCAACTACTACATAAATAGCATAAGGACTTCTATTGTGTATACCTCTTGTATTATACATTTTTCTTTTGTTTTCTACATTTTATATCTCCTGTCTATGTAATTGCGAACTGTATGTGTATGTGCCCTAGGACCTCCTTGTGAATGAGCTTAGCAACATAGTCTTTCCTGCAATAAACCTGAACTTGAACACTCAGATGCCAGCATTTTAGGTTATGAGTCCAATCCCAGTGTGGGACGAGAACCCATGACCTTCTGGTCCAGAGGGAGATGTGCAACCAACTGAGCAACACTGTCAGGCCTCACTCTCTGGGTTTATGTAGCATCTCACACCTCAGCTGTATATAAAGTGTCTCGGTACACATCACACAATATATTATTGTACCTGTAATTGCATAATCATAGGATAGCTATTGGCATTAGCATATAAAAGTGTCATTTGTGGGCACTTAATTGCAACAGCTGTTACTGTGTAATCTTATGGCCGATATGCAAAAAATAAATCGCACTTAGAACCATATGTAATTTTCTCACAGAAGGTGCTGGGAGACAAATATTTTCTGAAATTCAGGCTAGAAATCTACCCTTCTAAAGTCTTCTAATTCAGGTATCAGAACAGTAGAAATACAGAGCCAAGTCGAACATTAAGTTTAAATTGTGATTATGGACATGATGACTTTGAAGCCCTTCCTCATATATTGCTCCAAATGTTCCTCTGTTATGGAACACTGCATTGAGGGAACACTGCACTGGTCAATATTTTCCGAGCAATGTGCTCTCACACAGTGACATACTTGATATGTTACTGAACTCTCCGCATCAACTGAAATAGTCACTTGACATAATAAAATGTTTAAAAGGGATTTTCTCTCATTCGACCACTAAAACCAAATCACTAACCTAAACCTTACATTTTGATTCCTGTAACCTAGTATGTCTATGCTTATTGCTGTAAAGTATCACATTTTCAAACCTTATACTTTTTATGAAAGTTTCCAGTAGTTGGGAGCTTTGTATATTGATTAACTACATATGCATCCTGGGGAGGGGAAGGGCAGTATATGATAACATGACAGCTACGTAACATCAGTATATACAGCACATGAAATGCAGACTACCACATCAAGTTTACAGTGGTGTCAGTATTTACAATATTGATATAGGACTACAATACCAGAGTGCAATGTTTGTGAAGGATACATCATGTGCATGGCTCAAGCATGAAATTAAACACACAGCATGTTAAATGGATGTGCAGGCCCAAATACAGGACAGTACACAGAACGAGCCCATGAATGCTAGCACATGGGATGGACAATCACCAAGTGAAGTTAGATACCAACTGGAGGAGTGAAAAAAACTGTAATTGTAGTAGCGAAAGGAGGATGTTTAACAGTGGACTGCAGGTTCCAGGTCAGCAGGTCATGAATATATAACTGGGCTTGGGTGAGGCATCATTTGAAAGGGTGGTAATAGAAGTAGTTGCAGGAGTGTGAGGGATTGCTGGCATGAGAGAGAGAGAAGTAGCTAGCATTCAGGGTAGGCTGGAACTGTGCAGGAAAACAGAGGATATATGCCAGTTTGTTGTGAAAGTGAGTGTGGCATAACAGTAGGAAAGGAGGGTATTGTAGGTTAGCTGTAGCCGCTACTTGTATATTAATAAAAGATTAACATAAGGCTGATAGAATACTTACAGCCAATCAGCAAGCTCTATTCGGCAGACCCATTTTGTATTAGGTGGTATGGGCTCAGGTTTCATTGCTATGCCGATGATACTCTACTTCTCATTTGCAGCTGGGACTTTGGATGCAGTCAATGTGCTTAAAAGTGCTTGTCCAAGAGTCAGACCTGGATGTCATCAAGCATGCTGAGACTGAACCGGAGAAGACTGACGTGTTAGTGGTGGAGCGAGTGTAGGGGTGTGAGGCCTCCTAGAGAGAGAGACAGAGAGAGATTGGGCTTTGGCTCAGCCCTTCTAGGTTATAAGTCTTCCCAAAGTGAAAAATCTGGGCATCATTCTGAATACAGGGCTGACACTGGAGGTCAAATGGTGGCAGTACTCAGAGTGGCTTTCATCATCTTCAAAATATCAGCCAGACTGAGTCCCTTGTCATGCCTAATGATCTGGCAGTGCTGGTACCTGTGTTTGTGACTTGAGGCTTGATTACTGTGACACTCTTTTCCTTGGGGTCAAGGAGGTGTGTTATGACGCCTCTAGCGGAACACTGTGGTATGGCTACTTACAGGTCTTTCTAGATCCTGTCATGTGTCACTCGGCACTTTCAAACTGCACTGGCTCCCGTGAAGTGGCGTATCTCCTTTGGGTGGGTCTGCTGTCCTACAAGGCCCTACATGGGTTGGGCCCATGCTACCTGTTAGAGCTCATGCAGCCTCGCACTCTGGGGTGTCTGCCTGCTCAGAAAGACTCTCTGGTAGCCACAAGGGCAAGATTTCAATCATTTGGGACTGGGCATTTGAGGTAGTAGCCCTGCTCCTTTGGAATCCATTACATAGGGCTCTGAGGAGGTCCCTCAAGTAGAGACCTTGAACATGGTCTGAAAATTATTTATGAAAGCTTCTGGGGATTAGATGAAGTTGATTAACTATACAGATTTATTTTATGATTCTTCTATGTGTATTTATTTATTGAGTAGAGGCAGGGTAGTTGGGTATCCTGTATTTTGTGTTATTTTTGTAGTGGCACCCTAAGCCCCATGGAAGGGTGCCACAAACAAATAAAGACCACTGCCACTACTAAATGTAAAATACCAGGATAAATCTTTTTTTGTACCATGTAACATACATGTAATAAGTAGGAAGTTGCATGGTGACGTTATCACTGTGTTGTTACATAATAACTATTTACATAGTTACATGGATGTACTAGCTGTGTTGGAATGTCTGGTAACACTTTATATTTCATGACAATGATAACATGGTAGTTATGTGGTATTAACTCTATAACAACAAGATAGCCTTTGTATTACAATGTAATAGACATGTAATGTGAACATGAGACCACTCAATCTGGGACCATGGCTCTCCTTATTGTGTTTTATTGCTCTAAGGTGCAGAGTTTTCAGCAATACAGTGCAATTCGAAGTACCTCAATGCAATTTAGTTCTCCAATGTACCTATCAATACCTAATGTTATAACGGTTCATCGTGCAGACACTATGTCATTCTCTCTCCCTTTAGCCTATTCCCGGGTTAGCCTACACCCCTTGCTACTGTCCTCACCTATGTCTACTCAGCACTTACATTGATCACGATCAACTGTCATTACAGTGGTGGCGCCTTTATGCAGCACGCATATGGCTGTCAGAAGAAATAAAAAACGCAGTCTCCATTCTTATAAGTTCCTTAAAGAAAGTTATACTTCTGCTTCTTCTCTGCTCAGGAAATGTGGAGCTCAACCCTGGCCCTCCTACAACTTACCTTGCCCTATCGATTTTGCTGAGGCCACAGGTCTCAAAATGATGATGGTCAACATTTTAAGCCTGCCTAAAAACTTGTACAGCTGCAAGCCTGGCTGCACACGCTAACCCTGACCTTATCATAATTACTGAGTCGTGGTTAGAAAAGACGAACACTGATCAACAAATATCACTGCAGCGCTACAATTTATTTAGAGCAGATAGAGAGTCTAAAGGTGGGGTGGGTTATCTATGCCAAATCTAAGTACTTGGTCACCAATATTAGTTGCAAATCTCTAGCCAAGGAATTTGAGTTAGTTTAGCTGAGCCTTCATCTCCCCTTCTCGGAATGTATCACTATCCTAGGCGGCTATAGACCCCTGTCTGGTGGTGATGAAGTCCTTAATCTTTTGAAATCCATGTTCATGGATGCAAAAACTGAAACAATATTTCTAGGAGATCTAAACATGGACTGGCTGTCACCTAAATCACATGGCCTCAAATCCTTTGTGACGAGTTAGGTCTTGGGCAATTAGTCAGTGAACCCACTAGAACAACACTCTAAATACTGCCAACAGTTACATTCTAGATGTGGTACTAACCACCCATCCACACAAAATATCTAATTCGGCAGTGTTTCACAATGACATGAGCGACCATGGAATTGTTGCTTGCATAAGATCTCAAATTAAGGCCCGCCACAACCCATCTTTTATAACAAAAGATCCTTTCGCAAATCTAGTGCAGTAAACTTCCTATCTGACCTGAGTATGATCAGATGGCAAGATCTCTACCTAGCCAAAGATGTCAACAAGGCAGCTTACATCCTTAATGGCAAACTCACTACAATAATAAATAAGCATACCTTTTCATCAAAGTAAGGGTACGGAACAATTCCAACCCCTGGTTCACCTCGGATCTCAAGGCAGCCCTTATAGCTCGAGATAAGCTCTGGGCTAAAGCTAGACATTCCAAAGAATCTTTGGATTGGCAGGCCTTTAGAACAGCCAGGAATAACTGTGTGAAAAACTTCGCCTGCTAAAGCTAACTATTATATTTCTACTCTCAACAAGCTAAAGATAACCCTCATAAAATATGGAAGACTATCAAAGCTATAGAAGGATGGCCCATGGCCCTCTGTCCCAACAAAGATAGTTGCAAGTGGCAAGATTGTGGAAAACAAGTCCCTAATCCTGAGGAATTTAACTCCACTTTGCCACAGCTGGATTAGCTTTGACTCATCACCTTATGCTGGTGCTGTGGTGAGCCAGCATACCCCTCCCCTACGACTAGTCCTGCACCCAGCCCCTTCCAACTGCACGAATAACTTATAAAGAAGTAGAAGATTCTCTTCTTATCTTAGACACCAAAAAGTGCAGGGGACGATGGCTTGGAACCTTTTTCCTAAGGTCAGGCTACGCCTATCTCACTGCCCCACCTCCACATCTTCAGTCTTCCTATTACATCTGCACTGTGCCGTCCTGCTGGAAATCAGCACATATCCTCCTCTATTTAAATCTGGTGACCCATGCGATGTAAACAACTATAGGCCTATCTCCATATTGCCTATCCTTTCTAAAGTTCTCGAAAACTGATCCATATTCAGTTAAAATCTCACTTGGAAACCTTCTCTCTCATTAACCCAGCTCAATCTGGCTTCCGGCTAATCATAGCACTATCACGGCACTAGCAAAAGTAACCAATGATTGATCTCTGCTATAGATGCTAAGAAGGTAACTGGTACAGTCTTTTGGACCTCAGCAAAGCTTTTGATACTGTTGATTACAAACTATTAGTCAATTGCCTTGCAAAGTTGGGTGCCACATACCATACCACCCAGTGGTTCTCTAGCTACCTAACTGGAAGATTCCAAAAGTAAAGGGAAGGCTTTTTTTCTGCTGCCTTGCCAGTTGCAAGAGGAGTCCCCAAGGATACATCTTAGGCCCTATCTTGTTTTCTTTGTATATTAATGACTTAGGTGCTAACATATCTACATCCAATCTGCACTTTTTGCAGATGATACTGTGTTGTATACTTCTGGCTCATCGTTATCTGAAGTCAAGAGAGTGCTTCAAGCGGACTTCGCACAACTTGAGCATAATCAAATAAAGGCAAAGCTTCTGCTCAATGCTAAGAAGACTAAAGTGATGAATATTCTCCCGCAGTGCTGTCACAGGCCCCTCCAATACCCTTCATTGTCACCACGCTAAACGAGCCTCTGGAAGTTGTAATCAAATTTAAATATCTGGGTATCTGGATCGACAATAAATTATCTTTCAATGACCATGTCAAGAGGTCTCTGGAAGGTTAAAAGCAAGGTTAGGTTTCTTCTACAGAAATAGGCCCCTTTCCCCTTGAAACTCGAAACAAGCTTGTACAGGCCATTTTTCTCCCCTACTCGATTATATGGCGTAATCTATTCCTCCACCACTCTTGCAAATCTAAGTAACTGGACATCCTTTATCACCGTACGTATGGTTCATTACCAACTCCTTACCGCTCGCACCACTGTGACTTATATGCAGCTGTTGGTTGGACATCCTTACTACTAGACGCTTGCTTCCATGCTGGCAGGTGGACTCTTAAACTGCTCCTGCAGAAATTGCCAAGCTATCTCTCTTTCACTTATTATATCTCACATAGCGCATACTCGTTAAGAAAATCTGACTTTATTATGCTTGACATACCAAGGACGCTGACTTCTTTGTAAACGTGTATTGCATATGCCCTTCCTCCATTTGGAACCAATTATATACCGTACTGAAATTAACTAGCACAGTTTCAATAAACTTACAAATCACTAAGTTCAGCCAAAATAAAAGACACCTGTAACTGTCATTAAGTCTCTTCCTTCCCATGTGTGCCATATTTATCCCCTGGTAAGGTATAATTGATTTGTCATATTAACTGCTTTCCTTTCCTTCTACTCCTGGCTTAATCAATGCTTATGCTCCACTGCTACTCTATCAAATCACTCCTCCCCCATATCAGTTGTAGTCTGTTGTTTGTTCTAGCTGCCAAAATATATGTATTGCACACACCAGTCATCATGTTTCATTTATCAGTATGCAACTTGTAAGTCGCTTCCTGTCTCATACCAATGTTTACCACCCTGCGGTTACCCTATGTGGTACTTGTATGTATATCCAGCCTGTATCATGTAACGTGCATTTCATGTATATACTGTTATTACCTATCTGTGTTTGTACTTTAAGTGTTATGTCACAGGACCTCCTTGTGAATGAGCTTGCTCAATGGAGTTTTCCTGCAATAAACTTGAACTTGAACTTGAACCTGAACTTGAACTTGAAGTAATAAGTAGGAAGTTTTATGTTTGCTGCTATTACTATGTAGTTACATAATAACTATTTCACTTGTTACACGGTAATACCAGTCAAGTTAGAATATTTAGGTATCACTTTATACATGGTAGTTAGTTCACGATATGTTTTTGGTGACTGGGAAAGGAGGGCAGGACAATACTGTCTATTGTCAGCCTCACCCTGGTGGGAAGGATACAGCTGGAACTCAGCTGAAACTGAACCACATTGCTGGTGGTGGTATTTTGGTGAATCTGGGAAATTTGGTGAGATCACCAGGGACATTCCCCTACTGTTCTTGAGAAGTACCATGGGATCTTAATGGTCCACCTGAACAGCCACCTGAAAAAGGCAGATGGGACCTCAGTTTTACATCTCATCTGAATCTTGGCAGTCCAGCATACCCCTAGTACTGCACTCACTAGCCAACTGTAAAAACAGGATAACTCTTGGTATTACCAACTGTGTAATACAAATAGTTGCCATATTATTATAAAGTTGCTACCAGATAACAACCATGTAGCAAGTGCCATGAAACATTAAGTGACACCCAAATATACTAACATATGAAAGTTGCCAGCAGCAAAAGCCATCCTGGCTCATCTAGGCTGCTCGAGAGTGCAGCTCGCCTCCTATTCAGTAGCTGCCTCACCCCACCCCCACCCGCTACCTCCCTTTACCCTCTCCTTTGCCTTGTCCCACCCTTCTTGAAGCATTCCACTGTGTTACATGTCACCAACTCAGCTGGTAGTGCTTTCCACTTTGCCACCACCTCCTGTAAAGAAATGCCTCCTCACCTCCCTTCTGAATCTACCTCTAATCTAATGTCATGGCTACTAGTGTCTCTCCCCACCTCCTCCTGAATAGACCCTCTGTGTCTGTTTTGATTATTCACTTCATGTATTTGAAGGTCTCAATCATGTACCCCTGTCCCTCCTCTCCTCCAGTGTGTACATGTTTATCTGTCTTAGTCTGACCTCATATTGCAGTTCCCCAGGCCCTCAGTCATCTTCATTGCCCTACACTGCACCCTGTCTAGCAGCCTAATATTCTTTTGTAGGTACAGGCACCAGTACTGCATGTAGTATTCAGGTGGGATCTAGCCAACGATCTGTATAACAGTAGAATAACCTCCTTCTCGAGGTAATGCCCTTGCAATGCACCTCAGCATTTCGTTGCCCATTGCTGTTGCCTTTTGCATTGCATGGAATTGTTCATTGCTGTCATGATGAGCCCCCCCAGATCCTTCTCCTCTTCTGTTACCTCCAGCCCCACCCCCCAGATGATAGCTTCTCCTGATTTTTGTTCTGAAGTGCAGTACCTTGTATTTTTGCATTGAACCCCAGCTGCCTTCAGTTAGACCGTGCTTCTAGCCTTGCCAGATCCTCCTGTAGCTCCTGCCTCACAACCTGGTCATCCACCACTGCTCCCATCTTGGTGTCATCCATAAGTGGGCTGATGTTGCTGCTGATGCCCTCCGAGATATTTGCAATAAATATGCCAAACAGCATTGGGTCCAACACTGAACCCTGTGGAACACCACTTATCACATGCTTACAGGATGAGTATTCCCAACCTACCACCACCCTCTGCTGCCTATCCTTTAGCCAGTTCTCGACCCACCCCACCAGTTTTTCTCCTGCCCTGTGCCCCATAGCTTGCTTTACAAGTCTCCCATCAGTACTGAATGATAATCGAAGGCCTTACTGAAGTCTAGGTACAGGACATCCACTGCATGGCCCCTGTCAATTTGCCTAGTCACCCAGTCATAGTATTCCACCAGGCTGGTCTGGCATAACCTGCCCTTGACAAAGCCATGCTGCCTTCCATCCTGCACCCCATTTTCCTTTAGGATGGTCTCCATTAGCTTCCTCACTATGGATGTTAGACTTACTGGTCTATAGTTCCCCAGTTCATCCTTGGGTCTGCTCTTGTGGAGGGGAACCATGAGCCAGTCTCCAGTCATGGGGTATGCATCCTCTGTCTAGAGATGAATTAAATCATTTTGCCAAGGGTTGCAGGACCTCTGCCAGCTCCTTCAACACTCTTGGATGTACTCCATCTGATCCCGTGTCTTGTCCGCCTCAATGCCCTTAATCCTCCAGCACCCTCCCCACTGTGATTTCTCCATCCATCATCCCCATCTGTTTCTATCCTTCGTCTCTACTATGGGTAGCGCCTCTTCCTTCCTTTCTTTTGTAAGACTGAACAGAAGTAGTCATTGAGCACTTCTGCCTTTTCACCCCACCTCTTTCACCCATCCTCCCTACTTCTTAATTCTTACAATTTGGTCCTTACAGCTTCTTTTCTCCCTGATGTACATAAAGAAGTATTTTCCCTTATGTTATGCCCCGTGTCAGCCTAGGTTCTCTTGCTGCCTTGGCTGCCCTTTACACCCTGGTCACTTCCTTGCTTCTTGCAGCTATTCCTCCCTATCTTCCTTCCTTCCTCCTCCTCCCTGATTTTCTATATCTCCTGTAAGCTGCACTTTCCTCCTCACCCTGTCTACCACCCTTGCTTATCCAGCTGGGTTTTTTCCATTGCCTTCTTAGTCTGGGCCTTACAGCAAGTTTCTGTTGCTCCATTACCCCTGTCATATCAGTTCCCACCTTGTTGTGTGTCCATACCCAGTTGAATGGAATGAAAGTTGGCATTCCTGAAATCCAGCACCCCTGTGCCAGATGCCCCTCTCTTAGCCATCTGTAACTGGAACCATACTGTCTGGTGGTCACCCCCAGTGGTTCCTCCACCTCACATCCCTCACCCACTCATTCATCAGTATGAGGTCAAGGGTGTTTGTTTCCCAGTTGGTTCCTTGACCAGTTGTACTAGAAAGCTTTCCTAGAAGGTGTCCAGCATTACCTGCTCCCTTCTGTTCTTTGGGGTAGGTGTGTCCCACTTCACCCTCGGCAGGTTGAAGTCCCTACTATAACCATCTTCCCTTCCCACAATTCCTCCTGATCTGTTCTGCCAGTACCCTGTCCATCCCTTCAGATTGAGAGGGTGGCCTGTACACACCCCAGCCTTAATTATCTATTTTGGGATCCTCTAGTTGCACCCACAGTGCTTCAGTATCTCCTCATCTTCCTCCTCCCTTACACATTTTAATTATCCTTTACATACAGTGCCACCCCTTCCCTTCCCCTTTTCCCTCATCCTTCCGGTGTAGTCTGTACCCGGAACCATCATGTCCCAGTTATGGATTTGGGTGGCCAATGTCTCAGTTATAGCCCCACGTCCACTTCCAGGAGAGCCTGTAGTTCCACCCCTTATTCTCCAGACTCCTTGCATTTAGTGTTACCAACCTCCAACCCTTGTCTCTACCCTCCCCACCTCTCTCCCTATGTCCACTCCCTTAGTAGTTGCCTTCCTCCTTACCTTGCTATCATGGGGGTAAGCATTTGTTTCACATCACTAGGCTCTGAACTCTTCTATCCATCCTGCTTCCCCTCTCATTCTAGCTTTTCTGGTATTGCCATGTTGGAAATCGTTATTTTGTAACTACATATTAAAAAGCTAGGAGCTAAAGCAGGTTGACAGCAAAATAATACAAATTTTACTTTAGTAGTCAGCGGTAATCTCTTTTATTTCAGCCATTTTCTTTGTCCTTTGCTCATAAGGAAGTATTTTGTGTGATAATAGTGTGTTTGATGTGAACAGCTTTAGCCTTGGCAGCTGACATATCTAACACCACTTCGCGACTACATCGTCATCATTAGGATCTCACCGACAGTGACATCACAGGTGAATGACCTGGCAGTCACTCACTTGCTGTTCCTAAGTAGCAGTGATGTCACAGTCAGTGAAGTCATAATGCTGATGATGTAGCGGAGTACTAGAGCAAGAAATGTCAGCTGCAAGGGTAAGAGCTGTTCAAGACATCACACCTACTAACATCAGGTAAACAATATTCAAATTAAACAAAGGGAAAATAAAAGCACCTCAGGATATAAAGGTAATGGTTGGCTGCTTTTTTTTTTCAGTTACAGAGGGATATAATAATAATAATAAAAACAATATTTAGTTAAGCGCCTTTCAAATTTTCAAGTGCTGACTTAAGATTTCATATTAATCTAATATTACATTAGCTCTTTAATGGCAACTACCATTGAATTACCAACTTATAATATGTACAGTATGGTAACTGGTAATGCCAATAGTTACCCTGTTATTATACAGTTACTATTATGTAACTACCGTGTAACCTGTGCCTGAAACACAAAGTGATAGCCAAACATTCTAACTTTGCTGGCATTAACTGCAATGATAGAAATAGTTAAGTATACCCTAATATTATAAATTGGCTGGTTTGTTTATTTTATTTTTATACTGAATAACCAGTGAGCATAAAATGCCCATTTTACTGGTGACCAGTCACAAAAATCAACAATAGACTTACAACAATACATGCAACATACAAACAATTATACAATACAATTCACAATCAATTACAACATTGACATTTAACTTCCAACAACATTAACTTTGGAGTATTGGCTGGTATTTCCATATAACAGTGGTGACAGTCATAATTTAAACAACATGCATGAGAATAAATTTGCCAAGATAAACATGCTATTTTGGGAAACATGAGTAAGATAGATGAAGCTGATCTCACTGCATGCTCAAAGAATTACTTCATTCATTTTGGCTATACTAGACATTCCCAGATATTTATTCTCACATCTGGAATGCCGATATGTTTCGATGCATATATTAATTGTATTGAAAAGTTAGCATACATTTTGTACATTGTTCATTTTGTAACTTTGTATCCTTTATATCATTAAAACACCTACTGTAAACACCTGTTGTATAAATCAAATATGACATGGATGGACTTAAGGTACCATTCTTATCTTCACTGGACTGTATTGGTCTATTGCTGTCTCAGGCCTGGCTTCAGCTAGTTGTGAGATATCAATAGACCAATACCCTCTCATGAATATAAAATGAAATCTTAAGTCTGCATGTCATAGCCCCTCTGTAACTACATAGTAATAGCAGTTATTGTGAAACTACAGTATCTACTTATTACATGTGTGTTACATGGTACTCCCAATAGTTACCCTGTTGATATAAAGTTACTATTATGTAACTACCATATAACATGTGCACTGAAGCATAAAGTGATACCCAGACATTCTAACTTGGCTGGCATTACCATGCAACTACTGTATGGAAATAGTTATTATGTAACTACACAGTGAAAGCAGTTAAAATGAAACTACCTACTTACTACATGCATGTTAATGGTATTACCAGTAGTTATCTTTTATTATACTATTACTAATTACTACTAGCAAGGTCATAAAGGTGGTCTGAGAATTTCACAAATGGGGTTCAATGCAGAAAAACTGCAAGGTCATGCAGGCGGGTTGCAAAACCCCAGGGCTAAGTACAGCCTAGGGCATATGACTGTAACAGTGTCAGAGGAAGAGAAAAACCTGGGCATTGCTATCACAAGCAATCTAAAACAATCCATACACTGCAAATAGGCAATGTAGAAGGCGAGAAATGGATGCTAGGCTACATAACATGGGGTTCATCAGCAGAGCGAAAGGGGTTATACTGCTGCTCTCTAGAATCTATGGTGTGACCACACTGACAGTACTCTGTGCATTACTAGAGCCTCCACCATATGAAGAATGTCAACCCAGCTGGAGGCAATACAGGAAGAGCTACAAAGATGAGTCAGGGTCAGCAGGGACTCTTGTGTGGGCAAAGACAAGAAAGAAGGGAACAAGGAGACATGACAGATACTTTTAAGTACCTGAAAGGTATTAACAAGGTCAATCCTGGTGGTCTTCTTGCATTCAATGAAAACAAAATCATGACAGGGCTAAAATTGGCAGGAAGGTTTCCAGAAAGAGGCCAGAAGATACTTCTTCATTGAAAGAGTGGTAGCAAGGTGGAGCGAGCTACCAGAGAACGTATCGACCAGAAAACAGTTGGCAGATTCACGGGGTTGGTATAATGGAAAGGGGACGGGTAAGTGAGTCGGGAGGGGGAGAGTGTCACGTAACATAAATTGCATAAGCTGTACAGCACGTAGACATGACAGACCACAATGGCCTTCCTCAGCTGGCAGTTTCTATGTTCACATATTCATAATTACCATATGACTACTGTACATGCCCTGAACCATTCAACAATACCCAGCAAGTTTTGCTTCTGTCAAACATACACACTAATGAGTCAACTATGCATGCAAATTTACTTTGCCAATCTCTGCCATAGAGTGCTGTTAACTTACGTATAGGTTTGTAAATATTGTAAAAGTGTTGGTATGTAACTGGTCATGAGGATATCCAGACTGAATCAGGTTTAATAGGTTAGAAGGAACAAGGAAGGCAAGCAGTCATGGGTGTTTGGGCATATGAAAAAGTGGGTGGCAGCTAGGTTTGAAACACCACTTAGAGTTTATAGAGGCGGTTGAAGTTTGCAAGGGCACTACAGTTTATTGCTTGGGGAGGAGCAAATGTTTAAAAGAGCACTTAGGGTTTGCAATGGGGGTCTAAAGTTTGAAAGGACACTTAGAGTTTAAAGTGAGGGCTGAGGTATAAGGACATTTATAGCATATAGCTTGGAGAGGGGCAAAAGTTTGACAGGGCAATTAGAGTGTAGTGGGGATAAAGTTTGAAAGGGACCTTATAGTGGGGGCTAAAGTTTGAAAGGGTACATAAGGTTTATAGTGATGGCTAAGATTTGAAAGGGCACTTAGTTCTTATGGGGTGCAAATGTTTGACAGGTCATTTAGAGCTTATAGTGGAGATTAAAGTTTGAAAGGTCACTTAGAGTTTATAATGGAGGGCTAAAGTTTGAAAGGGCACATAGAGTTTATAGGAGGCTAAAGATTGAAAGGCATGTAGAGTTTATAATGGGGACTAAACTTTGAAAAGGCACTTAGAGTTTATAGTTGGGGGTAAAGTTTGAAAGTGCCTTAGAGATTACAGGGGCTAAAATTTGAAAGGGCACTTAGAGTACATAGTGGTGGACTAAAATTTAAAAGAGCACTTAGAACTTACATTAGGATGAGGGCCTGACATTTGAAAGGGCCTTTAGAGTTTATGATGGGAATAGTGTTGTGCTTTGACATAGCACTTGCAGATTTTAGTTACTGAGAAGGGCTGAAGTCTGAAAGGGCATGTAGTGCTTATCGTAGGGGAGATGGAGAAAGTCTGAAGGGGTACATAGTGCTTTTAGTGGGGGCTGTATTTCAGAACAGCATTTAGTGCACATAGTGGGGAGAGGGGCTGAATTTCAAAATGGTACATAGAGCTTATGTAACCCCTAGATGTCCCTATCCTATGGGTTACTAACCTGCCTGTGTGGCTATGCACAGGTTACAGTGCCTGAGTTCTGTGAACAGGTGCTCCACCCAGAGGAATGGTATTGGGGTTGCTTAATTGCTTTGGTATAGCCCTCTGGGACACTATAACCACCCACCAACCCTTCTAGTGGCCTAAACAGTAATACCATAGAACATTGACATCCACTGGATAACAGTAATAATATGCTCACACCCCATGCACTTACCAACAGGGCTGAATCAGCTGCAGCTGCCCTGGAGATCCCTTTGAAAATAAGGTTAGCAATGCAACAATACAATATCACCACTGTAACCCAACTAATAATATGCACATTATCCAGGTTAGACGTGCAACAGGATAATTTGGCTTATTCGGGGAATGAACAAGGGAGGGCATTAATATGACAGAATGATTGACATTATAATTTAGTTTGGGTTGGTTTAGCATACACTGTGAGTCCCTTGGAACAATCCCACAACCCTGGGTACCCAGTGTGTTATGCAGGTTAGCCTGAAGTGTTGCCCGGGTGGCTGGCATTGCAGCTGTTGTTGAAGCCATTAGAAGGAAAACAGTTAACGCAGCACAACCCAAATAATTGTAATCCAAAGCCAGGTGGCTCAGTCCATTTGCAATAACCCAGAACAAAAACAATAATCCCAAGCCAGATGGCTCAGTCCATTTGCAATAACCCAGAACAAAAACAATCAGATGGCACACAGTGATTTGCTGCTGTTGTTGCAGGGAGCTACTCTGACTTGTACTCATGATACCCAAATCAGGGTGTGGGACAGATGAGATGAAGACCTCATGGCATTGATCTGGCTGGCCAGAAGCAGGCCTACATGACTCACCTCCTGGTGGTCGCTACATGTTCAATGGTGTTGAGCAGGGCCAAATCCCGCCGGGCTTTCGCTGAGATAATCTCTGAATTGGGGCAGCGGCTTAGGCTGAGATGGCAAGGCCCAAGTAGGATGGACAGTTCTGAAGTAGTTCATGATTGGTTGCTGGAACAACCTCCAGAGGGCATAACCGTATTCATTGTGGGGAACCAAATCACAACCCACTAAACACATTCAGCATATTTAAATTGGTTGTTTCTCTAAGCCACATTTCGGATACAGTCCAGTTGCTAATTACATCTTCACTGCACAAACCTGTCAATCCGTGGCTATATTTTGTCATTCAGGAAGGCCGATACTTCTGGAGCAAGGCTCCAGTCCCACTTGCAAGTAGCACTAACATTTTTCTTTCTTCTGATGCAGGTCTAAACCGCAATCGGAAAAGTCTGACTTTACACAAAACAATATCTTAGGCCAGAGAACTTGGAAAGCAGGCCAACATAGACTTCCACCAATTCTTCTATGCTCCTCCTAGGAGCAGCTGCTCGACAGCACAAGCTGTTCACTCTTCAACCTCCAACTTTCGACTGACTACTGCTTCAGGCAGTTCTGGAGATTTTCTGGTAATGCAAAAGGTTCAGTTGGCTGAGGAAACTGTCTGTCACAGCAAGGGCTCCTCCTCCAGGTCAATTTAGGTGCCAGTCACTCAAAACTACAGATACTACAGAATTTCCTTCCCACAAGACCTCTGGGGACAGTCTCCATTTTAGGTCCCCAGAGGTTCGATTGGTCCAACACTGAAGTCCAGAACCAAAATGGCGGCTCCTATTCAAAAGCTGAAGCTGCAATTTAAAACAGGTTAGACAAACTCCTCTATCATTATTATCATAACAGACAAACAGCAAATAATCACATTTCTAACAAAGCTCCTCTGCGCATGTAGCAACTGCAGAATGGAGCAATATAACAGGTGGTCTGGCTGGTCACAAGCCCCAGTTACTCAGACCTAGCTCTGACTGAATTCCAGACACAGCATAAGTTCTCTCTTTAAGAGACAGGCGTGGGACTCGCTAGAGCACTCTCACAGAACAAATAGAACTACTGCACACAGGACACCAGCCTGACAGTGGGCATTTAGGAGCCCAGGAAGACACTATAGTAAACCCCAATTTGTAGGGGTTACACTTATAGTGGGGAGAGGGCTGAATTTTAAAGGGTCCTAAAATAACAGGAGGGTAAACTTAAAAAGTACCTTCCATGTGTGTGTGTGTGGGGGTGCTGCATTTTGAAATACACTTAGAGCGATTAGTGCAGGAGAGGGCCGAATTTTGAATGGTCACTGAAATAATTGGGGCTGATCTTTTGAAGTACACAAAGCAAATAGTGGAGAAGAGGGGCTGCATTTTGCAATGGCACTTGCTTCTTGAAAGGCTTAAGGAGCACAAGTGAAATACATGAGAGGACTCCAGCTCCTCCTCCAAGCCCTGATCCTGTCACTTGTGCAAAAAATGCCTCAGTGAGGATAATGAGTTGTGTATTTCTTATGTGAAAACAAGTAGATTATTGTATGGCATTTTGTCTAATTACTAGTTCCCACCATTGTAATGCTCTACTGATTCATCATCCAGCTACCGATATTATCATGACTGACATTTGGTTAGAGCCAGTTTGCAGGTATGGACAGGGATTTGTGCATCCGCATTTGTTTGGAAACATTAGACCTTTAATATTGTCTAAATTGGCTTCAGGCTGTGCAACTAAAACTTATATAAAGTACATTAAAAAGCCAAGAATGAAGTATGAAAAAAAATGTAACGACAGATTAAGGTGTGTCCATACTTTATTTAATTTACTGCATTTTCTGTTATCCATCAGTGCCAGTGTTTTGCCCTTGGGATTTAAGTGCAACCTCTTCAACGTCTGTAAAACACATCATATAGTTACAGAGTCACATACTGTAGATGCTTGATTATTTATCAACTTTCTGCCACAGGAACTGGATGGCTCAGTGTGTTGGTAGTGAGTAAAGGAGCCTTTCACCTCTAAGATGACTGGTTCAAATCCAGGACTAGACAATGGGGCCAAAAGCCATTATCACCTGAGGACTGTTTCATGACTTCTGTGAAATGAGGTGTGGTGGTTTTAGTCCAGTTCCCAGTGGGCAGGCGCCACACCCCAAAACCCCACCACTAACTGGCATTAATTGACACCCTTGTTGGCAGTCTCTCTTGAGAGGTCAAGGATTGAATGGATATGGATTCTGAATGACCTTTTCACTAACATGGTGGTCCCTCCACGGTAGGGTTGAGGCACATTGACGGCGTAGTGTGGGGAAGCTTGCACTGTGATTGCCCCATGCTGTACCTGTCATGCGGATAAGCAGAGGACCTCAGGTTCCAGTGCTGTCAGTCTGGCACCTTTTATGAACCCTAAACATTCACACAGAAAGAAAACGTTATTTAAAACAATATCTATCTCACAGTGTTTGTTCACAATAATTGCAATGTGAGCGGAACTGAGAGCATGTGAGTATAGAAACAGAACAAGGTATAAAAGATTTAACTTTTTTTTCATTTGTTTCTTTAATTTAAGTAGGTCACTTTTCAGAAAAACTGAAAATATAATATTTAGACATGATTCTATAACACTGGTCATATTTTAAATATTGTCAGTTTTCTCCACACTTTTTCCTTAGTTGCATGGAAACACGACCCTTGTCCCTGGAGTTCAACTACTTCTACATCCCTTTGTAATGTAATTTGTTTTTTGATTTGTGTGCCCATCTCAAGGTGCCCTCCCAGTGGTTACTACCCAGCCCAGTACCCTGACATCACTGGGACTTGGTTTCCCTCTTACTTGGGCATGATCAGGAAGTCATTTGTTCCTCTTTATAAGGAACATCAAAAGGGGAGGGACAGCTATTAAAGCCCAAGCCGGAGTATACCCATTATCCTGCTGTACTGTTTTCTTTCCCACTTTGTTAACTTGTATGTATGGATCAGCTCCACACAGATGCCAGCTTGT
This sequence comes from Neoceratodus forsteri, assembly GCA_016271365.2. Classification (NCBI taxonomy): domain Eukaryota; kingdom Metazoa; phylum Chordata; order Ceratodontiformes; family Ceratodontidae; genus Neoceratodus; species Neoceratodus forsteri. The sequence continues at coordinate 35,092,447 of JADMNL010000033.1, forward strand.
GAGGAATGTCATGCACATGTGCACATGCTACTGCAGACACAGCTCCCCAGGGAAGTGTGACCGCACCATCATTAGAGTCACAACTCGAACAGATGGGGAAAATGAAGGTAGCAAAATACACCATACTTTTGCATAATGCAGCTTTTGGAAACACTGAAACATAAAATTTGTTGGCAGAAAGGACTGCTAGCGCTTGGTCCTCCCACACAGGTGAATCAGTAAATAATCATATTTTTCAAGGTCAGTCATGACAGATCATTGTTAATCATAAAATGTTATCATATGATCATCGACAGAGATTGTGATGTGAGATCATCTAGATCATCATTTAATCAAGCATGTAACTTTCAAATCACCAACTGATGATTACTGATTATTTTTGTAAGCTTAAATCAGCGTGATGGTGTTTGATGATGTGCAGGTGATCAAGTGATGATTGTTGATGATCACTGATGACTGTATTCTGCATTATAAGCCTGTAAGTCAAATGAGTAATACTCATCAAAATGTGTTGTTCCTAATATGAAAATATAAATGTCAAATATCTGCAAAACAAATTAATTATAGTGCAGATCATGTGAAATCAAGTTTAAATCCCTTTAGGAAGAGGAAATGCAATGTTAGATATAGTATACTCATTTACATAATGAATTTGCATATTTCAAAATCACAGTTTATGAACCAAAGCAATGGTAATTTCTATTTTGAAATAATTTTGCTTTGACAGTAGTTTTTGCCAACTGTTGCAAAAGATTTTGAGCAGAAACCAGCCACTGTAGAAACTCACCACAACCATAAAAGGAGTCTTTAAAAGGATATATATAAACCAATTAGAGCCTTTATCATACCAATAAGCAATGAGGTATCAGTGAAGTACAACTAAAAGCAACCTGTTTGTATAGAACATGTATCATAATTGATATCAGTAAAGATGTCTAAATAGAAAACACAATAGATTCCAAAAGTATGGAAAGAAAATAAGCTAATTTTAAATGTTATTACACTATTCTTGTCAATGGAAATCATGAAAATCATGATGATATACGATCATCATACATCACAGTCACAATTTCCATAACATAATGGATTTTGATTACGGCCATTTAACATTCATTTTAATCATTGTTAGTCATGATCACAGTGATAGTTTTTGAAGCTTGAACAGGATCTTTAAACATAATTGATAATGAATATTAAGATACATCATTATACTAACATAGTAACAAACTAGACGCCAGCAGAGTAGACCTTATGGTCTGTCGAGTCTGCTTATGCTTCAGAACCCTGGGTGGGTACTGAAGCCATCCCCCTATCTCCTTTCCCTGTTTCTCTTTCCCACCATCTCAGTCCCCCAGGGTAAGCTGACCCCTGTTTCCTCTCTTACCTATTCCTGTCCCACCCTCTCTTGAAACCTTCCACCGTAGAAGTCAGTACCAGTTCTCTCGGGCAGTGCATTCCATAGTTCTACCACTATCTCAGTAAAATACTTCTTCCTCCTTCATCCTCCCCCTCATCCTTCTACCTTTGAGCTTCCAACTATGTCCTCTGGTTATTCCACCCTCCTTCAGCCTAAAATCCTATCTCAATTTACCCTATTAATTCCCTTGAGGTACTTGAAGACCTCAATCATGTTCCCCAATCCCTCCTCTCCTCCAGCGACAACAGGTCAAGCTCCTCTAGACTCTCCTCATACGTCAACTCCTCCAGGCCCCAGATCATTTTGGTTGCTCTCCTCTGAACTCTTTCCAGGAGCTAGATGTCCCTACTTAAGTGACCTCCAGTACTGCACACAGTACTCAAGGTGTGGTCTAACTAGGCTATTGTACAGCGGCAGAATCACTTCCCTGCTTCTTGAGATTATCCCCTTGTGATGCAGCCCAGCATCCTGTTTGCCTTGACTGCAGCTCTCCTGCACTGCTCTGAATTGCTCATGCTAACATCCAAGAGGACTCCCAGGTCTTTCTCCCCTGCCATAGCCTCCAACTCATCCTCCTAGGGTTGTACCCATGTTTGGGGTTACCCCACCCAAGGTATAACACTTACACATGGAGGAGTTAAAATTTAATTTTCAGGTGCAAGCCCACCTATCGAGAGATCCAAGTTCCCCTGCAGGGCCAACCCTCTCCTCCCCTCCACCACTGCCCCAGCTTAGAGTCATCTGCAAAGGGACTCATTTCATAGCCAATATCTTCCCTAATATCGGAGATGTAGGCATTAAACAAGAGCGTCCCAAAACCAAGCCCTGTGGAACCCGACAATGACCCCCTAGAGATGAGACCTCCTACCTACCACTACCCACTGAGTGTGCCCAGCAAGCCAGTTACCTATCCATCTGACCATCAGTGGTCCTGTTCCCATCCCCTCAATTTCTTCAGTAGACCATTGTGGGACCGAGTCAAGTGCCTTGCTGAAGTCCAAGAACAGTACATTCACTGGCCTCCCCTGTCAAGTTCCTTTGTTACCCAGTCATAGAACTCCATAAGGTTAGTTTGACATGATCTATCTGGCACAAAACCATGCTGACAACTATCCAGATATCCCATCTCCTACAAGAACCTCCCAATCATTCCTTGAGTATATTTTCCATCAATGTCCCCACCACTGACATCAAACTGATGGGTCTATAGTTTTTCACCACCTCCCTCAATCCCCCTTTATGGATGGGCACATGTGTTATCCTCCAATCCCTGGGCACCCACCCGGTCTCTAATGACATGTTAAAGAGATCCTTCAGAGTGCAACCAGAACACATGTCAACTCCCACTGAGCTCTGGGATGTATGCCATCCAGCCCGGAGATTTGTCCTTTTAGGGATTTAAGAGCTTCCCACACCTGGCCAATGTGGATAGCATTATCAGTTCCCCACCCTTAACAGAGCCATCCTGATGTGATACCCTGGGAAATGTCTCCCAACATCTTGTTCTTTATCAGGTGCTCCAGCAATCCTGCCTGCTTCCCCGTCCAAATCCTCTAGCTCCCACTTTGTAAGTTTCTCAGCCCCTCCCTAGTGAACACCAAGGAAAAGTATTCATTCAATACCTCTGCATGTTCCCTAGCACCTTCCACCCACCCTCCATTTGTCCTCAATCTGCCGAGCTGGCCCTTGATCTTTCTCCACTCCCCAATATACCTAATGAACCCCTTTTCCCCACCCTGAATCCCCTGGGCAAGCCATCGCTTCTTACTGGCTTTTGCCCTTCACCACCCTGGTGATTTGCCTGGCTGCAAGGTGGTAATTTTCCCTATCCCTCCCCCATTGCTTTTTTGTATCCTCTGTAGGTAACCCTCTTCTCCCTGACTGCCTCATGAACCTCCCTGGACCACCAGCATGGTTTACAAGACCTGCCCCACCTTGTGCTTCATCCTTGCACAGGTCCTGATGGCCTCCTGTAGTCCCCATTTTATGACTTCCCACCTACTACATCTGTCCTTGGTGTAATCTCCTCAAATGCTCCTTGAGAATCTCACCCATGCCCCTAAAGTCTGCCCCTAAAATCAACAGTCATTGTCCTGGAACCTCCCCTCACACCCAAATTTAGCTCAAACCAGACCATGTCATGGTCACTTCCTGCCAGGTGATCCTCCACCACCAGGTCCCATACCAGATCCCCATCCGCAAGAACCATGTCCAGGACATGACCCTTCCTCGGTGGCTCCAACATCTACTGAGTGAGGAACACATCCTGAAAGCCAGCCAGTAGCCTCTGCTCCTTGGTCACCATGGATGTCACAGTTCCTCAGTCACTAGCTGGCATATTTAGGTCCCCATCAACACCACTCTTTCCCCATCCGGTCCACACTGGCCCATAATGCTATCAGCAGACAATCCTCCAGATCCTCCACCAGATCTCGGGGCCTATATACCATTCTCTTCTTGATCTTTCCTCCCACGGGGGTTTGCAAAGTGACCCATAAGGCCTCCACATTTCCCTTTGCTTCCTCTGCCCTAATAATCACTATGTCATCCCTAATGAACATAGCTACTCCTCCCCATTCCTCCTTACTATCTTTCCTAAGCATTGTGTACCTGCTCACATTAAGTTCCCATCCATGGTTAGGGGTGGCCCAATTTTCAGTGACCACTGCTACATCTACCCCTCCTTCAACCAGCATGGCCTGGAACTCTGACATCTTGTTCCCCAGGCTCCTGGCATTTGTTAACATCACCCCAACCCTTTTCCTACCCATATTTGCCATGCCCATCCTGATCCTTTTATATGTCCTCTCCATCCTCCCCAGTGGCACCTTTCTCCCCATGGCATTTGTCTGACCCCCTCAGGGACTGAAGGCCAGGCTGACCCATGAACTGCATGGCCAGCTCAACACCCCATTTCTTCTCCCTCTTTACAAGTTTAAACCTCCACATAGCCTGAATGAGATCTGCCATACCTTGTTTTAGGACTTCCCTCCCTATCAGATTTAGGTGAAGCCTATCCTTGGCATATAGTCCTTATCATTCCAAACTTCCTCCCAGTCCCCCAACACCCCATTTCCCCATTCTTTCCCCACTGCCTAATCCAGTCATTTACCTCCGTGATCTTCATTTTGTTCTCCATGGTGGCCCTTGGTACTGGCAATATTTCCAAGAAGGTAACCATGCATCCATTATCTGGCATACTCTGGCCATTTCCCAGAACCGTGCCTGGATTTCCAGTACACTATTTCCTCTATATCATTTGTCCCCAGATGTACCAGAAAGTCTGGTGATCCTCCACTGTGTTTTGCCAGCTCATAAACCAGGAACTTTGCCCTATGCACCATCAAGACCAGAGATACCCACTACCTTAATGTGACTGGATTTCCTCTCCCTACCCCCTTCTAATGAATACCCCAATCATGGAGACCACCAGCAGGAGTACCTTAGTGTCCCTTCCATCTTTTGTTTACCTCTTTTTGTGCTCCTGACCCCCTTTTCCTCTTTCTATTTTCCATGGTGTCTTCCAGCTTCCCCATGAGAGAACCCTTATCTCCCTCCCTTCTTGATGCCCATTTTATACCAAGTTCCTCAGATTCCCCTGTTTAGGCTACTTTTGTTCCCTATCCCATCCTCACCTGCCACACTGACCACGGTCATATCCTCATTAGTCTTACCATCCTCCTCTGCAATCTTATGCACCCCTTTTGCTCCCCTGTGGGTCCCCTTACCTAGAGACCCCTCCAGATGGTCCCCACCTAGTCCATCTCCGCACATCCTAACTGGCTTCTGGTGACCCTCTCACCTCCCTGACCATTTGTTAATATTCCTCTCTGTCTATGACATACAAGCTTGAAGCCCTCTACTGTTTCACCTCCACCAATTCCCTGGCAGTCTGTTCCAGGCATCCACCACTCTTTTCAGTGAAATAACACTTCCTCACATCCCTCTTTAACACCCTCCCTGCCATCACATGCCTGCTTGTTCTGGTGCTCTTTCTCATTTCAAGAGACCTCCTCCTACACCTGTTCACCACTGTTAGGTACTTGTATGTCCCCATAATGTCCCCTCTCTCTCTCTCTCTGTCTGTCAGGGTGTACATCTCAAGATCCTTAGTATCTTCTCATAGGGCTTTTGGTGCATCCAGCTGCATGATTTTTAGTTGCCCTCTTCTGGAATGTCTCACCCTGTGTATCTCCCTTGTGAGGCATGTTCTTCCAGAACTGGGCACAATACTCTAGGTGGAATCTCACCAGTGAACACTAAAATGGCAACACCACTTCCTTTTCCTGCTGGAGATACCTCCCCTATGCATCTCGGCATCCCATTAACCCTACCCACAGCTTTGTCACACTGCCCTGTCACTTGGAGGTCAGAGAAACATAGAAACATAGTAGTTGATGACAGATAAGGACCACCAGGTCCATCCAGTCTGTCTATTTCTTTTTGTACCTTATGAATGTGCCATCAGCCTTGCTCTGTCAATGGCTTATCTATTCATACTCATCTGTATTGCTCCCTTATGCCTATTTGAAGCCCTGCACTGTATTCATATCCACCACTTCCTGAGGTAGGCCATTCCATGCATCCACCACTCTTTCTGTGAAAAAGAACTTCCTCACATTACCCTTAATCAGCCTCTATCTAATCTCATGCTGTGTCCTCTTGTCCTGCTGTTTTTCTTATCAGAGGAAATGGAGTTAGCTCTCAATGCAGGTACCTTGACAAAGCAAACTCATGGGCAGAATTGTTAAGCAAGAACTGAGCACCTTTAAAATCCATCTGAAAAGCATAAGATAAGAACATGCCCTACAAAAGTGAAACTGCAAGCAAGAATCTGTAAACTATTGTGGATTGTAAATGGCCGTCATATGGAAGAGGCCCTGAAAGCATATGCCAAATTTAGATGAAACAACTGTTCTGTAAGCAGCTGTATTTATTAGTCACCATATCATTTTTAATAGCATCAATTGTTTTGGCAAAACATCAAGATACCGATTTTATGGTTCCATAGGTGGAGCCCTGCAGATGTTTTGCTAGGAGAGTGAAAAGGGCTCTGTAAGCATGTGACGGATACCTCAGCTTTGTGCTTACACAGTGCTGTGGCCCTGTGTCCACAATGCTACTGTCAGTGCTGGTGGGTTAGTTCTCCATCACCATCCCTCTGTAGTCCCCACAGGGGCACTATTTTGTTTCTATCCATCACTTCTATTCTTGTGGGCAAAACAAAGATCCCACTGTGTCCAGGATGACAGCTGTGAGCTCATTGCTCATGTATGAATATGACACATGCACACTTCTGTCTCAGCGACCATCCTAGGCACTGTGGGCTCTTTCTCACACTTTCACAGTGATTATCAGTCACTGCGCATGAGTGAGTACCGCAGCAAGGCGTCATCAGCTGCAGTGGTAGCTCCGAGTACTTTTCACTCAGACTCACTGCTCTGAAGCAGCCATGTTGGTTCTAGCCAGAGTTTGTTCTTTTTTTCTTTCATTCCAAAAGAGACTGTATGGGGTTTTGAAGTTTTTAAAGATTCTCTCTACTGTGTGTAACCACCCAGCCCCTGGGTTACTAGAATCCCATTAGTATCAGTATCAGGAAGGTAGAAAAGGTAACTAGTAAGGAGCTCAATTAGGGCCTCTTACATAATGACATCATTGTTTTCTCAGCTAGCCTGAGTGGGAATGATTATGTCATTTAGAACTCTCACAGCAGCATAACCATTTTTGTGAGTCAGCTGATCAGGGGAAGATTAGAATGTTTAGTAAAGTCTGAGTTTGGAAGTTAAAGTGGCAGGAGGTCTGCCAGGTGGGACTCTGTCCCTGAGAGTCCTGTGTTTCTCACCCTAGTTTGGATTATATCTCCAGCTCCCAGTGAAGTGGTGTAGACCTTCTTCAGTAGAATTCCTTGATTTTCACTCCAGCAGAAGTGAGAGGGACTGCTAGTTCAGTGGATCCAAGGGCAATCCCCTGAAGGTCTTAGTCTGTATACAGCAGCCTTTGAGAAGGATTTTGTGTGAGATTCTGACATGCTACCACAGAAAGGGTGCTTTCTGGGTTGTTTCTATGCCTAAAGGAAGTAGCAACTAATCTGTGAGTACAGAATGTGAGACAAGTTCTCAAGTTAGGAGGTTGTCTGAGGTGTGTGTCCCAATATAAGGCTAGATCACACCTGCCAGGGCCCCTGTTCACCAAGTGTGTTAATTTGTAGTAAGATTCAGAGTCTTTAGCAATTCAGTGGAGATTGAAGGCTTCTGTGGTGTAACCCTGAAGGAATGGCAGAGACTGTCAGTTGGGGCAAAGGGATAGATGAATGCCATCTGGAGTTTACAAGACAGGGCTAACTGGTTCGTTGAAGGCACCAGGTTTCCCTGGGCAAACGCCACGCCTCTGGAGTGTGGTTCAATTCACAAGTGTATACCCTTGGGTAATGGAAATGCTTGGGTGTGTGGTTCAATCCACGCACACACCATGGGACAGAAAGAAGAATTGTTTCTGTGGAAAACTGTACCACCTAGCAGAGTGCCTGGAAAAGGAATGAACTTGTTTTCCATGACTACCCAGTGGGGGTCCACTTGTGCTTTAGTGATATCTGTAAATAAAGCCATACTGCATATTACCAGCTGCTGCATTGGACAATCTGATAATTGTTTTGGCATGGAATTAATGGTGACCCCTCAGCAGTTAGGTCTAGCATATGCCTAGCATCCTCTCCCTGGACCTGGTTGTCTTTACAAAAGTTCATTTTGGTAATTGTACCCCACCCCTGCTCCTCTAGATAATGAGCCTAGTAGCCTTGCCTGCCACAGATAAAGTACTTGTCTTTACAGTGCTGCACTGTTTACCATCAAAACATGTGAGAACTCCATTCAGATACATCCACAGTATGAATCTGGTACAGTCCCACAGCTTACAGTGGGCTGTTTGTGTAGCAAGTGTCTGCTTGCTATAGGGCTGGACACTATAAGCAGAAAAAAAGAGCAGTTTCATTCACTCTCCCTGACAGCACACTAACTGAGAACAGAGAGCTGCCTGGTGTAGAGACCCCAGTCTTTCTTCTTGTCTGAGTACTTCCCAGTTCAGCATAAAGTCTGACCACTGCTCCATAGCTTGCTGTAGCATGAGCAGTGTCATCTGACATCCTTTGGTGTGACATGGATCTCTTCCGCATCTGTGGAAGAGCACTGTGATACATGTCACATAAACTGTAGTCACCAGTGGTCAGGCCAAAATAGATTCTGTGATTACACTGGTCAGCACATCAGTGCAGTGGTAGCACTAATGCACCACGACATCGAAGACCCTGGTTTGGGAACCAGCTGGGGTCATCGGGGCCAGCCGAGAGTAGATATCTGAGGTCATCCAAAGGATACTGTCCCCCTCCAACCATTTCTAGTACATGGGACTTATAGTGTGAGAGGGGAGGACACTGTTAGATGCTTGGCTGACACATGCGCATGCGCGCCTCACAGCCTGAACTCTGGTCCTTGTACCAGCATCTTCAGGGTGAGGATTCGGAACGCACAATGGCAACTTCACATATGAAAAATACAGACCCCACTGATGTGCAGTGTGATCCCTGAGAGGGGGCCAGAGCCCCGGATGGTCAGCATAGCCACCACCAGGCCCATGCCAGCAGTGGGCGAAAAATGTGCTCATAAAAAACACTGTCATTACTGTAATTAGTACTTTGAGACTGTGCTATTTCTGTTCAGATCTGCCCCAAAATAAATGGCAGCCTTAAGACAGTACATATGGTAAATTTTACTGAATTGCCAATGAAAGTGGCAAGAAGAAAACATGGTCCACCCTTATTTTTTTTACTTTATTTCCTCCAGTCACAGCCCATGGAACCTCCCTCTGTCATCCTGCCTGTATCCTGCCTGCCTGAGGTCCCCCTGTCACTGTGCTGCCCTCTCTCCCTCCCTGCAGCCAACACCCCAGTTTAACCCATCCGGGTGGGCCGCCTCTTGGGTGCTCTTCTAAGTAAGTCTCTGGCTGCAGGTTAGGGCCCTGAGGAGGAACTGGAAGGTCAGTTGAGGTGAACCCGCACAGGGCATGAGGACAGATGCTGCTGCCTGTCCCACAGAGCCGATGTTTTCCTTGTTCTGGTGGAGACCTCCCCTTGCATGGGCATGCTTGATGCAACAGTGCGAAGCAATCCTGCCTGCATCAGCCATGCAGGCCTATGCAGCCCACATACTGCAGTGCTCCCCATCTCCACCGGGAGTCACTGGTGCACTGGGCTATCCCTCCACCCTTACCCTGGGAGGAGAGATGCCCTGGTGGGTGTTCAATCATCGACCTGCCCCTGCCAACCCCCTTGTACCCAAGCTACTCGAACTCAGGTCACCGCATGACGTGACGTGGTGTCCAGCGCTCAGCCCTCAGTGTCACCAGGCTGGCCTGATCCACCCATATTAACTGACTGCCTGGGATAAGCACAGGTGGTTTTACATTCAACAAGTAACCTCAGCAGAAGAGATTTTAAAGCTTGTGGGTGGCGCCATCTTTATTAACGGATTCATCATTTACCAAAATGATGAAAATGCTGTTTTAAAATATCTGAGAGCTAAAATACACTGACATTGAATCTAAAGATGTTAGAAATGCACTTTGCTTAAAACTATATAATGACATTTTTTGAAACAATACTGCTTTTTTCAATGACTAAAGCTCTTGCCAAACAAAACTGCCAAACACCTGCCTCATTCAGGTGTCATCTTGGCAAGTACCAAAGGACTAGGAGGGATCTTTACCTTGGGGGCTTAGTGTTAATTAAAAGCGGTAGAGGTGTGTCCATAGACAGATCCATGAGAACTGGTACCATGAGCAGTATACAAGGAGGAGGTGGAATTCTGTAACATGGGGGGCAAAGAGGATGCCTGTGAGCACATTTTCACAGAAAGGTGATTGACAGGTGGCATAAGCAGCCAGAGGAAGTGGTACCGCCAAATCAATCTGCACCTTCAAGCAGGGATGGGACAGGCATGTGGGTTTAGTTACAAAATGAGGGTCAGTAACAAAGAGGGGATTGCCACTAGGGCAAGGCAGACTAGTTAAGTAGGGTGAGCAGACTGGATGGGCCATAGGCCTTTTTCTGTCGTCAGTGTCTATGCATCTATGTATGTAAATATCTCTGAGAACTGATAAAGCCATCACCTATGTTTAATCTGTTGCTGTTCGACCACATTGTTTTCCAGTGTCCACTGGCTGCACATACAGGGCCAGATATTCAAGGGTTGTGCCATGTGCAATAGGGTTGCACCTGCACAAGTCCAAACCTGCACCATTCTGCTATTCAGCAGGAGGCAGTTGCACCACTGAAACAGGCTGAGCAACAGCGAATGCAAATGAATGCATGCTCAACTGGAGGGGAGGAACCATGATGAACTGCACAGCCCGATATTCAGCCGGGCTGTGCAGAGTTGTACAGGCACAACCCTAACCTGCGCCTGCACAACTCGAGCCAAAAAAGGTTTAAGTCATACACCCACAGGTGAGCTGCTGCATTGCAGGGCACAACACAGCAGCTGCCACCTGTGACTGGTCCCCAACCCACCTTCGTGCCCCGCAGCCTGATCGTCAGCAGGCGACTGTAAATCCACCACCACCCCCACTGGCGGATCGCGGGCATGGTTTAACCCCAACCAGCCCGAGCGTGGGCAGTAGTGACAAAAAAACCCCCCTCCCCGACTATCTTCTGGTGGTCAGTGGACTAAAAGCCCGATCGCGAGCAGTGGTGGTAATAAACCCGCCCTCCTGAATTCATCCCTGGTGGTCAGTGGACTCAGCTGATCACAGGCAGCAATGTGTAATCATTTCTTCGAACTCATTTTCAGGAATGTCCAGTGGCACATCCCGATGAAATGCCTGCTAGCTGAACCACCCCCCCGCCCGAGGGGGGCTAGTTCAATCCTATACATTCTTGCATTGGGATGCCACTGGACCACCAGGGATGAGTTCGGGGGTTATTACACTCACGCCTCGCAATCGGCTTTTGGTCCATTGGACCACCAGGGATGAATTCGAAGGGGTGGTTTTACACAGTACTGCTCCACGATTGGGCTTTTCGGTCCACTGGACCACCAGGATATGTTCGGGGTGGGGAGCTACATTGCTGCCCGTGATCGAGCTGGTGGAGGGTTATACTATGCCGCGATCGGCCAGTGGGGGTGGTGGTGGGGATTGTACACCATTTCACCCACGATCAGGCTGCAGGGCGCCAGTCCTCGATGGCTGCCTGGCAGGGTGCCAGGCGCAAGTCCTCGGGATCACACACACTTGCATGCTAATGGCATGCAAATGGGGCTAATCAGATGCAAATGGCCCCCGCACCTTGCATGAATTGCGGCCCATTTGCATGTGTCACTATTTGAATATGGGATTTTGCACATGGCAATGGTACTTGCGCCACTGCAAGTTGAATGCTCCACTCGACAACTTGCAGTGGTGCAAGTTCCACTGTACCATGCACAGTGGCTTGTGGTTAGGTGATATTCAAAGGAGTTGCTCAAGGGCCAACTCTTTGAATATCACTCTGACACACTCAGCGCAACTATTTTGTGCAGCGCAAGGGGCTTGGCGCCACAAAATAGCGCAGTTTGAATATCCGCCCACAGTATGCAATTGCATACAGTCTCATACCAGTTTTAAACTTAGACTGTGATCCCATTGGCTGCCATTATGAACCGCTAGAAACCAGCGAAGACGGGACCGCTCACATAATCCGGTCTAGGGTGCCCCTGAAACAGGCATTGTGTCTCATGGCTGTAGGCCTGACCCAGTTATCAAAGCAAAACAATCCCGGCCTCCCCAAAGCCCCCAAAAACTACTGGCACCAACAAAGTGTACTAAGGTGGAGATGCAAGTTGGCTTCTGTGTAATTTTACATTCTGTTTCTGCAAAATTCCATTGGAAGTGGATTTCCCAAGTGTCAAAAGCAGAATCTTACGTATTTGAAACTGTAGATCAGAATTCATTTTCTACAAACCACAGCATAATATTCTACAGATTACAAAATATGGTGAATATTATCCAGCCATTTACATACCGTAGGTATGGTTTTTGAATTCTGTGGAATTAAAAAAATTCCAAAAGAATTTCAGAAATGTAACAGGCATTCTGCAAAACCTGGCAACTCTATTGCTCCAGTTGGCTCTGATGTTATGTACCATGATTTTGTTTATCGATCAAGATCCTTTGGAAAGTTTGGTATCTATTTTATTGATCCTAACTCTTCCTAAGTCTACAATGCTATTTTTAATCCAAATGTGGCACACAACTTTTTGGGGAAAATACATTAAAACATTTATAGAACACTCTGATTTTAATAGAACTAGAAAATGTTACCACTGAATAAAACTGGAAGATGCCAGGAATCATTTATATTAAAAAGTTGTAGGGTCATTTTTTTTACCCAATGTTGTTGCACTGCTGCTTTAAAAGCTGCGACACCTCTTGGAGAACTTGTTAAAATATCATATTTGGACATGCTTCAGCTTGTAATTCACATATCTTCTTTAGATTTGTGATCCCTTCATTTATTAATGAGGACATTTGCATGAAAACATGGGGTGGGATGTTCAGAACTGCACCTGGCAGGGGCGCAAGCTGGGCGCAGCGCAACTGGGATCACGCCAGGCGTGGACTGGGTGATATTCAACGATGCTGCGCCATGGCTCAGCACCATTGACTATGGCACACTGGACACCCACATTGTGCATGGCACAGTGTAACCGCGCCCAGCACAAGTGGCCAGAGAGGAGCAGGGATGCGCCAGCTATGCCATTGCGCTAGGCGCAGCAACCGCAATATTCAGCAGTGGATATGCAAATGGAGCCATATCAGAGTGTAAGGTAAATGGAGCCATTTGCATGTCATTATGGCTCCATTTGCATGCAGGTGCACTGATCCCCAGTGACACGCGCCTGGCGCCTGCCAGACCGTAGCCATCGGGGACTGACACCTCTTGCCCCTCACTGGCAACGGTGCTCCAATGCCTGATCGCAGGCTGTAATATTAAATAAACACCCTGGTGGTCCAGTGGATCTATCCCCTGCCTGATCATGGGCTGTAATATTAAATAAACTCTTAGTGGTCCAATGAACCCATCTTCCTGCCCAATCACGGGCTGTAACAATAACTAAGATCCCTGGTGGTCCAGTGGACCTATGGGCATCAGTCATACTATGCGCTGTCAGTCAGCAAGCGGCTGGGCAGCTTGCGGGTGGAGAGCTGCTGCCTACTGCTGACTGCGGGGACGGGTGGCGGAATGGGTGGGTGGATTGGGAGGGGTATGGGTACTGCTGGACCACCAGGGATTTTCGTATTGTTACAGCCTGTGATCAGGTAGGGAGATAGGTCCACTGGACCACCAGGGATTTAAGTTATTGTTACAGCCCTCAATCGGCAGGGAGATGGGTCCACTGGACCACCAGGGATTCTATTATTTAAGACAGCACACATCAGGCGTGGGGGCGCGATGCTACGGACCCTGGCTCTGGAGCTCAGGTGGCCACACAGCTGGCAGCTGCTGTGTTGCGCCCTGCATTATGGTGGCTCACCTGTGGGTGGCCAGCTTGTTGCTCCTTTTCTTTCAGCTCAACTGTATGCGGCGCAAGTAGGGGTTGCACCTCCATCTGCTCAGCACATCCGGGCTGAATATCAGGTGTGCAGAATATACATAAATCGTCCCCTTACTTGCGCCGCATACATTACAATTGCGCCCCAGCGCATCGGGATATGTGCAGTGCATGATCCCTTATGAATATCGCAGACCGCACATCAATGGGTTGCGCAGGTGCAAATATTAAACTTCTTAGAGTTACGAGCGCGAGAAACCGCACAATGCACACCCATAACAGTCTTTTGTTTTGAATTTTCACTAAATTTGCAACATAGGCCTTTTGAGAGCCCACCTGATGAACAGTAACACTGTCATTTCGCTACTCAATCCTGAAATGTGATTCCATGCAGTGACCACAAAATCACCTTTTGGACCAAATAACGACATGACAGTGACTGAATTCATGAGGAGGGGTCCCAAGAACCCCAGGTTGAAAATTTTGTGCCACAATCATAGAAATGGCCAAGATACCCACCTAAGTTGAAAAAAAACATTTATGCCATTATACAGCTTACCAGCATTTCTTCAGTTTGCGGTCAGCTTTGAAGAGTGTAGACGTGTTCCCAGTCCACGAAAATTGACAAGCCGGGCTCAGGAGATAAATATGGAGGAGGGGTGTGGGGATGGGTGCACAGAGGGTGGTGCGGTTGGGGGAAGGGGGCACCAGACACAACAAGGGATCGCTTTACTTTTCCGTAAAAAGAAACACATCACAAGAAGGTTTTCTTTTTACAGTTAGATTTGGTATGTTGGGGTGGCTCCCAGCGTACACCTACATGTTTCTTTGGTGGGCTGAGCTGACAGGGATTGGGCCCCATCAGCAAAAAAAAAAAAGGGATCTGTGTTGGTGGGAGACATGATGTTGAGGGGATTGGGCACCCCATTGGCAAACAAGATCGCCCATCGGCAAATGAACTGGGAAGGGCATGCCAACAGGGGAATTGGGCACCCCATCAGCTTTCATGGGGACTCTGAGGTGGACGGCGACAGCCACTGCCATGTTACTGGAAATATTACACCAGGGCAAGGTACCACCGCCAAAGACGGTAGCTCCTTCACTGCAGTGGCGATTTCATTTCAAGTTGGTGGCACGCTTGCCGAACTAGTATCAGCAGCAGTGTGCCACTGCACTGGGAAAGGGGTCAAGCCTCTAAATGCAGTGGGGGCATTGGCATACAGTGCTACACCTCAAAACCCTGCTTCTCTCCCTAAGCTGTCACATAATGTTTCTTGCACATGCGAGCAAGCAAACATAAAATGAATACACACACACTGCAGTCAGTGGCCACTATGCATTATGAAGACTGCCTACACACCATGGATCTGAGGTGTGTAGGCAACTCTAAGTTAACATGTTGTGCACCATGGGTCCCGTGGACCTCTGAAAGAATTCATAGAAGGAATGTGCACCACTTCTGCATTCAGTCCCCTGCCATTTATGCAGTCACATGTGCAGATGGTCCAGGCAGTACCAAGGGTGTGCCCACTCCCTCGCCATTCACAAAGGTGGGGAGTGCTGGGCAAGAGATGCAAAAGATATGGCAGAAGTGACCTTGCTGTATTTATTGTGTGCCCCCAGATCACACCCTGGCTGCAGGACCACAATCCTCATTAAATAAAATGGCTGAGTTGAAATAGTAAACTTTCAAGTGCCTTACATTCCAGAGCAGTTGAGTCCCTTTTGCTTTTGTTTTTATTCAAAAACATTTACGGGGAGATTCACAAAGAATTGTGCTTCGGCACATCTTAGTTGCACTGGCACAAATGAGATGTGTTGAGCCCGAACATTGGTATTCACAGAAGATGCACCAAGATGCTCCCAGCGCATCTCCTCTGTAAATACCAAAGTTATGCCTAACCTGAGATGCACCAGTGCATCTCCCTGTTCAGGCTGGGAAACAAATAGGCCAGTGCATTCTCAGATGTGCTTCCTCATGTTTGGTATTCACAGCTTGACACATGCAAATGGGACCATTAGGCATGCAAGGCACAGTGGGCCATTTGCATATCATTATGGCTCATTTGCATGAACCTTGCAGGAATTCACCCAGCAGAATGTGCTGGGCAGCCTGCAAGGGCTATGAGAAGAAACAAAGAACACTAACCCTGGTAGTTTAGTGGAAGTCCCTTCCCGCCCATATCCCCATAATGAAAGATTCAGTCCAAAATTCCTGGTAGTTTGGAGATGGGGTACTGCCCATATGTACTCACCTTTCTGGGTTGCTGGAACAGGTTACTGGACTCCAGAGAGAACTGGAAAGGGTAAAGAGGACATTCTTCCCCACCCAGGGGCCACCAAGTCTGCTGCAGCTCCCAGAGGAGGCCTAGGTATAGGCAGAGTGGATGGACCTGTGTGGGTTCCAGGAGAGTAGGGGTGGAGGGAAGTGTGAGGTTTCTCCACCTATACCACTGCAAAATTCCTTCACCATACTGACAGAGGTTGCAGCCAAGAGGCGGTACCCATCGCAGTTGGAAGAGAAGAGGTGGGCGTCATCAGAAGTGGAGGCCAGAAGAAAGGAAGGAGGAAAAGGCCCCCAACCAAAGAGGAAGCAGCTGCTGGTGGGGACTCTATTGTGAGGGATAGACTTGGGTACTGGACAGGAGGATAGGAGGTGGCATGCCTATGTGGTGCTTTGTCTTGTAGGGGAGGAGCACATCCAGATTATTGCTAAGGAAGCTGGAGCTGGGATGTAGCTAGACATAATTATCTATTTGTGGATGAATGATCTAGTAAGAGATCAGGTAGGAGTAGTGAAAGGTAACTTCTGGGATCTGGGAGGGACCCCAAGCAGGTGGCATGCACAGTGGCTTTTTCTGAGGTGTTATCTGTGTATGGCCAGAGAGAAACAAGCATAATGCATACCAGGGCATTCAACGACTGAATGAAAACTTGGTGCATGGAAGAGGTCTTTGCCTACATCAGGGACTGGGGACCAGCCTGTGAGAATATGGGCCTCTATAAGGAGACAGCATGCATCCATCCAGGGCACTAGGTTCAAAGAGCACCAACAACAACAGTGCTCTCAATAAAAGTGCAGTAACAATGGGCCCTCAGTAACAGTGCCAACTAAGAATGCCACAAGATGCAGTAGCGCTAGTGGTAGCAGTCCAGAAACACAGGAGGACTGCTACCATGGCCAGTGAACAAAGTGGTAACTTGTGTTTTATAGACTTTATATAACCAACTCGGGGGCAGATCTTGGGGTAAAGGAGAAACTCAGGGGTGGGGGATCTGTGGACAGCAGTTACGAAAAAAGAAATACACTTTGGGTCAGTGGAAAAATGTAAATGCATGTGTTGGGAGACCAGGAACAGAACCCTGCTCTCTTGCTCTGTGCAGCCCAAGCTTCTGTTTTAACCCACTCCACCACAGGAGCAGCTCTGCCAGCTGGGGCTCTTTTCTGTTACTTGTACACCCTCAACAGTTCCTGAATAGTTACAGGGGTAGTGGTAGTTGCAAACACTATTCTACCGCTGTAGCTATTCAGTCATTATCTTGGTCCTGACTGTGGTGTTTAGAAGGTTCTGTTCAGAATGTACTATTCTAACTGGTTACCCATCCGGCAATGGGACTACAGTCCTTGGTGGGAGGTTTAAATGCTACTTAGATGAGCGTTTAAACTATCCAGGGAGGAGGCAGTAAATCCAAGGGCTGAAATAATTCCCCCGATGATGGAGTGTCAGAGGGAGGGGAAAACCCCTTAGGGCAGGAGTACAGAAAGGTAGGGACAGGGACAAGCCAGAAGAAAAGAGGGTCTAACTCACGTAGGCAAAGGTAGAGGATTGAAGGAGACAAGGGATGGTAAAAGTTAAAAGGGAAGAGGGTGAGTCAGAGGGCTTCAGGGAACAACACAGGAAGGAATAGGAGGGAGAATAAGAGCAGCAGGCAGGGGAAAGGAAGGTGTTTAGAGCCATGTGTATCAAGTGTTATAAATGATTTTGTTAAAAACAAACATCAAAGATCAGTTCATCACATTATTTCTGCAATAACTTTTCTTATAAAACAAATGGAATATTTATGTACTCTTGCGGACTACTTTTCAGTGTGGCAGGATATAAATTAATTTCACCACATGAGGAAGCAGGTTTGCTCTTGAAACTCCAAGGTTGCAGACAGGGAGGGTCACTCTGCTAGTTTTTTTCATTTTGAACTGTTGTGCATGTATTTTCATGACCTGTATACAGCAGCAGCACTTTTGTCAATGCCTAACATTTGCCAATAAATCTTCACTTTGATTATATCGATGGCTAGAGTGCTCAGTTTCTGTCTACTGTTTTCTTCTCCTACCAATGTAGCAACTGCCAAGATTTATACTGTAGTTACTGTGTAACTACATTGCTAGTTAGTAACAGTTACATGCAACAAAAGTGTAACTACAGTGTAATTACCATTGTTGCATGTAACTAATGATTACCTACACAGAAGTTAAATTGCAACTGACATTTAAAATAAAGTGTGACTGCAGCATTCAATATTATTAGAAATATTGAGCACCCTGAAACTTTCCTTTCTTCCAAGAATGAAACGGTGTACCCAGTAATGATATGCACCACAAGGAACTGATCCACCCAGAATATGCATTTTAAATGGATTTATCTAGCTGGATTAGTTATCAAATGTATAGAACCATTTTACAAGGGTCAGCTGAGAACAGGATTGGCTGGTCCCTAAGGTGAGTTGTTAAAAGCAGGAACTCAGTCACAGAGCAGGTCTGGCCCTGCTCCAGGAATCTTGGAATGCAGCCTTCCCTCTAGCTAAACTACTTTCACAGCCAACTTTATTTTAGGGACTTTACCTAACAGCACTTGTCTTCCTTCACCTGTGAAGTACACCACAAGTGCTTGAATCTCCCTATTTTGCTGAGATTGGATGCTCTATAGGTGACTGTTTTGGGGTGCTGCCTATGCCCCCAAGCTGTTGAGTATTATATTCCATTACCACCTGACCCTCCCTTAGTAACAATGAGATTACAGGCAATCCCTTACTGCAGGATATCCCATAGCAAACAAGAAATTGCAAGCAATCACTAATTGTGGAGTTCAGTTTTGTAACTACAGAATTATAAGCAATCTCCTATAGTGGCACTGCACACCTTTGAGCGCCGGCAGTTGTGTGCTCATCACTAGGGCACCAAATCCACAAGTCATCACCCCCTCCTGAGGTCCACCCCCAGAGTTAGAAGCAAAGCCCTCCTCAAGGGGGGCAGAGGGTATAGCTCGATCAACGATTTGTGGATTGGATGCCTAATAGTGGCATTCACCTAAATAGCAATGCCAGTACAAGAATTGGCTAGATCCAAACAAAGGCAGTTTGCTACGTGTCTGCACAACATATTTACATCTGTACCTCACCAATGCAAAACATCATGGGAAGCATATGCAATCGCTATGAAGGAACCAATGCTGGCTCAGTTTTAAGGAAGATGGAATGTTACCAAAAGGCCACACAAACAATCTGTAAAGGCTGAAAAGGTGCAAGAGACATGTGTCTAGTCCCTGACAGGTCTTACCAGTGTACCACATATGTAACCCAGTCCAGGGGAGGGAACCAACCACACAGTCTAGGTGGTTTGGGTCATGGTAAGCCCTAAGGAGGAGAGCAATCAAAAGACAAAAATCTCAGTGCAAACACTCTGAAGCAAGGGTTACAATATAAGGGCAATGGCAACAAAGTCAAGCTTCAAAGAAATACAAACTTACACATACCTCACCAACGAAGAGCAACATGGAATCATATGCAAATCGCCATGAAGGAATCATGGTTTGCTCAGCTTTAAGCAGGACTGAATGGTGTCAACAGGCTTCACATGCAGTCTGAAAAGGTTGAACAATATTAGACACAGATATGTGCTTTGATCCCACCTGGACTCACTAGTATGCCATGTCTGTATCCCAGACCAGGGAGCAGCAGAACTGGTCTTGGCGAGTCCAGGCCAAGAAAACAATCCAAAAGACATGAATTTCAATGTAAAATCATGAAAACAAGGGTTACTATGGAGGGTGGGGCTGTAGCCAGTAATTCTAAACTTGTACTCAAGAATTGACAAACTGTTGCCCCTCCATAAACACAAACCAAAAGATGTGCTCCCTCATCACACAAACATTGCCTGACCCCCTTCAGTCAACTATAGGTAGTACATTAATGATCATAATAGATTCAAAACATTGTATGTTATTTAACACACATACTACCAGTCAGACAGATGGCTGGCTTTTAGTTACAATGTTTAGGTACATTGTGATAAGCCTCTGTACTACATCAAGATAGCCAGTCATGCAGAAGTCCATTCACACCAGCAATAATGCATACACACCGATCAGGTCACTCATACAAAATCATGGCTTCTAAGTTTAGCACCCACACATCTTCCAAAGATCATTCACAAACTCACACAAAGTACCCAAGGAGGGGAGGCTCTGTTTGTGTTTGTTGCCCTACACTGAGGCTCATGTTGCCCCTAGATTTTCCAGATTTGAATGTACTCATAGAGTACACTGAGCATGCCTGCCAACACCCATGGAAGGGTACTGGCAATAAAATCAAGTTTCAGCCGCCCGTCCGGCACAACAGTTGGATTTCCATCCTCGATGCTAGCGACCGGTTCAGGAATGAACCGGGTCACTAGGGTCAGTCAGGGAGAAGGATGGAGCATCTAACAACAGCTCGCCTTCTCCAGGGGAGGGTGGGATGAGGCTCAGCATCTGCTGGCCCCGTCGGAGGCTGGGGAATAGCAAGATATCCAACCCTAGAGATATGGGAAGTGGCAGACATTGGTGCTTGCCATGATGTCAGTGGCACGCCACTCCCAGGGAGAAAAGCAGAAAAATGGTGCCCTGACTGATCAGGTGACAGCCTCCCGACTTCATCGCTGGACTCCCGGACTCCATCTGCCACCCCAGCAGCACCCAGGGTCATGATGCATGGCCAAAAAGACTCTTCCCTAAGCAGGTAAGGACCCTCCCAATAAAGGGATACATCGGGGATACCTGGGCCAGCTGCAATGTGGAGAGGTGGGGTGGGAGTGGCTAGGATGGGTGGGTCCATGTGGGGTCTGAAGGAGTGATCAGCCAGGGCATAGGGTGGGTGCAAAAAAAAGTCAAGCTTCATAGAAATACAGAATTACACATACCCCACTAATGGGGAGCAATTTGGGATCACTTGCCTGAATGAAGGTTTGGACTGGATGGTGCCATCAGGCCTCATCCACAATCTGAAAAGGCGGAAAACAGCAGGCACAGACATGTTTCATCCAGCTAAGACTCACTAGTATGAACAGTGAGCACTTAGGCACAAAACAGTGTGGGAATTAAA
The DNA here is from genome assembly GCA_016271365.2 of Neoceratodus forsteri. Classification (NCBI taxonomy): domain Eukaryota; kingdom Metazoa; phylum Chordata; order Ceratodontiformes; family Ceratodontidae; genus Neoceratodus; species Neoceratodus forsteri. Next base: position 35,113,801 of record JADMNL010000033.1, read on the forward strand.
GGGTTTGTGAGCCCAGCATTACTTCAGCCCATCTTAGTGTATGAATAGTAACCATGTATAAGTAATTCTGAACATCTGGTGATCAAGTCCTTGTCTCCAATATCTAGATAGCAATTAGAGAGTTAAAACCAAATGTTGTTTTATTTAGTATTTTTTAACCGGTAGGACCACTAGGCACAAGTGCCTGTTTTTAGAGGTGACCCAGTAGCTTTGTGCTGGTTAAGTGACTTGATTAGACTCACACAGTATGTAAGGAGAGGTTGTGGGAATTAAACCCAGATCTGCAGGTAACACGCTCATTCACAGCTCGTATCTTCCAGGCTATACTGCTTGTCAAGCAGGTGACATTAGCCAGTGCAAATGTTAAAGAGCCTAACCAGATTAGAGTGCACCATCTTTAATAGTTGGCTATAATTAATTAATTAATTAATTAATTAATTAATTAATTATTGCTATTTATTTCAAAATGTTCTGTCAGGAAAGACATACTGAGCCAAGTTCAGCTAGTTTCAGATGTTTCTAAGATTGTAACCAGTGCTATTTTGCTACAAAATTAAAGCTATTTGAGGTGAAACTGGGTTTGGTGCAAAAACAAAAGGTGAAAGGTGTGACTAGAGGTACTCCAGCTAAACGTGTTGGCTGTTGTTGCCAGGTGCCATGGTATCAAACTAACTGTTCTGATTGCCAACCATCCAAGGTTTGTGTGGTTCTGAATGAGTTACTAGATTGGCTAGTATACCTGTATAATTTAATATTTTGTGCATACCTCAAGAATGGATGCCTCAGTAGACTGGTAGCATGTTAAGGGTCCTTTCACTTCTGGTCACAGGTTTAAATCCAGCTTCAACAGGCAGTGCCCAAAATCCATTTTAAGCTGATGTCTGTTTTCTGGCCTATGTGAAACAAATTGTGGTGATCTCAGTCCCATTCATGCAGAATGGTGTCCACTTCACAAAACCATAGTCACAATTGGCACTGTTACCCAGTCTCACATGAGAGACCAGTGATTGGATGTGCATGAAGTCTGAACTACCCTCTACGCCTGCAGTGCAAAGTAATCCCTCCATGACAGAGCTAAGGCCATTTCCAGGACAGCGTGGGAAGCCTTCACTGTGACTGCTTCTGCTGTATCTGTCATGTGGATGTACAGAGGGCTTCAGTCTCCAGTGCTGTCAGTTCAGCACCATTGACAAGCACTGCAATTCAGGCCAAAATGAGGGGCATACGTGTTGGGCTGGCCCAGTAGCAAAGTGGCAGTGCATTAGGCTGCCACCTGAGAGGCCGTGTTCTTGTGCAAGTCCCAGAATCCAGCACTATAGCCAACTCAGAACTGAGCACATCTCAGAGTTGAGGCATTTTGCTCCAGGAAGGGAGGGCATAGGTTGTCTGGCATTTGTCTGGCCATACTGGCTCACCAAGGAGTAGCAGTGGCTGTGATAGCTTCAACTCACCCTCTCCTGGTTGTAGAAAGGGTGTAGGCATAAGGAAACATATTTTGAGGTTGGGACTGGGGAAAATGAGGAAAAATGGGAGGGGGGTGATGCTTTTAGAAGCCATGTTTCAGCAAATCTGCATGTTCTATTCATAGCATAAAAATAGCTTTCCTCAGTTATGTAAAAATGGCAATCATGAAACCTTTTTTCTTCTTCGGAATGTGATTTGTAGAGACGTGATTTAGACCAAGAAATACAAAACTCTGATGTACAGCCATTCAGTTTTCACATGCAGTTATTGTCCAATCTGTGTAGGTAGGGTTGGGGCCCTGCAGAGGGACGAGGGCTAGGATTTCACCTCTAGCCATGGTTTAGATAAGTAAGCGTTTAGCCGCTGACATTTCTGCAGTTACTAAATGCTTTGCCTGGACTTGCTTTATGCCATATCAGTCTATGTCAAGTAGTTTATTCAGTGTTGCCTCAGTTGGCTGAGCTTCCCACAATGGGCTTATGTGCATGGAATTCTGGGTATTGTATCTTATGGTTAGGCACTGTGCTCAAACATCTGAGTTCAAGAAACTGAACGATATTGATTACAGAACAATGCAGCACCTGAGAAGAACAAGCATTGGGCAATGTCAGTATTGTTTGCTTTGCCGTTTTAAGAGTAAAAGGTCATGATTACGAAGTGACAGAGTGAGACTGACAAGAGTCAGGAAATGCTGATAGCATGGGAGTCAGGCAGAGATCTGAAAGGCAAGATAGGAGGTTGAGGAGACTCAAAGGTTGCAGCTCCTAGTGGAGAGAACAAGAGAGTCAGAAATAAATAATAATCCTACTTTTACTTGATAGGTACACAGCAGTCATTTGCTCGACCTGGGAAATAAAGGAGAAAAACGGTAGGATAATATGAGAAACTAACAGTGAGGGCAGAGACAGAGAAGTGGAGGAGAGAGAGATTGAAGGACCTCAATATGTACACCCTGGAAGGTTGTGAGATATGATAGAGACCTTTTAAACCTCACGGGTAAACAAGGTACAGGAGGGAAGTATTTCTTAGAAGAAAAGCTGCCCAAGAAGAAGGAGACATGCTATGAAGTTGGTGGTGGGGGGATAAATTCAGGAGGGATGTGAGAGGTACTTTCACAGAAAGAGTGGTGGATTCCTGGAGCAGCCTTCCAGCAAAGGTGGTAGGGGTGAAAATAGTGGTGGAGTTCAAGAATGCATGAGATAGACACAAGGGAATCATAGTGAGAAAGGAGGGGGGGAGAAACAGCTGTAGAGCAGGTACGGTCTGCGGTAATAATGTAGGTAGGGAAATATGGGCAGACTGGATGGGCCAGATGGCCCTATCTGCCATTAAATTGTATGTTTCTATGTTTCTAGGAGTTTAAAGGGTATAAAATGAGAATATGGGGAAAGATATTATAGAAGAAATACATAAAACTTAAAGTAAAAGTAAGTGTAAACTGGGAAAAGAAAGGACGTCCTCACCTCACTGGATGGTTAACATATAAAGCCAAATAAAAGTACCACTCCATGTGTCTCATGTATAAGTTTGTCCACATTGCCACATCTCCGTGTCTCAGTGAATTGATTCGGCTTAAGTTTGCACCTCGTGCCCTTTGCTCTGTCTCCTCCCGCTTTTGTACTACCGAACCTGTGGCTAACCACTGCGGCAGGTCCTTTGCCTGTGCGGTGATATCAGGTTGGAACTCGCCCTCCTTCTGTCCTGTCTTGTTCCTCACTCTCTCTATTCCAATCTAACCTGTTCGCCTCTCTCAGCCCCTGTGCCATGCTCCTACTTCCACTGACGTTTTTCTTTCCTTTGATTTCCTTGATTCTGGTCATCCTGAAAATATCTATTTTTCATTCGTGTTATACTATCACAGCTCGTGCTCTATCATAAATGAACTGCAATATGCTTTTGCTGATGTGTATGGATCTGTTTTTGCAAGCTGTTTATACACTGTTACTCTTACTTTTCTGTATGCTGTATAATTTGTAATCTCTATCTGCTGTATGTTAATTCTGATTGTCGTTGTGATTGAATTTCCTTTGTTTACATTGCACTGCATTGTATGCTGCTGCTCTTCCGCGTGACCCTGAAAAGGGAGTGTAATTGTCTCAGTGGACTTACCCAGTTACCAAAACTCAAATAAAGGAAGGGAGAATAGAAATCCTCAAGCTATATCAGGAACCCTGGAGCACATTCTGGACAGTGGCTTTGAGGTTCCAACAGCCAACCACAAGCTGGCTTTTGAATGACTGGGGCTCCATCTCTTGAAGTAGGAAACAGTAGAGCATTACTCATGTGCCCCCATTGCCACACTCTGCCATCCAATAGGGTGAATCTCAGAAGAAAGTAGGCAGGCAGGAGAGATGGTGGAAAGTGAGGCAGTAATTCAAAGACTGGGCTCCATCTCTTGCATCAGGGACTGCAAGAGAATGTTCCCCATGAATATTGCTAGCTTCTGGATGCAGAACACACAGTTTGGGCGATTGCTAGTTGCAGTATGCAGAGCACACAATGCGGAGCAGTTGCTAGTTGGAGGGCACAGGAACACACAATTCAGGGACACAAAGTTTGAGGGCAATTGCCACTTCCAAGATGCAGACTACAAAGCTTGAGGGCACTGCACAGTTGCAGAGGCACAGAACACACAGTTCAAGGATAATTGCCAGTTGCAGGATGCAGAACACACAGTTCAATAAATCATTTACGGTAACAGTATGTTTGCCCTTTCAGTTGCCCCAGTATCACCCTGAGAGCCCTGTTACACCCCTTTGGCACCTTTGAGTTGTCCCTTTTGCCCACCTGCTGGAGCTTAAACTTAATGAGCGCTCTGGATGCCTGCAGTAGCCAGGCCTGTGTCCTTAACTCATCTTGGGAATCCACTTACACATATTTGTGCAGGCTCAAAGGGTAACTGCCCTGACCCCTCCTTCTTCTGCTCCACCTCTGGAGCTCCAATATAAATATTAATTTGTTGCTGAAACAGGACATTGGCTCCTAACTCCTCCCCGCTCTGCCCCTAATAAATATTAATAGCTCAAGGGACTATCACCCTTACCACCGCTCCTGCTCCACTTACTTATAAATATTTATTTTCTCCCAATGAGCCTTATTGCCCTTTGCTCTGCCTCTGGGAGCTTGCTCATGAATAATAATTTATTTAAATCAGTCCCACTGTTCTCCCCTTGCAGCTCTTAGCATTATGCACCCTAGCGCTTAAACAATTTAATACCATTCTTTTGAGACTTTGGGCAGTCATCACCTAGCCATGGTGCCGCCGTCGACTCATGGCCCAACTTGGGGTGAAGCTGAGGAGATCAGGAGGCTGGGAGGAGGTGCTATAGGAGAACTGGAGGTGGGACATGCTGGGTCTTCCTTCTTCCAGGCATGCCACTGATGCTCCACCGACTGACATGGACTGGTTGCAGTTATTTGGCACCGCTGCTGATGAGGAACCCAAATTACTTTCAAATAATTTAAAAATAAAGAATAGGGCTAACATGAGCCCACAGTGCAGTAGCTGACTCTCTTCTGGACCGTGGACTTGACCCACAGACCAATTTGCTGTCTGGAGGACAGGCACCATAGAAGAGTCAAAGGAACCAGCTTTAACAAACTAGGTAAGCCCTTAGGTTCCCCATCACTCTTTCTTGGTTTTGCTCCTTCAATGTCTTGGCTACCAACTTCCCTTAAAACAAACTTTTCTTTTTGAATTACACTCTGGATTCCAATTCCAGAACCCCAAGCACACATCACACTGGCTCTATAAGTTTAAAAACAAACACCACGACTGGGCAGGTGACAGCTGTCCCAGTGCATGGACAACTTCCAAGTTTGTGCTGCCTGCTTGTGGGGAGGGGTTCGGACAAGGATCAGGCAGCCAGGAGAACAAAGAAAGCATCCTTGTTTTTCTTTTTAAACCTGCCCGCTGCTTAGCAAATGGGGGGTACATTACTGGGGAGCCCTTTAGTTTGATTACCCCTTCTCTGTGCCCTCTACTAACAGAGACACCTGGCATTGTTGAAGACACTAGGGCTTATTGGGGATCCCAACTTTGGGTATTACAATATATACAACAGTTGCCTTCCCAGCTGATGTCAATTTTACACTTTTATTGGCCGTTGGTAGAGATGTGCGAAATTAGGAAATTTCATTCACGAAATATTTTGTGAAATTTGTGTGTTTGGTGAAATATTTTGCGGGTATGAAATGTGAAATTCCACAGGTGAAAAGTGAAATTTCACCACAAATGTGAAATTTCACTTGCAAAATGGTGAAATCTGGGAAAATTTCACATTTTGCTATGAAATTTCACATTCTGCTAGGAAATTTTGCACCCAGTGAAAAATTCACAGAACAGTGGAATTTTGCTAAATGTTTTGCACAGCAGAATTGCCAGTTTGTGGCAATTTCAATGGTGAAATTTAATTTGCAGCATCTCTAGCTGATGGTGGAGCATTGCATAGGAACACAGTAACATAGCATTGTAAAGTCGGAAGGAACACCAAGTCCATCCATTATGACCCTCAACCCCCACTTCATAAGCAGGTATGAAACAATAATGTTGGGCAAACATGCACCAGCCTACAGGGATTCCCAACCCACTCTGCTGCCCAGGGTATCCAGTGACACCTTTCCCACTCTACTACCCAGGGTATCGAGGATTCCCAACCCACTCTGCTACCTAGGATATCCAGTAATTCCTCAGGTAATCAGAACTCTAGGCTTACCTGAATGGTCTGTACTGTCTTCAGATTCACTGTTTTGCTGGTAGGCTTTTCATTGGTTCACCACCCTCTGGAGAAAAAGTGTCTCCTGCTGTTACCCATGTATTTACCATCCTGGGGTTTCAGGGTGTGTCCCTGCATCCTGCTGCAGGACAGCAGCTCAAATATATATGACTGTTCTGACTTGTCAATAACATTGTTTCTTCTCTGAACAAGGGACTCTCATAAGCACTGAGAGAAAAGGGTGCAGCCGTATTAAACCATTTTCCCTACTGTACCATGCAGATAGGCACACCACACTGACTGTAACTTAACTTTATCTTTTATTGTTATAAATGCAAGTAAGATTATCTTGCCATAAAAATACAACAATGTTACAGCAGATTCAGTAGACATTGGAGTAGCCCAGAAGGTAGTGCAGAGGTGGCTGGCAGGATGACCCTTGTCACCCCTTGAATATGCCAAAAGCCACCAATCATGTCTTGTCTTAGATTCCTCCTCTCCAAGGTGAGCCTATTAATGGGCCCTAGTCTCTCATTATAGTATTTTCAACATACAGGGGTTCTTTCCCTGGCAGTGAAGCATCTCACTTCAACCCAATCCCATAGGAGACATGCTCTAAAACCAATCATCCTTATAGAGTATGGTTAGTGCTTGGGCTAAACAGGTTTCACCAAAATGTCTTCACCTGTTCACCTCTGTGCCACCTTACAGCCTTCAAATATGGGACTTAAGATGTGGGCACATTGTATCATTTAGAATTACAATCTGACAGCAGTGCAGAATGTTTATTACGCCTGGTGTTCATGAAGTTTATAATAATTGGAACCATAGATTACAGTGAATCTCTGCTTATAAATCTGGGTATAAAGTGTGGAAAGTGCCTTTTTCAATTTGGGAGAGAGGGCTACAGAGAGGTACAACATGTGAGTCCCTCCTAAGCTGATACAGCTCAGCAACATGATTTCAATGATTATCTCATTTTAATGTCATTAATAATACCTTCTGAAAAAAAGCATTTGTCAATGCCGAATGTTTGCTTGCTGGCATTGGCATTGGTAGTGTAGGAGTTAGAGAGCTGCATAATAGGAATGGCAGTGAAGTATTGAACTGAAGCCAACTAACACCACCCTGCAGAGACTGACAGGCATTGGGGTGTGCCTTTTCATCAGGCATAACGGCCATGCCATTTCACCACACCCTACCCTGCAGACACCGACAGGTGTCACAGTGTGCCTTGGGGTCTTTGTCTTTATGCTCACCCCATTCCATCAGGAAATATGGTGAGATGGGTGCTGTATAAGAGAATGGGGTGAACTTTGGGGCCAAAGAATTCAAGGCACACCTTGATGCCTCTCACTGGCTGAAGGGTGTGGAATGGTATGAGCATTGCAGGCGAGAATCCCAAGTCACACCCTGATGCCTGTCAGTCTGTACAGGGTGGGTGTTATGGTCAGAAACCCTAATGCCTCAGGCATTCGTTGCCATTTTCACTCCAAATTTTCAACATGGGTTTTATGTGACCCCACCTTATGAACAGTGGCAATATCAGTTCGTTAGTGAAAGCTGATTTTGCACAGCGATTATGCCATTTGGCACAACAGGTGCAAAAACACATTTCGAACAGGATGTGAAAATGACAGCTGTACTGTTCATGGGGAGGTGCAAAATGGCAATGTTGAAAATCTGCAGTGAAAATATTAAAAACTGGTGAAGTCACTAACGTGTAGAAACTGTGCAATGCACACCCATAATGCAATTACTTTGGGATTTTTACAACAAATTGTCAACACAGGCATTTTGGAACCTCCACTCATGAACAGCGTCACAGTGATTTCTTAATCTGTCCCGAACAGTGATTTCGCATAGCGATTACACGCAGCTCTGCACTGGAAGTGAAAAACACATTTTGTCCATGGTGTGAAAATGACAGCTGTACTGTTCATAAGGAAGTATGTAAAAAGCCAGTGGTGAAAAATCTGACTGAAAGTATTAGAAATCCATGAAGTTACAAGGGTGGTGGAAACTGCGCAATGGACGCCATAATACAGTCATTTTATGGACTTTTTCACCAAATTTTAACATAGCCATTGTAACACCTCTGCTCATGAATGGTGTCACTGTGATTTTCTTAATCTGTCCTGAACATTGATTTCAGACACCGACTGCACCATTGTGCGTGACATGCACAGAAACATGTTTTGGGTGAGATGTGAAAATGACAGCTGTACTGCTCATAGGAGGTGTGTAAAAGAGCAATGTTGAAAATCTGGAGTGAAAATAGTGAAAATTCACTAACTTACGAACGCATGTAGGAACAGCGCAACACATGCTCAGAAACATTCATTTGGGGAATTTTTTCACTAAATTTTAACACAGCTATTTTAACACTTCTGCTCATGAACAGTGTCACTGTGATTTTCTTAATCTGTCCTGAAAATTGATTTTGCACACCGACTGTGCCATTGTGTACTACGTGCACGGAAACACATTTTGGGTGAAATGTGAAAATGACAGCTGTATAAGGAGGTGTGGTAAAATGGCAATGGTGAAAATCTGGGTGAAAATATTGAACATTGTGAACTTACAAGCATGTGTAGGAACAGAGCAACGCATATCGTAAAAAGTCATTTTAAATTTTTCACCAAATTTTCAACGTAGGGTTTTTGGGGCCTACTCATGAACTCTGACACTGTCATTTCATAACTCTCGGTCCTGAAAGGTGGTTCCACACAGTGACTGCTAAATTACCGCCGACAATGTAAAAATTACAGTGACAGAATTTATAAGTGGGTCCCAAAAACCCCATGTTGATAATTTGGTGAAAAAATTCAAAAATGCCTGAGATATACATCAAAGTTGAAAAAAACATTTATTACATTATACAGCTTACTGGTATTTCCTCAGTTCACGGTTGGCTTTGAAGAGTGCAGACGTGTTCCCGGTCCACCAAGATCATCGCACCAGACTCCAGAGGTAAGTATGGGGTGAGGGGGTGGGAGGCAGGGTGCGTGAGGGGAGCGGGTCAGGACAGTCAGCCAGGAAGGTTTTTTAGGTAGGTTTCTGTTTTTTTTTCTTCCATGACGGAATTTTGCTACGCTGGAGCTGGAAGCTGGCAGCTGGAAGGCTGTTTGGGGTGGGGGGCAGTGGAGCCGATGGGAGATTGGGAACCCCATTGGCCATATGGACTACTGCCATGCTGGGGTGGGCTCTCTGTGTGGCACGTGGTTGTCTGTTGGAGGGACATTGCAGCCGATGGAGGATTGGTCACCCCATCGCCATACAGTATGTGTGGGGAGGGCGCGTCTTACACGCAATGCATGCGTGCATGTCTGTGAGGGAGAGCACAGCCGGTGTGGCTAGTTCTTTCAAGTTGGTGTCAACGTTCAAAACTAGTGTCACCAGCTGTGTTCCCTCTTATTGGTGGACAGCACTCATGCCCGTAAATGCCACACCTCCAGAACTTGCTTTCGCATCGAGCTGCCGCAATATGTTTCTTGTGCTGCAAGCAAGCAAGCAAAATGAAACCCTTTGCAAACTTCTTTGCAGGAGAAATCATAGTTTCACTAGGCAAAGATCTAAGCAAAGTGTCTACAACATTCTTGCAAAGCTGAGTTTAGGCTATGGGGTGGCAATAGTGGAGATTTTAAAGAGAATAGTCATCACAGTGAGCACACACTCAAATGTGGGCTGGTCCCAATGTACACTTTGTGAGCAAAAACATTCTGGTTTACTTACTGTTTGCTGTATAGTACATTGCATCAGACTGATTTTGCGAGATCTAGGGCTGGACATATTCTGCTAATACAAATCCCAGAATCCACTGCAGCTGACATCAGAGAAGTAGGCAGCAGTGAGAGTCAACAGCCTGCGCTGCATGTTCCAGTTTATATCAGCTCTGAAATTTTCTTTGCTAGGCCCACTCCTTGCAGGGCTAAGTACAGTCACAGTGGTCTGTACTTAGACCCTGGAGAAAAGTAGAACCAGAAAACATCTGACCAGAAATTATAAATTCTCTAACATGCACTGCAGGCTATTGAATCTCCCCTGCTGCCTACTGCCCTGATGTCCACTGCAAGGGATTCTGGGATGTGTAGTAAAGGAAAATATCAGCCTACAAGTAAGCAAAACTAGTCTGATACAATCTATTATACTACCGTGAACAGTAAGTAAATCAAAATGTTTTTGCACACAAAGTGCACATTGAGACGAGCCCCACACTTGAGTTTGGGACCTTTGTTATGACTGTTCCCCTTTAACATGTCCGATGGATTGCAGCATCCCACAGGCAAGCAGCTGCAGGAAAAAACAAGTAATGTTTGATGCATTCCAGGATGCTTTTCTGACACAGGGGTGGTGGAGCCACAAGGGATTGGGCCATCCTGGAATAGCGATCATGTCAAAAGCATCAGGGTCACTTTAGTTTGCGGTTCACATATCCTAAGTATGCTTGTGAGACCACTCTTACAAATCAGCTTGTATTTAAGTGCTGGTGGTGGGAGAGACTTCATCTCTTGACAAAGCGTGACTGCACGGGGCGTTGAGGCTCTCACTGGTGGATAGTCCATTTGCAATTTGCAATACTCTGCATACAGAAATAAAAAAAGTATATGCACAGGATTTTGGTATTAGTGTTGAGTGCATTTTTTCTTACTACAGAATAATGTATAGCCAACCATGTGCCGTGTTTCGGGAGAGGTTCTCATGACATCATAAGCACTTCAAGAATCAAGCTTGAGTAATGAACAGAATAATGTATGTCTAACCCTTAACAAGGCTCTGTCTCCATCAAGTAGTTGAGATGACACCATAGAAACCATGAGAGTGAAGTTCAAGTAATGTACAGATCAACGGATGGGCAACCAGAAATTTACAGATCAATGGTTGGGCAGCCATGCGAGTAATGTACAGCTCAATGGATGGGCAGCCATGCAAGTAATGTACAGATCACTGGATGGGCAGCCATGCGAGTAATGTACAGATCAATGGATGGGCAGCCATGCGAGTAATGTACAGATCACTGGATGGGCAGCCATGCGAGTAATGTACAGATCACTGGATGGGCAGCCATGCAGTAATGTACAGATCAATGGATGGGCAGCCATGCGAGTAATGTACAGATCAATGGATGGAAGCCATGCGGCAGTAATGTACAGATCAATGGATGGCAGCCATGCGAGTAATGTACAGATCAATGGATGGGCAGCCATGCGAGTAATGTACAGATCAATGGATGGGCAGCCATGTGAGTAATGTACAGATCACTGGATGGGCAGCCATGCGAGTAATGTACAGATCAATAGATGGGCAGCCATGTGAGTAATGTACAGATCAATGGGTGGGCAGCCATGCGAGTAATGTACAGATCAATGGATGGGCAGCTGCGCGAGTAATGTACAGATCAATGGATGGGCAGCCATGTGAGTAATGTACAGATCAATGGATGGGCAGCCATGCGAGTAATGTAGATCAATGGATGGGCAGCCATGCGAGTAATGTACAGATCAATGGATGGGAGCCATGCAGTAATGTACAGATTAATGGATGGGCAGCCATGCGAGTAATGTACAGATCAATGGATGGGCAGCCATGGAGTAATGTACAGATCAATGGATGGGCAGCCATGCGAGTAATGTACAGATCACTGGATGGGCAGCCATGCACAACAAGGCTGTCCTTTCATCGAGGAGCTGAGATCACATCATAGGTGCCTTGAGAGTGAAGTTCGAGTAATATGGATCATGTATGGGCAGTCATGCACAAGGGTGTGTTTCCATCTGGGGTTGAGATGACATCATAGGGACCTCGAGAGTGAAGCTGATGTCATCTTAACCCCAAGATGGAAGCACACGTTGAGATCACTAGGGCTATAAAACCAGCAAGCAAATTTGGAAAAAATCATTTCAGCAAATAAAGGAAAGGACTTACTAGGAGTACACCTACAAATCAAAACATTTGGCTCACCATATTTATTTTTATTGTAAATTTTACTTTATTCTCCTGTATAGTTGAAACTATAGCTTCAGTCAAAAGGGAGAAAAAGGTGCCAAGGTTAAAAGTCTGCTAGGGGTAGGAAGGTGTAGAGGGTGAAAGTCAGTTAGGAGGTAGGATGGGGCAAAACAGGGCAAAAGAACTTTGAGCATACGTAACAGAGCTAACCCCATGCTACATTTTTTTTAATTTTATTTTTATTCACTTTTAAAATGAACATGCCAAGGCAATACAAACAATGGAACTAAGTAAGAATTATTTCTCAGATAAGAGACATTACAGATATGTTTGTGTCACGATAAACAAGTCCATTGAGTTGCAATACAGTTTTCAGGGGCTCGCACTTAGTAACCCTACCATATATTAAAACACTGAACCATAGACTATAAATGTTTAATGCCGATCTATAAGGACCTCCATTGGTTGTATCCTCCAGTCTTGCTGAACATCTAACCTCCCTAGTAACATTCCATTTGTTCAAAGCAGTATCATCTGCCACCTGGGCTGCCCACTTAACTGAAGTCGGCATGTTTGGTGTTGTTTACCCATTGTTATGGAATCCACTTCCCTTGACATTTGAGCATCTGAAGTAAAACCAGATAACATCTTTATTTTGCTTTACAGACAAAGCACTTTGACTCTCATAAATCTGCTAGCCCTGCCATGTTTTAGTTGCTTTGATCTTGGTGGTGTCATTGGCTAAATGCAATAACTTACAGACTGCCTGGAGCAGAAGAGAAGGTGCAGTAACCAAAGTAAGCAGTGTCCTGGGGCTCTACAGAAACATAGCTAACAGGGACTCCAGAGATGCAGGGAGGTACAAAATTGTTCTTGGGACCCCTAAGGGTCAATAAAGTATAAAGGAACCCCAGAGACACAGGAGGGCACAACAGTGTGATTAGGGACTGCAGGGTACAGTGAGGAACACATGGAGGAAACATTTAACATATACAGGGCATTTACATATCAGATTAACCCCTGTAGCAGCCCACAAAAGCCCTATCAACAGCCCCATCATCAGCAGCCCACAGATGCCCCAGGTGGGCCGCAGAAGCCCCATCAGCAGTACACAGATGCCCCAGGCAGGCCACAGAAGCCCCATCAGCAGCCCACAACATCCCCATCAGCAGCTCACAGAAGCCCCATCAGCAGCCCACAGCATCCCCATCAGCAGCCCACAACAGCCCCATCAGCAGCTCACAGAAGCCCCATCAGCAGCCCACAGAAGCCCCATCAGCAGCCCACAACATCCCCATCAGCAGCTCACAGAAGCCCCATCAGCAGCCCACATCACCATCAGCAGCCCACAGAAGCCCCATCAGCAGCCCACAGCATCCCCATCAGCAGCTTACAGAAGCCACATCAGCAGCCCACAGAAGCCCCCATCAGTAGCCCACAACATCCCCATCAGCAGCTCACAGAAGCCCCATCAGCAGCCCACAACATCACCATCAGCAGCCCACAGAAGCCCCATCAGCAGCCCACAACATCTTCATCAGCAGCTCACAGAAGCCCCATCAGCAGCCCACAGAAGCCCCATCAGCAGCCCACAGCATCCCCATCAGCAGCTCACAGAAGCCACATCAGCAGCCCACAGCATCCCCATCAGCAGCGCACAACATCCCCATCAGCAGCTCACAGAAGCCCCATCAGCAGCCCACAGAAGCCCCATCAGCAGCCCACAACATCCCCATCAGCAGCCCACAGAAGCCCCATCAGCAGCCCACAACATCCCCATCAGCAGCTCACAGAAGCCCCATCAGCAGCCCACAACATCCCCATCAGCAGCTCACTGAAGCCCCATCAGCAGCCCACAATACCCTCACTCAGAAGGGTGGAAAGAATGTGCAGAAATCTGAGAAAACTCAAGGTGCGGTCAAGGGCATGTCAGATGAGTTTAAATCTGCAAAGTGCAAAATCATGCACTTAGTGTGCAAAACCCAGAGTTGGAGTATAAAATGGGAGAAGAGGTATTGACAGTTACCAAACAGGAAAGGGACCTCTGAATAATCATATCTGAGTACCTCAAGATGGTGAGGCAGTGCAAAAAGGGTAGGGCCAGTGAGATGTTGGAGTGCACTGGGAGGGGTATCAGCAGCAGAAGGAGGGAGGTTGTGTTGCCATTGTGTAGAACACTGGTGATACCCACCTGGAGTACCATGTACATTTTTGAGGCCACATCTCAGGAAGGACACATAGTGGGGGCAGTCCAGAGAAGGGAATTAAAATGACCCAGGTTCTGCTTCAGAAGCCTTATGAGGAAAGACTGAAGGACCTCAATATATACACCCTGGACGAGAGGAGGAGGGAGAAATATGATAGAGACCTTTAATAAATATGGTATCATGGTATTAATCACCTTATTCTGGGCTCTGTTCATCCAAATGTTTACTTCAGGGTTCTTACCCTGGTGAAGTCCTTTCTTGTCTTACTAATCTTAGTCCACGCTCTCAGTGGAAATGATGGGGTGGATTTCAGGCTCATGAGGGTCACCGCCGACACTATGTGTTTTCACTCACAAAAATATTTATTATATCGCTTTGCCTTGGCCAGTTTCCAGGCATTTGGATAAGCAAAACAGTTGTTCCAATATTTAAAGCTGGAGACATGGCCAGTGTACAAAATACTGTCCAGTTTCTTTACTGGCACCTTTTATCTAAAGTTCTTGAGCGGATAGTCTTTAATCAGATGATTGGCTATTTACTTAACTTTGACATTTTGACTTTCACTCAACATGGATTTCACCCAGGTTACAGCACATCGACGGCCTTGGTCAGGTTCACACAGGTAGTCCACCAAGTCCTAGATGGGGCTTCTTACTGTGGCTGCCTTGGTGGACTTGACCAAGGCTTTCAACTTGGTGAATCATAACTTGCTTCTGTTTGCCCTTCTTAAACTGGGTTTGTCTTCTGAGGCCATTGGTTGGTTTGAGAGCTACTTTTCTGCTCGTTCTCAATCGACAAAAATTAGGGATGCATTTCACCCCCATGTGGTTTCACTGGGTGTTCCTCAGGGTTCCATTTTGCGTCCCCTTTTATTTAGTTGACTTCTGAATACACTGCCTTCTGTCTGCTGTAATACACAAATTTTCTTTTATGCTAATAATGCAGTGATACTCACGAGCAGACCCAATCTTTTGGATGTACAAAATAACTTGGCTTAGCGATTTTGTCACAATTCAAAAATGGTTTTACCTCAACAAGTTGGCGCTGAAGAAAAGTCTTATAATCGTGGGAAAACAATCAATCAATCAATCAAAATCTTTATTTATCCAGGCGAACATCATTGAGCAAAGCTCATTTACAAGATGGACCTGGTTAAGGTCGGTCAAAATAGAGTTACATACAACAGTGACAATATATCATTAAGGCAGCAAATAAATACAGAACTCATTTACAGGATAGGCCTGGTTAATACCAGTACACAATAGATTTATATACAACAGTGACAGTACATCATATGACACAAATAATACAAGGTAGGTGTTCAATGCAGCGGCAGAATAAAACAGAAGAGAATAGTAGAGGTGGGGAGCTGGGAGAACATGGTGGGTGCGGAGGCATAAGGGAGGAGATAGAGGACTTAGGTTGAAAATGGTGGTTAGCATGCAGTTTGGGATGCATTTCACCTCATCTGTAGTTTCACTGGGTGTTTCTAGGCTTCCATTTTGGGTCCCTTTATTCAGTTGACTTCTGAATACACTACCTTCTGGGATGCATTTCATCCCCATGGGGAAAACAGTTAGCTGATGATCCTGTTCTGTTACTGTGTACGCTAAAGGGTGATGACATAGAACAAGTCAGGACCATTAAATATTTAGGATTTCTATTGGACAATCTTTAACATGCAGGTATGAACAGCGCCTTAATACCATGATTAAACTAACACTTCAGAGACTAGGTTCTCTTTATAGACTTATTTATTTATTTATTTAAAGGTTTCTACAGGAAAGGCATACTGAACTGACAGCTCATTTCCAGGTGCTTCCTGGGGGTAGGGAAGTGGGACAAAGTGAGGCATAAAAGCCCAAGAAACAAGTACTGTCACAAGTTGGCAATCGATTTACAGAGGAGAAATTTATTTATTTATTTAAAAGTTTCACCAGGAAAGACATCCTGAGCTGACATGCTTGTTTCCAGATGCATCCTGCAGGAGAGGGAAAAGGAATACCCAGCAAAACAGCAACAAAAGTCAAATACAGTGAAATAATAAAAACAAAACAAACTTGCAACAGTAAAACAAATACAGGTAATAATGCACACGCAACAATAAATAAGAAAGGTGTTAGGTTACTAAGAAAACAACACAATCAGATTGCATAATTGATATTGGGTAGGTAATTAATTGCAGAGTGAGTACATAGGCAAAACATGGTGAGGGTGAAAATTAATTATATACACAGAAATAGAGAAATAACTTAATTTGTTACTTGTCCCTTCCGCTAGACTTATAACTGGACTGTTGTTTATTGAACATTGTTTCTTTTGATACTGTAACTATTGTTGATTATTGCTTGCTGTCTGACTCAGGCTGGACCTCTCCACCCTTGAGTTTGTACCTTGTCCTCCTTTAACATTGTAATGTTGCTCTGTTCTTGCCTTTTCTTGTACGCTGTTATGTAATTTCATTTTGATGTGGAGCCTTTGCAAAGGAGTCCTTGACGCAAAGGTTATGCTGAGTCTTTCAATAAATAAATAAATTTATAACATGGGTGGACACAAAAAGGTTCAGTGATTGGTTAAAGGACAGCAGTAGTAAACCGTATCCTAGACTTGAATCCTGCATTGACTTCATTTGTATGTTTGAAACTTGACAAAATTAAAGAAAAAGGACCAGAGGGTCAACAACAAGGGGAAATGAATGTAAGCTGGTAGGACAGAGATCCAGGAGGGATGTAGGAAAGCTTTACTTTACTGAGAGGGTGGTTGGGCCGTGGAATAGCCTACAGTAGAGGTGGTGGGCACAAACCATTAATGGGTTCAAGCATAGTTGGGACAGAGTAAAAGGGCTTGGGGTGTAGCGGTAATACAAGGAGTGAGGTGGGGAAGTGAGGGTGAAAACACCATCTAGATAATAGGTCAGGGGTAGCATGGGATAAAACTGGACAGACTGCATGGACCAATGGTCTTTTTCTGGTGACATTGTCTAAGTTTAGTGTTTCTGTTTTAAGTCACACTTCTGCAAGTAGAGACATTTCCTGTATCAGTAATGAGCACTGCTTCCAGTGGCCACCTAATTTAAATTCTGAAAGGAGAACTGAAGCCTTCACTTTCCTCTAGAAGGCAAAGTTAAGGAGGTGCTTCGCATTACAGTTTCAAACGGGCCTGAAAACAAGGACAGTTGGTACCAAACAGCCAGAGAGTACAGATCTGACTGTGCACTGCAGAACAAAGTTTTTATATACATTTTTCGTGTTTCTAGTTTTACACCCTACCCCACACCAGCCATGGCTTACACATCTGTGTACGAGCGTAGAGATGCATGCACATGCCATGATCCAGTGACCCTCTGCCCTCCCTGACTTCTGTTACCACCTGTTACTGCTCACGTGACCAACGGACCTCCACCCGTGGGAGTGGGACTATGGACAGGTGGGCATCCTCCCTTGCAGGGGAGAGCCATAGTTCAATCCTGCTCCAACCCTCCCACAAGTTGGCACCCCTGCCACTCCAAGGTCATTCCTGAACCCAGGTCGCTGCAGTACTGCAAGGTAAGGTACCAGCGAATCAGCCCTCTGTGCTACTGGGCCAGCAGAACCAAGTTTTTAACTGCAATTTTGTTCATTTCAGGCAACCAGTCCCATCAGGCAAACCTCCGCCCCTTCAGCCACCTCTCCAGGACTTACTTTTGTGCCTCCAAGCCACCATGGTTTTGTTCTATGTCAGGGCCCTCGGAGTGGGATTGGGCCCCTCAGCAGAGTCCACATCCAGTGGAGATGGGAGCCACACTCAGAGGTACAGGGTCTGCAGGAGCAGAGCTTAGTTCTGCAGTGGCCATTAGACATTTTCTTCCAAATTTCTTCCCTTGCTCTGAGACATTAACTTGTGAATGGGCAGCTGCAATGCAAGCATTGGGCATGCACACCTGCAAGGTTTTCCACCAACCCACCCATAGCCACCCACCAGCTGTTCCAGCTGGAAACATCCAGGTGGCCCTATCACAGTGGAGTCAGACTCCCTCCCTCACTAGAGGAAGTGATAATCCTATGGATCCTCCAACCAACCTCCGTCCAGCTGACCTCAGTGACCTGCGCTTATTCCTGACCCAAGTTACTGGTTTCATGAGCAGAAGAGCTACTACGACCACGCTGACAGGCCATTGCGCTGCACCAAATTCATTCACAACAGCAATATCTTACGAGGAACGACTCAAGGCACCAAACATGTACTTGCTGGAGAGGCGGAGATATGATAGAGACCTTCATATTCCTGAAAGGCATAAACAAGGTTAACCACGAGGAACTATTTCACATGAGTAACAGTTCATGGACACAGGTGCAGGGAGTTCAAGAGAGACATGAGGAAGCTTTATTTTACAGAAAGGGTGGTGAAGCCCTGGAAAGGTCTGCCACCGAGGTGGTGGGCAACAAAACTAAATGGTTTCAAGCATGACTGGAAGAGAATGAAAGGTGTGGTGCTTACTCAGGGAGGCACTTGTGGAGAGGGGAGTGGGGGACTATTGATGGCTAGTATCCCATATGGACAATAGGTCCTGGGGTTTCATAGGGAACTAGGGGCAGATTTGATGGATCATTGATCTTTTCTGCCATCATTATCTATGTTTTATGTATCTATATAACTACAAAATGGAAAATTCCACCTTGCAGTACATTTTAAAAGCACGTATGCAGCTGACAATTTGACCTACTTTTCACAGAAGCGGAGGCTAAATTATGCTACGGTGGTGTGATCCTGCCCTAAATGTATTCTTTAAAAAGTGTAAATTATACAAGTTTTTTCTTTACTAATGTTTCTCATTCCAGTCATTTATGGGAAGGTAGTCCAGCGACATTTTCATATGGGACAGCTGCTTGTGACCAAGTAGCATGTCTAGACATTAAACTGTGTTGTCATGTCAGTTCTAAACTCTTAGGTACTTTTGGGAATTTACAGAGTGGCCTCTCAGTGACAGCTGCCATAGCTTGATGACTTACCCATGGATCAGCCTATAATTTAAATTTATATACTGTGGTGAGGCAAACCCAGTTGTGTTTTTAACACGCCTCTTCCAAGGGGTTCAGGAGCTGCACAGACAAGAGCAACAGAATAATCAGCTAAATAAACAGATGGTTGAATTTAGCGGGTGGGAGGTACAGCGTAACAGTTAATTAAAAGGAAGGAAAAGCCTGGGAGAACAAGAAGGTCTTCAAGTATTTAAGTTCGGTGAGGTTTAATTTTATTCAATTATGTATGTATGCTTTGTTGAGTTTTATTTGTAATTATCTATGAATTTATTTAATGTTTTGTGTTTGTAATTATTTATTATTTGTAATTTTATTACATTTTTTGTGATTTTTGAACAGGAAAGACACACTAAACTATCATAGCTTGTTTGCCGGTGCATCCTCGGGTAGGTTGCATGGACACATGTTTCAAGGGGGAGTTGCCAACTAAACTTGGGAAACCCCTATTCCTCATCAGTAAGAGTCATGGGATCTATTACTTCCACCTGGACAGTGACCAGAGATGGGCAGAAGGGACTTCAATGTAATGTCTCATCCGAAGGTCGGCACTTCGACAGTGCAGTAACCCCCCACACACACACACACACACACACACACACTGCACTACAGAGTCAGTTATGGGTATTATTTATTAATTTATGTTTGTTTACTGGGTAGGTGCTCTAGCCATGAAATGACTATTTCAGGTACAACCGGAGAGTGCAAACAATCATATACAAAGTACTGGCATGTATTCAGGAATATTACATATAGCACAGGTCAGAATCAGTTAAGAAAATACATACAGCCAAAGAAGAATAACGTGAATCAACAATCACATATACAGACAAATAACATGCCATAACATGAACTATTAGAAATTACAAAGTGACAGAGAAGGTTATTAACACTGCAAACAGAACAAATAGCACCACAGGGTGGTCAGAAATATTTTTAGGGTTTGTCACAGCAATGAGACTGGGGCTGCAAATACTAGACGGGAGACAGGATTAGCCAGGTTGGGATGTGCTTGGGAGTGTGCAGGAGGTAACAATAAGGTTGGAGGAGGTTTAAGTTGGATCAAAGCAGGTGCGATGGTCAGCTTGGATAGATGATGGTGCAGTTCCCTTTTAAAGCTGTTATGGGAAACTGCCTGTCAAAGTACAAGGGAAGGGAATTCCATAGCTGAGAAACAGAGTGATGAAGGGCGCCAGAGCCTTTAGTAGAGTTGCATCTAAGCACATTGAGTAGGACTTATCAACTGATCTTAGGCCATAGGAGGATGTTTGAGGTACATGCATAAAGACAAGAGCTGAGGGAGTCTGATTTCTGATTACCATGTCAATCAGGGAGCTAAGAGAGTGTCTCTGGCACACAGAGGGGAGAGCCAGCTGAAGACTCTATAAAGTTGGCAATGGTGCTTAAGCCGTGGTGATGCGCGTGGTGACAAATATTATTATACGCTACATCTCATTTATGCAGTGTGGTTTTAAGTGCAGCAGCATAGGTAGGAGCACCATATGTGAGGGCAGGGAGAAAGACACCTCTGGCAATGGCCAGCTTAGCAGTAGGAGTTGGCATAAAGCTAGTCTTATAAGTGACCCCCAGTTTATCATTCACCGCTTTACAGGTAGACTGTATATGTAGACTGTGGTCCAGGGATTGGTCCAGAAAACACCCAGGTACTTGAAAGATGTGACACTCTCTATTTGTGCACCACCGAGTCCTGTACAACTAGTGATGTTTTACATGCCCTGAGCTTGTGGGCAGATCCAAATAGCATGGTTTGCATTTTCTTAGCACTGAGTACAAGCTTATGGGCTGACAGCCAGTTCTGCACGTTAGTGACAACAGAGGAAAGGATGTGCTTAAACTGGCTACATTGCTTGTGCTTGTATAGAGTACGAGGTCATCTGCATGGAGAAGACGAGCATGAATGTATAACCTCAGCTATCTTTTTAATAAAAGTCCCAGGATGGAGCCCTGGGGTACTCAATGTTGATAATAGCAGTGTTCAATAAGGAGGAGTTAAATTTTACAATTTGAGTCCTGTTTAATAGATAGCTTCTGTACTAGTCAACAACAGGGGAGAGACACCCAGATTATGAAGAGTGGATTATCCCAAGTACCAGGTGTGGGGCTAGAAACCACAGCCTTCTAATCTTATGGACCCAAAGGGAACCATGCTGTGGTATGTACTGAGCCACAGACACTGAGGTTACTCCATTTTTCGTCATTGCAGCATGCTAGTGGAACGTTTGGGAGAGTAGCACACTTTGGAGGTGTGCCTCCCCGTTCAATCCACTGCTCTGTTGAGCAGGCATGGTGGTCCTGCACCAATGGGTGCGGGAGCTGTGTATGACAGCGGTGATCTTCGCTTCAAAGAAAGTACACCGCTGTCATACACAGCAACAATGAGCCTCACCCCAAAGCTTTGGTGCCACTCTGGGAGCAGCACACCCCAGCGTGGCAAACGTCCTGGGTCCTCTGCCGACAGGGGTGCCCAATCCCGCGTCGGCTCCACGTCCCCAAAGGCTCCCCCCAAGCTTTGGTGCCACGCTGAGGAGCCACCAGCGTGGCAAACATCCGGTTGTCTGCCGACAGGGTGCCCAATCCCCATCGGCTCCACGTCCCCAAACGCCCCTCAAAGCTTTGGTGCCACGCTGGGAGCCCACCCCAGTGTTGCAAACGTCCCGCTGCCATCTTTTTTTTTCACCCTGAAAAGCAAAACGGTCCCATGTAGTCTCCCAGCCCCAACCTGCACCCACCCACTGCGCACCCGCCTTCCCCACACCCCTCACCCCATACTATCCTCGAGCTCGTGCGACGATCATCGCTGGACCCGGAATACCTCGCACTCTTCAAAGCCGACCGAGAACTGAGGAAATGCCGTAAGCAGCATAATGGGCTAGATAGGGGTTTTCAACTTTATTGCATATCTCAGGCATTTTGGAATTTTGCACCAAATTTTCAACATAGGGTTTGGGACCCTTCTTATGAATGTTGTCACTGTCATGGCGTTATTCGGGCCCAAAGGGTGATTTCGCAGTCACTGCGATCAATGCTAAAATCACCTTTGGGCCCAAATAACACCATGACAGTGATATCATTCATGAGAAGGGGTCCCAAAACCCATGTTGAAAATTTGGTGCAAAATTCTTAAAATGACTGTTTTACTGAAAGCCGCAGTTATGCAGTGTAGCGGGTTGGGATAGTCAGGATAACAAATCAAGCAGGCCCAGAAATTTAGTGCATAAAGACTTTTTGGACTGCCACTTACCATGTCCAGTATCCTTTTCCTCAAGGATTACAGGCACCACAACCCGGCATCCACTTTTGTCCGGGTTAGGCCTCATGGTAGAGCACTCTTGTCTCTTTTCATACCACCATAACCTATTTCCAACCCCACCATTAACTGGTCTCCATCCTGAACCTTAATAGATTTCTTTAAACGGGTAACGAAATGAAAAGGGAAAGGAATGCTAAAATTTTGCTTGTCCTTCACATTTCTGTGTAACAGGCTATCTGCTCAACCAAGTCTAACAGATAATGCTAGACAAACTAAGGACCTAACAGACTATTTTAAAAGGGTCCTGCAAAGCTATGAAACAGACAACTCTTAACATATTGTGTCTGCCCCACTGAGCACTTAAGGTACTTCCACTTTATGGAAGCAATACTCCTTTAATATATCCATGTGTATATATATTATCGTTTCTATGTTTCACAATGCCTTCACTATTCAGCATCCGGCGCTTTATACCTAAGCACTTTTATGTCTTGGGGGGGTACTAGAGGAATTTTAGGGCCTGTACTCATCACAGGGAGCACCCTGTGACACGCAGTTCCTCGCAGGCTCATAAGTTTTGAATTTTCAATATTTTCACTCCATATTTTCAACATTGCCATTTTACCACACCTCCTTATGAGCAGTATAGCTGTCATTTTTCACATCCTGCCCAAAACGTGTTTCCACCCATGTAGCACAATGGTGCAGTTGGTGTCGCGAACTCAATGTATGGGGCAAATTAAGAAAATCACAGTGACACTGATCATGAGCAGAGGTCTTAAATGGCTGTGTTGAAAATTTGGTGAAAAATTCTGAAAATTACCATTTTATTTAGTCTGTGTTATGGAGTTCCTACGTGCACGCCGTAAGTTTGCAAATGTTCAATATTTTCACCCAGATTTTCAACATTGCCATTTTACCACACCTCCTTATGAGCAGCACAGCTGTCATTTTTCACATCCTGCCCAAACGTGTTTGAGCCCATCTAGTTCACAATGGCGCAGTCGGTGTGCGAAATCAATGTATGGGACACAGTAAGAAAATCACAGTGACACTGTTCATTAGCAGAGGTTTTAAATGCCAATGTTGAAAATTTGGTGAAAAAAATTCCTAACAATGACTGTTTAGAGCGTGCGTTGCACAGTTCCCACGCTTCGCCGGTTTGCGAATTTTC
Source organism: Neoceratodus forsteri (assembly GCA_016271365.2). NCBI lineage: Eukaryota > Metazoa > Chordata > Ceratodontiformes > Ceratodontidae > Neoceratodus > Neoceratodus forsteri. Next base: position 35,137,593 of record JADMNL010000033.1, read on the forward strand.
AATATTTCCACTCCAGATTTTCAACATTGCCATTTTACCACACCTCCTTATGAGCAGTACAGCTGTCATTTTCACATCCTGCCCAAAACATGTTTCCGCTTATGTAGCGCACAATGGGGTAACAAAAGGTCATGCTGAAAATTTATTGTGCAAATACCAGCAATCGCACAGGGCATTAGGGTAAAGCACCATACGTACACACCAATGCAAATACTTGCAAGTTAACATTCAGCATTGACAATGCTTATTTATGAATATGGTGCAAGTAGGGCTGTCTCTTACAACATAAAAGGGCATCTTTTTCATTTAATGACAACATTCTGCTGCGCCTATTTAACTGCCATAAGGGACTGACTCTTCACATATTTTTTTCTCTCAATTGTTTAACCAGGAACAGCACACTAACCTGAAAGCTTGTTTACAGGTGTGACGTGGGAGCACAGGGAAGTTAAGTGACTTGCTCAGGATCACACAGTATGCAAGTGAGGGCTGTGGGATTCAAACCCAGGTCTCCAGATTTGCAGCTCAAAGCCTTAAACCACTGTGTTATATTGCCTCCCAATTTAATAATTTAATTAATTATTCATTCATTTAGTTAGTTAGTTAAGCATATTTTGCCAGATTAGCAACAGAGTCCAGGAGGTTTGTTTCAGTTGCGACGGATGTGTGTGTGTGTGTGTGTGTGTGTGTGTGTGTGTGTGTGTGTGTGTGTGTGTGAAGGGTGTGGGGTTATAGGAAGAATACATTGACCCACAAAAGTCTTGAGGGTATCATTCATAAGTAACATACATACTAACATACTATTTGCCAGCAGATTAGGCCTCACGGTTCATCGAGTCTGCTCAAACCTCAGATCCCTAGTTGGGTGCTGAGGCCCCCGTGTTCCAGAAACCCTATCATCCATTCCCACCCCCTGGCCAGGCCATCATCTGACACATCCACTTTCTGTGTCTGTCCCACCCTCTCTTGAAGCCTCCACTGTGGATCTCTGAACCAGCTCACCAGGCAGTGCATTCCAAGGGTCCACCACCCTCTCAGTAAAAACCTCCTCCTCTTTTCCCTCACCCTTCCACCTTCCAACTTCAAACCATGCCCTCTGGTGATACCTCCCTGCTTTAGTCTAAAGATCCCTCCATGTTTACCCTATTTATTCCTTGAGGTACTTGAAGACCTCAATCATGTCCCCATCTCTTCTCTCCTCCAATGAAAACAGGCGGAGCTCCTCAAGTCTGTCCTCATCGCCAAATCCCCTAGCCCTCGTGATCATCTTAGTTGCCTCCTCCTGTACTCTCCGGGAGCTGTATGTCCTCTGCAGTGTGGTCTCCAGTACTGTACACAGTACTCAAGTGTGGTCTAACCAGTCCATTGTACAGCGGCAGAATCACTTCCTTGCTCCTAGAGGTGATCCCCTTATGATGCATCCCAACATCCTGTTTGCCTTGCTAGCCGCTCTCCTGCACTGCTCAGAGTTATTCATACATGCATCCACCATGACCCCTACATCTTTTTCCCTATTGAGGCCTCCAGTGCCTCCCTCCCAGGGTGTATCTGTGTTTAGGTTTCCCGCCCAGATGCAACACCTTGCACTTGGTGGTATTGAAATTTAATTTCCATGTGTGAGCCCAGCTTTCCAGGGTGTCCAGGTCCCTTGCAGGGCCAACCTCCCTCTTCTCCCTCAACTACTGCTCCCATCTTGGAGTCATCAGCAAAGAGACTCATTTCACACCCTATACCCTCCCTGATGTCCGATATGTATGCATTAAACAGGATCAGACCCAGGACCCGAGCCCTCGGTACCCCACTACCACCCTCTCTAGGGTATTCGAGAGCTCCCCACAGACCACTACTCTCTGGGTGCGTCCAGCTAGCCAGTTTTCAATCCATCTGGCCATCAAAGGCCTACTCCTAACCCCATCAGTTTCTCCACCAGACCATTGTGGGGACAGAGTCAAACGCCTTGCTGAAGTCCAAGATAATACATCCACAGGCTTTCCTCTGTCCAGTTCTGATGTTACCCATTCGTAGAACTCCACAAGATTGGTTTGATGATCTACCTGGCACAAACCCATGTTGCTGACTATCCACACCTCCCACCTCCTCCAAGTACACGCCCAATCTTTCCTTTAGTATACCCTCCATTAATTTTCCCACCACGAGGTCAAAATGATGGGTCTATAGTTACCTGGTACTTCCTCGAATTTCCTTTTTATGGATTGGCACTAGATGCCTCTCGCTAATCTCTAGGTACCCTCCCTGTCTCAAGTGACCTGTTGAAGAGCTCCACCAGGGTGCAGCCAGTATGTCCGCCAATTCCCATAGTACTCTCAGATGAATGCCATCCGCCCAGGAGATTTGTCTTCTTTAGGGTCTTGAAGGCTAACCACACCCTTTTGGCAGAGATAGCATCATCCGTCCCTCCACCTTACTGGCCATTTTATCCTTATCCAGATGTGACACCCCTGGGTACCTCTCCCTCCCTCCTCTTGCTCCATTTCTGTTGCTCCCTGATCCCACTCACTGCCTTTTATCCCCATCATGCCTTGCTTTGTAGATATCTCATCCCCTCCCTAGTGAACACTGAGGCAAAGTACCGTTAAATACCTCTGCCTGGTCCCTCGCCTCTTCCATCCACCCTCCTTCTGATCTCAATCTGCTGAGATGGCCCCTTAGTTTTCTCCGCTCCCCAATGTACCGGAAGAACCCCTTTTCCCTCTATGTATCCCCTGTGCCAGTCGTTGCTCTTTACTGGACTTGCTCCCTCACCATCCAGGTGACTTTTCTAGATGCAAGATGGTACATTTCTTATCCCTATCCCTCTTGTTGTTTTATATTTTTGTAGGCCGCCTTCTTTTCTCTGACAGCTACCTGTACCTCACTGGACCACCAGCATGGTTTATGTGACCTTGCTCCTTTCATTTCAACTTAGCGCAGATCCTGACTGCCTCATGAAGTCCCCTGTTTTATGACCTCCCATCTCCTTTCCACACTTGTCATTGATGTAATCCCTTCAAGTGATCCTTGAGAATATTTCCCATGCCCACAAAGTCTGCCCCCTGAAGTCCACTGCCAGTGTCCTAGATCTCCCCCCTCCCCATGCTTATTTGAAACCAGACAGTGTTGTGGTCGCTCCCAGTCAGGGGTCCTCTACAACCAGGTCCCTTACCAGTTCCCCATCTGCCAGAACCACGTCCAGGACATGCTCCTCCCTTGTGGGCTCCATCACATGCTGTGTTAAGAACACAACCTGGAAGCCATCCAGCAGCCTCTGCTCCTTGGCCACCTTAGAGGACATGGTTCCCCAGTTTGTACCTGGCACATTAAGGTCCTCCATCAACACCACTCCTTCCCTTTTGGTCCACACTGGGCAATGATGTTGTCCAGCAAACCATCCTCTAGAACATCACTCATCCCAGGGGGCCTATATACTACACCCAGCTTGACCTTATCTCCTGCTGGGGATCGTGAGGTGAGCCATAAGGCCTCCACATTTCCTCTGCCTCTTCTACCCTAGCAATTTCTATGTCATCTCTAATGAGCATAGCCACTCTACCCCTCTGCCCTCCTTTCTATCCTTCCTAAGCATAGTGTACCCCTGCATGTTTGGGTCTCAGTCATGGTTTTGTTGGCCCACTTCTCTCGTGACCGCCGCCACATCCACCTCCTCGAACAGCATGGCCTGGAACTCTGGCAACTTGTTTCCCAAGTTCCTGGCATTTACTAACACCAACCCCCACCCCTTATCCCTGATCCCCTTGTGAAGCCCACCCAGGCTACCCAAGTACATTGACTAAAAAATGCATAAGTACAGGAGTACATTTTCCCACATGGGACCTTATACAAAAAAAACAGCAGCTGTTAATAACGTGAGAGACAACACAGACTGCATGCAATATGCAGCAACTGGCAGGTGCACTTGGAGTTTCTACAATAGAGGTTCATTTTATTCGGAGCATGGGACAGATTTTTCAAAGGGTGAGGCAGGTCTTGCGACAAGCCCCGTCCAAACCTATTTTTGGTGCAGCTGCGCTGAACACCTTTGCTACAGCTGCAAACATAGAAATTGCTAACAGATAAAGGCCTTATGGCCTATCAAATCCTGTCGATTGTGCAGCTAGCAGCCCTTATACTGCAGCTGCCCTCCTCCCCTGTCCCTTCCAGTGACCATCTCCTGACCCTGTACCATCTCCTTTTGAAGCAGCCCACTGTTCTATAGGATACCACTTCCTCTGGCAATGCGTTCCACCCAGACACCACCTCTCCATAAAAAGTGTCTCCTCATTTCCCTCCTGAACCTTCCTTCCAATCTCAGATCATGGCCTAGAGAGTACCACCCCTTCTTAATTTAAAAGCCCCTCCATGCCGGTCTTATTTATTCCGTTCATGTACTTGTGTTTCAATCATGTCCCCTATCCTCCTCTCCTCCAGGGAATACATGTTCAACTCCCTCAGCCTGCTCTCAGAGGGTAAGTCCCCAGCCCCTGGATCATTTTATTGCCCTGCACTGCACCCACTCCAGTAACCTGATGTCCCTCATCAGGTGCAGTCACCAGAACTGCATGCAGTACTCCAGGTATGGTCTAACCAGTGACCTGTATAGCGGCAGGATCACCTCCCCTCCTGTAAGATATATGCTTCTGGCAATACAACCCAGCATCCTGTTGGCCTTTGCAGCTGCCTTCTACACTGTGCTGAGTTGTTCATTGCTCCCATTATGATCACCACAGATCCTTCTCTTCTTCCATCTTTGCTAGTTGAATTCTCCAGGTGGTAGCTCCTCATTGTTCTTTTTGAGCTGAAATATAGCACCTTGCATTTCTTGGCATTGAAACCCAGCTGGCAAGTGTCCTACCAGGCCTCCAATTTGCCAGATCATCTTGCAACCTCTGCTACCCTTTAAGTCATCCACTACTGTTCCATCTTGGTGTCGTCTGCAAACAGACTGATCTTGCTCTTGATGTCTATTGAGATGTCTACTATGAAGATCCCAAATAGCACTGGCCCCAGTACAGAGAGGCCCTGTGGCACCCTGCTTGTCACTGCCCTGGAAGATGAGAGCTTCCTCCCACCACCACCCTCTGCTGTCTCCCTTGCTGCCATTTCACTACCCATGCCACCGTCTTTCCCCCCTGCACCTGTGCCTTCCAGCTTACTTCCTAGCCTCCCAGGTGGCACTGAATTGAATGCCTTACTGAAGTACAGGTACAGGTACAGGACATCTGCTGCATGACTCCTGTCTAATTATCTGGTTACACAATCATAGTACTCGACTAGGTTACTCTGACAGGATGCACCCGAGACAACCGCCATGCTGCTTGCTGTCCCAGCCCATTAGCCTCCAGGAGGAAACCAGCCTCCTTCAGGAATGTCTCCATCAGCTTTTCCACAGTGGATGTGAGTCTTACTGGTCTGTAGTTCCTTGGCTCATCCTTGGGGCAGCTCTTGTGGAGGCATACCATGTGCATCATTGTCCAGTCCTGAGGTACACTCCCTGAGTCCAGGGAGGCATTGAACAGGTCTGCAAGGGTTCTGTCAGGACTTCTGACAGCTCCTTCCTGACCCTGGGGTGTATGTCATGGCCCTGGTGGCTTACTCCATCCTCAGCGCACTGACGCCCTCCTCACTCTGCCCACTGAGATTTCCCATCTGTCACCACCTCTCCCATGCCCACCTCCCACCCCTTGGATACAGCTCCCCTTTCTCTTTAGTAAATACTGAGCAGAAGTACCTGTGTAATGCTTCTGCATTTTCTACCTCTGTTTCCACCCCCCATCCCTGTTTATCCTTACTATGTGGTCCTTACAACTCTTTTTCTCCCTGATGTACTTGAAGAAGTCTCTCTCCCCTCTTTGATGCCCTGGTGCTAGCCTAAGTTCCCTGGATGCCTTGGCTGACCTGACTGCCCTTGTCAGCTCCCTCGACTCCTTCAGGTATTCCTCTCCTGTCCTCCTGTCTCTCTGTTTTTGTACCTTCTAAAGGTGGCTGTTTTGGTCCTTACTTTGTCGATGACCCCCTGCTCACCCAGCTAGGCTTCTTGGCTCTAGCCCGCTTACTCTGTACCCTTGTACATGTTATGGTTGCCTCCTCAATTTCCAATTTAATGACCTCCAACTTCAGTTAGGGTTTACATTTGTATGTGGATCCTGGCCAAATACCCTGTACTATTTCCTCATCCTTCTGATTTGGTCCTCCTGAAATCCTAACGCCCTTGTGCCTGTTCCTACCCCCTTTCCCCATGTTTATTGTGAACTACACTGAGTGGTGGTCACTCCCTGCAAGCGGTTTCTCCACCACCAGTTCCCTCACAAACTCACCATTTGCCAGCATGAGGTCTAGGGTGTTCCTTAACCTGGTTGGCTCATTGACCATCTATAATAGGAAGTTATCCTGGAAGGCATCCAGAAGTACCTGCTCCTTCCTATTCATGGTGGCTGGGGTACCCCAATCCACTCCCAGCAGATTGAAGTCCCCACAATCACCTTCTGCCCCTCCTGCAGGTCCTTATGATCTTTCCTGTTAGTTCCTGTCTAACTCCTCAGTTTGAGAGGGTGGCCTGTACACCACTCCCATCCTGAGGTTCCTAATTTGGAGTCCTGGAACTGCACCCATAATGACCCATGCTGCCCTCCTCCCTTCTCTCCCTGACACACTTCAGGCCTTCCCTCATGTACAATGCCACCCCCTTTCCCTTTACCTGTTACTTTGAAATATCCTATACCCTGGTACTGCCAGGTTCAGTCAAGGTAATTGTGGCCCATGTCTCAGTGAAGGCCGCCATGTCCACCTCCCATCTGCTATGAGAGCCTGTAACTCTGCTGTTTGGTTCCTAGACTCCTAGCATTCAAGATTACCACCCTCCACCCTGCTTGCTTCCTCCTTCCTTCCTTCCTTCCCTCCTCTCCCTACTCATTCTCCCTTTCTCGCATCCATCCTGACCTCCTCCTAAGTCCCTTGCTGTTGGTATGGAGGTAAGCTCATTCAACTTCCCTACCTGTGGATCCTGCCTGACTTCTGGTCACTTGCCACTCCTCTTCTAGTTGAAATTCTCATTGTTTGCTAAGTATCCTCCCAGTTTCTGTTTCTGAGCCCTCCTTCCCTCCTCACTTAAGTGTAGCCTGTCCTTAGCACAGAGATCACCACCCTCCCAGGTCCTTCCCCACCCCTCACCAGCCCATACCCTTTGGACCAACACCACTGCCATAGCCACATGTTAAATTCCTCTATCCTCAGCTTCCTTGCCGTGCTCACCCTGGGTACTAGAAGCATCTCGGGAGAAAGTTACTGATCTTCCTGCCTCCTCACAAATAACCTACCAGGTCAATATGTCATCGCTCTACAGCGCGCATGACACTGTTTCCATAGTAGGAACAGTGCGGTAGGGAAGAGGAGAGGTGCAAAATCATGAAAGACTGCATGCACGGTGGTGCACTCTCCCACTCTTCCCTGTACAGGATAAGGATCCTACTGGGATAAGGGTCTGCTGAGCAGCTGCCGTTGTTTGATGGGATGAGCCACTGGCAGCAAGGAAGGCAGGAAGTGCGTTTGGGACTGGGTTTCGATTCCTGGTCCCAGACACATGGATTTTACATTTTCACACTTTGTGTGATTTTCATTATTAATACCCCCGGTTAGATATTTTAGTTGGGTGGGTTGGGGCACAGTCCCTATACAGGGGTGCGGTAAAGCCCCCTCAAAAAGACATTCCACTGGCAATATATTGCACTGTATTGGCGGTGCAGTACATTGTTGTGGCATGATGTCTTGCGACATTAGGACCCCACACCACAAATCAGCCCCAGCTCCTCAAACCTCCTCTAGATTACATCTCCCGGATTTCCTGCTAGGTCATTTGTTCCAAATACAGAACTATGTGAGGTTTCTCCCACCTCCCCTATCATACTTCAGAGCAGATTGATCCACCCTTTCACTGTCATGTCTGGCATAGTCTCCCCATATGCAACTATGCCTCTCCCTTGTGCGTCCCCACCTGATCCCTTTCAGAATTTAGCCTCCCAGCACTAGGATCCAACCCCGTTTTCATGTTCTACTTGTCTTGTCCTTCCTTTCTTCTGTCCTCTTCTCTCCACTCCTCCTCCAGCTCAGTTGTTCCCCTTCCACTCCTGTTGTAATGTCACTTGTCTCTGCTCTGCCCTCCTTCTCCCTTTCTCCTCTGATTTTACCTCCCCTCCACTGGGCTCCACCTGCCTCCTCCCCGATGCATCCCTACTCTTTCTTCTCATACTCCTCCTCTTAACCCCTTTACTGACCTATCCCCAGAGATGTACGGGGTTTGGGGTTGAACTCCCAAATGCACATTAGGATTGCCGCTGCAAGTGCTGTCTTTTTTTTAAGTGGTGGATTGCTGTAGGGCAGTCTGCTGGCTGCAGCTCACTGTCTCTGCTGTGCCACTGCCTGTAATTCTGCTCCTGGGCATGGGTGACATTGTGGCGATAGTTAGGGCAGCTGTCAGCCAGGTCGGGATCACATAGTGCAGACTGTGCAGACTGCACAGTCACATGATGGTAGGATGGCGAATTTGTGGCAGGAGAAGTAATAAAGGTCCACCATGCTCTCACCCATGACAGGCTGCTCATCAATTAAAGTCCACCCAAAGATCCACTGAGCGCCATTATCGATTGTCAGCTGTGTTTCAGGCCAATCGGTATTGGTTTTCTCACACCCTCCTCCAGCATCCTCTGGCATTTCTTCAGTTCACGGCTGGCTTTGAAGAGTGCAGACATGTTCCCAGTCCACAAAAGATTGTTGTGCCGGACTCCACAGGTAAGTATGGGGTGAGGGAGGCAGGGGTGCGCCAGTGGGTGGGTGCAGGTGGAGGAGGGGCATCAGACTATGAGGATCATTTCATTTTACAGGAGAAAAATGGAAAAAACCACGGACAGGTTTTTTTTTTGTAGGGATTTGGCACACTGGGGTGGGCTCCCAGTGCCACCTAACTGTTTGAGGGGGTGTCTGTAGCCAATGGGGGATTGGGCACCATCATCGCGCACAACATGGGGAGGAAGCACTGCCAGTGAGGACTGAGCACCCCCATTGACACAATGAAAGTGGGGGGCGTGAGCCGAGGGGGATTGGGCACCCCTCGGCATTCAACAATTGGGGTTATGCCGACGGGAGGGCTCCCCATCAGCACACAAAGAATGTGGGGGTTAACTGACAGGGGATTGGGCACCTCAGGTCGGCAGTAGTTAGGCGCCACCACACTGACTATATTATAATGGCGGGCGAAGCACAGCAGAGTGCGACCGGCCATGTATGACTAGCTCTGCTCAGATTGCAGCGACCTTTTCTTAGATGTGCTCGCCACATTATGTATGCACGGTGTGGCGCTGCATGTAGGCTGATTGGGAATGCAGGATGCACCTACTGGTGCATGTGCCCTGCATTCACCCAACAGCGACTCCGCCTCCAAAGCTGCACTGTCCAACGATGTTGGCTATGCAAGTGCACCAACATAAAAATCAAAATGAAAGGCAAATGTCTCTGCTTGATATGTTTAGTGCAAGAGGAAAGAAAGCTAAGTCCATTGCTGAAAAGTGGTCAATGAAGCAGGATGGGTGGATGTGGAACGACTCTTTTTCCACAACAGTTGAAACTGAAACTGTAAATGTAGTGCATTCACATTGTGATTCTGAATCTGAAAGCACTTCTGGCTCTGATGCAGTGGCAGTGACCACCACTACTGACTCTTCGATTTCGTCCACCTCCACAGTCACACCCACATGCTGCAGACCACCACTACCCGGGTCATACCGCAACTAATGCTTGGGTCAGGAATGATATAAGTGAATACATAGGAGAATAAGACTTACTGATGAGGAACGGATTAAAATAATGAATGCATTGCATGAACCGGACAGTAATTATAAGTTTCCTGCAAGTGGCAAGAGAAATCTCCATTTTCAACACCACTGGCTTCTGCAGTACAATTGGCATGCATATATGCCTATGACAGATGGTGCTTACTGTAAATTATGTGTTGCTTTCTGCAATGACGAAGTAGGTAAAGGAAGTCATCAGTGTCTTCGATAGCTTGTCTGTGAGCCTTTAAGAAACTGCAAAAGCTAAAGAGCTTTTGACTTACGCTCTCGCACTGAGTATCATCAAAATAGTTCAGTGAAAGCTGAACATTTTTTCGCATCTCAAGAGGTGAATCAATAGCAATTACAGAACAAACAGACTCCTATCGAAGGGCTATAGCAATAGAGAACCGTAATAAGATACTTGCTGTGATAGATACAATAATTTTATGTGGTCGCCAGGAGATTGCACTCTGTGGGAGTGAAGATTCAGGTCCACTGACACTTGAAGACCCGATAAAAATTATGGGAATTTCAGAACTCTAAATCGGTATAGAGCAAATCACAGAGAATAAGTGCACCGAAAATCATTACAAAGCAGTAATTCAAATGACGCCAAACATCTTAGCCCTAAAATCCAGAACGAAATCATTGAGATTATTAGAGATATCATGATTGAGAAAATAGTTACAAGAATAAAATGCTGCGGCCCTCTGCAGTTTTAGCTGATGAAACAACAGATGCTAGCAACAGCGCACAATTGTATATCTGCATGCGATATGTTGACACTGTGCGTGAAGTGTCAAGCCAGAAATCAGGGAAGACTTCCTTACTTTCCTGAGGGTTACAAACTTGACTGGTGAAAGTCTGGCTAATTCGATCATGTTCACCTTAACAAATTAGGACTAAATCTTGATGATCTCAGGGGCAGGACTTTGATGGTGTGCTGCTGCATTTAGTGGTAGACTAAATGGAGCACAAGCTAAAATTGCAGCTGAGTATCCCACAGCTATGTATGTTCACTGTGCAAACCACTCACTGAATCTGGTGGCTTCAAAACCTGTTCGGTGAACTCCATCAGAAAATGTTTTACAACTATACCTGACTGCTGCACATTTTAAGAGGTCTGAGAAACATAGCTAAGTTCTTAGGAACAAAATATCAAGCCTGTTACCAACCGAGGAAAAGAAAAGCTTGTCAGTCTTGTAAAACAAGAGGGGTAGAATGTCACGAAGCAGTGTTCACCTTCATAGAACTGTTCCCGCAGTAGTTGCAGCTCTTGACGAGATATCTACTACCTGGACAGATGATGTTTCATCTAAGGCTCAGCCGCTACAGAACACAATTGAGAAAGGATGTTTTCTAGTTGCTTTAGTTGTTTCAGAAAACTACTCGGTTACGTATGTACTGTCAGTAAATCTGCAGAAGGTTCAGACAGATCTCTCCATGTGTGTTCAGACAGCCGATGATGCTTTGAAACAAATTCTTACCATGCGTCATGATGCAGAAACACAGTTTTCTGAACTTTTTTAAAAGCGAAAGCATTAGCTCATTAGCTGAATTTTGAAATTACACTCCCAAGAAATTCACGAACAGGACTGAGTTTGCAAGAAATAGAACAATACTACAAAACAACAGTGTTCATCCCATGTCTAGATTTCTTCGAACAACAAATGACAGCAAGGTTTCTCACACATAGAAAAATCCTGACTTCCCTTGAAAATGTCATGCCTGACCGCTCCTTGAATATTGAAGGAGGTGGAATTTCTGTCAGACCTGAAAGATTTCACAGTGAGTTCTCCTTGATAATATTCTCATTCTAGAGAGTGAATTCGTCGTTGGCATGACAGGTGGATTGATGCAAAAGACAAGAAAGAGTCCATTCGGTGTCAGCTATTGATGGTTTGTCTAGCTGTGACCAAAACTTTTATCCAAACATTCACAATTTATTGAAAATTCTTGTGACACTGCCAGTTACAACTTCAGTGAACGTACATTTTCTATGTTTGATTGCATCAAGACCAAAAGGAGACATCACCCCGCAGAAGACAGGCTGAACGGCCAGGTATTACTTGCTGGTCATCGAGACATCCCTTTATCAGCGGATGAGGTCCTGGAGAGATTTATTGTAAAAGTACACACCTGGATTTTATCCTTTAAGTTCAGCCTCCAGCACTGCAGGTGCTGTGCTGTGTTGGTATTGTTATATATATTGTCCTGATTTCGTGTAAATTCCTCGTTCTTCTGCTTTGCATGGCTAGGCTGCCTCACCAAAATTCATTGCTTTGTCCGTCTTGATCAGGGAGGGTGGTGGAGCCAGGTTGCCAGAAGGCCCACCCATTGCAAAAAGTCATGTGACCACCTGCATACCTTTGGGCAGACTGGAACCCCCCCAAAATGACAGTCTTGGTACATCTCTGTATCCATTATACCATATCCCTTCAACCACTTGGCTCCCTCCCATTCCCTTCTCATCTGGTCTGTCATCGTCCTCCACCCAGCACCCCCTGTCTCCTTTTCCCATCTGCTGTCTCTTCCCACTACTCCCCTGTCTCTTTGATCTGTCCTCCCTCAGTTACCCTCCTTCCCTCCCCAGCTGCTGAGTTGTCCTCCATTTCAGCCCACATTCCCTCCTAAGCTTCACTTGTAAACAGCTGATCTCATTCCTAAGCTGCCTTATTTTTCTGCACACCAAACACTCTCCCACTCTCTAAGCAATTTTTAGAAAGATTGCTGCTCCACAGTTGTGCAGCCTAGCACCTTCCTGTCTCACTATTTGCCCGAAGCATCCCCCTCATTTTCAGTAGAAGGATATTCATACCACCCTCATGACCCTCCCATCCACCATTTCCAGTTCTGCCCATGGTTTTCCCAGCTTCCAATCCTTACCCTCATGTAAAGTTAGCCAACCAACAAGCTTGCCCCCAATAATAAGTCCAGTCTGTCTCCTAAGCACAACCAAAAGCAATCTTCCCTTTAAACCTTGGTTACACTTCAGTAGTACAGCAAATCCTAACCCATAATCACTATCCTATAATCACTAATATATAATCACTATACTATAATCATTAACTTTTGATCACTATGCTATAATCACTATCCTGTAATCACTAACATGTAATCACTAACATATAATCACTAATATACAATCACTACCCTATCATCACTAACTTATAATCACTAATATAAAATCACTATATCATCACTATCCTATAATCACTAATATATAATCACTATTCTATAATCACTAATATGTAATCACTATCCTATAATCACTATCCTATATTCACTGATATATAATCACTAATATATAATCGCTATTCTATAATCACTAATATATAATCACTATCCTCTAATCACTATCCTATAATCACTAATATATAATCACTAATATATCATCACTGTCCTTGTAACAGATTTTGTTTTGTCCCTCTGGATCTCAGGGATGATTAGGACACGTTAGTCGGTGTACCTGGTTGTGCTATCCAGAAATCCCAATACAGCACCACCCCAATAAATGTTTTCTGCAAAAGCAATTCCGTCCATTGCATGTTTACAGCTTGCTAATTTTCCTTTATTATCTGCATCTGATTAGATCGCTTATACGATAATTTCTTTACAGAAGCTTCATGCAGAATATTTAAGTAAGTCCTGTATATATAGGGTACCTGGGATTGATGCAAGCTAAACCAGAAAAGTTGGTCTAACATATGATAACTGGTGCACGGGATAGAAAATCCCAATCACCAGCTGGGAAAATGCAGCAAGCCTCGCGGCACTAAATGATCGGGCACCAGGGCTTGTGGCATTCTTGGGATTTGAAAGTGCCTTGTGTTACCAACACAGCATACGTATAGTTTAGATGCAAAGTAGGCTTAGGTAGCAGAGAGGAAGCTGGAGGACCAGCTGTCCCACTAAGTAGTGGCAGGTATCTGGTGGATACTACCAGAGGAGGGGTTACTAGGCATGTGAGACAAGAGGTCTGGGAGGGATGATGAACTTTGATTTGCCACTTGCATGAAGTAAAGGAATTGGCTAATGTGATTTTGGCAGGTAAGCTATTCCAAACAGACTGTAGGTGATTGAGGCTCACCTTAAGTTCCTCATGCAACATGGAATCTGAAATGGCAGCCATCCTCGGATGGAACTACTTTCCACCACTGTCCCTCTCTGTCGACTTCATTCTTCTGACATACATCTTTAGAACATTCCAACGACAACACTGGCACTCTAGGTGACTGAATCTTTTCAGTCTGTGGTCCACACCTTTGGAATGGACTACTGTTGGCCATTCGAGACAGTACTGAACTTGTGTTATTTAACAGCAAACTGAAAGCTCAGTTTTACCAATTAACTTTTAATGTTACTTGATTAGGTGGTCTCCTGATTTGGTCTAGTGCCTTGAAAAATGTTAACGGTGCTATAAAATCACATTTTTATTAAGATTATTATTATGGAGCACATTCACGATCATGATTCGGCCCTGGTTACCTGAAATACCTGATCATATGCACACCTGTCTCCTCCCTTCCTTCCTCTGAAACTGGGCTTCGTGGTTCCTCATTTCATTTCCATCATCAGGGACAGGGTCTTTCACATTACTACCCATTTTAGTAACGACTTCCGGAATTAGAGAGGCTTCTTTGTTGGAACTTTACAGAAAATTATTCTCTTGATCATTGACAATGGTGACATAGCTACAGTGCAGCCCCCAAAACCACCCTAACCAGACTGGACACCCTCCTTCACTCCTTCAGTTGGTTTGTTCTTGTCTGGCCACCCTCACCACTCACCACTCACCACTGTGACCTTTACACCTCTCTTCTCCCCCCTTCAACAGGAACACTGGCGTGGCTCTCTCTCCTCCTATCTCACCTCTAATCTGCCCCACCACCCAACCCCTTTGCAACTGGGGTTTTTGTCCCTACTCCCTCTAGATCAACCTCTGCTGGACAATCTGTGTTCTTATCATTTCTCAACTGTGGAACTCCTTCCTCATTCACACAGTCTTCTCCAACCTCCGATCTCCAGCTTGTCCTTCACTGTTTTATCTCCCCTTCCTGCAACTGCTCCTGATTTCACTTCTTGCAACTCAGCTCTCCCTCTATTTTCTCTCCTTCTTTTCTCTCCCATAACCATCCCCACTAGTCTCCTGGAGTTCCCTCCATCCACTATCCTCTGTTTCTCCTCCCCAACCCCTGCTTTCCTTCCTCCACCTCATTCCTTGTCTCTATCCTCCACCTCCACGCATCGATCTCCACCTCCCTTTCTCCCAACCACTGCTTTTCCTCCTACCAGCTCTCCTTCACCCTGTAACTCAAGTTCAACTTTACTGAGATACTCCCTTTCACTGCATGCATTTGAGCTGCTACTCTACCATGCCTCGTCCCATTCTTATTCTTCCTCCCTTTTATCCCAGGTTAACCCACTATGCTCAGCCCCCTCAAAGTTAATCCATGACACTTTTCTCTCGTTATCGTTCTAATAAATGTCCTCGTACATTGCACTATCTGTATAGCTCTAGTGATATAGCAGAATATCTGAGGAAGAGTGTGCCTGTTCGTGGAGGATACAAAAATCTGCAATAGGGTGGACACCCCAGGGGGCATAGAGGCCATGAAGCATGATTTAAGGACTCTGAGAGGTGGTTGGAAACTTGGCAACTGAAATTCAATGCCAAAAGTATACCGTGATGCATCTGGGACACAAAAACCCATGAACAGCTTATACTCTAGGAAGGGAGGAAATCAAAAACAGATCAAGAGAGGGATCTGGGGATTATAATATCAAACAGCCTTAAGTTGGGTAGCCAGTGTAGCAAGGTGGTGGGGAAGGCTAATTGAATGTTGGCATGCATTGGCAGGGCATAACCAGCAGAAGGAGAGAGGAGCTGATGCCTCACATAAGGCCATGGAGAGACCACACCTGGAGTACAGGGTCCAGTTCTGAGACTGCATCTATGCAAGGACATAGATGGATAGAAAGGGTTCAGAGAAGAGCAACCAAGATGGTGTACAGTATGCAGGGGACCCCTTCTCATGAGGAGGAAATGGACAGGGAAATGATAGAAAGTATACTTAGAATGACAGAAAAAGGGGAGATATTGCTGATGGGTGATCTGAATATGCCAGATGTTAACTGGAGTGCAGTTGCATCTGCCACTCAAGAGTGCAGTTATTCTAGATGCCCTACAGGGGCATGCCTTAGACAACTAGTACTGGAGCCCACCGAGAGGGAGCAATATTAGACTTGATTCTCTCAAATGGAGATGGAGAGAGGATCACAGATGTAGAAGTGGGTAGCCATCGGGAACTAGCGCCATCGAACAGTATGGTTCACAATAAACACAGCAATAGAGCCAAGCCATACAAAGACAAAAGTACTGGACTTAGGAGGGCTTATTTTGCTAAAATGGGTGAGTGCCTAAGGAATGCACTAGCAAATGGGCAGGAAGGAGGGGTGGAAGAACAATGGGGAATAATAAAACTGCCATCACAGAGGTAACGAGCCTTGTGTGAAGCAAATAAACAAAATAAGATTGTAAGAAACCACTATGGTTCTCAAAGGAAGTGGCAGTGAAGGTTCAAGAGAAAAGAAAGCATTCAGGAAGTACAAGGAATCGCAGAGAAGGAGCAGGACAGAGAACTGTATCAGTTAGAAAGCAAAAGGAGGCTGAGAAGGCAGTCAGAACAGCAAAGGCCCAAACCGAGGAAAAGATAGCCAACTCAGTTAAGAAGGGGATAAAATCTTTTATAGGTACATCAGGGAGCAAAGGAAGACCAAGGGAGGGATAGTGAGGCTTAATAAAGGGGTGGAGGGTGGGCAGAGGGAGACTGTGAAAAGGCAGAGAAACTAAACAAATATTTTTGCTCAGTATTTACAAATGAAGAGGGGAGGTACATAAAACAAACAGTAGTAACACTCTGGATACAGAAATTGATACCAGCCCATTTACAGAAGAAAGAGTTCTGAAATAACTCTTAAAACTGAAGGTGGACAAAGCAATGGGGCCTGATGGGATTCATCCCAGAATTCTAAAAGAGCTAAGGGTAGAACTAGTGACACCACTGACTACCCTTTTAACAAATCATGGGAGGATGGGGTGGTACCCGTGGACTGGAGGAGGGCAGATGTGATTCCCCTTCACAAAGTGGGAGCAAGGCAGAAGCAGGAAACTACAGACCTGTTAGTTTAACCTCAGTGATAGGGAAAATGATGGAATCACTTCTGAAGGAAAGAATTGTCGAGTATCTAGAGGCCAGAGGGGCATAGGACCCAGGCAGCATGGATTCACAGCGGAAGGTCATGCCAGACAAATCTGATAGATTTATTTGACTGGGGACCAAAGTAGTAGATCAGGGAGGGCTGTGGACATGGCCTACCTAGACTTTAGCAAGGCATTTGACACAGTCCCACACAAAAGATTAATATACAAGTTAGCCAGCCTGGGAGTGGGTCCCAAGATGACAGCCTGGGTAAAGAATTGGCTGGAGAATAGGACACAGAGAATAATAGTAACTGGAGTCCACTCAGAAGAAAGGAGGGTTACTAGTGGGGTATCGTGAGGGTTCAGTATTAGGACTGGTCCTCTTCAATGTCTTTATAAGCTTACATTGGGAAGGACTGGAAGGAAAGTATGTCTCTTTGCAGATGACACTAAGATCTGCAACAGAGTTGATGCACAGGGTGGGGTGGAAAGGATGAGAAGGGACTTGGCAAGGTTAGAGGAATGGTCAAATGTATGGCAGTTTGATTCAATGCTAAGAAGTGCATAATGCACCTGGAACAAAAACCCAGGGAAGAGTACACAATGGGGGTGAGATACTAACAACAACAAAATGGAAAGGGCCCTGGGGTAGTCATATCAGATGACCTAAAGGTGGGCAAGCAATGTGAGAGGGCAGCAAGGAGGGCTGAGGGTTACTGGGATGCATAGGAGAGGCATCACCAGTAGAAAACAGGAAGTTATTATCCTCTGTACAGACAGCTGGTGAGTCCCATCTGGAGTACTGTGTGCAGTTCTGGAGACCCAATCTCAAGAGACATAGACAGGATGGAAGCTGCCCAGAGGAGGGCACCAAAATGGTGCAGGGTCTGCACCGGAAGACATATGAAGAGAGACTTAAGGAGCTTAATATGTATAGCCTCGAGGAAAGGAGGGAGAGGGGGACATGATAGAAACTTTCAAGTACCTCAAGGGAATCAACAAAGTCCAGGAGGGTAGCATCTTTCAAAAAGAGGTGTGCAAGAACAAGAGGGCACAATTTGAAGATGGGGGGCGGGTCAGAGGTAATTTAAGGAAGTATTTTTTCACAGAGAGGGTTGTGGATGCATGGAACTGCTCCGAGGAGGTTGTGGAGTCAAACTCGGTGGTGGAATCTGCATGCATGGGACAGTCATAAGGCAATTCTAGGGGTGGGGTAGGAAGAAGTAGGCTGCTGGTTAACTAGGATCTGCAGCTTATCCAGTAGGTAGGAAATGGGCAGACTGGGTGGGCCAAGTGGTCCTTATTCGCTGTCAAAATCTATGTTTCTATGTTTCTATGTAACACAGGTGTAGGGAGTTGGATCTGTACCCATTGGACAGTGGGGGACACGATTGAAACCTTTAAATAAGTGAAGGGGCCAATAAGGTGATGGAGGGGGCTTGTTCAGTAGGAAGGAAGGAAGGCTAAAACTAGAGGGTATAGCCTAAGATTGGAAGGTGGAAGATATAGAGGCAATGTGAGGGGGTGATTCTTCATGGACAGAGTGGTGGAGGCCTGGAATAAACTACTAGGAGGAGGTGGTGGTAGAGACCAAAACAGTGGAAGGATTTAAGAGGGCATGAGACAGACATATGGGATTGAGAAGTAGCAGAAGGGAGGGTCCGTAGAGTGGAGATGAGTAGTGCAGGAGAGAAAGGGTAGACTCGATGGGCCATTGAGGTCCTTTTCTGCCATCAGATTTCTGTGATTCTGTGATAGTGCCTAACACATTGTTATAATGTAATAGATGCACTTTGATGATAGCCTGAAATGTGTTACCTGTTCACACCTATTTGTTACTGTACTTTTATTTTTGCCCTGTCACCCTCCCCTGGTGCATTTGGAAACGAGCTGATACTCAGCTCTGTATGCCTTTCCTGATGAAACATTTTGAAATAAATTAAAATAAATGAACTCTCTAGGGTTTGTTAAAACCCTGTTATGTAACCTGGGTTTTGGGACCACCGAGTCTGTTTGACCTTTGGGGCAGTATATTACTTTTGGAACACTGCTGCATGTTTTCTCCTGATCTGCTTTTATAGTGTTTTGTCTGTATTTTAACTTCTTGCTTGTATGGTACCAGAGCCCAGGATGGATGCTGAACAAAGAACTGGCCTTGCCTGGCCAGGCTGGAGAAGTGGTCTGCAAAGCAAAGCCGAGTGCTCCTGTCAGTCCAACCAGCATGAGATACCCTTCTTATATCAGAAGTCACACCCTAGTAGCAACATATACATATTGTATGGCAGTAGAACACCAGCAGATATATTTATTCTTATTATATTATATTATATAATATTATATATTATTTCTTATGAAGGCAAGCTATTGAAGTACCTAGCCTGGGAACTGTACAGGAATTGGGGGCTCTGATGAGACAAGGCAATATTAGTGTCCCAATAGTAAGTTAACATTTCATTTTCAGTCAGTTTAACAGAGTGACATATTTAAAATTGTTGTCCACAACCAAAATGTTGGCACAATAGTAGAGCTACTGCTGGTGATGTTGGCATGCCAAGTTCAGAAGGGAGTCCAAATCACCGGGCTGGCGGGGACGAGGATTGAGCACCACAGAGGGCATGCTCCTCCTCCAGGTGAGGAAGGACAGCTTGCTCTATCCCAGCACTGTAACCTAGATGACCATAGGTGCTGATGCAGCCAGGAACCGCAGATTGGGTGGGGGTGCTCCATGATGGAAGACATCAACACATCCAGCGTGCACATGCTAGGCTGTCTGCTCTGTGGAGCATGCAAAGGCTGGGGAGAAATGAGCAAAATACCACCAGCTGCAAAATGACTCCCAGTTCCCCACAGATCCCACACTGGCACAGGACCCACCAACTGAGTGAGGGAGCCGTGGGGCTTGGGTACCCCTGCTGGCCCCACCAGTTTACTCTGAAAATAGCGTGGACACAATAGTGTGATAGAAAACCATGAAGGCAAACCACGGTGGCTAAGTATAGCCCTAGGGCAAACCGTGACCCCCACAGACAGCACTAACAGTCTTAGGAACTCAGCAGGTAACATTGCAGGGGCTTTGCCACCAGCAACCCCAAAACATAAATAAACACCCTCAAGCAGCCAACACCAAAGGAAAAACATTGAGAGAGGGAAAGCAGACTCAAAGCCATGTCTGCTGGCAGTCCCCGCAGTCAGAGCATGTTACTCTAACCACTAACAAACAAGGCCAGGTGCCTCACCCAGCACTGAATGGACTTAACACCCAAAAACATGCAACAGACAACACACATCTGACGACTGCCCAGCACACCGCTGCCCAGCACATCTATGCATAATTCACCCTTACCATCCACGTGAAACAGCACCATGCTGTCATTCTTGGCACACTAATACACCCAACGTGAATAATACAGCATGGTTAATGTCCACGCTATTATGTGCCCGCTGTTATCACTGGATACTGGCCCCACCACAGGGGGCAAGCTGTGGAGAAACAAGTGGGTCCCTAGGTAAGTCCCAGAGATGGAGGGATGGGGACTGCAGAGATCACTTCTGAGACACTTGTTTCCGGCTCTGCCCAGCCTGTTCACTCGAGTGCAGTCTCCTGAGTTACCTGTACAACTATGCAGTGATATATGTTCTTGGGTGGGGGCTCATCTTCTCAGACATTGTACAACAGTGAGAGCAGATTCGTAGATGCCATCCAGGACACCTACTCCCTCAATTTGGCTGACCGCCTACAAAGGTCCAGTGAATGTGAGGTGCTCACTAGTAAAACAGTTCAGGTGGCTGGGCTGGTCTGGTGGTGCTGAGGGTTGAGGCACTGGACACCACACCTCACGCCATGCCAGTGACCCGTGTTCGGAATGAGCACCAGTCATTGGGGTTGGCAGGGGAGAGGAGAAGGATTGTGCCTCCGAGGACTGCTCTCCTTCTCTGAGGTGGGGCTCCAGGGTGTCAGCGCTGACTGCCCTCAGCGGAGGCTGGGGACAAGCACGCCACACTGTCGTGGGTGGAGCTAGGACAGATGCACACACCTCAAGGCCATTGCACATCCTAGCTCCAAGGGGACTCTAGCCACAAAATCTCCGGTTCCCATGGTATGAGCCAGGCATGGTACCCAACCCTTCAGCCATGACAGTTCCGCTTAGGTGGCCCCACTATGGGGGGCTTCCTGGAGTAAGGGTCAGGTACTGTGGCCAGGGCAAGCCCGTTCTTGGGGCTAGGGGGCTCGTGACCATAAAGAGAAAAAAAAGTTCAGGTGACACACGGTCCTGCAACACAATCAATTGGCCAATGTCTACTTTTCTGTTTACTACAGGTCTCCTGAGTAGCCTGAGGGAGAGGCATTATTTTATTTGATTTGGCAAGGCTCGATGATTAATGCAAAAGGATTTGCTGAAGGTTGTTTCTCACTATTTAATAGAGCAGAACATGTCATCTGGTTTAGAGTGAGTACAGGATGTACTTTTATCAAACTGTAAACATAACTCAGGGAATGTGTACGTGCTCTGTGGAGACAGCGAGAGAGAGAGAGAGAGAGAGAGAGCAGATAGTGACACCCATAAATTGACAGTGATCCAACACTACACTGTTGAACATTATAAAATAGTATATGGTTAGGGCTTATTGTCGATGGAAAAGATGGCTTTCAAAATCCTGTTGTAGGACAGTTCAAAGGTCAGAAAAGTTGTACTATTGTTCTGACATCACATCGAAAGAACAACTTTTGACCTTGAACTGCAACCTGATTGGTGAAAACAGCACTGTGAAAAACAAAATAGATTAAAAATGGCGGCACCAATTAACAAGTGGATGGCGGAGGACACTTAAGATAGTTTGGACACTGATTTTCTTAGTAAGTTCCACGTGCCCAAACTATCTTTTTCTTCGCTTGCCAATTTTCTTTTTTTTTTTTTTTTTGAAATCACTGGTGGCTGTAAATCTTTGCAGTCAAGAGCACAGCAGAACTGGATTCAGGAGCAGAGCGGGACTGCACAGAAGAGCAGTAGCATGAACACAAAGTATGAAACCTTGTGAAAACAGAAACTTTCTACATTTTGGGGAACAATATACTATATAAAACAGTGTATGGTTGCTAATACACAACAAGGCTAGGTTGCATCTAGGGGATGTGATGCCATCGTACTATGATGTCATCACACCCACCTTGGAAGGCAACATAGCATTGTTAGTGCGGAACAACCATACACTATTCTATATATGTATTGAAATTTCCTGCTTCTTGATTGGCTAAATGAGTTCCAAAACCTGCATATTAACCCCCCACCCCAGCAAGGATGTATACTTGGAATAAGTTCAAGCAGTTGTATTTAGACCTTTAACAGATCCCATACAGAATTCCCAACCTACTACACTCATCCCTAGATTACTGTCATTAACGAGCTGTCACATTTACTCTTGATAAAAATTCAATTAGGCCCATAAAAGTAAAACTCCTTTATATATTAAAAAATTATTAAATGTTCTTCCTGTAATGAACCCTCCTTCCACATAATTTATGAAATTAGTAAATGCTGGTGTTCATAGTTTTAATTTCTGTGTGTGTATGCAAGGCAAGGCATGTGTTGAGTGTGCAGCTAGTGCATGCACGCCTGTGCCTGTGTGTACAGTCTATCAGTGGAACTGAGCAGAATTTTGAATTTTGAACTCTTGCAATCAGTGGCTTCCATACATCCAAAATATTTACAAAATGTTAGGGTCCATTTTCTCCATGGTGTACAGATACATTTAACAATTACAACAAAAATGGCAATATTGTTTAACCCACAACTTTTCCTTTACTTACTGTTAAATTTTAACCCTTCTATAATTATGCTAAGACACTTCAGGGTGCACAGTACTGTGGAACAGAAGGCACTTTTCAGGTTGTGGAAGACTCTTGGGAAGCCTTGTACCCCACAACACACCGAGGAGTACCATTATACTACAGTAACACACACCCTGTCATGTATCATTGTTTCAAGCCTTTACTGAGGATTTACCAAGCCGGTTATAAAATGTGCATTATAAAACAGTGATTGGAAATTAAGCTTTCTCATTGGCTGACAGCTTTATTTATGGATTATGTTAAGAACTGAAACCCTCATGTGTGATAGAACAATTAGAATTTTTAATGATAAAATATCCATTAAAAATGAAAATGTTATTTTAATAACAGTGTAACCCCACTCCTCCCTATTAGGAAACAACAACTTCACCATAAGCATTGTCCCTGGTATCAGGGCAATACCTGGCTTGGGCATCTAGGAGGTCTCGGAAGGGTAAAAATAACATTTCTATTTTTTTTCTCAATTGTTTAACCAGGAGTGGCACACTAAGCTGAAAGCTTGTTTACAGGTGCAACCTGGTAGCACTGGGAAGTTAAGTGACTTGCTCAGGGTCACACAGTACACAAGTGGGAACTGTGTGATTCAAACCCAGGTCTTCAGGTTTGCAGCTCAGAGTCTTAAACCACTGTGCTACACTGCCTACCTATTTTGACCCGAGCCTGGGGACAGTTACCTGGGTTATGGGGGGTCAAACACATGTCTGAGGGGACCCCAAAAAGTCACACAGGTCACACAAAGATGAACTGTCCACAACAGGAATGGGATTGTACTGTATGGTTTTATTCTGACACAAATGTCAGTCTGAAATTGGAGATACCACAAGGGCTTTGCAGGTGCAGAACAAAACGTAAACCGAAATTCCACAGGTGAAGCACTTGTTACCAAGGTACACACTCATATCCATCGCCTCTTCTAGGGCAAATGGAAAATGGGGCACCAATGTTACCCAGAAGTACTAAAGTACAAATCACAATAGGCAGACCCAAAGTACACATTTAGAGAACACACAAACTGGATCTAGTGAGTCCCAGAGGGAGTATATTACTCTCCTCTTGTTAACTTTCAAAACCGGAGCATTACATTACCTCCTAAACACTTGTAAGCAGATTTGTGTACCTCTGAAACCTGGATTGAGTGGTCAGCTCAGTTCGGCCAAAGCCAGACTTCCTCTGAAATTACAAAATTCACATTTTTCACAAGCACTACTGGCCTCTTTGGGTGTTCTACTGCACCTTTGTGCTAGACACAGTGTACTCATTTAAACATTTCTTGTTACATTCCTACAGAACTAACATTTTCTATCAAAACTGCAAGGGTCCTTTTCCATGAAACCCAAACCACAATAAAACACTTAAACAGGTCACTGAAGAAGACACAGAGGAGCCCCAGAATGGAGGGATTTTTGTTTTCTAGGGACATGGATACGTTGTTCATCCACACTTATTGGCACATCCCTTTCCCTTTAAATCTCAGCGGAAGGTCTTCAAGCTGGCTTCTCCCACCCACCTGGGTGGTATAACCCTCAGCTCTGCCCCACGACACTAAACCTTCCTTTCTGCTGAAAGATTCAGGTTGCCTCCTCTCCGCTACCATGTTTTGTAGGCCCTAGCTTCAAATTCTTCGATCACCTGATGATTAGGCTCTTTGAGCTAACAATTGCGCTTTGTGTTATTTGATTATGGAAGATGAATCTTCCCTGGTTTTTCCAGTGTCCATGCAGCCAGAAAATGTTGCGCACTGATCCACATATTGTGTGCATGTACTGCTTATGTGTCAGCCACTACACTCAGGCTTGCAAGATGTGTCTCCTTTTCATCAATACGCCCTCGATGATAGTCTCGCACGCCTACAAGTTTGGCAGGCCCGAAAACAGAATCCACCAGTGAAATCCAAAGAAGCCCGGTGGCTGGTCTCAGTGGATGTGGGGTCCGCTGAGCAGTTAGAACAGATGCAGGCCTTTGAGGAAGAGGCGGCGCACGCGGAGCTCTTCTCTTGGCCAATTTTTGTTCCACTGAACCTGGGCGCCATGTTCTCACGCCTCCTTTTGGGAGTTGTGCCAATCTCTCCTCACTAAAGGAGAGGGACCTTTGGGCCCACATTCCTCCCAGTCCCGTAAAAGGAAAAGGAACCGAGAGATTCTTTGTCTCAGTGAAGATGTTCCTGGGATCAAGAGCGATCTCGGTCCCAGGACACTGCAGTCTTAACTTTGGTCAAAATTGCTTCCTTGGCTGCTGGCTTCTTGGCTCTGCTGTCTGGTCAGTCGATCGATGCCTCGATCAATGATGTGGTTGAGATCACTCGATCCTGTCAATCTGTTGTCACCTGATGAGGCTGACAGGTCTTTGACCAGGACTCGGTCCTGCCGCTTTCTGATGAGGAAACCCAGCCTTCTGAATTCCCATGGAGGAACTGGTTCCCAATCCAGGAAAATCACCAGTCCCCCGGTGTCTCTCAGTGACCGAGTGGCCAGTCTGATCGAGGTTGAGATCTTGGACCCTAGACTGACAGGCCTTGAAAGACACATAAGCACGTGAAGAAGAAGCAATGCCACTGTTCATCCTTGTCCTCCTCAAATGAGGAGCGGCTTCAGCAGAAACTCCGTCGATGCTACGAGGATTTAATGTGGAAACAGCTGATTCTGTCATGGCAGAAGCCTGCCACGGTTTCCCACCCAGCTATTACTTGGTTCTTGCCTCCTAGGCCAAAGCCGACCTCTAGAACCAGAGAAATCGGTTGCCCCACCAGTGGAGCTGGCCAAACTTGCCCAGGTTCAGCCAAAATCGATCTCTCCACTGATAGTGGTGGAGCAGCTGCCTAAACAGTTTTTGGGAGGGGCTTCTTCAAAGGAAGCCCGGACTGTTCTGGGTCTTTCTTGTAGGATTTTGGTCACCCTTACACCTGACCACCCCAAGCGAGCAGAAGGGGACCTTGATAGCCAACCAATTTATCCAGATACCTCGGATTCTGATGACACCGACATTCACTCTCATTTGATGGATGATGAGTCCGCTGGTAGTCTGTCGATGGAGGATGGCCCTTCGCCATTTTGGGAATTCTCCACCTTATGTCTGAATCTATGGGGATGCCCCTGGAACCTGTCCAGAAAAGGGCAGAGTCCCCACTTACAGATATTCTGAAAAGAGGTGATGCCCCGTGGAAACCTTTCCAGTGGTTGAGGCCATTGTTGGCCTGGCTTTTGAGCTCTGGCAGCATCCTGCCTCCTGCCCAGCGCTGTCTGCCCGGATGGCCCGCAAGTATGCGGTGCCCATTGGGTCCCTCTCAGGGTTCATAGAACTTCCCTTGGTGGAGGAGTTAGTGACCGCTTCTGTGCTCAGGTGTACAGGCAGCTCTGCTGACACTGACAGACCTCCGACAAGGGGTCCAAAAAGCTGGACCACACTGCAGGGAAGGTCTATGCAGCCTCCTCTCTAGGCCTCCATCAGGCAAGCTTGGCTGTCATCATGGTGCACTTCTCCCATGCCCTCCTGGGGTCCTTGGATGAAGTTCTCCACACCTCCCTGCAGACCTTCAGACTATGGTCAAGCAGGTCCGGGACCAGGGCTGTGCCATTGCCAAGCAGCAACTTCAGATGGCCTTAGCCATCCTTCCAAGATGAGCAGTGACAGCAGGCACATTTTTGGCATGCTCGGCCTAAGCCTAGGCCTCCAGTGGACCGTGGACGGGAAGTCGGGATTCAGGCAGTTACTAATCTGGACCTTCTTCCTCCAAGCCTGCCCAGTGACTAGACAGGGGCTGCCACCCCTATTCCTGTCATGCCAGCTTGGAGCATCCCATGGGAGGCCAGCTCTGCCAGTTTCTTTTCTGCTTTGTCCGCTGTTACCGTGAACAAGTGAGTCTTAGAAGTGGGCGGTCAGGGTCTGCCTCTAGAGTTCGAGCGGTACCTCCCTGCTGAGCCCATGCCCCACGGGAGGAGAGAGTATCAGCCCACACTCAGTCAGCTCTGAGAGACGACATAGCCCAACTCTTCCTCCTCAAGGAGGCAGTGGTTCGAGTGGCAGATCCTCCAGTCAACCCAGGGTTCATTTCCAGGTACTTCCTGGTCCTGAAGCGGATGGAGGGCTGGCACCCATTCTAGATCTGCATGACCTGGATCAGTACCTCATGCCATACACCTTCAGAATGCTAACTCTGTCTCAGATCTTACCATCCCTTGAACAGAACATGTGGTTCTGCTCACTGGATCTCCAGGACACGTTCTTTCATGTTTCAATCCATCTGTCCCACCAGCGTTCCTCTGCTTCAGAGCAGAGGAACTCTACGAGTTCCAAGCCATGCCATTCAGCCTGCCATCAGTCCCATGGGTCTTCACCAAATGCATTGCAGTGATGGCAGCCCATCTCAGGCGTCATGAGGTCAGAGTGTACCCCTACCTTGATGACTGGCTCTTTGGTAGGTTCCACCCAGCAAGAGGTGGAGAGGTCCAGGGACCTGGCCGCCCAGATCTGCTCTCAACTTGGCCTCCTGATCAATGAGGCCAAGTCAGAGCTCATGCCATCTCAGGTGATATGTTTCATCGGGCAGAGCTCAACTCTTGCTGAGCCAGAGCATGACTTCCTGTGGACAGGGCTAAGGTTCTCCCCTCCACCTTTGCCCAATCATTTCTGGATGGGCACTTGCTCCTGCCCAGGACTTTCTATGCCTTCTGGGTTACATGGCATATCAACCTGTTGGAGCTCAGAGCAGTCAGACTGGCATTGTCAGCATTCACTCAGCAGCTTCAGGGTCAAGTGGTTCAAGTCCAGGTGGATAACACCACAACCATATACTACCTCAACAAGCAGGGCAGCTGCACCCAGCTGCTGTGCAGGAAGTGCTCCATATCTGGACACTCCTGAGCCAACTGGAGGCGGATCTCCTAGCCATCCATGTGGCAGGAGCCTCAAATCAACTGGTGGATGCTCTCAGCCATGTAGACAAGACATCCCACGAGTGGTCTCTCCATCCAGAGGTAGCTCACAGCCTATTCTCCCACTGGGGCAAACCGATGGTGGACCTGTTTGCCTCAGAGAAACCACCAAGCTGAAGCTGTTTCATACTGCACCCTTCAGTGGGGATTGCTGCAGGGGAAGCCTTCTCAAGGTCGTGGACCCAGGCCTCTTCTATGCCTTCCTCCATTTTACTTGATCCACAAGGTGCTCCTCAATGTGAGGAAGGACAAGGCACAGGTGATCCTGTTAGCCCCAGACTGGCCCCTCCAGTTCTGGTATCCAGATCTCCTCAGTCTCAGTAACTGGCTCCCGAGGTGTCTTCCAGCATGCCCGGACCTGATGTCTGTCAGTCAGGAGAAGGTATTCCATCTGGACCTTCAATCCCTGCATCTGACTTCTGGTACCTGAGTGACTAGAGTTCCAGGCTTTGGGTCTCTCTGAGGATGTCCTCACAGTAATGGAAGCATTCAGAAAGGAGTCAACCAGAAAGTGCTATGCCTTCAGATGGAAAAGATTTTCCATTTGGTGTCAGGAAGGGCCTGGACACTCTGTTCTGTACTTCTGGCTAGTATTTTAGACTACCTTTGGTCTCTTGTCTCTGTCCAAAGTGGGTCTTTGGTCTTCAACCCTTGAGGTGCACCTGGCAGTCATCTCTACTTAGTGGGCGTGGACCGATTAGCAGACAGTGGCACAGGAGAAGGTGGTCTGGTGCTTTTCAAGGGCCTAGATCACATATCCCTCTGGTATGTAACCTCCACCTCCGTGGATTTGCTGCTGGTTTTGGCTAAACTCATGGGCAAGCTATTCGAACCAATGCACAAGTGTGAGCTATCACACTTGTCATCGAAGACAGCCTTCCTGGTGGCTATCACGCCAGCCAGAAGGACTAGGGAACTCCAGGTGCTTCGGTGGAGTCTCCTTATCTGGCCTTCAAAGGACAAGGTCATCCTGTGCCCCCACCCGAAATTCCTCCCGAAGATGGTGTCAGAGTTTCACCTTAATCAGGTATTGATGCTGCCTGTGTTCTACCAGAACTACACCTCGATGCCGAGTACAGGCTCCATACATTGGACCTGAGATGAGGTCTCTCCTATTATAAGGAGAGGACAGCAGAAATTGGGAGTGTTCACCAGCTGTTTGTCACCTACATTGAAGCCGGTTCTTGCAGACCTGCAGCAAAGCGGACGATTAACAGATGGATTACACATTGCATTTATCTCTGCTATAGGTTGGTGGGCAAGGAGCATCCCAGAGGGACAAGAACTCATTCCACCCGCCATACTGCTGTGTTGGTTGGTGGCTGCCTCCAGTGACCTGAAGAGTACTCCATGCAGTGCAAGAAAGCAGCAGCAAGGGCAAATGAGATGGGATGCATAGCTGGGGGGATCAGTAGTGGGACAGAGGAGACTATACTGCCCTTACAGGTCACTGACGATGCCACATCTAGAGTACTGAGTTCAGTACTAGTGCCCACACCTCAAAAGGACATTAACCTGCTGGAGAAGGCATGGTTGGGAGGAGGGCTACAAAGATGATAGCGGGCCAGCAATATAAGGTATACTGAGGAGAGGTTGGTGCCATTGAACATATACTCCCTGGAGGACGAGACAGAGAGGCATGACTGGGACTTTCAAGCACTTTGAAAGGGATAAATAAGGTGGAGAAGGAGGGTCACTTTAATTGAATGACCGCCATAACACAAGGGCAGTCAGGGTAGGGATTAGGAAGGAGGTCAGGAAGCTCTTCTTCACAGAGAGAGTGACTGACACTTGGAATGTGCTTATGGAAGAGAAGTGATCTTGTTACAGTGGGTAACTTCAAAGAGGCTGGATAGGGGAAGGGTCACGGAGGAGTGGAGAGCAGGGACAGTAGCTCAAGCGCCAATAGACCAAATGACATTCTTCTGCTGACTTCGTAGTATATTCTGTTTCAAAATCGCAGTGCTGGTATAGGTTTCTGGCATAACACAATAAATATAAGCTGTTACTTTGACTACAAGCTGCATGGCTCCAGCCTCCTACAGGCATTAGGATTTGTTCACAGACAGAAAATATGAGGGGTGTATGTGTGTTATAATAATAACCTATAATACAATTAGATTCTGCTGTAAAATGTGCTAAGCCCTCAGCATCGCAGCAGTAGCCAGTATTTTTTCGTATTTAGAAAAAAGCTCATAACACAATATTCAGTTACATCAGGAAATATGGTGAGATGGGTGTTGTATAGGAGAATGGGGTGAACTTTGGGGTCAAGAAGTCCAAGGCACACCTTGATGCCTTTCACTGGCTGCAGGGTGTGGAATAGTATGAGCATTACAGGCAAGAATCCCAAGTCACACCCTGATGCTGTCATTCTCTACAGGGTGGGGCGTTATGGTAGGAAACCCTAATGCCTCAGGCATTCATTGGTATTTTCACGCCAAATTTTCAACATGGTTTTTTGTGACCCCACCTCATGAACAGTGGCAATATCAGTTTTTTAGTTGAAAGCTGTTTTGCACAGTGACTACGGCATTTAGCATCACAGGTGCAAAAACATTCTGAACAGGGATGTGAAAATGACAGATGTACTGTTCATGGGGAGGTGTAAAAATGGCAACGCTTGCAAATCTGCAGTGAAAATATAAAAAAACTGGTGAAGTCACAAGCGCAGATAGAAACTGTGCAACGCATTAATCTGTAATGTAATTAGTTTGGATGATTTTACAGCAGATTGTCAACACAGGCATTTTGGGACCTCCGATCATGAACAGTGTCACTGTGATTTTCTTTATCTGTTCCGCTAATGATTTCCCACAGTGACCATGCATTTCGGTGCTGAAAGTGTGAAAAAGCATTTTGGCCATGGTATGAAAAATGACACATGTACTGTTCATAAGGAAGTGTGGAAAAATGCCACTGGTGAAAATCTGGACTGAAAATATTACAAAGTCATGAACTTACGAGGGTGCATGGAAACTGCACAATGCTCACTGTAACACAGTCATTTTATGGACTTTCGTCACCAAATTTTCAAAATAGCAATTTTAAGACCTCTGCCATGAACAGTGTAACTGTGATTTTCGTAATCTGTCCCAAACATTGTTTTCACACACGACTGCACTATTGTGTGCTACATGTGCGAAACACATTTTGAGCGAGATGTGAAAAATGGCAACTGTACTGCTCATAAGGAAGTGTAATAAAATTGTTGAAAATCTGGTGTGCAAATATTAAAATTCGCAAACTTGCCAGTGTGCATAGGAACTGTGCAGTGTGCGCCCTAAAACAGTCATTTTAGGAATTTTGTCACCAGATTTTCCACATAGCCATTTTAACACCTCTGCCCATGAAAAGTGTCACTGTGATTTTCTTACTGTGTCCCAAACATTGATTAGCACACCGACTGTGCCATTATGCGCTACCTGCAGGGAACACATTTTGGGTGACATGTGAAAATGACAGCTGTACTTTTATAAGCAGGTATGGTAAAACAACAATGTTGAAAATCTGGAGTGCAAATATTAAAAATTTGCGAACTTAGTTGTAGCTGCATAGGAACTGCGCAATGCACGCCACAAAACAGTAATTTTTAGAATTTTTTCACCAAATTTTAACATAGCCATTTTAAGACCTCTGCTCATGAACAGTGTCACTGTGATTTTCTTAATGTGCCATATACATTGATTTCACACACTGACTGCGCCATTGTGCACTACATGCGCGAAACACATTTTCAGTGAGATGAAAAATGACAGCTGTACTGCTCATACGCAGGTGTGGTAAAATGGCACTGTTGAAAATCCAGAGTGCAAATATTAAAAATCACGAACTTATGAGCATGCATAGGAACTGCATACGCATGCTCGTAAAACAGTCATTTTATTAATTTTTCGCAAATTTACAACATAGGCTTTTGAGAGCCCACCTTATGAACACGGGCACTGTCATTTTTCATTAATCGGTCCTAAAGGTGATTTCACGTAGTGACTGTGAAATCACCGCTTGGGTCCGGATTAACGCCATGACAGTTCAAGAATCATGAGGAGGGGTCCCAAAACCCCATGTTGAAAATTTGGTGCCAAAGTTCCAAAAATGCCTGAGATATGCAGTAACATTGAGAAACCATATTATTACATTATACAGCTTACCGGCACTTCCTCAGTCTGGCGGTCGGCTTGAAGAGTGCAGATGTGTTCCCGTCCACCAAAGATCATTGCGCTTGAGCTCCAGAGGTAAGTATGGGGTGAGAGGGTGTGGGGAGGCAGGTGTGCAGTGGGTGGGAGCGGGTGGGCTAGGAGAGCGCAGAGGGAACATTTTCTTGTTTACAGGTTTGATTTTTTTTTTAAAGAAAGATGATGCGGGACGCTTGCCATGCTGGGGTGGGCTCCCAGTGGCGGCACCTGGAAAGCTTTGGGGGCATGAAGCTGGCGGGGGTTTGGGCACCCGTCATCTCCCAGTATGTGTGCGGGGGGCACGTGAGCACACAATATGCGAGCATGCGCATGTGGAGGGGGAAGCTCTGCTCACTGAAGCAGAGCTCTTCCTTTCAACTGTATGCCACTGCATTTTCAACTGCTGTCATAGACAGCTGGAGCAGTGTTTGAGAACTGCGAGCGTGCTCACAAAACACACTGACCGAATTGGAAGATGCTGACACACCTCTGAAAAACCTCAATGATGGCATTCAGTTTCTGGTACTTGCGCAAGCAAACATAATAATCCGTAATGTTGCCAGGAATAAAACTATGAGTAGCTGCGAACAAACTAGGCAGTCAGCCTGCCAGCCAGGTAGATATGTGCCTAGGTAAACCAATAAATCAGGTGTGAACAAGTGCAGCCAGCAGCACAATATCTAGCCTCATTAATGAGCCAGAATGACATGTATTTCCTCATCCAACTTTTCTGTGTTTGGCCCATTAATGGCACACGTCTATTTGGCTGGCAGGCATGCTGCCTAGTTTTTGGCAGCCGTTGCCTAGTGGTAATTATATTCCATGGCAATATTAACTGGTTGTTATAGCAGTTTTGAAATAACTAGAAAAAAAAAACTGGGAACTGCTGTGACAGTGGGGAGCTTAACAAATTTTTGCAGCAGAACTGTATAGGTTACTTTATCATGGAATATTAAACTGCACACCTCTGGCTCTGTACCATGTATACATATAGCTTATATTGTAACCATGAAAATGACCAGTTTAGGCAGTTCTTGCATTGTCCGCATACTCCGCCCCTCGATTTGGGCTGAAACAATCACAAGTTTATTTTAAGAAAAATAAAATGAACAGTGCTTTACTATGATGCATCCTACTCCAAAGGACAGTAACTAAGTAACTACTTCCTGTATGTACTCATTGTAATAGCGAGTGTGCCGTTCCAATGTACCAATGCCACGACCACAAATAAACAGATGGCTGTACACACAATTCTTTATGTCTACCACTAACTTGTATAGTGCATGTTAACTTCTTAAACAAGCAGATTGCTAGGACCAATCATTTCAATTTAAAATAAAATACAATAATGTACTTATTTGACACAATCTGAAAGCAAAACAAATGTTTTTCTAGTGGAGAGACAGACTTCAGTGAAATGTTCTTAAAAAACATTACAACTGAAGTCAATTCAACTGAATCATGGTACATTGGAACTATAAGCATGATGGGATTGGGGGTAAAATAGCTTTGTACAGTACCTTTCAGTTCCAGTGTACCATATTCAACAGAGTGCCAGCACTTTCAGAATAATAAGCACAGAAGTAAATGTGCACAGTGACAGCCGTGAATATTTAGGTTTTGCTCCCTCTGACCCACAAGCTCTGAGACCACATAAACTCAAAATAGGTTATGTCCTGTGGCCAGATTAGTATTTAAAGTTACAATGGAGAAAATACCTTTTGGAGACTAACACTGTAGGTTGGGGGGCACATGATAACCAGATCATCCAGTACATAATTAAATCATGGGCACAACTGGAAGCAATCTGTTCCTGCTCATTACATCTTTCGTGGAATACATAGAAACATAGACTTTGACGGCAGATAAGGACCACTTGGCCCACCCAGTCTGCCCATTTCCCTACCTACAGGAGGGCCAGATCCTAGTTAACCAACAGCCTATTTCTTCCTACCCCCCACAAGAATTGCCTTATGTCTGTCCCATGCATTCTTGAATTCTCCCACAGTTTTAGACCCCACAACCTCCTCAGGAAGGCTGTTCCATGCATCCACTACCCTCTCTGTGAAAAAATACTTCCTCACATTGCCCCGGAACCATCCCGCTCTATCTTTAAATTGTGTCCCCTTGTTCTTGCATGTCTCTTTTTCTGAAAGATGCTACCATCTTGGACTTTGTTGATTCCACTGAGGTACTTAAAAGTTTCTGTCATGTCCCCTCTCCCTTCTTTCCTCAAGGGTATACATATTAAGCTCCTTTAGTCTCTCCTCATACGGCTTCTCTTGCAGACCCTGCACCATTTTAGTTGCCCTCGTCTGGACTGCCTCTATCCTGTCTATGTCCTTGTGGAGATGGGGCCTCCAGAACTGGATGCAGTACTCCAGATGGGGTCTCTCCGTGCTAAATAATTGGCCTTGCTGAGATCAGATCTTGGATGAGTTCTAGCTGGCTGAGACTGAGTCCAGATAAGACCCGAAGTGTTGGTAGTGGATCCAGGTCATCTGGGGGTGGGTGTGGGGTTGGACAGCCATCAGGTTTATTACTTGGTGATATGTCACCACTACCTCAGATTGCGCGTAACCTTGGCATTATTTTTGATAATGGTCTGACTCTAAAACCTCAGGTGTCAGCTGTCGTCAAATCCTCTTTTATCATCTGAGGAATATCGCCTGGGTGAAACACCTGGTTCCTCTGGATGATCTTCCAACATTGGTCCATGCCTTTGTCACTACCCATCTTGATTACTGCAGTTCCTCTACCTAGGGCTACCAGGGGTTGATATCCACTGCTTGCAGCTGGTGCAGAATGTGGCAGCCAGGTTATTGACTGGGACTTCTAGAACCAGTCATATTATGCCTGTGCTCCGTGAACTACACTGGCTGCCTGTTCAGTGGCAGATCACCTTAAGGTTGGCTTGCTAACCTTTAAAGCCCTACATGATCAGGGACCCAGTTACCTGCAAGATCTCCTGGTACCCTACTGCCCCTCCGTCCGTCCTCTCCGTTCCACGACGAGGATGGCTGGAGATTCCCAGGGTACATTTGAAGACATCTGGTTGTCGTGCCTTCTCTTTTCAGCTCCAACCCTGTGGAATTTTCTACCTTGTTGGTTGAGAGAATGCCCAACCATCAGTAGTTTTAAAACTGAGTTAAAGACATATTTATTTAACCTAGCCTTCCCTAGTTATGGATGATCTGTTTTGAATGTTATTTAATTTATTTATATTTGATGTATCTGGTTTTATGTACAGCGCCTTGGTTTTGAAAGGTGCTATAAAAATAAAGTTGATTTGATTTGATACCAGGGTCACAACCACAGTAAGGAGAACAGGGAGGGTGGGTGGGGTAGCTCTCTATGTATGGGAAGGGATAAAGCAACTGAAAAAAGAGTAAACAGGGAGGAAGGATGGGTCACCTTAGAGACTGGAAATGGCACCACAATCCGCACAAGGGTTGTATACAGACCCCATGTCAGGGAAGGGAATGGACAAGGATATGATAGAAGGCATACTTAGGATGGCAGAGAAAGGGAGATACTGTTGATGGGAGACCTTAATATGCCAGATGTTAACTGGAGCACCTTTGCTGTAGCCACATCCAAATGCAGGGCCATTCTTGATGCCCTTCAGGTGGCATGCTTCAGAAAGCTAGTTTTAGAACCTACTGATGAGGGAGCAATCTTAGACCTCATACTCTCAAATGGGGACAGTAAGAGGAGCTCAGATCTAGAAGTGGGTAGCCATTTGGGAACAAGTGACCACCAAACAGAATGAGTCATGATAAACTCAGCTACAGAGTCAAGCCATACAAAAGTGAGGGTTCTGGACTTCAGGAGGGTTGACTTTGGCAAGATGGGAGAATGCCTTAGAAAGCACTAGCAAACAGGCTAGAAAGAGGGGTGGAGCAACAATGGGAATGATCAAAACTGCCATCACAGAGGCAGCAAGCCTTTGTGTGAAGCAAATAAACAAATCAAAATGAAAGAAAACCACTGTGGTTCTCAAAAGAGGTGACAGTGAAGGTTAGGAGAAAAGATAGCATTTAGGAAGTATAAGGAAACACAGAAGGAGTAGGACAGAGAACTGTACCAGTTAAGGCAGAAGAAAGCAGGGAGGGAAGTCAGAATGGCAAAGGCACAAACTGAGAAAAAGATAGCCAACTCGGTTAAGAAGAGGATAAAAACTTTTATAGGTGTATCAGGAGCATAGAAAGACAAAGGTGGGATAGTGAGGCTGAATAAAATGGATGGTGGGTGGGCAGAGAGTGACAGTGAAAAGCACGGATACTGAATGAATACTTCTGCTCAGTATTCACAAAAGAGGAAGTGGGGAGGTGCCTAATCCAATTAACAGAAGCACTCTGAGAGGGGTTGATCCCAGTCCTTTCACAGAAGAAAGGGTTCTGAAAGAACTCCTAAAACTGAAGGTGGACAAAGCAATGGGGCCAGATGGAATTCACCCAGAATTCTAAAAGAATTAAGCAGAGAACTAGTGACACCACTGACTACCCTTTTGAACAAATCATGGGAGGATGGTGTGGTACCTGAGGACTGGAAAAAGGCTGATGTGATTCCCTTCACAAGAGTGGGACCAAGACAGAGGCAGGAAACTACAGACCTGTCAGTTTGACCTCTGTGGTAGGGAAAGTGATGGAATCACTTCTGAAGGAAAGATCTGTTGAGTAACTAGAGGCCAGAGGGCACAGGACCCAAGGCAGCATGGGTTCGACAGCGGAAGGTCATGTCAGACTAATCTAATTGATTTCTTTGACTGGGTGACCAAAGTAGTGGACCAGGGAGGGCTGTGCACATGGCCTACCTAGACTTTAGCAAGACATTTGACACAGTCCCACAAAAGATTAGTAGTCAAATTAACCAGCCTGGGAGTGGATCACAGGGTGGTAGCCTGGGTAAAACACTGGCTGAACAACAGGACACAGAAGGTAATTGTAAATGGAGTCCACTCTGAAGAAAGAGGGGTTACTAGTGGAGTACCGCAGGGTTCATTACTGGATCCAGTCCTTTTAATGTCTTTATAAGTGACATTGCAGAGGGACTGGAAAGAAAAGTATGCCTCTTTGCAGATGACACAAAGATCTGCAACAGGGTTGATACACAAGGAGGCGTGGAAAGGATGAGATGGGACTTGGCAAGGTCGGAGGAATTGTCAGAATTATGGCAACTTCGAATTCAGTGCAAAGAAGTGCAAGTAATGCACCTGGGAAACAAAACCCAGGGAAGATTACACAATGGGGGAGGTAGTAACAACAAAAATGGAAAGGGACCTGGGGTAATCATATCAGATGACCTTAAGGTTGGCAAGCAATGTGAGAAGGCAGTAGGGAGGGCTGGGGATACTGGGATGTATAGAAGGCATCACCAGCACAAAACAGGAAGTTGTTATCCCCTGTACAGACAGTTGGTGAGACCCCATCTGGAGTACTGCATCCAGTTCTGGAGACCCCATCTCCGCAAGGACATAGACAGGATAGAGGTAGTCCAGAGGAGGGCAACTAAAATGGTGCAGGGTCTGCAAGAGAAGCCATATGAGGAGAGACTAAAGGAGCTTAATATGTATACCCTTGAGGAAAGAAGGGAGGGGACATGATAGAAACTTTTAAGTACCTCAGTGGAATCAACCAAGTCCAAGAGGAAGCATCTTTCAGAAAAAGAGACTTGCAAGAACAAGGGACACAATTTGAAGATAGAGGGGGACGGCTCAGGGACAATGTGAGGAAGTATTTTTCACAAAGAGGTGGTAGACGATGGAACAGCCTTCCTGAGGAGGTTGTGGGGTCTAAAACTGTGGGAGAATTCAAGAATGCATGGTACAGACATAAGGCATTTTTGTGGGAGGTAGGAAGAAATAGGCTGTTGGTTAAATAGGATCTGCAGCTTATCCTCTAAGTAGGGAAATTGGCAGACTAGGTGGGCCAAGCGATCCTTATCTACCTTCAAAGTCTATGTTTCTATGTTTCCAACATTCCTTGAGCACTTGCTCAGTCCGTCACCAGACTCTAACCTGGAGCGGGCTTTCACAGAATGGGCCAATCACAAAACACCATGCTAATGAGCAAGAGCACACTCTTCTCTCTCTCTCCTCAGATGCCCATATCAATCTTCTCAAGCACCTCCCCTTCTCTACCTCTTTAACTGGGATTTCACATTAGTGTTATATGTTATTCATTAACCCCACAATCTCTCCTCAGCTCCCTCAGGTACTGTACCTCCTCCTGTAGCTCCTCCCCTCCATTAGCACCTCCCACTGGGACTTCATCCACTGAGTCTCCTCCACCACTGTCTTCTGTGCCTCAGACCTTGTATTATAAAAGTGCCTCATAGATGCTGCAATCTGATTGGATGTCAGCATGCCGAGACCCATACAGTAATCTCTAGTACACTGTCACGCACAGCCTGATCCCCACTCTGCATGAATTCTTCCTGCCAGCATGCCATTCTTTAACGCTGCTGAGTGATTGGAAAATGATAAATTCTGATTCTGAACCAGCATCCATAAAGGAGAACTGTGTTGAACTTCTCTGTCATTTTCCCTTTAAAAGCCGATTATTCAATACTGTTTTCAGTTCTGTTACTGTTGCAGTTCTGCGGGCTTTTAGTTATCCTAGTTTCTGGCCCACGACAAGTAATCATAGAAATCTTAGGCTTAGGAACAGGAATGCACTCTCATGTGTGATGCCTGTGAGGAAGGCAGTGCTACATAGGCATGCAAACATCCTAGAAATCCTGAACTGGACTCCAGCAGGTAGAAGGCACATATTGCAATCAGTGGCTGTCAGTGAGAAAACAGCAGAGCTGACTGCAGCGTACAAGAGGTGCCACTGCACAACTGGCAGCATCATAGAACTCTTGCTCGTGCTCGTATCAAACAAGCTCTCACGGAAACCACCATTTGCTGAAGCCATCTGCTGCCATATCTTTCTATCCCATTAACAAAATTTAAAAATGTTTTTAAAACACACATGAAGCGACAAATAACAAGCATTTGTCAATGCGAATGTTGATTGCGTTGGTCTGTTGAGCTCGCTCAGTGACCCTATGTCAACTGCTTCGTTCTGTTTCTCCCAGTGCTGCAGGCTGCACCTTTGTACAGGGCTCCTGACTGTGTTGGCAGGTGTTTTCCTGCCCACAAAGAAATTTGCAGCTGTCCTGACAGAGCTGTGTTGAGGTGGGTCACTCGCCCTCTGTCAGTCGCTCATTCTGTTTCTGCTGGCACTGCAAGCTGCCCTTTCGTACTGGGCTCCGCCTCTGTTGGCGGCTTTTCTGCCCACAAAGAAATGTGCAGCAGTCCTGACACAGGTCCATTGAGCTACCTCACGCTACCTCTCTTGCTCCTTCCATTTCTTGCCGGTGCTGCAGGCTGGCCTTTGTACAGGGCTCCTGCCTGCGTTGCCACCTTTCTGCACAAGCAATCTGAGCAGTCATGATATAGGGGTCTGTTGAGCTCGCTCCTCCCCCTCTCTCACTTACTCACTCACTCATTGTGTTTGTTCCGGTAGCTGCTGGCTGCCCTTTTGCTAGACTTCTGCCTGCGTTGGCACTTTTTCTGGCACAAAGAAATCTAGAAGCTGTCCGACACAGCTCCATTGAAGTCGCTCTCTCTTCCTGTCTCACTCTCTCAGTTTCTCCTGGTGTTGCAGGCTGCTCTTTTGTACTGGGCTTCTGCCTGCATTGGCAGATTTGCTGCCACAAAGAAATCTGCAGCTGTCCCGACACAGCTCCGTTGAAGTGGCTCACTCTCCCCTCTCCTTTCGCTCATTCTGTTTCTGCTGGCACTGCAGGCTGGCCTTTTGTACTGGGCTCCTGCCGCATTGCCGCCTTTCCTGGCCACAAAGAAATCCGCAACAGTCACGATACACCTCCGGTGAGCTCCTCCTCCCCCTCTCTCAGTTGCTTGTTCTGTTTGTCCCAGTGCTGCAGGCTGTTCTTTTGTACTGAGCTCCTGCCTGCGTTGCCACCTTTTCCTGCCCACAAAGAAATCCACAGCTGTCCCGACAGAGCTCTGTTGAGTCGCTCACTCCTCCCCTGTCTCAGTTGCTCATTCTGTTTCTCCTGGCGCTGCAGGCTGCCCTTTTTGTACTGGGCTCCTGCCTCTGTCGGCATTTTGTCTGCCCACAAAAGAAATCTGCAGCAGTCCCGACACAGCTCCATTGGCCTCACTCACTCCCCATCTCACCTGCTTGTTCTGTTTCTGCTGGCGCTGCAGGCTGCCCTTCTATACTGGGCTCCTGCCAGTGCAGCCATGCTTATCTGCCCACAAAGAAATCCGCAGCAGTAACGATAGAGCTCTGTTGAGCTCACTCAGTCCCCTCTCTCGCTTGCTCATTCTGTTTGTCCCACCGCTGCAGGCTGCCCTTTTGTACTCAGGCCCTGCATGCATTGCTGCCCTGCCCACAAACAAATCCGCCTAGTCCCAACAGAGCTCCGTTGAGCTCACTCACTCCCCTCCCTCACTCGCTCATTCTGTCTCCCACGCTGCAGGCTGCCCTTTGTACTGTGCTCCTGCCTCGTTGTGTCACCTTTTCCTGCCCACAAAGACATCCAAAGCAGTCCCGACAGAGTTCAGTTGAGCTCGTTCACTCCCCGCCCAGTCGCCGATTCTAATCTGTCCCAAACACTGATTTCCATCAGCGACTGCATTATTCTACACTGGAAGTGCGGAAACACATTTCATCCAGGATGTGAAAAATGACAGCTGTACTGTTCATGAGGAGGTGTGAACAAATGCCAGTGTTGAAAATCTGGCATGAAAATATTACTAATTTGCAAACTTACAAGGATGTTTGGCACCTGCACAACACATGCTCGTAACACAGTCATTTATGGAGTTTCATCACAAAATTTTTAACATACGCATTTAGGACCTCTGCTCATGAACAGTGTCAGTGTGATTTTCTTAATATATCCTGAACACCAATTTCCCACAGCAACTGCGCTGTTGTGTGAAAAGTGAAAACACATTTTGGCCAGGATGTGAAAATGACAGCTGCACTGTTCATAAGGAGGTGTGGCAAAATGGCAATGCTGTAAATTTGGAGTGAAAATATTGCAAAGTTGCGAAAGGTACAAGCGTGTGTGGAAACTGCGCCAATGCACATTAGTAACACACTCATTTTATGGATTTCGTCGCAAATTTTCAACATAGGCATTTTGGGACCTCTGCTAATGAACAGTGTCACTGTCATTTTCATAATGTGTCCCAAACATGGCTTCCCACAGCAACCACACTATTCTGTGCTGGAACTGAAAAACACATTTGGCCAGGATATGAAAAATGACAGCTGTACTGTTCATAAGGAGGTGCAGAAGAATGGCAATGTTGAAAATCTGGAGTGAAAGTATTATAAATTAATGAACTTACAGGCGTGCTTGCACACTGCTCACTGCAGCTCAGTAACACAGTCATTTTATGGAGTATCATCACCAAATTTTCAACATAGGCATTTTAGGACCTCTGCTCATGAACAGTGCCACTGTCAGTTTCTTAATCTGTGCGAACACTGATTTCCCACACCAACTCGCTATTCAGCACTGGAAGTGCAAACACATTTGCTGGGGTGTGAAAAATTACAGCTGTACTTTTCACAAGGAGGTCTGGAAAAATGCTAATGTTGAAAATCTGGGGTGAAAATATTGCAAATTAAAGTTACGAGCGTGCTTAGCAACTGTGCAGCGCACACTCATAAAACAGTCATTTTTGGATTTTTCCACCAAATTTGCAACATAAGCTTTTAGAGCCCACCTCATGAACACTGGCACTGTCGTTTTGTTAATCAGTCCCAAAAGGTGATTCCCGCGGTGATTGCAAAATCACCTTTCAGGGCTGATTAACGCCATGACAGTGACAGAATTCATGAGGAGGAGTCCCAAAACCCCAATTCCAAAAATGCCTGAGAATGCATCAAAGTTGAAAAACCCTATTTATTCCATTATACAGCTTCCAGCATTTCCTCAGTTAGTGATCGCTTTAAAGAGTGCAGATGTGTTCCGGTCACTGAAAATCATCACACCAGACTCCGAAAGATAAGTATGGGGTGAGGGGGTGTGGGAGGCAAGGTGAGCAGTGGGTGGGTGCGGGTTGGGAGGGGCAAGAGACCACCCGTGGGACCGTTTCCTTTTACAGGTTACAAAAAAAAAAAGACATCGTAGGATCGTTTTTATTTTGCAGCGGCATGTAACACACTGGGGTGGGCTCCCCAGCATGACAATGGAGTCTTCCTTTTTGGGGGCAGCTGTAGCTTGGGCACCCCATCAGCACACAACAAAAGTGGGGGACATAATGCCGACAGGGGTGGGCTCCCCATTGGCAACATAAATATTGGAGGCACTGCAGCCGACGGGATTAGGCCCCCATCGGTAACTAAACACAGTTGGGGGCACATATTGCTGAGGGGATTGGGCACCCCTCAGCAGTGGAGGTTATATTGTTTGAGAACACGGCGGCAAGCTGCTGCCGTGTTCACAAACAAAGATCCGCGCCCTGCAATGACGGTCGCTCCCTCATTGCAGCGAATGGCTGGACGCTGCAATGAGAAGGTGGCCCCTGATTGCAGTGACTGATTTTTACAAGTTGGTGGCATGTTGGCTGAACTAGTGTCAGCAGCAGGGTGCCACAGCATTGGGGAAGTGGGACAAGCCTTTACAGGCTGTGGGGGCACTAGCCACAACCTGCTTGAAGAAACCTGCCGCAACATGTTTCTTCATGCGCACAATCAACATAAAACATTACAAAGAGGTATAAGTCTGTTACGCTCCTGTACAACTGACAACATTGGACATGCAGCTGTTTTCCTGTCCTGTTTAAGTTTAGTTTATATAGTTCATTTGAAACACAGTTGCAACTCATAAACATCAGCTGAAGTTTGATACAAGATAAACAAAATATACATATTACAGTGGAACCTTTTATAATTCACAGGTTTGTGCAAGCAGATTTTGTCCTTTATAAGGGTGTCTGCTATATCCAAAAGTCTTAAAATATGAATCTCTGCCTCCACAGATCACACACAGGAGTAAAATCTGAAAGTACCCCATCTCTGCCAACCAAGGGTATGGGGAACTGCCATTGCAACATATTGGGAACTGAGCAGTAAACAAGATTGGAAAGAGTTTGCTGTCCAGTACCTGTGCCAATGGAGGATCAGTTGACTGGCAGTAAATGTGACTGGTAAGAATTTGTACAGAACACGTGCTTACTGGGGATCAGGAAGTTAAATTAGTGATCCCTGGAGTAAGATGTCAGGTGGCAAGCATCAAGTGAAGTAAGTGATATCTTTATAATGCCAGACAAACCAGCTAAATACATAGGCAAAAATGGTAACAATCTGCCCTCAGTCCGCCACCCGCTCCCCAGTCAGCGGCAGGCGGCAGCAACCGCCCGTAAGCCACCCGGCCGCCCACCGACTAACAGCGTCGGTATGGCTGTCGCCCATTAGTCCACAGTGTGGGCCAATGGGCATCTGAACTGCACTGTACTACAGGAGTCACATATTGGGACTGTGTGTACAGTACAGTCTGCACGCCATGGCCACGGACCATGGATGTACAGCCATACCGTGAGCGTCAGGCAGCAGTGCAGCCAGGTGGCTTGCAGGTGGTGGCTGCCACCCTCCGCTGACTTGGGGAAGCAGGGCATGGACCCAGTGGGCAGGTTGGGAGGGGGTACGCTAGACCACCAGGGTACCGCTTACATCAGATTGCCTGCGATCAGGCTGGATGCAGCCAGTGGGCCACCAGGGATGTTACATTATCATAATGCCTGCGATCGGGCTGGGGAGAGGTCCACTGGACCACCAGGGTTGATATCAGTATTGAAAGCCTGCAATCAGGCTGGGAGAGGGTCCACTGGACCACCAGGGATCTAAACATGCACAAAGCCCACGATCGGGCATGGTGGGGGTGCAACACCGACAGGCGGTGGCGCGGAGCTTGGTGGCCACCACAGCTGGCGGCTGCCGTGTTGCGTTCTACAACACAGCAGCTCACCTGTGGGTGGCCAGCTGTTGCTCCTTGCTTTTGGCTCAACTGAGTGTGGCACAAGTAGGGGTTGTGCCTGCTTATACTCAGCACATCCCGGGCTGAATATCGGGATGTGCAGAGTATGCAAGGCACGCCCCCTTACTTGTGCTGCATACATTACTGGATGCGCCGGAGATTTGTGCAGCGCATAATCCCTTTGGAACAGCATGCCAGGTGCATCTATACAT
The DNA here is from genome assembly GCA_016271365.2 of Neoceratodus forsteri. NCBI lineage: Eukaryota > Metazoa > Chordata > Ceratodontiformes > Ceratodontidae > Neoceratodus > Neoceratodus forsteri. The sequence goes on from JADMNL010000033.1 coordinate 35,181,787, forward strand.
GTTGTGCTATAGTAAAATAAGCATTGAAGAGTTCACATTACAGAGTATATATATATATATATATATATTTTTTTTCATTTTATTTATTTATTGAATAACGGAATACACCTTTGAGCAGAAAACTCATTCATGGATTCCCGTCAGTTGGATTACAGGGAAGGAAGAGATTATGTAGCCAGCAGTAGGCTAGCACATTTACAAAATAAGTGGCATAGATGAGCAATACATTACAACAGGTATGTGGCGATACAGCGAGCAATCAAGCAAGTCAAAATACAATTAAGGGTTAGGTGCAAGAAGGGGATAATTAAGCAATTCGTGGACAAAGACTGTTTAAAGAGGCGGAGTGGCCCAAGGGCCTTGTCAGAGACAAAGGAGAGACAGCAGAGGCATATGATGGAGGTGGGAGGGGACTGGATGAGTGGCTTACTCTGGGGGATCAGCCTAGAAGGCCTTGTCAGCATAGTTGTAAGGGGAGGAGGCTAGTGGGACAGAGGGAGAGGGAGGAGGAGAAATTTGAGGATGCTGAGTGAGTGGGAACATTAAGAATGGAGGGAGGTTGACTGGGTGGGATGGAGTGGGAGGAATGGGGAGAGCAGGGTGTGGCGGGGAGGTAGGGATGTGAATGGTGGAAAACAGGCCCAGGAGCAGGTTAACAGGGTAGGGGAGGAGGGAGGAGGAGGAGGTGGGTGTAAGAAGAGTGGAGGCGGGAGTGAGAGGCGGTCTGTAGAGCAGGGTAACTGTAGGGTGTGAGAAGGGTAAGGAGGAGGGTGAGGAAGTGTGGAATGTGGGGGAGGAGAAGTGTTACAAGTCAGGTTGCGAGAGGTGGGCGGGTAAGTTAAGTGCTTGGGCGTCGGGTGAGAGTCAGACTAGTGGAAGCAGTTACAGCTGGCACTGGTTACTAGTTGATGTCACCGCTTCCTCTTGAATGAGCCCAGGGTGGCAGTTGAAGCAACATCATGACTAAGTGAATTAATCCACAGAGGGCACAGTAACCTCCTGCCCCTTCCCTTTCTACCCTGCATCTCCAGTGTTTCCACTTTATTCCCTTCCTCTACCCCAGCACCCTACCTTCCCCTACCCTGTTCTTTACTTGACACCCTCCTAGTCCTTCCCATCCCTCCCTCCCTCTTCAACCCCTCTGCTGCCTAGTGTTTTCCAATCCACTATATTAGTTAACACTGCTTTCTTTGCTGCTTTTAGTTACTTTGTGTATGTACATGCTGTTTACACTCTTATCTTGACTGTACCATTCCTAGCCTGTGTGAACTTATGTGTTATCTTATTTCATGCCCTGTATTATAACTGTACCTATTTTATCTGACTGTAAATACTTGAGTTGCCTTGTACAAATATATGACTATGCTCCACCCAGGTCCAGCTTGCAAATGAGCATTGTTCAACGATGACCACCTGGATAAATAAAGATTTTGATTGATTGATGTAAAAGACCTTTGGCTTTGGGAGGTTCGACAGCAAGGAATATTAAAGATCTGGTATCTGTACTTCTAGTGTGATGCTGATTGTTGGAGAGGGTTATTATGGTATAGTCAAATATCCATTAGAAGGTATATATTAACTTTTGAGATTTATAGGTTGAGGTTTATTAGTCTATTACTATCTCACTAGTGACTTTGTCACTCATGAGATATCAACAGACAAATACCCCAACATGTAGATAATCATTATTTAGAGACCATGTCATATATAGTATACAACTCTGTCTGTCTATCTGTCTATCTTTCTATCTATTTAGCTATCTTTCTACAGTATCTGTCTATCTATTGACAGTATCTATCTATCTAGCTATCTACCTATCTACAATATCTATCTACTCTATTAAGACAGTATCTATCTATCTTCCTATCTGCAGACAGTACCTATCTATCTATCTAGCTATCAATCTATCTGCCTGTCTGTCTGTCTATCTACAGACAGTATCTATCTATCTATCTATCTATCTATCTATCTATCTATCTATCTATCTATCTGTCTACAGACAGTATCTATCTATCTATCTATCTATCTCTCTATCTATCTATCAATCTATCTGCCTGTCTGTCTGTGTCTGCCTGTCTGTCTATCTATCTACAGACAGTATCTTTCTATCTATCTATCTATCTATCTATCTATCTATCTATCTATCTCTCTGTCTACAGACAGTATCTATCTATCTCTGTCTATCTATCTTTCTATCTATCGTCTATCTATCTATCCATAGACACTATCTATCTATCTATCTATACGTCTATCTATCTATCGTTCTATCGTTCGTTCATTCATCTATCTACCTATCAATCTATCTACTACAGACGGTATCTATCTATCTATCTATATACAGGCAGTATCTGTCTGTCCATCTATCTATCTATCTAGCTATCTATCTCCAGACAGTATCTATCTGTCCATTTATCTATCTGTCTATCTATCTATCATCTATCTATCAACAGTATCTATCTACAGACAGTGTCTATCTATCTATCTATAGACAGTATATACATATATCTATCTAACTGTCTGTCTGTCTATCTATCTATAGGCAGTATCTCTATCTATCTATCTATCTATCTATCTATCTATCTATCTATCTGCTACACAACAGGAACCTGTGGAATTAACAATTTATTTTTACTAGAGTTTTTGACCTTGGGTAACTCATCAGTGGCATAAGCCAGGAGTGATGTGCTGAAGGGCAAAAAGCTTGGTGAGAATAAATAAATTGTTCCACGAGGTCTCTGTTGCGTATTTCATTTATGCCGTGGTTTGAGATCTTGTGCATTGAGTCATTCTTCCAAAACGCTAGTTTCAGCTACAATTACTAAAGCGTAATCATACCGCTCAAATCTATATTTATCGGTTACCTTCTATGCTGAGCACCATGGGGTGTGTGTGTCTTGTGTGTATGATGTGTGTATCTATATATTTTTCCCTCTCTGGATCCTAGCGTTGCCGAGTTTACAATGCCATTTCTTTTTTTAAAAACTCTATTTATTGATTGCACATGAAAACCATACATATCAGCATTCACAGTGGAAGATACATATATGAGATACAGGCTGTATTATAACAAGGTTAAACAAGAGCCACTTCCAGCATTATAACATGGAGATATACCTAATATGGTAAAATACCGTATTAGCTTTACAAAACTTTTGGACACAAGGAACACTAAGTGCCTAATATAGTACGAATATATAAGCATACCCATTAATCATTTAGGCTCTAGTAGCCAGATAGCGCTAACACAGTTAATATTAATAGCAGTAAATCTGCTAAACATGTGTCCCGTGAAACACTCCTAATTTGTAATATTAACTGTTGTAAACATTTACAACTTAATTGCTAGACATCAAGCTGTACTTTGTTTGCTTGTTTTTCTAAGGCCTAACATCCTCTTCATGGGCTAATGGGCACTGGGCTAGAATTAATAACCAGCATACCATTAAACTGATACAAATTCTTGTAACAATATGCATGACGGTAAAGCACGTAAGCATCACTTCTCTGATCTTGTAGTCCTGGTATCGGTGAAAGTAATCGCCATAAGCTAGATCACGGACCGGCAGCAGCAAGCAGTCAACAGCGAAAACACGCTTGTACCCTCACACTTTATCTTTGGAGCGTTTCTCTACTGCTGTGCAAAGCTATTTCTAAGCCAGATGTGGCGGACATCTTTTCATCTTGAGAAAAGTTACATTCTAACATTTGTAAAATACTCAAATGTTGATGGAACTGGAAATGTTTAGCACCAAATAAACCTGTAAGATGTCTGAAATCTTTTATAGTGAAAATAAGTAGGGTCAGGTTTGTTTTGCCCACTTTCGTTGCACTGTAGCTTTATCTACACAGACTGTAATAATTACTGTTTGTAACATGACATTAATGAAGCGAGTGAGAAACCAAATTAATTGGTTAGAACAGATCACATGGTCCTGTTGCAGGCGTGCATTAATTCTTAGATATGCATGGCTGTGTAATAATAATAGTGACTACAAGGGAGAAAAGAAAGAAATGTACAAAACGCTGTTTCCCACCCACCACGCAGTGGACACAGTACATCACGGAATGCACATAAGAAACGAGTGGCGGCACAGCAGTTCATAAAGCAGGGACGGAGGTGCCGAAACCATGTCAGAAGCAGCTGAAGTAAAGAACTGCATAGTCCCAGTCCGTAACAGTGCAGATCACAGTACAGGAAGGGCAATCTCAGTGCAGCAGTCAGTCAAAGTAGTGGAACAGATGTATGGTTGGAGCACTGGACCAAGCCCCCAACCATGCATTAATTCCTTGTAAACACTCCTTTCTCATGGCTTAATGCTTACACAGTGTTTCAATTGTTTGCAAAGAACCTGCTGATTCTTGATCAGAGGCTGCTATATAATACAGTAGGTGGTTTCAAGCAACGCACAGGAGTGTACATTGTGCAATAGTTGTGTAACACTGACTTGATGACATTTATTGCTGAAAGTAGGTCAGCCAGAAATGCAGTAAGTGTCACCCTGAGGCAGTACAAGTACTGTTCTCCTGTCATGGAAACTTTTAGAGTAAAGCTGACATGGTGCCACAGTCAAAATGACCAGAATCACGGATCATAGTAAATATCATGAAACATCATGGAACCCCATGGTGCTTTAAATATATAATAATAATAATAATAATAAAGCTTTATTTATATCGTGCCTTTCTAAATTCAAGGTGCCTTACTATATCTAATAATATAGTAAATAATACCGATACATAATAATCTGTGCTCCTAAAATCACAATATTAATTAAAATAGATCTTCGACCATAAATAGGTCTTCAGGGCCTTTTAAATTCCTCCATGGATGCACACTGATGAAGTGGATGGGGTAGAGAATTCTAGAGGGTCAGAGCAGCATATATAAAGGCACAAGCACCCAAAGATTTTAAAGAAACCCTCGGAATCTCTAGCAACCCCTCGTCCACGGTGAGATTGCTTAGGGCAGTAGAGAACCAAAAGCTCTTTCAAGTAGTCGGACCCTGTCCATGTAGGGCTTTGTAAGTCAAAAGACCAACTTTAAGGTGATCCACCACTGAATTGGCAGCCAGTGCAGATCACGCAGCACTGGCGAAATATGACAGGCACAGGGCGTGCCGTCAATAACCAGGCGCAGCATTCTGCACCAGCTGCGGCGGCAGATATCAACCCAGGAAGCCCTAGATAAAGGAGTTGCAATAATCAAGGTGTGAGGTCGCAAAGGCGTGGACCAACGTTGGCAAATCAGCGGGTGGAACAAGGTGCTTAATCCTGGCGATGTTCCTAAGATGGTAAAGGAAAGTTTGACAGCTGCCAACACCTGTGAATGAAGAGTCAGCTCATTGTCAAAAATCACCCTCAGGTTCTGCACCCATTTAGAGGTGGGGGCTGGACACCTCCAAGAAATAAATCTGAGGAAAGACCAGCTCCCACCCCTCTACCCTACGATCTGGGTCACAACCATTACCTCTGTCTTCTCCAGTTCAACTTCAGCCAGCTTGAATTCATCCAGCACTGGATTTCAGTGAGGCAGCTGTTAAAGACCGAGAGAACTCTATCCTGGTCGGTGCAAAGATAGGTAGAACTGGGTATCATCTGCTTAGCAGTGAAACCTCAGCCCATACCTTCTTACAATGTCTCAGAGGGCAGCATATATACTGCGAACAGCATCGGGGACAACACCGAGCCCTGGGAACCCCACATGATAGAGGGACTGGGTGGAAGAATTTATCCCGACACCACTCTCTGAGTTCTGTCAGTGAGGAAAGATCTAAACCATCTGAGGACTATACCTGACAGGCCACAGATGAACTCTAGGCAGCGAGAAGTGCCCTATGGTCCACAGTGTCAAGGCTGATGAGAGATCAAGAAGAGCGAGAATGGAGCGATTCTTCTGATCTCTAGCCATCAGGAGATCATTCACACTGTAACCAGCGCTGTCTCGGTACTATGCCTCTTTCAAAAACCAGACTGGAGCGGTTCATAGATGTCATGGATGGTTAAATGATTTTCCAATTGAGCAGCCACTACTTTCTCAATAATCTTCCCAACAAAGGGAAGATTAGAGATCGGTCTGTAGTTAGCAAAGCAGCCTGGATCCAAGGAAGCTTTCTTGAGGAGGGTGTCACCACCGCTTCCTTCAGGAGCTAGGAAACTCACCCATATCCAAGGAGCACCAGACTATCTGTGCTAGGACAGGACCAATGATATCAAGACAACCCTTATCAAGGAAGTTGGGCCTAGATCCAGACTACAGCAAGAATGCGGTGCATACTATGAATAATCCTCATGACATCTGTGAACTCAGGCGGTCAAAGGAACTCCAGGGCGACGGAGGATGGGGCCAAAGGCTGATCAGTAGCTTCTCCCATACAGGAAGAAGGCTGGAGCTCTGCCTGATGTCAGCCACCTTATCTGCAAGAATCGAGCAAGCTTGTCACACTCTATTTATGAAAGGCTTTCCGAACCTGAAGACAGGCGGGGTTGCACAGTCTGTCAACAGTTCGAAAAAGCTGAGCTGGTCGGTTCTAACCAACCACAATCTCCTAGACAGGAACTCTGCCTTCTACGAAAGATTGCAGAATGATAGAGTTGATAGTGTTCCATCAATCTAAGTTGAGTCGGCATCAAGGGCAGTTCTCCGCCAACAAAGCTCTAACCTGTCCTTTTGCAGCATCTCCCTCAAGGTCCCATCAAACCACGGAGACCGAGGTCGAAGGTGGAGAGGAACAAAGACAGGAGCAATTTGATTGAGAGCCAAGGAGATGGCCCTATTATAAGCCAACACCAAGGCATCTGGATCATCACTCGCTCCAGAAAACTCCGATGGGTCAACACAGCTGCCAGGCCCATAGAGCTAACATCTAGCAAACAGTGGTACCTAACCATCTTCACAGGGGTAGGCCTACAAGGGGGTGCAATATCTGTACCCCATAGTGTAATGATCAGGCCAACTGACGGGTTCATTACACATTACCTCTGTTTTGACATGTTCTTTATGCAAGCACATTAAGCACCTCACTTGTAGGAAGTCAGTGGTCAAGGAGAACTTGCTGGATTACCTTCAATCAGTCAATCAAAATCTTTATTTAACCAGGAAAACACTGTTGAGCAATGCTTATTTTCGAGGTGGACCTGGAGAGCAATGGTCTCCAAGACAGCAAATAGCACAGCTTTATGGTAGGAAGATCATATAAACATAGAATTTCACAGCAGACGAGGACTGCTTGGCCCATCAGTCTGCCCATTTTCCCTACCTACACTATTGGCAAGCTAACCTGGTAGTCTTCTTTGACTAGGTGATGAGGCATTGGATGGGGATGGATTTACTCTAACCTCATCTTCAGCAAAGTTTTGACTTGTTGCCTCTCAGATGCTTGTTGAAGAAGATGGAGGATCAGGTATAGTTAGGGACATAGTAAAATGGATAGGTAACTGGCTAAGGAGAACTGAAGAGGGTTTTGATAAATGGGGTCAAATCAGAAGAGAGGAAGGCCACAAGCAGGGTACCACAGGGATCTGGCCGGGCCTCTTCAATATGTCCTCAGCAAAATTGGAGAAGGAATCTGGGGCAGGTTGTGTCTCTTTGCAGATGACGCTAGTCTATGCTGGAGGTGAGATAGCGATGAGGGGAATCAGGGATATGCAGAGTGACCTGAAAGGCTAGAAACATGGGTTAAGTTTCAGCACCTAGGGAAAAAGAACCCCAGGACAGCATACTGGATGGATGGGGTAAGACTGAGCACTATGGCTGAAGGACGGGGAATAGGAGTTATCATCAGTGACACCCTCAAGCAATCAGGACAGTGCAGCAAGGCCTGTAGAATGGCAAATAGGATGCTGGAATGTATCAGGAGGTGTGACTTACAGCAGAAGAAAAGAGCAATTCTAACCCTTCATAGATCTTTGGTGAGGCCCCACCTGGAGTACTGTTCCTAGCTCTGAGTCCTCGCCTCAGGAAAATTAAGGACAGGTGGGGATGGTGCAGTGAAGGATAACAATGATGATTCAGGGCCTACAGGATAGGTCTTACAAGGAGCCCCTCAAGGCACTGAACATGTACTCAAGGGAGACCAGAGGGAGAGGGGGATATGAGAGACACCTTCAAGTTTCTGAAAGGAATAAACAAGGTAGACTGCAGGGCATTATTCAGCATGAGCAACAGTTCAAGATCATAAGGGAAAAGTAGAAACTGATAGGAGGAAGGGTCAGGGGACATGAGGAGTATTATGTTACAGAAGGGTGGTGGAACTGTGGAATAATTTTCCAGCCGAGGTAGAGGTGCTAAAACTATAAATGGTTTCAAACATGGCTGGGGACAGAGTGAAGGGTATAGTGGTTACTCAGGATGACAGAAACTGGGAGTGGAATAGGGGCATGGAAGGGGATGGATAAAACCCTGGATGGACTATAGGTCCTGAGGTTAGTTAGACTGGGCACCATGGGCAGACCGAATAGACCACTGGTTTTCTACCACAATTGTCTACATTTCTATGAAAATATAAATGGTTTAAAAATGACATTTTAGGCTGGCTCAGTGGCAGGAGACACCACATTGTACTTCTATCTTGGAGAGCGGGGCTGATGTGCAAGTCACAGAATTCCACACTGGGCTGACTGGGAACATAGAAACAGGACAATGCCAGCAGCATACTGCTCATGCAGCCAAACAGTCAATATCTAGATTATGGTTCAAACCTGAAGCCCCTACCATTTCTCAATGGAAAAGTGTAATATTAGACATTTAGAAAACTAATGTCACAGCTACATAATCTCATCCTTAATTTTAAAACCAGTGGAAATTCCAGATACTGAATATAATGACCTGAAGACAGGCTGTGACACCATGATAGACTGTATCCCAGTTGGAATGGCACCATCATCCTAGGAATAGGGGCTGCACCCCAAAGGAGATGGACCGTGGTGCTAGGGAATAGGGACTGCACCCAAATGGAGATGGCACCAGGGTGCTAGGGAGTAGGGGACTGCTCCCAATGGAGATGGCACCATGGTGCTAGGGAATGAAGACTGCACCCCAAAGGAGATGGCACCATGGTGCTAGGGAATAGGGACTGCACCCCAAATGGAGATGGCACCAGGGTGCTAGGGAATGGAAGGCTGCACCCCAAATGAGAGGGCACCATGGTGCTAGGAATGGAAGACTGCACCCTAGAGAGGTGGTACCAGTGTGCTAGGGAATGGAAGACTGCTCCCCAGTGGAGATGGCACCATGGTGCTAGGGAATGGAAGACTGCACCCCAAAGGAGATGGCACCAGGGTGCTAGGGAATGGAAGACTGCACCCCAAGGAGATGGCACCAGGGTGCTAGGGAATGGAAGGCTGCACCCCAAATGAGAGGGCACCATGGTGCTAGGGAATGGAAGACTGCACCCCAGAGGAGGTGGTACCAGTGTGCTAGCAAATAGAGAACTGCACCCCAATGGACATGACACCAGGTGCAGCTTGTGGATCATCTGGACAAATATAACATCTATAAGCCTCTCCAGTCGGTTGTCAACCTCATCGTGGCATGGAGACTGAGCTCGTCAGGGAGACCTGATGTTCTCCTCATGGTGACGGATCGAGAACTTGAGAACTTTGTACTATCTTGGTTCAATTGGATCTCTCACCAGTATTTGGCACAGTTTACCATGGGGTATTATTGGCTCACCTAAGAAATTATGTGGATCACATTGGCACAGAACTGTGCTGATCTGAGTCTAAATAACAGGAGGAATGCAGCCGGTGTCCCTTGGCAGAGTTACCTCTGGGGTGTCTGAACTTTCCTGTGGTGTTCCTTAATGCTCGATCCTTACCCAAGTGTTGTTTTCTATGTACATGTTACCACTGGGTAAGATCATCAAAACGATATGGTTATAGGTTTTACCTTAACTATACCTGTCTTGCAATCCTGTCGGGGTTCAAGCTGCCTCGGTGTTGGAGTGTGGAAGGTATATGACCCTCTTAAATGTAAATGTTTCTGCAAATTTCTATGACACATTTTAGTATACTACACAATATGTACAACCACAGACCTGCCACCCCAGGCCCTTGAGATACATTTTGGCCAAAGTTGGCACCAGCTGGCCCTGATGACCAATGAGGACTTGTCACCCTGGTACAGCAAACCCCTAGGACCTATTTTTTGCCAAAATTAGTTGTGATCCCAGATGGGCCCGATGTTCACAAGGAACAGGTCACCCCAGACCCGAGCCCTCGGGACCCATGTTTGTCCAAAACAAAACTGGCCCTGTTGACCTTGGTGATCACTGCAAATCTGCTCTCCAGCCCAAAGATCACGTATTTTATTTTGGTAGAAAATAAAATTTTGTCCAGACGTCCATGGCAATTTCAGTGGACCTCTTGTGCTAACCTACCAAGCCCTTGGACCCATTTTTGGTAGAAAAGCTATTTGGACTCAGATGTTTCTGATGACCACTGCAGACCTTTCACCATCTCTCACCAAGCTCCTGGGAGCTACTTTTGACCATAAGAAAATTTGGTCCTAGGATGTCACTGATGGATAACCATAGACCTTTCACCCTGGCCCCCAAGCTCACATTTTGGTTCAAACAGTTTAGGTCAAATGTGACCCTGGGATGCCATGTCAGGTTCACATCCCTGCCTGGTGACTTCTGAGGTCTACCTGGTTGAGGTGGTTGGGTTTATTCTTCCTCCTGTGACCAAACTTGTAATCCTAAATTGGAAAAGTACAAAGACCCCAGCCAACAGCATAATCACTCTCATGACCCTCGGATGGTTTCCACATCAATACAGCGAGGAATAACGGAGAAGATCAATTAGAGTGACAACAATCGATGATTGTGAAAATGGTGACGGTAAGTTTGGTGACCACAATAAGGCGACAGTTTATTTTATGCAGGGGACTTTGCCCCCCACACCCTTACTTTAAAAAACAACTCTGAGTTCATAGCACCTTGGAGGGGTACAGAGTATCACCATTTGCAGTCGTCGAACTTTGCAGTCGCTGTTTTCACTTTCTCTGTATTGTCGTTGCCCTGTCTGAACTCACCAACATTCATTTTATTTTTATTTATTTATTTGAGTCTTTGGTAAGTGGGTAAGGCCTACTAGGCACAAGGGCCTGTTTTCAGGGGTGACCTGGGAGCACTGGGTGGTTAAGTGACTTGCTCAGAGTCACACAGTATGCAAGTGGAGGTTGTGAGAATCAAACCCAGGTCTGGTCTGTTGGATGTACCAAGCTCATTCACAGCTCATTACTCTACCTCCAAGCTATACTGCCAGCCATTCCTCGCTATATTGACATTCTACCCCCTCACTTGTAGCAACTCAGTCAAGGTGGGAAAAATTACACAGCAGCAGGTCAGGCAACTATCGAGACAGGCCCAAGTGGCTGGGAAGAAACCTTCAGACTCTCTCAGATGTTCTGTAGCAGCACAGCCCTTTTGGCTCAAATCGCTTAGGCTATAGCCCTTTGGCCCAGTTCTCAATCATAGGAGCACTATGCAGTGGCTCCCTGGTTCCCAAGGAGTTCAGACCCCAGAAGCAACCTCCGTGATCTGACTCCCCTCTGAAGCTATTGTACCCATGGATTCAGGGCATGTGCCATGTGGCTCCCTGCTCCCCAATCCATCCTGCTACATAAGGGTTAGTGGGTTGCCTACCTGGCTCTGGAGCTACCTGGGTAAGATGCAGGTCTCTGTCTTCGCTCGGTACAGCTCAGCAGGTTTGGTTTGCAGCAATGGCCCGCCAAGCTCACACTCTGAGCAAGTATGTCTCACGGAGATTAGTCCAGCAGTCTCTGAGTTTAGTAGATGTACCCTGGTGAGGGCTCGAAGGATGGTTGACCAGGCTGAGCCATTTACCTCGTCCCACCAGCAGCAGGTCTGAGCGCCTCATTGTCCCTCTCAGATTGCCCGGTGCCCTTCTGGAACAACCTCTCAGGTTTTCTTTCAGTCAGTGCCCTTTAAGATAGTCTCTAAGCTTTCCTCTTGGATGGTTGAACTAAGGAGAAAACCTCACATTATTCACAGGATGAGCCCAGGAGAAGGCACATACATTTACAGAGGAGTGGGCACTGGGAGGACCCACAGGAGCAGATCTGGTTAGGCTCCAGCTTCCTGGCAGCGACTGCAGGTCTGCACTGCTTAATGTCCTGGCTCCTGAAAAACCCAGAAACATTTTTTGCAGTTTAAACCATTGATTTGCTATACAAAGCCATCTGTCTGTCCTCCTGTCCAGTACAGCACTCGATTGGTCCCTCTCAGCCCGCCAGTGCATTTGGGAGGGCCTCTGATGCATCCTCCCCACAATCCTCTAGTGTGCTCTACAGAGCATTCTAGTCCACTGACTGGCTGAGTACAGAGCCAGGGGCATAGGATGGCTGTGCCCATGTCCTTCTAAGAGCCCTGTGCTCCACACTCCCTCAATTGTCCTTGTTTTTGCCCCTTAGTGTATGCTGGTCCCTGGGTCTGACAGTAACTGTCCTGGGTTGTTATCAAGTTGTGTCATTGGGGTCAGGGTAAGTAGTCTACCTAATGTACCCCTGCAAAACCTTGAAAGTCTCAGTCACATCATCCCTTCTTTCCTCCACTGAGTGTGTACTGTATTTAGGCTTCCCTATCTTTCTGCATATGATTTTTCATGTTGCCCTTGAATCATCTTAGTGCTGCCCTCTAATGGACTGTCACCTGTCCTTCTGTGTTTTCAGAGGTTCAGGCTCCAGAAATGAACACAGTAAAGGTGTGGCTGGAAGGGGTAGACTAAGGGGTAAGGTGAGGTATATTCTTCATGGAAAGGGTGGTGGATGCATGGAATAGACTCCCAGAGGAGGAGGTGGTGGGGGCAAACACAGTGGGAAATTCAAAAATGCATGGGACAGACAGAGGAGAACCTAGCGATAGGAATGGAGAAGGTAAAGCCAGAGATCAAGTAGGGTCTGCAGCTTTTGCAGTAGGTAGGAAAATGGGCAGACTGGATGGGCCTAGCTGTCTTATCTGCCATCAGTTTCTATGTTTCCACAGAGACCCACAGAGTGGCTTCATTACCTCCTTTCTGTGACTTGGAAAGACCTGGCAAGTACCCATGTCACATTGCTCTTACTGCACTCACTGCTGCTCAAAATGATCACAAGATTCTTCAATTCATAGGTACCAGCAAGTAGGCTGTGGTCAGCTAAGCTCACATATGAAAAGCAGGTTTTGCCAGCCGGTGGCACTGAGGGCTGAGGCACTGGACGCCTCACCTCGTGGCATGCTGGCGACCCATGTTGGGAGCGAGCATGGGTCACCAGGGGTTGGCAGGGTGGGAGAGGGACTGAGCATCCACTAGACTGCTCTCCTTCTCCGGGGAGGGGTTCACTATAGTCAAGCGCGATTGCCTCCTGGTGGAAGTTGGGGACATTACACTCTTCTGTACATAGGGGTGGTGCTGTAGGCAGATGTCTGGAGGGGTGTATGGACGCATGCGTGCCCCTCTGCTGATGTCATTGCGTCCTCAGCCCTGAGGAACAAAACACCAAAAAGGAGGATAGTGCCTGACACAAGCAGCTTGATGGCAGTTTCACGCATGGCACCCATTTGGATCCGTGGGATTGGGAGCTCCCTGCAGCCCGCTGTGCTGGGGGAGCCAAAGGAGTCAGGGTGCCTGCAGTAGAGGCAATCGGGCTGGATGCCCCCGAGAGGATGTGAGGACAAGTTAGGAGAGCAGGTCAGGCATCCAAAGGAGGCTAAAAAAAAAAATAGGTTTGTTCTCCAGCAATGTCGAGTAAGATGCCAGTAAACTTCTCTCCCTATCTCATACTAAGGTAGCTGCACTGCCTCGTGCTTGAACTGCCACCCAGTTGCCAGCAACCCTCCCATCCGATGGCCGTGTTTAGTACCGGGCATCAGCACCAGAAAGGAGGAATGCCCTTTTTGTGGCTCAGTGAGAGTCATCACTAGCCTGCCACTCTGAGAATAAGAAGGAGGACACAAATACATCGCTCTTCAACCAAGTGAGCACTAGCTGCAGAACAAAACAGACCGGCGGAAAATACACAGAAGGTCAGCACTAAACACATAATACAAGGAAGTGTAAAAACACAATGACAGTGTATAAAGTGATGTCATCTAGGTTTATTGCAGTTGGAAATCACAACACAGAGTACCCCAGGTGCTTTACCTCCTTAGTGTGAGGCTTCATCAGGGGCGGATTGCTGAGATACGCTGTGCTGTGGCTGTGACTTCTTACTGTAATAATTGTAACTTAGGTCTGTTTTCCTTGTACTACTTCTTTGTGTGCTGGCTTTTGTGTCTTTCTCACTCGAGAATAAAGATTGCTATTAGTTCACATCTATGTCTGAGTCCACCTAGATTACTACAGCAATTAAAATGAGGATGCTTCCCTCCGGGGTGGAGGTGGAAGTCTGCCTAGTCACCTCTGGGTGGACTGGGTGCATGCTTGGTGGATGCAATGCCTCGACACACCCTTGCATGCCCGTCCAAGGATGTCAACCCACAGCAAGGCCTAGAACTAGATGGGTGGGGCACAGAAAATGGAAAAACAGCACTTCAGCTGACTGGATGATGGCCACCAGGCCCTCACCACTACAGAGGCCCCAGACAACCAGGACCGACCTCAGCAGTACCCAGGGCTAGGCAGGTAGCTGGTAGGCATATTCTCTCTGGCAGGAGAAGACCTCCCCAATGAAGGGATATGTTGGTTTACCTTAGGGGGCTGCAGTATGGGGTGGTAGTTGGCTACAGGGGTTGCTGGGATGAGCAGGTGCTAGGCGGCCCAAAGGAGAGGCCAGCCGAGGTACAGGAGGTGCAAAAAGTCAGCTCATTGGATAGCCTGTGTCAAAGTACAGTAACTACGATGTGTTTTCATGTTACAGTGAGTGTTGCAATACTGCATTTGGAGATGTGATTTATTGTTTGGTTGTAGGCATGAGGAATGTTGAGTTAAACTGTGATGAAAAGAACACTCCAATAACTAATTTCTTTTTCCCATGCATATAAATTTGCCCTGGCACCTATGAAAAGTGCAGAAGCCCCAAAGTAACAAAGCTGTCATATACAGTAAATTAGTTAATAAGATTGTATCACATTGGAAATTGAAATGGCACGGTATGAATTTTCATACAGGAGACCAAACAACATTCCATAGTAACCACTTCCTGAATAATATGTCATCCTCCCTTATGTAATCTAGACGTAACCAGAATTATGTTTTTTTAATTCCTGCCAGGAACAGTACAGTACATTGAGCCAAGTTTCTCTTTTTGTGATGAAGTAAATGAATAACCGTTGGAGGCAGAAAGCACATTGTAATTAATTATTTGACAATTTGGGGTGGGGGTGTACAGTGTCTCCTGTTTTGGCTTATGTATATGCCATAACGGTTGCACCCCATTGAGAAAAAGCAATTTTAAGTCTGTGAAAGTGCATGGGTTCAGATGCTAATTCTGGGTTTGGTTCATGTTTGGGAGATGTATGTATTTATTTAGGTTTTGTCGACCAGGTAAATGCGCTAGGCAGCTAGACAAGACATTTGCCTATTTTCAGGTACGACCGGGAATGGCTGTCTTCATTAGCTGGCTCCAAGCCAGTCACCAGTACATTGGTTGGGGACCGCACCTTATTAAAGCGAGCCAACCAGAAAGTGCACCATGTTTTAAAAGGAGACAGCTCTCACAGTTGCACAGAATAGAGCCTCAGCCTGTGGGAGGTCCACCTTGATGACTGGTTGTGGAGCTGACTTTCACTCCAGAGCTCTGAATTGAACATTGAGACCCTTGTCATCTTTCTTAGTTGGTGAGCAAGCAACTTGCCTTGTGCCTCCCCAGTGTCCCAATAAGCTTGTCTCAGATGAAACTAAGCATATTCAGCTTTTTGGTTATGAATGCCATTAACGGCAAATCTCCCTTTGGAGAGTCAAGTTTTAGCCCCAGTAGATAAAAAAAAATGTTTTTCTTTGTCTTTCAAGTTATTTTCAAGGTTTGATAGTTCTGCTTCTCTGAGCATCATTTTATGAGAGGAAAAATAAAATATTCAGCCCTTTATAAAAGCTTTAAAAGAATCCCACAAGTAAGCAATAAGACACAACAGGGTGTGCATGGGACAGATTTACTGCATAACCAGGGCATGGTATAGCATGGGGGCACAGGCGAGTGCCTTCAGCCACTGGCTGTGTCATAAAATCTGTTCCATGCACACCCTGGAATATCTTATTGTACTAATAAATGGATTTCCTTTAAAAATGTGTTTTCTGTCATTAAGTAAATACGTTTACACATGTCAAAACAGATATATTTAGCTTAACTTATGGTAAAATAGTTCATCCGCCTCCTGAACAGTGATGTCATTGCTTTTTTTTTGGAGGTACCAGCTGCCAACAGACCCACACTCATGCCCTCTGAACAGAAGTCACATCTCATTATATGGCACTACTCTTTCTCACTGCTGCCTTACCTAGCGCCTCACACAACGAGGAGAAAACATTTTGTTTGTGTTTTTATCTGGGGAACAGCATCAGCGAACTCTACATCTGTTTCCCTCAGCTTCCCTCCACACTGAACTGTAAATTTTCCACTGTGATCCCAAGCTCTGCCACTTCTCTTCCATGTTCCATGCTGAAGTCTGCTGCTGCAAAACCTCCCACAGTCTGACGTTTTGTTCTAAGTTTGACAGTAATCAAGCAGCCACATGGTGACAAAGTGACAAATGGCAAGTACTATTGGTGATGCTAGGAAAGGAGGGCAGGATGGGATGGGGGAAGGGTGGAAGGTGGTTACCCTTAATGCTAGGAGCCTTGGGAGGAAAACTGCAGAGTTACAGGTTCTCATGGCAGAGGGAGAGGTGGACATTGCAGTCATCACGAAACATGGGCCACCCAATAAAATGACTGGGACCTGTCTGTACCAGGAGTACGGGTTATTCGTGAGGGACAGGGTGATTGGGAAAGGAGGGGTGGCACTATATGTGAAGGAAGGACTGAAGTGTGTAAGGGAGGAGAGGAGGAGGGTGTAATGCGGAGTCACTTTGGATGCAAATCCAGGATTCCAAGAATAGGATTCTTAGAATGGGAGTGGTGTACAGGCCACCATCTCAGACGGAGGAGTTAGACAGGGAACTAGCGGGACAGATCAGGAGGACCTGCGAGAAGGGTAGTGTGGTGATTGTGGGGGACTTCAACATGCCAGGAGTGGACTGGAGCACCGTTACAACCAGGAACAGAAGGGAGCAGGTACTGCTAGATGCCTTCCAGGACTGCTTCCTGCTGCAAATGGTCAGTGAACCAACCAGGTTAGGAAATACCCTTGACCTTGTGCTGGCAAATTGGGACTTTGTGAGAGAACTTACAGTGGAGGAACCGCTGTCAGGAGTGACCACCGCTCAGTATGGCTCACATTGGATATGGGCAAGGAAGGAGTGGAATCTGGCACAATAGTGCTGGACTTCAGGATGGCCGACTTTGGGAGGATGGGAAGTGGTAAAGGGTACCTGTCCCGAATTCAGTCTAGTATGGACACTAACCAGAGGTGGGAGCTCATAAAGCTGGGGATAGTGGAGGCAACCAAAACCTGCTGCAAAGCCCAGAGCAAGAAGGCTAGGGCTAAGAAACCAATTTGGTTGAGCAAGGAGGTCATGGAAAAGGTAAGGAGGAAAGAGCTGCCTTTAGGAGTACAAGAAAACAGGAGGGAGGACAGGAGGAGTACTTGACAGAATCGAAGGAGGTGACAAGGGCAGTAAGGGGGCCAAAGCATCTACGGAACTCAGGCTGGCACAAGGCATAAGAAGGGAGAAGGACTTCTTTAAGTACATCAGGGAGAAAAGGAGCTGTAAGAACCACATAGTAAGGATTAGGAAGGAGGGTTGGGTGGAAGCAGGAGTCTGATAAGGCGGAAGCACTAAATGAGTACTTCTGCTCAGTATTTACTAAAGAGAAGAGGGGTGACACCCAAGGTGGGAGAAATGGCAGAAGCAGGGGCGGAAGTGGTGACAGATGGGAAATCATGCAGAGCAGAGTTTGAGAGGGTTTGAAGGCACTGAGGGTGGACAAGGCGCCAGGCCCAGATGGCATCCACCCCAGGGTACTGAAGGAGCTGGCAGAGGTCCTGGCAGGACCTTTGGAAGACCTATTTAATGCCTCACTACATTAGGGTGTGTACCTCAGGACTGGAGGATGGCTCATGTGGTGCCCCTCCACAGAGGTAGCCCCAGGATGAACCGGGAAACTACAGACCAGTGAGCATCACATCCATCGTGGGTAAGCTAATGGAGACTATCCTGAAGGAGAGGCTGGTGGCCTCCTAGAGGCCAAAGGACTACAGGACAGCAGACAGCATGGCTTCATATGGGGCAGATCCTGCCAAACCAACCTGGTGTTCTATGACTGGGTAACTAGGCAACTGGACAGGGGCCATGCAGTGGATGTCCTGTATCTGGACTTCAGTAAGGCATTCGACTCAGTGCCACATGGAAGGCTGGGAAGGAAGTTAATAGGCACAGGGGCGGGTGCAAAGCTAGTGAGATGGGTGGAAACTGGCTTCAGGGAAGGCAACAGAGGGTGGTGGTGGGTGGGAGCTCTTACACCCAAGGGCAGTGACGAGTGGTGTTCCACAGGGCTCAGTGTTGGGACCAGTGTTGTTTGGGATATTCACTGCAGACAAATCATGGGACATCAAGAGCAAGATCAGTCTGTTAGCTGATGATACCAAGGTAGGCGCAGTGGTGGATGACCTAGGGGATGGCAGGGTTGCAGGATGATCTGGCAAAGCTTGAAACCTGGTCAGACACCTGGCAACTGGGCTTTAATGCCAAAAAGTGCAAGGTGCTGCATTTTGGGATGAAGAACCCAAGGAGGAGTTACCAGCTAGGGGAGTGCAGCTAGCCCAGACAGAGGAGGAGAAGGATCTGGGTGTGCTCATTACAGGGTCAATGAACAACTCAGCACAATGTAGGAAGGCAGCTGCAAAGGCCAACAAAATGCTGGGTTGTATTGCAAGGGTATATCCTCGAGAGGGAGGAGGTGATTCTGCCACTGTATAGGTCATTAGTTAGACCACACCTGGAGTACTGCGTGCAGTACTGGCGTCCGTATCTGAAGAGGGACATTAAGTTACTGGAGGGTGCAGCGCAGAGTGACAAAGATGATCAAGGGGCTGGGGACTTATCATACGAGAGGAGGTTGAAGGAGTTGAACATGTACTCACTGGAGGAGAGGAGAGACAGGGGTGACATGATTGAAACCTTTAAATACATGAAAGGAATAAACAAGGCGGGTACAGAGGGCTGTTCAAAGTAAGGAGGGAGGGCCACCAGGGGCCATGATATGAGACAGGCGAGGAAGGTTCAGGAGGAGATGAGAGACACTTTTTACAGAGAGGGTGGTGGCTGGGTGGAATCGTTACCTGCTGAAGTGGTATGCAGTAGAACAGTGGACTGCTTCAAATGAGGATGGGACAGGACAAGGGGAGGGTTAATGAAGGGGAAGGGTGGAAGGGAGGGGCAGCTGCAGAATAAGGGGTGCTAGCTGCACATTCGAGCGAACTTGATAGACCTCTAGGCCTTTATCTGCTGGCAAATTTCGTATGTTCGTATGTTCATATGGTCTTCTTTCCAAGAGAGCCATGAACTGCTGCTTCTCTCAGCCAACACAGACTGAGTGAGTGATGGAGCGGCGGGCAGTGGGGAGGGGAGGATGAGAGGAAATGACAAAACAATTGGATTGTTGTTTTCTGACTTGATTTGGCAGAGTATCACCTGCACCGAGTGAGTGAGTGACTCTTGGGAGGTAATATTGAAATGATTGGCAGTGAGGGAAAAAAAATGAGAATCTGTAAGCTTACAAAAGGGGCAGGATCTAACTGAAGTGATCGGCAGTGGGGGGACAAAAGACTGCAAGCTTACAGAAAGGGGCAGAATTGTAAATGTATTTTATTTAAACATTTTACTGATAAATATGGTTAGGGCTGTTACTTATTGTGTGCAAAAATTCTAAATATGCTTATGGGAGCACTAGAAAGATTTCCGCTAACAAAGTAAAAAATGTTGGCATGTGAAAACCTCAACATTCTTATGGCAACATGCTTTTTTTGTACTGCGTCCCACTATTAGGGGATTCTGATTACCTGTGCTGGGAACAGAGTTCTTGCACAGTTAACAACTAATCAGAATTGAGGATTTTTCATCCCATTTTAAAAATGGACTCATTCACTTCCCGTTGTCACTGATTCTAAAAAGTGATTTAATTTCATCTCCTAGCCATGTAATGAAATCATGGTAGTTTAATAAACCAGTTGAATTTCCAACCTTTTTCAATTTGTATGGTCTAGTCAAGATTTATGCCTATAGAAACTGGGGCATGATCCAAAATGAGCACATTACCTATGTTGCTAGTGGTAATGCCTGGAAGGAGAGCTCTGGTAATGAGAATGTAGTCTATTCTACTTATGGATCCATGCCTAGCAGAATGAAAAGTGTAATCTTTGTCATTTGGGTGAACAATTCTCCACATATCTATTAGGCCAAACTCTTTACCAAATGCGTTAGAGGTGTTGGAGAAGGCAGAATGGTCTGTGGGACTCAAATGTGTACAATCTGTGAAGACATCCATACGTATTCATATCTCCTGCAATAATTGAATCATCCTGGGAAGCGAGGAGGTTAGTGCTGCTGTTGAATGAAGTGAGCAGGCAACGCCTGTGCGAGAATGGAAAACGCATGCGCCACCACATTGAAAGCCGCTGCTATTTGACTTCCACTGAAGCACATCACAGAATGACCACTCCAGTAAATTCTTAGCAAAACTTTTATTGGGCTGGGGTCCATGGGATTCACCAACATGGTGTAGTCGCTACTCTAAATGCTGCTGCCTCTTGGGGATTTAACCTGCCATCTGTTTTGTCCTGCACTGCTGCACAGCAGTAAAAATTGTGTTTGCTAAGGAGTTTACTGGAATGGACAATCTAATCATCCTGTAGTGTGCCTCAGCAGAGACTCAAACTGTAGTGGCCACAGACCTGGTGAGTGCATGCATTTCTGACTGTCATTGTGTATGGAGGTGGAGCTGGCTACCCCAGCATTGTACTGCAGGCACAGGACCATATCTGCTGTTTGACAATGTGAGGTGGGCCAGGAGACAGGCAGGAAGTTTTCCTTGTACACTGTTGTGCAACAAAGGAAACTGTTCCTGGACACGTCCGATTGAGGAACTTGATAAGTTAAGTTGGTCACACAGCAGATAATGATTGGTAAACAAAGCACAGGAGAATGGTAAACCTACACGACTCATTGTACAAATGATCCATGGGTGGGGATCACGCTTTCATAGTGTTGTTGGAATTTTGTCTGTTACACAACATCGCAATGGCAGTAATTGTTATGGTTTCCAAGAGTGGTATAGTAGAACAGAAGGTGCTTGTTCCACAGTTTTTAAATGCTATGAAAACTACACTTATCTTCATTTACAAAATGCAGTTTTAGCATTAATGTAAACAGAAGACTTTCCTTTACAAGGTTATAAAGCCATTTTGAAAAAATATTAAATGCCAGATTTGAAATATTTGGCATTTTTATTAGACATAAAAGTAAGAATGGCATAGTTTCCAAGTGGTTTCATCATTCTAAAGTGGTAAAATCACTCCATAAACATCAATTGTCCTGCAACACCCTCCCGAAGCTTCCAGTAGCTCATAAATGTATCAGAAGACACATTAATTAACACATACTGTATATAGTTTACTAAATTTCCCAACTTAAATATTACTCATGTGATTCTGCTCTAGTAATTAAGAAATGGTGGCACTCGGAGGCTTCTGGCATTTGTAGGCTTTACATGAAATTGCTTCTGTCTCCTCTGTTCCAGACAGGTAGCAAAATACAAAAGGTTTCCTGCTTGAATTGGTGTTTAGTTAATTTGTTTCTCCTGGGCTCCCCAGCAGTCAGTTTCAATCTTGTAGCCACCACCCAGCCCAGCACCCATCAGGCAGACAACCCACTTCTTCCTCCACAGTTTTCCTCCATGGCAGGGTGGTAAGGAGCCCCCTCACTTGGACTCACCTCGAATAGGGTCCAGATTCTGGGGAGTGCCACTCTGAGCCAGGTTATGCGGCAGGTGGCTGCTGTCCTCCTGCATCGACCTGGGACCTCAGTTTCTCTTTTTTCTGTGTCCCCGGGTAGGGCGTGCAGCGTTGGCAATGGCCATGCCGTGCGCACTTCTGCCCATGGTACGCAGCTGACTGCTCCACACCCCATGGTGACAGGCTCAGGGCATGCTGGCACCCAGCCTTCACTAGGTGTCAGGAAGCACCAAACCTGTATTCCCCCTCCTCGGGAGGGAGGCTGTCCTGCAGATGCTCAATCCTCTCCCTCCCGGCCGACCCTGGTGACCCGCTCACACCGCAAAACATGGGTCACCGGTATGGCAGGAGGTAAGGCACAGATGCCTCAGCCCTCCACATGACTAGGCCGGCTTGCAAGTAACTCTTTTATAAATTGCCTGAGGAGAGAACCTGCCAAGTGTTAGTGGTGGAAAGGTTAACTGCCTTTTCTTGAGCATCATCTTAGGAGCAATAAAACCACATTATCAGCAGCATGTTGACAATGACACCTTCAGTAATTGAATCAGGCACAAAGGTATCACCCTGCCACCTAGTGCATGAATTTAGAACTGCTGATGTATAAGTCAATGTGGATTAATTTGGGTGGTCTCTATCACTCAATAGTGTGTACACGCACACACACACACACACACACACATTTTTGGGCTCAGACATATTTACTCTCTCATTTTTGATGTGTACAGTCCTATGCCAAAGTATGCACACACACACACACACACACACACACGCCTATAATAGTACCCTGTCCTTAGTATAATCTGGCTCTGTTGACTACTCTTTTATGCTAAAGAGATTATCTAACTGATTTATACCTGGCATCCATTTGCTGATCTTAGGCACCCTAAGTCCCATTGCTTACTGGGGCCTCCTACTCAAAGAAGTCCCTGGCAGAAGCTGCACAGGTCATGCCCTTCTTTCAGATTTCATATTTGCTTTAA
Source organism: Neoceratodus forsteri (assembly GCA_016271365.2). NCBI lineage: Eukaryota > Metazoa > Chordata > Ceratodontiformes > Ceratodontidae > Neoceratodus > Neoceratodus forsteri. The sequence goes on from JADMNL010000033.1 coordinate 35,204,812, forward strand.
TTTATGCATTTTGATTCCTGTATACTGTTGAAGGATCACACAAGGGATATCACTGGGCTGTACAAAACAGGGACATCCCTGAGCTGTGCAGAACTAGGACATCCCAGGGCTGTGCAGAACAGGGATATCACTGGGCTGTGCAGAACAGGGACATTACTGGGCTGTGCAGTACAGGGACGCCCTGTGCTGTGCAGAACTGGGACATCCTGTGCTGTGCAGAACAGGGACATCGCTGGGCTGTCAAAACAGGGACATCATTGGGCTGTACAGAACTGGGGCATCACTGGGCTGTGCAGAACTGGGACATCACTGGGCTGTGCAGAACAGGGACATCCTGTACTGTGCAGAACAGGGACATTGATAGGCTGTATAGAACAGGAATATCCCTGAGCTGTGCAAAGCAGGGACATCTCTTGGCTGTACAGAACAGGGACACCACTGGACTGTACAGAACTGGGACATCAGCAGGCTGTGCAAAACTGGGACATCACTGGGCTGTGCAGAACAGGGACATCCTGAACATCCTGTGCTGTGCAGAACAGGGACATCCTCGCTGTACAGACCAGGGCCATCCTGTTCTGTGGAAAACAGGGACATCGCTGGGCTGTGTTGAACAGGGACATTGCTGGGCTGTACAGAACAGGGACATCACTGGGCTGTGCAGAACAGGGACATCACTGTACTGTGCCAAATAGGGACATCCTGTGCTGTGCAGAAAAGGGACATCCTGTGCTGTGCAGAACGTGGACATCACTGGGCTGTGCAGAACTGGGACATCACTGGGCTGTACAGAACTGGGACATCACTGGACTGTACAGAACTGGGACATCACCAGGCTGTGCAGAACACGGATATCAGTGGGCTGTGCAGAATAGGGACATCCGGTGCTTTGCAGAACAGAGGCATCACTGGGCTGTGCATGACACGGACATCCCTGAACTGTACAGAACAGAGACATCCCAGTGTTGTGTAGAACAGGGACATCACTGGGTTGGCATAACCTTCCAACTAAGCATCATAGTACCAAATGAATACTGGCTTAGGTACACTGAAGGGTCCCCAATGATTAATCCTACTGAGGGCTCTCCCAAAACATAAGGTCAACTGTGATCACACACAGCACTCAAATCAGAATATGGACACACTGCAAACCAACAGTTAAATGCTTTCAAAGGAGACAAAGCCCCCAGTAAAGCCATGAGCTATGCATAATAATGTGCACAGCAACACACAAAAAGGTGTGGGCTGTCCGCAGTATTGCATGGATAAGGGTATTGGAGCCACAGGGTGACGAGAGTGGCTTGAACCACCTGTATCCATGGTATATAAAGGACAAGCCACACACTCTGGGATGTGTTGTTGTGCTTCTAAAATGACAGGCAGGCAGGATTAAATAGTGGTTTTGACATAAAGCACTATCTGGGCAAGAGAGAATAGGTTTATTTACATATTTCTGGCTATGACAACAAATTCATGTATACTGAGCCACAACCCAGTCTGTACAGCCTCTTTTATTGTCCTGTATGTTTTATTTAGAAATTAAAACTGTTCATTCAAGGCTCTTTGTTTCCTCTGGTGCCCTCTTTGCCCCCCATCCTTTCCACCTCTAAGATATAGTTTACTTTTTAACAATGGTGTCTATCGTGTTTGTCTTTCTATTGCTACTACGTGATGAATTACAAATGTGAACCATTCACCTGTTCTTTTAAGGTTTGTCCTATCTCCTTGAAATGGTTCTGAAATGTAATAGTGACGTCATGATTTTATATATGTGTTTAAGTTGCTTGTATTTGGTGTTGCCCTAGCCTTTGATAAAGGACACAGTCTGAAATCGTCAGCGGGCACCATGATGTGCAGTCTTTTATGTTTTTACGTCTTGTTTGATGAATAATTAGCTGCTGGTGCTTCTACTTATAAGTGATGTCCATCTATAAATACAAGGTGGTGAGTGCCCGACTTTCTGGTTTTATAGTGCTTATAAAGCGATCATTGTTATTTACAGCTAAAGGGAACAGCTGACAAAAGGAGAAAAGGCAGAGAGACTGCTGTTGGAAATGTGAAATTCTTTTCTGCTGCTTTGCTTGACGTGCCTTAAAGCAGTTGAACAGGTTCAGTAGTGTAGTGGCGGAGGGTCCTTGAAAGAAACTGTTTTCCCTGATGCTTTGTTTGGGGTGCCTTGAAACAGGGAACAGGTAAAGAGATCAAGTAGTGTAATTGGTTGAGGAATTTTGACACCAGCTGCTTTTTCCTGTTGCTGTTTTGGGGTGGCCTTGAAACAGTGGAACAGAAACATAGAAACATAGAATTTGACGGAGATAAGGACCGCTTAGCCCACCCAGTCTGCCCATTTCCCTACCTACTGGATAAGCTGCAGATCCTAGTTAACCAGCAGCCTACTTCTTCCTACCCCACCCCCAGAATTGCCTTATGACTATCCCATGCATGCTTGAATTCCACCACTGATTTTGACTCCACAGCCTCCTCCGGAAGGCCATTCCATGCATCCACAACCCTCTCTGTGAAAAATCCTTAAATTACCTCTGAGCCGCCCCTCTATCTTCAAATTGTGCCTCTTGTTCTTGCACACCTCTTTTTTGAAAGATGCTACCCTCTTGGACTTTGTTGATTCCCTTGAGGTACTTGAAAGTTTCTATCATGTCCCCCTCTCCCTCCTTTCCTCGAGGCTACAGATGTAGGGATTTACCACTGTTACTAATATATACATGAAACAAGCAGTTTGGCCTGACTGCCGTGCTTGGGTACCTAAAACAGTGAAACAGGTAAAGTGATTTAGTACTGTAATTAGATTAGGAGAGATGGTAAGAAGAATGTCTAAGAGTAAATATAGGTAGGCTTATGAGGGTACAGGGGTGGGCTTTGGGTCTTTCTACCCCTTTCCTACAATGTTTTATTTCTTTTTGGGGTGGTTCCTTGAAACAAAATGCATTTTCCTGTTCCTGTGCTTGGGGTACCTGGAAACAGTGGAATTGATGAAGTGGTTTAGTAGCTTAATTGGGATATCTTGGGGGTCCTTGAAACACTAGTGAACATGGCAGGATGGGGTGGTACCTGAGGACTGGAGGAGGGCAGATGTGATTCCACTTCACAAAACTGGGAGCAGGGCAGAGGCAGGAAACTACAGACCAGTTAGTTTGACCTCAGTGGTAGGAAAATGATGGAATCACTTCTGAAAGAAAGAATTGTTGAGTACCTAGAGGCTAGTGGGGCATAGAACCCAAGGCAGCATGGTTTCACAGCAGGAAGGTTATGTCAGATGAGCTTAATAGGTTTCTTTGACTGGGTGACCAAAGTAGTACACTAGAGAGGGGCTGTGGATATGGCCTACCTAGATTTTAGCAAGGCATTTGACACAGTCTCACACAAAAGATTAATATACCGTTAGCCAGCCTTGGAGTGGGTCCCAAGGTGGTAGCCTGGATAAAAACTGGCTGGACAGCAGGCTAAAGGGTAATAGTAAACGTAGTCCACAGTGAAGAAAGGCGGTAACTAGCGTGGTACTGCAGGGTTCGGTACTGGGACTGGTCCTCTTTAATGTCCTTATAAGTGACATTGGAGAGCACCTGGAAGGAAAAGTATGTCTCTTTGCAGATGACACAAAGATCTACAACAGGGTTGATACACAAGGTGCGGTGGAAAGGATGAAAAGGGACTTTGCAAGGTTGGAGGAATGGTCAAATACATGGCAGCTCAGATTCAATGCAAAAAGTGCAAGGTAATGCAAATGGGAAACAAAAACCCAGGGGAGAGTATACAATGGGGGTGAGATAATAACAACAACAAAAATCGAAAGAGATCTAGGAGTAATTATATCAGATGATCTAAAGGTGGGCAAGCAATGTGAGAAGGCAGTAAGGAGGGCTGGGGATACTGGGATGCATAGGGAGAGGCATCAACAGTAGAAAACAGAAGTTGTTATTCCTCTCTACAGACAGTTAGTGATACCCCATCTGGAGTACTGCATGCAATTCTGGAGACCCCATCTCCACAAAGACATAGACAGAGTGGAGGCTGTTCAGAGGAGGGCAACCAAAATGGTGCAGGGTCTGCACCAGAAGACATGAGGAGAGACTAAAGCAGCTTAATATGTATACCCCTGAGGAAAGGAGGAGGGGGGACATGATAGAAACTTTCAAGTATCTCAAGGAATTAACAAAGTACAAGAGGTAGCATCTTTCAGAAAAGAGATGTGCAAGAACAAGGGCACAATTTGAATACGGGGATGGCTCAGAGACAATGTTAGAAAGTATTTTTCACAGAAGGATTGTGGTTGCATGGAACAACCTTCCTGAGGAGGTTCTTGAGTCAGGAACAGTGGGAGATTCAAGAATGCATGGGACAGACATAAGGCAATTCTAGTGGGGGTAGGAGGAAGTAAGCTGTTGATTAACTAGAATCTGCAGCTTATCCATCAGGTAGGGAAATGGGCAGACTAGGTGGGCCAAGCGGTCCTTATCTGCCATCAAATTCTATGTTTCTATGAACTGTGGGATTGTGTTGACTATATCACAGATCACTACCAATCAAATTGCAGGATTTTCCCAGCTTTTTCCCCAGCAGTTTAAAGTGTCAGTTTTCTTTAACATTATATCTGTTGTAGTTTAATAATACAAAGCAGGCACATATAGGCAGATACATGCAATGTCTCACATAGCAAACAATAGAATTGACAGGCACAAGAAGTGAATCCAGGAAGTCCAGTGTCTATGATCTGAGTGTTACAACATGGAGGAAGATGACATTGACGTGTTCAAATTTTAAACACAAAGGAGCCATCCTGCAGCAATGCTTTTGAAATAAAGGAGAATAGGAAGCACCCTCAATTATTACTCCTAATTATAGCTATTTATAAAGAGTTCCATAATGCAACAAAATTATGACTATCAGTCTACAAACATGTCACGTTGTAGCGTAGATATAAACAAGAATAGCGCAGTTCCTCTCCCTCATTCCCAAAATAGTAACAGAGAAAGAGAGAGCAGGGAGGAGAGAGAGACAGAGAGGGAGGGCGAGGGTGACAGAAAGAGAGGTAGAGAGAGAGAGAGGGAGACAGAGGGAGGGAGAGAGAGGGAGAAAGAGAGGGTGAGAGAGGGTAGAGAGAGAGAAGAGGGAGAGGGAGAGGGAGGGAGAGAGAGGGAGAGAGAGAGAGACAGAAAGAGGGAGAGAGAGAGGGTGAGAGGGGAGAGTCGGGAGAGAGAGAGGAGAGAGATGGAGATGGAGATAGAGAGAGGGGAGAGAGGGAGAGGGAGAGACAGAGAGAGGGAGGAACAGAGAGAGAGAGAGGAGGAGAGAAGAGGGAGACAGAAACACAGAGAGGGAGATATGAGAGAGGGGAGAGAGGAGAGGGTAGGGATTGAGAGAGGAGAGGGAGAGAAAGAAGGAGGAGATAGAAAGGGAGGAGATAGAGGAAGAGGAGGGAGAGAGATGGGCGAGGAGAGAGGAGGAGGAGATAGGAGGGAGAGAGCTGAAGAGAGAGGAGAGAGAGAGAGAGGGAGGCGGGAGGGGAGATAGCGGGGAGAGAGAAAGAAGGACAGAGAGGAGACAGCAGGAGGAGAGAGATAGAGGAGAGAAAGAGACAGTTGGAGAGAAGGGGCAGAGGAGAGTGACAGAGAGAAAGGGAGGAGAGAGGGGAGAGGTCAAAGAGAGGAAGAGAGGGAAGGGAGAAAGAGAGGAGAAGAGAGAAAGATGGAGAGATAGAGAGGAGAGAGAGGAGGAGAGATGAGAGGAGAGAGAGAGAGAGACAGAGAAGAGGAGAGAGAGAAGGAGATAGAGAGGGAGAGATGGAGAGGTGGTGAGGAGGGGAGAGGAGAGAAAGAGGGAGTGGTGATAGAGAGGAGAGAGGGAGTGAGAGAGGGAGAGAGGGAGAAATGGGAGAGAGTGAGAGAGGGGAGAGAGGCAGGAGAGAGAGATGGAAAAGAGAGGGAGAGAGAGGAAGAGAGAAAGAAGAGACAGAGAAGGAGAGAGAGGAGAGAGAGAGAGAGAGGAGATAGAGAGAAAGAGAGAGAGAGAAAAACTATTCAACTTGTAATGAAGCACATCTGTCTGTGCCCTATAGTTAGGGTTAAGTAGGAACTTTAATGTTAAACCTCAATTTTTCGTTAATAACCTTGCAACCGTTCAACAGATTTGCACAAATTTGGATGCACAGTCTGGTATGGTAGATCTCTTCATTTGCCAAGTTAGCTTTGGTCAGACTTACGGTTTCTGCTCAGCAAAGTGCTAAAAATGAATTTTTGCCACTTTGACATGTATTTTGCCCATGGCATCTGCAACCACACTGTGTGGTCTTTTGGTCTGAAATTTTGGAATGTAGAAAGAGTTTGGGTCAAGGAACAATCCAGCTTTGATGCGGTAAAAATATTAATCCGTTCAAACTTATTAATTTTTATTTTCAGGTTCTGAGCATGCTCAGCTCACTCCAAGATGTATATTTGACAAACTATGACTGGGCTCATGGTGAAGGAGTTTTGTCAGTTAAGTGGACTAAGTTTTACAAAATCCTAGTCCATCAGAAAAATTCTTTGTCTGTGATCCCCCAATCTTGTTTTCAGTTTGTCCCCAAACAAAATGTTGTAGCTTTCTCCACGGTGACTTTTGAGCCAAATGAAGCATGAGTTTTGTTCAGGGTGATACCCTTTACAAAGCCATGCCTTTGGTTTGCTTGTTTTGATAAAAAATTGCTTTTAAAATTTTAAAAATTTTAGCCGCGACTTGCTAATGATCCTAGTCCACGAGCTGTCAAAATCCTAGTCGCGATGATGATCCTCGTTCATGAGCCTACAAAATCCTTGCCCATTAATTTGTGACCAGATGATCCTTCTCCCGACCAGGATTAAGCTGACAGACAAGGATTTTGCTATCTCGAAAAGAGGATCAGCTGGCATACTAAGTTTGTCAGCTCGTGGACCAGGATTGGGTTTTTGAATCCTCTTTGTGAGGTGACAAAATCGCAGTCTGCTAGCTGTCAGAATCTTAGTCTGCCAGCCAATCCTTTCAGAGGCTGCAAAATCCTTTGTCTGTCACTTAGGAACCAGATGGACAAAATCTGATGGTCGGTGATCTCTTGGACAGTGATTTTGTCACCTCACGGACGGGAATTGATCTGACAGCCAAGGTTTTGCTACCTCGTGGACTAGAATTTTAAAGATGTAAATACTTTACCATTGCATTGCTGATCAATGGTTTGGTCTTTTACTTGCAATTTTTAGGGTATTGAGGGATGCCCTACAGGTGTGAATTATGCTGTTTAGGTGTTAGGGAATTAAACGGTTCCACAGATATGCCATAACGAGTAGCATTTCATTTCCTCACTTTTGTTGCTTCAACCCTAACTGATGCATTAAATGCATTTTTGCTGTGAATATATATATATATATATGCAAAAACAAATGATATACTGTGCCCTATTGGATCTGGATGAGAGGAATGACTCACAGGGCAGCCTACCCTTGGGTCTCTCTTGTACACAGAAAGCTGTGGTACAGACAGACCCCAGAGGTAGGCTGCCCTGTGACTCATTCCTTCTCATCCAGATCTCTCTCTCTCTCTCTCTCTCTCTCTCACCCACTGCACATCATGTGGTTCCTGCTGTCTTCTGGTAGCTCAGTCTTCCAGTAACGTGGCAGAGGCACAGCTTCAAAAGAGCCAGTGTCAGACCACACTTTAGCCTCTTTCCATATATCTAATGAACTCAACAGCCACTTCAGATGAAATCTAAGTGACAAATTAGGGCTAGCGCTGCTGGTAGAAGCAAAAAGGTACTGAGGTTCTGAAAGGTTCTAATAAGACATGAAATGCTCTGATAGTTACCTAAGCCTTATCAGAACTTTAAAAACCTTTAGTTCAAAAGTACCTTACTGCTGTCATGTACTTAGCTAGTCAGTACCCCTTGTGTAAAAACACTGTGATCAGGCTCACTGGGTTCTTTCTCTGCCAGCAGCCAGCAGTTTGGAACTTTTACATCACCACCAGCCTTCTTTCTGGATAAAGACCTTTGGGGAGGGGCATACCATACATCAAAATCATGGTGTTATAAATGATCAGAACTTTATGAGAAATGACAAAGGTTTGCTATGGTTAGTTAATCACACATGGGTAAGGTTCTTGAAGGTTTGGAGACATCTAAAACTGCTCTATCGCTAGGTAAAAGCGCAGTTACCATGCAAAAATCCCCAGTGAGATAAAATGTAAAACATAGAATGACTTTCAATCAAGTTAAGCTGAATATGATGTTTTCAAAAGTGTTTCCAGAAGTCAGCTCTTCCAAAAATTGGTTTCAAAATGTGATTGCTAGGTCAATCTTGTTAAGGAAAGCAGGTTGACAGCATAAAACAGATAAGAAGTGAAACCCATCCCTTGCTAATAATGACCTGCCTGACTGGTTATACACATCTGACATGGGGTGGGTTATTGTGTTACACCTTTAGGATTCCTGAAATTCTAGTTTTAACATTGACCAATAGGATGCCTGCGTGGGTTGCAAGATTACAGTATAAATTTGCTGCAGGCTACCTAAGTCTTTATCTGAACCATCGCTCCCTGCAGACTTCAGCTTCACACTCCATCATCTCTGAATTCTGACTGAGTAAGTTGAATAATGTTCATTTCAATTTCAGAAGTTATGGGATAGTGATCAGATGTTGGTGTAGCTGGTTGCATCTCTGCATTAGTTTATCTGCAGTCTGTCCTATTGGTAACTATATTTATACAATAGGAGTGGGCTAAAAACTCACTGAATAAATACATTTATCTACACAGCCATTGAATAAATAACATTCAGCAATATAGTAGCTATGTCACAATCACTCTGGAACTTATTTAGAATGTTCAGCCTCAGTAGCAGTACTACCCATATTCAAATGCGAATAACTTTAAACGAAAAAGATAGCATGGTACTCTAAACATAAAAGCTGTTCAGCACAAAATTTTCTACAAAATGAGTGGTGTTTCATTTATAGATACCTTATAGATTGTTTTATAATTAGCAGAAAAGAGCAGAAAATGCAATTTTTGTTCACCTTTTGACAAAACATGTACAAAAAAAAGATAAACAATCAAAAGCAAATGTCCTGCACTGACTGAAGGCATCCCTATTGCAGAAATGAAATATACAATGTTGAGCTGCCAAATAAATGATTTATCTACACTTGTGCTGTTTGACCTCGGACATACAGCACTTGAGTAGATAAATCATTTATCTCAAACTCACCACTATATATCCTTATGTCTACTCAAAATGTTAAGACTTACTTTCAGATTATAGGAATCATTTTATTTGTAAGGGGTTTGAATCCCGTTTGTGCTCTTATTCTAATGACCAGGTTTTCTGCTTGTAAAGACATTGTGTTTCCCTAACTCTGTAATACTGTATATGAATTTTAAAGCAGCAGTGCATGAAATTGGGCAAAGATGCTGACCCTGACTTTTCACTATAAAAGATTCCACTGAAACATTGAAGTTGTCAGCAGAAAAGGACCTCTTTGCCCATTCAGTTTGCCCTAAAATTCCCTTCCTAATGTGCTACTGCAGACTCTACTAAATCACCCACCATTATCACCCCAACCCTAATACTAAGATCCTTATAGTGTATAGTGTGTAGTGATTGTGTGTAAATCCATCTCTTTCAAAATGTTGTTGTACTACAGTTCAAGGTCATGGAGCGTGATAATATCGCACTGTGGTACAGCAACATTTTGAAAACAAACTCAATCATGGTCACTACCGAGCTCCAGAACCACACAGCACTAAATCGGTATAATAACCCCAGGATCAACCAGATATACTGAAGCCAGCAGCAGCAAGATCGCTAGAACCCAACGATCCGTCAGAAGACACAGCGTTAGCCAAAAAGAACACATGATCAACCAGATAACATTTATTAGAAAAATAAAAAAAACAGGATCAACCAGATATTTTAAACTTACCATTTAAAGCGAACACCTCAGAGGAAAATCTTTTCTCATGCGAAAAATGAAAGCTATGTTTTTTCTAAAATCCCTCCACACAGAAAATGACCAATAGGTGATTGCTCTATAGAAAATGGACGTCTGGCCTCTGACAACCATACAGTGAGCCTAGCAACCCCGAAACAAGGAACACGAAGATTGTGAAAGTACATTTTTAATATAAAATGTCTAACCCATGCCTACTTTTAAAAATTACACACTATAAAAATAGTGGATGGGCAACCATGCACAACCAACGTGTTGTGCCACAGAGGGTTCTGATGACATCAGACCTCGAGGCGAAGCTATCCTCTGTGTCTATCCCATGCATGCTTGAATCCTGTCACCGTTTTAACACCAGCACTTCTGCTGCAAATCTGTTCCAGATGTCTACCACCCTTACCTTGAAGTGGTGCTTCCTCACATCCACTCTGAGCCCCCCTCCCCTCACTAACCACATATAATGTCCCCTTGTCCTTGGGCATCTCTTTCTATGAAACATAACCCTCCCCCACCCTATTTATAACCTTGAGGTATTTGAATGTTTCTAGCATGTATCCTCCTTCAGGTATATTCCAGTTTTATTTAGTGATAAAATAGAAACATAGAAACATAGAATTTGTCAGATAAGGACCGCTTGGCCCACCCAGTCTGCCCATTTCCTACCTACTGGATAAGTTGCAGATCCTAGTTAACCAGCAGCCTACTTCTTCCTACCCCCACCCCCAGAACTGCCTTATGACTATCCCATGCATGCTTGAATTCCACCACTGATTTTGACTCCACAACCTCCTCCGGAAGGTTCCATGCATCCACAACCCTCTCTGTGAAAAATACTTCCTTAAATTACCTCTGAGCCGCCCCTCTCTATCTTCAAATTGTGCCCTCTTGTTCTTGCACCTCTTTTTTGAAAGATGCTACCTCTTGGACTTTGTTGATTCCTTGAGGTACTTGAAAGTTTCTATCATGTCCCCCTCTCCCTCCTTTCACCTTTTCAAATGGTCTCGTTCTACCAAAATATAAAAATATGAATGTTTTATAAATGTTTTAATTTAGTTTTTCTTAATAAACAAAAGATGTCTGCCCTGTTTGGCTTAGAAATAGCACTGTAGACCTGGTAAGAGTCAGGATGGTGAAAATAAGAAAATATTATAGTCAACAGCATAGCAGGTACCTCGACAAATAGATTTGACAGGTATGCTAATAGTTTGTTAACTATATCTGACAGTAGCCTTTTGGGAAAAAACAGTTTTGACGCTATACTGCTTTGAGGTATCCTCTGTGGTTTTCACACAGGTACATAATGGTCTTCAATCTGCAGGCACCGTGTTGAGCTTTAGAAGCTCTCCATTCACAAAATGGGGGGCGGGGGATTTAAAAGTGTCCAAGAAGGATTTGTCTACCTCTGTTTTCAGCAGCAGACTTGTGTCTGTGACTGTATGGATGGGTGGGTGCAAAACCATTGCCCCCTGTGGCCAAAGTTAAATAAAAAGAAGATGCAAATGGCATTTCATGTACTGGTTGATTGCATTTTACCAGGAAAGTGGACTGGATCAAAGACCCATTTTCAGCCACACCTGAGGAAAGGAGATAGAACAGGTCAGCAATACAGCAACAAGTCCGAGGGACTGGCATCTACGAAAAGGTAAGTACACATTGTAGTAGGTGCCAGTCCCTCTGACGATTGGTATCATATCTTAACTGAGGCACAACTTTCCTGGCTGCAGTCCCATCAACAGATTATAAAACATGAATTTAAAACCATCACAAGCGTCATATAACACAATAAGTACACATCTCCTTGCATTTTAAGTAACTATATAACTTGATTTCATAAGATCAAGGTACAGGAAAACAACTGCAAGATCACAGTGTCTTCGTAAGTTCTGTCAAATTTCTTTTAATAATACTAGCTTTAGTATTAAAATCCAACCCTTTCACTAAAATGGTTTATGGGCATCGGTGCAAAATATGAAAAGGAACACTCGGTTATTTTTAACTTAAACTGAGTCTCCTTCTATTGCTTTCTTGAAGTCTTTCTTAATGACTTGGCATTTTGCACTTTTACAAATGTGTCATTTAGTTCCAGCAGCACTCCTGTGTTCACAATTCTATGTATAAAAATTAAAAGTGAACTTAAGATTCTATGTCTTTGGAGGGAGGGGACTCCAAAGTCCCAGAGCAAGTCACGGGATGCTGCTTTTTCCTGTCTCCACAGCAAATCAAAATACACTGTTGAAAGTGACCTGATATTTCCTGAAGCTAGTTCCAGGTAAGCTATACAGAAGCAGGGAATTATATTCTAATGCAGAAAGAAGGACTTGTTTTGTAATGGTTCTTTTAACATCTTTGTCTAACTCTTATTATTTCTGTACAGAAAAACAATTTCCTGTTGTACATCACTTTTAGACAAAATTCAGATTTTGTGCAAATCCCAAATCTATGAATTTATAATGAGCCTTTGTAAATATCCATGCTGACTTAAACACAACAATATAAATGTCATCACTGTTGGATGGTACAATATGTTGTGTTTCTTTTCTCACTGTATGTTCACATGGCAATCCATAGCATCCCTGTTTCTCCTTGCAAAATGCAGCGACAGTTACTGCTTGGGTCAGGTCCAAGAAGGGTCCTTAGATCAATCGTTTACCCAGCTTTACAAGTTGCTATGGGATACCATATGTATGAAAGGTGGTATATAAAGCTAAGTACATTGGGCAGGATGGGAGTAGGGAGGATGGAAGGTGGTTACCCTTAACGCTAGGAGCCTTGGGAGGAAAACTGCAGAGTTACAGGTGCTCATGGCAGAGGAGAGGTGGACATTGCAGCCATCACAGAAACATGGGCCAACCAATACAATGACTGGGACCTGTCTGTACCAGGGTACAGGTTATTCTATGGGGACAGGGTGATTGGGAAAAGGAGGGGTGTGGCACTATATGTGAAGGAAGGACTAAAGTGTGTCAGGGAGGAATAGGAGAAGAGTGCGATAGGCAGAAGCACTAAATGAGTACTTCTGCTCAGTATTTACTAAAGAGAAGAGGGGTGACACCCAAGGTGGGAGAAATGGCAGAAACAAGGGGAGGGGTGACAGATGGGGAAATCATGGAGGGCAGAGTTTGGGAGGGTTTGAGAAGGCACTGAGGGTGGATAAGGCACCAGGCCCAGATGGCATCCATCCCAGGGTACTGAAGGAGCTGGCAGAGGTCCTTGCAGGACCTTTGGCAGACCTATTTAATGCCTCACTACACTTAGGGTGTGTACATCAGGACTAGAGGATGGCTCATGGTGCCCCTCCACAAGAGTGGCCCCAAGGATGAACCGGGAAACTACAGACCAGTGAGCCCCACATCCATCGTGGGTAAGCTAATGGAGATTATCCTTAAGGAAAGGCCGGTGGCCTTCCTAAAGACCAAAGGACTACAGGACAGCAGACAGCATGGCTTCATATGGGACATATCCTGCCAAACCAACCTGGTGGAGTTCTATGACTGGGTAACTAGGCAACTGGACAGGGTCCATGCAGTGGATGTCCTGTATCTGGACTTCAGTAAGGCATTCGACTCGTGCCACATGGAAGGCTGGGAAGTAAGTTAGTAGGCACAGATGCAGGTGCAAAGCTGGTGAGATGGGTAGGGAATTGGCTTCAGGAAGGCAACAGAGGGTGGTGGTGGGTGGGGAGCTTTCATACCCAAGGGTAGTGATGACGGTGTTCCACAGGGATCGGTGTTGGGGCCAGTGTTGTTTGGTATATTCATTGCAGACATATCACTGGACATCAAGAGCAAGATCAGTCTGTTTCGGATAATACCAAGGTAGAAGCAGTGGTGGATGACCTAGGGGTGGCAGGGGTTGCAGGATGACCTGGCAAAGCTTGAAACCTGGTCAGACACCTGGCAACTGGATTTAATGCCAAAAAATGCAAGGTGCTGCATTTTGGGATGAAGAACAGGAGGAGTTACCAGCTGAGGGGAGTGCAGCTAGCCCAGACAAAGGAAGAGAAGGATCTGGGGTGCTTATTACAGGGTCAATGAACAACTCGGCACAATGTAGGAAGGCAGCTGCAAAGGCCAACAAAATGCTGGGTTGTATTGCAAGTGGTATATCCACGAGGAGAGAGAGAGAGGAGGTGATTCTGCCACTGTATAGGTCATTAGTTAGACCACACCTAGAGTACTGCATGCAGTACTGGTGCCCGTATCTGAAGAGGGACATTAAGTTACTGGAGGGTGCAGCGAGAGTGACAAAAGATGATCAAGGGGCTGGGGGCTTATCATACGAAAAGGAGGCTGAGGGAGTTGAACATGTACTCCCTGGAGGAGAGGTGAGATGGGAGGACATGATTGAAACCTTAAGTACATGAAAGGAATAAACAAGACAGGTACAGAGGGCTGTTCAAAGTAAGGGAGGGAGGACACCAGGAGCCATGATATGAGACTGGAGTGAGGAAGGTTCAGGAGGAAATGAGGAGACACTTTTTACAGAGAGGGTGGTGGCTGGGTGGAATCGTTACCTGCAGAAGTGGTATCAGTAGAACAGTGGACTGCTTCAAAGGGATGGGACAGGACAAGGGGAGGGTCAATGAAGGGAAGGGCAGTGGCGGAGCTAGAGGGGGGCTGGGGGTCAGTCGCCTGCTGGCTGCCCAGTGTGAGTTGTGGTGACCCACCACCATCTTTATTCACTGTTTAGTGTCCATTGTGGAGCCCATGATTGACTGAATGACCCCCGGCTCCCAAATACTCCCAAACCTGGCTCTGCCACTGGGAAAGGGTGAAAGGGAGAGGCAGCTGCAGAATAAGGGTGCTAGCTGCACATTCGAGCAGACTTGACAGACCTCTAGGCCTTTATCTGCTGGCAAATTTCATATGTTTGTATATCTGTGAGACACAGTATATCTGAAATGTACTATACAAATCAAAGCTCTCGCTGCAGTCCTTGCACTGCCTCTACTTAACCCATGCTTTTCTAGCACTTTGGGATAAAGTGTGTATGAGCATAGTTGTAGAAATCAAATTATATTCTATGCTAATGTCCTTGCATTCCCAGTATCAGACTGATTTTAAAACCCTTTGGGATACAATGTGTATAAAAGGCACTATATCAATCCAGATTCTATTCTGCAGTCCCTGCACTAACAGTCTGTAACTCAGGGTTTTGTAAAGTACTGCGACACAGTATGTAGATAATGCACTCTATAAATCCACATCCTGTTCTGTTCTGCAATTCCTTGCACTACCAGTGTGTAACACATGGCTTTGTAAAGTACTTGACTATGATGTGTATATATTAAAAGATTCACCTATCAAGACTCCTGCACCTGAAATCTAGATACCTTTCCACACAGGAGTCAAGAATTGTGAATATTTCAGTTGTAAGCCAGAATGAAAAAACTTCATTTGTAAAGTCTTGAAACAGGGTCCCACAGACTTCCCTGTTATAAGTGCCACTCCTGCTCTGCCACGCTCTTACTGGCATCTTGTCATAATGTTAATGAGTGCAGGGCAGAGCAAGAGTGGCACTTATAACAGGGAGATCCATGGACCCTGTTTCAAGACATTGATGAGTGTTGCAGTTTTTCATACTGTCTTACAATTGTAAATATTCACAATTCTCAACTCCTGTGGGATAAAGCATTAGATTTCAGCTGCAGGAGTATTAATGTTTGTGTTGGTGAATCTCTTAAGCTCTCTCAACAAAGTTCTTCTGGCCGATTCAAGATGAATGTCACAACTTCATGAGCATATGCGAGTTGTGACATTCTCCTATACCTGGGACCCTGTGCCATTTTCTAAGAGTGGCAGGGTGCCAGCACCTGCAACCTGTGACTTGCGGCAGGCATAGGCTAGCACCATGGGCATGGCGCAATGCCTTACATGCCACAAGTCGTGGCCAGCTGCAACTGCTCCCCTAGAGCCCCCAACCTGGAACACCTCAGCAAGCACCAGGGGCATGGGGTGGTGGTCAGATGACACAGGTATCTGGGGCCACTTTTAAAAAATGGACCCGGGGTTTCCCAACATTTGAGGTGGGGGCATGAACATGTTCAAGGGGTACAGGGAGCACTGCAGGAACTTTGCCAGAGTGCTGTGGAGTGGGCATCCATCGATTGGCACAGACAGATGCACCTTAGACCAGCTCCATGATGGTCTAACTCTGCTACACCAATGCAGCTCTTAGAATAACCAAAGTAGGTTATGGCAGCCCCCTTTTGGAACAGGTGCAGTTGCTGCATAAACCACCCTTGCACCATGCCGTTATGGATCCTGGTGTAGTGGGTGGTGTAACCCACATTTGGCACAACTCATATATGGCATGGTGCAAGGCACCTTTGGAACAGGGAATGGTGTAATGCATGGTACAAATTGGGAGTTACACCATGGAGTTTAGTATAAATTGGCTTGTGCCATGTGAAAGCCATCTTGGAATCTGGCCCTTTTCTCTTCTACAGTTATCACACAAATTTGTTTATATGGAAACAGACTTAGTAACAAAAAGGAAAAATTAGGCAAAACAAGTAGGAACTGTGAAGCGTTAAGTTGTGTCTACATAAGTTCATTTTAAAATGTTTTCCTGGAGGATCAGCTGCCTTTTAGATGTGAATATTGTTTCACGATGCTCATAAAAACAAACTCATCTTTAATAAATGTTTCCTCTTCAGCACAATGTCTGGTACTGACAGGCTGAGAGCTGGTGAAAGCCTCCACCCAGGTCAAGGTATCATCTCTCCCAATGGTCACTATGAAGCTGTTCTGCAGGTGAGTGTACTAACCTCGTGTCAGGAAGTGTAAAGCAGTTAAAACAGCATCCCCCTAACTAGGGCTTGTGTACAGTGATCAAAGAACAATGAGAGCACATGATTACACACTGTTCACCAGGAGAGATCTGAGCTCCTTTACTGCTTGAAAATGTTGAGAAAGCTGCATTTCTTTAAAGTAGATATGTGGCAAAGCAAAAATTTGCCAATGAAGTTGGCACAAAGCGTATAAAATTTACGCTTCACGAAGCTTCACAAAGCTTCCCTGACCGCTAAACTTCACTTCGTGTGATGTGTCAAATTTCTCCATATATTTTCACAGATTGTGTGAATATGTTCAAAATTCACAGGTGAAACCTTGTGCTTCACAGTAAAATTTGCACAATTCATGCTCTGTGAATTTTACTTCACAAAAAATGCTAAATTTATAAATTAAGTCATGGATAGAGTTTTCGGACTTCACCCATTTCTACTTTAAAGTAGTAGTATCTGTTAGCTACCGTATAGTTTTTTGGGGTTCTGGGTGTTAATATCACCTGCAATATAAAGCAGGACTACACAGGCGTAGACGTCGCATGGCAAACACATTACGGGCAATTATACTGTGAGTCAGCAGCCCGCAGTGTGCTGCCAGACCTCATGGCACCCCTGCACCCCCTCTACCCTGCGGGTCCCCAGACATGGCCACCAGCACCAGCACAATGATGGCCTGCCTCACCCAGCCATGGACAGTGCTTCCCATTGCCATGGTGTCTTTGCCCCAAGGAGGACACCTACCTTTGTCCAGTCTGTGTGCTCGTCCCACCACCTGCAGCACAATGCCCAACAGATGTAAGAGCAGGCCCAATTTCAGCAGCATCCCCAGAGGCAGCGAGGTGGCATTGGCATGTCACCACAGACACAGAAGCAACATAGTGACCCACACCACCGACTCGCACAGGTGGTAATGCACAGATGGCGGTGGTGGGACTGTGACGGAGAGGGAGCAGGGTACCAGAGGCACTTCTGGACACTGGTAGCAGGCACTGGGAGCTGTGCTACTGCTGTTCCTTGTGGTGTTCCTGTGTGCCCTCCCCATGCTGTGTTCCTGAGTGTCCACTTCCCTTCTCTCATGTCTGTGGGGGCACCATGGGGTCAGGCAGCACACCGTGGGCTGCTGACTCAGACATTATTGCCTCACGATGTGTTCTGCATGCGATGTCTATGTCCATGACATCTAGACCACAATATCATGTCCTGCTTTATATTGTGGGTGATATTAACACCGGAACCTTTTATTTGGGAGGGGAATAATCTTTTTCTGGCAAAATCAACAAGACACCCATTTTTCATTTCCTTTCATTCCTGAACCAAGGTATGGGGTTCTGAGGTGTTTAAAAGAGTGCACTCCTGTGCCTTGCCCTCCCTGAACAAATGACACATCTTGGTACAGTGCTGTGCTGTTTACCATCAGAAACACAAGGCTGCAGCATCCTAACATACCTGCAGTACAAATCTAGTCTTTACAGTCTCAGAGTAACCTCAGCGGAAGAGATTTTAAAATTTGCAGTGTCAGACATCTTTAATGGTGGGTGTTTGAAAAATATCTGAGAAAACGAAATACATACTGAGGAGGACTCTAAGGATATCATAACTAAATAGATACTGAGGATGAATCTAAGAATGTCAGAAATACTTTTGGGCTAAAAAACAACAATATGATGAAAGTTTAGTCCGATTAATGACTAGCATGGTTAATCGCTCAAAGGCCAGTGGATAGCTTTTAAGCAGGATGGGATAGAGTCATGGGCAGGATTAGAAAGACAAAACACAAAGGGAAAGGATCGAAAAGGGAGGAGAGAGAGGTTTGGATGGTGCTGGGGCAGTGGTAGTGACTTGAAACTAAGAGCTGCACAGTCAGGCAGACTTGATAGACCTGTGGGGCCTTTTTCTGCTGGCAATTTCGTATGTTCGTATGTTTGTAATTACTCCTGCTTTAAAAGTGCTGGCCCATAGATGGCAGAGTCAGGGAGGTCAGCAGACCCCTCATGTTCGTAGCTGAAGGGTTAGACAATGATTTGCCCTCCCTTCCCCTCTCTTTCACACATACATTTCAATCAGTGGAGAAGGGTTAGAATGAGGCTTGTGGGATTGCTCCAATGACAGCAGGGAGGCCAGTTTTAAACCTTTTGATACTCCACATAGACTGAAAATCCAGGCAACCAGTTTTGGGAAATTTCTATTGAATATTTTGTTTTATCACAGCATGAGTTGCAAAGCAACTGTATAATCAGGATTATTAAAAGCTATGTAATGTTGACTAAAGTATATTTAAGAAGGTAGTTGTTTTCCCAGTGCCCCGGACTGA
Source organism: Neoceratodus forsteri (assembly GCA_016271365.2). Classification (NCBI taxonomy): domain Eukaryota; kingdom Metazoa; phylum Chordata; order Ceratodontiformes; family Ceratodontidae; genus Neoceratodus; species Neoceratodus forsteri. The sequence continues at coordinate 35,223,878 of JADMNL010000033.1, forward strand.
GGTATTCTGTGCAATTCTGATCCCCTCCCCACACACACACACATTTTTGTACACTTGTCCACCACACTGTGCTGCAGCTGGTTCAGAGTGGTGGCCTAACACCAGTTTGGAAGAGAACAGCAGAGACAAATCAAACAGAATGGAAGCTACAAATGACTGCTGTTAATTATTCTGCTCTACAGATATCACAACCGTTATTCTTGCATGCAAATGTAATTAGTGACTAAAAGAAAAAAGAGAGGAAAAGTACCGAAATCTGTAAAGCATGAGTTTTGTCTAAATATTTAGTGTTTTTCCATAGACAGTTACTGAGGAGCAGGAAAGAATATTACTATACAAACCTCATTTTTCTTTATTTTTGGTAACCGAGTAAGGCCCACTAGGCACAACTGCCTGTTTAGGGTGATCCAGGAACACTAGGAGGTTAAGTTACTTGCTCAGGGTCACACTGCATGCAAGGGAGGTTATAGGACTCAAACTCAGATCGAGTGGATATACCGAACTCATTCACAACTCTTTACATTAACCTCTAGGCTATACTGCCAGCCAAGTTTTATATAACTAGAGTCATGAAAATATAAAATTAGTCAATGAAGCTGTTTTACAACTGTACAGTAATGATAAGAACAAGATGACTTTTTTGCCAACTAACAAATCCGGCAACTTTTGAGTAACTTGTAAGTTGCAGGGTGGTTAAAATTTCACTCTTCAGCTGTTTGTAAAACAAAAATGAGGAGGCTTGTATCTTCCTGCTATTACATATCTAATTATTTTATTTGTGTAACCCCACCGGACCCCTTGTTTAACTAGAAGGGCACACCTCTCAGCATACCAAAACACACAGGCTCCAGGGGCATGACAGGAAAAGAGAGAGGTGGGGTTACATGAAAAAACAACACACATTCTATTTCATAGAAAGAGAAGGTAAAACATAAACATACAGTAGAAACATAGAATTTGTTGGCCGATAAGGACCACTTGGTCCACCTAGTCTGCCCATTTCCTTACCCGATGAATAAGCTGCAGATCCTAGTTAACCAACAGCCTACTTCCTCCTACCCCCACTAGAATTGCCTTATGTCTATCCCATGCCTTCTTGAATTCCCCCACAAAAGGTACCAGAAAACTGTGTCTCATTACCCACCATAGACAAGATGGGACCAATGCAGAACACAGCCAGGTGTGGCACTAAATACCTGGCACACCTGGTGGGACCAATGCATGGCCAACAACCCAGGTCCCAGGGAGAAAACATTTGCTGAGGGCTATGCTAGGTTTGCACTTCCGGACAGGGGTACCCAAAGTAATTCCACACAGGAGTAATAACAAGAATGTCCCTACCAAGTTGGGATTCTAGAGTGTGGTTTTATTCCAAACACACATAGGAACAACACAAAGAAATGATGGTCCCCAAGGGTTATACAAAGTGTGTCTTTAGACATTTAGGTGCAGAACTTCACAAATTCCTATTTATCACAGGATAAGAAATTGAACTGTGGACTGGCCGCCAGAAGAACACACTTTTCCTTTTGACTAGGCACATCCGCCAGTACTAGGACACTTTCCCATCTTTCATAGGATAGATGTGGTACTAGACTACACAGAGCACTAACGCCAGCGCTGTAGCACTCACATACAAGGGGTAACTGGAGGAAAACCCACTCACTGTGGCAGAACTGTAGAAAGTCCTAACTCACTGGGGAAAACTGTTTCTTTAGGCATTGGCCACATGCACTGACAGAAAACAAGGGTGCCCTTCAGAACCCGTGAGAGGTAAACTGGTTACTCCAAATGGGAGTCTCCACCTTTGCTTCCATGTTTATACTTGGCCATTCATCTGGTAAAATACACCTCACTCACTGTAAAACTGTAGATGCTGTCTTGAAGTGTATATCACACTTAACATGCAACAAGGGTCACCAAGGGTGTCAAGTTAAAGTTCTGTACATGGACGGTCACATGGTGGACTCCAATGTAGGCAGATACTTTTAAAGGAAGGTTTAAGGTGACAGCGCCCCTATGTCAGAGAATCCCTTTCCCCATACGCCCCTCCTGTCACACTCACCTTCTGCCTGTATGCTAGTCCCCTTCCTCTTCATTCTGTTAACCAAATACCACACTGTCTCATTGCTCATGGCACTTGGGACTCCTCCACCCCTACCCTTGCACATACAGCATCTCTAAGCACCCTCGCTGCTGACAACTGACTGGTATCACCATTGGGCATCGTAACCTGTATGTATATTGAAGCCTCCATTCCCTTGTTCAAGACGTGTATTGTGTTTAATTATATCATTTCTGTTGTATACCCTGTTGTCTTGCGATCCTCTGTACAAACTCAACTAACTGTTGTGTTGACAATCCTGATGTGGAACCTATGTAAAGAGCTGTGAGTGCAAATGATGTAATCTGAGATTGTAGTTAATAAATAAATAAATAAATCCACCTTTACAAATGCAGGTACTCCTGGGCAGACTTCACAGAAAGTTGTCAAAGGCAGATTCCAAAGTCCTGGGAGGATCAGGGATTGTCCCTGCATCCACAAATCCTGCCCATCCCTCCTGGGATGAAGCACAGAAAACATGAAGGCTCAGGTTTCCACCGCTTCACCCTGGCTGGCATTGCTGCCCTCCACTAGGGTGAGAAACAAAAAGAACTAGCAAACTGACAGACCTGGCTTGAGGAGGAGCAGCAGCTGCACTCTACTGCCACCTCTCACCAACTCCACTGCATGCTCTCCAAACTGCCAACTGATGAACATTCTATCTCCCTCACTCACAGGTCAAGGACTGTGGCCCATGCTGCTGCAGAGTTCTAAATGACATCGCCACTCTCAGCACTCAGCTGTGACTGACAGAGGGAGACAGAGGAAACCCATTTAACTGGCATTTCACTAGCTGCCTTCCCTGCCTACCACTAATTCTAACAGGGATTCTAGTAACCCTGGGAACAAGGAGCTTATATTTGTAATTTTGTTATCAATCAAGGAGGGAGGGCACCCAGCTCTGCTGCCAAACTGACACCTGAGTGACCACAGAGGACACTTGCCTGCTTCAGGAGGGAGGGGCAGCCAGTTTCTCTGCTATACTGCCACATGGTGAGCACAGGGGACACTCTCCTCCTCTGGGTAGGGAGGGCAGTCAGATCCATTGCTATACTGCAACCAAGGTAACCACAGGGGACACTCTCCTTCTCTGCAGAGGGAGGGTAGCAGGGTAACAACAGGGAGACTCTCCTTCTCTAGGGAGGGAGGGCACCCAGTTCCACTGCTATACTGCCCCTGGTAACCACAGGGTCACTCCCTCCTCCAGGTAGGGAGGACAGCCAGTTATGCTTCTATACTGCCACCTGGGTAACCACAGGGACACTCTCCTCTCTGAGGGAGGGAGGGCACCCATCTCTGTTGTGATACTGCCAGGTGGGTAACCACAGGGCACTATCCTCCTCCAGGGAGGGGGGGGGACACCCAGTTCCATTGCTATACTGCCAACTGCATAACCACAGAGGACACTCTCCTCTCCAGGGAGGGAGGGAAGGCAGCCAGTTATGCTTCTATACTGCCACCTGGGTAACCATGGGGACACTCTCCTCCTCTGTGGAGGAGAACAGCCAGTTCTGCTTCTATACTGCCACCTGGGTAACCACAGGGGACACTCTCCTCCAGGAGGGCAGCTAGCTCTGCTGCTATACTGCCACCTAGGTAATGACAGGGGACACTCTCCTTCTCCAGGGAGGAGAGCAGTCAGCTCCACTGTGATACTGCCAGATGGGAAACCACAGGTGACACTCTCCTCTCCGGGGGCAGAGGGAGGACACCCAGTTCCATTGCTATACTGCCAACTGCATAACCACAGGGGACACTCTCCTCCTCTGGGGAGGAAGGGCAGTCAGCTCCATTGTGATACTGCAACCTGGGTAACCAGAGAAGACACTCTCCTTCTCCAGGGAGGGTGGGCACCAACCTGCTGCTATACTGCCACCTGGATACCACCAGGAACACTCTCCTCCTCCTCCTCCAGGGAGGGAAGAGCAACCAGCTCCACTGCTGTACTGCCACCTGGGTAACCTCCTCCTCTTCTGAGGAGGATATTACCTCTGGTATTCTTAACCCCCCATGGCTAGCTCCCAGTGACCCAGGGTCATTTCTGATCCCAAGTCACTGGCGTCATGAGCAGTAGCTTTCCATGGGTGGATTTTTTTTTTAAATGGTCCAAATGCATTTTGCCTAATTTTTGCCACAACTGCGCCTTTATTTTGGGATGTGAAAATCGTCTGCACTTTTTCCTTTGAAAACAGGATCACACCAATCATGGACACGGCTTTCAGAAAATCTGTCCCATTCACTCCAACATTGGGAAACATGTAGTAAAAGGAAAAGATGGCCCATTAAACAGATCTAAAACCCAAAGGGGAAATCCACTGCAAGGGTCACACTGGAGAACATACTGAAGTGTACGGAGAACTGAGCTGTTGCTTCAACATTGTTTTTCTGCAGTAAATATGAAAGGGGCTGTGATGTATCCATATTAATTATCCTTTTTCTCTTTAAGAATGATGGCAATTTTGTCCTGTATAAAAGGGAGGCCATTTGGTCAAGTAAAACAGATCATCACCCAGACGTCGTGAATCTCTGCATGCAGAAAGATGGAAACCTGGTGATTTATGATAAAACCAAACCGATATGGGCATCTAACACTTACAACCCATCGAACAACAAATGGGTACTGAGAGTGCAAGAGGATGGCAATCTGGTGATCTATCGTCCTGAAGCCTCCATGACAGCCAGTGATGCCGTCTGGGCAACCAACACTGGGCATTAAGAAATACAGGTGATTTCTTTTAATCTTATATTACATTTATCCTTGTGTTTTACTAAATTTTATATTAATGCATACAGATATTGGAAGTCACCGACCAAAGCCATGTATTAAGTAAAACAGGTGATTTCTTTATGTGTGCCTACTTGATAACCCATTTTAATTTTTTTAAAATATTTTATACTTCTGTTTTAATGCATTAAGAAATCATATTTTTCTACATGCAGGGCTTCATCTCTCCCTCTTGTGATCACTCACGACTGCCACAACCTCTCTCTTTCTGTTACTCGAACAATGAGAGGTCGGCTGCATATTCCCAAACCTTGAGCACTACTGACTAAGCGGGGGTGAATGCTGGGTTCCCAGCTCTAATCCACCCCTGCCCCCACACAGCAGAGCAGCCCCCAACCACAGCTCACTCCATTTTTATTTATCATACTGTGTTTCAGTACTGGTTTCCATTTTCTTTATTTCATCGTGGGGGTTTCTTTTACCCAGCAGTTCTTGGAAACTGCACTTCCTCACTGTAGCGTCTTGCTATCGCATCAATTTATCTAATGATATGGTGGTAGCTAGGATTGAGGGAACGGTTACAGAAGTTGCATTTGTCGACCTTTTCGAGGCTTTTGACCCATTTCATCACCAGTTATCATATTCTGAACTAATTATGCTCAGTCTCTCTCTCCATGCTGTCTCCTGATTTGTCAACTGCCTTTCAGATCGGTTCCAATTGTAAAGTTTAATAAGACGTGTCTAACGTGGTCCTTATTGAAGCTGGTGTTCCCAGGGCTCTGTTCTTGACCCACTGCTGTTCTCTGTCTTTTCAATAGCCTTCCTCTTGTGTCTGTCTCCTGCTCCCCTAGTGTCTGCAGATGGTCTTGCTCCCTATTTTCATTCCCGGACTGTTGGATATATTAACTGGCAGCTTAGCTGCAACGTTCAGAATATGCAGAACTGGCTCACAGAACATTAATTGGTCCTTAATGCTAAATGGATCCAGGCTATGCTGTCTGGTTACGGTGCCAAGCTTATGTCCTGTGTGGATACCTAAGCAGTCACTTCAGATGAAGGTTCCTTCCTTGCCACGGTTGACCATTTCAAATACCTTGGCATCCCTCTTCGCCCTTCTTTGGATTTCTCCCTACATATCCTCACCTTCTGCAAGGCAGTTAATCCTAAACGTGGCACTGCCTGCACAATTAGGCACATTATGAGCAGGGAGGCCAGACTTGCCATCACTAAAGGATTCCTCTTGCCTAACCTACACGAGGGCCATCTATCTTTGTCCATGCCTCAACTTTTGTCATTTCACACTGTCCTCCCATGACTCAGTCACCACTGTAATCTGTATTCTTCCCTCTGATAGCTGTCTCTGTCTGTGGGGCACGTCTATGCTCTCAGATGTTTCCTAGAGAAGCACCCACGATCATCCACTCCTGCCTTTATCACTTCACCTCTTCAGTGCTCCCATCAGGCCTACCCACTCAGATCCTCTAACAAGTCCACATTCCATGTTCTCAAGTGTGCCACCAGGATGAGTGAACAGGCTCTCTCTTCAATGGCACCAAAGTTCTGGAATTCCTTCCCAGTGCCCTTCAAAGTGCTCCCTCATAACCCCCAGAGGTGCCCTGAGAAAACCTTTACAGTCCTCCTCTGCTTGTAAGTATACTCGAGGAACTAACCACCACCAGGGGTAGAATTTAAGGAAAAAAGGGTTATTCTTGGTGGAATACCAGATTCAGAATTTTGGTATTCCACCTGGAAATTTGGCATTCTGCCCAGTTTCCATACATTGTTATCTTTTTAAAGCTAGGCTATTTGAAATACAACTAATCACTTTTGTGAAAACTGAAAATATAAACACATTTGACTAAAGGAAATGAGTCGTCTGTCTCTAGTCTTTTTATCAACGTACTCCTGCTCAGCACTGGTGCTTGGTGGAAGAAGTGTGGCATCCCTCCTGGACCCCAACAGAGTAGTCCCTGGTGTTAGTGGTCCCTCCCCCAGCCAATTGCAGTCCAGTGACAGTAATGGCTTCCTTCCTATGCTGAAACCCGCATGGGTTCAAGCTGAAGGAGGGACAACTAGCCAACAGGGAATAGAGGAGGCAGTATAGCACAGTGGTTTAAGGCTCTGAGCTGCAGATCTGAAGACCTGGTTTGAATCCCACAGGCCCCACTTTCATGTGCGTGTGACATTGTGCAAGTTACCTAACTTCTTTGTGCTTCCAGGTTGCACCTGTAAACAAGCTTTCAGCTTAGTGTGTCTTTTCTGGTAAACAAAGTACACAACAGGCATGGGTTCAGATGGGGGACTACATCTACCAGGGAATACCTATGGCTTCTGGTGGCATGCATCCTGGTGGAACAGGAGGAATGGACCACTACCACCCAAACGGTGTGAGAGGAGCCAGACCCCAGAGCAACATTTTCTATTAAAGGACCTGCAATCAGTGATGGGGGATTGGGCACCACTCTTTCTAACGCCATCCAGTGAAGGGGCGGATTGGGCACCCTCTAAAAAGGAAGAAAATAAAAATATTTTAAACACCCTCATGCCCACATACTGTAGGGGAGGGCAGTCCTCAACCTGATTAGGCTTTTCACCTACTTTTCCTCCTCTGCTGTTCCAAGAATTTTGTTTTATCTAATTCCTGACATCACTCTAACAGTGTGTTAACAATCATGTTTGTGCTGTTGCACCACTGAAATTCCTGGTTGCTAATGATGTGGAACTGCAGCCATGCGCAACAGTGTACTATGACTGCTAGCTCTGGTTTTTGGTCACTGATAGCTGGTCTTAGTGCCATAGACTCACAGTTGCCAGGTATGGAATCATGGGAACCAGAAGTGACAAACCTGAGAGCTAAAAACACTGCTCCATGTATCGCTTGCATCTTCCACTGCTGATCCCGTGATGTCAGTCGCAGGAGGTTCTGGGTGCAACACAAGATGCATTATCTACAAAATGTCATCGGGGGTGGCTTGATCAACCAGATTAAAATAAAATTTGCCAAACACCAGAGGAAGTACATTAAGTCAAGCACAGCTGAACTGAGGCCTTCTCCATAGGTATGGGGCATTGGTGGTTTCCTTTAAATGTATATGTCTCTTAAAACCATAAACTAAACCATTCAGATCAGCACAAAACACACAGCTTGTTCATTGGGGACACTCTTTGCAATAAAGATTAAAAGGGTGGACTGGCTAGGTCAGGACAGACAGGGTGTGTAGAGGACCTGCATCCTACCTGTTAAAGATGTGTTGGTAGAGGACATATTTCTATATTTTCTTCTCCTCTTAAATCTGTTGCACAACAGTACCTCTTAAACTATTCTGGACTCTTTTCTCAAACTACTGTAGGTTGACTACCTACGACAGTTATTTTCCTTATTCTTCCTGAATCTGTTTCAGACTTTCCTTGATCTTTTTTTCATTTCTGTTTCAGTCCTCACTCTAGTACAACATGTCTTGTTGTCCCATAGAAATAGCAACTATGGTTAGAAAAACAAATTAAACACAAATTGTATTTTAAAAGCCTGGAAATTGATACAGTAAAGTTCTTGATGTATTAAGGTGCTTAATAGACAATGTGTTAGAAACACTACACATAACCTTTTTTTTTTAATTTGGTTGTTTAACCAGGTATAGTACACTAAGCTGAAAACTTTTTACAGGAGCAACCTGGGAGCACAAGAAGGTTAAGTGATTTGCTCAGGGTCACACAGTATGCAAGTGGAAGCTGTGGATTCAAACCCAGGTCTGGTGGCTGGATGTCACCAGATTTACAGCTCAGAGCCTTAGACAACTGCACTATACTGCCTCTCAACCTATAATGCTTAATGAAATACAAGTTACATTGAGAGATAAATTGAATGTGCAAAGGTGCATACATAGAGGAATGCCATTTTTCTAGCTTTCTAAATGGATTGCTTCTCTCTCTCCCCCTTCAGAAAAAAATGACAGCCTATAATCGGGGAAACAGAAGCACTCCTTTCTTAAAAACATTTACACATTTACATTGGAAACAGCGCCACCACATGGCCAGCAGCCAGTACTGCATGTCATTAAAAAAAAATCTGGTACTTCAAACGGGATACCAGGACTCAAATTTTGGTATTCCAGCATGACATTTAGTACCCAAAATGTTCTGAATACTGCTAAACTCGAGCCTGGACCACTTATGTTGTAATGATGTTGTCATTCAGGGTTGGCTAACTATTGCATAGATGTCATTTCAGGTGCCCCGCTGTCAGTGCACATGCTAGAAGCTAAAGTTGCTCTCAAAGTTGCGGGTCATCCAAAAGACAATCGATGTTCCAGTGCAAAAGCTTGGATGAGCTTCACCCAAAGCAAAGTCTCCTCTTTTCTTTTGTTTGTCATAACACAACGTATTTCTGGGTAATGTTTTGTAGTGCTTCACTTTGTCAGAGCCATGCTGTGTTACCTAATTTATTTTCAAAATAAGATCCCTGTCTGTTCCATTTTCTATTAAATCTTGTCAAATCCTCTCATTACGTATTCTCTTATTTGGCTGGCCTGCCACATCCCTCCATAGGTATTCTAGTATGGCAAAGCTTCTAATGCCCACAAAGAGTGGGCTGGTTGCTGTGCGAGTTCACCGGATGTGCTTTAAACCCATAGAGGAATACATACGGAGGGATGTGGGTCTCATAAAGTGCTATGGTACATTACCTGGATGTATGTTTTGTTATGGCAAAAGAGAAACGAAAGAGACTTTTGCTTTGGTGTGGAGCTTTTCCAAACTTTTACACTAGGGCTAATCGTTACATAGAAACATAGAAACACCGACATTGCCAGCAGAAAAGGACTGGGAAGCTATTCCGACACCCTGGACCCGATTTGGTCACTGGCATCCCTCCCACTTCCATTTCCACATCTTGTTATGCCCTCTGCCTTCCCACTCATGCTTGGAGCTCTCCACTGTTTTCGCCCACACCACCTCTTTTCGCAGGCTGCTCCAGGTGTCCATTACCCTTTCTGTGAAGAAGCACTTCCTCACATCCCTCCTAATCCCCCCAGCTTCATTTCATGCCCCCATGTTCTTTCCTCCTTGAAAGATACTCCCACTTGCACTTCATTCACCCTGTGAGGTACTTATAGGTGACAATCATCTCCTCTCTCTCTCTTCTCCTCCAGGGAGTACATGTTGCTGTTATTCACTACTGCCTGTTACTGATGGTCTACTGTTATATTAGTTCTCATTCTAGGCTAGCACATTGTTTATTTGCGACTGCCTATTGTCTGCTACATCTTGTTACATTTAATCTTACTGTGTTCTAGTTTGTTACTGGAGGTTCTCTCATGCTGTGCTGTACTGTAACTGTCAGTTTATCCTACCTTGCTTTGCCTGTAATTCCTGATTAAATGTAATGTTGTTTCTTTGTACTCTCCCAGGTCCTACATGAAACAAGGCATTTATTTGTATAGTGTACCACCCAGTTAACAAAACATAAATAGATATACTGCCCTGTATTCATAAACTCCACCTGCAGGAACAGAGCCACTGTTTGCCTTTAAAACCCTCATTCAGCAATCTCCTGTGCTGACGATTTTTCCCAGTATCCACCAGAACCCAGCTGAACAACATAAAACTTTCTCCACAGCTTAGCTCTCAGTGCTATTCACAGTATATAATATGAACAATTCAGAGCAGTGCAGGAGGGTGGCAGTGAAGGCCAACAGGATTCTGGGTTGTATAGTGAGGGCATCTCTTCCAGAAGCAGGGATGTCATTCTGCCACTGAGACTCTACAAGTCACCAGTCAGACTGCACCTGGAATACTGTGTGTAATTCTGGTGCCCTTATCTGAAGACAGATGTGAGATTGTTGGAGGGGTACAACGAAAGGCAACAAAACTGAGATTCAGGGATTACAGGATATGCCCTACAAGGAGAGATTAAGGAACTGAACATGTATTCCTGGAGGAGAGAAGGGATTGGGGATATGACTGAGACTTTAAGTACTTAAAGGGAATAAATAAGTCTGGTACTGAAGAGATTTTCAAGCTCTGGAAGAGGAGAGACATGAGAGGGCATAGATTTAGACTGAAAGGAGGTAGATATAAGATGGAAAAGAGGAGGCACTTTTTCACAGAGAGAGTAGTAGCAGTTTGGAACACTTTGCCAGAGGAGGTGATATCCCTAGGACAGTGGGTAGTTTCAAGAGGGGTTGGGATGGAGGGTATTTGAGAAGGTGGAGGAGGGGAGGGGCAGTTGCAAAGCAGGGTTAGCTAGACACCCGAGCAGACTAGGTAGCCCTAGTGGCCTAATTTCTGCTGGCAATTTTCATATGTTCGTATGTTGATATATGAGTTGGCTACCACGTGGACTCAGAAATAAAGATACTGTGCTGTTCATTTACCGGTCTATCCTTACACTTTTCCACCTTTTCTCCACAGATGTGATGAAGGTGTGCATCGCTGCCATGAACATGAAGTATGCGCCAAACATCACATGGATTTTGAACAGCACAATAGGGTTATAAAAATGTGTTTCATGCATTTTATTCACAATGTGTGAGTCTATATAAATATTAGTGCTGGGCAGAGTTCTGACATGTTCTGTGGAATTCCATTGGAAGCAGCATGGTGGAATTCCGCTGGAATATGGATTGTAAATTACAGATTTATTAATCTGCTAGTCCCATAATCCACAGATCAGAGTTCCATGATTTTGTTTATGAAACCACAGATGAGCGCTCTGAGATTTACAGAAACCACGGAGCAGTGATTCACAGATTACATAAACCAAAGATAGTGGTCTGTGGTTTATATAAACTGCAAGAAACTGATGCATGATTTTCCTTAAAAAACCTTTGAATTTCATGGACATTTTCTGAAAGTTCCAAAACCATTTCAGAAGTAGAACCGCCTAAAACTTGGACTGTAATTCATACCATTTAACTTGCTTACCTATACTCAAATATCATGTTGACAACGGTATGAATGCCCAGATCTTTGCAAAGCATTAGAAAAACAACAATTCACATGTTTATTCCTCTGTAAATAAATATGCTGTCTCCTATCATTCTGTTCTACAGATGTTCTTTGAATATGCCCTGCAAATGGGGTTTGGATGGCTTTCTGTCTTTGGACCGAGTTGTTAATTGCATTAATAAACACAAAGTACAAAACAGTTCTGTTTGTGAAATTGTATTTTTCCTTATATGCAAAGCTGTATCACTACACATACGCATCGGTTCCAGGTTCAACACAATATAATCTCTTAATACATGCTTTGAATGTGCAAATTAGAATTTTAAGTCACACTCTTTGGCTATAAATGTTAGGGGTACTTTCAGGTCCTCTGGTTTATCGAATACTGAGTTATCACATTTTGTTTCATCTGGAAATATGTCATAAGAACAAATCCCAGGCCCCATTTTCTGTGTAAGAGAGGCACTTTTGAACAAATCCATTGCTTTCAACCGGAGGCTCAAAAGGGTTACAACCCTTCCCCACACTAGTGTTAACCCTTGACACCTGTGCAAAGAAGGAAGGACTGCAAAAGCACATTCCATGCACTGCAGCCACAAAGCATGACAACACCTGCAATCATAATCTCTACCTTAGTGGTACTCCCATGTCTGTTGAACTGTTACAGACAGGCTGTAGTGGTGTCATTAAAGTACAGCTGGAAAGCAAATAGCCAGCAAGGGACACATATTGGAGGAATGGAACAGTAAACCCCATGAGGGGCATGTGGTCCACTGGAAACTGGGGGAGGGTGCAAGACAGATGACCATCAAGTACTGCTTTAGTTAGGACTCCGTAGTGCCCACTGGCCTCTAACACAATCTGCAAAAGCTGAGAACTGAAAAGTATTTAGAGACACAGATACATATTTCATCCTTCTCAGGTATCATCTGTGCACCTCATCCTTATCTCAGACCAGAGGAACAGGGAACCATCCCTTTGATATTATGGGTTTTGGTCATGGTTTGCCTAAAGTAGGAAAATAATCTTAAAAAACTAAGAAGTTCAGCATAAAAGCACTGAGGCAAGGGTTACCTAGGAATTCCAATGGCAATAAAGCAAGGTTTCAAAGAAGTACAAAGCACACCTACCCCACCATTGCAAAGCATTATGGGAAGTATATGCAAATTAACATTCACGAATTTAGACTGGTTCTGCTTTGAGTTGGAGTGTATGGTACCAACTAGAGTCTGCACAATCTGTAAAGACACTGACACAGAGCACGGGTCATGATGTTGCACGACACATCTTACAGCAATATACCGCACTGCCAATACAGTGCAATATATTGCATGCAGCAATTTCATGTTTCACGGGGGCTGCACCACCCAAACATCCCCCAACTAAAATAGTCAACTGTGGGGGTTTGTACACTTAAATCACACAAAGTGCAAATAAAGAAAAATTCCATGCATCTGAGAAAGGGATTCGATACCCGGTTTGCAGATGCACCACCTCCATTGCTGCCTGTGGCCTCTTAACCAGTCACGGCAGCTGCACTGTGGACCCTTCTCCCAGCAGAGGGCCTATTCTTCAGGGGAACAAGACAGGGTGCACAACTGTGCATAGACCATTTAGCAGTTTTGCACCCTGTCACTATCCCTGCCCGCACTGTCTCTGTTGCATGGTTTTGATGTGCGCCATTCTACATACGGTGAACTGACCTGGTAGGCACACAGACACATGTTTCATCCATCTCTGCTGCATTTTGTGTACTGCTAGTTCCTCTTAAAAAATGATATAACTAGTTGGTCAGTGTAGTGTGCCTCTGCTTGTTGCCACCTAGCATGCCTGGCAACCTGTTGTCACACTCATTCGCTGCTTCTCTGTCACAGTTGCCTTGGGGCTAGTTGCAGTTTAAGCAGTTGGCTATTTTATTATTAATATATGTTTTAAAACCAGTGCAGGGTCAGAGATATATCCTCATCTGTGTGTCTTGTACACTTGTGTGCCGCCAACAATAATATGACAATGTGAGCACTAGAGCCTGGAGAGGCAAGAGTAAAGGTAAGGCACCTGCCTGCCCTGGATCCTTGACTGAGCCTATACCCAGTGCCAAAGCAAACATAAATTGCCATTGAGGCTAATTCAACCAAACAAGCAAAGAAGACAATGTCAAGTCCACTTCAGGGGTGAAACATAGCAGGTCAGCTTATGATGCCCAAGGGTTGCAGCCCTGAGAAACATTCAAGACTGCCACATCATCATCTTCATCTTCATTAAATCAAGAGGTAAGCATGTGAATGTGTGCAAGATTTCTGAATGTGTGAGTAACTGAGTGGCCATAGTGAGTCATGGTGCACCGAAAACCATGACTGGGACATCATACCAGGCAATACTCTGTTCAGGATGGACAGGATGGGCAGAAAAGGAGGATGTGTGGAGCTTTATGTATAGGAAAATATAAAAGTGACAGAGACACAGGAAATACAGGGAAGAGGTATTGTAGATCACCCTAGAGAAGGGGATGGCGCCAATATTCACACTGGTGAGATCCAAGACCTCCAGTACACGGGGAGCAGTTAGATAAGGTACTGGTAGCCACTGGCAAGAAAAGGGGAGGAGCTGCTAGTGGGGGACTTCAATCTGCCAGATGTAGATTGCAGCTTCCCAACTGTAGCTTCAACTAGAAGCACAGACATCCTGGAGTCTCTGCAGGGGGCGCCTCAGGCAACTAGTTGGTGAACCCACTGTGATGGGGAAATACTGAACTCGGTACTCACTAATGGGGACAGTGTTGTAGATATCACAGTGGAGGTCACCTGGAGACTAATGATCACCATACAGTGTGGTTCAGTATGAGCATGGCTGCAGAATCGACCCACACAAGGGTGAGGGTTCTGGGCTTCAGGAGGTCAGATTTTATAAAGGTGAGCGAATGCCTCAGAGATGGCCTGGTAGGGAGGGAACACCTGGGTGTAGTGAAGGAACAGTGGGTGAAGCTAAAGGGGGCATGATGCAGGCAGCAAACCTCTGTGCCAATCAGGTGAGTAAAAGTAAGAGGAAAAGAGACTGCTCTGGTTCTTGAAAGAAGTGGCTGAAAATGTAAAGACTAAAAGGGTAGCATTCAGAAGGTATAAGGAGATGCAGAGGAAGAGGATAGGGAGGTGTATCCGAGAAATTGAGAAAAGCAGGGAAAGCAGTAAGGAGTGTGAAGGTACAAACTGGAGTGAGAATAGTCTATGATAATGAAAGTGGACAAGACATTTTAGATTTGTAAGTGAAAAGAGGAAGACCAGTGGAGGGATTGTAAGGTTAACAACGGAAGGGGGTCCAGAAAAGTCAGACATCCTGAACAAATACTTTTGTTCGGTGTTCTACAGAGGAAGGAAAAGGAGGGCCATAAAAATTAACAAAAGCTATAGCGGGAGGGAGGAGGTGGACACTAGTCCTTTGTGGAGGCGAGAGTCCTGAAGGGACTTGCTAATCTGAAGGTGAACAAAGCTCTGGGACCAGATGGGGTGCATCCAAGAGTATTGAGGAGCTCAGGAGGTGCTGGCTGCACCTCTGACAGTTGTATTTAACAGCTCACTGGAAACAGGAGTGGTTCCAGAATTAGAGGAAGGAGATGTAGTACCACTTTACAGAAGTGGTAGCAGGAGGAGGCTGGCAATTATATGCTACCTGATATTGGTGGTGGGAAAGTTAATGGAATTGAATCACTGTTGAAGGACAGAACAGTGGAATATCATGAATCTAATGGGTTACAAGACCCAGACAGCATGGAATCATGGAGGGGCATGTCAAATTAATCTGATAAGAGTTCTTGAGTGGGTTGATTGGGTAAGCAAGGAGTTAGATCAGGGTGGAATAGTGGATGTGGCCTACCTAGATTTCAGTAAAGCATTCAACACCATTCCACATAGGAGACTAGCTTAGAGTGGGTTCAAAGGTGGTAAACTAGGTAAGAAATTAGTTAGAAGATAAATGACAGAGGGTGGTGAAGAACGGTTCACCCAAGGAGGGGAGGTGACCAGCGGGGTGCCTCAGGGGTCAGTGCTGGGAGGGTCTTCTTAACGCCTTTATAAGTGACACTGCAGAGAATCTGAGGAAGGTCTGCCTCTTGCAGCTGACACCAAAATCTGCAAAAGGGTGGAAACCCAGAGGGCGGAAAGGATAAGAATGAACCGAGAGACCTTGAGGTATAGTCACAGTATGGCCACTGAGTTTCAATGTGAAGAAGTGCAAATAATGCACTTGGGGCACAGAAACCCAGGGACAGGGTACAAATGGGAAGTGTTATTGATGACCACCAAACAGGAGAGAGACCTCAGGAGTAATCATCTTGATGACCTAAAGATGGACAGGCAGTGTGACAAGGCAGTTGGGAGGGCTAGTGGGATTCTGGGGTGCATAGAGAGGTATCACTAGCAAAAGGTGGGAAGTGTGGTGTTGCCTCAGTATAGAAACGCTGAAATGACCTCACATAGAATACTGTGTACTGTTCTGGAGGCCACATCTCTCGGAGCGGCCTAGGTGATAGGTTTAAATGCTTCATTGGCACATTTAAACTAGTCAAGGGGAGGCACTGAAATGGAGTATGGAAATCCTAGCCCCCACCCAAAAAAAATCAGGATAGTCAGTGAGGTAAACACCAAGCTAAAGAAGTCGTACAGGAGAAGGGCAGGGTAAATGGAGAAATAGACAAAGGCAGTAAGGACAGGAATGGGGCAAAAAGAGTAAGGCCATCAAAAATGGAGGGTAATGAGTACCAATGCCTGTAGCTTGGGTAACAAGCTCCCTGAACTGGTGACCTTGATGGATGAGGATGCCTGGATATAGTGGCAGTCACAGAAACATGGTACACAAAGAACCATGACTGGGATGTCAACATACCAGGGCACACAATCTACTGGAGGGACAGGGAGGGAAGAGGAGGAGGAGCAGTAGCTCTCATGTAAAGGAAGGATCAAAGCAATGGAACTAAAGGGTAAACAGGGAGGAGAGGAGGCACAGTGGGTCACCCTGGAGACTGGAAATGGCACCACAATCTGCACAGGGTTATATACAGACCCCATCTAAGGGGAGGAAATGGACAAGGAATGATAAAAGGCATCCTCAGGATGGCAGAGAAAGGGAAATATTGCTGATGGGGACCTGAATATGCCAGATGTTAACTGGAGCACCTTTGCTACAGCCACATCCAAGAGCAAAGCTATTCTTGATGCCCTACAGGGGCATGCCTCAGGCAACTAGTGTTGGAACCCACTTGGAAGGGAGCAGTCTTAGACCTGGTGCTCTCAAATGGGGACAGAGAGATAGGATCTCAGATTTAGAAGTGGAAGCCATTCATAACAAGTGACCACTACAGCGTGGTTCACGATAAACTCAGCTCTAGAGTCAAGCTTTACAAAAGTGAAGGTGCTGGACTTCAGGAGGGCTGATTTTGTCAAATGGGAGAGTGCCTCAGAAAAGCATTAGCAAACAGGCAAGAAGAAGGGTGGAGTAACAATGGGGAAATATGAAACTGCCATCACAGAGGCAACAAGCCTTTGTGTGACGCTAATGAACAAATCAAAACGAAAGACAAAAACACTATGGTTCTCAAATGAGGTGGAGGGAAGATTAGGGAGAAAAGCCAGTATTAGGAAATATAAGGAAACACAGAAGGAGCAGAACAGAGAACTGTACCAGTTAAAGCAGAAGGAAGCGGAAGGCAGTCACAATAGCAAAGGCCCAAACCGAGGAAAAGATAGCCAACTTGGTTAAGAAGGGGCAGGGGCCGCCCATCGGGCGCATGTTGGATTTCTCTGCTTGCCGCCGGGCTGGGCACCGGGTTCGAACGGACCCCGAAGCCACTGGAGGGCTGGCCGGGAGAAGGATCGAGCATCCGGATGGACTGCTCTCCTTTCCGGGGAGGTTGGGGCAGCTACCGGGCGATGGGGACTCCTAGTGGAGGCTGGGAAACACCACGCTGTCACGCTTACATCTGGGGAGATAGGCGAGCTTGCACGCCCCGCCTCCTCGGGGTGGGACAGGGGATGAAAATTCCACGCCTAGCTCCAGATGATGCTCTGCCCCGGACACCCTGATTGGTCAATGCCGGAGCCGCTCTCGACCAGTTATAAGGGGCCCGCGGGTCCGTGTGGGGAGGGTCTGAGCCGCGGCCCGCCTCCTCTGGGGGGTAAGCCAGGGATGACCAAGGGAAGTTGGCGATATCTGGTGACCGGGCCCTGGGGTCCGTGACCAGAGGCATATTGCTAGACGAGAGGCGTGAGGCAAAAAGCAGAATTAAAAAAAAAAAAAAAGAGAAGGGGCGAGTAAAACCTTTATAGGTACATTAGGAGCCAAGAAAGACTAAGGCAGGGATACTCAGGCTAAATAAAGAGGAGGGTGGGTGGGCAGAGAGGGCCAGTGAAAATCAGGATACTGAATGAATACTTCCACTCAGTATTCACAAAAGAAGAGGAGGGGAGGTACCTAATCCAGTCAATAGAAGCACTCTGGATAGGGGGTCGATCTCAGTCCTTTCATAGAAAAAAAGAGTTCTGAAAGAACCCTAAACTGAAGGTGGACAAAGCAATGAGGCCTGATGGAATTCACCCCAGAATTCTAAAAGAACTATGGAGAACCAGTAACCACTGACTACCCTTTTAGCAAATCATGGCAGGATGGTGTGGTATCTGAGGACTGGAGGAGGGCGATGTGATTTCCTTCACAAAGGTGGGAGCAAGACAGAGGGGAAACTACAGACCTGTCAGTTTGACCTCAGTGGTAGGGAAAATGAGGAATCACTTGAAGGAGCATCCTCCACAGAGAGGGTAGTGGATGCATGGAACAGCCTCTTGAGGAGGTTGTGGGGTCTAAACTGTGGAGAATTCAAGAATGCATGGGACAGACATAAGGCAATTCTTGTGGGGGTAGGAAGAAATAGGCTGTTGGTTAACTAGGATCTGCGGCCTATCCTGTAGGTAGGGAATGGGCAGACTAGATGGGCCTAGCGGTCCTTATCTGCCGCCAAAGTCTATGTTTCTATGTTTCTATGAATGGTTGAGTACCTAGAGGCCAGTGGGGCACAGGGAACCAAGGCAGCATGGATTCACAGCGGAAGGTCATGCCAGACAAATCTAATTGATTTCTTTGACTGGGTGACCAAAGTAGTAGATCCAGGAGGGACTGTGGACATGGCCTACCTAAACTTTAGCAAGGCATTTGACACAGTCCCCAGACAAAAGATTAATAAACAAATTAGCCAGCCTGGGAGTGCGCCCCAGGGTGGTAGCCTGGGTAAAACTTTGGCTGGACAACAGGACGAAAGGGTAATAGTAAACGGAGTCCACAGTGAAGAAAAGGGGTTACTAGTGGATGCATAGTAGGGTTCAGTACTGGGTCCGGTCCTTTTAATGTCTTTATAAGTGACATTGCAGAGGGACTGGAAGGAAAAGTATGTCTTTGCAGATGACACAAAGATCTGCAACAGGGTTGATACACAAGGTGGGGTGGAAAGGATAAGAAGGGACTTGCAAGGTTGGAGGAATGGTCAAATGTATGGCAGCCTACATTCAATGCAAAGAAGTGCAAGTAATGCACCTGGGAGACAAAACCCAGGGAGGAGTACATAATGGGGGATGAGATACTGACAACAACAAAATGGAAAGGGACCTGGGGTAGTTATATTAGATGACCTAAAGGTGGGCAAGCAATGTGAGAAGGCAGTAGGGAGGGTTGGGGATACTGGGATGCATAGGGACATGCATCGCCAGTAGAAAACAGGAAGTTGTTATCCTCTGTACAGACATTTGCTGAGACCCCATCTGGAGTACTGTGTGCAGTTCTGAGACCCCATCTCCGCAAAGACATAGACAGGGTGGAGGCTGTCTGGAGGAAGGTAACCAAATGGTCAGGGTCTGCACCAGAAGACATACAAAGAGAGACTAAAGGAGCTTAATATGTATACCCTTGAGGAAAGGAGGGAGAGGGGACATGATAGAAACTTTCAAGTACTTCAAGGAAATCAACAAAGTCCAAGAGGGTAGCATCTTTCAGAAAAGAGATGTGCAAGAACAAGGGGCACAATTTGAAGATAGAGGGGACAGCTCAGGGCAATGTGGAGGAAGTATTTTTCATGGTGAGGGTTGTGGATGTATGGAACAGCCTTTCTGAGGAGGTTGTGGAGTCAAAAGAGTGGGGAATTCAAGAATGCATGAGACAGACATAAGGCAATTCTAGTGGGTGGTAGGAGGAAGTAGGCTGTTGGTTAACTAGGATCTGTAGCTTATCCATCAGGTAGGAAAATGAAGCAGACTAGGTGGGCCAAGTGGTCCTTATCTGCCATAAAATTATTGTTCTATGTTTCTAGGACATACTAGTTGCTTCCAATTAGCAACATTTCCTATCACTTTAAAGTTGAAACAATTGGCTGTTAGTTCACTGGGCCTATTCCTTCTATAAATAAAATAAAATCCAATATGGTACTTGGCTATACCTCATGCCCCATTATGCTCAGAGGGTGATTAACAAACAATTAATATATCCCTGGGCCATGTCTCATTGCTTTACTATAACACCATGAATCTGAGCAAATTAATTCACACTGACATTGCATAAAGTTTATTTGTTAATTTTAATGTGTGCAATTATAAATCATAAATGTCTAATAAACAATGAAAATACAGAAGCAACACATACTAATCATGACAGCAATGTGTAGGTTTCATTCACTGTGTCTCCTCACAACATTTTTTCATGCCGTATTTGCATTACCCATCCGTATCAGGTATTCTTTAGTGTTCCTCTCTGGTCAGAGAGGATAATGTAGCACTTTGGGAAAAAGATGCAGGCCAGTAGTCCACCACCGGATGACAAGATGGCGAATATCTCCACGGCGACCATGTACTTCCCTTGGTGCTCACGTAGGCAGGAACAAAGGACAGCCAGACGCTGATGAAACCGACCATACTGAAAGTGATGAACTTTTGTAAAACTGTCGGGCAGTTTCCTTACAAGAAATGCGACCACGTAAACTCAAACTCGCCAGTAATCCCAAATATCCCAGCATGCAGTAGAAGATGACGATTGAGCCCTCATTACACTCAACAGATATCTTGTTATTGGCAACATTCATGTTTAATATGGGGAAGGGGGAGAAGTAGTCAACCAAAAATGCATAGAACCAGCTGGAAAATTAATGACAGGATAATGACATAATTGGGCAACTTGGAGCCTACAAGCATGGTCAGTTTGTTGTCTGGCTTTGTTGCGCTAAAGCAATCACAACTATTGTGGTTTTTAAGAGAATGCATGAAACGCAAAGAGAGAATGCAATGCCAAATGCAGTTTATGGAGCATGCAGGTCACCTTCCGGGACGACCAATGAAAAGGAGGGAGCTCAGAAACACAGGAAGAGAGCCAGTAGGAGACCGTAGCTGATGTGGAGGTTGTTGGCTTTCACTAGGGGTATGGCAAACACAATGAAGACACCAAGCACCGACACTGTGATGGCTGAGAAGAGCACGGAGACGGCAGCTAAACTTGCACCCAACGGGCTTCGAGGAAATGAACTCCACAAGTTTCGCATGCACTTCTCTCGTTGTTCGTTAGACCACTGATCTTCCAGACACTTCACACAATCGCTGCTGTCTGGAGAAACAAAAGAGGGCAGGTCATGAATCTGAAGCCTACTGAGAAACTCTCAGCTCTGTGAATGTGAGAACAGTTACACTCCAAGACCACTCACACAGGTGCACAGGCAGTCTCACTCGCATTCTTAGGGCATGAGATCCGTGATTTGAAGGTGAGCAGTTCTGATACCCTAAGAATGTTAGTGAGATCAATCTTACAACCGTTCAAGTGGTCTTGGCAGTGGTATTGATAGAGTGCTGATTGAAGGTCAATAATATGTTAGATGTTTTAAAAACCTTTCACCAAACGTGCCATTCCCAGGACAGCTGCATGTGAGACATTCTTCACAGTATACGAAGTGTCTGATGAGCAGAGGAAAGAAACACTGAGTGGTTGGGAGTGCTCCTCCAGTTATAATACTTTTATTAATATCATTTCTAGCAGCTATTACAGTTCATGTGAGATTCATTTTTGTTCGACATAGGCCCTGTGTACACACTAGGACTTTTAACTCGATTAAAATGGCTTGTGTTCAGATGGTAACACAGTTAAAACCACGCCACAATCTTTATTTATTTTATTTTGTTGACCAGGTAAGTGCACTAGGCAAATCCTGCCTATTTTCAGGCACGACCCAGGGAGGGGATACAGATGAATGCCAACTGACCTTGAACCAGATTTAGCTGTTGGTGGTATTTTTAGTGAATGAGAGAAATTTGGCCAGGACACGGGAAATTTCTACTTTTTCGAGAAGTGCCATGGGATCTTTAACATCCACCTGAACTACCACCAATCCAGGCAGATAGGAACCTCGGTTTAACATCTCATCCGAAGACGGCACCTCAGAAGTGCAGCACCTCTCATGCTGCACTACAGTGTCAGTACTGGATATTAACCCAAGTGCCAGATGTGGGAACTGAACCCACAGCCCTCTGATCTCCGGCCTCAGAGGCGAGTGTGCTACCTACTAAGCCACTGACACTGACATGTTCTAAAACCATGCTCAAATGCTGATGGGGCAATAGGAATGAGGAAATTTTTATACAGACACTGTTGCCTTAACCGTATCAACACCAATGTAGATGCAATCCGCACTGTAACACAGATTTCAGCAACAACCACAACTAGTAAATCATTTTGGGGCATCTTGCTGTGAAGAAAAACCTTACTTACATTCCTGAGCTCATAGTGAGTTCCAGATTCAAATGGAAATTTTTTCTGAATCTGTGCAAGCACTCAATCATGAGTATCCCAGAATGCATTTTCTTTTTAACCAGGAAAGACACAATGTTGAAGCTTGTTTACAGGTGCAACCTGGGAGCACAAGGAAGCTAAGTGACTTGCTTTGGGTCACACAGTATGCAAGTGGGGCTGTGGATTCAAACCCAGGTCTTCATGCTTGCAGCTCAGAGCCTTAAACAACTGCGCTATACTGCATCCTGCAGTACCCATAATGCTTTATGCTGGTGCTGCAGTCATACTTAACACTCGCTTAGGCTAGCGCGTGTCTGTAGCGCAGTGTGGATGCTCGTACACTCGTGTAATACACGGATTACAAATTGTTTTTAAATGTTTTTAACCCTCTGCTCATGTGTACAGGTCCACACTGCACGCACTGTGGCTCTTAAAACATTTAAGTGACTTAAAACATTTTAAATACACATAACACAGTTTGCATCCAGACTATGAGCCCCACAAAACATTTTAACAAAAGCAATTTAAACATTGCTAGGCATTTAGTCTTAAAACATTTTTAAAATGTTTGAAAACTAACCTGGTTTCACACACATGTCTGGACAGCAGTAAAAATGATTTAAGCTGTAACACTTTAACCAAAACAGTTATAGCTGTAGTGTTGGCAGGCAAGTGCACTTCTGTGTGCTGGAATTATTAGAAAGTGGTTAAAGGGAGAACTGGTTTAACACCAGTAGCGTAGATGCACTGAACCGTTATCAAAATGGTTACTGCATATTGTGGACGCACTGAACTGGTTTCACTAAACTGGTTTTGAAACAGTTTTTAAAAACAGTTTCTTAGTCTAGAGGGCTTTGAAACCATTTTAACTCAAAATATTTTTTTTTATTCTATTTATACTCCTAGACCTTGGGCATCCTTCAGGAGTGCCCACTTGGATACAACCCATTCCCTAACCTGAACCCCGCATCTCCCAGGATCTCTTCCCTGAATGACCCCAGGCAGGCCCGACCCCTGGTATCACCTCCGGGCTGGTTCCACCCTCCCTGGCAGTCAACTCCCTAAGTGTGAGGTGTTTACCTGCGGCTGACAGGTCAGCCGTGGAGATATCCAGGAGCATCTGGGCCGGTGATTGGGATGTGGGTGTTCCCCTGGGGCCACCATCATCTCACCAGTGGTCTAGAAGGCCTTTTCCTTGTATAGCTTTCCCCGAGTGCAGTCATGCACTAGCGCCAGCACGCTGCTGCCCAGTCAGACGCCCACCGCGCTTGTCTCTGATACTTGTTCCCATGCAAGTAGTACCCCGTCTCCACTGGGGTCACTACTGTACGGGAAGACCCCTGATCCCTCCCAGGGAAAGCAGAGCTGTCCTACGGATGCTTGATCCATCTCCTTCCCCTGCCGACCCCCAGCACATGGGCTCACTCCTAAACCCAGGTCACTGGTATAGCGAGGTGTGGCATCCAGTGCCTCAACCTCAGTACCACTGAGCTGGCTCAAACCATCTTGTAACTTTATAATGTTTGCATCCAGACTGTAGCACAGTATGAAGCATGGTACATTCCGTGTTCTAAACCTGAGCTGTAACCCTGCTCGGAGGTAGGCTAGAACACGGTCTTGGAGCAACATTATTGCCTTAACCTTAGCTAGAAGCTGTGAGGAGATTATGAGCTCACTTTCCAAAAGTCCGAGAATGCCACAAGCCCCTGGTGTGCCGATCATATGGCGCACGGGCTTGCAACCTTCTCCCAGCACCGATCAGGATTTTCACCCCATGTGCCCAATACCACAAGTTAGACCAGCTCCTCTCTGGTCTCACTTCTGGCTTGCTGTGGACCTTTTATGCCGTAAAGAGTGGAAAGTGTTGCAACTGCGCCCGATGTACTAAAATTGGGTGAAGTCATGTCAAGGAGTTTGGCACAGCTGTGCTAAACAGCGGCTTGACACAGGACTTGACGCATGCCCTGCATCAACATTTAAAATCGAGCCCCTGTGTTCTGTAACTTGTTAAGGCAGGCAGGCGCAACCTGCAGTGTGATTGCTGAGCTCTTAACAGCCAAGAAAAAAATATTTAAACATATAACTACACTTGCAATGAGCTGGTTATGACAATTCTGACCTCTTTTTCTGTAGCTGTCTCTTTGTCTGATCACAGGTATCCCATCATGCATTGTGCTGCCCATGATGCTTGAACTGGTGCCACAAGGATGCCGGAGGCTCACTCTGAATAGATATGGTGTCAAAGCACAATCTGGATTCTCTGACAGCTATGCTTAAACACTGTTCTGTACCTTTTTTTAATGTTATTAAAAATCCTACACAGTGTGTAAAGGGCCTTAAAGAGCTAGAAGCACCAAAAATAGGAAGCAGAACAGCTGCTATACACACTTTTGTAATTAATTACTCAGGTCATTAAAGATGGCCACCATCGCAGCTTTTCAACTCTTCAGCAGAGGTCACTTTGAATACGCATACTAGGATTCATACCATGGATGGAGGAGAAGGCTGCTTCTGACGGTAAACTAAATAGAATCACACCAAGATATTTAATTTATTTCATGGTAGGTGTGGCACAGGAGTAGGAACTTTAGAAACTTAAAAATCCCACATATCAGTTCAGGAATGAAAGACAATTATTTGGAAAATAGGTATATTGAGGGTTTTGCCAGAAAAAAAAAACATTACTGCTGAAAAACAACATGGTGATTAGCAAATATCATTGCTTTAAGAGTGCTTTTCTTAACTATAGTAAGAGCACTTTAAATGCTGTTATATTTGCACGTGTCAGTTATTGTAGCTATATTCCTTCTTTCTGTAGTGTGTCTTTAAATCGGTAATATAAAAAGGAGACACAAGAGGGCACTGTAACTTGACAAAATCATTGTCTGCCTGGCTTACTCAAGGATTTGGTATACACACGATGCCTTGCTCTGGAAATAAGGCTTGAGAGGATGGGTGGTTTTGAGAGTACATAAAATACAAACTATTTGGAGATGTCTTCTCTCTAGCATCCTGTTACAGATCCTGGGCTCTGCTTTCCTGCAAATTGCCTCTCTTGTGTGCTCACTTTCAATGTCCTGAATGTGTCTTGACATACTAAGGCATTGTAAATTAAGCTTCAGGTGGAGGTGAAATGTTGAGTTTGTGCTTTAGGGGCAAGGTTGGTTGCATGTTGGGGGGTCATGGAAAGAGGGGTTCCTTGTGCAACTGCAATGTTTTCCACATCAACATAGTCTTCAAAAGTTTTTTAATCCTTGATCCTTTACTACAATGCGTGGCAGACTGTACTTTCTTTGCACAGTCGCAGAAAATGCTGTGCCTAGCATTACCAGACGCAGCACTTTTTCCACAGCTGTGGGGGAAAATTCTGCCCATGGGCATAAAATCCAAACTAGTATTTCCACAGCTTCGCACAAGGACATAGTCCCTTGAAGTGTCAGGATCTTTGAAAACTGTGCCCCAGGGTGATTGGGCGCTTAGCACTTTTGACAATTGCAGCTTGCACAAGAAATAAAAGTACTTTCCTGCACTCTGTCTTGGGCCCTGACTCCATGTACTTGTGGAAGACAGTGAGTGCCTGCCATAGGTGCTGGAATCAATGGTGGGGGGGTGGCGGGCCCCATTTTTGCCCTTCAGCCTTGAAGGTGCCCTTTAGTGCATGCAAGGTAAAGACAGAAGCAGTCATGGTCTCTTTGCAATTCTGTGTGGGCAGCCCAGTCTTCAACTGAAAGGATGCTCCAGACAGACTGGCACTGTGGCCTCAGTCAGATGGGCAAGCTCACCGCTATGCAAAGGCAACTGCTGCAGGTGCTTTGATGTGAAGCAAAGCTGGCCATTTGCATTCACGTGACCAACAACTCCTGACATGACTAAGATTTCCCTTTGCAGATAAGCATGATACAATATTTCTTGTGTTTTGCATTAGCAAATCTGTATTTTAATGCTGTTTTCTCTTGGCTGTTTTGTTTCTGACATCATGTCTTGTTCGTGTCCTGCTTTTGATTTATACTGTATGTACGATCTCCTGAGCTCTTGGGATAGGGCACTTTATAAATAAAGGTTGCCCTGCTTTCCTTACAAAATGTGTTAATTTCTGGGTATAAAAACAGTGGTTTGCACAAATTGCCTTTTTCACCTGTGCCATTTTGAGCTTCGCCACCTCTCCCCACTCTACCCCATGTTCTGTTACCCATGATGCCTGCTTCTTTCCTCTTTCTTACACCCTGACTTACCGGTTATGTTAGCAATCTCTCCTCAGGACATAGGATGCAGTCGAAGCAGCAGGAGGGCTGGCCTCGCGTGAAACTTTTCTCTTCCCTATAGAACAGCTCACTGCACACAGAGCGGGGGTCTAGGATAGGTAGCAGGGCAATTAAAAGAGGATTAGTTTACTGGTAAGAAAAGCTGTTCTTTCTAGTTTTTCTTCTAATCTGTGTATCCACCTGTTTGCTAGGCAGTGGCAGCCCTCTTCATGCTGGCCACCCGAGTCTGTCACCTTGACTTTGCCAGGACTTACCCTGCCTGCCTCTTCCTCCGGGCTTACCCACCCTGGTGGAGACAGTTAGAATCATTAACACCCACCGCAGAATGGATCCAGTTTTATGGCGGTTGATTAGCCACCAGCTGCAGAGCCTCTGGGTGGCTGGAGTCCTCCTGTATCTGGGGTTTTGCATGGTTTTCGTCTCTCCCTACTGGCACTGTGCAGCATGTCTGCAATGGCATCAGTAGTGGCACAGCACAGCTTCCATACATAACACGCCAGACGCCTGCCACTTCACCACTTACACTTTGTAGTCCCTGCACTCCACCCACCAGCCACCACTTGGGGCTGGCTAATGCAAAGCTCTGCACCACCCCATCTGCAGAGAAGGAGCTCAGTTCGTCAGACGGTCGCCTCATCCTCCCTCCAGTCAATCCTCCAATGTCTCCAGTTCGCTCCCAAACTTGGGTTGTCAGTGTCACAAGCACTAGTGCCGCAGGCCAGCTTGTTTTTGGTAATATTAAATGGATCAAAACTACCGTAACTCCTGTTAGAACCAATGTTGTGTCCATATTTGAGTAGGCAGCTGTCATTAAATGTAGGGTAGAGCAATCATGAATGCGAAATTACACTGGCAGAATCTGTGTGAAAATGCAATTCCACTTCCAAAAGGCTTCTCTGAATTTTGTTTTTGATTCTCTGAAATTCTGAAAAGCATTCCTATGTAAACCACGGAATAATATTCTGCCGATTATGCAATTCAGGAATATATCTCCGCAGTTCAGGGAAATGGATCCTTGGTTCATGTTAGCTGATGAATACTATTCCGTAGTTTAAAAATTCTGCTTTCATAATTTCAAAAGGTTCACTTCTGATGGCTTTTACTGAATTAGGTGGAATTTTCAAAATTCTGTGGAATTCTGGCAGACACAAAATTTGAAAATGCTGCATAGCTCTAATGCAGAATAGAAACTGACATATTACAGAGATGCAGTAATGTGTACTTTCTGTTGCTGCATGAATTTCAAAATCTGACATGCTGTTCAGTTTACTTTTTTAAACTACTGTAATACATTGTCACATTGTTCATGTAATTTTTCTGTATTATCTCTTTCTGCTCCTATCTCTGAATTGCCTCATCTTGGCCAGGTGACCTACAGGCCCCACCTGCCTTCTCCGTCGCTACCTCTATCATCTATAGCCACAGACTTACTCTTCTGAGTTGTGAGGCTGCTGGTGGGCCCGTCCCCAGGGCAGCCGAATTCTGGTGGTGAGGAGGGCAGGCTGCTTGTGGGGCCTGGAGTACCAGCACAAAGCTGCTGCACTCATCGGGGGATCTGTGTTCTTTCCTGCCCTCAGAATGCCGAGTTGATGGCTCAGTGCCACATCTGCACATACAAAGCATGGCTTGTGAGCTAGAGCCCGTCCTAATTCCTTCTCCCTTCAAAAGAAAGGCAAGCACATACAGGGCTGCAAAGACCAGAAATGCATTCCACATGCAAGTGTAGAAAACAAGTATACCCCAAAGTGCCAACGCCTGAGGCAAGAAACGAGAAGGGACTAACTCCCCTATGATGCATGCCTTGCTGACTCTCCTACTGGGGTGTAAGTGACATGGAGTGTAAGTAGAAATGTCAGTGACACTCGAAACTTTGTGGAGTTGGACAGCTCAATCTCATGCACTTGGCACTTTGTGAGTTTATCTGCCTTTCTGCACTCACACTTTGATTAAATGCTTTGATTCTGTGGCCCTGTGTATGTGTGCTTTCTTTTGAATGCATTTGTAGAGTGCAGCTCGAGAAGGGTCTGTGATGAGAATAAAGGTAGAGAAAATTGAGCAGTGTCAGTGGCTCAGCAGGTAGCACACTCACCTCTGAGGCTGAGAGATCAGAAGGCTGTGGGTTCTATCCCACACCAGGCACTTGGGTTAAATCCCAGTACTGACTCTGTAATGCAGCATGAGGGGGTGCTACACTCTGAGGTGCTGTCTTTCAGATGAGACATTAAACCAAGGTCCCATCTGCCTGTTCAGGTAGATGTTAAAGATCCCATGGCACTTCTTGAAAGAGTAGGGGAATTTCCCCAGTGCCCTGGCCAAATTTCCCCATTCACTAAAATGCCACCAACAGCTGGTTCAAGGTCAGTTGTCATTCATCTGTATCCCCTTCCTGGGTTGTGCCTGAAAGTAGGTAGAATTTGTCTAGTGCACTTACCCAGTCAACAAAAACAAAATAAATAAAATGGGCAGATGGGGTGGGCCATCAGTTTCTATGTTTCTATGGATATATATTCCTGAATGACAGGTAGTGGCACCTTTGATCCCTGGTGTACTTATTTCTCCTCTTTTCATTGGACACCACCCGTAGTTCCAATCGGGGCACCCTACCTGTGGGACTCACATGGTACTGTAGTAGAGTCTGGCTCCCTCACAGAGCTGAAGAGAAGAGCACTCTTTAGAATGGTCTGTTCTCCTTCATCACCCTGTCCAGCCTCCTTCTCCTCACCCACACTGTCCAGCCTCTGACATCACAAGCTCACATCTGAACCCGCATCACCAGCATCCAAAGCAGCAGCCTTGTCATGGCACCAATGGGCGGCTCGTTTCTTTAATGCAATTGTATTATTTTAGGATCTGCAGCTGTGCTCATTTTCACAATTGAGACACTTGAAACCCCTGATTTACCTGATATGGTAGTCAGAAAGACATCAACTGATTGGAACTCAAAAGTGTAATAGAAGGGCTTTCCTGCAATTCAGCGGGCAGCTGGTTAACTGTACCGCCAGCACTATTATGTTTGCAATCTTGTATTTTCCTCTCTGAGCTATCCTTATCCAGGGATATACCTTTAATCAGGGATACCCCATGTAATCTGGGATATTTCCTCTACTCAAGGATATACTCTGTTCAGGCTCTGTAAGCCATTATGGGATGCATAGTTAGTGGGATCAGTAACAGGAGAGGAGGTTATACTGCCCTTGTACAGGTCACTGGTAAGGCCAGATCTAGAGTATGGAGTTCAGTACTGGGGCCCACACCTCAAAAGGACATTCACCTGCTGGAGAAGGTACAGAGGAGGGCTACAAAGATGATAGCCGGTCAGCAGGGTAAGGCATATGAGGAGAGGTTGAGGGCACTGAACATGTGCTCACTGGAAGACAGGAGAGTGAGAGGACATGATTGGGACATTCAAGTACTTGAAAGGGATAAATAAGGTTGATAAGGAGAGTCTCTTTAAGCCGAGTGGCAACCATAACACGAGAGGGCACAGTCTTAAGCTGGAGGGTGGGAGGTTTACGAGGGAGGTCGGAAGCACTTATTCACAGAGAGGGTGGTGGACACTTAGACTGTGCTGCCAGAAGAGGTAATGTCATTGAAGACAGTGGGCAGGTTTAAGAGAGGCTGGGATAGGTATAGGGAGGAAAGGGTCGTGGGAGGGAGGCTGGGAGGAGTGGGGAGAGAGGGCAGGGACAGTAGCTCAAGCTGTGGACCATGCAACACGAGCAAACTTTATAGACCAAATGGCCTTCTCCTGCTGACTTCTTCTGATGTTTGTATGTTCTATGAGGAAAGACTAAAGGACATCAAAATGTACACCCTGGAACAGAAGGGGGGATATGACAGGTGCCTTTACATACCTCAGGTGGGTAAATAAGGTACAGGAAGGAAGTGTTTTTCAGAACAAAAGGTGCTCAAGAACAAAGGGACATGCTGTGGACATGGCACCCAACTCCGCACCCAAACCTGGGTGAAGAGCATCATAGGTAGGTCATCTGGGTGGGAAACACTGTTTAAATAAAGGATTCTGCAGGAAAGCTCACAAGATATTAAAGTCAGGACCCCTCAGACCTTTGGTAATTCATTAGTTTAAAATTCTTCATGAGTTCTAACCTGTAAGTGACCTCCACTCCACATGATGGCGCTGTCCGTAATTGAAACTTCATGACCAGGTAGCACTCTGGAGTCAAAGATTCCAACTTTTGTATGCCTTTTGGTGCCATTGGTAAACATCTGTAGGTTTACAATGTCGGAAAGGAAATTGGGTCGCCATTTTTCGCAAAAATACATCTTCGCCTGCTGTGTTTGTAAAGCTTAACAGCCTTACATAGTGCAGCAGCTGCGTGACGTTAAAAGAAATTTCCATCAGATCAGTTGTTCCTTGTATTCTTTCTGATTATAAAAGGACTAGAAGAAAGCAAGACCTGACTGAAATGCTATGTCCCATAGGATGGTCACTAGCACTGTTAAGCACACGTCACAGTGTAGCAGGCATCTATTTATCACACTCTCAGAATCCAGTATGGAGCAAAAGATAAACTTATTTTTTTTTGTATAGCTGTTTCTTCCCTGCAGCCGGTCATTATTCTCTGCCCTAACCTGCCCCTGACCTACAACCAGCCTCTCCAGGGACTTGCAGCCAGTGATCCCCATTGATGCCCCCATTGTGGGGCCAGGAAAGGACAGCAGTTCCCTCCCTGGTGTCCACATCTAGATATACAGGGGAGTCTTGGGAGGTGGTGCTGATTGGGGAGAAAGGCATCATCTGTCCACCCACTTCCCATTTTCTCCCTGCCACCAGCAGCTTGCAGTGACACAACTGTGCACACGCATGGAAGCACACACGACCATGTGATGTACCACCAGCCGCCCCCACAATTCAGGGCACCAACTGCCCTGCCAACATACTACCATGTGGTGGCAGTATGAAAGCAGTGCAGCTAGTCCCCTCCCTGAGAGAGGATAGCAGTTATTGAATGCTTGATCCTCTCCCCCGTCTGACCCCAGCAACCCGGTCTTCTCCTGAATCAGGGTCACTGACATGCAGCAACCGCCATTCCTGCCTTATCATATTACCCACATGTCTGTCTCACTGCCTCTTGAAGCTTGCCACAGTCTCCATGCAACCATCTCCACCAACTCCCTAGGTAAACCTTTCCACTTGTCCACCACCCTCCATAAAGAAATACTCAGATCCTTCCGATCCTGCCTCCCATCAGAGAATATCTGTGCCCTCTTGTGACAGACCCACCATAATGCTTGAACAGTTGCTGGCTGTAGGCTGGCCTGTTCATGCAGTGCTAAAGGTACCACTCATAATGCCAGCCACCATGGTTCATGTCCCAAGCCTGGCATGTTGAAAGGTTGGTCAGTGGGAGGAGGATTAAGCATTCAAGGGCCTGCTGTCCTCCTCATCTGGGGTGGGGGTGTGGTGAGATGCCCACGTTATCCTGGCTCCTGGCAGTGCCTGGGGCCAGCATGCCAGAAGATAACTTGGGGAGCAGCAGTCATCTGGTGTCATGCATACAGGTGTATGCATAATAATGTAATCGACAGCACTGCACACCACTGCACTGCAAGGGAGAAACTCAGGTGGATAATTCCCCTGGCAAGCAGGATCATTCCCTGATCCCTCCAAGGCACCACACCAATGACTTTGGCATGGTTCCACCAGATCCTTGAAGGGTGGATTGAGCCAGGTTTCCACTACCCCACCACAAGGGGGTAGGCTGTGGAAGAACAGAACCAGTGAGTCTAGGAGAGTTGGGTGAGGGACTGTAGTAGTCAGGGATGAATAGGGCCAGCCAGGGAGGGAAGAAAATAATACCTTAAAAACAAGTTGCTGGCTAACAACCCTATTTATTTGCCTGAGAAACATGAACATTTTTATCGTATCACTGTGCTCCATCATTGTCCTCAGTGAGTACATATTCAGGCCATCCAAGCATGCCTCATGGGATAACTCCTGCTGCCTCTGAATCATCTGAGCCATCTTCACGCCTCCACAGACTCGCTTATCCCTGTGTTTCTAATGTAGGCTCCAGAACTGTACACAGTGTTCCAAGTGTGGTCACACCAATGATCTGTGCAGAGCCAGTATTACTCTGTCACTCCTGCTGGAGAACCCTTTCCCGTGCATCACAGCATTCTGTTCAGTTTACAACATACAATGCACTGTGCCATGACTTATTTTAAGCTACCTACTATGATTACTCCTGGGTCTCTTTCCTCTGATGTCAGTGTTATTCTGACACCTTCAAGGCAGTATTACATCTTGGATTGTTCCTGCCAATATACATACTGTATCTTTGAATTTTGGGGCACCGAACCTGAGCTGCCAGATCCACACCACTACTCTGTCCTACTCAGATCTCTCTTCATATCTCCAGCACCCTCCTCAGTGTCCACCTCACTTAGTGTCATCTGTGAACAGGCTGATCTTGCTCAGAATCCCTTGCCTATGTCACAGATGAACATGTTAAATGGGACTGGCCCCAAGACTGATCCCTGAGACACTCCACTGGTGACAGCCCCTCCTCTGAGTGTTGCCATTCACCAAGATTCTTTGTCCTCCACACCAGCCAGTTCCCAATCTGTTTGGTCATGCTCTCCCCAACCCTAGGTCGACTGCTGCTTTCACCAACTTGTTGTGTGGCACTGACCAGAATTCCTTGCTAAAGCTGACATAGGATGTCAACAGCCCATCCCAATCCACTGCCTCTCTCACTACAATCAAGATGTCAATGAGATTTGTCTGGGAAGCACTGCCCTTCATGTTGCCTTGAGTCCTGCAAGCCACTGACCTCCAGGAGTCCACTATCTGTTCATTCAAGATGCTGTCAAGCAGTTATGCCATTATAGAGGTGAGATGCACTGATCTGTAGTTCCCAGAGTCCAGCTTGTCCTTCACCTTAAGGAACAGTATAGAATTCACATTTTCCAGTCTTTAATGAGCCTCTCACTCTCTATGCTCTACTGGCTAATTGGCTAAAACTTATAAAGTCACTGCCCCACCCCATCTTCTTTTCACTTCATAGCATTACCTCCCTCCCTTCTGTCTCTTCTCTTCCCCTACACCCTCAGAACTTTGACAAAGCCTACCCTGGCTGCCTCTCCTACTACACTTAAGCACTACCTACAGTACTGTCTAAATTGTTATGGACCACCTGCTAGTACATCACCCAACAGTAAGTCTGGGCTTGTTAACCTATGGTATCCTGCCATGTTTAAGTGATCCATTTGTCATAGTGTTGGCACTAAGAGCCTCTGTTACAGACCATTTTCAATGCTGGCACAATCAGCCTTTGTTCCAGACCATCTCATGTTCTGCTTAAGCTGCTGGGCTCAGCCTCATTCTGTCTGAGGATTACTGTGTTATTGTCCCTGTTTTTGTTGAGGGCAGTGACCATCTGCCCCTGGAAGACAGGAGAGAGAGAGAGAGAGAGAGAGAGAGAGAGAGAGAGGACATGATTGGGACCTTCAAGTACTTGAAAGGGATAAATAAATCTTGAGTTGGAGGGTGGGAGGTTTAGGAGGAGGTCAGGAAGCACTTCTTCACAGACAGGGTGGTGGACACTTGGAATGCACTGCCAGAAGAGGTCATCTTGTTGAAGACAGTGGGCAGCTTTAAGAGAGGCTGGGATAGGCATAGGGGAAAGTAAGGATCATGGGTAGAGAGGATGGCAGGAGTGGGGAGGGAGGGCAGGGACATAAGCTCAAGCTGTGGACCCTGCAATACAAGTAGACTTGATAGACCAAATGGCCTTCTTCTACTGGCTTCTTCGTATGTTTGTATGTTTACTGATTTATTGTGTAATACTGCACAACATCCCATGTACTGCCATTGTTATGAATTTTCTATCATTTTGTATGTCTTGTATTGTTTTGTAACCTAACAAAGTGAAACCTTTGTAAATTAGCTTTAGCTCAAAGGTACTTTGTAATTCTGAAACTTTAATAAATTAAAAAAAATAATCAAAGATGTCCACAAAGAATTATGCCAGTGGAGTGGCATGTACTCTGCCCATATCTATTGACATCCTGGGGTATAATTCATCCTGACCTGAGGAGTTGTGGGTTTCACGTAAGGTTGCTCAGAATCCATGGGACAGAACAGGATTCATCGGATTTCAATGCGATTGTCGAAATTGGGATTTTCAGAATTCCAGTCTAAAATCCTAATTCCTAAACTGAATCCTAAAACCTAATCTTACATAAGGATTTAGGATCTGAGATCCTTTTAGTATTTGAATCCTAATCAAATTAGTATTCAAAATTCCTAAACAGTCCAATAGAATAGGAATCGTCCAGTTCTGTGCATCCCTAATTTTAAGGCCTAAAGACCTGCTAAATCTTCGCCTGTAGACACACCTGCCGAATCTCTATACAGCAAAAACAAGATATCTTACCTGCCATGGCTGGAAATCAGACATATTGCACATGTCCCATTAGGAAATGGTCCTTCTCAAATCGACAGGTATTTAGTTCATGGAAGGCATGTGCAAGAGCGTACACTGCCTTGTACATGTTGTATGTAAATCTAAAATCCTCGACATCATAGACAGATTTGTCCAGTGTCTTCAAGTCCTCCCTGCCTGTGCACGATGTCATTCTGACTCCTCTCTGACCCTGGTCGATATTGCTTTCATTGCTTTGCAGCCACTCACAATCAAACACATATTCCCAGAAGCCTTTCATGAAAATGTCATCGGGATACCTTGAGGGATGTATGTTGTAAAGGAAGTCTTTAAATCCACTGATCTCAACCTTATTAACCGTGAGACCAAGG
This sequence comes from Neoceratodus forsteri, assembly GCA_016271365.2. Classification (NCBI taxonomy): domain Eukaryota; kingdom Metazoa; phylum Chordata; order Ceratodontiformes; family Ceratodontidae; genus Neoceratodus; species Neoceratodus forsteri. The sequence continues at coordinate 35,259,490 of JADMNL010000033.1, forward strand.
CTTCCATTTAGTACCTTCCAAATATCGTGCATATAGGCCGGAATGGCTGTTATCCAACCGCAGTGCCTAGCCACACTTTTTCAGTTATGTTCCCTTTGAAATCTCCTCCATTATAGAGATCACTCAGATATATATGCATACAACACAATCACAGTCGCTGTTGATTCTTGAATCAGTTCAACAACATGGATAATCTCAGATCGTGTTGGGTATGCGGAAAGTGTTTTATAAAAGCAATACATCCGCCAGCATTCACTATTTGTTTTTCAGATCCTGGCTACCCTGCACTCCATATTCATTATCAGATGCCAGGAGTCCAATCCAGCTCCATCTGAAATGCATTATTATCTGGGCCAGGCAGTATGGATTCAAACGACATTTCCTGATGTCCGGAGAAATGATGGGAACTGAACCTTGTCACTGAGAGTGGCAACTCCAGAGGCAAAACTAATCTGGAAATAAATAATAATTTTAAACAGTAACAGTGAGCACTAAGAGCCCCACCTCAAGTGTGTAAAGGTGAACAGTCAGACATAAGAACCCCACCCCAAGTATGTAAAGGGAACAGTCAGAGATAAAAGCCCCACCCCCAAGTGTGTAAAGGTGAACAGCCAGCAAGAAGAGCCCCACCTCAAGCATTTAAAGGTGAACAGTCAGCATTAAGCTGCCCGTAGCAAAGTGTTTAAAGGGGAACAGTCAGAGATAAGAGCACCACCCTCAAGTGTATAAAGGTGAACAGTCAGCACTAACAGCCCCACCCCCAAGTGTGTAAAGGGTAACAGTAATAAGAGCCCCACCCCCAAGTGTGTAAAGGGAACAGTCAGCACTAAGAGCCCCACCCCCAAGTGTGTAAAGGTGAACAGTCAGCAAGAAGAGCCCTACCCTCAAGCGCTTAAAGGGAAGAGTTAGCACTAAGAGCCCTACCCCAAGTGTGTAAAGGGTAACAGCTAGTAATAAGAGCCCCACCTCCAAGTGTGTAAAGGTGAACAGTCAGCACTAAGAGCCCCACCCCAAGTGTTTAAAGGAGAACAGTCAGCACTAGGTTTCCCACGGCAAAGTGTTTAATCTGGAACAGTCAGCACTAAGAGCCCCACCCCCAAGTGTGTAAGGTGAACAATCAGCTCTAAGAGCTGCATGCCAAAGTGTTTAAAGGTGAACAGTTAGCATTAATGTCCCACACCACAACAAAGTGGTTAAAGGGGAACAGTCAGAGATAAGAGCCCCACCCCAAGTGTGTAAAGGTGAACAGTCAGCACTAGGAGCCCCACTCCCAAGTGTGTAAAGGCAAACAGTCAGCACTAAGAGCCCCACCCCAAGTGTTTAAAGGTGAACAGTCAGCACTAAGTGTCCCACAGTGTTTAAAGGAGAACAGTCAGTGCTAAGAGTCCACACCCAGTGCTTAAGGGAGCAGTCAGTGCTAAGAGCACCACACCCAAGTGTTTAAAGAAAATATTCAGTACTAAGAGCCCAACCCCAAGTGTTTAAAAGGAACAGTCAGCACTAAGAGGCCCACCCCAAGTGTTTAAAGGGGAACAGTCAGCACTAAGAGCTGACCCCAAGTGTGTAAAGGTGAACAGACAGCACTAAGAACCCCACATGCAAGTGTTTGAAGGGAGCAGAAAGCACTAAGACCCCACACCCAATGGTTTAAATGGGAACAGTCAGCACTAAGAACCCAACCCCAAGTGTTTAAAGGGAACAGTCAGCATTAGGAACCCAACCCCAAGTGTTTAAAGGGGAACAGTAAGCACTAAGAATCCAACCCCAAGTATTTAAAGGGAACAGTCGGCACTAAGTGCCCCGCCCACAAGTGTTTAAAAGGAACAGTCAGAGATAAGAGCCCACACCTAAGTGTTTAAAGGGAACAGTCAGCACTAAGAGCCCCACCCACAAGTGTTTAAAGGGAACAGTCAGCACTAAGTGCCCCACCCACAAGTGTTTAAAGAACAGTCAGCACTAAGAACCCAACCCCCAAGTGTTTAAAAGGGAACAGTCAGCACTAAGTGCCCCACCCACAAATGTTTAAAGGGGAACAGTCAGCACTAAGAACCCAACCCCAAGTGTTTAAAGGGGAACAGTCAGCACTAAGTGCCCCACCCACAAGTGTTTAAAGGGGAACAGTCAACACCCAGATCCCCACTCCCAAGTGTTTAAAGGGAACAGTCAGCACTAAGAGCCCCACACTCAAGTGTTTAAAGGGGAACAGTCAGCACTAAGTACTCCACCTGCAGTGTTTAAAGGGGAACAGTCAGCACTAAGTGCCCCACCCGCCAGTGTTTAAAGGGGAACAGTCAACACTAAGTGCCACTAAGTATTTAAAGGAAACGGTCAGTACTAAGTGCCCCACACCCAAGTATTTAAAGGGAACAGACAGCACTAAGAGCCTCATCCTAAGTGTTTAAAAGGGAATAGTCAACGCTGAGGGCCCTTCACCCAAGTGTGAAGCTAGTCCCCAAAATACATATTTACTTACTACTTACTGTGGTTTAGCAGTATGTAGCAGACTGATTCTACTGACTTGCAAGCTGACATTTTCTGCAACTCCAAATCCCAGAATCCCTTGCAGCTGACATAGCGTGGCTACAGGAGTGGATGAGGAAGTAGCCTACAGTGCATGTTGGAGTTTTGTAAGCTGTGATCTTTTGTTTCTTGGTCCCACTGTCCTCTGTGGCTAAGCACAGCCACAAAGAACTTCCAAAGGATCATCGAATACTAATAAAGGGTCACATTTTACCAATATAAACCATTTTCATAATTTCAGTCAATCAGCATATAGAGTCACTATGCTTCTTATCCTGCACACTATGGTTTCTTGTGCAGGAATGTTAGGCATGGGCATTCCACTTCACTGCCAGGGAGGGCAGCTCCATTAACTTTTCAAATCATTCTTGCTAACTCTCCTGGTGCTACCACTATAGCCTAGAGGTTCCAGTAATGAGCCTTAAATGAGCTTGGTATGATCAATAGACCTAGGTTTGATTTCTACTTGCATACTGTGTGACCCTGAGAAAGTCATTTAGCCTCCGTAATGCTCCTGGTTCACCCCTGAAAACAGGCCTTGTGCATAGTGAGCTTTACCCAGTTACCAAGAATAGACAAGTTAATAGGGTCTTGTGAGATAGATTGTATAGTATAAGAGACTCTTCTTGTGAGGTGTGAGCATCCAGAACTGCTCAGCTGTGCTTCACCCTCCTCTCTCACAAACCTTAAATGGGAGTCTCTCGTACCATGAGAGATACCTCACAGATGCCCAATTAACATATATTAGCTCTCCAGCTCTTTGGAATGTATTGTTTATTCCTAGTGCTGGATAAAATTCCATTTCACATACCTTTGTGAAATTGCACCAATTTACCACACTTTCACACAATTTTATACATAGAACAGTATATTTAAATGAAACATTTTAGTCAAAAGTGCACTTTTTTAAAGCAGCTGTGCAGTGAAATTGGGCAAAAATGTGACTCTTCCTTTTCCACTATAAAGATTCCGGCACCTTCCAGTTTTACTTGGTGGTAACATTTTCTGGTTTTGCCAAACTTTCAGTATTTTGAAAATGTTTTAATTTAGTTTTTTTCTCAAGAAAAAGATGGCAGCTACATGTGGCTTAGAAATATCGCTGCAGACCTGCTAAAGGTTAGAATCAAGAAAAAAAACTTGTGGTGTGCAGTTTAGGAGGTACTTAGAATAGTAGATTTGAGAGGTATGCTAATATGTTTATTAATTGTACCTGAAACTAGCTTTTTGGTAAAACATTTTCTTTACACTGCAGTTAAAAAATCACATTTTAAAATCAGTCAATCTTTGTTTAACAGGAGAAGTACCATTGAGATAAACTCATTTACAAAGTGGTCCTGGGTGCACAAAGCACATAAAATTGACACTGAAAAAACAAGGTTAGGAAAATAATATACAATTAATAGATACAGTACAAGGAAACCAAATACAAAATATACAATAAACGATATGTAACATGAGATATTCAATAAATAATATGTACAATATATACAGGCTAGAGTGTTGGGAAAATGGGAAGAAAAGAAAGTATGGGGTAACAATTTAATAGGAGAGGAGAGGAGAGGAGAGGAGAGGAGGCAGATGAAGACACCAAGCAAGTAAGTGGTGCTTGGGAGAGGGGAAGCCAGGAGGGAAGGGTGAGGTAGGGGGCGAGGTGAGTGTAAGACTAGGTGAGGGTCACTGGGGACTCGAGTCCTACCTGGAAAAGTAAGAGAAAAGGGTAAGAGGAGATAAAGCTCACAAAGGACTCCAGTGTAACCTAGAGGGATAGGAGATGGATGGGCTTAACCAATGAGCATGCTAGAATTCTATGGCTTGTGGAAATAGTTGCAAGTTTCTTTCAACATGTGCATTTTGGAAAAAATGGCATTATTTTCTGAGACTGCACTTTGTTAAGAAGTCACATATTTGAAACTGCACAGTTTAGGGAACACTGATGCTATTTGAATAAAAAGATAGGCTAAATGACACCAGATTTTGTGGTGCATTTCACAAATAATGGAACAAATGCAAAGTCAGCAAGCATAATAAACATTTTGCCCTGCACTACCTATTCTCATCTGGCATGCTGACTGTGCTGAAATGTTTAAGTCAGTTTAAAACCCACATGTTCTCCTTGGCCTTTGTAAGCCCCTGACTCTTCAGCTGTCAGAATTTGTGTTGTATTCTATTGAATACATTTGTCAATGTATTGCCACAACTGTTGGTTTTATTGCTTTTTGTATGTATTTTACTTATTTGCACAGTGCTCTGAGCCTTTTCATGAGAAGCACAGTATAAAGTAAAACATACTGAATTACGTTATGGGCCTGATCAGAGTATTATACCCCCAAAGTGTGCCAAACCGTCTGCCCAAAATAATCACCTGAGCAGTGTTGGGTAAGTTACTTTTTCTATTACTTTCTAGTATGTTTGGAAACTTGTTCCAGGAAGCTCTGTGCAGTCACTAGCAAGGACAGAGAGTACTAGAAAAGTAATACACCTTACAGTTACAGTTACTTCTTTCTTTTTTACAAAACAATATAAAAGTAATAAGTAATTATAACAGATTACATTTATTTGAAAGTAATAGGTTAGTTGCTTTCAAATAAATGTAATCAATTACAATTAAATATTACTTTTGTATAAAAAGAAATAAGCAACTATAATTGTAAGGTGTATTACATCTTCCAGTACTTCTATCCTTGCTAGTGACTCCACAGAGCTTCCTGTAACAAGTTTTCAAAAGTAATAGAAAGTAATAGAAAAGTAACCTACCCAACACTGCATGTGAGCCACAACTAATTAAATAAATGTACTACTCACTAAGAGAAAGAATTTGTATCAAACAAAATTATTTATAGTCAGAAAAATCTAGTAAATGAATCAAGAAAACATTCTCAAATAATAATCAGCTTTGTGCAATTTAGCAAAACGTAGTTGAGTTTGATCACAGTGTAGTGTCCCCAAAAGTGTGACCATTTTTCTTTGTCCAAAGTAACATCAGAACCACAACCAGTTATTTAAATTACCTCACAGAAACAATAAGGATGTTGTTTATGAAAATGTTTATCATACAATTAACAGCTTGTTTGCAATTTATCAAAATTATTTCATAGATTTATAGATTCATAGACATGTGACAGCAGAAAAGGGCTTTCCTGGCCCTTACCAGTCACCCCTGCAAGATTCCCTTGTCCTCCCTTGACAACCCTCTGTGTTTGTCCCAGGCCCTCTTGAATCCTTCCACTTTACTGGCACTCACCACCTCCTCCGACAGTCTGTTCCAGGGCTCAACCACTCTCTGTGAAGTAATACTTCCTAACTTTTCCCTAAACCTTTCCCTCCACCTTCAGTCCATGCCTCTAGTTCTTGTATCTACCTTCCCTGTAAATAAGCTCTTCCCACTTTATTGATCCCTTTCACATACTTGAATGTTTCAATCATGTCCCCTCTTTCCTTCTTATCTCCAGAGGATACAACCAGTTCCTCAACCTCTCCTCGTATGCCACCCCTTTAGCCCATGTACCATTTTAGTGGCCCTCCTCTCACCCTTTCCATGCCATCTATGTCCTTTCTTAGATGGGGCTTCCAGAACTGTGCCCCATACTCCAGGTGTGGCCTCACCATGGAGCTGTAAAGTGGCATCAGCACCTCCCTCCTTCTGCTGGTTATCCCTTTCCCTATGCACACCAGCATCCTGTTATCCTTGCCTACTGCTTTGCTGCACTGGTTTCATAGTTATTTAAACATATTTGCATTTCATACTGTTTTATGTTGAGACAATAGGATTGGGCTTAGAGAGAACCTACACTAGCACCAGGCAGGAATGCAACACAGTACCTGGCAGACAGTATTACTGCAAAATGTTGTAGTTTGCTATCGGAAATGGCGAATTTAATTGCAATTAAACCCTTTGGTCATGAATGGAAACATAGAGAATGATGGCAAAAACTATTGCTTCATCCAGTCTGCCAGACTGCCTGTAACACCTATCGCATCTCAAGACCTTTATGCCTGTATTGAGTTTTAACACATTATCCACCCCAATGCTCCCTATTCTACTGCTTCTGCTCTTGGCAACTACTAAGCCTTTTATTCTAGCTATGTTTAGATGGTTAATGTGCCATGACTTCTGCAGCTGCCAACCTGCTGCAGCCAACAGGAATGAGCTGATATGTCTACAACCTCTCTCAGTGCCAGTGCATGCTGGGTTGGAGAGGTGGTGTAAGTCTGCAAGGGAGGCAGTGGAGGTCCCTGGGAGGCAGATGACACTATCAACTTACATTGGAGCGAGCAGTACAGCTTGTACACATGGCTGTTAACACCACTCACTCCGACCAGCATCCCCAGGATCGCAGCGGAACTATTACTGGAGCAGTTGAGTGACTTACTGTGATTCAATAAGTGTCACATTATTGCTTTTCCACTGGAGCAGCCCAGCACTCTGGCTGCACCGTGCAAAGTGGCCATGTAAGCAGCACTTCTTTCCTAGCTGTGCTTGCAGTATTTTGTGACACATGATTTACTGCAAAGTATTACATTTCATCCTGGCTGACTCTGCTGTACATTTTGTTCAATGACGCAGTCCATGACTGTTATTTGAGAATACAGTTTTTAATCATTTAGGATATTTTTCTGACTATGAATATTTTTGTTTGATAAAAACTTTTTCCAGGTGAATAGCAAATTGAGTTAATTAGTTGTGACTTGGAAATTTTTAGACAGAAAATTTGTCTCACTTTTGGGGAACTACACTGTGAGCAAGCCCTTATCACAGTATATACGGTACCTGAGGGATCCTGTAGATTCCCGTAACTCTGGCTGCAGTGATGGATGAAGCGGATGGAGAATCTCGATGATCCCGCCATCTTTATTTGTGGCTGGCAGTTGTAGTTAGGTACGAGGCTCACGCTTCCTGATAGCAGCCAGAGAGTACCCTTAACTGCATTTACGTCTGAGTAGCATGAGTCATAAATTTTAAACCCAAGCGTAATGTTTGGGAGCAGGGTGGCTTCTGTTGATTTCTCCACAGCAAACACCAGTGCTAAAAGACATTGGTATTCCTCCACAAAGATACTGCAAAATCAAACAGACAGGAGAATGCGTGACTATAGATTAAACAGATGTACACGGCACAGTAACATTTACTGTAGACGGCAAATGAAGGAAAACAGTTTATTTTACTGAGCTTATTACAACTAGGGATGTAGCAACAGACTGAAGGAGCATGAATGAGTTTCCACACACAAACAGTGGAAACAAGGACAACCCTGGCAACTAGAACAAGTGAGCCTGTTCTCAGTAGGGGTCTGTCAGCCTGACTCATGCAAGCATTTGCATAACCGTGATATCCGCACTGGGGCTGAGGTTTTACAGCAGGTTTGTGGTTTGGAGAGAGAAACAAAAACTATGTTGATATTTTTTTCAATTTAGGGTGTTTCTATTCTCCTTGCATCCTTTAAGGAGCCTAAGCACTGCACCTAATGGAAAATGCCTCTTTGGTATGCTACTGTAAGTGCATGTAAGCAATAACAACATAGAAACCATTAATTTCTGAAGGATTAATGACCAGTTGGGGATGGGATGCTCGCCTCCAGATGGTCATTAATACAAAGGAAATGACCACATCAAGGTTGTTATTGTGATTATGTCTAATTGCTATAACATTTTCATTTTACACTTTTTTATTGACTTTTCATTTGAGCAGTTTGCATGAGAATGTCTTACATTTAAGACATCCTGTGTTACACTATATCTGTTGACAGCTGGGTGGGTCATTTCTAAGACATTAATAATCAATCCAGTAGTTAACCAGGAGCCTCAGGAGGCTCATGAATATGTAATTAAGGTTATATTACATGTTTAATAATTGGTTCTGGCTTAGTAATTCAATCCAATTACTTTGAAGATAGAGGAAGGTGGATCCAGGACACATCCATACAAAATCCTGCCAGGAGTCTCCAGCGCAACACACAATGAAGTATGAAGACAAATTAAACCTTCCTGACCTACCAGACATAAAGAACAATGGCACAGTTCAGCTTTAACTCTGAGGGTGAATATCTGTACCATAATGACAAAGTGTCCAAATTAAAATAATGTAGCTGCAGTAATGGTTTACTTACGATTCACATGAAATAGGTATAGGTCTCTGAAAGTCTGTGCAGGATGTACGGTGTCATATGAGCAGGGATTAGTCCACCAAGAATAACGCCTCTTCCCTGTGATAGCCCAGAATAGTCTGGCTTGGACGCTTACATCCCACATTCATGGTGATGCATTGTGCAGCTGCATTGAGTGTATAAAGCACAGCAAGAAAATGTTTCATTTCAGCAACTAAACCCTGAAACTGACCCATCTGCTGTCTGCAAAGAGATACAAAACATAGAAAGGAATGGGCAAATAAAGACATGAGGCCATTCAATTTGCTCTTGAAGCCTACCTCAAAATGTCTGCCCTTCTATTCCTCCCACCTGATTTCTTCCCTTTAATGAGCTTTTTGAAACCATCCCAGTCAGCTTTGAAGCCCTGCAATGGATGATGCACTAACCACTGCTATTCCATTCATTCAACACTTCCTGCATGAAGAAAAATTTCTCAAATTCCATCTGAATTTGCTCCTCTTACCAATTTAAAGGGGAACAGTCAGCACTAAGAGCCCTACATCAAAGTGAGGGGCAGGTCCCAATCTGCACTTTGTGTGTGCCGTACACAGGTCAGGAAGCACAGGCAGACCAGGAGAAGTTTTACAATTCACAAGTAGTGTTTTGTTATTAATAACAATAAATTAAAAATAGAAAAAATTATACAGCATGGCTTTTAATATCAGAAGTCCAGACAAAGTCCTACATCTGAGAGAATCTCTAAACCTAAATCTGGACAACCAAAAGCATTGCTCTCCTTTTATAAGAGGGCTTTTCTTGGCAGTTTAACTCTGCATCCTGTTTTTCACAAAACAAATGTAATCAGACTTGGTTAATTTCTTTCCTGTAACCAACCTGAAGGCAGTTCATCTAGTCTGTACAAGTACAACAAAATAGAACATTCTGTCTGGAGTTGATCTCCTGTTGGTAGTTCTATTAACAAGCTTGTGGAGGTCTAAATGCTTTTCAAGGTCCACTCCAGTGTTACAAATTTCTACCTTTTCTAATAATCTCTAAATAGCCTTCTGCAGTACATATCAAACAACATACTGTAACTATATACATTTGAAAACCATGGGACCTCAGTTTCATACAAAGACAAACATATTGTTTTAACCACAGAGAAGCAATTGGGAAGAAAGAATAGAAACAGCTAGAAAAGTAAGTGAAGCACGGAAGCTAGCAGGGGACAGATTGTGGGACTATCAGAGTGGCCAGGTCCTCGGTGCCACAAGAAACATATGTGATTAATTAATCAGGCAGGCAAAGACAGACATTTGACAGAAAAGGATAAGACAGAATAGATCCTGCCTTTAAACTCCTTCTGTAATACTAATGGAACAGAGTTTTTCCAACCCTGTCACAGTGTGCAAAATCATTTGTTTTACTTATTGTTTACTGCTGTATAGTAGATTATATCAGGCTGATTCTGTTATCTTCTGAGCTGTTATTTTCTGTAACTAAAAGTTGTAGAATCCTGTAGCTAACATCAGAGGAGGCTGCAGCAGTGGGAGATTCAAAGTCTGTAGTGCATGTTAGAGCTTTAATAATCCCAGATCAGATGTCTGCCAACAGTCCTCTGTGACTGTATATCTCTAGGAGGACAGTGGGACCAGCAAACAAACATCAGAGCTCATAAAACTCTAACATGCAATGCGGGCTATTGAATCTCTCACTGCTAGTACAACAGAAATCGGGCACTCACCACCTCTTCAGTAAAATAGAATCACTCCACAAGGTTTTTCAACCTTTGATAAAGGATCTTTTAGGTTGATCCAAATGCATCAAGAATCACAGTGGGTTTTCCTGGACACAGAATAAAATCTACACTTTTCTGCCAGCAACTACTTGTGGAGTGAAGTTTTTCTGAAAAGGGGTGAATGCCTGATTTCTGTTGTTTTACTGTCTCTGAACTGTATCATGACTACACACCTCCCAGTGTAATTTTGTTTTAGAGCCACAAGTAAACTCCCACTACTGCAGTCCTGCTCTGATGCCAGCTGCAGGGAATTCTGGGATAGTGTTACAAGTAAACCCCACTATTGCAGTCCTGCTCTAATGCCAGCTGCAGGAATTCTGAATAGTGCCACAAGCAGATTCCCACTACTGCAGTCCTGCTCTGATGTGAGCTGCAGGAATTCTGGGATTTCATGTTAAAGCAGATTGCATCTCAGATGTCAACATACTTAGCCTGAAACAATCTGCTATACTGCAGGAAACAGTAAGTAAAAATGTTTTTACACAGAAAGTGCAGATTGGAACCAGACCCTCACCTGGGTGGGGTTCTATTTGCTGACTTAGAGTTATGTCCCTTGTGGTTGAATCATTATTTGTGCAGAGGAGTTCAAAGTGGCCAACCATGTTGTAACCTTGCAAAACATGAAGTCTCTCACATGTCCTTCTCTCCTTCTTGCCTCCCCTTTCTAGGTCTGTCTCTATCTTTTGTAAAACATCATGCTTACCCTAAAATCTACTACTTCTGTATTACCCTCCACATATTAAAGGAGAACTGCTGAGCCTGAAAGTCATTTTACCAGTAAAAGCTGTTTTATATGACTGTGTAGTGCAAGCTATGTTGACGGAGGAGGAGAGAGAAAAGGGACTCTGGAACAGCGTGACCAGGTACTGAATGCTTCACAGATGTTTGCTCTATGGAGAGTGGAGTTGAAGCACATGAGTATACATTATTAAGTGTTACCCCCTCTCAGTCTGTCTCTGTCTTTCTGTAAAACATCATGTTTACCCTAAAAGTATACTACTTGTATTACTTATTGTTCCTGTTTCTCTGTTCTTCTTGAAGCAGAAACAGCAACCGCTGCTGAAGCAGAAGTCTAAAAGCGAACTGCACACACTGATTGCTGACCTATGGTTAGTGTCGGGAGCATCTATCCTGATTAGTGTTCTGGATCCAGCCCGACCTACACCACTAGCCCACAAGAAGTAAACAAATAAAATAAGAATCCATATCTCCCTTCACTTAGCTAGAAGCAGTTCCTGTCAAGATCAGCTCATTCTCTTTCTCTCTCTCATTTTTCTCTTGCACACTCGGTACATGTGGTAAGAAAAATCCCCATTGAAATGAAAGGGACCATTGAAATGAGTGGGCCCATTCATTTTAATGTTGTTTTCCCCTTAGACTGGTAACTTTTTTGTCTTACAATATTTTTTTCTACTTTTTTCTGCCAAGGTCTAGTATGGACCGCTCTCACAAACACAATGGGCAAAAAATGTTCATTGCTGTGTTCATTCATGTACAAACTAGATGCACAAAATAGGCGATTTCATACCTTTTATTGGACCAACAAAGATTCATAGAATGTTCTTCAGCTTTCGGACTACACAGAACCTTCATCAGAAAATGCTTGTTTTTCAATCAGGAAATAGGTGTTTGTGGACTGTGCTCATACAATCCCCAAACACCTATTTCCTGGTGTATATGAAAAATGGCACTCGTAGTTTAAGAGATGAACAAAGTAGGCATTTGATACTTTTATTGGATCAACAAGAGATTTACAGAATTTATGCTTTTCAAGCTACACAGAGCCCTTTATCAGAAAAAACAATCAGAAAACAGCTTTTTCTGATGCAAGGCTCTGTGTAGCCTGAAAGCTTGCATTTTGTAAATCTCTTGCTGGTCCAATAAAAGGTGTAAACTCACCCACTTTGTTCATCTTCAGGCAAGGACTATCACGGCTACAAACAATCCTTTACACCCATTGTGCTTGTTTGAGTGGGCTTTTATTAGAATTTGACAGACAAAAGTAGAAAAATATTGCAAGACAAATATGTTATGAGCCTAAGGGAAAAACACATGGAATTGAATGGACTCATTCATTTCAATGGGGATTTTTCTTAGGCTCATAACTTGGTAGTCTTGCAATTTTTTTTTCTACTTTTTGGTTTAGTGCACTGGCTCCTTCTTTTGGCTTCTTTGCAGAGAATTTGAGAATTGTTAGTGCAACTGAGGTCACTTCTTTCCGATAGTCCCATGGCTTGTGTGGACAGCAGTACATTGCCATCTTTTTTTTTTCCATTAATAAATTCTTATTTATATTCCAATAACATAACAAATACATAATCTCTAATAGAAAGTCACATTGTATGCATTATATATCATACAAAAATAATTAAAATAGCAGGCAGTAATAAAAAAGTACACAGCTATTGAATGGATACTAAACAGAAATATAAAATGGGCAAGAAATACATAGAATACTTTCAGTAAATTATCCATCAACTTAAACAGCTAGTAGAACCAAAAATAGCAGACAGGAAAATATTACAAATTTTAAGAAGTATTTTTCCCCGATTGCTCTTTAGAAAGTTTTCTATGTGACAGTACTATGCTGGATGTGTGAACAGCACTCTGCCTGGAAGCTGACATGTCTAGTTCTATTCCTGGTACATCATCGGCACTGTGACCTCACTGACTATGACATCACAGGTGACTGACCTGGCAGCTACTGGGTGACTCTTCCAGAGTAGCCATGATGTCATAGTCAGTGAGGTCACACTGCTGATGATGAGTGGAGGACTAGAATTACATAGGTCATCTGCCAGGCAGAGTGCTGTTCCACAGATCACACCTACTAACATCAGGTAAAAATATTCTAATTACCTAAAGGGAAAGAAAAAGCACCTCAGATATAAAAGGTAATAGTTGACTGCTTTTAATAATGAATATTGCTATTAGGCAGTACACTAGCTCTTTAAGATACACATTACTAATAGAAACAAGAGTAATCTCGATGTATCTGACATACACATCTCTATAACAGGCAGCCACATTTTCTTAAAGGTTTCAATGCTGTCCAGTATTTGACAGCATATTCTTTCCTTATTTACAGCATATCCCATTTGGTTGTACCATTCTTGAATCAGTGAAGGTCTAGAATCCCTCCAGTTTCTGAGGATGACTCTCCTAAGGCATAATGCAACAGAGGCCACCCACAGCTTCTGGCATTTCTTTAATTTACAGTAATTGTTAAAAATGCCCAGGATTAATATTAAAGGAGGACAATGAATAAATTCCCCTGCTACTTTCATACACATTTATCTAACCTCTGACCACAATGGGTATATTTTAATACAATACCGTAGCATATGAGCCGCACTAGCACTGTCCTCTATGCATCCCTGACATTTGCTGTCATTTCTAATATTCATTCTGTATTGCTTTTGAGGGGATAGATAGTAATGATGTAAGATTTTGAATTGGATCAGCCTACCCTAGGTTTCCCTATGGCTTGTATATGTTATTTCCCATGTTCTGTCCCAGTCATCTTCTGAGACTGGTATATGAAGTTTCTCTCCTTAGCTTGTACAGTGAGAGAAGGGGTTCAAATAATCAGTAAGAAGTTAGTAAATTAGACCGACTACTCTTTTTAAGTTACCTATTCCAATAATCTGATCCCATTCCTGCTTCTTGGGAAGGGAGAAGTCTGGAGCCACTATATCTTTAGATAAAGAATCTCTAATTGCAAGTAGCAATAAAACTGCTATTTATGTATCCTAAATCATTGCTTCAATTTCTGTAAAGGAAACAAGTTTCCTGGAGGAGGTATCGATAACATTTCTGAGGTACCTTACACCACTTTTATCCCAATCTTGAGCGGTTAACAGAGACCCACTTGCAGCCGGGGAAGCAGAAAAATTGAAAAGCAAACAGGTAGCCCAAACAGAGTTTAGTTCCTTTAATTCTAAAAAAAAAAGGTACACTATTTTAAACAAAAATGTGTTCAGTTTGTCAAAGAAGATCATATTTCTGACCCTGAGGAAGGTATGAAATTCTTTTAGGCAATCTTGAAGTTCAAACGATACTGTTATGTAATATTTATGCTCCCAGCTTGCAACAGGTGTTTTTTCTTCAATAAATATTACTGCTGAGCTTTCCAGATTTCCCTTATCATGCTCTAATAATTGGAAGGGCTACATCACTGCCTTGAGTTTGTATGGTGGATCACAGTAAATGCTGAGCACCCTGTGGCAAATCACCTGCTCTGGCTGCAGGTAGGATTAAGCTGTGAATTACACCTATAAGTTCTCTCAGAGAAGTGACAGTAGTGGAGGTGGCAGCAGCATCATAACACGGAAAATACAAAAGTGGAGTATGGCATGCCTCTCAAGATGGATATGGGCATGGCTTCAGCATGGGAAGGTGTGCAGTGCAAGGATGCAGCTACTGTATGCAAACACAAGAATGAACAAAAGACCATGCTAGGCTACTGCATAAAAACAATATTTTGGTTGTCTGACTCAAAAATAAGATTTATTACTAAAATCACAGAACCAGCAGTGACCCAGCCATGGCAATTGTCTGATCAGACTGTGTGGTGGTGTGGGGAGGTATGATTGGCCAGCATTGCAGCACCTCCAATCTCATGTCCAAAGACACACTTTCTACAGACCACCAGACTAGGGATGCTGGACTCAGGGACTTGAACTGGTCCCATGCGGCAAGGGAGCTATACATTTTCAGTCACTAAAATGTATGAAACTCAGAACAGTCAATCTAAACTTTATTTATTTTCTAAGTAAAAAGTCCAAGGTGAAGCTGTTACTGCTTAGAAAAATTGTTCTAAGCTTGAAATTATAAACATACAGTATATGAGTACAAAGGAAAATCTATAAAAACAGTTCAGTTTTCAGAACCTGTAATAATGACCATAATGTGGTGAGAATCAAATGAGCTCCACCAAACATGCAGTAATCAAATCAAGCACAGTGCAGGATGGTGACAGGTTCCTGCAGGCCACCATTAACTGGGAGAGTACTGGTGGAAATGGTAGCCTCACTGTATACTATATATAGCCCTCAGCTCCCCATTATTGTCAAATTGTGTCACACTTTTCTCCTCCCAACAGTTGAGACAGACAGTATTGTACAAACTGAATTTCCAAGGTTCCAGTTTCAGAATCGTAAGTGCTGGGTAGCTTGCTATAGCTCAGGGTTGTGTTATACCCTCTCACCTCACCCATTTTCATGGCTGCATAGTGACAGCTATGCTGATGTATTGCTGACAGAGGAGGAGAGAAAAGGGTCTCTGGAAGTGCATGACTGGATACCGAATGCATCACAAATGTTTGCTCCATGGAGAGTGGAGCTGAAGCAGATAATGAGTGTGTATGAATTAGTGCACTTTCCCTCCTTGGTCCATCTCTGTCTTTCTGTGAAACATCATGTTTACCCTAAAATGTGCTACTTCAGTATTACCATCTCTTGTCTGTTACTCTGCTCTATATGAATCAAATGCTGATTGCTGCTGAAGCAGAAATCAAAACCTGATTTTAAGGTTTGTTATTCACCACAATGGCCTTCTGTTATTATTTTCCCCACCTTAGAGTTACCTTGCTGCTGGTGGCTGGCCTTAACTGCTAATTTATATCATAAAGCTTGTGACACCAACAACTACAAACACAGCCTGTGTCATCACTGAACATGGGTACTAGTACTCAGAGGACTTACATGGTTAACAAAATAAACAAACAGCTGAACATTACAAAACCCTATTTTCAAAACATAATGTTTTGGTGTCATCATGCACTGCTTTATTACTTGTGGTAGAATACAATCATATTTGCAGCCATACGGCTCTGACCAGAGTTTGTTTAAATACTGATTTCAGTTCTGTGATTGCTCTCATCTGTAGTGACCTATTATCAAGGCCACTGGTTTTCATTTTCTACCAGAAAACCTGGTAAAGTGTAATTCGGAATACTTGAACACTGGTAAAAAGACAAGAATTTCATGGAATTTGTCATTTATGCTACATCAGTAAATCTATAAAACATGTATTTTTCTTATAATTGCTTCTTGTACTGTTTTTAATTTGCTTTATTTAATGCTCTGTATACTGTTTCTTTTATGCTGATTATAAACATAGCAAAAGAATGACAGTGGAGTCCCAGTAAAATCCAGAAATTAGATTAACAATCACCTGTGCACTTCTCAGAATTCAAGTCTTAAAATGAAATTTCATTATTTTAATCACTGTAAATCAGTGTTCTTGCCTATCAGTAATCTCAGTGAGTGTTTTTAATTCACAGTCTGGTGTTAAGCACCATTTGTGCACTGTGTGATGTAGTACATGCCCCTGTCTTTCCTCAGAGTTCTACAGAGAAACATAAGGTAAATGCACTGTACCAGCAATGGAAAAACTGAGCAAGGATGGTCATAAACTGCATTATAAATAATGACATTATGCTTAGCCAATCAGGATTGCTTATTTTAGACATTTGAGGTACTCTTGTAACCATAAGCGTTGTCTCATGCATATAGTTCTAAAATTCTTATGTTTAGGTGACATACAGTAGTTCATTTCCCACAAAGAGGATTCTCTAATATTCTGAAAAGTATAACATTTTGATTTTGAATTCAAATTCCAGTTATTTATTTTAAACAAAGGTCTTTACGTTATTTATATGTTTATATGTAAAGTTTCTGTGTCTCTTATGGTAATAAGAGTGTCTTCTCAAGTCCTTTGGTGCTAGAAGTGCTCAGTTTTACTTCACAAGTTGTTCACGATAAAACTCAAGAATGCACTCTTATAACCATCAGAGACACAGGAATGTACATATAACATATATCTTGTGGTTCTAAAATGACACTTACTACCTGAGTGTGAATCATAAACACCCAGAGGGAGAACTAAAATCCTGCAGAGATGCGACAGTAAGAGAACTAGAACCAGTATTTATAGATCAGATTCTACCAGGAAAATGGCTAACAGGTTCAGCGCAGTTCTCTTCAAGGCTCCTGTCTTTCCTCACATGATTTGATTGTATTTGATATGACCATCAAAATCACATTTTTTATCTTATTATTCTTTGGTACAGTGTTTAGCCCAACATTCAGATCACACTTTGTTATGCAACAAAGTTAGCTTTATTTCTAGTACACGAACTCACATTGAATAGTAAGTAGAAATAATTCCATTTGTCGCTTTGCATTTTCCTGTCCACTGAATACTCATCTTTGCATACGGTACAGTGCCTTAAACTGGCATTCATTTGACATGAGATTTTTATTTTACTTCATTGAATGTTCAGAAATTCTTTAAGCATTCGGGCCAGTTTTCATTTATGGATATAGTTACATTTAATATTTCTACCTAGTCTACTAGATCATCACATGAATCAGAACTTAAACTACTTAAGTTTAATACTTTCTTGCAACAATATTTCCTATCATGCCATGAAAGCCTGGAATTCTTTGATTCAGTTCTACACATTAAATCTGACTCAGTTTTAAATCTGTTCTTAAGAAATTTTGCTTAGCTAGTTCTACCCGATGAAGACCCATATGAAGGGTGCTATGCAGGAGTTTATTGCTCTGCATCCTGGCTCTAATAAACGAGGTTTTGTCACTGTGCAACCAAGAGACCCTGCTTTGTGTTATTTTGAATGCCCTAACAGACTGAATGAATTTTTAGTATCATAATTACCATCATGCATGTATGGATGACTGGATTGTTTGCTTTGTTACATATCATATTTAGTTTACACCCACAGTGCACTGTTTATGCATTTTATGAATATGTTTTCTGAATATGCTTGTATGTCTCCTGGTCACTCTTAAAATGAGCGTTTATGCCCTTGGGTTCTTATTTCAGTGACACCATTAAAATAAAAATATATATTAAATAATATTAAAAGAAAGCCTAGGACAGCCACTGGTCATTATTTTTAATTATTATACTTTGTCTCTGTGATCCTCAGCCAGAAGGACTCTGCATTAGAGTAGCCAGTACCAGAACAGCAAACCTTACACAATAGTACCAGGTGCTCCTCCATGCAGCTCGCTCAGACTCCGATGTCTTCCAGAGGTTGAGTAAGTTCCACTGGCACACCACTGGGCTGCCTGGCTTAAATAGATGCATGATGGTACACAGAGCCTCCTTACTGATTTTCTAAGATTAATGATAATTATAGAACTAATAATACCTCCATGTCCCCATGGCATGCAGAGTTGGCTGAATGACTGGTTTTAAGATGATGAAAAGGTTGCATGAGTTAGATATAATTCTAGCATATGTCAGCTGTTAGGGACTGCAAGATATTTTTTACTAATTTGGCATAGGCTTTTATGTCAAGGGAAGCAATGTTGCATAAGCCAGAAAATTTCTCATTTACCCTTTCTTCTTGAAAGCTACTAGAAAACTTTGCTGCTGACATCACCGTATCTTTTAAAATAGTCATAGTCAGGAGAGGGGCAGGGAGAGAAGAGGCAAGAGCGTGGAAAGGA
Organism: Neoceratodus forsteri; assembly: GCA_016271365.2. Classification (NCBI taxonomy): domain Eukaryota; kingdom Metazoa; phylum Chordata; order Ceratodontiformes; family Ceratodontidae; genus Neoceratodus; species Neoceratodus forsteri. The sequence goes on from JADMNL010000033.1 coordinate 35,278,374, forward strand.
AAGAGGGAGGGAGGGTTGAGGGAGGCAAAGGAAGAGAGAGAGAAGGAGAGAGAGGAGGGAGGATGGGAAGACAGCAAGAGAGGGAGGGACTGAAGGGGTGAGGGGAGGGCATAGAGGGAGTGAGAGGTGGAGAGAGGAGAGAGGAGAGAGGGAGAGATGAAGGGAGGGAAGGGAGAGAGAGGGAAGTGGAGAGGGAGCAAGAGAGAAGGAGAGGCACAGAGAGGGAGGGAGTGAGAGGGAGCGAGGAGGAGAGGAGGAGGAGAGACGGGTGAGAGAAAGGGAGGGGAGAGAGAGAGAGAGAATGAGAGGGATAGGAGAGAGAGGAGGAGACAGGAGGAGGAAGAGAGGTTGAGGGAAACAGAAAAGAATTTGATGGCAGATAAGGACCACTTTCCACATTCAGTCTGCACAATTTTCCTATTTACATTATAGCAGCAGATCGTACTTGATCTACAGCTTTGTCTCTCTCCCCTTCCTGAGAGACAGGACAGGGGAGAAATGAGGGAGACAGAGAGAGAGGAAAAGTGACAGGGAAAGAGAGCTGGACAGATGGAGAGCAATTTAAAGATGTACCTCTGTACTCACCTCTCTGGTTTGTGGGCACAAGTTTCTGGACTGGGGCCAAGCTGGAAAATGTAAACCAGCCCTTCTGTCCCACCTAGTGTCCCCAAGCCTGTCGGGTGCTCTGCTACAGGATACCTAGGAGGCAGAGTAGATGGGCACTGGTGTGTTCTGGAAAGGTGGGGGAAAAGTGCACTTCCCTCCACCAACAACACTGTGAACACCTTCACTGTAAAGGCAGAACAGGGCAACCAGGAGGAGATTCCTGTTGAGTGGGAGGAGGCCTTAGAAATGCAGGCCTTGAGGGGAGGGACAGCCCCAGCCCAGGAGGAAGCAGCTGCTGGTGGGGGACTCTATAGTGAGGGACATAGATTTGGAAGCTGGGGAGGGACAGAGAGGAGGGAGATAAGGCACATGAGCGGTGCCAAGCATGGAGGAGAGAGAGCAGATCCTGTAGATCAGTAGGACAGCAGGAGCTAGGATGGAGCTGGACATCATTGTCCACCTTGGGACAAATGACCTAGCAAGAGACAGGGTAGAGGTAGTGCAAGGAAACTTTAGGAAGCTGGAAAAAGGCCTACACAGATATTGTAGCACACACAGTGTCTTTTTCTGAGGTGCTATCTGTAAAGACCAGTGGCCAGGCAAGGTACTCCACAACAGGACATTTAATGATTGGTTGAAGGAATGGTGCATGGAGGAAGGCGTTGGCTACGCTAGAGACTGGGGAACCAACCTGGGAATATGTGAGCCTCTGTATGGAAGATAGCCTGCATCCTTCTAGGAAGGGACAGCAGTCCTTGTTGGGGGTTTAGATGCTACTTGGATGAGCATTTAAACTAGTCGGGGGCAGAAAAATGTTGAAGGCAAAGATTGCCCTTCTTAGATGGTAAAATGATAGGGAGTGAGGGTGAAGGCTGAAAACACACCAAGAGCAGAGGTGCTGGAAGGCAGGGACTGAAACAAGAAGAAAGTAAAGGATTATAACTCGGGAAGGGAAGTGAATCAAAGGGATCAGAAATGGAGAAAGCAAAACAGAAAGAGGGAGTCCGAGGGGTTCACATAATAACACAGGCAACAAAGGGAGGAAGACACATGGCATCAGGCAGGGGGTGAGAAGGCGTGGACAGCCATGTGTGCTAACACCATGAGTCTTGGGAAGAAAATCTGAGACTTGGAGGCTATAATGCAGGCGCTGACCTGGATCTACAGGCCATAAGGAAATCATGGTGCACTGAGCATACCAGGCTGCTCACTATATAGGAGGGACAGGGCAAAGAGGAGAGGAGGATGGATGCATTACACGGAAAGAAGGAATAAAGACCACTAAGGTGTAGGTGCACCAAAGATGAGGAGGGGCTGGGGGTAGTATAAGTCATTCTGGAGACAGGCTCTGGGACCGTTATCTGCACCAGGGTATTGTAAAGACCCCCAGCACAAGGGGAGGAGATGAACAGGGCAGAAGAGAGAACATCATTAGGATGACAAGGAAAGGGGAAGTGCTGCTAGATGGAGATTTCAGTCTGCCAGATGTGGAGTGTAAACTAACAGCTGCAACTTTGGTAAGGAGTAGCCATTCTTGACTCATTACAAGGGGCTTTTCTCAGGCAACTAGTCAAATAACCTATTAGGGATGGGCCAGTGTTGAACCAGGTGCTAACTAACAGGGACAGCATTGCAGATGTCACAGTGGCCAGTCCCTAGGTTCTAGTGATCACGACAGTGTGGTTCAACAAAGGTATAGAGCAGAGGTGACCCATATGAGGACAAGGGTACTGGACTTCTGAGGGTGGATTTTTAATGGATGACTGCCTCAGAAAATGCCTGGGGTTGCCAGGAAATGGAGTAGAGACACAATGGGGATGAATAAGTAAGTAATAAGCAATAAGAGGGTGTGCATTATAGGATTTTAATGCACGCCCAGGGGTGTAGTGAGGCGTGAAGCTGAAGGATGAGTGTCCATATGCACCTGGGAAGTGCATTAAAATCCTATGGTGCACACCCTGGAGGGACTTATTACACTTCTAAAATTACTCTAAGTAGTTTTTGGGGAGGAAAATGATTCAGCACCTGACCGTAAGTCTATAGAGATTTAATGTACGATCAGGTGACGTCTTCTCAGCCAATGAAATTTCTAGATTTTTTCTTGCCATGTTATGGGAGGGTATAATTAGGGCAACAAACCTCTGTGTGAAAGAAATAAGCATGAAGAAGGAAAATGAGACTGCTATGGTTCTCCAAAGACGTGGCAAGGGTAGTGGAAGAAAAAGGGTTGTATTCAAGAGATACAAAAAGTGCAGAGGGAGGAAAACAAGGAAGTGTACCTAGCAAGGCAGTAAGAAGCAGGTAAGGTAATTAGGGGAGCAAAGGTACAGACAGAAGAAATTAATGCTAACATAGTGACTAGAGGATAAGACTTTTTCAGATCCATATATGAGAAGAGAAAGCAAGGGAGGGATAGTGAGGATTACAAGGATGGAAGGGAGGCCAGGAAGAGGACCAAGAAAAATCAGATATTTTAAAAAGTTCTTCCGCTCAGTCTTCACAGTAGAGAGGGAAGGATGGAACACCAGTGGAAAGCAAGATTAGGAGGGAGGTGGACACACGTCCAGTTTCAGAGGAAAAGAGTTCTGAGGAGGACTCACAGCCCTAAAGGTGGACAAGGCTATGGAGCCAGACAGGTTAACATAGAAACAGAGAAATTAATGGCAGACAAGGACCGCTAGACCCACCCAGTCTGCCCATTGTCCCCTGCTGAAAACACCCAACCCCTACTTGATCTCCGACTTTATTCTCTTTCCTATCACTAGGGTTCCCCATGCCTATCCCATGCATTTTGAATTCCCTACTGAGTTATCCCCACCATCTCCACTGGGAGGCTGTTCCATGCATCCACCACCTGTTCTGTGAAGAATACTTCCTCACATTACCCCTCATTCTACCCCTTCAAGCCTCATATCATGTCTCCTTGTTCTAGAATATCTCTTTTCTGAAAGATGCTACCCTCCTGTACCTTATTTATCACCTTGAGATACTTGAAGCTCTCTATCATATCACCCTCTCTCTCTCCTCTCCTCCAGGGTCCTCCAGTCTCTTCTCATATTACTTTTGGTGCAAGCCTTTCACCATTTTTGTTGCCCTTCTGAACTGCCTCTACCCTATCTATGTCCTTGCAGAGATGCGGCCTCCAGAACTGGACATGGTACTCCAGGTGGGGTCTCACCAATGATGTGTACAGTGGCATCACTCTCCCCATACACCCCAATACCCCACTGGCTGTCCTCACTGCTCTGGCACATAGTTTGGGGTAAACCCCAGGGTACTGAAAGAACTCAGAGAGGTGCTAACTGCCCCACTGACAACCTTGTTCAGCCGCCACTGGAAACAGGTCTAGTTCTGGAGGACTGAGAAGAGCTGCCATGGTCACTGAACATAACCGTGGCAGCAGGAGGAGGCTAGCAATTACAGGCCAATCATCAGGGTGTAGCCAGAAATTTTGTTGCATACACACAGTCTCCAACAGTTACACCCATTAAAAATTGTACGCATCCTCCAAATGGTGCCCTCTTCCAAACAAGTCAGATTGTTGTCAGATGATTCCTTTAATCTCTAAAGAGGTTATACATGTATCTGTCTCTAAACAACAGAAGTTTGAACAGAGACACTCCTCAGTGGCCTACACTAACCCAAATACTACAGATTAGAATGAAAATGTTAACAGAAAGGCACATGGTTCATGACAGGCACGCAGCAAAACTGTACTCAAATGTGTGCAGTGAGTATGCCTGCCTACACCCTTGAATCAGTTTAACTTTAGTGGTGGGAAAATTAATGGAAATCTTACTGAAAAAAGGCTGGTGAGCATCTAGAATTCAAGGAGCTACAGGATCACAGGCAGCATGGATCCACGGGGTCGCCAAACAAATCTAATAGATTTCTTTGCCTGGATGACCAGGAAATAGATCAGGGGAGGCTGAGGATGTGGCCTATCTGGATATCAGCAAGGTCTTCACCACTGCTCCACACAGGAAGCTGATTTGGTTGACCAGCAGAGCTGTGGGGTCCAAACTGGTAAGTAGGGTGTAAAACTGGTTAATCGATAGGAGACAGAGGGGGTAGTTAACTGCACTCAGCCTGGTGTGGGTCAGTGACTAGTGGTGTACCACAGGGTTCAGTAGCGAAGGGAAGGGAAGGGAAATTGTTTAACCAGGAAAGGCAACCTAAGCTGAAGCCTGTTTCCAGGTGCAATCTGGGGAGCATGAGGAAGTTAAGTGACTTGCTCAGTGTCACACAGTATGCAGGTGCAGGCTGTATGATTCAAACCCAGGTCTCCAGGTTTGCAGCTCAGAGCCCTAAACCACTGCATTATACTGCCTCCCAGTACAGTACTAGGACCAGTCCTTTTCAATGTCTTCACGGGGACATTGCAGAAGAGCTGGAGGAGGCTATGCCTTTTTATAATAATAATAATATAATCTTTATTTTTATGGCACCTTTCAAAACCAAGGCGCCAAACAAAATTTAAAACACATCAGAGAGCTCAGTGTCCTAAAAATATAAAACAGCAATAAAACAGCTAATACAGTCAGAAAAAGAAATCACCACCTGGATACCAAATCTGCAATAAGCTGGACACTCAGGAGGGCGTCAAGAGAATGAGGGATCTGGAAATTTGAGGAGTGATCAAGAGCATGCACTTAGAGTTTGATTCCAAAAGTGCAAAATCATGCACCTAGTTTATATGGACTTTGGTGCTGAGTATAGGATGAGAGGGGGGTACTTACACTCACCAGGCAGGACAGGGACATTGAGGTTAGTATAGCAGAGGATTTCATGGTGGCAGCGCACAGTGATAAGGCAGTGGATAGTGCTAATGAGATACTGGAATGCATGACTACCCCTCCGCACCAGAGCCTCGTGCACTTTCTCCACCCCTCAGGTGCACTCCTCTGCTGAACAATCCGCCTTCTCTTACCACCTCCCTTACTCTGGAAATGGCTCCCTTCGCTCCTATGGGTGTCCCCTCCATCTCCTCCCTTAAATACCTTCTAAAACTGTTTCTCTACAGCCCAGCCCTCCTGCTCCTGGATCCTTGCCCTGGCTCCCAGTTGATACCCCCATTCCCTCTTCACCAGGCTGGTGCCAGCCTCCAAGCTAGCATTCTATCCCTAAACTCAATGTCTGCCTGAACTCCACCACCTAAGCTTTCCCGCTGCATGCATCCATCCCCATCTCAGTCCACGTCGTCCCACACATCTGCTGCTCTATATTTCCAGTCATTTAATAGAAAACATATTGTTTTCCCTCATTATTCTTCGATATGCAACAATAACACTGATCTTTTGTTCATGTAACTCTTTGGATTGGAAATATCTGTATATACGCTTCTTCCCTTTCCCCAGGTCACACCTGGAAAAACTAGCTCCAGCTCAGTGTGCCTTTCCCAGCTACCAACTTTTAAATAAAATAAAAATAAAAAAAATAAGGTGGGGCATCTCCAGCAGGAGAACAGAGGTGATGTTGCCACTGTATCACTCTCTAGTACATCCACACCTGGAGTACTGTGTCCAGTTTTGAAGATCACAACTCAGAAAGGACATAGACAGAATGGGGATGGTCCAGAGGAGGGCAACTAAAAGATGCATGGAAACAGACTGCCCACCATACAGGCACTATCACACAAGAATGTGGCTGTTACAATCCTTGATGAACTCTTACTGCATCTTTCTGGACTTAGAACACACCCAACACAGCCTAGCCACTCATGATGCAATGGAAAGAGAGGAGACTATTGAATCATGAGGAGGTGCACTGTTTGGGGTGTCCTAATGTTCAGGAAGTATGCAACAATAGTAGATCAAGGATTTGAATCAAAACAAGGTTGGGCATAACCACACCATTAGCATGCATTTCAGTTCTACTAAGAAAGAAAGCAGATAAAATTACCAGCAGCCTTGGAGGAGTCTAGTGCTGTGTTTTAGGCACTGAGCTACAAACCTAGAGACTTGGGTTTGAATCCCACAGCCCTCACTTGCATACTGTATGACCCTGAACGAGTCACTTAGCTTCCTTGTGCTCCCAGGTCACATCTGGAAACAAGCTTTGGCTTGGTTTGCCTTTCCTAGTTAAACAATTTCCTTTCCTTTCCTTTCCTTTCCTTTCCAATAACATCAATGAATTTTAGAGAAGTTAAGAAATCATAAAATGTGGGCTTTCAACTAGAAATAATATGATGCAAAAAGGGTTGAAAGTGCTAATTTAAAATATGTTACAAAGTGACTGTGTGTTTTCATATCAGCTGTGTTCATTAAAATTTCACACAGTCCAGCAGCAGAAATATATTTTTAAAGTCATATAAAATGTTTCTCATAATTTTCCTTTTCATTCACATACAAAGATACATGAAATAAATCCTCAGCTACACCTAAACTGTCTACCCAAAGTGTTACACAACTTCAGGGTCCATATGGAGCAGGACTTCCACTGAAAGAATGGAATGATTATATGAGAGGCTCATATTTCAGGCTGGCACATGTCAGGGGTCAAAATTAAATTCTGCAGCCAATGGCCAGCAAGGTAGTGATCTGAAAAATCCTCTAGTCCCACAAATTTCTCCACTAGCCCAGCTGGTGCAGTTATTGAAATGGTACCTTCTCCAGCACATGCCCGTAAGGCTAGTTAAAGTAAAACCTTACCAGCCCAATATAAAAGTGCCAGCATATGACTAGTGGGCCAATGGCAACTTTGAAATCTCCATGTGTCGACTACTTAGTCACATGTAGGTGTACACCTATATACAATATGGTGGTGGCATTAGGTATATTTGCATATCATATTGTATGTTGTGAATATGTTAATAAAATGGGATGCTTTAGTGTGCTTTTATGTACACTTTTGTTGTTTGTGTTCATGGGTTGCAAATGCACAGTAACAAAAAAGTGTACCGTCAATATGTCCATACGGATTATATCATAGGTATAATCCATCACGGCAAAATAGTATCAGATAAATAGCTACAGGGATAGCATAGCACAAGTACATTACCACTATCCCTGTAGCTGATGTCACTTGGGACGAAGACGATAAGGTGTCCTCTGCGTGCTGCTTTGTTGAGCAGTTGCCATGGCACAGAGGTTAGGGCCATGAGCAGCGAATGGTGGCAGAATGTGTGGATGACCAGGATCGATTCCCAGCCCCACAACTTTTTTTTTTTTCCTGTTCCAACTTTTAGTTTTAATGTGTCAGCCCCAACCCAAGTTGTCATGGTCAGTTCCCACGCCCAGCATAGATATGATCCCTCAAAGTTCCTCCTCATCCCCAAGCTTCCTCCCACAGAGGTGATTATTTATAGTTTGGGGATGCGGATAGAAAGCCCCACAAAAGAAGTGTGGAAAGTGGAGCCCTCAACAAACAGTTTACATTTTTTTTTTTGCATTTTTGTAGCTGTTGGCAATTTTGCACTTCCCTACATTGCCGTTTCATCAATTTGTTTAAGCGCTTTTTGACGGCGCTGTTATTGAGTCAATGTTTTCACCTGGTGCCCAAAATAAGGTAATCCCAAACTTCACATGATTCTCAAGAAAACTAGGAGATATCATTCATTCTTCCGTAGATACAGCTTATGCAACATGATTCTCACGTTTTCAAACAAGGCTGCAGGAGTCATTTAGGGGTAGCCAGGGGTTGCAATTCTGACCCCTCTGATTTCTTAACAACCCAATTATGTCTCTTGCAGCCCTATGAACCTCTAAAACAAGGCTGTCCTAGAGTTTGACCATATAAGATTCGACATGTAGGAGGCGCTTTGCAACCCCTATCATTCTTGTGAAATGACATCACTGTATGGCTGCCCCTCTTTCTGCTTTGCTCACCATTCACCATTCAGCATTAGGCAGATTGCACCAACACTTTAATTTCCTTTGCAGATTTGACCTTGATGAAAATCTGTGTTTCTCTCTCCCACACATCTCTTGATACCAGGCAGCTTAGCAAATGAGTTTAATTTGCCTCACTTTTTTTGGATTGCTTCATTAGCTGCAAACTTTGATTCCATCTTATCTGCCCTCAGTCCTTCCTTCCTTACTTCCTTTAGTAGTGCTTGTTCCCTGTCTCATGCCCACAGCTATGAAACCAAGCTCAGGTCACATGATGCATCTGACTTCAGCTTATGTAAACTATTGGGTTTGCTCCTTCATTCAGTTTCTCTGTGTTGGCCTTTCATTTTCTCTGAAGTGCATCATGTGTAATTCAGATACTCTCATGCAGCAGCCCACTGGTATTTTGGATAAACAATTATTGAAAGAGATAAATAAATATTATGAAATAGGTAGAAAGAATGCTGGCTTCTGGTTGGTCAACAGGTACTTTCAACTGAGCCATTATCCCAGCACAACAGCCCAGCTGAAGGTAGTTCAACAAAAATATGTTTGAAAAATACTTCCTGTTTACTAAACAGGATCCATTTCCTAATCACAATAACGCACTCTAGGGAGTGCATTATGGTGGGCTACCTGCCCTTCTAAGGGTGGTGGAAGCAGTCAGCTTCACTTTGGGCATCAACCCACCTAAAGTGAGCCATTATCCCACCATAAATACTTCTATAACCTCATAAAAATCCTGATAAGGTTCCTAATTTTTCCCCATGTCATACAAGTTCTTAATCTCTTCATGGGGTTAAGTGACCCTTTACAGATATCCTTACATAAGACACTACCAGTAGCATTGGGCACTGACACGTAGATTAATCTGGCAACCACTACCCTATATTATCAAGGAGGGTGGTGTGCATATATGTTTGAGAAACAATTTTAGACATGAGAAAGAAAAAGTGTCCCAGCTGGGATCTGAACCCAGGTCTGTTTGGAATATAGTTCCACTGCACTAATCAGCTGTGCTACCAGGACAACTGGAACCTGAGGATCCAAAGGGCACTCAACTTTTTCTCAAAGCACACCCTGGAGCTGCGGAAATTAAAATTCCATCTTTAATATCAAGAGTGTAGTGTGTGTGTATATGTTTAAAACCACTACCCTAGTAAAATGATGTAGGTTGTGTGCAAATCAGTCTGACCTCTATTACTTCCTGTGGTGTTTGAAGTCTGAGGTGTAATGTTGCATTCTAAAAATCCCTATCTGTCTTGACCTTCAACGTCCCAGCCCTAAACATTATCACTTCTATCTGGTGTCATCTTCCTTGTTGAAATTTTGCTACACTGGCACACAACAGGGTCACTCCAACCTTGGACACTTTTCTTAATTTTTTCCGAATGGGCAATAGATGAGTGACCTGGGCTGAACTGTCTCTGATTTTTTTTGTCTGTGGCTTGGTGGATTGGCTGCTGCCAGCAGCACAGTTAGAGCCCTTCCTCCCTTCGCTTCTGTAGTAGCCTCATTCAGTTTGATATTAATAGGGTGCGAGGGTTGTAGGACCTTGGATAATAGCCTCTACCCCCTGCCTCTTCCACATGGGCATGTAGGAGGTGGAGACCTTTTTCTTTTTCTGTCATTTATGTCAGTGTTTTTTCTTGTCTGCTCTCTTCATGTATGATGCTTGTTTTGGCACCAGATAAGGAATTCTCTACAAAACAGAAATCCATGGTCTTAGTCTGAGTATCCTGGGAAAGGACGGTAGCCTCTAGCCATGTAAACCTCCTCAATGACAATGCATGGGCTAGGAACTCAGACACTTTGTCACCTATTTGTTCACAATGTCATGTGCCTAGAATGTGTTACCGTACATACTAAGTAACATGTATGTGTCCCAGTTTTGATTTACAAATCTTTTTTTATAGCTGCAGTGGGCATAGCCCTGTAGACGTCTTAGAGCACAGTAGAGTAAAAGGAACTTATTGGATACCAAATGGACTTTTAAATAATGGAGGTGAATGGCAATCACTGCACGTCCCTCTGCACTATTTTGTCTGCCATTCATCAGTGGAACACGGTACTGTCCGTCATGTCCAACATGGCCATTGGCTTTCTCTGTGCATGTGTGATGACTCATGCATGTGCACTGGACTCCGCAGCATGGGCGCACAGTCCACTATGTCCAAGATGGCCACTGGAGCCCAGTGTGCATGCGTGAGTTGCACATGCTCAGGGAACTCTGGTGGCCATCGTGGACATGGCAAACTGTGCTGCATGCTGCTGGAGTTCAGTGCACATGCGCAAGTCATCGTGCATGTGCAGAGAACACCGGTGGCTATCTTGAACATGGCGGACAGTGCCATGTTCCACAAGCAGTCTAAGTTGCAGCAATACTGGCGCTGGCCAGAGTTTGTTTTCAATACCTGTGACAGGTGCAACTGCAATATCTGTCATAAAATGCCTGCTGCCACTGAGTGTGTTTGCTGCAATGAAACAGAGGTTGTGTGTCACACAATGAATGAGGTGAATGCAGATTGTACTGTCTTGCATCCAGAGGTTTGCATCTGCTTGCTTAGATGTATGGGCTCTAAGAACAGCCTTACTATGCCTTCCACCAACAGTATGGAAAACTGGAGGAAGACAGAATGAGTAAGTTAATTTTAGAGATATATGTTATATATTTGAAAATTGGTAACTGGAGAGGCACACTGAGCCAAGGCTCTTTTCCAGGTGACCTGGGAGGGAACAGAAGAAACAGCAGTACAATACATGAAGCAAATTAAAAGAGCAGCATTTGGTAAAGACATTTGCACAAAATGAGTAGTTACAAAACGAAGTTATACAGAAAATTAAAGTCGGTCACAGTTCAAAATGAGATGCCAGATTCAAGTGCAAGGAAAACGTCAATCCACACCATGCTGTTACTAACTGACAACAGGCGAGAGACCTGAAAATGTACTTATGCCTAACCTAGTGGTAGATGGAGAGCAGTGGTGGTGAGGAAGGATAGCCAGTAGACATGTAAAGAAGACCCAGCTGGAGAGCCAGCCAAGGACGTTTGAGGCAAAGCTGGGGAGGGCGTCAGGTGGAAGGGTAACAGGGAATGGTATGGCAAAATGTAGTTCAGCATGGTAGTTCATGCCTACGTATGACTGCTGTGCCGCAGTGGTGACATCAGTATATTGCTGATATGCTGTACTGCCATCACTACTGCATCACAGCCACCTGGAATCGTGCAGTACAGCTGCCCTCCATGAACCTAGCAAGCTGGAAGCTGTGATAATTTCTTTAGAGTTTTCCTGCTTTTTCTTATAAATTTAAACTTTATGCATCCTAGATTGCTTTCCTTTCTGTGTGGACTCATCCTCCTTCCCCAAAGGGTGCCATGACTCCTACCCTCATGTAATTTCAAACCCATAACTATGCTCCATCATGGTGTGTACCAGCCATACTAGCTCCAACACTTCACTGCCTTAATTGACAAGTATGCAGCGGATCTATGAGTATTCTATAGACGGACAGTGGTTTTGTCATTTTTGCTACGCGTGATACTATCACCTATGCTTCAGGCCCTTCTTTCATCACACATGTTCCACTATAGACTTCATAACGTGAGCATACTAGAAGACACAAGCACGAGCACATTAAGTCTGCTTCCCAGGACTCACCCAACGTTCTCCTCCCATGGCTATGAAATCTGTAATCTCAAATTTAGTTATTAGATAGCAAAATACAGTACAAGCTATGTTCCGTTAAGTAAGTAACATGATAGCTGACAAGTTATGTGGCTGGTGTGAGAATCCATCTTCAGTACTACTGGTGCAGTGGGAAAGTTAAAGGTGAAAAGCATGGAGTCTGAGTCATTTTTCCCAATAGTAACTTTCTGCTTAATTAATACGGGTCAAACTTTTGTTATTCTTCCCTCTACATGCATTTTGTTAACCTCAGCTGGTGTTTCTGATGTACAATCTGATGGCTAAGTTTCATTTTAGAACTGTGTGATGTAGTCTATGCAATATGTGTGAACACAAGTCGAATGTTATAAAAAATGAAATCTCAACATATAAATTTGAGATCCTGGAATTTGTCATGCATATGTTGGATAAACACTACCTGTCAATCATTCCCTTCCACAAAAAATAGTCTATTGACTAAACAGGCCATGCTGTGGGGATCCTGTGTGATACATTACTTATCTACACTTGAGCTGTATCACCTCAGGCACATCACCCATCGCTTATGCCACTCATGAGGTTACCTGAAGTCAAACTGCTCTTGTGTAGGTACTTGATTGCACCATCGAACACGCCGCCCAGTCGCCTGTCATTAGGGCACCAGGATTTTTAATTTGTCGTGTGGTATTTATGAGGGGAGCTGCACCCCTGCATCCTCGTGGGGGTCAGTGCCCCCATGCCCCTGGACCTCGGAGAAGGGGTGGCAAGTTTGAATTTTGGCTCCTTGTTGACTGGCACACTCGGACCAGTGCACAGATAGCCAGAAGGGCTGGCGGGATCCCTGCTCCACTCCCCGCCCCCAGGCACCCTACTTTCTACTCTAGTATAGACAAAATCAACTTGTTTACTGCATTTCTGTCACTACAATACACATTGTTGCAGCTGCCAGAAACCATATATCTCTATTCTTTTGATGTATGTTAACGCTTATTGTTGCTATGCATTCATCAACTGTCTCGCTACCCACTACTCAATTATGAAGTCACCTTATTGCTGCACTATTGTTGCTACAGTATACATTTGTTGAACATACTTGCTCCATATTTTTTAATTGCTTTTTGGTCCCCATCGCCTTCTCCTGGCAACGAGGACAGATCTGTATTTTTGCAGTTTTCTCCTGACCCCCCAGAGGCCCCAGCACATGGCTTAGGAGCGTGTGGAGGCACGCTTCACACCCCATGGTGCCAGCTCAGCCCCTTCCACCTCCCAATACTTTTGCCACCCTCTCTGCCTGAGCTATCCACTGGACCTCCACCTGGTGGGAGCAGAACTACTTGGGGTCGCAACCCTCCTCAGGAGGGAAGCACTTCCCATCAGCATGCTCAATCCTGCTCCTCCCCCATGCTGGCACCCCATCCGAAAATATCAAGAGATGAGTGTGGCACAAATGGGGCTGCTGAAGATGCACCGTCACATCTCCTGAGTGGTCTGAATACCTGGAATGGGATGCGAGTGCATCTTGGGATGCACCGAGCACAAATTCCAGATAGTCAGACCGCAACATGCAAATGGAGTCTTCCGGACGTTTTTTTCCATTGCTTCACCTTTGTTGGTGAATTTCTAACTTTTTAAAATAAATGGTTTTAGCAATCATACCACTTTGGTGTTGTCTCCATATATGGGTGCTCTAAGATTTCTTGTTGTGTTTAATGTTGCCATTTGGAGCACCGCAGCATTTTCCATCTTTCTTGGTGCTCTTTATTTTTGCCTTCCGTCATTAGACATGCAAGGTGCAAATGGGGCCATTTGCAAGTCATTATAGCCCCATTTGCATGTCCTGTGCTTGGATACACCCAGTAAGATGCGCTGGTAACCCTGTAACCCCTCCCTCCACCCACTCCAGTGCAGTAGAATATGTGACATGTATATTCCCTAGTAGTCTAGAGCCCCCATCCCTGAGCTTAAAATAAAGAGCAATCACTTTTCCCTAATAGTCTAGTGGTACCCTTCCCATCACTGAACCCTGCTGTGTATAATAAAATCCTGATCCAATCATCCCTATTAGTCTAGCAGCCCCCACTCCCATCCCTGAACCTCAACGTGTGTAATAAAATTCTGAACTGATCATCCTAGTGGAGGTAGTCTAGTGGCCCCTTCCTGTCCCCGAACCCCAATGTGTATAATAAAATCTTGAACCAAACATCTCTGGTAGTCAGTGGCACTCCCACCCACCAGGACCCCACAGCTTACCCCACACCCCGTCCCAGCAGTGGCATACGGTCGGCAGGCAGCAAAACCTACCTGTACACCTCCATGGCTGCTCACTGACTGAGCTGTCACAGAATGACAGCGTAGTATGCATTACAATGCCATTGGTCATCCCCTGCTATCACAACGTGCTACCAATAACCAACAGTATCCCATGCCAATCAAAGAAACTGCTTCCATCCAACCAGATTATCACTCCACCTCCTAATCACTCACAAGGTACCAACTCTTGAACTGTCACTGTTTGATCTGGGGCCACATGCACTTGATGCGTGTCTTCCATGTGCAGCAGCTTTTGGTGGATTTAGCAGCTAACAAATAAGGGCTACTCATCATGTAAGAAGAGGGTATGGATTTAGCTCCCCAAAGCATCTTGGGGATATATCCTTTCCTTTGGTTTGCCAAGGGGCTGAGACTGAATGTGACTGTTCCTGAGGTTTGGCAATTAATGTAAAGGGAGACGTTGGGTCTTTAATAGCTCTTCAAGACTTATATAGTTAATAGTTTTCCTTCATCCAACTCTTTCAACAGAGAGCTATGGATCCCAGAAGAGGGACCCCAACATAGAGGGCACTTCTGAACAGTCTCTGTCTTGCTTGCTGGTAATTAATGGCCCAATGCACATGGCAAGATAAAGCGCCATGATATGTCTAAGTCTTAGTGTGACTGGCACCTAAAACTAAAGACAGTTGGAAGTTCTGACTGAATTCAATGTCGAAGGTCTTAGAAAAGTAATTTAAAAGATCAAACCCTATTCTTCCCTTGCTTGGTCAGAAATGCTGAGTCCCTTGATGACAATATTTACACCTTAATTGTCTGGATTTCATGAGTCGGGTTCTCATGTGTATCGGCATTTTGGATGTCGGGATTAAGAGTCAGGCTAATGTGTGCCAGGAATGTGGTTGTCAGGAAAACATACTAACCCCACTGGACTACCAAGGATGATCGGATCAAGATTTTATTATACACATCGGGTTCAGGGATGGAGTGGTACCACTAGACTACCAGGGAAAATGGGATTCCTTTTTATCTTACACTCGGGGATGGGAGGGGCCACTAGACTACCAGAGAAAAGGTTTAGGTGCTTTTCTACTATGATTGGGGATTGGGGCTAGCCAACCAGGGCTGGCTGCTGCTGTGCTCGCTGTGCAGTACAGCAGCCTGCCTGTTAGTGACTACGAGTTAAGCATGTTTCTTCCATGCCTAACTTTTATGCGGCACATCTCTGAGATGTGCGGCAGCTGTGCCAAACATTTCAGCTGACTATTGAGATGTGCCGCATATGCATAGTAACACCCCTCCAGATGTGCCACATACATTATCTTTGCACTGCAGTGCATCTGAAATTGTCGTCCATCCCCTCCTTTAGAATATGGCCCAGGGGTGCATTTCAGGGATGCGCCTGTGCAATTCAGTTGTGCCGGGCACATCTCCTTTGAATATCTGGGCCTTGGTGTAATTACAGTGTAACTGCATTGCAACTGCAATGCAGTTACATACAACAAACATGTAATTCACAGTGTAATTACTCTGTTACATGTAATTAATGATTAGTTACATTGAAACAGACACTTGAAGTATGACCAAATTATATTGAGAAGAAGAAACACAAATACTGATACAGATGCTTGGTTACTGACATCTACTAACATCTAACGAAATGGGTAACCAAAGTTACTTTGTGAGACAGTGTGCAAACTTCAATTGTTATTGTTCAGTTTATTACATTATATCAATACGTCATATGACACTGGCCTATGACTTGTTCCCCCAACAAATCAGTTGTGCTGCATATAAGGGTGGGTGGTTCTAGTCTTGTTGTGGTTTTGCAATGCACAGCAGTCAGGGATGTGTGACAGAAAGCATTTGCACTAAAATAAAAGCTTACATGTTAACTGTTAATGCTTCACTTTCCATAGTAATGCCGGGACATGCAATATTTCCAGACTGACTGCATATGTCGGTCAGTGTACAATCATGTTCATGTGATATACTGTATATTCAAGGTGAACAGCAATGAACTGATAGACTAATAAAGAGATGACAGTAATATATAGACCAGTGCACACTGAGTAATTACTATGGACTTATATT
This sequence comes from Neoceratodus forsteri, assembly GCA_016271365.2. Lineage (NCBI taxonomy): Eukaryota > Metazoa > Chordata > Ceratodontiformes > Ceratodontidae > Neoceratodus > Neoceratodus forsteri. The sequence goes on from JADMNL010000033.1 coordinate 35,294,836, forward strand.
CCATTTGCATTTATGACTCTGTTCTAAACTCAAAACCAATGTTTATTTATTTATTTGAAAATTTATAACCAGGAGAGGCACAATGAGCCAAGGCTCATTTTGAGGTATGACCGGGAAAGGAACTGGAGATGCAGGAGTGCAACAAACAATGACAAGTCAATTGAGCAAACAATGGTTAAATAAGCTGGGGAACAAAAATAAAGTGCGGTCATAACAAAATTATTTACTAACCTCGATATTGCATTGTAACATTCTGTAACACTATAAATATTGTTATTATATAATGACTTTTCTTTTTACAATCAAGTTTTATTAAACATTTTTTCAGGGCAAATGTATAACAATATTATGTTTACATTGTATCACACTTCCTTACTATTCAGTGCATTATTGTATACATAACACACATACTGGTGTAAGTTACATTATGTATGTGTTGCTACATTGTTTACAGTCTTGGTACTGTATTGATATTTGCACAAATACAAAACTGTATTATAAAAATGAATTAGATATCAATATAAAGGTAGACTGGTAACTTGTTTGAAAGTAACTGTGCAGAACAGTATGTTTAATAACAACTCTTTAAAATACAGTCAGTTGCTAGGAACTTATCAACAGTAAGTAAAGAAATACTTCCCATCAAAAGTATTAATATTACTATACATGGAGATGGCTGTTGAAATTGTTAAATTAAAAAGGTAATTTGCAACTGAATTAGCCTGGTTATTATTCAGTGTCATAGTGGTCATAATGTCTATTTCAAAATATGTACAAAACATTAAAGAAGTGTGCACATCTGTGTGTGCATGCATGAATGTGTGTCTGTGTGAGTTTGTGTGTGACTGTGAGTACTCAATGTCTGCGTGTGTGCATGAATTTGTGATTTGTATTGGAGGAGAGGGAGATTTGGGAGTGGTTTGTTCAAATGCCATTCACTAAACTGCCATTTGCAGTGGTTCACATTGTACTGCAAAGCACTGTGGTAGATGCTAAACAAACAGTTCAATCCCCTGACACAATTATTCATGTAGCAGTCAGTTTGGATGAGAAGAAAATGTGGGCGTGCCAACATAGATTTCGTTTCAAACATTGCATCTCATGAAGTCTACGCTACCATTCATGATGCAGCGTTCGTATGTATTAAAACAGTTGGACTCGCTGAGATAACTGTACATTCTCCAGACTCTGGTTTGTGCATATCAGTTAAGTGTTTTGCATGCGGAATAAATATAAAGTCAATTTCAGTCTTATTGCAACTATTTGAATCTGGTAGTCTGCTGTAGCACTCGCTTTTCTGTCCGGACAGAAAAACACTGAAAACGATGGAGGAACATTCATTTAAATTTCTATCTTGCTGCTGTTTTCTGTCACAGTATCTTGTGGTATGCAGATGCTCTGTACCTTGCTAAGGAGTTCTTCTACATATTCTATAATGGCAGAACCAAAAAAGGAAAGAAAAATAAACATATGAATACGTACTGTAGCGTTTTGGATGTACAGTACACTGTACATCATGAACTTTCTATTGAAGCTTATGGCTCATTTTGCACCTTATAATGCAATTTCAGATCATGTTCATCAATATGACATCATATAGTAAGATGGAAACTCTGTGGAGAAGAAACTGCATGTACTGTCATATGCCAAAATATCCACAAGGTGTCACTGCATGATAAGAAATTAAAAGGCTAACACTAAGCTGAATATTAGAATAATGTGTTCATTACAAGTGTCCTTATCAGTGAATATGCTAATTATCTGCAAATTAAAAGATACTTAATATTTACTATTACATTAGATATACTATACAGTATATCAAATTACCAAATCTGATTCAGTATCTGATTTCAATTTCTCACCCAAATCACTGAAATTTGTATTGATTTTCAAGCCATGCCTTGTTGGTATGCATGACTTAGCCATAATCAGATGTTGCATGTGAAGTGTAACGTGCAGATGCTATCACTACTTGCTATGCATTGATGTCTCTGATCCTTTTTGTTACATCTCCACCGATTCTGAAAGAGTAATGAAATGGAAATGTAGCTTCTCCATGCAAAATGATTGCTTATGATTTCCAGAGGCGTCTTGAAGCAGTGAACAAGGGGCTGGAATCCCATAAAGCTAGGTGGGGCTGGGGCATGTACAATTGTATTATAATTTAGTTGGAGGATGATTTAACAGGGGAGGCCGGGCCAGGGTGCCCCGCCCCTTACACCTATGATTATTTCCCTTTATTCTTGTTATAATGAAGATTTGCAAATGGTGTCCTAATTATAAAAGATAAAACTTAGCTACCTCTTTGATAATATTATGTATTCTGTAGGCATAAATGCATATACAGCAATGCACGTTGCCATGTGCTTGTAGTTTGGCTTAGACATTTCTGCCAACAGTAGTGTGTATCACCAATGAGAGTGTAGCCCCTAAATGACCTGTAGCACAACCAAAACTCAGGAGGGCTTACTCCCTTACAGAATCACACACAGCATTACACTGTGTGTAAAACAATCCACTCAACATTTTGGGGAGCCCAACGTGAGGAAGAAAGAGGCCCAAAGATGAGGAAGAAGAAGCTGCTGATGGGGACTCTTTTGTTGACATGATAGACTTTGGAGCAGGGGAGAATGATAGAGACATGTGAAGTGCCTCCTGGTGATATGGCTTCCATGAATGGATAGCAGATCCTGAGGTTCACTAGGGCAGAAGAGGAAGGGATGGTGCTAACTATCACTGTCCGTCTGAGGCCAAAGGACACAGGAAGGGATTGGGTATGTAGAATTGGGAAATGTCTAGAGATGAGATGGGAATCAAACTGTTGACATAAGTGGTAGCTTTTGTTAATGTGTTACCTGTACACTGCCACTACGGATATGACAATCCTCACAGCAGCATAGCAATTGATCAATGGCATGTAAGAAAGAATGAAGAAGTGAAGGAAATGGGCTTGACCCAAGGTCCTCCAACTCTCTCCTCCACCATCCCCCCACCTCACCTCTCTTCTAAATCTCTGTTTCTCCTTGCCTCTGTCCCTGATGCCTGGAAGCTTGCCACAGTCATACCTCTTCCCAAAGGTGATGACTTCTCCAAACCAGGCAATTACTGCCCCTATATCCCTGCTCACCATCCTTTCCAAACTTCAAGAGCACCTCCTACTGCCACAGCTTTCACCCTTCCTGGACTCCTCCTCCTTTCTCACCCTTTCCAGTCTGGTTTTCATAAGTACCACTACACCTCAATCTCCATTCTATGGTTTACTGACTCCATTCTCTCTCCGACATGAATCAGGGCCACATCACCTCTGCCATCTTGGTCAACTTGGCTAAAGCCTTCAACACAGTAGCCCACATCTTTCTCCTCAACAAGTTTGCAGCAGCAGGGCTTTTCCTCCCTGACACTATCTAGTTCCATTCCTATCTCATGGGTGGGACTTAGTCAAATTGACAACTATCTCCTATCCCCTTTCTCCATTAACACCAGAGTCCCTCAAGGGTCAGTCCTCAGTTCCCTACTTTTCTGGTCTTCTTAAATGCCTCCCTGCTGCCTGCTCCTCTGTGTCTATTCATATGTGTGCAGATGACACTGTTCTGTATGCCTCCAGCACCTCCTCCTCCTCTGATGTGGTGACCAGTCTCCAGCTGGACTTCAACAACATCCAGCTCTGATTTCACTCATATCAGTTGAGCTTCAGTGCCAAGAAGATGGCCTCCATGACCTTTGGCACCAGGCGAAGACTCTCTAGGCTTACTACCTCACCTTCCTGCCACTCCCTCAATGGGACCACAACAGAGGATGTCACCTCCTTCAAATACCTTGGGCTTTGACTTGACGTCACCTAGACTTTTCTGGACATGTGGCTGTCATCCACGAAAATGACACCTCAAGCTAGGTGCCCTGTTCAGACACCACGGTTGCATCCCTTACCAGTCCAGCTTGCAATTGTCCAGAAAATGATTCTCCTGATTTTGGATCACCCACAACGGAGCATAAATAAAGTGACCATGGGAAACCAGAGCGCAGAAAAACAGAAGAGCAACCCATGCGACAGGCAATTGTGTCAGCCTGTCAGAGACTGCACACTGCCTGTTGGGCCTAATTGAAAAATGACAGCTGTCACATTCATGAGGTGATGTAAACTGGCTATGTTAAAAACATGGGGTCAAAATACCTAAAATTACCAAACCTACCAGCGACTGTAGTAAATTTCAATGTATACACATAACACCATTTTACATATTGTGACCAAAATTTTCAACATAGCCTTCTGATGACTCCATCTCATGAATAACAGTGGTGAAAATTTTCAGATCCCACCCAAAAGGTGATTTCCTAAGCAACTACAAAATCACGTTTGGGCTTGCTTTGCATAAGTCCACCAGCACTGGTCATGATGTGGGGTCCCTAAAAGACCAGGTTGAAAATTTGTGGTAAAATATACAAAATGATGAAGGTGTGCATTAAAGTTAAAAACCGTTGAAGTACCCTGAACTGCACTTCCCTTAGTTTTCATATTGCAGTTGGCGTTTCTAGCAGTAAGGCGTGTCTTGGATTGGAGAGCAGATCTTTGCCCTAGGATGTGCTCAGGTGAGTAAGGTGTGTGGGAGGGTGTGGTAGAGGTGTGGGGTGGTGGGTGCTCAGAGGGAGGTTGGGGTGGAGGGTTGGATTAGTGAGAAACTGTTTTCTTTTCACAGATTTAATTAAAAGAAAAACATTGAGGATGGATTTCTTAATTATAATTTTTTTATTAAACTCTAGGATTATAAGTACCTTTGAGCAGAAACTACTCATTTACAAAAGTTCCACATCAGAGGAGGGTAACATACATACAAAGGTAAACAATGGTTACAAAACAACATATGTGTCACTTCTACATAAATAATTCAGTCAAGAAGTTGAAATAGACAACACAAACTAGTTTCTATCAGAATTCATGGTGAAGCAGTATATGTGATAGGAGTAAGTCTGGAAGAAGCCGTTAGGTAAGATGCCATTATTAGTTGTGGGTGAGAAGAGCTTGGGGATGGGGCCAGAGGACACAATAAAGAGTGTGTCAGTAGAGGGCGGATGAGTGGGTGGGGGGCAAAAGAAGAGAGGGAGGAGGCTAGTGCGCCAGAAATGCAAGGCTGAGATGGTAAGTAGCACTTACAACTAGGGGAGGAGAGGATGTCCAATTGCTTAAGGTAGGCAGTCACAATGTGAGGTAGAGGGGAGGAATAGACATAGTTGCCTTTTAAAGGGGCTTAGCATTGCAGCTGCAAGAGTTTCTTTGTTAAGGGTATTAAACCACTGCAGAGCCCTGTGCATGAAGGATCTCTGACCCATCGAGGTCCAGCGCCTAGGGACCTGGAAGGTCTGGAGTTGAGAGCTGCGTGTTGGATGGGTGCTGCTGTTGGCAGTGAGGAGCTTTGTTACACCTGGTGGCATGAATCCAAGAAGAACTTTTGACTATTAGGCAGGTCTGGTATTGTATTCTATTTAGGAGGGGTAGCCATCCAGACTGGGCATACAGGTCACAGGCGTGCGTTAGGCGGTCAGTCCCTGTAAGAAGTCTACAGGCCTTGTTAAGTGTCACAGATAACCTCCTAAGAGCAGTAGCGGAGGCAGAGCCATAGATGACTAGACCGTAGTCAACAATGGAGGTAACAGAGCTGTGGATGGCCAGTCTAAGGGCATCAGAGGTCATGCAGTGTTTGTACTTGTGGAGCAGACCAAGGCGTATGTTGGTAGACTTAACTACATTACCAATGTGCTGTGAGTAGGCGAGTGAGCTGTCCAAGGTGATGCCAAGGTATTTGAACTCATGAACTTGATCAAGTGAGGCCCCCGATTCTTGATGGTGAGGATAGAGGTTTATACTTGCTATGTGCATTGCAGAAAGAAATGACCTCAGTTTTGCTATAATTCATGACAAGTTTATGAGAGCTAAACCATTCTTCAACAAGCTGAAGTTATGCTGTAGCTGGCTCTGAAGGAGATTAAAGTCATGGTTGCTTGAGAACAGGACCGCATCATCCGCGAAAGTAATATCCTCTGTTGGCAGATGACAGGAAGATTGTTAAGGAACAGTGAAAAGAGCAATGGACCCAGTATTGATCCCTGAGGGACACCTGAGAGGACTGGCTTTTCAGCTGAGGTGACTCCAGCAATTTTAACGTGTTGTACCCTTTCCCTAGGTAGCTAGCGAACAGGGTAGTGCATCTTGGAGGCCAAGAGCAGACAGTTGCCTGAGTAGGAGTGGATGGTTACCTGTATCAAAAGCCTTTGTCAGGTCAATGAATATTGCTCCCCACAGAGTCCTTGGTCCAGGCGTCATGGATGAAACCAGTAAAATTAGAGGTAACATTAACGTAGAGATGGTGATTGGAGGGTGGGGATGCAACTAGATGCCAGGAAAACACATACTTAAGGGATGGTTGATTGGGGGTGGGGGTCACCACTAGACACCAGGAATACATTATATCAATAGAGGATGGTGACTGGAGGGTGGAGGTCACCACTAGGCACCAGGGATACATTACATCAATAAGGGGATGGTGATTGGTGGGTGGGGTGCCATTTGACACCAGGGATACATTATATTAATAGGGGATGGTGACTGGAGGGTGGGGACCACCACTAGACACCAGGGATACAGTATATCAATAAGGGATGGTGACTGGAGGTGGGGCACCATTAGACATCAGGGAACATTATATCAATGAGAGGATGGTGATAGGAAGGTGGGGTACCACTAGACACCAGGGATACATTATATCAATAGGAGGATGGTGACTGAGAGTGGGGCATCATTAGACACCAGGGATACATAATATCAATGAGGGATGGTGACTGGAGAGTGGGGGCATCATTAGACACCAGGGATAAATTATATCAATAAGGGGATGGTGACTGGAGAGTGGGGCATCATTAGACACCAGGGATACATTATATCAGTAAGGGGATGGTGACTGGAGAGTGGAGGCATCATTAGACACCAGGGATAAATTATATCAATGAGGGGATGATGACTGGAGAGTGGGGCATCATTAGACACCAGGGAACATTATATCAATAGGGGATGGTGACTGGAGAGTGGAGGTATCATTAGACACCAGAGATACATTATATCAATAGGGGATGGTGACTGGAGAGTGGAGCATCATTAGACACCAGAGATACATTATATCAATAGGCGGATGATGACTGGAGAGTGGGGTGCCATTAGACACCAGGGATACATTATATCAATAGGAGGATGGTGACTGGAGGTGGGGGCACCATTAGACACCAAGGAAACATTATAAAAATTTGGGACCAGTGATCAAAGGGTGGGGACACCACTAGGTTCCAGGAAATGGCAGTTCACTACTCTCGAACAGTCTGCAGCGGCGCCAGCAGAGGTTGCAGAAGTCTAGAAAGTCCCGCTGTTCTCATGCAAAGAACGAGGGTGAATTATTCCTCTCACTAAACTGGGCACCCTGGATTTTGGGTGCCCAGAAAATGTATTCTGACAAATTTAAAAAACACAAACACCAGACTCTAGCTAAACAGGTCCTGTTTAGCTAGGTTCAACTGTTTGTTTTTTCAAGACATTATTTTATGTAGTTTAAATGTTTGTAAGCGTAAATAGTAAACAAAATGGTGGCCATACAAAAAGATTTTTCCTCATGAAAAGGATTGGCCCCATGCAGAAAATGATCCTTTTCATACAGACCAAATTCTTTTTGTTTCAAGCAGCTTTCCAAAAGACTGTACTGGGCATGCTCAGAACAGAATTTTAAAATGTAATAACTTTGGTATGGATTAATATGTGTTCATCAAACCAGTGAAAGCCCATAACTGTGGACCAAGCCCTTTCTACCCTGAGACTTTCTGACCACAATTCCAATCATCTGGGTGCAGGCGGCGATGACAAAACGGCAAAAACAGTGTTGTTTACTTTTTGCTATTTGCATCTCAGAATCCACACATTCAACTGGAGCAAAACTTGGCAAGTCAAGAGAACTTCCCACTGAGACTGTGCATGTGAAATTGTGTAAATCCATTGAACAGTTATGAAGATATTAAAGTGCAAAATTTGAGGTATAATATTGAAACCCCTGCCCAACCTAACCATAGTGGCACTACCGAGCCACTATAATACATATTTAAAAGGGTGTTAACTTTGGCTCTCTATAGCACTGCTGCTGCCTTCTCCTGTACCACTCCTTCACCACGGTCCAGGTCCAGACTGCAGCTGCAGGACCCAGCACTGAACTGGACACTGTCATTTGTTCTGCGAGAACTGTTCATTGCATTTCTCACCGTGGCCAGTGAATCACCACCTCTTGTCACTCAACCAGCCCCTGGACTACCTTCAGGGTCAGGGAACCCACAGCAAGGAGCTTGCTCAGTTTCAAGCAACTATCAATGCTGCACAAAGTACAAAACTGCCCACCCCAGGAACATGAACTTTGGGGACACTCAACAGCTTCCTCTGCCATCAGTTTACCCACCAGATGGCAACAGGGACTGGGAGCTATTGATCCTGATGGCCAGATACCACACCAATGGACAGAAACCTGTTACAGTAGAAGATAAAATGAAAGACTACAAAAGCACCCATGTTTTGTAGTTTCTCTAATGCCAGGACTCCTGAAAATGGGGTCAAATGACACACAACCAGTCTGGGAATGTTGAATGTTTCTGTGTTTAGCTTTGCAGAGCCAACCAGCAGCAAACAAGCTCAGGTTTTACTATATTCTGTCCATGTGAAACTGACATCAATTTGGAGGCTATCTCAGCTCTGCAAGACAACTAAATGGCAAGCTGGCTCAAAACTTGTGTGCATGCTTTTCCCCAGGATCTGACAGCCACTGAGAACCAGGGGTTTAGCATAATGAATAATGCATGAGATGCTAGCCATTGATATCTGATCCTGGATTTCGCACAAGATACAGACATGTGCAACAAAGCAGATTTGTCTGGAAGACATAAGGAAAGACCAGTAAGTAAAGTCAGCAGTTAGCCACAAGACTGGAAGAAAGCTGTTTCAATAACCTTTGCAAAAGATTTCTGTTTCCTCCAGGAACAACAACAAAGCTCCTGCCTTGGACTGTGTGAGCTACCAGGACTTTCCTAACAGAGGGTCTAAGTTGCCTGAGGGTCTGATTGATTGTCTATTCCTTGGGCATGGGTGAAGGCAAGTCCCTTGTGGGGTAAAGAGGACATCTGAGACCAGCACAGTTCGGACTCTTTACCACACGGAAGTGCTGGGGTCTGTCACACACTTGTACCGCTACCTGCATCTGCAACCCAAGGAAGGTATCCCAACACAACCAGCCTGCAGAGTCTGCTAAAATCATGAGTACTGGGTCAATACCCTCCAATTCTTCTGCTAATCAGGAACAGATAACAGCAATTGCTGGACATTTCTGCATGATTATTATTCAAAGCCCATTTATAGAACTACAACATCCAGGATCAATTAGCATATGTGTTGAATAATATGTTTGGGATCCCCAACCACCAGCCTTCAATCAGTTCTGTACCATGGTTCAACATCAGGCTGCTACTGCCAATTGTGTATACACAATTAATAAGTTGGGGTTGTGTATAATCCTAAAGGTTCCATGCCACGAGAGTCGGGTTGCATTCATTTCCTGTGGGGTAGTACCCTGGCAGCCATCTGTCAAAAGGATCCCCATAGGTGGAGGCACCACACTATTTCTGTATTATGTCAATACCTACCAAGTCCAGGTGCCATTCACCCATAGGCCTTATAGTCTGTGCCCAGGTATTATCGGACAGGCATAGTGTCACACATAGCAGGTGGGGTGGTTACATATATTAGGAACATTTGTAAAGAAAATCAAGGGTTCTGCTTGGTCAGAACACCAGTACAGCCATGTATTTATGTGTCCAGAAATTACACACGATGCACTTTCTTCAGGCTGACAACTTTAGCACCTAATATATCAGTACGACTGCACCTCCACCACCACCACCAGTTTTCAGAATCCTGGCAGTCGCTAAGTAACAAACTCTTCTCTGCTTTGCTGGCCCTGGTACTTAATTTGATAGTTTATTTACCTTCCAGATAAAGATACCTCTGGGGCATTGTGAAACATGAGCTGTACACTGAGTGCATTCAACCATATGGGAAATCCATAAATTAGCATGTCCAGAGATGTCAAAATGTGTTATTTCTCTAATGTAATATGCCATAAATTTAATTTTGAAGTATAGTCATTTAGTTCGAACAGTCCATGTGTGGCAATAAACCTGTCAGTCATCCATTACAGTGTTACCTTCTGTCATGCTTGCTGGCATCAATTATATCCTGTATACCTCACAATGAGCATGTCCCCTCCCAACTCACTCCTCCCCACTCGCTTCCCCATCAAGTGACGTAAAGTACCATTAAATAAATAAAATGCATCACATTAAAAATGAAATAGAGTGAAAGAAACTTATATTGTTGAGACTCTGTGCACCCACAAAAGTTGATGAGGAAGTTGGTGGATCTCAGGGTTGGGGAAATGATGGCCAGATGGGTGGATAACTGGTTGAGGACAGAACCAGAGGGTGGTTGTGGAGGGAGAGTTATCTGGCACCAGAGAGGTAACCAGTGGGTCCCAGAGGGCTCAGTGCTGGGGCTGGTGTTGTTCAATATCTTCATCAATGACATTGGGGATGGCATTATGGGAAAAATGTGCCTATTCACAGATGACACCAAGCTCTGCGGAGAGTGGACACAGTTGAAGGGATGCAGGACTACAGGAAGATCTGGAAATGCTGGGGAGGTGGTCCAGTATCTGGTAGCTTGGCTTCAATGCCAAGAAATGCAAAGTTATGCATATTGGAGCCAAGAATCCCAGGACAGAGTACTACCTGGATGGAGTTCGAATATCTGCATCAGAGGAGGAGAAGGACCTGGGAGTGATGATCACTAGTGACCTGAACTACTCCACACAGTGCAGGAAAGCAGCAGCAAAGGCAAACAAGATGCTGGGATGCATATCTAGGGGATCAGTAACAGGAGAGAGGAGGTTATACTGCCCTTGTACAGGTCACTGGTAAGGCTACTTCTAGACTATGGAGTTCAGTATTGGTGCCTACACCTCAAAGAGGACATTAACCTGCTGGAGAAGGTCCAGAGGAGGGCTACAAAGATGGTAGCAAGTCAGCATGGTAAGGCATATGAGGAGAGGTTGAGGGCACTGAATATAAACTCCCTGGAAGACAGAGAGAGAGAGAGAGAGAGAGAGGGACATTATTGGGACTTTCAAGTACTTGAAAGGGATAAAAAGGTTGATAAGGAGAATCTCTTTAAGCTGAGTAGCAACCATAACACGACGGGCACAGTCTTAAGCTGGAGGGTGGGAAGTTTAAGAGGGAGGTCAGGAAGCACTTCTTCACAGACAGGGTGATGGACATTTGGAATGCGCTGCTGGAAGAGGTCATCTCATTGAAGACAGTGGGCAGCTTTAAGATAGGCATAGGGGAAGGTAAGGACCATGGGTAGGGAAGATGGGAGGAGTGGGAGGGAGGGCAGGGACATTAGATCAAGCTATGGACCCTGCAATATGAGCAGACTTGATAGACCAAATTGCCTTCTTCTGATGGTTTCTTTATATGTTCATATCTACTTACTTGATGGTAATGTGTGTTAGAGAAATGATGGGTTATATACTACGGGTTTTTGTTAATATATAATTTTGTAATTATTGTACCTGTATAAGCTGAATGTTAAACTACTCCTGTTTTCATGTCCATTACTGTATCGTTAGCAACTTGGTACTATAGGCCAGGCTATTGGCTCTTCCATCTCCGCTACTCACTGTTCCACGCTTCTCTGCTTAAAGACTAGCAAATAGTGATTCCTATGTGTTAGCCTGTCCTCTTAATATGGATGGCAGAAGTATGTTAGCTTGGTGGCGATAAACCTGTCCATTTGGAAATGCACATAAACCCATGCGTGCCAATATAAATAAAGTCTTGCTCATGGGAAGAGCAAACAAAATAGATGATGAAAGTAAATAGATTCACCTGTGGCACAGATTCAAGATGGCTGTGAATGCCACATGTTACTCCATAAGCAACTTTCACATTTAATGTTAACGATCAGATGAGACTTCCTCCAGAATTCCTGATCAATACCCATAGAACCACAGCTAGGGCAATGGCACCATTTCAATAAGTTGTAAATGTAAAACTAAACACTATAAACTTTTCTTCACCACAGCTAGGTTTTTGCTGTGTCGATTATACTCTGTGTTCTCTTTGAACAATGCTATCATTTTCACTAGTTTGTTGTGATGATGGCAAATAGTCTGGGTCATGATCAGATAAAATCATGCACTTACCTATTTCTGAAACGTAACTTCAGAGATTCCATGAGTTAAACTTCATCTGTAAGTCCGCATAAGTTGCAGAACTCGACTTTGTGAAGTTTAGTAAAGTGCATATTGCCATCCCCAACTTTGACTTTGCCTGACTGGCAACGCTTTTTCAGGTAAAGTGGCACTTTTGTCGCGGAAGTGGCAACTTCATGATTGAAGTTTGAGTACTTTGCAGGAAAAATTGCATGTCACCAAGGCACAAACTCTGCCAAGTCAGCACTTCAAACTTTATGAAGTGCCCAGTGACACAAAGTTCTGTCAAAGCAACGTTTTCTCAGCTTCTCACATCTCTACTAACGTCAGTCATCAGGATAGTCAGTAACTCATATTGAATTCTTATTGCTATCATCTCTTTACCAGTCTGTGTGCCAGCTGTTTTAAACTTAGGATGTACTTGTACTCCTAATAATGTAAAGGAAGTACATACTTAGGTAAAGATTTATTTAACAAGTGCCCATTCTGGGACTCAGAGTGCTGTTGAACAAAATAACAACAATAATACACACACAACAATTCAAATAATATCAGTAAATATGTCAAATGTCGTATCAAAGAATCATTGTTTAACAAACAGCAGTTGTTTGTGTAGTAATATATACCAGGATTTTATTTGTTTATTTATGTATTTATTTGTTTATGTATCTGTTTATTTATTTATTTCTGTATTTATGTGTTTATTTATTTATGTATTTATTTATGTATTTATTTATGTATGTATTTATTTGTTTATTTATTTATGTAGTTATTTATTTACATATTTATTTATGTATTTATTTGCTTATTTGTGTGTTTATTTATTTATGTATGTATTCATTTGTTTATTTATGTATTTATTTATTTGAGTATTTATTTTTTATTTGTTTATGTATTTATTTGTTTAATTATTTATGTATTTATTTATGTATTTATTTGTTCATTTACATATTTATTTATTTGTATATTTATTTGTTTATTTATTTATGTATTTATTTGTTTATTGACTGGGTAGGTACACTGGTCCCAGGGACTGTTTTCAGGCATGACCTGGGCCATAAAGATGGTGCTTACAGTAACAAGCAGGCCACATGACATGAGTAGAGAGAACCTACACAGTATCGTAGTGCTAACACGTAGAATACAACACTGAGGTCCAGAATAATGACCGTACATCAGAGTCCTATAAAGTGTGATCAGAACATTAGAGTGCTACAATGTGTGATACGACGCTAGAATTTTGAAGAACAGCTCTGCATTAGAGGGCTATTAGTAAATTACTATACAAAGGATTTGGCTTTGTATAATTGGTACAGTCCAACAGTACATTGGAATATGTGGACTGTGGACAGCTTCAAAACCTTAAAAACATACCTTTTTCAGCAGGCATTTAGTGATTATACAGCATAATGTTGTTGTACTTATAAAATGTTGGAATTTCAGATTTTTATTTTGTTGTTCTTGATGTTTTATTATTGTACAGTGCTTTGATTTTTGAATTGCGCTTAACAAATAAAGTTATTATTATTAATATTATAACTGAATTTACAGAATGAGAGAGTAACATGAAACAGAAGCAGCATTATCATGGTTTGGCGATGTGGATTGTTCTGCAATTAACGCATGCCCCATTGTGTAGTGATGCATGAGGCGCTACATAATGCCTTCAGTACCGTGAAGTGTGCCTATCAAATAATTGCCTTCATCATGGCATGTCTTAGGCCAATGATGCCAACTATTTAAATTTTTAAAATGAACATAACATAGTTCAGATTAGATAGTAATAAGTAGTCTATACGCTTGTCTACCACATGTCTTTCATCATATTTGGGAGCTGGAATATGTGTTTATCACATAAAGCAGTAATTCAAACAATTGTACAACAATAATTATGTTCTGTTTCAGCAATATCTCTCAAACAACCAATACATTTGCATGTCACACAAAGTGGTAAGACATACTCTGTTCAGTGAGTCGCGAGAAAGAGATTGCGAATATATCGAACAAAATAACTTTTTGTCATGACTGGTTGACAGCCATCACTGCCAAATTAATCCAGATTAGGTTTTGCAAATACTAAAATTACTTCTACAAGTATTCTGAAGTTTGTCTTTTCTTGCTGAAGTTTGAGATGCTGGCAGCACACTTCTCAACTGAAATATTTGATGACTGATTCACTTCAGTGTTATCGTCTGGACCACAGCTCTCACCATCACAATACAGAGACATGTCTGCATCCTCAATGTCTTGAGTTCTTTCAGTCTGTGCAGATTCAGATTCAGCTGATGATCTTCCCTTTCTTTCATTAAATATGTGCTCTATAAACTGTGAATGTAAAATTGAGAATATTTTAAAAGTACATTACCAAATAATGAAGTTAATAAATTCTACCTATGGTGTTGGATTAACATTCTAGTGATTTAATGAAGCATGAGGTGTAGCTGAGTGCCACATACCACTACAGTGTGATTAATCTACCACTACTATCACCCATGCGAGTACCTTATTTCTATTAAAATATATTAAATCATTTTTAAACAGTGTTGTCCATGTTAAGTACAGATATACCATGCCATATACAACTCAGCAACCCACTAGCCATACACAAAGCTATGTCATAATGATCTGCTAATTTGAGGTTTTCAGTATTGCTATCCACAAGCACCCATTCCAGGATGGCAGGGATTGGTGAGACTAGGAGTAGAGCCAGGGTTTGTCTGTGAACCAAACCGAACCAAACCAGAACTATTCCGATTTTAGCCCTATACGACCAAACCTGAATGCTAACAAAAAACAAACAAACAGATGAACCCGAACTGAACATGAACCCAGACCATGTGAGAAGAAGAGAACCCACATGGAGACAGTCGGGTGCATTCTTAGAACTGAACTCGAACTGAACTCAAACCCAAATGTCTACTTATCAAATTAAACTGAACCAAACTCAAACTATACCCTGCCGAATCCAAACTGAACTAGAACCCTAAAAACATGTCGAACCCTGGCTCTAACTAGGAGTGGTCGAGAGCCATCATGGCTGAGGATGTTGTTGCTATTGCGTTGTGCATCTTTGCAGACCTTGCATGTGCATTTCCATGGGTGCTGGACAGAAACATGAAATAAAGAATGATTCCTTCACCCAGCGATAAACAGCTCTGAGTGCCATAGCATCGCCATGACTTGTCAAGAGGTGCCACCTGACAAAACCAGAAATGGTCCTCTCCACCCATCCACACCTCATGATACATCAGGGGTCAGATTTTCAGCCAGCCATGACTACTGCAAGCTCCGGTGTGCAAAGATATGGCACATCCGCTTGCAGCAATCTAAAGGGATTTTGTATCCCTTGTGGTAACCTCGATGCAAGCTAGACTATCTTTTTGTGGTCTAGCATGTGTCAATATCGGGACCGTTTTTACAGAGCTTGTGCTCAAGATTTGGCACATGCTGCCGTAAAGCAGATAAACTGTCTTAACTGCACCCGAGCTGAGAAAATCAGGCACAGTTGCTGTAAATGTGTATGGTGCATGGAAAGGGTTTGACGTAGGGCTTTGAGGCAAAACCCACACCACTCTTTGAAACTCCGGCTCCAGGAGTTAAGGTAATGATAGGATCAGTGGTCAGTACTGGGAAAATAGAGAGGGACAGGGGAAATGTGAGTGGGCATAAAAGAAATTACCAAAACAAAAACAGAAAAGATGATGGAGCTCAGTACAGAACACTGTATTATCCTGCTGGTCAGTGATGCATCAGTACTCTGTCTCCTTGTATAATCCAGAGTCAACACTTTTATGGCTGTGGGGTGGAGCTTGGAAAGTAAAAATGACCCACCAGATCTGACCCAACAACAAATGTGGAGTTGCTGCATAATCATTCTGCAAGGTGAAGCACTCCACTCAGGAGACGTCATTTGCTCCGTGGGCGCACTACTTTACTGTTCCATCACTTCCAATAAAGCCTACCATGCCCAACACAGCCGCTGATGCTCAGTACACATGTGCAAGCAGTTGTGCATCGTGATTCACTTCCACAGTTAAAGCACATGGGCAACTGCTTATGCATGCATACTGAACTCTGGTGGCCATCTTAGAGTGGCAGACTCTTCCGCCGTGAGCTCAGCAAGTGCTCTTAAAGCACATCTGCAGCCACATTGGCTCTGACCAGAGTTTGTTCAGACCTGCAGTTACACTGCTCAGTTATTGTACAAGTGATCTCTACAGCACAGATTTCAAAGGCCTTGCTGCAGTCCACATAGGCAACATCCTCTGCAATACCATGATCTGTTCTCTGCTCATCCCAAGAAATATATCAGATTCATCAAGAATGCCCTTCTCATACTGTAAATCCATGCTGACTATGTTAGCATCAATGTTTAGTGCCATACAATGAAAAGCCAAACACAATATACATGCATTCTCTCCCCTTTTCAATTGCATTTGAAATCCTGCTGGGTTTTGAGCCTTATCTCTTGTCATTGTACTAAATGGCTTTTTGAAGGCTGTTGGTACAGCACCACTTTTCAATTCTCCATGGCAATGTGCAACACTAATGCTTAATGACGCCTTTAGGTTAAAATCTGGCTCACAGCAGTCCTGCATGAAATGTCCACTGCAAATCTGACTGGTTTTACTCGATGAGTTCAATCCTTATGATATTTTTGTACTTCCATCTCCACTTCTTTTGCATAATATCACTGATGGAGAACTTGCATGACTGATCCCTGAGGTGTCTGAACACTCACAAGCAATGCATGTTGTGACCATTTTATCTGCATGAATAATCAAAGCAATCGTTAGTTGCAGTAGGACTAAGTATAATATCAGCCACAAATATACAGCAGCAGCCACGGACATAGTAACAACAACACACACTGTGTAAACATTCAGATTGTAGAATTCAACTGTTTTTACACCAAAAACGTCTTTCAACACAGAAATAAAAACTGTACTTTGGCAATAAGGCAATCCCAGGGAGTACGTTAATGACCTGTTAATCACACTCTATGGCTGTAATGTGGCACAAGGCATAGCCGAGTGCCACATGGCCCTAGAGGGTGATTCACTGACCATCAACATAACCCCTGGAATGTCTCACTGCTATTATAATAAAGAAAGTTTTCAGTGTTGAACTTTGTTCAGCGTGTGATTAGGCACTGTGGACCCAATTCTAGAAGGTGGATGCAGGGCTTGCATCAAGCCCTGCTTCCACTGCAAGAGATGGATGCAGTTGTGCCAAACCAACGGATGCAATGCAGTCCAATTCTAGAAAGGGCTGACCCAACTGTAACAGTTTCCCAGCACTTCCCAGGCACCTTGCGTCAAGGTTTGGTGCAAGTTCCATAAAGGGAGTCCCCATGGATGCAAAGTTAGACCAGGGATACCCTGGTCTAACTCCTTCATCTTGCCTTCCAGACTTGTAGCAGGGCATTTGTGGCACACTACTTTTAGATTCGTGCTTGCCACAATGTTTGATGCAAGTCGCTACTGCGTCAAACACCCTGCTGCAAGTTTTCTGCAGTGAATGCATCCTTTTAGAATGATCCCCAATATGTATGTTACAGAGTGTCTTGCCTGCCAGGTGTAGTCAGCTATCACTTCCTATACCTGAGAGATTTGTTCCTTTTCTTTTGTTTTGTTAATTCAAAGAGTTTTCTGCCTGAAAGTACTGGGTGCGATGTGTGGAACAGCACTCCACCTGAGGCTGACCCTCTCTCTGTGTCATCAGCACTGGGACCGCACTGACTGTGACATCACTAGTCACCAAGCAGAGCCAACCTCCTACCGCTTGGTTGGTAACTAGTACCGCATGTTACCCGATCGGAGCGGGCTGCGATGTAACAGTGGTGAAGTCCTCGCTGATGATGTCAAGGAGAAGAACAGAACTCGTTACATCTACTTCCAGGAAAAGTACTGTTTTCCACATCACAGCCAATACTATTAGGTAGGAACAAGATGTATGGGCTTGTTTGTTTGCAAATGCAAGGAGTCTTGAAAATAAAATTCCATAACTGGAGACCATTGAGGCAGAGACAGAGTCAGACGATATCTTGTGGCCATTCGTTGAGCAATAATGACCACGAAACTGGTAATTTCTGAATGAGTAATGACTGGTTGGTGGTATGGGTGATCCTCCACTGTGCCTTGACAACATCACTCCAAGTAGTCATTAATTAAAGGAAATGACCAGTTTCTAACACATTATCATGATTATAAGTCTAATAATAATACCAACTTTCATTTATACAGGTTTTTAAAACTTACTTTTAGGTTCCCAGTGGAGTGGCAATAACTATGCACAGTGTCCAACAGGAACTGGATTGGTAATTTCTAGGGGTTACTGACAGACCCAGTAACCAGTCCGGAGTCTCTGTAGGCTCATGAATATAAATTAGACTTATATATGTAATACTTCGGCCTGTGAGCCATGACTGGGACGTGGCCACACCAGGTTACAGTCAGTTGTGGAAGGACAGGGAGACAAGGAAGGGTGGATGCGCTGTACTGAATGTGAGAGAGTACCAAAGTGATAGCGCTGCAAGGAACAAGAATGGAAAGGAGGGGTTGGAGGTGCTTTGGGTGCCACTGGAGCCATGAGCCACAGCCACCATTCACACGTGGTCGCTACTCATGTACAGACCTCAGACCAAGCTGGTAGATCTGGATAAGGCACTAGAAGAGGCAGTCAGTGCAATGACAGAAAAAGGGAAAGTCGCTGATGGTGACAGATGTCAATCTGCTGGATGCAGATTGGAGCCTCAAGGCCATGGTCTTGGCTAGAAACAGTGCGATCATAGACCCACTGCAAGTAGTAGTTTCTCAGATAGCTAGTCTGACAACCCATTCAAGAAGGTACAGTAATGGACATGGCAGAGGAGAACCACATAACAAAAGAGAGTCCTGGACTACATGAGGCAGATGTTGCCAAGACAAATGTTGAATACCTCAGAAAAGACCTTCAAGGGAGAGATTTCCTGGAATGAATGGAGGTACAATGGTTTACAGTAAGAAAGGGGAAATTGTTTAACCAGGAGAGACACACTAAGCTGAAACTTGATTCCACATGCGACCTGGGAGCACAAAGGAATTAAGTGACTTGCTCAGGTTACACAGCCAAGTAGGGCCTATGGGATTCAAACCCAGGTCTCCAGGTTTGCAACTCAGAGCCTTAAACCACTGCACTATACTGCCTCCTTAGGGATGATATACTTGTTGTATGGACAGACTAGATGGATCATATGGTCTCCTTCTGCCATCACTTCCCATGTTTTAATGTTTCTGCACTGAAGGCAACAAATCTGCACAAAAGAAGGAGCAATATGGTAGGAAAAGGATCGCTGCAGTTCTCCAGAAAAGTGACTGCGAAGATAAAGGTTAAACTGGTAACAGCCAGGATGGATAAGGAGAGGCAGAGGAAAAGCTGATAGATAAATGGATCAGAAATGGCAGAAGAAGGAAGGAGGTAATGCCTACAAATGTGTACACATAAAAATGAAAGGCAGTGGAGTGACAGAAGGTGGCATGAAATGTTAGAAACATAGAAACATGAAATTTGATGGCAGATAAGGACCACTTGGCCCACCTAGTCTGCCCATTTCCCTACCTAACGGATAAGCTGCAGATCCTAGTTAGCCAACAGCCTACTTCCTCCTACCCCCACTAGAATTGCCTTATGTCTGTCCCCCATGCATTCTTGAATTCTCCACTGTTTTTGACTCTATGACCTCCTCAGGAAGGCTGTTCCATGCATCTACAACCCTCTATGTGAAGAAATACTTCTCACATTACCTCTGAGCCGTCCCCTCTATCTTCAAATTGTGCCCCTTGTTCTTGCACATCTCTTTTCTGAAAGATGCTACCCTCTTGGACTTTGTTGATTCCCTTGAGGTATTTGAAAGTTTCTATCATGTTCCCCTCTCCTCCTTTCCTCAAGGCTATACATCTTAAGCTCCTTTAGTCTTTCTTCATATGTCTTCTGGTGCAGACCCTGCACCATTTTGGTTGCCCTCCTCTGGACACCCTCCACCCTGTCTATGTCTTTGTGGAGGTGGGCTCCAGAACTGTACACAGTACTCCAGACGTAGTCTTACCAACTGTCTGTACAGAGGGCCAACAACTTCCTGTTTTCTACTGGTGATGCCTCCCTATGCATCCCAGTATCCCCCAGCCCTCCTTACTGCCTTTTACATTTCTGGCCCACCTTTAGGACATCTGATATGACTACCCCAGGTCCCTTTCCATTTGTGTTGTTGTCAGTATCTCACTCCCCATTGTGTACTCTTCCCTGAGTTTTTGTTTCCCAGGTGCATTACTTTGCACTTCTGTCGTTGAATCTAAACTGCAATACATTTGATCATTCCTCCAACCTTGCCAAGTCCCTTTTCATCCTTTCCACCCCACCTTGCGTATCAACCTTGTTACAGATCTTTGTGTCATCTGCAAAGAGACATGCTTTTCCTTCAGTCCCTCTACAATGTCACTTGTAAAGACATTTAAAAGGACCAGCCAAGTATTGAACCCTGCGGTGCCCACTAGTAACCCCCTTTCTTCACTGTGGACTCCATTTACTATCACCCTCTGTGTCCTGTTGTCCAGCCAGTGTTTTACCAGGCTACCACCCTGGGACCACTCCCAGGCTGGCTAATTTGTTTATTAATTTTTGTGGGGGTCTGTGTCAGATGCCTTGCTAAAGTCTAGGTAGGCCATGTCCACAGCCCTCCCTGGTCTACTACTTTGGTCATCCAGTCAAAGAAATCAATTGGATTTGTCTGACAAGACCTTCCTGCTGTGAATCCATGCTGCCTTGGGTCCCAGCCCCACTGGCCTCTAGGTACTCAACCATTCTTTCCTTCAGAAGTGATTCCATCATTTTCCTACCACTGAGGTCAAACTGACAGGTCTGTAGTTTCCTGCCTCTGTCTTGCTCAGACTTTTGTGAAGGGCAATCACATCCGCCCTCCTCCAGTCCTCAGGTGCCACCCATCCTCCCATGATTTATTAAAAGGGCAGTCAGTGGTGTTACTAGTTCTTCCCTTAGTTCTTTAGAACTCTGGGATGAATCCCATTAGGGCCCCATTGCTTTATCCACCTTTTAGTTTTAAGGGTTCTTTCAGAACCCTTTCTTCTGTGAAAGGACTAACATCAACCCCCTATTCAGAGTGTTCTATTGACTGGATTAGGTATATCCCCTGCTTTTCCATTGTGAATAGTGAACAGAGTATTCATTCAGTATCCCTGTTTTTCACTGTTGCTCTCTGCCCCACATTCCTCTTTATTCAGCCTCAGTATCCCTGCCTTAGTCTTTCTTTGCTCCCTAATGTACCTATAAAGGTTTTATCCCCCTTTTAACCAAGTTGGCTATCTTTTCCTCAGTTTGGGCCTTTGCTATTCTGACTGCCTTCCCCTTCCTTCTGCTTTCACTGATGTAGTTCTCTGTCCTGCTCCTTCTGTGTTTCTTTATACTTCCTGAATGCTATCTTTTCTCCCAAACCTTCCCGCCACCTCTTTTGAGAACCATAGTGTTTTTTCTTTTGTTTTGATTTGTTTATTTGCTTCACACAAAGGCTTGCTGCCTCTGTGATGGTGGTTTTGATGTTTCCCATTGTTGCTCCACACCTCCTTCTTGCCTATTTGCTAGTGCTTTTCTGGGGCACGCTCCCATTTTAACAAATTCAAATACAAAGGACAAAGAGGAAGACTAAGGGACAGATAGTGAGATTAAGAAGAGCAGGGTGATTCTCTGTGTGATGCCACTTGGAGGAAGGTGTACACTTATGGAGATTACACCTCAGAAAGGACATATATAAGATCAAGGCTATTAAGAGGAGCAGCTAAAATGGTGTGGGAACACCATTATATCTCCTATAATGAGAGACAGTGGGATCTCTATTACACATGCTGGAAGAAATGAGGAGAGAGAGGACATGCTACAAAACAAGCAATAATGCATTACTTGGGATTGCATTATGGTAGATACCACCTGAAAGGCGTTAGCCACCATAATGCACCCCTGTTTCCATACTCGCGAATATGAAATGGGTCTTTTTAATAAATCAGATGTATTTTTAAAACATTTTTGGTGAGCTACTTTTAGACAGACTGTTGTGCTTGGCTAATGACACAGCTAAAAGTAACTCTTGGCCAATCAGCAGCCAGCATTCTTTATGCCCATTTTCATAATAATAAATAACTCACTGGACTAAATAAGATACATGAGAACAGAATTTCCCAGAAGAGAAGGTGGAATAAAGGAGTGGGGCTTGCAGTGGGGCTGAAGGCGTACATTTAGGATGGATAAGAGGAGTACTTCTTTGCTCAAAGAATGCTGGACACCTGTAACAGTTTCCAGCAGAAGTGGTGTGGTGAGGAAGTGGTGGCTTTCAAGTGTCGTGAGACAGGCACAGAGCAATCTTGGTAAGTAAAGATGGAGTGTGAGAGGCAAGGAACATGTACTGTCTACAGGGACAGTATACACGGAAAACAATTGGCCAAATGGGTGGACCACAATCCTCATCTGTCGATAAAATCTCTGTTTCTGAGATTATTTCACAGAAATGTAATACCCTGGAATTTCCTGTTGAACTCCTGGGTCATTTACTTCAGTGCATGTTCACATATTAACATCTCCAATAAACCAGTTCTGCAATAAATTAGACCACGTGCTCATACAGTACCTCACGTTATCATAATAATAACCCCGCCCTTCCCAGAAACATCCTTTCCACACACACACACACACACACACACAGTGTCCACCCTACTGCATATTTTGATGTCTTCTACTGAGAAGCAGGCCTTCCTTTTAGCTCATCTTCTATGTCACTTATAAAGAAATTTAACAGGACAGGCCCCAGCACTGATCCCTGAGGCACCTCACTGGTCATCCTCCCTCCTCTGAGTAAATTCCATTTACCACCACCTTCTGTCGCCTATCCCTAACCAATTTCTTACCCAGTTTACCACCTTTGGACCCACTCCTAAGCTACCCAGCCTGCTTACTAGCCTCCTATGTGGAACAGTGTTGAATGCCTTACTGAAATCTAGGTAGGCCACATCCCCACTACACCCTGATCTAGTTCCTTGACCACCCAATCAAAGATACGTATCAGATTCATTTGACTTTACCTCCCCCATGAATCCATGCTGCCTTGGTCTTGTAACCCACTGCATTCAAGATGTTCCAAAACCCTTTCCTTCAGTGTCTATGCTCTTGTTTCCATCCCCTTCACTTCTCTCACCCTCCTTTCTTTACAGAATTAGTTTAGTAGCCATATTGGTCTTTGAGAACAAATCCAGAAGCAAATGATTTGATACCTTTTGTTGGACCAACATCGATGTTACAAATGTTTTTCTTTTTGTAACATCTATGTTGGTCAATAAAATATCAATCATTGCTTCTGATCTCATTCATTATAAATTTACACTTTGGAGTGCATCTCCCTCTGATTCTCTCTACTCTTTACTTCAGCCTGTGGTGAAGGGCAGTTTCTGTCTCCTGACTCCTTCTGCCACCCCTGTGGCTAGTTTAGAAATGTTCAACAAAGTAACATTTAAACTGTCCACCGAGGACTAGGTTGCCCTCCCAGATGGATGCAGACTATTACCCCGTATAGGCCTTTCTCCTCCAGGTGGATCCCGGTCCCCAATACGGCCAAATACCTCTTCTCTGTACCATTCTTTCAACCATGAGTTCAAGCTTCTGATGCAGAGCTCCCCCCATCATAGGCAGGCAGCACCTCAGCAAAAGCCTCTGAGCATGCTACCTGTCTAAGAGTCCTCTGCAGCTCCTTAAACTCTCCCTGCATCCCAGCCCCGCCCTAGCCAGGTCATTTGTTCCCAGGTGGACAATGACAGCCAGCTCTCCCTCCTGTCCTGCCGCCCTAGCGATCCTCAGGATCTGCTTTCCCATCCCACGGGCCACAGCACATCAAAAGTGCAATACAGTGAGTACAGACATCAGTGCAAAATATAGAAAGACATAGCAAGCAGGAGCTAAAGTGGATGCCACCAACACCACTACATGTCGGAGTGCTCTACATCTTCATCCAGGGGCCAAAGACCTGACATGCCTTTGGCTAAAGTGTCAAAGTCAAACTGAAGACAGGTGGTCCAAGCCGGAATCTGAGCAAAGTTATCACTTTTCCATTTACTCACCCTTACTTCAGCTGATGGTTGTCTCTTCAGGACCCACGTGCAAATCAGGCATTGTGCTTAATGTGTTTTTTCAGAAACACCACCATCTCAATAAATACATTAGTTAGGAGGGCTGCTGTTTGCTGACACCAGCTATGGGAGGTAACGACTTGCACAGTTATTCGGAGGCACACTGTTTGACAGCACCATGGCTGGGTTCCTATATATCTCATGCTAGAAACAAGATAATAAGCAGGTAGTGCAGTACACCTGCTGTTATTAACAGAATTACAGAAAATATAGGGTCTTAGTCTCAAAGATTTCAGGAACTGAAATGGAGTTTCACTTTTGGGACTATGCCCACGTCCATGTAAACAATATTTGAAATATAGGGAATTGGGAATATATGCGAACATATGTTTTTGTTTTTGTTAACTAAAAATAAACCTTTGATTACAGGTGTGAACGTTAGGTTCGTGGGCACAGGTTGCATCATAGATTAAGTAA
Organism: Neoceratodus forsteri; assembly: GCA_016271365.2. Taxonomy (NCBI): domain Eukaryota; kingdom Metazoa; phylum Chordata; order Ceratodontiformes; family Ceratodontidae; genus Neoceratodus; species Neoceratodus forsteri. Next base: position 35,319,809 of record JADMNL010000033.1, read on the forward strand.
ACATTAAACATTCTGGGGAGGGTGGTAGGAGTTTAGGCCATGGGTTTGATTGCTGAAATACCATCTCCACAGTGACAATGGATAATATTTTCTTGCAACTATTTACCACAATTACACACTAAAATATACTTTGTTTTAAAATTAGATACAAACATGGGAAAGTGTCCTACCATTGACCTGGGCTATTTTTATAGTGACATGCTTTGATATAAATCTGTACAGGAAGAGGTTTATAAATGCTAATAGACTCTCATACTCACCAGTATTTCTCCTGCAGTGCTTACATATTTTATTAGTTACTGGAAAACTCTCATATCATAACTTTTTCACAACTCATAATTCTCAGCTCCATTAGAGAGAAAGTGTATTAACTATGCTGTCCGTAAAGACACTGCCTCTGTATAGTGTCATGGTTCTGTTCACTCATTTTGAGCGCTCTCTGTGGTATTTCGTCATCATCACCTGGGTGCAAGCTGGCAAGTTTCCCGGTCCGATCCTATTCAAAGGGGACATTTATATCGGAGGATGATTCCAGTCCATACAGATTATGTGATCTCAGCGACCAGCTTCACAGACGTAAAGCGGTTCAGTGCAAAACGTAAGCAAGCCAATAAAATGTTCTATTCAGTGTTACAGTATAGTCAACTACTGAAATGTTCAATGAGCATGTTTGTATTTTATCTCTTAAAGCTGCAGTGCATGTTAGTGGAGAAAATTTTGACCGATATGTCTTTATTCTGTCTTAGATCACCCATATCTTTTGTCTTGTACACAACACTTTTTTCCCCATTTGAGCACTTTTAATCTGAAATAATAAAAGGAGCACTCCTTTTAATATAGCTCAGACTAGGATATCATCTGTATTCACAGCTGGTTTTGTGCACCTGCTGTCCTGTAGTGTCAGGGAACACAGCTGCATGCTAGTTCGTTTTGTATGTTAATACCACGTTGAGATCACTCTTAGTGTTGTAACAGTGGCCACATACACGTTCTTAGGGAGTAAGAACCGCAAACCAAAAATGAGCAGTTCTGGTATCCTAGAAATGTACGTGGAGGAAGTATAGTGCAGAGGGTCAAGGCTCTGAGCTGCAGATCTGAAGACCTGGTTTGAATACCACAACAGCCTGAATTGCATACTGTGTGCTTCTGAGCAAGTCACTTAACTCCTTGTATTCTCAGGTGTATCTGGAAAGAAGCTTCAGCTTATTGTGTCTTTCCTGGTTAAACAATGTTCCCTTCCTACGTGAGACCACTCTTACAACTTTAGCTTTAGCTTTCAGACCAATGAGTCCTTCTTCGAAGCTTAATCAATCAATCAATCTTTATTTAACCAGGTGAGCATCATTGAGAAGAACTCATTTACAAGATGAGCCTGGCATTCACATATATAAGTACAGGCAACAGTATATACAATGTTACAACAATTGGGTGTCCAACAACAGAGCAATTCAAAAAAAGAAAAGAAAGAAAGTAAATAAACAATAGGTACAGGGCAGGGATATATACAGTGTTGCAACAAATTAGTGTTCATACCATGTAGTAATGCTAGCATAAACAAAGGCGAGGTGCACATATCTTAGGCGAAAGTAGTAAGACGTATTATGGTACAAAACCTGTGTACATTAGCTGTGATAGGAACCTATTCAGCAGGAAAGGGTATGGGGAGGAATAGAAAGAGGAAGAGGCAAAGCCAGAGGGGAGGAAGAGTGATACGACTGGAGAGGGCATTACATAATTTGAGGAACAGGTCAGGGTGAAGCGGCGATGTGAAAAGGGCAGGTCACAGAAAGATGTAGGGAGAGGGCTTAGAATAGAAAGTAGGATAGGTGCGGTAAGAGTGCCATTAACGGAAGCAAGTACAGGTTTCTGAAACAGAATGTAGGGAAAGGGATTTGAAGAAGCTCAGTTAATGACAGTTATTTATAAAATCCATATTATTAACACTTAGAACATGCAGAAAAAACAGAAATAATTCTCATTGGTTTAAAACAGGCCTTCAGAATAAAATTAAAGTGATGTTTGAATATCTTAAGTGTGCTTTCAGCTGAATCAAACTTCAAGGTCAAAGGTGGTCCAGAGATAACAGCATTCAGAGAGTTCAAGCCACATATATTATCCATGTACCAGTCTAATGAAAAACAAAACACTAAGATTCACTACTCAATAAATTATACATCAGGTGAAAAAAACTCTCGAAGACACATACTTCAAGAGTGAGGTAGAATTACACCAGTAGACTCCAGCTTCAACTCTGCTCAGAACTCTGTTAGTTTGTGAATATGGCCTATCACAATAAAATGACCTGAGGAAAACAATTGAATGCTAAAATGTAACACATTAGCAAGTAAAAAGTAAAAATAAGCCCCAAATTTAACAGAAATTATCTTTACATGGCATATGGAAGGATAAAAGTGATGTTTACAATGTGAGTAAGTGTATCACACTGATCAAAGTGCAACTGGCCAGAGATACTGTATGTTTCCGACCTACTCTCAACCAGCTATTATGTTCCAGAAACCTTAAGGCCTCCAGTGTTGTAGCAAGATTTTATACATGATAGTATCAATTGTCAGTGTAAGTGCCAGATACAAAGAAGTACTAGTCATGGACCCCAAGAAATTGATACTATGCAGTCTGATATGTACAGATTTCAAAAATTGTCAGTGTGTACAAAAAGTGAAATATAAGCTGAAATGTGCCTAAATATTATGGTTTTCAAGGTTCTGCAGGAGGTGTCGGATGCTCCTCAACAAACATTGAACCAGTGTCTCAGAACCAGCCTTCACCAGATGCAAAGGCATTGGGTCACGGGCACAAGATGGGTGGATGAGAAAGAAAAGGAATACAACCAAATCAATGGAAGTGATACTGCCATGGTGTGTGGCACCATCAAGGAACCACCCTAAGTGTTACTGCCATGGCATGTGGCACTGTGAAACAAAACACTAAGCGATACTGCCACAGTCATTGGCACTGTAAAACACCATGATAAGTTATACTGCTACAGTGCAGGACATTGTAGAGACACCACACTAAGTGATACTTCCACAGTATGGAACTGTAAAGGTACCACACTAAGTGATACTGTCATGGTGCGTGGAATTGTTGAGGCACCACACTAAGTGTTACTACCATGGTATGTGGCACTGTAGAGGCAAAACATTAAGTGATACTGCCACAGTACATGTCACTCTAGAAGTACCACACTAAGTTATACTGCCACAGTACATGTCACTGTAGAGGCACAACACTAAGTTATACTGCCATGGTGCGGGGCATTGTAGAGACACCACACTAAGTGATACTGTGGCCGGTGTGGTACTGTAAGACACACACTAAGTGATACTGTCATGGTGCTGTAGAGACACCACAGTAAGTTATACTGCCATGGTGCATGGTGCTGTAGAGACACCACACTAGAGTGATACTGTGACGTGTGTGGTACTGTAGACACCACACTAAGTGATACTGTCATGGTGCGGGGCATTGTAGAGACACCACACTAAGTGATACTGTCATGGTGCATGGTGCTGTAGAGACACCACACTAAGTGATACTGCCATGGTGCATGGTACTGTGAGACACCACACTAAGTGATACTGTCATGGTGCATGGTGCTGTGAGACACCACACTAAGTGATACTGCCATGGTGTGTGGTACTGTGAGACACCACATAAGTGATACTGTCATGGTGCATGGTGCTGTAGAGACACCACACTAACTGATACTGTGACGGTTGTGTGGTACTGTAGAGACACCACACTAAGTGATACTGCCATGGTGCATGGTACTGTGAGACACCACACTAAGTGATACTGTCATGGTACATGGTGCTGTAGAGACACCACACTAAGTGATACTGCCATGGTCGTGGTACAGTGAGACACCACACTAAGTGATACTGTCATGGTGCATGGTGCTGTAGAGACACCACACTAAGTGATACTGTGACGGTGTGTGGTACTGTAGAGACACCACACTAGGTGATACTGCCATGGTGCATGGTACTGTAGAGACACCACACTAAGTGATACTGTCATGGTGCATGGTGCTGTAGAGACACCACACTAACTGATACTGTCATGGTGTGTGGTACTGTAGAGACACCACACTAAGTGATACTGTCATGGTGCATGATGCTGTAGAGACACCACACTAAGTGATACTGCCATGGTGCATGGTACTGTAGAGACACCACACTAAGTGATACTGCCATGGTGCGTGGTACTGTAGAGACACCACACTAAGTGATACTGTCATGGTGCATGGTGCTGTAGAGACACCACACTAAGTGATACTGTGACGGTGTGTGGTACTGTAGAGACACCACAGTAAGTGATACTGCCATGGTGCATGGTACTGTAGAGACACCACACTAAGTGATACTGTCATGGTGCATGGTGCTGTAGAGACACCACACTAAGTTATACTGCCATGGTGCATGGTACTGTAGAGACACCACACTAAGTGATACTATCATGGTGCATGGTGCTGTAGAGACACCACACTAAGTGATACTGTGGGTGTGTGGTACTGTAAGACACCACACTAAGTTATACTGCCACGGTGTGGGGCATTGTAGAGACACCACACTAAGTGATACTGTTACAGTGTGTGGTACTGTAGAGACACCACACTAAGTTATACTGCCATGGTGCATGACACTATAGAGGCACCACACTAAGTGATACTGCCACGGTGCATGGCACTGTAGAGACACCACACTAAGTGATACTGTCACAGTGTGTGGTACTGTAGAGCACACAAGTGATATTGCCATGGTCCATGGCACAATAGAACACCGAACTAAGCGATACTGCCATGGTGCATAGCACTGTAGAGACACCACACTAAGTGATACTGCCATGGTGCATGGCACTGTAGAGACACCACACTAAGTGATACTGTCACAGTGTGTGGTTCTGCAGAGTGCTACACCAAGTGATATTGCCATGGTCCATAGCACAATGAGGCACCACACTAAGTGATACTGCCATGATGCATGGCACTGGAGAGGCACCAGACTAAGTAATACTGCCATGGTTCATGATACTGTAGAGGCACCACATCATGTGATGCCACAGTACTTGACACTGTAGAGGCACCACACTAGTGATACTGCCATGGTGCATAGCACTGTTGAGACACTGCACTATGTGATACTGCCACAGTATGTGACACTGTAGGGACACCATACTGTGTGATACCGCCACAGTACATGGTATTGTAGAGGCACCACAGTAAGTGATACTGCCACGGTGTATCACACTGTAGAGGCACCACACTAGGTGATGCCACAGTACTTGACACTGTGAGGCACCACACTAGTGATACTGCCATGGTGCATGGCACTGTAGAGCATCACACTATGTGATGCCACAGTACTGACACTGTAGAGCACCACACCAAGTGATACTGTCACAGAACATGGCACTGTAGGGACACCACACTGTGTGATACTGCCACAGTATGTGGCACTGTAGAGTCACAACACTAAGTGATACTGTCATGGTACATAGCACTGTAGAGGCACCATACTACAAGAAGCAAGGAGAATGAGAACAATTCCAGAGGTGAGGAAGGCGAATGGTGAAGTACTTGGATAAGCTGGGGTACAAGCAGAAGACACAGCATTTGTAGGCAGATACTCTTGGATTGGACTCTTATGAAGAGTATTGTGAAGGTAGCTTTCAAGTTCTCAGTCCGAAAAAGGAGAAATGTGGTGTAAACACCCCTTGCCATATGAATGATGGCGATCACCTGAACAGGGATATCCCTGATCAGCAGCATATATCAAAGGGCAAACCAGTGATCTGTACAGGGAAGGATTATCTCACTCCTCTTGCTGCTGATTCGCCTTCTGTGTGTCCAGCATCACAATTTTAGAATTCAAAATACAAGATCAAACTCTGCACTGTTTACACGCTTCCCTAGCTTCTTAACAACAGATCTGAGTAATGTTTTTTCCATACCATTGAACATTCCTTTAGTCTTTCCAGATCTTCCCTCATGGTTCTTACACCTGCCTCACTATCCACTTGAATGCGAATCTTTGTGTTGTCTGCAAAGAGGCAAATCTTTGCTCATCTTTCATGCCCTTCTCACTGACCACTGCCTGTGGATCACAGGACTGTGAAACTCTTAACAGTCATCCACAATTTAAGTCAGGCCAGAAAAGACACTTCCTGCAAGCCCATAGTTACAGCTGTGCTGTAGTGATATATAATTGTACTGTATTGTATAAGCTATGTAATTTCTTCACTGCTGTTTTACGTTGTGTTGTAATGTTTTATAACTATGCTGTATTACTGGTTAGAAAATGGGCTTAAATTTCCCAGTCTCTAATTGGCTGAGCCCCTTGCCAATGTGGGCATTTACATGGCAGCAAAGGGAAATAACAAGTCACACTGCCAAGTGCCCAAATGCCAGCTGGTATCCTTGTGCCTTACAATATAAACAACCGGACTGCAGCCACTTTTTTCTCGCTCACCAACCAACCACCCTCCCCTCCATACAGTTTCTAAGTTAAAATTATATATTGCAAGCCTAATAAGAAGGTAAATGTAAAACTTAAACAGCAGAATGAAATGAATGCATGCCACAACTTCAAAGTGACTGGTAGTTCAGCTTCTGAAATTCCACTGTCAGTGTCCCTTGCTCATACATCTCTGCTGCCACTGACCAACCAAAAATTAATACAGGCTAAAAGTATAAATGGCAAGCCTAAAAATAACTTTTAAAAAGAGAAAGTAGAGTTGGTGTGCTGTTGTCTGTTGCTGTTTCTTCCGTTTCTGAGTTCAAACTAACAGCTAACATGCTGCTTTGTTCAGCACTACTCCATTACAACTTTGTTTGGCTTAGTTTCATCCTGGCTCACCCTGGTTAACTCCCACTCTTTCTAAACAGAAGAAACTTCTAAATTTTTTTCTAAAACACAAATCATCTTATGTGACTAGCACAGTCACTGCACTTCAAGCTCGATCCGCTATAAATCTTGAGCTGCCTTCCGCTACAGTCCAACTCTGTTCCTGACTACAGTCTCCCAATCAAGATAGCACAAAATAAATAAATAAAATGGACTGCAAGCAACCATTGGGGGGCAGGTGTGATGGTTCAAGAAGTAGGAAAGTTAAGCAACAGCAGTAAAAGAAAAGGAAAAACTGGAAGTAAAAAACTGTAGCTGGAACACTGTAACGTCCCCTACTGGCAAATATACCAGTTGAGGACTACTTTAATAACAAAACCACATTAAATACATCTGTAGTAATTTTCTGTGTGTTTATTATTTTTGAAATAGTACATAGAAATGTCACACATAACCCATTTTCTAAGCGCAATAATATCCTCCAGGATGGACAGTATGGATATACTGGGTCTTAAAGAGGCAATAAGGCCTGATGCTTGCAGCATTGGGCCTCACTACAGTCCTGGGAGGTTTGGTATGCCCAATACCACCTATTCTCATTAGGTATTATGGCTTGTATAACATTCCACTTACCATGTCATTGTTGTAAATTGCAATGTTTCAGAGCTGCGACTGAAAATAGACTGTAACACTTTAGTGTGCTCATCTGAGGTGACAATCAGTCAATCAATCAGTCTATCAATCAATCAATAAACTCATGACATGCTTCTTGCTTCTGACTGTCATCACAAACATAGAAACATCGAAGCTGTTGGCAGCAAAGGAGCTACTGGCTCACCTAGTCTGCCCTAAAATCCTTTCTACTGTCCTACTGTGAGCCCAAATAAATCTGCACCCTTACCCCCAACCCTGTTACTAAGGTCTCCCCCGTACATGTCTAAAACCTGATACTGTTTTGGCTCCCACCACCTCTGCTGGGAAGCTGTTTCAAGCATCCACCACCCTCTCCATGAAAATATTTCCTCACATTCCACTGAGTCTTCTCCTTTCCAGCTTCATATCATGCCCCTTGTCCTTAAGCATCTTTCTGTGCAATATGCCATCTTCCTGTACCTTACTGATACCCTTGAGGTATCTGAATGTTTCTATCATGTCTCCCCTATCTCTCCTTTCCTCCAGTGAATACATATTTAACTCTTAGAGTCTTTCCTTGCAGAGGCTTCTGATGCAGGCCATGCACCATTCTGTTGCCCTTCTCTGACTTGCCTCCATCCAATCCATATCCTTCCTGAGATGGGGCCTCCCTTTTAAACTGTTCTCCAGGTGCAACATAGCTGCCACCTTCTTTACTGAAAACTTGTAACAATGCCCCAATAAGTAACTCCCTTTAAATTAAAATAAATAAACAAACAAACATTCTAGACTGTATTTAAAGGCGATAGGAAAATGAAATGCTATTTTTATATGTAAAAGTGACACTGTGACACTTACTGTGGGTCTTCTACATATTGCACAAATGATTTGAAGCCCAGACTACATGTGGTTCATTTGATTCCTTTGAATGCTAAGCTCGCCTGCAAGCACTGGTTTACAAGTTTATGAATCAACAAGTGAGTGGCTGAAGCTCTACTCTGATGTTGACAACTCGAAGCCAGTCAGTGTTTTCACACGAAAACAGGAATGGCAGTAGAAATCATGTCAGCGGGGAAATCCGAGGATCAGCAGAGCAGTAGTAATGGTGGTCGGGAAAGCAATAGAAGTGGTGGGTTGAACACGTTTCCACCTATGACTCAGTGGCACTGTTCAGCCCTACAGTATGAAATGTGAGACGCTTTCTTCAGGTAACCTCCCATCTCCATAGCCTCAACAACCACTATCAACTGGGACAGCAAGATTTTCTGCAGTGCATGGAATTATATATCTTTGTTTTTATATTTAGAGCCTCCTGTCTTCATTTTTTTTTATTTTGTTTTCTGATTGCTCCTAGGATGTTTCAAAATAAGCCTGTTGCAGTATTTAGATGCACAGCACTGTCAGGTCTAACTGCCAAATGCAGCGGTCTGCTGCAGCTATAAAGGAATGACTGTGTATCCCGGGGAGGTAGATTGGGAAAATGGATGTTTTTAATTAATATTGTGTAGACTTTTTTATTAAAATCATTTATTTATTAACCCCCATAATTACTAAACGAACAGATGATAGCTGGTGTCAGCAGTACTGCTTTCTCTCTAAAATCCACCTAACCCCCTTGCATTATTGTTTTCCCACTGTCCTGTCTCCTCTGAATGTGTGTGGCTTGGTTTACCTTCATGCCCTGTAGGGCTGAGCAGCACCAATAGCTCCCGGACTGCCGTAATCCTTTTTACTTTGTTGCATCTGCAGCCACCTGTGTCTTCGCTCCCCGACCCTCTCTGAACTGCATCTGGGCTGGGAACACAGGAAAAATCTGCAGGTGCTCAGTAGTGCACATTTCATCTGCAACATGAGTCATGTCCTCTGACAGTGTACAGTACTCCTCTGAAATTATATAGCACCCTCTGACAGTATACACTACCCTCTAACAATATACAGTACTCCCAGAATCCTGTTCCAAGTAACTGTGGATACGTTTCTTCTTAGTTTTGACTGTCATTTTGTGATTTTATAACATGCATCAGTTTATTCAATATTCTACATTAGTTTAGCTTAGTTGTAGTTATTTCTTGTGGTGTTTCTCTGGTTCCTGGCTGGTTCTCTAAACTGCGAGTTGCAACTTTCACTATTTCCTGTTTTACAGATCACAGTTCCAAATCAAATAATATAATTTTCATCTGAACTGGCCATTGAATTTTAAATTTCATTCTGGCTCTATTTTGCATTCTGTGTTTCAGATTTTTACCCATAATATGTTACATTTGGATGAAATGTCTTGTATTGGGCTGGCAGCATAGCCTAGAGGTTAGAGGAACAAGGTATGAATGAGCTTGATACATCCAGCAGACCAGACCGTTTGATTTTCCATCCTCCACTTGTATACTGTGTGACTCTGAGCAAGTCACTTAACCACCCAGTGTTCACAGGTCACTCCTGAAAACAGGCACTTGTGCCTAGTGGGCCTACCTGGTTACCAAAGACTAAAATAAATACAAAACATTCATAAACTGTATTGCCTCATGGCAAAAAAGTCTTGGCCTAGTTCCTCTGGGATACAGAAACTACTCACCCTTTGAATCCAGTTGCTGTACCAGAAGTTCTAATACTATGATTTCTAACCTTCCATGTTCCAGCACGCATTAGATCAAAGGTCTTTTTGCGAACCATGCTCCTAACTGGCTAAAATCGCTTCCACCGACATCTCCTCTCTGGGCACAATTGGCCCTTTTACCAAATGAATGCTAGATGTCCTCTGGTTGTGAATTCCAGCTGCGACTGATTCCATAACTCTACCCTGTATATTCCTATCTGACCAAAACTGCCTCCTCCCCTTCTCTCCTCTTTCCCTTCCCTGCCACTGCCAGCCTCACTCAACCTAGTCTCGTTTTTTCTTCTCTTCTCTAATTTTCACCTAACGACACCCACTGGGTTGATAATTTCTCCTTTGCCCCATAATTCCTTACTTTAGATCATCTTGATGGGCTCTGCCCTTTGTATAAAAAAGGATCACATCATATTACTGATTTATACACAATGCTATTTGTATTGTCTAAGTTTAGTTGTATTGCTCAAGTCTAAACTTTGTTAGATCTGTTTTATTATTGAAACCCAGGTAAGATATTTGTTTTCCCTGTTTGTCTCATCTCTAACATGGAACCTATGTAATGAGCTTGTTCTCAAAAGGTGTTAATCTGAGATTACAATAAATAAATAAATATTTCATATCTTGCAGATTATTCACTGAAAGTTACCAATGTGCACTGGCCATGATTTTTGCCATTGAGAAGATCAACGAATTCAGTTCTGTTACCAAACATCACACTGGGGTTCAAGATCTCGACTCCTGTTATTGGAGGCAAAAGCTATTGAGGGAACCATGTAGCTGTTGTCAAACAGTGACCACCAGTGCGAACTACAGCTGTAGTTGCAGCCACATTTAGTTGGTGTCATTGGAGAGCACCAATCTTCATCATCCATCCCAATTGCGAGGTTACTTGGGATTTATAGGTTTCCACAGGTATGTGAAAATTATCTTTAGCAAGGCATTTTGGGGAAATGAGGGGTAGGAAGAGAAAGGAAAGACAAGACAAGGCAAGACAATGCAGGCATAAGACAGCCAAGGAAAGGGATAGGGAATGCAAAGAAAGGCAAGGCAAGGGAAATCAAGACAATGGAAGGCAAGAAAAGCAAAGCAAAGACAAGACAAGAAATGGAAGGGAAGGAAAACAAAGGAAGACAGAACAAGACAAGAGGAGAAAGGCAAGCAAGGTAAAGCAGGATAATACAAAACAAGGAAAGGGAAGGAAAGGGAAGAGCTAGAGAATGTAAGGAAAGGGAAGCAATAAATCAAGATAAGACAAAAGAAGGAAGACAAGACAAGACATGGGAAGGGAAGGTAAGACAAGAGAAGGAAAGGGAAGGGAAGAAAAAGGAAGGGCTAGTAATGCAAGGGAAAGCAAGATAACAGAAGGGCTAGAAAAAGAAAGGAATAGCAAGAAAATAAGCTGTATCAAGCACATAGAGAACTAAGGATGGGCAGCACGGCAAATAATGGTGCAAGGATAAAGGTTTTACACACGAGTGAGAAAGAGAATCCCTTATCCATTCATCTTCTCACTAGCACAAAGGAGTCAGAGCTGGTCCATAGTATCAGTAGAACTTCTTTACTGATGAGCTCTTCATCACATGCAAAAACATTTATGCCAAAATACCAAAGCATGCAAGTGTGGCTGGCCGTGGCTCCTACCTGATCACCTGGCACATTTTGTGTACCTCACATACCATCAAGTTTAGTCTGTTCATAAACCTAACTGATACAGACAGTGTCTAGTTGTTGCTTTTTTTTTGCTAATGCTACTCCCCTCACAATATTTTCTGCCTTACTGCTACCCTTTCGTTCACTGTGAAGCCTACAACTCTGTACCAGCTGTGTTTGAAGCCACTAATCATTTTGGCTCCCATAATCTCAGCTGGCAGGCTGTTTTATAAACTCAACCACTCTCTCAGTAAAGAGAACTCCCTCATGCCCTCCTGACTCTTCCTCCTGGCAAGTTCCAGCCATGTCCCTGTGTTCTAGAATTACTCTATACATGTGAATTGTTCCTCCCAGTGTACCTTGTTCATTTATTTCAGAATTGCTTGTTCTATAGAGCAATTTACTTTCCCTGTACCCCAGCCAACGCTATCATTCCAACCACCCCAGCCCCATCACCTCGACTTCTACCAGGGCTCACCTCACCATGTTCTGGTATCACCTGATTTGCTGGATACAGGGCCTTTGAATGGCTGGAGTCATCCTGTCGATCTTGGAGTATGTTTTCCTTCTCGGTTTCTTCCTTGTCCCCAGAGTCAGCATGCATGCAAGGGCACGAGAGTGCAGCGTGATGATGCCACACATATTCAGACTCCTGTGTTCAGCCTTTGAGAGACAGCCACATGTTGCACTACTTTCAGGCCTCCACTAGGGTGGCAACCCAGCAGCAGCATGTATTTCCCTCCACACCAAAGGAGGACAGCTGTCTCCAATGTTCAGTTCTTCCTTGCTGACCTACCTCATAGCAACCCTAGTCGATTCCCAAATGTGGGTCAATGGCACAGCAGGTGGTATGGCACTCAGCGTGGGGGCACAGAGATAAACAAAAACAATAAAAGTATTCTTACATCTTGTGCCCACTTCCAAGTGTTATGTTTCATGCATCATTCCATATTTTTCAGGTCAGTTTTGGTTCCTGTGTATCTAGGCTGAGTGATAAAAGGGAATTCCCATCTTTTCTACGTACCGCTCCACTGATGACTTCCATGCCCAAGGCATAGCCCAGCTCTTTGTCCACTTTGGCTGGACTTGGATAGGAATTCTGGCTGCCGACAATGACTACGGCCTGTCAGGAAGTCAAATGCTGAGGAAAGAGCTCAATAAAGTTGGCATCTGCGTCGAGTTCCATGAAATGATATCCAACAACCTCCCAGAGGAAAGCTGCACCACCTAGATGACATCGTCAAGAGCTCCTCCACCAAAGTGATCATGATCATTTCCAACATTCCATAAGTGACTGCCTTCATGGAGCATGTCTCTGCACATAGCATATCAGGAAAAGTCTGGATCGCATGTCCCTTTTGGATTACCTCTCCAGTTTTTCCAGGAAAGAGTTTTCCAAATTCTAAATGGCACGGTAGGGCTTGCTATCCATCATGGAGAGATTCCAGGGTTCAGCGAGTTCCTATACAGCGTTCATCCTTGAGTGTACCCAGATGACATTTTATTAAGCCTTTCTGGGAGACAGTGTTCTGTTGCAAGTGGCCAGAAAACAACTCCACCCAAACGCTGTCTGGAAGTGGAATGAGTGGAAAGGTGGTCCTGTGCACAGGGACAGAGAATCTGTATAGTCTTGATAGCTCTGTGTACGATGCATATAATTTCAGATACACATACAGCACATTTAATGCACTATATGCATTTGCACATGCATTACACAACCTTATGTTGTGTCCATCTGGGAGAGGTCCATTTAAAATGGAACATGTGCAGAAAGACATGATTTTCCACCATGGAAGGTGAAAACTATATAAAAATATGTATATAGTAGTCATTTGTATTTTCAGACAGGTGAAAGTTGGTCACAAAACATACCACTAGGGCAATAAGGCCCCTTTACTAGGTGGTCCTGTTTGTGCATATACAGTTTCAATCAAGTACAAAATGTGAATACAGACATAAATACATCTGAGCAAAAATGCAAACAAGTGACACATAACATGATAACTACACATACAAATAAATCTCATTTCAAATGTCTGAAATAGGTCAAATGACATATGGGATGCACAATGGCCTAAGAATGTATAGAAAATATATTTATAAAATGCAGAAAAATCTAGAGATTTCTTTGACTGAGAGATGTCACCTGATCAGGCATTAAATCTCTATGAATACCAGGTCAGGCGACAATCTCATTTCTTAACCCCCCAAAAACTACTTTGAGCCATTTTATTAGTGTAATGGCCCCTCTAGGGTATGCATCATAGGATTTTAATGTAATTCCAAGGGGTGTAAGGACACTCAGCCTTCAGCCTCATGCCTTATGACACCCCTGGCATATCGTTAAATCCTCTAGTACACACCCTGTCATGGATAATTACTTACATATGGGATACACAATGGTCTGACTAACAATATGCAGCATTTTGTTTATTTGCTCCATCCTTGTCTGCATTTTCCTGACCTCTAGCCTGATCCACATCTTCTCTGCCACTTACTGCAGTCTTCTGTCACCTCTATCTTCCCCTCTGAGGTGGAGTGAGGAGAGTTGGTCAGGCTCCCCTCAGGCAACTCGGTTGCTGGAGGTGGTGGACAGTCAATGTGCAAGGCTCGGCAGTGCCAGTGTTACCCTCACCCTGCATGCTGTGGCTGTTTCCTTATTCACTGGTTTCTCTCCACAGAGAAGCCAGGCTGGGCTCAGTGATGGGCTCTCACATGCTAGGCATGGCAATATCCCATGGAACCAGAGGCATCTGCTCTCAGCCCTCTTACTCCCCACCTGTGCCTTCACCCCATATCCTCCAGGTGGTGGTCCCATGGTGGAAGAGTAGCCCTCCCTCCTTTGAGAAGGTGTGCATCCTCTGAGACACTCAGCTGCTCCTGGCTGGACCTCCAATGACTCTGGCTCATTTCTGAACCCGAGTCATCACCATCATCAGCAGTAATGCTATCGCTGTGCCAACAGGCCAGCATAGGCCTTACTCCTGATGAGTGAAGACAGGCCCACAACTCAAGAGTTGCAGTCCCTTGAGCAAGGCCATTCATTTTCAGTTTTACTGGTAAACCAAGTAAAATTCTGGAATTCAGTCTTTCTACACACCAGTAAAGACAAAGTACTTTACAAAAGTAATGAATTCACTGCCTTTAAATTTCACTGTTTTGTCCACGCTGACATTTTCACGGCAGTTTGATTCAGCTGAAATGCAAAACAAGCTAACTTGTCAATTACAGTATATATTTCACTGACATATCATTTTCACTGGATTCACAAAATAGTGAATATAGTGAATATTTTATTCAACAAAAATAATGTGCATACAGAATTTCACAGAATTTGGCATTTTATTTACTAGATCAGAGAATCTACAGAATTGGAATGGCTTTGCCTGGAGTTCAGTGGCCAAGCATCCAGACACTCCCACTTCCTGAGCTATATGAGCAGTTCCTCTCAGCGTCATTGTGAAACATTTTTCTTTGCAGCCAAAGGCTCTATTGGTTTGTCCTCTGAGCTGGTTGGGCCTCCCTGGCTGGCTGGGGCCTGTGTCCCCCCTCTTAATGCTCTTGCTTGTCTCTGCTGGGCTACTATTTTTATTTTCCTGCTTCTGATTTCTATTTTGCCTTTGGCTGTGTGTATTTCCTTCTGTTTTTGTTCCTTGTGTTCTGTGTTTGTGTGTCTTTAGTTTTGTCTTGGGGGGCATTGTTTCTAAGCTGCTAGCATACTGCTACTCCAGAGCTCATACTGCTTGCTTTCAGTTACTCACAACTCTCAAATTACTTACACTGCAACTGCAAACCTGATCTGTGTGTTTCAGCTCAACTGTAGCTGCTCCATGTGGCATGTGATTGCTTTCACCTGACTCAGATTTACTTTGAACCTAGCTATACAGCTCACTCGTGCTTGTTCTAATTACCTCATTGCAACAGTCTCACAGCACTGCCTGGTGACAGTGCTTTCAGAGCATTGTGCCTCCTTTTATTTGGTTTATTGCAATTACAACTCGGTGTACTCAGTTGTTTTCACTACTGCAGCACAGGCCTAATTGCTTACTGCTGTTGCCGTTTACTCCCATTGCTATTGTACCTTGTTCTACTCTGAGATCAGCTAAAGCTCCTGCTAAGGCTATTAAATTAGCTTTAATATCTGCATGTGGTTCTCAGCCCTTCCATCACTTCCTTGTTTGTCCTACAGCGGGGACTGGGAGGTGTTTGGGGGTTGTGGCCAATGTGGCTAATTATTTCTGTTCTAAATCCTGTCTTAGCCACAAAATCCTCAGAGTTTGTCACCTTGATTTGGCTTTGAAATGCCTTGCCTCACTGTTTAGTGCTGCTTGCCTGTTATGCAGGCCTACGTGCAGGTCCAGTTATTAGTACTCTGTTTACTAACCTACATGCAGGTCCACACTTTTACACAGTCATTGCTCCTTGCTTAAGCAAACCATTACTTCATGCCTACTGCCATCCCTTGGCTTCAGCCTCTGGGATTCTGCTGCACTCCATCCTGCATTTGATTTTGCTAGGTCTCAACACTTAATGCTCATTACGATCTCAGCATGCTGTGCTCATTTAACTCACCAGCTTTTAGCTCTTAATCAATTTCTGGGGCATGCCAGCCATTCTATTCTGGTGCAGGGTTCCTGCAGCTGATGATCTCACTCTGCATTTAGTCCATATCTCAAGCATGTCCAACTTGGGGCAGGATCCTTCTCACCTGGCCAATAGCTGGGAATGTCCTTGCCCCAGGCTTGATCTTAGCTGCCTGCTTGTGACAGCAGCTCCTGTTGTAGAATTTAAGACCTGAGGTTAAGGGTGGAAAAAGTTACCTCCTTTGGCTCTAGTGTTCCACTATAATGGTTAGCCATTGACTTTAGTGGTTTCCCTAGCAAGACACCTTCACGCATTCTCCTACAACTGCCTGTGGTTCACCTGGATTGATTTTAGGGTGAGTAGGCCAGGTGAGTGCCTCAGCAGTCATTGTTTTCCTCTTGTGCCTTTGTTGCATGTATTGTTGCAGAGTTTTCTCACGACCTTCCATGGTATTCCCACTAGAGGGTTTGGTGACAGCCTTCCTCCAAATTGAAATATTTTCCACCTCCCTTTAATTGGGTTTTCCAAATTGTATCTGCAGAGCAGTCACTAAATAAATTATCCCAAGCCTGGAGGGAAGGTGACCTAGGCCTTGGATCCCCAGAGATTTCCTCCTCTTAGTGTTTTTTCTCCTCCATTGCCTCTGGTCATAATTGTTAGTTAGCATAGTAGTGTCCTCTAGTTTCTTTAGGTAGGTTCCACTGTTGGATGGAGGTGGAGGTATCCTGCCATTCCCTCTCTCCTTAGGGGATCCCCTAATCTCCATGCAAACCACTAGCATCATGCTACACAAACCTGGGCATTTCATTACATTATCAAACTGAGCTTCTCATTGCGTTATCAAATTGTCTATGCTTCTCTACTACTACATCACAGTTCCTGCTGCTACATCACAGTTCCTGCTACTACGTCACAGTTCCTGCTACTACATCACAGTTCCTACTACTACATCACAGTTCCTGCTACTACAACACAGTTCCTGTTACTACATCACAGTTCCTGTTACTACATCACAGTTCCTGCTACTACATCACAGTTCCTGCTACTACAACACAGTTCCTGTTACTACATCACAGTTCCTGCTACTACATCACAGTTCCTGTTACTACATCACAGTTCCTGCTACTACATCACAGTTCATGCTACTACATCACAGTTCCTGTTACTACATCACAATTCCTGCTACTACATCACAGTTCTACTACTACATCACAGTTCCTGTTACTACATCACAGTTCCTGTTACTACATCACAGTTACTGCTACTACATCACAGTTCCTGTTACTACATCACAGTTCCTGCTACTACATCACAGTTCCTGTTACTACATCACAGTTCCTGCTACTACATCACAGTTACTGCTTGCTCATATGCTTTGTGTTGCCTCCTTCTTTGGGGATGACTGAACTACATTTCTTTTGGGATTCCTAAGCATATCTTTAGCCACGGGAATTTTCCGTGGCACCTCTGAGTTGGAACCTCTCCAAGGGTTCCTTGCCTTTTGTAACCCTACAGGGTGGTAATTCCTCTGGAATAGAGTGAAACAGCCCAAACCAAATAACACAGTTGCACATGCATAAAATTATACTGGCTGCATAGGTTAGCGAACTTGTATTTTTCTGTAAATTCTTTCTTGTGCTATTTTCATTTGTTTCTGTTTACTTTGCTGTATATTTAGCCATCTTTTAGTCCAAACATTTTTTTGAAATTATACTTTTTCCTCCTACTGCCTGCCAACTCTGACCCTTCAGGCATGCAATGGGTCTTCCTCCTGCCACCTGCTCACCAGTACCTACCTCCCAGTCACCCATGTAGCTGCAATGTGCCCCAGTGGGGACGAGGTGGGGTGAAACTCCCATGATCCTTCATTTCGTCAGGTCTGAAGGTGGTCAGTGAGCAGTGGCAGATTAGAGGCATGCCCAGGGAAGCCCGTCATCTTGGAGCTGACAGGTGTTTTCTGTATTTTTCTCCTACCCAGTGCAGTGCAAACCCCAGACATCAAGGTGTTAGATGCGACATCCACTGCACATCAGGGCTGCCCATCTCCTTCAAATCGGGCTTGCATTTCCCCCTGAGCAGCCACCTGAGAGTCACACAAGTCGCGGTGGGCAATGGCCTCCCACCCCACTCCCTGGAGATGGTGAGCTGTCATGGGATGCTCAAGCCATTCTCCCCGCCGACCCACCAGTGACCCGAGTCTGCTCCCAAACCCGGGTCGTAGGCGTGGAGCCAGTCCAAACATTTTTATAAATCCCAGTAAAATTCTGGAAGTTACCTTAGTAATAACCAGTGCAGTCCTGAAATTACTTATCTTGAAAATAGAATGTCATTACTTTAAATACCATTAATCAGCGGCCCTGATGATAGTGAGTTATGGAAGTCCTGTCCCTCACAAGTGATGTTAAATGCCATGTTCTGAGTCAGGCCATGATGTGTCCAATTAATACAATGTATTTTGAAATACAAAGCTTTCAAATTAGGGTTTTTCTTAAGATTAAACTTTTCCTGTCTGATTTCACTGTTCCATTTTGAGTGCAATAGAGGCCATTGTGATGTCATCAGACACAGTGCAAGCTGCTCTCCCATTAGGTAACAGCTTCTTTCTGACTCGCCTGAAGTGGAAATACATGTCAGTGACCTACATAACATTAAAATAATTTGTTTTAATTTAGAATTCTTCACTGGCTAAAATAATTCATTTCTCTGTAAGGTTTGTCTCTCACCTACGTTGTTTAAATCAATGTTACTAATTACTCATATGATGTATGGTAGAACACTGTCCTGCATGGAAATCCATGCCTAGAACTGTCATCCTGCAGTAGCTATGTCTGGCAGTATAGCCTAGAGGTTAGAGGAATGAGGTGTGACCGAGCTTGATACATCCAGCAGATCAGACCTGAGTTTGATTTTCACAATCTTCACTTGCATACTGTGTGACTCTGAGCAAGTCACTTAACTGCCCAGTGCTCCCAGGTCACCCCTGAAAACAGGCACTTGTGCCTAGTGGGCTTACCGGTTACCAAAAACTAAAATAAAAAAATGTCATTATCGTTGTTTTGCTGTACTAGACACATAGCTACTGCAGCACTGAAACATTCCATTGGCACAGCAATTGGATTTTCATCTGCAATGCCTGTGACCCAGGTTCGGGAACAGACCCGGGTCACTGGAGGGGCCAGCCAGGGAGAAGGATGGAGCATCCAGAGACAGCTCTCCTTCTCCAGGGGAGGGTGGGGATGTACTCCAGCGCATGCTGGCCTCTAGCGAAGGCTGGAGATGCAGCAAGACACCTCAGTAGTATTCTAGGCCTAAATGAATAGAGCCAGGTAGCCCCACATTGGGGTCATCCTCTTGGAGGAAGGGGACCCACCTGGTGATGGGATACCCTTGGAGTGGCTGCAAATGTGAAGACAGAGGGAGGAGGGACATCAGCAATGACAGTAAGGGTCAGTCAGAGACTCAGGTGGACCTGAAGGAGTGGGGACACTGGAGCAGTAAGAGGAAAAACAAGAAAGAAAAAAATGGAATGTCTTCACACATATGCGCATCACTAACTGCCGCTTTCCACTAAATGGCTGTGGCAGTGATAGCTGGACCCAGAAGAGAATGGCGGTGAAAAGACACAAAAGTAAGGACACAAAATGGCATTTATGATTGCCCATGCACTATAAAGACAGTGCATGAGCTATCATACACAACAAAACTATTTTTCACTCTCGAGGTTTCCGTGATAACAAGACCTCTGAGCTGCATATCTGGGGTCTCCTGTTGCCACTGGAAACCTCTGGAGTGACAAATAGCCTTGCTACCTATGATTACTCATCCAGTATCCTCTATCTACAAAGGAACACAGTAGCACACTATGAAATTACAAGGGACTCTAGGTCTATCATGTCCTTCCCTCAACCTCATTTATGTTTCATAATGGCTGCAGACTAGTGCTGTGCAGAATGTTACAATTCCGACAGAACTGAATTCTGCAGAGTTTCAGAAAATTCCATTGTAACCCCCAGTCAGCGCTAAACTGAGAGGGCTACTACCCCTGCCTGTGTAGCTAGTGAACAGGTTGAGGGGCCTGGGGTCCTAAGGCATTGATGTCTCCATTTTTGTAAGTTGAAACTTGGGAGAAAGGTGTCAATCGGCATGTTGGCTAGGTTTGGCTACTCTGCACAGGGGCCCCAAATAACTCCGGACACAGGAAACAGCAATAACTGTAATGTCCAATACCAGAAGATGGGAGTCTAAAGTGTGGCTTTATTCAATAACACTGAATGAAAAGCATAGACGGACCTCCAAGAGGCTACACCTTGTAATGCAGATAAGGTGATGACACAGACACAATCCATTCTTGGATCCTAAACTTCCATATGTCATGGACTCTTTAACTAGTGGCACTACCACTCTACCCCATCCCAGCATCTGGGCACCCTCTTCAGGCACTGGCCAATACCTGACAGAAAGGTGACAGGTGTTTCAAAGCAAATCAATAGAGGTGAGCCCTGTTACCCAGGTGGGGGAGGTCTCCCACCTTTTGTTCCACAGACCCATACCCGGCCATTCCTTTGCTTACACACACACATCCTTGGCTACTGTAGTGCAGACTGTACATGGCTTTGCAATGCATTAATTGTCTTTCTCTGAAGACCCTCCACATACAACAGTCATTACATCTCACTGTTCCATAAGCCTCTTCCTTGGATACTGTAGTGCAGACTGTACATGGCTTTGTAATGCAGTAACTGTCTTTCTTTGAAGACCCCCACATACAACAGTCACTATATCTCACTGTTCCATAAGCCCTGGACTTGGCATCCTGGCTGACCCACAGCCCCAGAGACTTATTTACTCTCTGTTTTGGTGAATTACACTGGTCTTTTATCAAAGCTTCATCATCCTCATTGTTGCAGATGTCCAAAAACTCTGAAGGAATCTCTATTCCTCAAAAACTGTAGTGCCCCAGCACTCTCCATCAGGCAACTTCTTCCTTTTCCCAGGCCAGGAGGTTGCCCTGGGAGCTGGTTCCTTGTGCCTCTCTTATGGTGGAAGCACACCCTAAGGTAGCTCTGTGTCAGAGCTGAGGACAGGGGACCTGCCCCTGCAGGGCAACCTCCTCCACTGCACTGCATGATCTACATCCTTCCCTCTCTTGAGCCTACTTCAGACTTCAAACAAAACTAGACTGCTGACTTCAAGGATTAAATCTAGACTGACTTTGAAATTCCCCAATGTTCTACCTAACTTCCAACTGCAATATTCCATTGTGGCTTATGCTGCTGCAGAATTCTAAATGATGTCATAGCCCCAGCTCAGCAGAGACTGAAAACAGAGCAAGACATAGTGAAATTCATTTAACTGGAGTCTCACTAGCTGTTTGTCCTTGCCTGCCACTAGATCTAACTAGGGTTCTACTAACCCCGGGTAACAGGGGTTACACCATGGAATTCTATTGGTAGCAGAATTACAGCATTTCACTAGTGAAATGTTTTTGTGGATTAATGATCAGCACTTGACATAAACTGGGAATTTGTTTTTAGTAATCTGTGAAAATGATTCCTCAGTTGCGTTATTTATCAAGAATTATTCCACAGTTTACACAGATATGCTTTCAGAATTTTGCAGAATTAAAAAAAATAGTTGGCCCAGTGGCATGGAGAGCCAAGGCATTGCAAAGTGCCTTACCTCCTGCTACGCTGGCAACCCAGGTTTGGGAACAGACTCAAGTCCTCCAGGGTTGGCCAGGGAGGGACAGGATTGAGCATCCAAGGGACTGCTCTTCTCTTTGGGAGGGTGGCTCATCCCAGCCTCTGCTGCCTCCAGGTGAAGGCCTGGAGGTACAGCAGTCAGGTAGGTAAAGTGTGGGAGGGACATGCAGAGACACATAGGATGGGCACTCCACCATGTGTAAATTCTATACACCACAGGAGGGCTGGGACAGGAGAAACACAGGAGGAAATGGACAGCAGCGGGCTTCATACTGCCCAGTGAGTGACCTGGTCTGCCATGGACCTGATGCACTGGAGGGAGGATGAACCCTCCCTGGCCCTGCCATGAGAGGGAACTTGTGGGGAGAAACTATAATGTAGCACGCAAAGGGGAGGCAGACAGCTGGCCTGGAAGTGCTGGGGATTGGCCTGAGCAGCCACCTCCCAGATGGAGGAGGATAACCACTTGTATTTTTAGCTAATCTTATTCTCCTCTCCCATGGCTCTCCATCCTGCCAGATCCCCAGCCCTGACCCCCACTGACAGCTCACCTGTCCGCTTCCTTCATGGCTTGCCACCCATGACAGGGTGGTGAGGATCCTCGGCCTGCCAGGGTGGAACCACTGCAGAGGTCGCTGCCTGTTCACAGGAGCAGGGCCTGCAGGGATCAGCTTTTCATTCTGCTGAGGAGCCTTTTCCTGGTTTTCTTTGTGGCTCGAGGTGTGCAATCCTGCCAATGATGCCCAGCACACCGTCTGCATGCTGTACATCGGACAGCTGTTCCAACTCCACCCCACATTACAGGACCTGGCATGCTGGCCCCAGCCACTGGTAGGGACAAGCAACTGCCAGTCTGTGTCCCACCTTCCCCCAGGACAGGAGAACTGTCCTCTGGATGCTCAATCTTCTCCCTCCCTGGCTGACTCCTGGCGACTAGCTTACACTGCAAACACAGGTCACCGGTGTGGTAGGAGGTAAGGCAGAGATGCCTCAGCCTTCCATGCCACCACATGACTAAAATAAAAAGAATTTAAAAGAAATTCTGGAAAACATGTTGGGAGCAGAATTACCATTCTGCATGAATTCTGCTTGTAGAATTCCGCATTCAGCATGAGACCCCAGCTTGCAGTCTAGTAGTATACAAGCAGTCACATGACAGGTTTGTAAACATAAAATTATAGAAAATGATGGCAGAAAAACTCAAAGCCCATCCCATCTCTCCTGTATTGCTCTGTATTACCCCACAGACCTGATAAGATACAATGCCTATCCATCCGTCCATCCTCTCTCCTTTTTGGAATAACCAAACCCTTGAATCTGTCCCACCCTACCTTAAAGTAGCAGTGCATGCTAATGGTGAACATTTTTACCTATACTTTTTATTCTATTTTAGATCGCCCTGTATCTCTCGACTTATACGGCACCTTTTCCCCATCCTGGGTCTGCTTTAGTACTTTTACATGATTGAAATAACATAAGGAGCTATTATGGCTTGGACCAGGTTTTCGTCCAGTATTTTCAGGTCTTTTGAACATTCATTCTTTAAAGAGACACTGTCAGCTTTCTGGACCAGTTTTAAAGTGCTTGCAATGAATGTGTCTGCAGCAAGCACTACGGTGTAAAATACATGCATACTTTAGTCTGTATGAAACTAGCCTTGCTGGACTATGTTAACCTGCTGACTGTTGCTATCATACCTGGGACCACAAAAAGGAAGAAAGGGAGGGGAGAGAGAGAGAGACAGCATCCAGCTCCAGAGGGAGCCTAAGTAGTAAAATCCCTGCCGCAATGCCTCCATGAAGCCACCTTGCCATCCTCGTTACTTTCAGGCTGACTCCATTCCAGACATGTGTCGCGACACCTTGGCTGGTGGCACAGCCCCACTCTGGGGGGCAAGCCAAGGGGCAGGAGGACAGCTGATTTGAGAGTGGGTGGGCGGGGGCGTGACCGGGCTGACAACTTGCACTGGAGTGGACAAAAAAAAGATGTAAGAGGGCGTCATTAGGGACTCTTTTTTTTTTTACCGCTTGTTTTACCAGGAGAGCTACACTAAGCTGAAAGCTTGTTTACAGGTGCAACCTGGGAGCACAAGGCAGTTAAGTGACTTGCTTAGGGTCACAAGTATGCAAGTGGGGGCTGTAGGATTCAAACACAGGTCTCCAGGTTTGCTGTTCAGAGCCTTAAACCACTGCTATACTGTCTGCCTTAAAACAACCAAGCCAGTGTGACAAGGCCTACAGAAGGTGAACAGGATGCTGGGGCACATAGGAAGGTGTACTGACAGAAGAAGGAAGGAGGTATTACTGCCTGGTTGTAGTTCAAGTGGTGAGGTCTCACCTGGAGTATAGCCCAGTTCTGGAGTCCTCACTTATGGAGCGATAGGACAGGCAAGAGACAGTGCAGTGTAAGGGGGACCAAAATGAGCTGGGGCCAGCAGGGCAGATCTTACAAGGATCAGCTCAAGGCACCGAACATGTACTCACTGGAGAACAGAAGAAAGAGAGAGAGATATGATAGAGACCTTCAAGTTACTGAACAGAATGAGCAAGGTGAACTGTGAGGAACTATTTAGCATAAGTAGGGCACTGAGAACACGGGACAGAGTAGAAACTGATGGGGAGGGTTCATGAGGAAAGTGAGAATGTTTTATTTTACAGATAGGGTGGAGGAGTTGTGGAACAATTAGCTGCTGATGTGGTAGGCACTAAAACTATGAATGGTTTCAAACATGGCTGGGACAGAGTGAAGTGCTTAGTGGTTGCTCAAGGTGGTAATGGTAGGCGGAAAGCATGGAGTGGATGGTGTGAGTTTGAACCCTGTATGGGCATTAGGTCCTGGGTTTGCTAAGATTTTATGGGCAGACTAGGTGCACCAATGTCTTTTCTGACATTGTTGTCTATGTTTCTGCCATCATTGTCTATGTTTATATATATCTATGTTTTCACCGTCTTTGCCTATGTCTCTGTATTTCTATGTTTCTATGTTTCTGCCATTGTTGCATGTTTCTATGTTTCTACCATCCTTGTCCATACTTCTATGTTTCAGCCATCATTGTCTATGTTTCTATGTTTCTACCATCATTGTCTCTGTTTCTACATTTCTGCTGTCACTGTCTACTGTTCTATATTTCTGTTTTGCCATCATTGTCTCTATTTCTATGTTTCTGTCGTCATTATCTCTTTTCTATAAAATGTAAGTTTCAGTGCAGAAGTGTTCTGATTAGAGCTGGCAGGATTTTCAAATTCTGCTCCACTGGAATTCCACTGTATTTCAGAAATTCTGCCCAATTTTATGGAATTCTATCAAAAGCAAATTCTGGAATCCTGAAAGTGGAATATTATCTGCAGACTTGTAATCAGCAGTTCACGTAAACCATGAGATTCATTTTCCATGAATTGAGCAATATCGTCCCACAAAGTATGTGACCCACAGAATATTGCACTGTGGTGTACATGGAAATGCTTTTGGAATTCTATGGAATTCAAGATGAAATTATGGAAAATATTTTGGAAGTAGAATTGCCATTCTGCATGAATTCTGCTGGCGGAATCCCACACCCTGCATAACTTGAGTTCCAAATGAAGATAACATTTATTGTATTTGGACTCTCCTTGCAGTGCAATACACATATTTTATTTATTTATTTTAAATGTTTCACGAGGAAAGACCTACTGAACTAATAAGCAATAGGTAATTCTTGCAATACAGCAAATCACAATATACTCATTCACGCTGCGAAATGGAACAGGACACAGGTTTTGCAGTAGGTAAATGTTTCTGTTATTGAATCTGTTATGAGTGGACAACCTGACTGCACTTAGGTTCCACTGATACACCGCCCATGATGTCAGACAGGCATAACTCATGAAGATAAAAATAACTCTGCTGCCAAACCATGCAGTATCCCACATACATATAAATCATGCAAGTGTTTAATAAATTGGGTAAATAAATCGTGTTGTTTTGGTATAAATATTTATTTTCACACAGCACAGATTATTTCACTTAGAATGTGTTATCTCCACTTAAAACCTGGAAACAGAACACAAAGAGCATCAGGCCAAATAGGCGCTAACAATGGCATGAAAGGCAGTTTTAAGCTACAACAAGGTAAACCTCTAATAAAAGCATGGCAGATAGTGTGGTATATATCAAATATATAATGGATTATGGTGGGATAACACATTTATCTCTACACATGAGCTGTATGACCTTCATAAGTAACTCCTGGCTTTGCCACTCATGTGTTATGGGTTTGTATCACTCGTTAGTGGGCATAAACTTGGTATTTCACTTCAGCCCATTTTGTATTCCTCTACATATCATAGGAAATGCCTATTTGTTTCATGGGATTTCCAGTGATATAGCTGGATATGCGGTATAGAGTATAGGCAGTGACTTGACTCAATATACATTTTATCTGCACGTGTTGGAAGGGCAAGACAATAACCGTGAGTGGCAGAGCCACTACTCTGTATGAAATCCCCCAGCAAGTGATAATAAACTGCATATTGTGGGTCAGTCCATTGCATTGTCAATTTATGCAGCATCAATTTGCTAGTTATACTTTTAAACCTGATTTTTGTTAAAGATGAATGATTTTATGAGACAAATGCACTTTTTATATAAGCTGACAAATGCACAACTCAGAAGCCATCCAATGTCAAAGAGTAATCAAAATCAGAGCAACCACTGCAATCAGTGATTGTCACTAATTTGCCAAACAAAAACAAGAAAACACCCCCAAAACTAATATAATCAACTCTAGGGTAGAGGGCATGGACTTTGAGAAAGTTAGAAACACTCAAAAATAATTTCCTATACAGCCAACCTGGACCCAAACCCAGATCCACCAACTCAGGGACAATGGCTCAAGCCACTATGCCAAATGACCAGCTCAGAAGGGTTTGGAACAAATCCCCATATCCTACAATAGCGAGTGCAGCTCACTGCTACACTTGCTCTAAAGCAGTCATAGCTGTTATTCACCACTCGCCCTTGGTACAAGTGGTTTTATTGAGTCACTCATATTGAGGCGCTCAATAAAACTTGGTCTCATCACTGCTCAACAAATGTACTGTTTCTCTTGGATTTTAACAGCTGGTGTAATTGTTGCACTGGGCAACTGTGTTGTCATCATCATCATGAAAGCTGTTTTCTAATTGGTATAGTACTTCACTGTGATAAAAGAAACCTTCAAGACATCAATGATGATAACACTGACAACAAGGTATCATTATTTTATTTATTTATTTATGTATTTATTTTTTAATTATTTTAACACTTGATCACCAAGATAGGCACACTGAGCCAAGGCTCGTTTCAGGTGCAACCTGGGGAAAGGAGTTCAGTGGAGAAGTAGACATAGCATACCCAGCGTACAATAAAAACAACATATACACTCAAATATCTACAATAAAACAATATATCTACTCAAATATGTACAATGAACACAATATATATACTCAAATATGTACAATGAAAACAATATATACACTCAAATATGTACAATAAAAACATTATATACACAACATATACAACAGTATCAGGGTACCTATTACAAGGAGAATATTATGTACAGTACATAAAAGTGTTTCAAAACTTTGTAATGATTTATAGGATATAAAGGTACTGTAATATCATGAGGTCAGCTATTTTCTCTACAGTGCTCTTGCATAAATCTAAATATTTTCCTGGAGGTATCTCTCACTACTGCTGTAATTGCCAAGTGATGTCTTTGACATTCAACAAAACTGTAAAATAATTAAAGAATGACTTTAACAAGGTGAAGGAGGAGCCTGTTCAGAAGGAAGGAGAGGGCTAAAACTAGAGGAATAGCCTAAAATTGGAAGGTGGAAGCTATAGAGACAATGTGAGGGAGCAATTCTTCATGGAGAGAGGGGTGAAGGCCTGGAATAAACTACCAGAGGAGGTGGTGGAGGCCGAAATGGTGGAGAGAGATTTAAGAGGGCATGAGACGGACATATGGGATTGGGAAGTGAGGGAAGGAGGGCCCATAAGAGTGGAGATGAGTGGGAGAAGGGCAGACCCAGTGAACATATGAGGTCCTTTTTCTGCCATCTCATTTCTGTGATTCTGTGACCCCAGTTTGTCTCACCTGAAAACCAAACATGTTTAATTGGGTTGTGTTGGAGAACTTACCCCAATAAGTTTTCTTTAAAGCTCTAATATTTGTTGTATTTAATGTTGACTTTTTTTAATTTAAAAATAAAAAATCACAAAATCCTCAGTTATGGGTTTATTGCATTTTGAGCTGGTAAAGACTGCACTTAACCATCTGAGAAAAAGGTAGGGTGAATAAAAGACCATGGGCCCAATTCTGAAAGGAGTTGCTCATGTCTCAAGGTGACTTGCGCCAAACCCTGTGGTGCAAATCGCATCTTGTGAAATGCAATACACCCAATTTCAAGAGGTGGCTCACGACATGGCACAGGCCACTTGCTTCAAAATGTGGGTTATGCCACCCACTATATCCACAACCCCTCTTCAACATGGCACAAGGGGATTCCTGCAATGATTAAGCTGGTATTCCTAGAGGGCATCTGGCAGAATTTCAAATTGCAATTCCAGTGGGACCCGGTGGACCATGGTGTAGTACAGTTAGACCAGCTACTAGCTTGTCTAACCATACATATGTCCACCAGGAATGCACCACTGAGCCTGCTGCCTCCAAGCTGACCCCCACAGTGTCCTGTGGGTGCCCACCATATCCCTGTGACAAGGCTACCCACTGTGGGCCATTGGCACCCCTTGCCCCAGCCCGTGCAGTGCCCCCACTGGGCAGTTCCCTATCACCCTGCATGCCAGGCACCTTAGGGTGGTCCTGTGGCCCCAGACCTCCCCAGCCCTGTGGGGCAGTGCCATGGTGTTGGGGTGTGGGGCTCTGAGGGTGCCATGCCTTGTGCTGATTGCACCCTGTGGTCTGTGACTTACGGCACCTGTGTCGGTGCACCCTTCCTTTGGCTCAGCCCTGCAGCTGCCACAAGTTGCAGGATATGTGCCAGGGACCTGCCTGTTCTGGAATAGGGTGCAGGGTCCCTGGCATAGTGGGCATGTCGCAACTTGCAAATGCTCATGAGTTGCGACATGCATCTTGGAATCCAGGCCCCATTACTTTTGGTAATATTTACTCATTTTTTATATTAAATGGATTCAACTTATTTTAATTTTCCAAAATGTTATATTTGATTAATTTTTCACATTTCTTTCCATTTACATTTATTTAGTTGCTTCACTATGTTAAGAATGTCAGATTCAAGAGCCAATCAGGAGAAGAGGTGTTTTTGATGTCAACGTGATGCTGTCCCTATATTTGACATTCTCAACTGGCAGCTGTTCGCAGATGGCAGAAGCAAATATGTGCAAGTTGGCAAGTTTATTGGTTATGCCCCCACAGTCAGCAAATCATCATTAATGAGAGCGCCATCAAGTGGAGCGGAGGGTATACACAGGTCATGACTACTGCATATGGCATTTATGAGTCTTTAATTTTTATATCATGTGTTTGTCCACCTTATCTCTTTGACCAATCCTCATCCAATGGTGACTTTCCGCACCATCTCCCACTGTTCAGGACTTTCCTCATAATCTTATTGACCACCATGGGTGGGAGGGCCACAGGCAGCAGTGCAGAGCCTGTGGGGTTGCCATCTTCTTTTACTGGATTTTTGCCCAGGTTCCACAAAGTTGACACACATGCGCTTATGTGAACATGCAAAATGAACACATCACAGACACTCAGCATCTGCACCCAGCCTTCTGAGAGGAGGTGGTTGCTGCTACCAACACCTGATTTTGGTAGCCCATGATGTGGGCGCATGTTAAACAGTGATGTCCGAAATGGTGACTATTTATGGGCAAAAGCCTGAATGGTGATGGGGAGAGTAGGGCACCCGGATGTGGGGTGGGCAAATACAGTGACAGGATGTTGCTATATGTACATGCACACGAGGGGTGAGCACAGCAAGCATGGACTGGGAGGGGCAGAGGGATGTAGGGGTGGAGCTACAGTGGGTTGCTGAGCTACACTGTGGCATTGGGGTTGGCCTGCAGTTGGGGTGGATTAGGTACTGGGTTCAGGTTCTGGGCACTGGTGCAATTTTATTGCACCCAGCCAAATTTTTAGGGCTTTCACCCCTGATGTGCACCCCTTGGAGTTGAGAATCTCTTTAGTAGGGGAGTGCAGGGAGTGAAGCCCCCATGTGGGGGTGTGGAGGTGCAGCTCCCCACAGAAAGCATTTAGCATATGTCCCAGGTGCCACTATTCAGTGCACTAGGATGTCAGAGCACCGAAAATGTTTTCGGTGCTCTGAAATCACAATAACGTGGCTTGCCTTTAGGCAGTCACCATTATCACATAGAACCCCTGATTTCCACTAGATGTCAGTAATGCATTAGGCACACTCTCCTCCTATCCTAAAGGAGGAGAGCAGTCTATGGACACTTGATCCTCTTTCTTCCATCCAGCCCCGAGTGACCTTGGTTTGTTCTGGAACCCAGGTCACTGATATGGTAGATGGTAAGGTAGCCAGTGTTTCAGCCTACCTCACCACTGGGTTAAGCTTATTTAAGGTCCTGTCCTCACTCATGAAAATAAAATCCATATTTTTAGTCAAACCATTATGTATTTCATAAACAGTAAATCAAAAAGCAAAATAAAATATATCAAAACAATTTGTGGTAGAGCACATGCTTCTCAACTGTTCCTCATTACTAGGGGCAGCCTCATTTTACCCCTCTGAATTGCTCTGTCCCTCATCACTTCCATCTTGGAAAATGTGCTGCCCACACAGAGAACATGCTGTAAATTCAGACTTTAAATCAGAAATCCATAAAGTTCTAAGATGCTAAATAAAAATAAATTTTGTACGAGTGAAGGATGTGTCCTCATTATGCGGGACAGTGTCCCTCATTGTACCTCATTTTTTATTTTCTGTGTTTATGCCCCTGATCACTATCGATCTGGACTCCCTCAGGAACCCCAAGGTGCCTTGCTTAGCTTAACCCTGTATCCCCTGTACAATGGCTTACCTCCATGCTGCCTTTGATCAGCCTCCTGGTGGGGTAGAGGAGGACTCTCCTGCTTGTGTGTGTACCCTCATCAGGCTGCCATGCATGGGGCCCAGGACCAGTCCTCCTTTGATCCACCAGAGTCCATCATCTTCCAGGTGGTGGGGACATTTTCTTGTTTACTCCCATCCCCACTGATGCTGGCACTCAGTGGAGGTCCTAGGCACCTGGCATGTAGATCATGAGTACCATGCCGGAACCTTGGCTTGTATCAGGCCCTCTAACAGCATCCTCTGCTACACTGCCACCTGTGATCACCCAAGTGGAAGTACTGCAGCAAAGAATGAGATTCTGCTACCCTGTAGGAGGAGAGTGTCCTCTGGGATGCTCGCTCTCCTTCCCCAGCTATCTCCCAATGACTCAGGTTGTTCCAAAACTTTGGTTATCGGCACCTCGAGCAGCAGAGCTATCACTGTGCTGATGGATCAGCTCATTGTCCCACATTTTGAGTGTCCATGTACCTCTTTCAGTGATAAAGGTTGAGAGGTATGGTGGAACACCCTTAACATGGCTGGCACCAGCATAGAATGTCACATTCAGGAAATGTTATGAATTGTACCAGTGTGCAGTTCCATGCATGCATTTTTAGCATTTATCAGTAAACACCATAAATCTGTGTCTACTCCATGAATCTCAGTTATAAAAGAAGAATGTTTTGTGTGTTGTTTTCTAGACTCCCATTCTGTCTGCAGCGAGCCCTGCACTCCTGGATTCTGGAAGGCTGCACAGCAGGGGCAGCCCATCTGTTGCTTTGACTGTTTTCCATGTCCTGATGGTGAATTTTCTAATGAAACTGGTGGGTAGTCCAAAATGTATTTATTTATGTGCAGTAGCAATTTATTTATTTATTTATTAAATTGTTTACTTATTTATTTATGTATTTATGTGCAGTAGTTTATTTAGTTATTGAATGATTTATGAGCCATGCTTTACTTATTTATTTGATTGATTTATTGATTTATGTATTTATGTGCTCTAGTTTAGTTATTTATTTAATTATTTACTTATTCATGTGTAGTCATTTATTAAATTACTGAATGATTTCTTTATGTGCAGTAGTTTAGATTCATTTATAGAATGATTTACTTATTTATGTTCAGTAGTTTATTTAGTTATTTATTTATTAAATGATTTACTTTTTCATTTATGTGCAGTAGTTTATTATTTAGTTATTGCACAACTCAGTTATTTATTGAATGATTTATTTATTTATGTGTAGCAGTTTATTTAGTTATTGAATGATTTACCTAGTTTGCCATAGTGTAATAATTTATTTGATTGATTGATTTGCTTATTTATTTATTTGCAGTAGTGTATTTACTTATTTATTGAATTATTTGCTTAATTATTTATGTATTTGTTTATTTATATGTAATAATTTATTTATCAAATTTATTTATTTATTTATGTGCAGTAAGTCTATTTATTTATTGAGGAATTTGCTTATTTATTTATGTGCAGTATTTTAGTTATTTATTTAAAAATTTATTTATGTGCAGTGGTTTGTTTAGTTAGTTATTTATTAAAAGATGTACTTATTTATTTATGTGCAGATGTTTATTTATTGAATAATTGAATTTAGTTATTTATATATTAAATTATTTATTTATGTATGTATGTATGTGCAGTAGTTTATTTATTGCAGTAGTTTGTTTAAGTGCAGTAGTTTAGTTATTAATGATTTAATTATTTTTATATATTTTAGTAATTAGCTATACAGGGGAGTGTTTGACTCTGTGCTGTGTGGGCTGGACAACTGCAAAGAAAATAATTAAGGCATACTTTGTACAATTCCACAACTTACCTGTTCCTGGCTGGATTTTATGTACCCATTATGTTTAATACTCTCATTATCTGTTTGCTGAACTCGCTTTGTATTATCTGTATATTGTCCTCAGTCTTTTTATTTTTGCCTTGTTGTTTAATGTATTTGATGTGGAACCTCTCAATGAGCATCTGCTTTAGGTATAGCCAAGACTTCAATAAATAAATAAAAATAGATGCATTTAACCCCTTGAAAGAGCAGTTGCTGTTCCAGTTGTATATCAGGAAACTATTTAAATATGGAAACATTTGACCCTGGAGGATATAATGTCTTATCAGCTCATAGGTATTAGGAAAAAGCAGTCAGTGGCAACCACAAAATGTTGATAGATTTTGTGGCCTAGCCCACCTGGCTGTGTATATACAAAATAATTAAAATACTAAAGCTGTTTCTGGTAAGTGTAGCAACCATCTTTAATTATATGAGACATTAATTATGACATTAGCTATAAGCATAGTTTTAGAAAAAGCTAAGGTAAATAAAAATGCACTAATGATGAATCTAAGGATGCCAGACATGCATTTTTATGAAAAAATTATGTGATGAATTTCCTTGCCGATTAACAAATACTGCTGCTTTAAGCAGTGGATTCACAAAAGTTATGGCAGGGAGGAGGCTGGCAATTGTAGGCCAGTGAGCCTGACATTGATGCTGAGAAAACTAATAGAATCACTGCTGAAGGAAAGGATTGTAGAATAATCTTTCATCCAATGGGTTACAAGACCCCAAGGCAGCATGGATTCATGGGGGATGTCAAATAATTTGAATGGATTTCTTTGACTGGGTGACAGAGGATTTAGATCAGGGTGGACTAGTGGATGTGGTATACCTATATTTCAGGAAGACTTTGACACATCCCACATAAGAGACTATTACAGAGGCTGGGTAGCTTAGAGAGGGTCCAAGGGTGGTAAAAAGATGAGAAATTGGTTAGGTGATAGGCAAAAGAGGTGGCAGTAAATGGAGTTTACTCTGAGGAAGGGAAGGTGAACAGCGGGGTGCCTCATGGATCAGTGCTGGGACTAGTCCTCTTTAATGTCTTTATAAGTGACATTGTAGAGGAGTTAGAAGGAAGGTCTGTCTCTTTGCAGATGACAACGAAATCTGCAATTGGGTGGACACTACAGGGAGTGGTGAAAAGGATGAGCAGAGACCTGAGAAAACTTGAGCAGTGACCAAGGATATGGCATCTGGGTTTCAATGAGAAAAAATTTAAAATAATGCACTTAAGGCACAGAAACCCAGATCGGAGTGCAAATGTGCTAGTGGTATTGGAAACCACCAAGCAGGAAAGAGATCTGAGGAAATCATATCTGATGACTTAAATGTGGTCAGGCAGAGGGAGGGCCAGTGGGATACTAGGAAGATAGGTATCACCAACAGAAAGAGAGACTGGTGATGCCTCTGTATAGATCACTGGTAAGACCCCACCTAGAATACTGTGTCCAGTTCTGAAGATCACATCTCTGGAAGGACATAGATAGAGTGGAGGTAGTCCAGAGGAGGACAACTAAAATGCTACAGGGATGCATCAAAAGCCCTATGAGGAGAGACTAAAGGACCTCCATATGCACACCTTGAAAGAGATGAGGGAGATAGTGAATATGACAGAGACCTTTAAATACCTTATGGGGTACATAAGGTACAGGATGAAAGTATTTTGGTGCACAGAACAAGGTGGCATCCTATGAAGCTGGTGGAGTGTAGATCTGAGAGAGCTATGATGAAGTACTTACTCACAGAAAGAGTGGTAGATTCCTGGAACAGGACCTCAGTAGAGGTGGTGGGGTGAAAACAGTGGTGTGGATCAAGGATGCATAGATAGGCAGAAAGGAATCCTAATGGAAAGGAAGGAGAAAGAGACAGAAATCAGGTAGAGTCTATGGTGATACTGTAGGTAAGGAAACATGGGCAGACTAGCTGGGCCAAGTGGCCTTTATCTATCAGCAGATTCCATGCTTCTATGTTACTATGATGTTGAAAACAGACGAGAATACTGATGACAAACTGGGACAAGCAACATTAAACGGAGTGTTCCTTTATTATTTCAAATGTAAAAAAATAGCTAAAGGAGACCCAAAATGGGAGAAAGACTATCACACTTGACAGGAGGTAAGGGCAAGGTATAACAATAAAAAGCATAGGTCACAGTTGTTATCGTTATCGTGATAATTTACTTTATAAGGCTAAATTTGTTTCTTAAGATCTGTTAAAGTATTGGACCTGAAATACGCAAAGTACAGTCTGGAGATTGGTTGCCAGTCTATATATTACAAGGGATCATAAGACTGGAATAAGATACCCTCACACTTGAGAGTGGTAGATGTGAATAAATCTTGAAAAGGAATAAAATCCTGGTTAAGAAATGAGTTACGTAATTTAAGACAATGTTGTTTGCCTGTGTCATTTAAATCTATTAGATGGGATAGGACTGGAGCAGATGGATAATTTGGTGGTTTTTAGTTCAGCTGAGGTTAAGGAAGAGAAGGTAATTATGGATAAGAGAAGAATTATGTAGTTTAAGTAATGTTGGTTGTTCTATAGCTGATATTAAGAGACTCTGGACCCAATTCCAGAAGGGATACGCTACTGTAAGATGAGATATGCCAAACCCCATGGTGTATCTCACTACTTACGCCAGGTGATACGCCAGCCCCTATTACAAGAAGCGAGATCGATGGCAGCTGCAGGTTACAACAGTCGTGGGTTACACCACTCACTACACCACAGCCCACGATGTCTGTCACAACTGCAGGTTATAACAGCAACATAGCCCAGTTCTAGGAGAGCAGCTATTGTAACCCATTGTTGCAATTCCGAGACATGCAGAGGCGTACCTGGAATTGAGACAGCTCAGAACTATCTTAAGTGGCACCCGATGGCTGGCACCATCAGATGCCACCATGCAGCATCCCAGCAATGGTGCCAGGATGACCCCAAGCCCCTCTATCACTACCCCAAACCCCTAAACTACACAGACCCCTGGAGTACATTTCAGGTGTGCCCCCCAGATACCTGTGCCATGTGCCCTGCTCCCCATCGCCCTGGTGTGTGCTGAGGAGGTCCAGAGCTGGGGGACTTTGGGAGGCTACCTGTCACCTGCTATGAGTTGCGACATGCGGTTGCGTTACGCCGCCATGGGCTACCGCCACATGCATGGCTTATCTCGCATGTTGCAAGTGGATCCTGCCACTTTGGAATGTGGCATGGTGTCCCTGGTGGAGAGTGGCTGGTGTAACTTGCAACTGCTTGCAGGTTACTCCAGTCATCTTGAATCGGCCCCTATAACCCTTAGCTGAAGCTTAGGATGAAGTTACAGTTGTTATATATTATATTTTGCCAACATTTTATGATTTTTTATTGTATTAAGTGATTCATGAATGTGTTTGGAGCAATTTTGTTTTAAAATACTGTAGATCTCATTGTAAATGAGTGTTACTCAATCGAGTCAACCCCAAGTCATACTTAATAAAATATTGTACTACTACTACTACAGTACATTATGCACTGCTGCTTCAAGTATCACAGTCCCTGTTCAGGACCTGTCTTGCTTACCTTTTTGCTTGCAGAATTGTTGCAAGTCTGGGTTCTGATTTTACCCACAAACAGGCAACAGCACTCTCTGAGGGAAGTCACCCAACCTGGTTCCAAGACAAGCTGAGGTAATTTTTTCCCCAATTGTTTAGCCAGGAGTGGCACACTAAGCTGAAAGCTTGTTTACAGGTGTGATCTGGCAGCACAGGGAAGATAAGTGACTTGCTCAGGGTCACACAGTATGCAAGTGGGGGCTGCACGATTCAAACCAGGACTCAGATTTGCAGCTCAGAGCCTTAAATCACTGTGTTTTACTGCCTCCTGGATATAGGTACGGTGGATCCACTGCTCTGGAAACAACTGCTCTCCACACTAGCACCCATCCCTGTGGTGCCTGAGAAAGAAAAAACTCCAGAAAACAATTCCATTCTTAGGGTTCTGCAGAATCGCTATTCTACTTCTGGAAAGCTTGGGACAATGTTGTTGTTAATTGTGCAGAATTCTCTAAGTGAACTTCAACTTGTTTTAAAGGAGAACATTTATGAACAATGCCCTTTGAAGTTTAGAAGTTCATGCTAAGATAATTTTAATGAGGTATTAGACTCCTGGCAGAAGTCCAACGACATCAATGATTAAACCTGCCTCATACTGATACTCCAGATTCCATTGCCACCATTGTTAAAACTGTGTGAAGTCATTGATGGTCAGGCTGTGGCTAACCACACTGTAATCAAGCACAGTTTGATCATCAGTGACATCACACGATTCTCAAAATGGTGGCACTGTAGTATCACTGTGCGGTATCACTGTGGGGCAGACATAGTCATTGACATCTCTGGCCTGCTGCAAGCTACAGATCAGCCAAATACCTCATTTAAAAGAGCTTTTCACAGGTATCCTTACTACAGTGGATCCATTTCATGAATGTCCTCCTTTAAGTAAACAGCAAGTTCTTTTGTTTTTATTGGTTTTTTCCAAGACATACAACGACAAACAACAAAATGCTGTTGTAATATTAGTGACACAAATCAAAAGTACAGCCAGGTATCTTATATAATATGGGATCATCTTATACATTTTACCAAGATATAAAGTGTACCAGTTCCTGCTATGGTACAAAGTCATCATAATTGCACTTTTCACATATAACTCAACCCTCTAGAGAAGTCCAAATTTCAAAGCGTCTGAGATACTCTTTCAGTTAACTTTTCCTTAGTATATGTTTCTCTTGTTAGATTATTCCATAAAGTTATGGTAGGGAGTATATCAGATAGACAGTTTTTAGTTATGGCTTTCTTAGTCATAAGAATGCAGATCGCTAAAATCTTTGTAATGTGAGGGGACCAAAACCCTCAGGCATATCTAAAAACTGTACTGTCTGCTATGAGAGTGCTAATGTGGGTTCAAATAGCCTCTTCATTCTTGCTGTAACTCTGCCCAAAACTCCTGAATCTTGGGGCAAATCTAAAAGATATGTGCATGGCTTTGCTTTGGCCTCCCACTCCTTTTCCAGCAGTGTGGAGAACTATTTATATAATATTTAGTCTGTTGGAAGGGGTACAGAAGTACCATATAAG
Organism: Neoceratodus forsteri; assembly: GCA_016271365.2. NCBI lineage: Eukaryota > Metazoa > Chordata > Ceratodontiformes > Ceratodontidae > Neoceratodus > Neoceratodus forsteri. Next base: position 35,357,875 of record JADMNL010000033.1, read on the forward strand.
ATTTTTCCATGAAAATTCCTTCCATAAAAGAAGGAAGTTAGTTTATGGATGTACCTTAAGTATTTATCCCATTGCACAGGGTTATGTCTACTTCCAGGCTTAATTGCCACTTCAGTCTAGCAATTGGTTGAATGATTACCCAACTCTGTTAAGGTAAATTATATTCGATATTAATGAATCATCTGCTAAGACTGCTTGGATCAAGGTTACAAAAGCTGGCAGAGACTGCTGTGAGGGATAAGCTTTTTCAGCTCGTTGAATATCATTTTCACCTGCAGGTATCTATTCATATCTGATGGTGACATCCGTATTTCCTACTACGGTCTGAAACTTCAGGAATTCTGACCCTTGCTTGCAGTGGTAAGGAGAAACAGGTCAAGTTGTTCCCGGTTTTTGTAAATGTGACCAAACTAGCTGGAGGAAAGTATGAATTATAGGTGAGCAGGGCAATACGATATCAGTAAGGTTGCAGAGTAGGATCGTAAGCCAAATTTCCACCTATTGGAACATTTGAAGTAGTAAAGGATTCTCCCTCTATCTAAATAAGAAAAAGTAGCATTTTGCAGAATACATGTCGTATTAGAAAATGGGCTTATGAACCTAAGAATTCTGATTGGCTAACAGACATGAAAATGAGGTGCATTAACTTACAGATAGAGCCTCTAAATAACAAGTGCTGCAGTCTGCTTCAATAGGAAATTGGTATCAATGAGACACTTTCATTTTTAAATGAACCAGCAGTCATTTTTTCAGTTGCTTAGCTCAGGATGTGATTCCTCCCTGCCCAGAATCCTGTTGTGGCATTGGTGCACTATTCACAGTACTGTTTGTACATTTACCCTTTTTATCAGTGCAATGCTGTATTTTTCTTCCTTAAAAAACAAAAAAAAAACTGTTTTCCAGTTCAAACTAGCAGCACTAGCACATTGAATGCTAAGGACTACTGTGAGAGTGCCTGGCTTGCCATGTGTTCATTCCCACTGGAGGAAACAAATCATGAAATGTTAAAAATACAATAATATTGTATATTACAAGAACAGAAAAAATACCTTTCTTTACAAATGCAGCATTCCCAATCAGCTGATCACTGTCCTCTCTGTGCCACTATCCTTGCTACAGTCTACCTGAAGTATGACACTGCAAACTGCATAATTGAACTGTAGGAAAAGAGATTTAAAAAAGTAACATCACCAAACTTGAAAGAATCAGAAAGTCCCACACCTCTTCCTTGTCCTCAAGCAAGCACCATAAAGTAAACCGCCCAGCACAAACAAAACTGTGACTCCTGCAACCATGGGGCAGCTATGAATCATATTGAAACATGATCTCCTAAACAGCAGTGCCATCTACAGGCCAAGTGTAGCAGTATAGGAGTACTTTACAAGAAACAATGTAGTTTTTGTTCTTTTTAAACATTTATTATACTTCTTTTAATGTTTAATTTTATTAAAATGTTATTGATAGCCCATTTTCTAAGCGCAATAATACCTTCAGAGTGGGCTTTTAGTAAGGGCCTCATTATGCTCTGATATTGCCCAATACCACCCTCCCTGTTTGGTATTATTGCTTGCATGGGAAATAGGCCCTCCTCTACAAATTCTATAGTTTTACATAGAGCCAAATAGTTAGGGGCAAGCCAGTATAAAGTGGTCCATATATGGACTGCCCAATGGTAGGCAACTGGAGTGTAGCATATATGACATGAGGACGGTCCCCTCCCATAGAAACCGAGATATGTCTATCCCATTGCCAAAACTGGACCTTTTGGGGTGAGATTGGGAGAGTTTATGATAGATATAAATTTCTGGGAGAATGTTTCTCCTTATACATTCTACTTTCTGAATAAGTGGAAAGTTGATGACCTGCCAGTGGTGTAGGTCTTTTGCCATGCTTGAGTGAGAAATATGTAATTTATCTCACTCAAAGAATCTAGATGGACTTGCAGATGTACTCCCAGATATTGTAAGGATATTAGACCCCATTTAATCTGGAAAAGCTGCCTGCTTCATCTGAGAAGTAGGATGGCAGTTAATTTAGAGGACCGCTGTTTTAGTTTTCCTAATTCGGTAACCTGCACAGTCACCAAATATAGTAGTAGTAGAAACCATTTATTTATACAGTGATACCACCATTAGGGCTGTATATGCCCTTTTCATAAGATGAGCCTGTTTAAAATGTCAAGTCACAATTACATAAAGTACATAAAACAATACAAAATACAGAAACAGACGTTTCAATCATACAATTTACATTCAAATGAAATAAAAACAAATACAAAAGGAAATACACACTATTACATAACCATATATTCCATTCAACCAATCAACTCTTATACTCCTATACAATCCAAATTACCTATTACATGTGCAAAATGCTCAAATTCCTGCAAACAGCAGTTTTGAAAGCATCTGATTTCATATGTGCATCTTTAAGATACAAGGAAGTTGATTCCAACAAACAACTACTTTATACTGAAAAGTCATAGATGTAAATTTATTTATACATTTTGAATTACCAACTCTCTAGCTTTTTTTCTAAAATTGCAACCATGTTTAGGTTTCTCTAGCTTTTCTACCAACCCAAATATTGATTTTTTCTTAAAATCCCATAAACTTGTATAGCCCATGTCCATTTTGTTTTGGTCTCCAGTGGGCTCCAGCCAAGGAGTGGAACATAACACAATGACGGGTGTTAAAATCACACTTCAGTACAAGTCTATCAAGCTTATTTTGGACCAAATCTAATTTTACCATTTGCTGTTTAGTTGCATGACAATAAACTTGACTTCCATAATCCAGAATGGGCAATATTAACTGATTTACCATAGTTTGGTGTACTTTACTGGTTGTACAGTGTGATAGCCGTTTGCTGCCCCAATCTCATATTAACTTTTTCCCAATCCATTTATGTAATGATCAAATCTTAGATGCTGATCTATGAAAACTCCTAAGTATTTGTATGCCTCAGTTTGTCCCAAAAATTCCTTCCTTGTTCTGACAATGAATTTGAAATTTAAATGTTCTTTATCTCATCTGGAAAAAACAGTATTGTTTGAGTTTTTTATTATTTATTATTAGCCTTAGATCAGAAAAAATTCTGCATAATCAAAAATCTTCTTGCAATTTTCCATCTACTTCTTTATAATGATTCCCATCTGCAATACATACAGTATCATCTGCATATAGATGAACAGAGGTATTTCCCCAGACAATCAGGTAGTTATTAATGTATACAATAAATAAAAGGAGACCTAATATTGATCCCTGAGGTACCCCTCAGGTAACATGTAATGGTTTAGAAATAATCCATTTATACTAACAATCTGAGACCCATTTTCCAGATAAGAATGGAACCACTGACATGGCTCCTTTTCCACCTCTATTTTTCCCAATAGATTCAGCAAAATATTATGATTAAAGAGATCAAAAGCATTCGACAGATCCACATACACCGCACCCATGGACCATGCTTCTCCCAAAGGGTAGCGACCAAATCTAACAGGTCCATGAGTGCAGTGGCCGTCAGACCTGTCCTTCTGAATCCAGACTGAAATGGAGACAACTTTCTATATTTTTCTAAGTAGTCCATTAGTTGCCTATGGACTAATCTTTCTAATATTTTGGAAACAGTGGATGGTAAGGTAATAGGACAATAGTTTATGGGGTGGTAGGGTCACCTCCTTTAGCGAGAAGGACAATCTTTGTAATTTCAATTTTAAGATGAATCTCTCACTAAACTCCAGTTAAACAAACCAGTCAAAATAGGTGCTATTTCATACACAGATTCTTTTAAGAAATAATTTTCTATTATGCCAATACCACTAGTTGTATGTATTGCAATGTGTCTACCATGGTTTTAACCTCTTTAACAGAAATTCTATGAAACCTAAAGTTTGGACTACCTTTGCCACTGTCTTCTTCAAAACAATTGTTTCTGTTATTTATACCTACTGTTTCAATATTAGGGAGATCTATAAAGTAATGGTTTAACAAGTCTGCAGTAGAATCCATTTGCTGCAAAATTCCATATAATGTATGGTAGAACACTGTTAACCTTAGGAAATCATCATTTCTAAGGTTGTTAACCTATCAATTGGCCGTAGATATGTTATTAACCTATCGATCCTATGTCACATCGATAGGTTAACAACAACAAGTAGTCTCGCATGTTTACTGCTTTTCAACGGGGAACCGGCGCATGAACAGCGGTTAGGGAGGACTGAAGGGCCACAGTGGTGACTAGTTATGGAAAGTAAGCAGCCTTTTGAGTGGGACCATACACTATAAAAAATAATGTATGGTCCCTCTATCGACAACTGGTCAATTTTAACCATCTCGAGGTTGCCATGGTGATGTAAACCTCATGAGCTTCACACTCGAGGTTTACATGGTTGCCCTGGCAACCTCTCAACTGTTAACTGACGGTTAGCGATGAGAGGACCATACATTATCCTCTATTTCTCTTTAATTGTATCACTGGATTATTTCTAACATGGGTCCTCAACCTATTTATCAGTGACCAATAATCCCTAGGATTTTGTATCCTGTATTTTTTGTTTGTAATAGGAAGCTTTTTTGTTTCTAATAACAGTAATAACTCTATTTCTTATAGTTTTAAATTTAGCCTAAGTGTCTGGACACAAGGATTTATTTGCCTTCTTCCATAATTGTTTTTTAGTCTAATCAAGTTATCTATTTTGGGTCCCAACCATGGAGGTCAGGAGATTGGTTTTAACCAGCTCTTTTGGTTTGAATCTATCACATGCCTCAAGAAACATCCCAGTGAATTCACTCACTGCCAGATCAAGGTCAGGCATGAGAAATAATCGGTACCAGGGCAGTCTAGACAAATATCCACAAAACAGCAACTTGTTAAATTTCCTGTAACATCTCCTAAAATGGGATATTTATTTTGGGCTCAGTTACTGTTTCACCAATCTTATAGTACACTGGATCACATTGTGATCGCCTAGATAAGGGCCTCCACACCAGAGTCTTTCACTTTAAATTCCAGAGAAACAAAAATTGGATCCAAAATATTTCCTCAGCTTGTTAATTTATCCTTTCTGGTGGGTGAATTTATTATTTGGGTAATTGCAAAGATTGCATAGCATTCTCCAACTTCTGTCCTCATGGACACCCCAGGCAACATAAAGTCACCCAGAAGGATAATGTTATTTTTCACACTAACATAATCTGTCAAGGCATGACAAAAACTCTCAAAGCAGCTAGGATTTAAGTTGGGGGAATAAACTCTCCCACTACCAAATCAAAACTTCCATATAAACTGTTAAGCATACTAACATACTAAAATGCTAGCAGAATAGGCCTAACGGTCTTTCGTGATATTGTTTCGCTTGGTCAGTCCCCAACCTGGGTGCTGACCTTGCTGTCCCCTCGCCTTCTCTGGAGCCTTCCCAGTTCCGGATATTCTTGCTGCATTGGATTTTGCTTCCAGAACCCTTCCCTGTACCTGTCCCACCCCTCTTGAACCCCTCCACTGTCTCTGCCTCCACCAGCCCCCTAGGCAGTGCATTGCATGGCTCCACCACCCTCTCAGTGAAGTAGCACCTCCTCCTTTCTCCCTGAATCTTCCCCTCCAGCTTCCAGCAATGCCCTCTAGTGGCCCCTTCCTCCTTCCTTTGAAGCACCCCGACTGTTCCTCCCTATTTACCCTCTTCATGTACCTAAAGACCTCTATCATGTCCCCCAGTCCCTTTTCTCTTCCAATGTGTACATATTTAGCTCTTTGAGCCTCTCCTCATAGGTCCTGTCCCCAAGCCCCAAATCATTTTGGTTGCCCTCCTCTGGACCCTCTCCAGGAGGTTAATGTCCCGCTTTAAGTGTGGCCTCCAAACTGCACGCAGTGCTCAAGGTGCGACCTCACCAAGCAGTTATACAGAGGAGTATCACTTCCCTCCTTCTGAGGTGATCCCCTAGCGATGCATCCCAGCATCCTGTTGGCCTTGGCTGCTGCCCTCCTACAAGTCTCAGAGTTGTTCATCTTGACATCCACCACCACCCCCAGGTCCCTCTCAGCCATCGAGACTTGTAGCATTCCCCAGGGTGTACACTTGACCTGGGTTTCTGGCCCCAGGTGGAGTACCTTGCATTTCCCTGCATTGAACCTCAGCTTCCACTTTCTAGATCATCTTTCCAGAGCCTCCAGGTCCCCTGTAGGGCCACCTTCCCTCCTCCCCATCCACCACCGCCCCCAGTTTCGAGTCATCTGCAAAGAGACTCATCTCCTCCTGATTCCTGTCCTTATGTCAGATACATAGGAGTTGAACAGAAGGGCCCAAGGACTGATCCTGTGGGACCCACTAATGACCCTCCTTGGATGAGACTATCCCACCAACTCGACCCTCTGGGTCCGGTCCTGGAGCCAATTGCCTATCCATCTGATCATCTGGTTCCCCACCCCATTTCTCCCAGCTTATCCAACAGGCCCATGAGAACAGAGTCAAATGCCTTGCTGAAGTCCATAAAGAGGACATCCACTGGTCTACCCAGGTCCAAGGCACTTGTCACCCAGTCATAGAACTCCACCAGGTTTGTCTGACATGATTTCCCAGGATGGATCCATGCTGTCTATCGTCCAGGCTCCTGACTTATCCAGGTCCCCCCAGCCTCTCCTTGACAATGCCCTCCATCACCTTGCCCACCACCGAGGTCAGGCTGACAGGCCTGTAGTTCCCTGCCACCTCCCTTGATCCCCTCTTGTGGATAGGCACTATATGCGCCACCTTCCAGTCTTGGGGCACCCACCCTGTCCTCAGAGATGGTGAAAAGCTCTGCCAGGGTTTTGCCAGGACATCTGCAAGTTCCTTCAGCACTCTGGGATGTAATTTATCCGGCCCGGTGCTTTCTCCATCTTAAAGGAGCTGAGGGCTTCCTCACTCTCTCAGCTGTGATTTCCACTTCGGTACCCCTTCTCCTGCTTAGCCCTCCCCCACCTGCCAGTGATGCCTCCCTCTCCCCAGACCTGCCGATCGGTGAAGGGTCCCCCTCCTCAGTATCTCTGTCTCCTCCCATGTATGATGCAGCACCCCATTTTCCTGGGTGAAAACTGAGGTGAAGTACTCATTTAGTACCTCAGCCTGCTCCCCGGGTCTTGTGCCCATCCCTCCTGATTTAATCCTGCTAATCTGCCCCATCACCCTTCGTTTTTCCCCAATGTATCTAAAGAACCCTTGTTCCCTCTCCTAATTTCCCTGGCTAGGTTCTGCTCCTTCCTTGCCTTGCCGCCTCACCACTCTAGTAGCCCTTCTAGCCATCAGCTCGACTCCCTCGATCCCTTTCACTCCTTGAGCACTTGAATTGCTTATAGGCTGCTTTCTTTCCCCACCACTTCCTGGACCTCCTGGTCCACCAACAGCGATTTTAGGCCCTACAGCATTTCGTCTTACTCTTGCACAGGTGCTGGTAGCATCTGCACCCCTCTCTGATGATTTCCCACCTACTATCAGCATCCATGTCTGACCCAATCCCATCCAAATGCTCCTAAGGATCCTTTCCATTTCCTTAAAATCTGCCCCCTGAAGTCGGTTACTTCCGTCTTTGTGCAGCCTTCTACCCCTCCTAGATCCAGGCAGAACCAGACTGTGGCATGGTCACTCCCGCCAATGGGTCCCTTACCTCAGGCCCCCAATCTGGTCACTGTCTGCCAGGACCACATCCAGTACCCGTGCCTCCCTGGTGGGTTCCCTCACCTGCTGAGTTAGGAATGCGTCTTGAAAGACATCCAACAACCTCTGTTCCTGGTCACAGAGGATGTCATAGTCTCCCAGTCTGTTCCTGGCATGTTTAAGTCCCCCAACACCACCACCGTTCCTCTGCCCAGTCTGCAGTGTCTCCTAACATCTGCCACCAGACTGTCCTCCAGCTCCTCCATGCCAGAGCAGGGGTCTATACACCTCCCTATTTTACTCTCTTGCCCCCCTTGTTATCAAGGTGACCCAAATCGCCTCCACGGTTCCTCCGCCTCCTCTACTCCCCTATGCCAATGCAGTTTTTGACTATCATTGCTACCCCTCCTCCCTTCCCTCCCCCTGTCCTTCCTGAACATAATGTATCCCTCTAGGTTCAGGTCCCAGTCATGTCTTGCAGTGGCCCAAGTCTCAGTGACTGCTGCCACATCCACTGCTCCCTCAGTTAGCATTGCCTGGAGCTCAGGCATTTTATTGTAAGCTCCTGGCATTTAGCAGGACTACCTTCCACCCTTTCCCTATAGTTCCATTTCCCTGCTCATATTCCCATGGGTTCTGTTTCCCTGGTCTGCACTTTGCCAGTTGGCCTTTTCCTGCAATCCTCCTGATCCCCAGGGGTGGAGACAGAGTCCCTCCTTTATTGGCACCCCTTGACAGCCTTTTCTCCCATCCCATCCCCCTTCACAAGTTTAAACCCCACTTTTCACCAATGAACCCCTCTATTTTCAACTTAGATTCCCCTCCTCAAATTGAGATGTAGTCTATCTCTAGCATACAGCTCCTTATACTCTCAGGTCTCCCCAATTCCCCATCAACCCATCCCTCTGGCCTCACACCACTCCCTGAGCCACTGGTTTATCTCCTAATTTTCCTTTGTGTTCCCCACTAGCCCTTGGCACTGGCAGGATTTCTGAGAAGGAAACTGTGCATCCTATGTCATGACAGACCCTGGCGAGCTCCTGAATCTGCCTGTATTTCTAGCTCGCTATTTCCCTCAATGTCATTTGTACCCAGGTGGATCAGTATGTCTGAGGTACCCCACAATCCTTTGCCAGCTGATATACCTCGTGCTTAGCTCTGTGCACCGCTAGTCCAGGGAAGCATCTTGTTCTAACTGGCCAGGCTTCTCCTCCCTATCCCATTTGATACCCTGATCATAGAATCCCCAGCAGGAGCACTCTGACCACTCCTTTTCCTCCATTCCCCTTCCATGTCCCTCATCCTTTCTACAGGCCCTCCACCCAGCTGGCTCTGTGTTCCCCCTTCTGGGTGCCACATGCCACCCCTCCCTCCAATCCCTGCCTCTCCTCCTCCTGAGTATCCTTCTGTTCCTTGCTAATTCCCCTCACTGCTCACAACTGGTCCTTCTCCCCATCTGCTAAACTAGCCTGGCTCATCCTCCCTTCCTTCCTGTCTCCATTTAGTTCCTCCTTGCTAGTCGTGCTCCCTGGCCTAAACCCTCAGCTCCCTTACTGAATCCTCCTTGTACTTCTGGTCCTTCTCCTTTACCTTTCCTCCCAACTGGTCCTTCGCCTTGTGCTTTCCTCCCTCTTCCCCTGCCCCTCCTGCTCTGATTCACTGCTCCCCCATTCTCCTGCATTCCAGGTCCCCCTGTTCTTCCTGCTATCTGGCCCCTGCTGCCTGCCTCCCACTCTCTTTCCATCTCTAACTACCCTGTCATGGCTACATCACCCCCTCATCCTTGAGCAAGACGAAATTGAGCGGTTACTGAGTGTAAGGTCTGATCCACTTCCGTGCCTTGCTTCCTTCTGTCCAGCCTGGCCATCTGCCTACTTCCCTGAGAATGTTGTCCTCCGTCCCCCCTTTGTGAGGGCCCCAGTTACCTGCCTGCTTCCTTGGTAGTGTCCTTTTGGACCCCTCTGCCAGGTTCCCTATGTGACCCCTGAGTATTCTCCTGCACTCCTTTCCTATGCCCCCACCCCCAGTGCTTGGTGCAACCTGGGAGATTCCCAGCCCCTTCCCCAACCATACCACCCCTTCCCCAGCTTTCTTCTAATCCTCACAACTCCTCCCTAGCTGTGCTAGCTGGTAGCACACTGGGCAACCACCAAACTTCCAAGCCCAGTCCAGTATCATGGCTGCTCCACACCCTGTGCACCCCACCACCTCCCAAAGCTGCCGGCCCTAATGATGTGTGGTTCCATCCCCTTCCAAATAGGTTTCCTTGGGTGAGCCACCAGGTTCCCCTAGTCCAAGATACCCTACTGCCTAATCAGGTCACCCACTAATCTTACAGACAGTCCCACTGTACACCAGTAACCCTGTTACTAGGTGCAGTACAACACATTAAACTTATAAGGGAAATGAACTACTCCCAAAGCTCCTCTCTCCCAGCCTTTAAATCCTACCCCCAGTGGCTAGAACTACATAGAACTGCACCTGCAGCCTTTTCCTCAATTGCAGGGCAGGTGTTCCCCTATAAATTTGCAGACTTCTGGGAGGAGGGGTGGGAGGGTGGGTATTGGGCAGACACCTGACTCGAGAGAGAGTGTATCAGCCCTGTGTCTCCCTCCAAGCCCAGCAGCCAAAGAACTAGGCCAAAGCAAATTCTACAAAACAGGTTTTAAATCAGAAGAAATAGGCCTCTACAGTGCAGCCTGTTACACAGTGAAACATCCACAAAATGAGCCCCACTACAGCCACCAAATCAGTTTACAAACATCAACAGCACCAAAACAATACCCTGCTAGCCCCTTAGAAGTAGAAAGAAGGACTAACCTACCAAGTAAAATCCACAAGAACCCTGTGAAAACAACAGCAGCAGCTACTGTCCTGGAACACAACTGATCCTGTCCCTTCCAGTTCTTTTCTGAGAAGACAAAGCAGCTAACACCTCAATCTGATTCAGCTCTGCCTCCAGTCAATTGGCTGAGTGAGACCTGGCCAGACCATTAACACCCTCCCCACTATGCAGTAACCTTTACAGCTAATGGAGTCACAAGGAATCAAAATTCAAGTCAAAGCCCCCAAAATATGTTTGCTGCCAACGGAAACAGGACTCCAATTTAATCAGCTTCACTGACAACACATCAAAATAGGCTTGAAATTAACATATATAGGTCTGCAATTCAAATAACCATCTCCAAGCAAATCCCACCAAATAGGTTTTAAATCAGAAGAAATAGGCCTCTACGCAGCCTGTTACACAGTGAAACATCCACAAAATGAGCCCCCACTTACAGCCACCAAATCAGTTTACAAACATCCAACAGCACCCAAAACAATACCCTGCTAGCCCTTAGAAGTAAGAAAGAAAAGGACTAACCTACCAAGTAAAATCCACAAGAACCCTGTGAAAACAACAGCAGCAGCAGCTACTGTCCTGGAACACAACTGATCCTGTCCCCTTCCAGTTCTTTTCAGGAGCATTTCACTCCTTCTGTATTACCAGAATACATTACGTTTGAGTGCCCCAATGAGTGTTTAATATGCATCAAATAACCCTCCTTGCGACCCCTATCCTGTCTATGTTGATAATAATCCTGTAAATCAATTTCATCATAACCAATTCCCTATGTAACCATGTTTCTGTTAATATAATAATATCAGGAGACTCTGTACTAATCCATGCCCTGAAAGTGTCCATCTTTTGTACCAGGCTCCTAGCATTGTCATTCATTATTTTGATGAACCCTTCCCTGAGCCGGGATTAAGTTCCACGCTCCACAAAGGACTAGGGTTAGCCAGAGTGCATGCTTGGGAGTCAGGCTGAATATCAATTTACATGCAACATTTATCTTCAATAAACTATCTCTAACCAAAATGAAAGAATTTCTCTGTTTCAGTAATGGCGTCCCTCAGTTAATAATCCACAGCCTGGCCCCAAACAACTCAGGTAACTCTTCCTTTACTAAATGTATCTCCCTTGGCTGGAGCATAACAGAGACCAGAACAAGAATGGCCATTAGGGCCTTTAAGGCCCAAAAGAAAATACCTGTCCCCATTTCTGAACAAAATTCAAAATAAACATGTAAAATATATATCCTTCTAGGTACACCACTAATAACTATAACTGTATCACATTTTCTCTATATAGTATTAAATAATCATTTGGTTTCCTCTCTTAATTTACTATCGGCAATAATAAGCATATAAAACTGCTTACCTAACACATAATGGCTAAAATTTCACAACATACTTAAAAACTCACTTTATTGTGCAGCAGTTTTACCATTTAAATCTAGACTAAATACCAAACAGACTATTTTAAGGGCAAAACATGTTTAAACATATCTTAGTAAAAGTTCAATAAAACTTTTCAAATAATATCTGCTATTTAAACATTACTTTTAAATAAGGACACAAGCTTTTTCCAGTATTAGTGCCCAGCTCAAACCTTCCTACTTCTTTAATACCATTTATAAACTGCTATTATGCTACAAAGTAACCAAAACTGTATATGCTATAACATAGTTTGGGCTCACCCAACATATATAGCCCTTGGTGTTTCTTCTGCTCGCCACTCACGCTCACGCCTACAGCAATTGTGCTGTGAGCAGCGTGGACTTTAAAGTTCTCAGCTTCTCCTCTCTCTCATCTCCCTTACATTTAAACAATCTTCGTAAACCAGGAGTTTCAATATTACAGCTGCAGCAGGCTAGCATCAGAGGCAGGAGCACTGGCACAAACACAGTTAGCTGGTAAATGCAGCAAACAGTACAATTCACTGTTCCTGCTTGGCTCAGGCATTTGATGTTACTAGTGGGAAGGGTACAGCTGATGTGTGGCAGCAGATCATAGCAAGGCACAGCGTACCTGTTCGTGAGCAGCGTGGGACTTTTAAAGTTCTCAGACCCTCCTCCTCTGTGATGTTGGCTCTGTCATCTCTCTCCCGTTTAAGCAATCTTTGGTAAAATGTCTGCAAGAGTATCCACAGAGGAAGGAGGAAATCATCTGGAATGGTTAAATACATTTTTTGAAATGGGAGCAATGCTTGTTGCCAGGGGTAATGGTGTCAATCTTCTAATTATCTTAATCCTTCTTGATTGGGTCTTGAAACTGGTTCATGGGAGTCCATAGACAAAATAAAGTAAAGAATTCCACTTTCATATCATCTCTTCTTGTTTATTTAATAATCTTGTAGGCCCTGATGTTTCACACAATTAAGAGCTTTTCAAAGGCATCCTAGTAATTGTAAATACAGTACATGATATTAATTCCATTACTATACTTCATATTCCTGTAGGAAGTTTTAGACTTCTATCTTATTCTAAAAAGAAAAAATGCTATCACTTTCAACTTTTAGACACATCTTGTTCAAATAAAGGTATGTTATTTTCAAGTACTGTTAATCAATTGTACAAAAAAGTAGATTTTTCAGAATTGCACATATCTCTTTGCATTAGCCATCATTTACTTAGCCCTGTTATTCCACAGAGCTTATTACCACTTGTTTAACTTGTTGATCAGCCTTGGTGGGACTTTTCTTTGTCTATGGACTCCTATTAACAAGGTTAAATAAATTAGCAGGTGTCTGCATGTAGGGCAAATTGTTTATGTCTTCCACCTATTGTATGTCCAAGCCTGTACTTTGTGAGTATCAGACCTCACAGGGCCCCATAGATGATGTGAGAGAGTACCACAAGGAGGAGAAAAGTGAACTCTGGTGAGGTATTATGTCTCCAAAGTGTGGTGTGGGCCCCAGCCATGTGGTAGGGGAGTAAGGCACAAGAAGTGCAGGAAAATGACAATCAACCCAGAGAGCTGGAGAGTACCTATAAGAGAAACAAATGTGGTCTGTTGATTATCTCTCCCCACTATTCCAACCTGTCATCTATTGGGTCAATATTAGAAGTAAGAAAATCCCTATGGCAGACTTCAACATTGGTATGGTGTAATAAACTGCACATAAAGACACTTAGACTGCTTCAGAGTGCAAATTATAATTCAGATACCAGCAGGAAACTTTACTCCAATATGGAAGCTATCCACAGGAGTACTGAATGCCAGTACAGTTCTTAGCATGAGGGTAGATAGGACCTGTGATATGGATTAAGAATTACTCTGTCTCTAGAGCCTCTGTGTTGCAAGTTCATAGATAGTTCATTGGTCTGTCCATGACCCACCATTAGCTGATGTCGCAGCTTCAATTCCTGGAGGTACTGGAGTAAAGTAATCAGAGAAAAGGGAAATAGGAGGAGGAGAGACAGTGTAGCACTGAAACAAATTCCTAAATGGAACCAATTGACAAGGTCGAGGAGCAGGGACTGTCATGAACCCACTCCTGGGGTCAGGCCCACTGAGCTCACAGTGCCCAACCTTAAGTTAGGCGCCCTTTACTGATATTAAAGGTATATGTCCCAAGATGTTCATCAGAATGTTGTTAATTCCTTATTACTGCCAGTCATTGATTGTGGTGATATATTCTGTCTTGGGGGGCACTGTAACTCTTTTACTGAAGGTGGACCAGGTCTTTAACTGACTGGCTCATTTCATCTTGATGCTCCTTTTAGATCCCACTGGTGCACCTTATTTGAAGAGCTGGAATGGGTTACACCATCCGTGAGAAGAAATTTACATTTACTTCACTATATGCTTAAAGTCTGCAGACAAAAGGTTCCAGACTACTTTCTTGGTTTATTTGAATTTAGAAGATCAGTAGGACTTTGAGGTCTTCTCGTTGAGTTTAGTTTTCAATCCATAAATGTAATTTATCCTTTGGAAGATCATCTGTCCTTTTAGGAGCTGCTTTATGGAATCCTCCGTGAACTTTCGATGTCCATGAGCTAGAATTAGTATACAGGAGTTTGATGTCTGGTGTACGACTTGGTCTAACAAACTTGTCATCTGTAATCAGTGCAAAGCTTCTTTTTTAAATAGCTGTGAGATTAGCATGTTTTCTAAGTATTGTGATTATTTGTGTATCATATTCTGTTGTTTTTATACTCAGTTTAGGAATGTTTAAAGTGTGTGCTTATGTGTAACTCATGCACTTTACTTGGCCTGAAACTTCATTGAAAATGAGTTTTACTTATCTGAATGTATTCCATTATTCTTATGAATAAAAATGATTTACTACTACTTCTAAGTGCAATCTGTGATGGGGTAGAACAGGATACCCTCCTCATACTTTTAGAATGCCCACCGAGGCCATGACTGCTCCTTTACCATGAGGAGCCAGGGTGTCCTTCTAACTCTGGATAAGGGTACAATGCCAGTCTCAAGTCTTGTGGCTAAATATGAACCCTTCCTTGGTTTATTACACAAGGAGGAAGACCCAGGCATCACACTCTCTTTGGGGTAGCAGTATAAGCCTGATTTGGCCTTCTCCTACAGGACATGCAACAGCCTTGTTCAAAAGCCCTGCAGACTTGTCTCTGAGGCTTTGGTATTCTCCCTATCCTTCCAGATCCCTTACAGACCCTTTTTCAATCTGGTTGTTATTGGTGATCACTCTAAGCAATTAACAGTCATCACAGATTATCAATTATATGTCCATTTCACACACAAATATATATAAATCTTACACAGGCAGAATTTCTTTAGAAAACAAAAGTTTTACTAAAATACATAAATAAATACAGTTACAACTAACAAAACAATATACTAATTTGAGTTACAGTATGCAGAAACAAAATGGGAAAAATGCATACAAAGAAATGCACTAAAACTGTTAGCTAAAAGTCTACCTTAAAATTGCAGGGAATTGAAGTCCAGAAAGGTAGATGAAAGTTTTCAATTTTCTTTAGTCCAGGCAGCCAGACGGGGTCTCAACAGTTTTGTTCCTGTGTGTGTCAGGCATAGTGTCCAAATGAAATGTGTATGTAAATGCCCAGATCTGGGCTATTTATATACCTGTCTGTGGATAGAAGATGGCCCTTCCATTTTAAGCCACCAGGTGTCACTCTTGCGCTTCCCAACACAATGTTCTGGCTCAATAATTAGCCAGTTACATGATTGTTAAAGGTAAAACTTTGATGTATTGGTATACACCCTATAAGCTAATTTACAGTACCCTGTTAGAATTTCACACAGGTTTGCTAGAAGGATGTTTTATTTCATGTTACCCATAAAATATGATATATTATAACAGCTTCCTTGGATCAAAGCATTCTGCTCCTGATTGCATGGTTTTATGACCTACAAATGGATTTAGGCATAACTCCGTTAAAAACTGAGAATGCAATCTCAGTTCCTGGCAAACAGCTGCCTTGTAGGTTAAGGAAGGTCAAACCTTTTTTTTTTTAAATACAGTCTTTTCTCTATGTCCTCTTGAATTAACACTGGCATTTTGTGGCATGTACATATATGCAGAATTGCATAAAACATATACAACAGAATTATGTCTACAAATAAGGGCTAGCAGTGGATAGCTCACCACAGGTACAACCTAATCATTCACCCATAGGCACATCCCAGTGTCTGCCACCACTGAAGTGAGGAGGAGCAACACCTCTCCAGCCTGGCTGGTAAACAGCAAGTTCTAATGTAAACTACAGTTTTATTTTTGTTAAATCATGAAATAATGTTCTGCAGAAAAAACAGAGGACTCTTCAATTGGTGACATCCAGCATTTTCCAATATTTTGCACAGTGGAAAAGAAAAGGGCAAATTCTGCCAAATTTTAAAATTCCACAAAATTCCAGCAGAAGCACAGTGTTACAAATCCATACAACACTAGCCATTCCTCATATCCCACTATTTCCCCACCATTATTAAACAATAAGTATTGATACGGTGTTAGAGATGTGTGAAAAAACTTCTTCCACTGGCAGAATTTCCATGAAAGTCGGAGTTTGGCTTTCCCAAAAGTGTAAGAACCAAATTAGTAACCTTTGCAGGAATTCAGACTTAGAATGGCAGAATAAATGTATAAATTGCAGATTATTGTATAAAACCAGGGAACAAAACATCAGCAGAACTGATCACTGAACTGTGGAATAATTACATGTACTGAGGAATAATTTATTAAACTGCAAAAAAATCCTCGGAACTGTTATTCCACAGTTCATGTGTATTATTCTGCAGATCAGCTAAAATTCCACGGAACAGGGCAAAATCCTGTTCGAAGATTCTGATCTCACCAATGGAGGAAGTTCAGAAAATTCCATGAAATTTCTAACTTTTCATGAAAGTTTCTGCAACTTTTGCCCACCTCTACATGGTATGCCTTAAAGTAAATGCACACCCCAGGTACAGTGAGGCAGAAGGTCAAATATCGAGTGTCCTTGCGCCATTGGGAAGTGCATGCAAATCCTTCAATTCACACCCTGAAGTGGTTTGCTGCACTGATAAAATGTCTCACTGCCTTTGCATTATATATGAAGTGAAACAGTTTCAATATGAATGTATTACATAACTGATTTGATAAAATACATTTTAAATAGCAACATATAACTTAAAATAGTCCCTGATTTTGTTGGTAATGAGGCTTTTTGACTAGGTAATGAGATCTGGCACATTACTGTGCAGTGCTAGGAATGTCATTTAATTTTTTGTTTATTGATTACCCTGGCAGACATAATGAGCAACTTAGCTTGTTCCTAATGTTCAGGAAGTATGCAATAAGAGTAGAACAAGGATTTGAAACAAAACAATGTAGGATATAATTGCACCATTAGCATGCATTTCAGTTTTTCAGGTAAGAAAGCAGAAAAACAACCAGCAACATCAAACGTTTAAAGATGATAAGCAATCATAAAATGTGGGTTTCAACTAAAATTAATATGATGCAAAAAGGTTGACAAGCGTCCTTTTGAACTTGCCCGATGACTGGTACAAGAAAAGGGATAATCGGTATCAGTGCTGAACAGACTGGGGAAGGAATACGCGGACCAGTGGGGATCTTTCTACTTTAAAATATATGTTTGAACATTGTCATCTTTTTCCTCAACAGTGTCATACTGTCATCTTAGCTGTGAGCAGTCTGAAGGGTTATTACTCACCTTTGCAGTCATTCTCTGTAGACTTTATACAGATGATAGAGTGCCACAGTGCTGGTACAATGACAATACAATGACAACACAGTGCTGGTACAATGACAACACAGTGCTGGTACAATTCAACAAACTACTGCTACAATAACAACACAGTGCTGGTGAAATGACAACAGTGCTGGTACAATGACAATGCACTGCTAGCACCATGACAACACAGTGCTGAGACAATGACAATACTGGACTTCAGAAGGGCCGACTTGGCAAGATGGGAAGTGCCTTAGAAAGCACTAGCAAACAGGCTAGAAGGAGGGATGGAGCAACAATGGGAAACATCAAAACTGCCATCACAGAGGCAACACACTTTGTGTGAAGCAAATAAACAAATCAAAATGAAAGAAAAAGCCACTATGGTTCTCAAAAGAGGTGGAGGTGAAGGTTAGGAGAAAAAGATAGCATTTAGTAAGTATAAGGAAACACAGAAGGAGCAGGACAGAGAACTGTACCAGTTAAGGCAGAAGGAAACAAAATAGCAGAACAGCAAAGGCCCAAACTAAGGAAAAGATAGCCAACTCATTTAAGAAGGGTATAAAATCTTTTATAGGTATATCAGGCAGCATAGAAAGACAAAGGAGGGATAGTGAGGAGAGTGAGGCTGAATAGAATGGACGGTGGGTGGACAGAGGGGACAGTGAAAAGCAGAGATACTGAATGAATACTTCTGTTCAGTATTCACAAAGAAGAGGTGGGGAAGGTGCCTAATCCAATTAACAGAAGCACTCTGGATAGGGGGTTGATCCCAGTCCTTTCATAGAAGAAAAGGTTCTGAAAGAACTCCTAAAACTGAAGATGGACAAACCAATGGGGCCAGATGGAATTCACCCCAGAATTCTAAAAGAATTAAGCAAGAACAAGTGACACCACTGACTACCCTTTTAACAAATCATGGGAGGATGGTGTGGTGCCTGAGGACTGGAGGAAGACAGATGTGATTCCAGTTCACAAAAGTGGGAGCAAGACAGAGGCAGGACACTACAGACCTGTCAATTTGAACTCTGTGGTAGGGAAAGTGATGGAATCACTTCTGAAGGAAAGAATTGTTGAGCACCTAGAGGCCAGTGGGGCACATAACACAAGGCAGCACGGGTTCACAGTGGGAAGGTCATGTCAGATGAATCCAATTGATTTCTTTGACTGGGTGACCAAAGTAGTAGACCAGAGAGGGGCTGTGGACATGGCCAACCTAGACTTTAGCAAGGCATTTGACACAGTCCCACACAAATATTAATAGTCAGATTAACCAGCATGGTAGTGGGTTCCAGGGTGGTAGCCTGGGTAAAACATTAGCTGGACAACAGGACACAGAAGGTAATTGTAAATGGAGTCCACTCTGAAGAAAGAGAGGTTACTAGTGGGTACCGAGAGGTTCAGTACTGGGTCCAGTCCTTTTAATGTCTTTATAAGTGACATTGAAGAGGGACTGGAAGGAAAAGTATGCCTCTTTGCAGATAACAAAAGATCTGCAACAGGGCTGATACACAAGGAGGCATGGAAAGGATGAAGGGACTTGGCAAGGTTGAAGGAATGGTCAGAAGTATAGCAGCTTGGATTCAATGCAAAGAAATGCAAAATAATGCACCTGGGAAACAAAAACCCAGGGAAGATTACACAATGGGGAGGTATTAACAACAACAAAATGGAAAGGGACCTGGGGGTAATCATATCAGATGACCGGAAGGTTGGCAAGTAATGTGAGAAGACGGTAGGGAGGGCTGAGGGGATATTGGGATGATAGGGAGAGACATCACCAGCAGAAAACAGGAAGTTGTTATCCCCTGTACAGACAGTTGGTGAGACCCCATCTGGAGTACTGCATCCAGTTCTGGAGACCCCATCTCTGCAAAGTCATAGACAGGATGGAGGCAGTTCAGGAGGGCAACTAAAATGGCACATGGTCTGCAAGAGAAGCCATATAGGAGAGACTAAAGGAGCTTAATATGAATACCCTTGAGGAAAAGAGGGGGCATGATAGAAATGTTTAAGTACCTCAGTGGAATCAACAAAGTCCAAGAGGGTAGCATCTTTCAGAAAAGAGATGTGCAAGAACAAGGACACACAATTTGAAGATAGGAGGACAGCTCAGGAATGTGAGGAAGTATTTTTCACAGAGAGGGTGGTGGACACATGGAATAGTCTTCCCTAAGGAGGTTGTGGGGTCTAACACTGTGGGAGAATTCAAGAGCATGGGACAGACATAAGGTAATTTTTGGAGGGTAGGAAGAAATAGGCTGTTGGTTAAATAGAATCTGCAGCTTATCCTCTAGGTAGGAAATGGGCTGACTAGATGGGCCAAGCGGTCCTTATCTGCCATCAAAGTCTATGTTTCTATGTTTCTATACAGTGCTGGTACAATGACAATACAGTGCTGATACAATGACAGTACAGTGCTAGTACATTGACAACAGTGCTAGTACAATGACAATACAGTGCTGGCTCAGTGACACAGTGCAGGTAAAATGACAACAGTGCTCGACAATGACAATACAGTGCTGCTACAGTGACAACACAGTGCTAGTACATAGACAGCACAGTGCTGGTACAATGACAATACAGTGCTGGTGCAATGACAATACAGTGCTGGTACAATGACAATACAGTGCTGGTATAATGACACTACAGTGATAATACATTGCTGGTACAATGGCAACACAGTGCTGGTACAATGACAATACAGTGCTGGCACAATGACAGCAGTGCTAGTACAATGACAATATAGTGCTGGTACAGTGACAACAGAGTGCTAGTACAATTTATTTATTTATTTACTTATGCAATCAGAAATACAACCCTTTGAGTCAGGGGACTCATTTGCAAATGCTGCATGTCGAGTACAAAGCATTCAAGGAGAACAAACAGTGTAGTTATATAAACAGTGACACAGCTCAGAAGTACAAACAATGTAGGGCCAGTGACCCAGCATCAGAGGAAGCTTAATACAATCTTGTAAGATAAAGCAATTAAGAACCCAACACATAGTTTAGACATCACAAGGATACACATGTTGCTGGTGCAATGACAATACAGGTCTGGTACAGTGGTAACACAGTGCTGGTACAATGAGAATGCAGTGCTGATACAATGACAATATAATGACAATACAGTGCTGGAACAATGACAACACAGTGTTGGTACAATGGCAATACAGTGTTGATACAATGACAATGCTGTACTGGTACAATGAAAATACATTGCTGATACAATGACAGTACAATGACAATGCAGTTCTAGTACAATGACAATACAATGCTGTTGCAATGACAACACAGTGCTGGTACAACAACAATATGGTGTTGGTACAATGACAATACAATGGCAATACAGTGCTGGAACAGTGGCAACACAGTGCTAGTACAATACAGTACAGTGATGTTACAATGACAATACAATGGTAATACAGTGCTGGTACAATAACAATACAATGACAATACAGTGCTGCTAGAATGACAGCACTGTGTTGGTACAGTGACAGTACAGTGCTGGTACAATGACAATACAGTGCTGCTACAATGACAGCACAATGCTTGTACATTGACAATACAGTGCTGCTGCTACATTGACAATACAGTGCTAGTACAATGACAATACAGCGACAATACAGTGCTGGTACACTGACAGCACAGTGCTAGTACAATGACAGCACAGTGCTGGTAATTGACAATACAGTGCTGGTACAATGACAATACAGTGCTGGTACAGTGACAACACAGTGCTAGTACAATGACAATACAGTGCTGCTATAATGACAGCACAGTGCTGGAACTTTGACAATACAGTGCTGGTACAGTGACAACACAGTGCTAGTACAATACAATACAGTGCTAGTACAATGACAGCAGTGCTAGTACAATGACAAACATAATTACATACAATGAAAACACAGTGCAAAAGCAGCAAGGACACCTTGTATTTGAAACTGCAAATATAATTATATTGCGGCAAACAAGACTGACAGCATTAAGTACCTTACATCTGCAGCATGGCTTCTGCCTTTAAATCTGTAAAGTAACCCAATAATGTATGATCTCCTTCCCTAGGTAGCAGTAACTGCATGATATGTCCAAGCGATCAGTGGTCCAGTGTAAAGCGTGAGAAGTGCATCCCAAAGAAATAGAATACCTCTCTTATGAAGACCCATTTGGGGATAACGCTGGCTGCCACATCTGTTTTCTCTCCCAAATCACCCTAGCTGTCCTGTGTATCTTCATTAGAGTACCGAATGCATGTCGTCAAAGCCAACAATCGAAGCCTCAGCTACCTCCTCCTTCTCTCCCTCTTTCTTTGCTTCCTGTGCCCTCTGATGTTCATTGGCCACCCAAGGAAAGTTAACTGCATGTTCGCCATGCTTTGGTCTAATCTTTTCCATCTGTGTTTCCTCCATCTTGGCCAAAACCATTACCGTTGTCACCGTCTTCAAAGCCACAAACCCAAACAGTAAGTTGAAGACAATGGTTGGATTGAAGACTCCTTATTTCATAATAGCAGTCTGCTCTGCTCTCCAAGTGCTGATCTGCGTTTCCTGGTTAGTACTTCTCACCATTCCCAGAAATGAACTTGGCCTCCCACAGCTGGAAAGATTTTAATTGAATGTAATGAGAGTTCGATTGCATTTACTACATGCTTGGGTATTAGGGCTTCTAGCTGGTGTGAGCTTCGTAGTTGCATTTTAGCCAGAAAACTCCCCGATGCCTTCAATGAGGCCAAATTTATAACATTTAGCATGTTGGTCTTTGGCACTGTATGGCTGTCTTTCATCCCAGCGTATCTGAGCACCAAGGGAAGTTCATGGTTGCCGTGGAGATATTCGCCATCTTGTCGTCTAGTGCTGGACTGCTGAGCTGCATATTCATCCCAAAGTGTTACCTCATTCTTCTCGACCTGATGTCAATATCAGACAGCCTGTAAAAGGAAAGCTACATTCTAACACCCCATGATCTCCCTTTTTCAATCCTGCTTTTTGGTCCCAGAGCTGTCTTACCTACTACTCTCTTTCAGGTTTTCCTTTGTTCTTTCAACAACACCTATATCAGCCTCGGATGTCACAGCATCCCCACGGTGAGAGGCAAGCTTCCTGGCCCAGCTGCAGGGGCACTGTGGTGCTGGAACTCACTGCCAACCCTCCCTGACTGAGACACACTGCCAAGAGGCAGATACCTTGGCTGGGTCCATTCTCCAACATGGGAACCTGAGTCCTCATCCAGAACATGGGTTGCCCATGCGCCAATCAACACACTGCTGTTGGGATATCCAGTCTGCTAACCTCCATTTTGTTTTTAAGTATACGTTATCTCTTGTTTCACCTGAACTCCCTCCATCCAGACCCATCCCTCTCAAAACCCCATCATTGACATCTCTGGGTCATACCTTCATGCTGTAGTCTGCCCTTTGCCACAGGTTGTACAGAGGTACCCAGTCACTGGTAGAAGACCTGTGGAGGTCTGATCCCTCATTCAGCCACGGACGAGATTTTCCACCATTGTTTTTCACTACAGCCCACAGTGTGCAATGATTCATTATGCATGCTCTGCTCGGGAGATCCCCCTCCCGATATCCTGCAGATAGGATCCTTTCTCTTATATCCTGCTGCAATGACACCCAGATGCCTCTAGGTGGCAGCTGCCAAGCAGGATATCGTACTCCTTGTCAAAGGAGGAGAGCTGTCCTTTGGGACACTCAATCTTTCTCCCCTCTCCCTTCCTCCTGCCAGCCCCAAGTGGCCTGCATCCATTACTGAACCTCAGCCACTGGTGTGACAGAAGGTGAGCTTCTGTGCCACTGAGCCACCTGATCTCCCATTTTACCACTGACCACTGACAGCCCATACGGAATAGTACTGCCACCTTCCGGGTGCTACAGAGTGTTTGTACATACAGTGGTGCTCCTTGCAGTGCCAGTCAATATATTTTTTTATTTTATTTTATTCTTTGGTAACTGGCTAAGGCCCACTAGCACAAGTGCCTGTTTTCAGGGGCAACCTGGGAGCACTGGGGAGGTTAAGTGACTTTCTCAGAGCCACACAATATGCAAGTGGAGGTTGTGGGAATCAAACCCAGGTCTGCTGGAAGTATCAAGCTCATCCACAGCTCATTACTCTGACCTCTAAGCTATACTACCAGCCCTAGCTGCATGTGGAGACTAACTAACCCCCAAGTGTTAAGAATAAACTGGATCTCAACATGGAGATAGTGTGGTGACATCATCTGTATGGAGAAGCGAAGCTCGAGTACATTAATGATGTCACCACAGTAATAGTATGAAAAACCTGTGAGTACTTTACACTAGGTTTTCTATTGTTTATAATTGAACAATGAGCATGTTTTCTAAACAGAAATAACATTGCAGAGGTTAGAGGAGGTTTTTATTTATAATTTACTGACTGCAATGATGCTCTGTGTGCAAATTTTTGCATGCAAAGTAGTTTGAATGAGAGCCACCATTTTAGGTAGCACATGTTTGTTCATTTTAGAGCAGCTGAGTGCTGGGGTAGTTTCCCTCACGCTCAAATGGTTTAGTATTGGAGTACAAGACTGATGATGGCACCTGAAGAAAGTTTTCTTTCAGTTCCAAAGTGTTAGAGCAGCGGTGCAGTGAGCGTGGGCAAACACTTGACCCTACCTTTTTCACTGTAGAAACATAGGAAGTGATGGCAAGACCAAGGGTCCATCAAGTCTGCTCAAAATGTTTCCTGAGACCTTCACAGAACCAGGCCTAGCCCTTCCCCTTCTGGACCCTACCCATTACAATTTCCTTGGATTTTAATTTGAGCAGTCTATTTATCCCAGCCCCATTTGAAAGCTGTCACCATCTTGGCACCTGTCCGTCTGCAGGCAGTCTATTCAAGGGTTAATGACCCTTTCTGAGAAATAGTGTTTCCTGAGCTCCCTCCTGAAGCAGCCCCTCCAGTTTCCAGTCTTGCCCTCTAGTATAGGAGCTGGGAACCCTGTTGAACAACTCAGAGTAGGACACTATTCCTTTCAGATACTTGAAAGATTCAAGGTATTTTCCAGTTTTATTTGGTGGTAAAATGTTGTACCTTCTGCAAAATGTTTGTATTTTATAAATGTTTTAATATATATTTTGTCTCAATAAAAGAAAAGATGGCCACCACATTTGGCTTAGAAATACCATTGTAAACCTGGCAAGGGTAAGGACTGAGAAAATTAAATAAAACTTTTGGGCAGCATAGGAGGCACCCAGACAAGTAGATTTGATAGGTGTGCTAATATTTTTATTAACTGTAGCGAAACTAGCTTTTTGGAAAAACATTTTTTTGTTACTACGCTTTCAGGACTGAAGTTTAAGAAGGTGATCCTGATTGGTTCAGCAGAGGAATGCTGTGTAATGTTCCAAACCATGAAGAACAACTTTTAAAATCCACCAGGAAAAACATGCTTACTGTGTATTATCATCTGGTTAGCCACTGTTTGAGTGACTGCCCTGGAGTGCATGCAGTTAATTGTGCAGCATCTAAACTGCAGATCACAACATTATGGGAGAAACCTTGGAATCAGTTGAGAATTTCAAATATCTATGCTTCTGGTTAGATTGCAATTAACTTCTCTGTGCACATTGAGGGCTAGCAAAAAACTAAAACAGAGATTGGGGCTCTTCTTCTGATTCCAACACCACTTCACCTATGACGCCATGGTCAGGTTGGTACAATCAACCTTTCTACCACTCCTGGACTATGCAGCCCTCATATATAGTCATGGCCTGGTACTACCTTGGCTAAATTGGACACCTTATACCACAGGGCCTTGAGGTTTATAACTGGTGCCCCATATAACACTCACCACTGCTCCCTCTATTCTTTATTGGGCTGGCATTCCCTAAAAGACAAGAAGACTGAAGAAGCAGCCATCTGGACATTCAGAGCCTTGACCAACAAACTCCCCAAATACATCTGCAATCTCTTAGTCAATGCTCGGGGTCTTACTTGCTTAGGAGATATTCATACATCTGCAAGAAGTCCCCAGAGCTCGAACCAACTATGGATTGCACTCTATAAACCATGCCCTTCCTTCTTATAGAATCACCTTCAAAAGTCCAAGTTTGATCTGTCCTCCTTTCAAAATGACATCAAGTACACAGATTGGGGGCAGTTTGGAATGTTAAGGATCCTGCATCCGCTGCGGTCTCTTTCTTTTGCTCTCTAAGGCCTTGCAGGAGAAACATGCCCCTCTCATCAGACGGAGGGTGAGGGAAATGGCTACTAAATGGTTTCATGGTAGCCTCCTGGCACTCCTAAACACTAGAGATAAGTGCTGGGCCAAGTTCAAGGCCATGGCTGACAAGCCATCTTTCTGAGATATAGACAACTCAGAAATGAATGCAAAAGAACATTAGGATTGCCAAGAGTGAATTTTGCAATCTGCTTTATTGAACTCGGCTAGGGATCCTAGAAGGTTCTGGAGGAACATTAAACAAGTTGTGAGTGGTACACAGAGCACTGAGTCCACTGACATGATAATCGATGGTTCAAGCTATAACAACTAGGAAACCATCGCCATCTCCTTCAACCATTATTTTGCGGATCTGTGGAGTACACCTTGTCGTTCCCAAATGATGATGGTGTCAATGGCAGTCAGCCCACAGCACCATCTTCACTCCGCCCACCTTTTCTGTTCAGGGCAGTGGTAGTTCAAGAGGTGCAGAAACTGCTAGTGGGACTCTCCCCTACTCAAGTGCCAGACAAGATGGCTTAGAACCCAAGCTCCTCAGTCTTGGTGCCCCTGGCTATGCACCTCTGGTGGCACACATTTTCAGTCTGTCCCTGACAACTGGAGTTATCCCAGACATATGGAAGGTTGCCAGGGTAGTCCCAATCCTTAAACAAGGAAGCCTAAGCTGATAGAGAACTATCGCCCTATATCTATCCTGTCGGTGGCTAGCAAACTACTAGAGAAAGTAGTGGCAGGGCAACTCTCAGAGTACTTACAGGCGCATGACATAATGACTCCTGTACAGCATGGATTTAGGAAGGGCATGGTACCTCCATCAGCCCTAGTTACTGTTACATCATGGATCAGGAGGCCATGGACCAGGGTAAACTCTCGGGGCCCTCTACATTGACCTCTCGAGGCGTTTGACCTGGTCAACCATGCCATGCTGTCAACTCAACTTAGGGCAATTGGTCTTTCCACTACTGCTCTTAGCTGGTTCGACAACTACCTATATGGTAGAATGCAGCAGGTCAAATTTGGCAAAGAGCTTTTGGGTCCCAACCCAGTAATGGTAGAGGTCCCCAAGGCTCCGTGCTTGGACCAATGCTCTTCTCCATTTTATAAATAACCTCCCAAAACCACAGCCCACTGTAAACCAATTCTCTCACGCAGATGATCTGGCTGTCCTGTCTCACTCCCATGAGGTGGTGGTCATCAATCAACAACTGAGTGAAGACCTTATAAACATTCAGGCATTGATCCTGAACCACAAGCTTGTCCTTAACCTAAAAAAACCCAGGCCATGCTCTTTGGGTCCCGGGCAAAGATTAAGGTCGCCCGTGTGCTGTTCTGTGTATCCGACAGGGAGATGTCCCAATCCCTATCACGGACAACTTCAAATACCTGGGAGTAATGCTGGACCCACAGCTCAACCTTGGCTTTCATATTCAGAGGATATTAAAACAGTCAACTGTAAACTGAGTCTGGCCTACAGGGCAAAAAACAACCTCACACCAGCTGTGCATGCTGCCCTTGCAAGAGGAAGCTTCTCCCTCTTTGTGTTATGGGCTCCTGCTGTTGCTAGCACCACTAAGGCCCATCTCTCCAGGTGGTGATGACTTATAACAATATCTGTCACTTCAGCCCTATTGGCTCCCCGGCTCATTCATCACTGTGAGCTCTACAACAAGCTACACTGGCTCATGCCTACAAAGTACATTGACTTTGTCCTTGGTTGCTTCACTGGTAAGGTCCTCAACACAGGGTACTCCTCCAGGGGTGGCAAGCTTGCTGGCCCAGACTGCCCCCCTTGTCTATCACCTTACGTCTCAGGGGTCTGCCACACTCAAGGTACCTGTGACTAGGGCGAAGATGGGTGAAAGGGACTTCACAGCATTGTGCCCTAAACTTTGGAATACCTTTCCAACCCAGGTCCGTGCTGCCCCCTTGCAGGAGCAGCCTGCGCTTTCCCTATGGAGCTATCTTAAAGTGCATCGGCCTGCGGATGTCAAAAAAACCATGACATATGTTTAGCACTTGCACCCATACAAAATTGCAGGCCCTTAAAATGTGGTATTTCTGTACTGCCCCAAACTTGATGCAAGATGTGTAATCTTACCTGTAGTCTCTTGACATGTAACCTGTTCCAATTATGTGATGTAATCTTACCTTGTAGTCTCACGATGTGGGACCTGTTCTTAATTATGTACCATGTTGTCCCAAGTGTGTAAGTATGTAATTTCCTGTTCTCTCCGGCTCGTACCTGAAAATAGGCAAATTGCTTGTCTAGTGTACTTACCTGGTTAACAAAAGCTAAATAAATAAATAAATAACATTTCTAATCTTATCAGTTTAGCTAATTTCAAAACCCACCTTAGACAGGTCACCCAGGACCTCTGCAATTATTACGCCTAAGTCTTAGCTCCCACCACTCTGGAGCAGTCAACAACACCTTCTTCTTCCTGATTCTGCTCTTTCCTTACCTTGTTCTCTTTCCACCCAGTGTAACCACTTGGCCCTAGGCTCTTCGTGGCTCTAGACTCTTACTACCCTCCTTCCTACCCCTACCTCATACATCCCACATATACCTCCTGCCTGTTTTCCTGGACAATTTTGGGAATACCACCCAGTTTATAGTTCCTTGCTCTGTGCATTACCTTATGCTCTTACTGTTATTAATGTAGCTACATTGTCATTACTGTTGTAATGTTTTGTATGTAACTACAGATTTGGTATGACTTCATTGTTACATGTAATACTGTGCATTAATGTACCACGTATGCTCTCATTTTATTCTGTTTATATGAATATAGAAATTTGCCAGTAGATAAAGGCCTTATGGTGTACGAGTCTGTTGAGTGTACAGCCAGCAACCCTTATACTGCATTTCCCTCCCTCCCTCCCCTGATCCTTCCTCTTACCCTATCCATCCCCTTTTGAAACAGTCCACTGTTCAACAGGATACCACTTCTGCAGGCAACACGTTCCACCCAGACACCACTCTCTCCATAAAAAGTCTTCCATTTCCGCTGAACCTTCCCCTCAATTTGAGATCATGACCTCGAGTGTCCCTACCCTGTTAACTTGAATAGTCCCTCCATGCCTGTCTTGTTTATTCCATTCATGTACTCAAAGGTTTCAATCATATCCCCCATCTCTCCTCTCCACCAGTGAGTACATATTCAACTCCCTCAGCCGCTCATGCAGGGTATGTCCCCCCAGTCCCTGGATCATCTTTGTTGCCCTAAGCTGCACCCCTCCAGTAACTTAATGTCCCTCTTCAGGTATGGTTGCCAGTACTGCATGCAGTACTCCAGGTGTGCTAACCATTGACCTATACAGCGGCAGGATCACCTCCCTCTCCTTGAAGATAAACCCCTGGAAACAAAATCCAGAATTTTGTTGCCTTTGCTTGCCTTCCTGCATTGGGCTGAGTTGTTTATTGAACCCATTATAATCACCCCAGATCCTTCTTCTCTGTCATGGCTAGCTGAACCCCTCCCCAAGCTGGTAGCTCCTTCTTGGGTTTTGTACCCCAAATGTAGCACCTTGCACTTTTGGCATTGAACCCACCTGCCAGGTGTCAGACCAGGTCTCCAATTTTGACAGATCATTCTGCCAGCCATGCCACCCTCCTAGGTCATCCACTACTGCTCCTATCTTGGTGTAATCTGCAAACAAACTGATCTTGCTCTTGATGCCATTGAGATGTCTGATATGAACAACCTAAACAACTCCGGTCCCAGCACTGAGCCCTGCAGTACTCCACTTGTCACTACCCTCAGAGATGAGGTTCCCTCCCCACCACTCTGCTGCCCTCCCTGTAACCAGTTTACTACCCATCCCACCATTTTCGCTCCTACACCTGTACTTGCCAGCTTACTACCCGCCTCCCATGCGGCACCGAGTCAAATGCTTTACTGAAGTCCAGAAATAGGACATCCACTGCATGGCCCCTGTAAAACTGTCTAGTTACCCAGTCACAGTAATCCACCAGTTTGGTCTGACAGGATCTGCCTGTGACAAACCCATGCTTCCTAACATCCTGCAGCCCACTGGTCTCCAGAAGGGACACCAGCCTCTCCTTCAGGATTGTCTCCATCAGTTTTCCCATGATGGATGTGACGGCTTACCAGCCTCTAGTTTCCCAGTTCATCTTTGGGGCCGCTTCATGGAGGGGGTACCATGTGAGACATCCTCCAGTCCTGAGGTACACTTCCCGAGACCAGGGAGGTATTGAACAGGTCTGCCTAGGGCTCTGCCAGGATTTATGCCAGCTCTGTCAGTATCCTGGGGTGAATGCCATCCGGCCCTGGCACCTTGTCCACCCTGGGTGCCTCAGGCCTCCAGTACCCTTCCTCTGTGATTCCCCCATCTATCACCTCCTCCCCACCTTTAAAGTGACCTCCCACCCCTTAATAGCACCCACCTTTCTCCTTAGTAAACACTGAGAGAAGTATTCATTAAGCACTTCTGCCTGCTCTACACCTGTTTCCACCCACCTCCATCCCTCTTAATCCTTACTATTTTGTCCCTACAACTCCTTTTCTCCTGATGTACCTGAAGAATTCCTTCTCCCCTTCTTGATGCCTAGCACCAGCCAGAGCTCCTTAGACACCTTGGCTCTTGTAAGGTGTTTTGCCTGGTTAAATAAAGACTGACTGATTGATTGATTGATTTGGTTGAGATTACAAGATCATCAGCAACTCTATGTTTATACTTATAAATATCAGGTCTAGCTCTGTGGCACCGGCGGAAGGGATTCACTCGGGACACTGGCAATCTGGGTTCCTGCCCCAAGCTTGAGTACCAGGAGCAGAGACTGGCAGGAGGGATGTACAAGCATCCATTGGACACTTCCCTCCCAGGGACTGGGGCTCTGACTAGGCAACTCTGGGTGGATTGGGTGTGTGTTTGGGGATGTGATGCCTCGACATGTCCCCAAACACCCCCTCGAGGACGCCGACCCAAGCAGGCCGAAGCTTGATGGGCATGGCACAGAAAATGGAAAATGGCACCTCAGCTGACCAGATGATGGCTGCTGGACCCTTGTCACCATGGAGCCCCAGACAGCTGGGACCAACCCCAGCAGCACCCAGGGCCAAGCAGGTAAGCCAGTAAGGCAAATTCTCTCTGAAAGGAGAGACCCACCAAAGAAAGGGATATGCTGGGTTACCTTGTGGTGGCTGCAGTATGGGGCAGCAATTGGTGATGACATTGCCTTGATGAGCAGGTCCTCATTGACTCAAAGGAGAGGCCAACTGAGGTGCAGGGGCATAGAAGCAAATAAAAATAAATAAATAATACATGTCAGAGTTGTAAGGTCCCCAGTTATAGTACAGATTACTTATTACAAAGACCTGTAAGAATGGCTGAAATTCATAAGGAGTTGAATAGCAGTCTCCGCATACCAAAACTGTTATGAGACGCTCGTCTGTTTTAATGCAGGTCCCAAAAGTAGGAATGCCATCCTGTTAACCATTGATCTGTGACAGGCTTCACTGCATCTGGCTTTTTTTTTTTAGTTGCTTAACCAGGATTAGCACACTAAGCTGAAAGCTTTTTACAGGTGTCACCTGGGAACACAGGGAAGTTAAGTGACTTGCTCAAGGTTACACAGTATGCAACTGGAAGCTGTGGAGTCAAACCCAGGTCTGGTCTGCTGGATGTCACCAGATTTGCAGCTCAGAGTCTTAAACCACTCAGCTATACTGCCTTGGGAGGCAGAAAACACAGCGGTTAACAGCACTGAGCTGCAATCTCGAGACCTGGGTTTGAATCCCACAGTCACCATGTGCTTATTTGTGACCATGAGCAAGTCACTTAACTTCCCATGACACACCTGGGAAACAAGGCTCTGTTTATTGTGTTTTCCTGGCCAAAATCATAATATAAAGAAATAAAATACATACATTCAGTCCTGTTTTTTTTGGCCAAGCAATGAAGCCTTTTCTGTGTTGTCCAGCTACATGCAGATAAATTGAAATAATATTGTACTGAGCAACTATCTTGCATGTGTTTACCCATTTGGAAAAATAATTTGTCTTTTTTCCATTTTTTATTATTTACATATGATAGCAAACACAGCAAATCAAATGGTCAGTGGTTCTTCTGCTACAGAGCTCCATCCTGGTTTAACTCTCTCCCTGCTCCCATCTCAATGCCCCCACAATCTCAACTTCAAAACCACCCTTAGAGCCAGCTATTTAGCACTCACAGTTGCTTCTGTCTCTAAATATGGCCTTGATTTCTCCACACTTGACAACGCCTGCTGGGCAGCACTCCACCTCACCCCCAACAACTTTCTCCATTGCATTTTGCCTCTGTTAATACTAGCATGTGCTCAGCTATGTCAATGTAATTGCAACTAAATTGTATAAATGTATGAAACACTCTGTGTATCTCTAAAGACATGACTTTTATGCTGTAATCTAAATGTTTATGCTGTAACCTAAATTTGTTCTGTCTGTCCTCTATGTGATGAGGTACCTCTGGAAATGAGCCACTGGCACAAAGGTTGTAAACTGATGTATAAATAAATAAATAAAATAACATGTCAGCAATAATCTCAACAAAGCAACAATATATAGAGTTAGATAAATACAATTGAACAAGTGAGATGGTGCATTATGTTGTGATGTAATTGTTGCCCAATTTATATGCATTTATACCTAAATTAATTGTAACTGCTATTTACTGATGATAATAAAATATATAACGTGTAGCTAGGAACTAGTTGAAAGTGATCCGTGACTAAATGGAAACTCCATTTCTTGTTTCTAGGAATAAACATACTACTGCATACACTGTCCTGTTATATATAACTAATTTGCAGGTGTTTACTCTTTTGTAATAAATGTTTATTGATCTTTTTGTACAATGCCACATACAAAGTACTTTTCATACCTTGTTGTGTTAGTCCTCTGGGACTTGTGGTGATTATGGGACTCTTATGATAAATAACCAGGCTGGTATGTAGGCTGCCAGACCCAAACCACCTGGATAAAATATTTTTCCACTTACATTCCATCAACGGACAGAATTATCCAAAGCTTCTTTCTCCACTTCATCGATACTTACTGTGTGTAATATGGATCTATATATAAAGTCAGTGATTTCAGGGTGCGAAATATTCTAAATTGTGTCAGTGACTCAACAGTTTGCACACTAACCTCTGCGACTGGAAGATCGGAAGGCTATGGGTTCTAGCACACACACCAGGAACTTGGGTAAAATCCAGCACTGGCGGCTGTGGTGCAGCACAAAGGGGGTGCTGCACTCCAGAGATGCCGTCTTTGGATGAGACATGAAATTGAGATGCTGTCTGCCTGTTTTCTGATGGCTATTCAGGTGAACAATAAGGTCATATAGCTCTCCTTGAAAGAATAGGATAATTTTTTAATTAAAAATCATATAAAAGTAACATATGAAATATACAAATGCAAACAAAAAATGAACATCATGGCCCCAATATTTAGAATCGCCTAGCAATGGTGCAAGTGATGGCACAACACAACCGAGGTGTGCAGTAGCAAGTAATGGAGATATTCAGGAGACGTGCCATGGTGCAGCACCTGTGAATATAGCACAGAATCATGAGCGCATATACAATGCACTAGCGTATCCCCAGACAGGTAGGACTGGGAATGCTCCAGCTAACTGTAACTGTGCTGGGTGCAAGTCCCAGATTTTCAGACCTGAACATGCAAATGGGGCCATAATGTATGCAAGGTGAAAATGGGGCCATTTGCATGTCATTATGGCACCATTTGCATGCATTGCACAGGGCAGCCAGCACAATGCACCTGGTGTCCTGCACAGCATGTGGTGGGACAGAGGGGGTCCTGGGGCACCCCCACCCTGTAGTGGTGATCGCCACATAACACACATCCAAAATGTCCCTGGTAGTCTAGTGGCACCCCTCCTCCCATAGCCCTGATCGTGGGTACAACAAACAGGTACAGCCACCCTGATAGTCTAGTGGTGCCCTCCTCCTCCCACCAGTATCCATCCTGCCTGTACAATAAAATGTACCAGTCCTGGCAGTCTAGCGGTACTCTGACCCTCCCCATGGCCCAATCACCAAGGCTATAATAACACATGAAACCTGGTAGTCCACTGGGACCCACCCCCATGGTGATCCCCAGAAGTGTACACGTCTGTACAGCCCTGGTAGTCTAGTGGTCTCTCCACCCCAACCGTATCCCCAAGCACTGATCATCCAGCATAGGTCCCCTACTGGGTGGTCCTGTGGCTCCCCACCCTCACAGACCCCTGCCCACCTGGCACCCCATGTCACTGGCGGGCAGCTACAACCCACCCGCAAATGCCCAACCACCTGACGTGACCAACATCGTAGAGTATAAGCATAAGCCCATTGGTCCACACTGTGGACCAATGGGCATGTAGTGCATACTGTACTTGTCACTCACAAATATGTGAATGAATGATGTATTTTGTTCTAGACAATGTTAGAATGCAGTAATTCGATGGCATAATTCCATATTCTGCACAGATCAAGTATTCCCTCTTTGATACTTGGATTAATTTTGAAATGTGCTCAGATATTTCTAATGGCACTCCCAGGGTTCAGTTCTCTCTGTACGACCATGGTCTGCTAGTGTCAAACCTTGTCACATGGATCGGATTGCTATCTCTAAAATGTTTTGGAAGAAAAACATCCTTACACCCCCACACACAGGTGACCTGGTGCTTTTTCCCTCCTTGACTGCTATGCAGAAAGCCTGCACCTTGTTTCAGTCTGTGGGGTGGAGCAGTTTCTGCTTGTTTGATATGTACTTAATTAGTAATAGACCCATTCATGTTATCGACTTGCTTTAGTTGCCTTGTTTTATGAAAGCAGACTAAAATGACAAAGAATTTCCACACAAAAGCACCGAGGGCAATGGGCTACCTGAAAAGGCTTTGGCAATGAAGTCAGGTTTCAAGGAATACAAAATCACACATACCCCAGTAATGCACTGATGCTATTACTTTGTAATTACATAATAACTAGTTTCATAGTTACACAATACCATCCAAGATAGAATATGTGGTATCACTTTATGTTTCAGGGTACATGTTACATGGCAGTTATCTGTCAGTAACTGTATAATAACAGGAAACTATTGGTATTTTGCAAACTAAAGGAACGCTCTGACCTGGTAGTCAAACTCAGTACAGACGTGAGCTTAACAATTCAAGATTGTTTGAAGCAGAGGGCACAACTATTCCTCATTTTTAAACAGAGGCACTCTTGACATAAGTTAGCATGTATGTTGATTTAAATCCAGGCAGTATCTGTAAAATACACTGCAAGAAATATCATACATATATGGTGTCGAATGCTGTGCCTCTAGAACTGACATCATTAATTTATTATATATTGCTTTCATGAGTTTGTACGTTTTATCAGAAGGTTACTTGGATGAGCCCACTCAGTGTCGGAATAACAGAAGGGCCAATTAGGTCTCAGCCCTCAGCCAGCAGAGCTTTGAAGTAAGCCCTCTCTAAGGTTAAGTATTGTCATTTACTTACAATGCCAAGGGCACTTCTGTTTAAAAACATAGACTAGTTAAGTCCCTCTTCCAAATGATCTTGCATTGCTATAACTCATTTTCAGGGAGGGTCTTTTCATGCAACAGGGGATAAAAGTGCTGATTTAGTAATTTATTTATGTATTTAGTGATTTGGAAAAGACCTTTGAGAGCAAGCAAAGGAGAAAGCAAGGTACATTACAATGAACAATACAGCTTGGATTCAGAACTTACAGAATAACTCAAAACATAGGTACAGGTTAAATAACAAGAAAAAAAACTTTATGGGGGATAAGCAGCCACAAAGTGCCTTGTCAGTAGTTCAGAGAGAGAGCGGGGACAGCTGGCAGTGGGGTGAAGAAAGGAGGTACGAGAGAGAGGTAGGTACTGTGGTGGAGATGAAGGGTGGAGGAAGAAGGGTGATAAGGTATAGGGTGGGTGAGGGAGGCTGAGCGGAGAGGACATGCTAGAGTAAAATGGTGAAGTGTGAGGGGCATGGTCAGGCAGCCTGCATTAGTAGTGACTGTTAGGAAATTCACAGGACTGTGAGTTGGGGGCAGGTGGGTGCAAGTAGCATGACATAGACTGATTGCAGGGCATATTCATTTTATTTTAGTATACAAAGTGGGCCAGGAAAGGCATAGTTGTGCTAGGAACAGCCCATTTCAGATGTGTCCTGCGGAGGAACAGTGCAATAATAAAACTAACCCAAGAGAACAAAGGCAACAAGAAGGCAGTAGTGCAAGTCAAGCTACAGATTCCATACAATGAGGGTATCAAGTGTGTGTGAAGAAACATGACAGCAATGGGATAAACATATTGTTACAAGAATGAAAACAAACACGATACTGATGAGATAAGATTCTTTTTTTTAACTATGTATTTATACTCCTACTTGCCTCCCTTCTCCACTCTCACGCATCCTACTACCCACAGGCCCCATTCCCCATTGAGATCTGCCCCTAGAGCACCCAACACCACACACAGTCTTACCTCAGTATACCCCCAGGTAGGGGTGAGGAGGAACACCCTACCTCCCCAAACCAGCACACTGAAGCTTGTGGGGTCGGTGCAGCAGAGTCGGTTCTATGAGCCCAGAGACCTGCCAGTGAGGTGCCATTGCCTAGGAGAAGCCAAGATGGTTTTTCAAGTTTCTTTCCTCCCTCCCCGATGCCAGCATGCAATGAGGGGCTATAGACTAGGAGGCACGCTGAGGCGTACCTTTTGCTCCGCCCTCTGCTGACATCCACCCAATCCACTTGCAGCTGCTCCACCTACCATGCTATCACCTAGGCTCCCTAGGTGGGAGCGATACAGCGAGGAACCTGCAGTGACAACCCCCTCCCGGAGAAGGAGATCTGCCATCGGGCGCTCATCCTTCTCCGCCCAGCTGACCCCCGTGACCCATGCTCATTCCTGAACCCGAGTCGCTGGTGTGGCATGAGGTGTGGCATCTAGTGCTTCAATCCTCAGCGCCACCGGGCTGGTGAGATAAGATTCTGATAGTAAAGCAACATGATGAGATAAACATATTGTTATATGTGTGCAAAGAAATGTGATAACGATGTGCTAAGCTTTTGAGTATAAAGAAACACGTATACAATGAGATAAACATACTGTTATATGAGTGAAAAGAAACATGATTACGATGTGATAAGCATTCGAGAGCAAAAAAAAACATGACAGCAATGCAATAAACATATTACCATAGCTACAAGTAAAACAAAAGTAATGATTTGTGATACCAAGAAAAATATAAGACTAAGTCTTGCAGGAAAACCACAGGAATATGTCCAAGAATTTTTATATTTGGGTGTAACATTCAGTTGTAATATGAGATGGAAGTAGCATATTAAACATTCAATACTAAACTGCAGATCATAGCCGGGGCAATAAAGAGATTTAGTAGAATTGTTGGAGGCTCATCATAGTGCCAATGATAAAAGATATACATGCTAAGGCTGTAAATCAGGGACTTTATGCTGCAGACCTGGGTACACTGGAATCTGAATTAAACTCTCTATAGAAACAAATGTTAACATTACCAAGGAACTCCCAATTATACTAACAACAACAAAAATGGAAAGGGACCTGGGTGTAGTCATACAGGATTACTTAAAGGTGGGCAAGCAATGTGAGAGGGCAGTAAGGAGGGCTGGGGATACTGGGATGCATAGGAGAGGCTTCACCAGTAGAAAACAGGAAGTTGTTATCCCTCTGTACAGACAGATGGTGAGACCCCATCTGGAGTACTGTGTGCAGTTCTGGAGACCCAATCTCCCGCAAGGACATAGACAAGATGGAAGCTGTCCAGAGAGGGCAACTAAAATGGTGCAGGGTCTGCACCAGAAGACATATGAAGAAAGACTAAAGGAGCATAATATGTATAGCCTTCAGGAAAGGAGGGAGAGGGGGACATGATAGAAACTTTCAAGTACCTCAAGGGAATCAACAAAGTCCAAGAGGGTAGCATATTTCAAAAAGAGGTGTGCAAGAACAAGGGGCCCAATTTGAAGATGGGAGCAGTTCAGAGGTAATGTAAGAAGTATTTTTTCACAGAGAGGGTTGTGGATGCATGGTACGGCCTTCCAGAGGAGGTTGTGGAGTCAAAACAGTGGTTGAATTCAAGCATGCATGGGACAGCCATAAGGCAATTCTAGGGGTGGGGGTAGAAAGAAGTAGGCTGCTGGTTAACTAGGATCTGTAACTTATCCATTAGGTAGGAAATGGGCAGACTGGGTGGCCAAATGGTCCTTATCTGCCGTAAAATTCTATGTTTCTATGTTTTCCTTCCAGTCCCTCTGCAATGTCACTTACAAAGACATTAAAAGGACCGGCCCCAGTACTGAACCCTGCAGTAACCCACTAGTAACCCCTTTCTTCATGTGGACTCCATTTACTATTGTCCTCTGTGTCTGTTGTTCAGCCAGTGTTTTGCCCAGGCTACCACCTGAGACCCACTCTGAGGCTGGCTAATTTGTTTATTAATTTTTTGTGTGGGACTCTGTCAAATGCCTTGCTAAAGTCTAGGTAGGCCATGCTCTCAGCCCTCCTGGTCTACTACTTTGGTCACCCAATCAAAGAAAACAATTAAATTTGTCTGACAAGACCTTCCTGCTGTGAATCCATGCTGCCTTGGGTCCTGTGCCCCACTGGCCTCTAGGTACTCAACAATTCCTTCCTTCAGAAGTGATTCCATCACTTTCCTACCACAGAGGTCAAACTGACAGGTCTGTAGTTTCCTGCCTCTATCTTGCTCCCACTTTTGTAAAGGGAATCGCATCCGCCCTCCTCCAGTCCTCAGGTACCACCCCATCCTCCACATGATTTATAAAAAGTGTAGTCAGTGGTGTTACTAGTTCTTCCCTTAGTTCTTTTAGAACTCTGGGTGAATCCATCATGGCCCCATTGCTTTATCCACCTTCAGTTTTAAGAGTTCTTTCCAACCCTTTCTTCTGTGAAAGGACTAATATCAACCCCTATCCAGAGTGCTTCTATTGACTGGATTAGGTATCTCCCCGATTTTCCATTGTGAATACTAAACAGAAGTATTCGTTCCATATCCCTGCTTTTTCACTGTCACTCTCTGCCCAACTACCTTCCTCTTTGTTTCAGCCTCAGTATCCCTGCCTCAGTCTTTCTTTGCTCCCTAATGTACCTATAAAGGTTTTATCCCCTTTTAACCGAGTTGGCTATCTTTTCCTCAGTTTGGGCCTTTGCTATTCTGACTGCCTTCTCCCTTCCTTCTGCTTCTTGATATAGTTCTCTGTCCTGCTCCTTCTGTGTTTCCTTATACTTCCTGAATGCTGTCTTTTCTCCCAAACTTTCCCTGCCACCTCTTTTGAGAACCATAGTGTTTTCTTCTTGTTTTGATTTATTTGCTTCACAAAAAGGCATGTTGACTCTGTGATGGCGGTTTTGATGCTTCCCATTGCTGCTCCTCCCCTCCTTCTTGTCTGTTTGCTAGTGCTTTTCCGAGGCACGCTCCCATTTAACAAATACAAAGGGACAAAAGAGGAAGACAAAGGGACAGATAGTGAGATTAAGAAGAGTAGGGTGATTCTGTGTGACCCCACTTGGAGAAAGGTGTCCACTTATGGAGATTACATCTCAGAAAGGACATATATAAGATAAAGGCTATTCAGAGAAGGGCAACTAAACGGCGTGGGGACACCATTATATCTCCTATAATGAGAGACAGTGGGATCTCTGTGTACATATGCTGGAAGAGATGAGGAGAGGGAGGACATGCTACAAAACAAGCAATAATGCATGACTTGGGATGCATTATGGTGGATACCACCTGAGAAGGGCCGTTAGCCACCATAATGCACCCTGTAGTTCCATACTGCGAATATCAATGGGTCTTTTTAATAAATCAGATGTATTTTTAAAACATATTTTTGGTGAGCTACTTTTAGATGGGCTGTTGTGCTTGGCTAATGACACAGCTAAAAGTAACTCTTGGCCAATCAGAAGCCAGCATTCTTTATGCCCATTTTCATAATAATAAATAACTCACTGGACTAAATAAGATACATGAGGAGAGAATTTTCCCAGAAGAAGGTGGAATAAAGGGTGGGGCTTGCACTGGGGCTGAAAGAGCGTACATTTAGGATGGATAAGAGAAGTACTTCTTCACTCAAAGAATGCTGGACACCTGTAACAGTCTTCCAGCGGAAGTGGTGTGGTGAGAGTGGTGGATTTCAAGTGTCGTGAGACAGGCACAGAACAATCTTGAGTAAAGCTGGAGTGTGAGGAGGCAAGGGCATGTACTGTATGCAGGGACAGTATACATGTGAAAACAATTGGCCAAATGGGTGGACCAAGCAATCCTAATCTGTTGATAAAATCTGTTTCTGAGATTATTTCACAGAAATGTAATACCCTAGAATTTCCTGTTGAACTCCTGGGTCATTTACTTCAGTGCATGTTCACATATTAACATCTCCAGTATACCAGTTCTGTAATAAATTAGACCATGTGCTCATACAGTACCTAAGTTATCATATTACTAACCCCCTTCCCAGGAAACATCCTTTACACACACACACACACACACACACACACACACACACACACACACACAGTGTCCACCCTACTGCAGATTTGGGTGTTTTCTGCTGAGTGGCAGACCTTCCATTTCAGTTCCTCTTCTATGTCACTTATAAAGAAATTTAACAGGACAGGTCCCAGCACTGATCCCTGAGGCACCTCACTGGTCACCCTCCCTCTTCTGAGTAATTCATTTACCACCACCTTCTGTCACCTATTCCTGACCAATTTCTTACCCAGTATACTCACCTTTGGACCCTCCTAAGCTACCCAGCCTGCTTACTAGCCTCCTATGTGGAACAGTGTTGAACCTTATACTGAAATCTAGGTAGGCCACATCCGCCTTCACCCTGATCTAGTTCCTTGCCACCCAATCAAAGATCGTATCAGATTCATTTGAGTTTACCTCCCCCATGAATCCATGCTGCCTTGGGTCTTGTAACCCACTGCATTCAGGATGTTCCAAAACCCTTTCCTTCAGTGCCTATGCTCTTGTTTCCATCCCCTTCACTTCTCTCACCCTCCTTTCTTTACAGAATTAGTTTAGCCGTATTGGTCTTTTATGAGAGCAAATCCAAACAAATGATTTGATACCTTTTTTGGACCAACATAGATGTTACAAAAGAAAACATTTGTAACATCTATATTGGTCCAATAAAGGTATCAATTCATTTGCTTCTGGATCTCTTCCTTTCCTTATAAATTTACACCTTGGGGTGCACCATACCACTCAGCCTCTTGCCTCATGAATCAGGGACAAGGCTTAAAAATCAGGAACAAAGACCCCAAATCAGGGACACATCTTAAAATCTGGTATTATTCACTCAGAAAGCTGATAGAATAAGAGTTTGTGTTAAGATGCATTTTCTGAAGAATAACAAGTCTGTTACTTTAATGTTTGACATTGTTTTGGGCTTTTAATTCCACTGTTATGTCACAAGAACACAAATTTTATGAGGCAGAGAAAAAATCTAAGGTAAAATCAGGGGCGTCCCTGAAAATCCAGGGACAGTTGAGAGGTATGGGTGCAGCTCCCTCGGATTCTCTCTACTCTTTACTTCAGCCTGTGGTGAAGGGCAGCTTCTGTCTCCTGATTCCTTCTGCCACCCTTTGGCAAGTTGAAATGTTTTCCAAAGTAACATTTAAACTGTCCACCGAGACTTGGTTCCCCTCCCAGATGGATGAAGACCATTACCCCTGTATAGGCCTTTATCCTCCAGGTAGATCCCCGTCCCAGTATGGCCAAACACCTCTTCTCTGTACCATTCTTTCAACCATGAGTTCAAGCTTCTGATGCAGAGAACTCTCCCTCCCCCGTCATAGGTAGGCAGTTCCTCAGCAAAAACCTTTGAGCATGCTATCTGTCTAAGAGTCCTCCCCAGCTCCTTAAACTCTCCTGCAGTATCCCAGCCCCAGCCCTAGCCAGGTCATTTGTTCCCAAGTGGACAATGACATCCAGCTCTCCCTCCTGTCCTGCCGCCCTAGCGATCCTCAGGATCTGCTTTCCAATCCCACTGGGCCATGCGGCGTCAAAAGTGCAATGCAGTGAGTACAGACATCAGTGCAAAATATAGAAAGACATAGAGCAGGAGCTAAAGAATGGATGCCACCAACACCCCTACATGTCAGAGTGCTCTACATCTTCATCCAGGGGCCAAAGACTTGACATGTCTTTGGCTAAAGTGTCAAAGTCGAACTGAAGACAGGTGGTCCAAGCCAGAATCTGAGCAAAGTTATCACTTTTCACATTTACTCACCCTTACTTCAGCTGATGGTTGTCTCTTCAGGACCCACGTGCAAATCAGGCATTGTGCTTAATGTGTTTTTCAGAAACACCACCATCTCAATAAATGCTTTCATTAGGAGGCTGTTGTTTGCTGACACCAGCTATGGAGAGTAACGTCTTGCACAGTTATTCGAGGTACACTGTTTTACAGCACCGTGGCTGGGTTCCTTATATATCTCATGCTAGAAACAAGATAATAAGCAGGTAGTACAGTACACCTGCTGTTATTAACAGAATTACAGAAAATATAGGGTCTTAGTCTCAAAAGATTTCAGGAACTGAAATGGAGATTCACTTCTGGGACCATGTCCCACGTCCATGTAAACAATATTTGAAATATAGGGAATTGGGAATATATGCAAACATATGTTTTGGGTTTTTAGCTTAAAATAAACCTTTGATTACAGGTATGAACGTTCGGTTCATGGGCACAGGTTGCATCATAGATTAAGTAAACATTACAAATTCTGGGGAGGGTGATAGGAGTTTGAGCCATGGGATTGATTGCTGAAACACCATCTCCGCCGTGACAATGGATATTATTTTCTTGCAACTATTACCATAATTACACACTAAAATATACTTTGTTTTAAAATTAGATACAAACATGGGAAAGTGTCCTACCATTGACCTGGGCTATTTTTATAGTGACATGCTTTGATATAAATCTGTACAGGAAGGGTTTATAAATGCTAATAGACTCTCACACTCACCAGTATTTCTCCTGCAGCGCTTACATATTTTATCAGTTACTGGAAAAACTCTCATGTACACAACTTTTTCACAACTCACAATTCTCAGCTCCATTAGGGAGAAAGTGGACTAACTATGTTGTCCGTAAAGTCACTGCCTCTGTATAGTGTCATGGTTCTGTTCACTCATTTTGAGCGCTCTCTGTGGTATTTCGTCATCATCACCTGGGTGCAAGCTGGCAAGTTTCCCGGTCCGATCCTATTCAAGAGGGGACATTT
Source organism: Neoceratodus forsteri (assembly GCA_016271365.2). Taxonomy (NCBI): domain Eukaryota; kingdom Metazoa; phylum Chordata; order Ceratodontiformes; family Ceratodontidae; genus Neoceratodus; species Neoceratodus forsteri. The sequence goes on from JADMNL010000033.1 coordinate 35,401,046, forward strand.
ATATCGGAGGGATGATTCCAGTCCATACAGATTATGTGATCTCAGCGACCAGCTTCACAGAGACGCAAAGCCGGCTCAGTGCAACAACGTAAGCAAGCAATAAAAATGTTTTATTTGGTGTTATAGTCAACTACTGAATTGTTCAATGAGCATGTTTGTATTTTATCTCTTAAAGCTGCAGTGCATGTTAGTGGAGAAAATTTTGACCGATACGTCTTTATTCTGTCTTAGATCACCCCATATCTTTTGTCTTGTACACAACACGTTTTTCCCATATGAGCACTTTTGATTTACATCTGAAATAATTTATTTATTTATTTATTAACAAGATTAACCAGATAAGCATACTGAGCGTACATCCACCGTTTCCAGATGCAACCTGGTGTTACAAAGCATAAAGTGCACGAAATATGTTTGGTGCATAGGCAATGTTGATGAGGAACAGATGCATAGAAATACATACATCAGGTACAACAGGCACAAAATGGGTGAGGCAACAGGTCCAGAAATGTTACAGGCAGGACTTATGCATACATATTGAACACAAGTTTAACTCGAGTGCTTAATAATAATGGGTCTGAGTCCATAGACATGTCTTACAGAGACCATGGAGAGAGAGGACAGAAGAGGTATTGGCATTAAGAGTAGTAGTTATTTGCCTGGGCCCCGTTAAGTCACGCTTGGATGCTTCAGTTTAGTGGGTCTGACCTGCAGGTTACAGTTACAAGAGACTAAGAAGTGGGAGAAGATTGGTCAATGACCTATGTGTGGTGGACTGCCTGATTGCTGCTGGGAGATTATTCCAGAGTGTGGGCAGTCTGTATTTGAAAGGCCGATTGGCCCTTAGAGGTGCCATGAAAGGGACTGTAATAGTTTGAGTCAGAGCCCTGCAAAGAGTAGGCCGGGAGGGTTGGGTTGGTTGATAGAGTGGAACTGAGATAGGAGGAGGGAGTTTGACCAGTGTTTAGCTACTAGATTAGCGCTGTGGAGCTATCGCCTGAATGAAGCGAGGGAGACCTAGGGCAGCATATAGGTGACAGTGATGGGTGGTGGGGAACATTCTAGGATAAAGCGACAGAAGGAGTGGAAAGGGGTCCAGGTTGGCTAGGGTTGATGGAGAGGCTGCGCCGTGAACAACGTCGCCATAGTCGAAGATTGGGAGTATCATTTTGTAAAATAGCTCTCTCCTGACTGGGGTAGTTAGACACCTTTGTTATGAGTAAAGGGCTCCAAGTTTCGGGTCGAGTTTTTTCTGGAGAGTCTGTATGGACAGAGAAGTCTAGGTGACGATCCAGCCATAACCCCCAGGTACCTAAAGGAGGAGCAGGATTCAAGGGTGGCTCTGTCAAGTGTTTGAAATGTGGGTAGAGCCGGTAGCCTGGAGATTCTGGGCTATGTGCCAAAAGTTAGGATACGTTTTCAGTGCACTGAGGACGAGTTGGTTGGAGCTAAGCCAGGTTTGGACAGCGTTGAAATCCTGCTGAGGGGTAGAGTTTAGAGACTCTTTTAAGGTGCCAGAGGCATACAGTACAGTGTCATCCGTACATTTGAGTTGCAGAGTTTGGGCATGATAGGGGAGGTCATTTAGGAATATGGAAAAGAGGGACCCAGGATGGAACCTAATAAAAGGAGCACTCCTTTTAATATGGCTCAGACTAGGATATCATCTATATTCACAGCTGGTTTTGTGCACCTGCTGTCCTGTAGTGTCAGGGAACACTGCTGCATGCTAGTTCATTTTGTATGTTATTACCACCATCGAGATCACTCTTAGTGTTGTAACAGTGGCCACATACACATTCTTAGGGTAAGAGAACCGCAAACCGAAAATGAGCAGTTCTGGTATCCTAGAAATGTAAGTGGAGGGAGTATAGTGCAGAGGGTCAAGGCTCTGAGCTGCAGATTTGAAGACCTGGGTTTGAATCCCACAACTGCCTAGGTGCATACTGTGTGCTCCTGAGCAAGTCACTTAATTTCCTTGTGCTCTCAGGTCGCATCTGAAACAAGCTTCAGCTTAGTGTGCTATTCTGGTTAAACAATGTTCCCTTCCCTATGTGAGACCACTCTTACAACTTTAGCTTTAGCTTCAGACCAATGAGTCCTTCTTGGAAGCTTAATCAATCAATCAATCTTTATTTAACCAAGTGAGCATCATTGAGAAGAACTCATTTACAAGATGAGCCTGGGCATTCACATGTATAAGTACAGGCTACAGTATATCGTTACAACAATTGGGAGTCCAACAACAGAGTAGTTAAAAAAAGTAAATAAACAATAGATACAGGGCAGGATATATATAGTGTTGCAACAAATTAGTGTTCATACCATGTAGTAATGCTAGCAAAACAAGTAGAAAGTGCACTTATCTTAAATGAAAGTAGCATACATATTATGGTACAAAAACTTGTGTACATTAGCTGTGACAGAAACCTATGCAGCAAGAAAGGGTAAGGAGAAGGGGTAGAAAGAGGAAGGGGACAAAGCCAGAGGGGAGGAACAGTGATGCATTTGCGGAGGCATTACGTAGTTTAGGGAACAGGTCAGGTGAAGCTGACGATGTGAAAGAGGCAGGCACAGAAAAGACGTGGGGAGAGGAGCTTAGAATAGAAAGTAGGATAGCTGAGGTAAGAGTGCCATTAACGGAAGCAAGTACAGGTTTCTGAAACAGGATGTTGGGAAAGGGATTTGAAGAAGCTCAGTTAATGACAGTTATTTAGAAAATCCCATATTATTAACACTTAGAAAATGGAAAAAAACAGAAATAATTCTCATTGGTTTAAAACAGGCCTTCAGAACATAATTAAAGTGATGCTTGAATATCTTAAGTATGCTTTCAGCTGAATTAAACTTAAAGAGATCTACCAACCGTATGACATACTGTACAGTTTTTGTGCGGCACCCAGAGCCTTTGGGATTGGGCGTCTTTTAAATAAATTTGACTTGACTTTTGACTTTGTATTAAAAGCCCTGCACCTAATAAATAGGTGCTTACCGCCACAACAGTCTCCAGTTGTAAGATTTCCCCAATCATGCCACCAGTAAAAAATTACAGCACTCATAAATTTAATGAAATCGGGTCCCAAAGACTTCCTGATTGTAAGGATCATTATTTCCGGCCCTCTTCACGCTCACTAATGTTATGACAAAATACCAGTGAGAGCTGGGGCGCGCCCATTATAAGCAATGGGTGGCGACGTTATGATCTATTTTAAAATTATATTGGCCAATTGATAATGAAATGTGGGCATCGGTCAACTAACAAGGCCCTTGTGGTATGTGGCACTGTACAGACAAAACACTAAGTGTTGCTGCCACAGTACATGTCACTGTAGAGGCACCACACTAAGATACTGCCATGGTGTGGGGCATTGTAGAGATACCACACTAAGTGATACTTCCACAGTTTGGCATTGTAAAGGTACCACACTAAGTGATACTGTCATGGTGCATGGCATTGTTGAGGGCCACACTAAGTGTTACTGCCATGGTATGTGGCACTGTAGAAGCAAAACATTATGATACTGCACAGTACATGGCACTGTAGAGGCACCATACTAAATGATACTTCCACAGTATGGCACTGTAAAGGTACCACACTAGTGATACTTCCACAGTATGGCACCGTAAAGGTACCACACTAAGTGATACTGTCATGGTGCGTGGCATTGTTGAGGCATCACACTAAGTGTTCACTGCCACAGTATGGCTGTAAAGGTACCACACTAAGTGATACTTCCACAGTATGGCACTGTAAAGGTACCACACTGAGTGATTCTGCCACAGTACATGGCACTGTAGAGACACCACACTAAGTGATACTTCCACAGTATGGCACTGTAAAGGTACCACACTAAGTGATACTGTCATGGTGCGTGGCATTGTTGAGGCACCACACTAATGTTACTGCCACAGTATGGCACTGTAAAGGTACCACACTAAGTGATACTTCCACAGTATGGCACTGTAAAGGTACCACACTGAGTGATACTGCCACAGCACATGGCACTGTAGAGACACCTCACTAAGTGATACTGTCATGGTGCGTGGCATTGTTGAGGCACCACATACTAAGTGTTACTGCCATGGTATGTGGTACCGTAGAGGCACCACACTAAGATACTGCCATCATATTCGCACTTATTTATTACCTTCCCCCATAATTACTAAACAAACAGATGATAGCTGGTGTCAGCAGTACTGCTTTCTCTTTAAAATCTACCTTACCCTCTTGCTGTTACTGTTTTCCCACTGCCCGTCTCCTCTGTATGTGTGTGCTTAGTTTACCTTCGTGCCCTGTAGAGCTGAGCAGCACCAGCAGCCCCCAGATTGCCGTAATCCTTTTTATCTTGTTGCATCTGCAGCCACTTTGTCTTCCTCCCACAACCCTCTTCTGAACTGCATCTGGGCTGGGAAACACAGGGAAAAATCTGCAGGTGCTCAGTAGTGCGGTTTCATCTGCAACATGAGTCACGTCCACTGACAGTGTACAGTACTCTCTGACAGTATACAACATCCCTCTGACAGTATACAGTACCCTCTGACAGTATACAGTACTCCTCTCATAGTATACAGTACCTCTCTGACAGTATACAGTACTCCTCTGACAGTATACAGTACTCCTCTGACAGTACACAGTACTCCTCTAACAATATACAGTACCTCTCTGACAGTATACAGTATCCCTCTGACAGTATACAGTACCCTTCTGACAGTATACAGTACCTCGTTGACATTATACAGTAATCCTCTGACAGTATACAGTACTCCTCTGACAATATACAGTACCTCTCTGACAGTATACAGTACTCCTCTGACAGTATACAGTATCCCTCTGACAGTATACAGTACCCTCTGACAGTATACAGTACCTCTCTGATAGTATACAGTACTCCTCTGACAGTATACAGTACTCCTCTGACCAGACTCCATCCTTACCTGTTTCCCAGAAAGAGGGGCATCTATGCAGCATTGCAAAGAGAAGGACTGGCAACTAAGATCAACTTTTCAGTACGATGTGGTGGCTGAATTCCCCTACCACTCAAGCGTTCAAGTAGCTAGACAGTATCAGAGAGATAAAGGCATGTTTTGGCAATCCAGAGGCTGCTACTGCTGAGCTTAGCAGGGCAATAAGGTAACCTAAGCTGCATACATTCGGAGGAGGGCAGCGAGGTTACAGTAACGTAAAAGGGTAGAGTGGTTCCCGCTGAAGACCAGAGAATAAAAAGTTTTTGACAAATAATGTGTTTAAATAATTATAGATGTTTTAGTAATTTGTGAATGACCAGCCGGAGGTGGGGGTGGGAGGCTGAGCCAGTCACCAGAGGATAAGGTGATTTTAGGTGTTATTTCCAGAGGTGCAGTGTGGCATCAACCTTACTGTAGCTTCAGTAAGTCCTGAAGCAGTTGAGCCCAGTGCACACACTATAACTAGCTTGCATCTGCATTGGGAGGGTGTTAGTGATGTGAGCATTTCAAAGCTTGGCATGCACTGATCCCCACCCCGAAACAAACTGCCAAAGCAAATGTCATTTTAACTTAAGGAGTGTACATATAAAGTTGCATTTTAAACATATACAATAAAAACAACACACGAAATCTGCCGTTTGTAATTTATGATTTATTTAGTAAATAAGAAAGAATTTATTTAATGAAGTGCCCCATCCGGAGGCTCTGAGCACTGTACAAGAAGGTAGGAAGACATATATCACAATAAATAAACATAACAACGAATAATAAGATAAAACAGTTAAAATCCAATTTAAATAAGATATTGCAGCAGGCTTCTATCTTAACTCTAGGTAATCTGGAAACATTTTCTTGAAGGATGTGCTTTCAGGTCCTGTTTAAAAGTATCTACTGATGGGACCTCCATTTAGCAGTGAATAACAGCAGAAAATCATTTCCTATCTCCTTTAAGATGTCATACAGCTTACAGGTGAGCCTGCTAGGATGGAACACAGTTTGTCAGAATTTTGCAGCAGAGTTACTGCAAGAAACAAAGCAATTTTAATGGCAATTGACCCCTTCTGTCACACAATGTCAGGTGACACTGGGTCGGCTTTTATAATGTCTAAGATTGCCCCAAGCCCTGGCTACGCCAAAGATATGACGTATTGGCGATGCGGCAATCAACAGGGATTTTCTGTCCATTGTTGCAAATGAAGCTTGAGACTGTCATTTGTGGTCTAGCTTGCATCTGATCCTGGGACCATTTCCATGGAGCCTGCACCCAAGATTTGGTGCAAGATGCCAGAAATCAGGTTGATTGTCGCAACTGCACCCAAAAATCATAAAATCAGGTGCAATTTTGGCAATTGTCAATGCCACTGCTGCTGCGGCAAGGGTTTGATGCAAGGCAAGATGCAAGCTCTACATCAGCCTTTAAAATCTGTCCCATGTTCCATCCTGGCAGGTTCAGCTGTACGATCTGCAGCATCTCTGCCCTGAGGAGGTTCTACTCTCCTGGACCTTCCAATGGCAGATTTATTTCTCCACTGTAGCTTCAGATGCCCTGAATACTGTTCCAAGTATCTGTGGCTATGTTTCTCCTTAGTTTTGACTGTCATTTTATTATTTTGTAGCATTCATCAAATTATTCAGTTCTGTATATTAGTTTAACTTAGTTGTAGTCATTTTTTATGGTGTTTCTCTGGTTCCTGGCTGGTTCCCTAAACTGGGAAAGTGGCAGCTTTCATTATCTCCTGGTTTAGAGCTCCCAGTTCCAAATCAAACAATATCATTTTTTATTTGAATTGGCGATTGGATTAAATTTCATTGGTGCTCTATCCTGCATTCTGTGTTTCAGATTTTACTCATAATATGTTACATTTGGATAGAATCTCTAGTATTAATAAGCTGTATTTCATATGTTGCAGATTCTTCACTGACAGTTACCAGTGCACTGGCTATGATTTTGCCATTGACAAGATCAACTGAATCCGTTCTGTTACCAAACATCACACTGGGGTTCAAGATCTACGACTCTGTTATTTGGAGGCAAAAGCTATTGAGGAACCATGTGGCTGTTGTCAAATAGTGACACTTCAGTGCCAAATTACAGCTGTAAGTTACAGCCACGCCTAGTTGGCGCTCATTGGAGATCACCAGTTTCACGTCCATCCCAATTGCGAGGTTACTTGGGGTTTATAGGTATCCACAGGTATGTGAAAATAAGCTTTATCAAGGCATTTTGGGCAAATAAGTGGTAGGAAGAGAAAGGAAAGACAAGGTAAGATGAGACAAGGCAAGACCTAGAAAGACAAGGCAGGCAAGGAAGAGCTAAAGAATGCATGCAAGACCAGACAAGGCATGACCAGGCGTAAGACAGCCAAGGGAAGGGATAGGGAATGCAAAGAAAGGCAAGCAAGGGAAAGCAAGATAATGGAAGGGTTAGGAAATATGGTCCAATTTGATAACGCAATCGCGGAATAGCAATCAACATTTGGGCGAATGTACATTGCCAAAATGAATGTTGGTGATATATACTCACAGCGGACTGCAGGAAGGTGCCGAGGTCTATGGATTTGTTATTTATGCAGGGGACTTTGCCTCCTGCACCCCTTACTAAAGGATTCTCAGCTCCAGGAGGGTGCATGTCAGGGGTGCAAAACTTAAAAACAACAAAACGACAAAAGAATGAGCGGTGCAAAACATAAGTGCACCCCAGAACCGAACCTGCACCTCCAAACCCCAGCCTGCCACCAACCCACCACAACAACACCTTGCCAGCTCAACAACTCACCACCACACTACACCCCACAAACCTCCCTCCATATCCGCCCACTGCACGGAGTGCCTCGCTGATAGCACATGTATACATGGCTACATCTTGTCGCTATATTCACCTACCCCCATTTGGTCACCCCTCGCCAGGTAGCCCTGTGCACAGGTGCTGTGACTGAGCTACCCTTTGAGAGCACTCAATTGCAGTCACCTTGTACACAGAAAAGCAAACAAGGGAAGGCAAGACAATGGAATGGTCAGGAAAACAAGGAAAAGCAAGGCAAGAAGGCCCACTCCTATTTAATGCTTATATCTGAGACATCAGGGACAGTATCAGGAGTGAGATGACCTCTTTGCTGATGATTTAAAGCTGGGGATGGTGGTAGAAGGAGGAAGGTGGAAGAGCCCTTCAGGGGGACCTGAGACTCTGGAGAGGTGATCACGTACTTGGAAATTGAGGTTCAATGCCAAGAAATGCCATGTTCTCCACTTAGGACTAAAGAACCTGGGTCTTGAGTACTGTTTAGGTGGGAAGAAACTGCAAGTCTCGGAGGGGAAGGATCTTGGGGTGGTCATGGATGCCAAAATGAACAGCTCTGAGCAGTATAGGAGGGCAGTGGCTAAAGCAAATAAAATGCTCTGGTGCACAGCCAGGGGATAACCTTGAGGAAGCAGGAGGTGCTTCTCATTCTGCATAACTGCTGGTTAGACCCACCTAGAGTACTGTGTGTAGTTTTGGTGCCCGTACTTGAAGAAGGGACATTGCACTACCAGAGCGGGTCCAGAGGAGGGCAAACAGGATGGTGATCTGGGGGAAGATCCCATAAGGAGAGGCAGGAGGAGCTAAACTTGTACTCCTGGAGGAGAGAAGGGACAGAGGAGATATGATTGAGGTCTTTAAGTATTTCAAGGGAGTGAACAGGGTCAGCCCAAACAGGGTCTTCCAGCTGAGAGAAGGGGGGCAACCAGGGGGCATTCCATGAGACTGGTTGGCGAGCAACTCAGAGGAAAACTAGGAGATGCTACTTTACCGAGAGGGTGGTGGACCCATAGAATGCACTGCCTGCAGAGCTGGTGGATGTTGATACAGTGGGGGATTAAAGAGGGCTGGGACAGATACAAGGGAGGGTGAAACTGAGGAATGCTGGATTGGGAGGTGTAACTCTATTGGAGGATGGGGTTGGGGGAGTTATGGGGAAGAGGGAGGGCAGCAATGGTGTCCTGACTGGATGTTGTTTCGAGCAGACCCTAGAGACCTTTAGGCCTACACTGCTGGCATCTTAGTATGTTAGTATGAAAGGCAAGAGAAGGGAAGACAAGACAATAGAAGGCTAGGAAATACTAGGAAATGCAAGACAAGAAAGGCAAGAGAAGAAAGACAAGACATGACATGGAAAGGCAGGGCAAGACAAGGAAGGCAAAGGAAAGGAAGGAAGGAAAGGCAAGCAGGGAACACAGGACAAGTCAAAAAGGGAAGGGAAGAGCTAGAGCGTAAGGAAAGGCAAGCAATAGAAAGCAAGACAAGGCAAGGGAGGGGATGGGTAGAGCTGGATAATGTAAGGAAAGGTAAGCAAGAGAAAGACAAGGCAAGGGAAGGGAAGGGATGGGAAGAGCTTGAGAATGTAAAAAAGGCAAGCAAGGAAATCAGGACAAAGTAAAACAAGGGAAGGGAAGAGCTAGAGATGTAAGAAAGGTAAGCAAGAGAAAATAAGACAAGGCAATGGAAGAGATGGGAAGGAAGGCAAGGAAGGGCTAGTGATACAAGGAAAGCAAGGCAAAGGGAAGGGCTAGGGAAAGGAAGGAATGGCAAGAAAATAAGCTATATCAAGCACGTAGGGAACTGAGGAGGGCAGCACCGAGAACTAACAGTGCAAGGATAAAGGTTTACACACGTGTGAGACAGAGGATCCTCATCCATTTATCTTCTCACCAGCACAAAGGAGTCAGAGCTCTGGTCCATAGTATCAGTAGAACTTCTTACTGATGAGCTCTTCATCACATGCAAAAACATTTATGCCAAATACCAAAACGTATAAGTGTGGCTGACGTGGTTCTACCTGATCACCTGGCACATTTTGTGTACCTCACATACCATCAAGTTTAGTCTGTTCATAAACCTAACTGATACAGACAGTGTCTAGTTGTTGCTTTTTTTTTTTAATGCTCACCCCTCACAATATTTTCTGCCTTACTGCTACCCTTTCCGTTCACTGTGAAGCCTACAACTCTGTACCAGCTGTGTTTGAAGCCACTAATCATTTTGGCTCCCATAATCTCAGCTGGCAGGCTGTTTTATAAATGTAACCACTCTCTCTGTAACAGAGAACTCCCTAATGTCCCTCCTGACAGTTCCTCCCAGCAAGTTCCTGCCATGTCCCTGTGTTCTAGAATCACTGTCCCTGTGAATTGTTCTTCACTGTTTACCTTGTTCATTTCTTTCAGGAATCGTTTGTTCTACAGAGCAGTTTATTTTCCTTGTCCACAGCCAACTGCTATTGTGCTGCTGCCCCAGCTCCATCACCCAGACACCTCCAGGGCTCACCTCACCATGTTCTGGTATCACCTGAGTTGCCAGACACAGGGCCTGTGGATGGCTGGAGTCATCCTGTCGATCTTGAGTATGTTTTCCTTCTCGGTTTTCTTCCTTGTCCCCAGAGTCAGCATGCATGCAAGGGCACGAGGTGCAGCGTGACGGTGACACACTTACTCAGACCCCGTGTCCAGCCTTAGAAAGGCAGCCGCAAGCTGCACTACCAGCAGGACACCACTAGGTGGCAACCCAGCAGCATGCATTCCCCCGCACCAAATGAGGGCATCTGTCTCTGAGTGTTCAGTCCTTTCTTGCCGACCTGCCCCTGAGCAACCCTGGTCTATTCCCAGTGTGGGTCAATGGCGCAGCAGGTGGTATGCTGCTCAGAGTGGGGGAGGGAAGACAGCAAGACAAACAAAAACAATAAAATGCATTCTTGAATCTTTGCCCACTTCCAAGTGTTATGTTTCATGCATCATTCCATATTTTTTCAGGTCAGTTTTGGTTCCTGTGTATCTAGGCTGAGTGATAAAGGAATTCCATCATTCTCACGTACTGCTCCCACTGATGACTTCCATGCCCAAGGCATAGCCCAGCTCTTTGTCCACTTTGGCTGGACTTGGATAGGAATTTGGCTGCCGACAATGACTACGGCCTGTCAGGAAGTCAAATGCTGAGGAAAGAGCTCAACAAAGTTGACATCTGCGTCGAGTTCCATGAAATGATATCCAACAACCTCCCAAGGAAAGCTGCACCACCTGCTGACATCGTGAAGAGCTCCTCCACCAAAGTAGTCATGATAATTTCCAACATTCACAAGTGACTGCCTTCATGGAGCATGTTTTTGCACATAGCATATCAGGAAAAGTCTGGATCGCCTGTCCCTTTTGGATTATCTCTCCAGTTTTTCCAGGAAGAGTTTTCCAAATTCCTAAATGGCACGGTGGGGCTTGCTATCCATCATGGAGAGATTCCAGGGTTCAGTGAGTTCCTGTACAGCGTTCATCCCGGTGTACCCAGCTGACATTTTATTAAGCCTTTCTGGGAGACAGTGTTCCATTGCAATGGTCAGAAAACAACTCCACCCAAACGCTGTCTGGAAGTGGAAGAGTGGAAAGGTGGTCCTGTGCACAGGGACAGAGAATCTGTATAGTCTTGATAGCTCTGTGTACGATGCATATAATTTCAGATACACATACAGCACGTTTAATGCACTATACACTTTTGCACACGCATTACATGACCTTATGTTGTGTCCATCTGGGAGAGGTCCGTTTAAAAATGGAGCATGTGCAGAAAGACATGATTTTCGCACCATGGGTGGAGAAAACTATATAAAATATGTATATAGTAGACATTCGTGTTTTCAGACAGGTGAAAGTTGGCCACAAAAAACACGCCACAAGGTGGTTCTGTTTGTGCATATACAGTTTCAATTAAGTACAAAATGTAAATATAGACAAAGATATCCCTGAGCAAAAATGCAAACAAGTGACACATAACATGATAATTCTGAATACGTTACATCTCATTTCTAATGCTTGAAATGGTCAAATGATATATGGGATACACAATGGGCTAGAATGTAGAAAATATATTTATAAAATGCAAGAAAAATCTAGAGATTTCATTGACGAGAGGGTCACCTGACCAGGCATTGAATCTTTATGAGTACACAGTCAGGTGCCAAATCTCATTTGTTCCCCAAAAACTACTTAGAGACATTTTATAAGTGTAATAAGCCCTCCAGGGTGTGCATCATAGAATTTTAATGTACTTCTGAGGGCTAAGGACACTCTGCCTTCAGCCTCGTGCCTTAGTACACCCTTTGGGGCATGCAATAAATCCTATAGTACACACCCTGTCATGGCTAATTACTTACATATGGAATACACACTGGCCTGACTAACAATATGCAGCATTTATTTATTTATTTGCTCCATCCTTGTCGGCGTTGTCCTGGCCTCCTGACATACTCATTCACGCTGCCGAATTGGAACAGGTTTGCAGTAGGTACATGTTTCTGTTATTGCATCTGCTATGAATGGACATCCCTGACTGCACTCAGGCTCCACTTCACTCCACGCACATGATGTCAGACAGTCATAACTCATGAAGAAAAAAAGTATCTGTGCCAAACCATGCTGTATCCCACATACATATAATCATGCAAGTGTTGAATAAATTGGGTAAATATATTGTGTTGTTTTGGTATAAATATTTATTTTCATATAGCACAGATTATTTCACTTAGAATCGTTATTTCCACTTAAAACCTGGAAACAGAACACAAAGAACATCAGGCCAAAAGTGCTTACAATGGAATGAAAGGCAGTTTTAAGCTACAACAAGGTAAACCTCTAATAAAAGCATGACAGACAGTGTGGTATATATCAAATATATAATGGATTATGGTGGGATAACACATTTATCTCTACACATGAGCTGTATGGCCTTCATAAGTAACTCCTGGCTTTGCCACACATGTGTTATGGGTCATATCACTCGTTAGTGGACATAAACTTGGTATTTCACTTCAGCCCATTTGTATTCCACTATATATCATAGGAAATGCCTGTTTGTTTCATGGGATTTCCAGTGATATATCTGGATATGGTATAGAGTATAGGCAGTGACTTGACTCAATATACATTTTATCTGCCGTGTTGGAAGGGCAAGACAATAACTCGTGAGTGGCAGAGCCACTACTCTGTTATAAATCCCCCAGCAAGTTACAATAAATTGCATATTGTGGGTCAGACCATTGTCATACTCAATTTATGCAGCATCAGTTTACTAGTTATAACTTTTAAACCTGATTTTTGTTGGAAAGATGAATGGTTTTATGTGACAAATGCAAGTTTTTATGTCGCTGACCAATACAAGCAACTCCAGAAGCCACCCGATGTCAAAAGAGTAATCAAAATCAGAGCAACCACTGCAATCAGTGATTGTCACTAATTTGCCAAACAAAAACAAGAAAACACCCCCAAAACTAATATAATCAACTCTAGGGTAGAGGGGCATGGACTTTGGAAAGTTAGAAACACTCAAAAATAATTTCCTATACAGCCAACCTGGACCCAAACCCAGATCCACCAACTCAGGGACAATGGCTCAAGCCACTATGCCAAATGGCCAGCTCAGCAGGGCTTGGAACAACAAATCCCCATAACCTACAATAGCGAGTGTAGCTCACTGCCACACTTGCTCTAAAGCAGTCATAGCTGTTATTCACCACTCGCCCTTAGTACAAGCGGTTTTATTGAGTCGCTCATATTGAGATGCTCAATAAAACTTGGTTCATCACTGCTCACCAAATGTACTGTTTCTCTTGGATTTTAACAGCTGGTGTAATTGCTGCACTGGGCAACTGTGTTGTCATCAACATCATGAAGGCTGTTCTCTGATTGGTATAGTACTTCACTGTGATAAAAGAAACCTTCAAGACATCAATGATGATAACACTGACAACAAGGTATCATTATTTTATTTATTTATTTATGTATTTATTTTTTAATTATTTTAACACTTGATCACCAAGATAGGCACACTGAGCCAAGGCTCGTTTCCAGGTGCAACCTGGGAAAGGGTTCAGTGGAGAAGTAGACATAGCATAACCAACATACAATTGTAACAATATATACACTCAAATATGTACAATAAAAACAATATATACACCCAAATATGTACAATAAAAACAATATATACACTCAAATATGTACAATAAAAACAATATATACACACCATATACAACAGTATCAGGGTAACTATAACAATTACAAAAGCAGAACATTATATACATGAAAGTGTTTCAAAACTTTGCAATGATTTATTGGATACAAAGAAGTACTGTGATATTGTGAGGTCAAGCATTTTATCTCCAGTGCTCTTGCATAAATCTAAATATTTTCCTGGAGTATCTCTCACTACTGCTGTAATTGCCAAGTGATGTCTTTGACATTCGACAAAACTGTAAAATAATTAAAGAATAACTTCAATAAGGTGAAGGAGAGCCTGTTCAGAAGGAAGGAGGGCTAAAACTAGAGGGCATACCCTAAGATTGGAAGGTGGAAGCTATAGAGGCAATGTGAGGGAGTGATTCTTCATGGAGAGAGTGGTGGAGGCCTGGAATAAACTACCAAAGAGGTGGTGGAGACCAAAATGGTGGAGAGTTTAAGAGGGCATAGGACAAACATATGGGACAGGGATGTGAAGGGGAGGGCCCATAAGAGTGGAGATGAGTGTGGAGGGCAGACTCAATGGACCGATAGAGATCCTTTTCTGCCGTCAGATTTCTGTGACCCCAATTTTTCTCACCTAGAAAACCAAACATGTTCAATTTGGTTGTGTTGGGAGGAAGTTACCCAAAATCAGTTTTCTTTAAAATTCTAATATTTGATGTATTTTAATGTTGATTTTATTTTAATTAAAATAAAAATCACAAAATCCTAGTTATGGGTTTATGCATTTTAAGCTGGTAAAGACTGCACTTAACCTTCTGAGAAAAAAGGTAAGGTGAATAAAAGACCATGGGCCTGATTCAGAAGGGGTTACTCATGTCTCAAAGTGACTTGCACAAACCCTGTGGCAAAGCACATCTTCGACATGCAATCGCCAATGTGATTCAAGAGGTGGTCTGCGACATGGCACAGGCTGCCACGCTCCAAATGTGGGTTATAGCCACCCACTATGCCCACAACCCTGCAACATGGTGCAAGGGGAGTCCAGCAATAATTACATCGGTATTCCAAGAGGTCATCTGGTGGAATCACAAATTGTGATTCCAAGTGGGACCTAGTGGACCATGGCGTAAGTATAGTTAGACCAGGTACCTAGCTGGTCTAACCATACTCTATGTCCACTGGGAATGCACCACTGAGCCTGCCACCCCTCCAGCCAACCCCCCATGATTCCCCATGGGTGCCCACCACACACCCTGACAGGGCTTCCCACTGTGGGCCACTGGCACCCTGCCCCAACCCGTGCAGTGCCCCATGGGGCAGTTCCCATCCCCTGCATGCCAGGCACCCTAGAGGTGGTCCTGTGGCCCTCCAGCCCTTCCCAAACTCTGTGGGAAGTGCCATGGTGTTGGAATGTGGGGTTGTGGGTGAGGCCATGACTTGTGCCAATTGTGCCCTGTGGGCTGTGGCTTGTGGCACCCATGTCGGGTGCACCCTTCCCGTGGTGCAGCCCTGCCGCTGCCACAAGTTGCAGGGCATATGTTTTGGGGACCCTGCCTGTTCTGGAATAGGGCACAGGATCCCTGACATAGTGGGCATGTCGCAACTCACATACGCCTGCAATTATGACATGCATCTTGGAATCCAGGCCCCATTACTTTTGATAATTTTTACTCATTTTTATATTAAATGGATTCAATTTATTTTAATTTTCCAAAATGTTATATTTGATTAATTTTCACATTCCTTTCCATTTATATTTATTTAGTTGCTTCACTATGTTAAGAACGTCAGGTTCAAAAGCGAATCAGGAGAAGAGGTATTCTTTGATGCCAGCGGTGATGCTCTCCCTATATTTGACATTCTCAACTGGCAGCTGTCCGCAGATGGCAGAAGTAAATATGTGCAAGTTGGCAAGTTTATTGGCTATGTCCCCCTCGGTCAGCAAATCATCATTAATGAGAGCGCCATCAAGTGGAGTGGAGGGTATACACAGGTCATGATTACTGCATATGGCATTTATGAGTCTTCATTTTTGTATCTTGTGTTTGTTCACCTTATCTCTTTGACCAATCCTCATCCAATGGTGACTTTCTGCACCATCTCCCACTGTTCAGGGACTTTCCCTTAATCTTATTGACCACCACGGGTGGGAGGGGCCACAGGCAGCAGTGCAGAGCCAGTGGGGTTGCCATCTTCTTTTACTGGATTTTTGTCCAGGTTCCACAAAGTTGGCATGCATGCACTTATTTGGACATGCAAAGTGAAGACATCACACACACTCAGCATCTGCACCCAGCCCTCTGAGAGGAGGCGGCTGCTGCTGCCAACATCTGATTTCCTCTAGATGTCAGTAATGCATTGGGGCACACTACCTTCAAATCCTGAAGGAGGAAAGCAGTCTATGGACACTTGATCCTCTTTCCTCCATCCAGCCCCGAGTGACCCTGGTCTGTTTTGGAACCCAGGTCATGGATATGTAGATGGTAAGGTAGCCAGTGTTTCAGCCTGCATCAGCACTGGGTCAGCTATTTATGGTCCGTCCCTCATCATGAAAATAAAACCCATATTTTGATCAAACCATTACATATTTCATGAACAGTAAATCAAAAAGCAAAATAAAAATGGCATCAGAAACAATTTGTGGTAGAGCACATACTTCTCAACTGTTCCTCATTATTGGGGCAGCCCTCATTTTACCCCTCAGAATTGCTCTGTCCCTCATCACTTCCATCTTGGAAAATGTGCTGCCCACACAGAGAACATGCTGTAAATTCAGACTTTAAATCAGAAATCCACAAAGTTCTAAGATGCTAAATAAAAATAAATTTTGTATGAGTGAAGCATGTGTCCCTCATTGTACCTCATTTTTATATTCTGTGTTTATGCCCCTGCTCACTATTGACCTGGACTCCTCAGGAACCTCTAGGTGCCTTGCTAGGCTAAACCCTGTCCCTGTACAATGGCTTACCTACATGCTGCCTTGGATCAGCCCCGGTGGGGTAGAAAGGACTCCCCATCTGCCTGTGTACGCCTCAACATGCTGCAATGCATGAGGCCCAGGACCAGTCCTCCTTTGATCCACCAGAGTCCATCATCTTCCAGGTGGTAGGGACATTTTCTTGTTTCCTCCCATCCCCACTGATGCTGGCACTCAGTGGAGGTCCTAGGCACCTGGCATGTAGATCATGAGTACCATGCCAGAACCTCAGCCTGTATCAGTCCCTCTAACAGCATCCTCTGCTACACTTCCACCTGTGGTCATCCAGTTGGCAGTACTGCAGCCAGGAAGGAGATTCTGCTACCCTGTAGGAGGAGAGTGTCCTCTGGGATGCTCACCCTCCTTCCCCAGCCATCCCCAATGACTCAGGTTGTTCCAAAACTTTGGTTACCGGCACCTCGAGCAGCAGAGCTACTGTATCACTGTGCTGATGGATCAGCTCATTGTCCCACATTTTGAGTGTCCATGTACCTCTTTTCAGTGATAAAAGGTTGAGAGGTATGGTGGAACACCTTTAACATGGCTGGCACCAGCATAGAATGTCACATTCAGGAAATGTTATGAATTGTACCAGTGTGCAGTTCCATGCATGCATTTTTAGCATTTATCAGTAAACACCATAAATCTGTGTCTACTCCACGAATCTCAGTTATAAAAGGAGAATGTTTTACATGTTGTTTTCCCCAGACTCCCGCTCTGTCTGTGAGCCCTGCACTCCTGGATTCTGGAAGGCTGCACAGCAGGGGCAGCCCATCTGTTGCTTGACTGTTTTCCATGTCCAGATGGTGAATTTTCTAATGAAACTGGTGGGTAGTCCAAATGTATTTATTTATGTGCAGTAGCAACTTATTTATTTATTTATTAAATTGTTTACTTATTTATTTATGTGCAGTAGTTTATTTAGTTATTTAGTTATTGAATTATTTATGTGCCGTGACTTTAGTTATTTATTTGATTGACTGATTTATTGATTTATGTTTTTATGTACTAGTTTAGTTATTTATTGAATTATTTACTTATTTATGTGTAGTCATTTATTAAATTATTGAATGATTTCTTTATGTACAGTAGTTTATATTCATTTATTGAATGACTTATTTGTTTATGTTCAGTAGTTTAGTTTATTTTATTATTTATTTATGTTCAGTAGTTTTAGTTAATTATTTATTAAATTATTTACTTTTTCATTTATGTGCAGTAACTTATTATTTAGTTATTGCATGATTTAGTTATTTATTGAATGATTTACTTATTTATGTGCAGTAGTTTAGTTATTGAATGATTTACCTAATTATTTATGTGCAATAATTTATTTATTTATTAATTGATTCACTTATTTATTTATGTCAGTAGTGTATTTACTTATTTATTGAATTATTTGCTTAATTATTTATGTATTTGTTTATTTATATGTAGTAATTTATTTGTTTATCGAATGATTTACTTATTTATGTGCAGTAAGTCTATTTATTTATTGAGTAATTTGCTTATTTATTTATGTGCAGTATTTTAGTTATTTATTGAATAATTTATTTATGTGCAGTGGTTTATTTAATTAGTTATTTATTAAAAGATTTACTTATTTATTTATGTTCAGATGTTTATTGAATGATTGCATTTAGTTATTTATATATTAAATTATTTACTTATTTATGTATGTGCAGTAGTTTATTGCAGTAGTTTATTTGTTTATGTGCAGTAGTTTATTTAGTTATGAATGATTTAATTGTTTTATATATTTTAGTAATTAGCTATACAGGAGTGTTTGACTCTGTGCTGTGTGGTCTGGACAACTGCAAAGAAAATAATTAAGGCATACTTGTACAATTCCACAACTTACCTGTTCCTGGTTGGATGTTATGTACCCATTATGTTTAATACCTCATCTGTTTGCTGAACTCTTGTTGTATTATCTGTAAATTGTCCTCAGTCTTTTCTTTTTTACCTTGTTGCTTAATGTATTTGATGTGGAACCTCTCAATGAGCATCCTGCTCACAGGTGTAGCCAAGACTTCAATAAATAACAATAAATGCATTTAACCCTTTGAAAGAGCAATTACTCTTCCAGTGATGTATCAGGAAACTATTTAAATATGGGAAACATTTGTACCTGGAGGATATATCTAATCAGTTTATAGGCATTAGGCTATGATCCTGAAGAAGCAATCAGTGGCAACCACAAAATGGTGATAGGTTTTGTGGCCTAGCCCACCTGGCTGTGTATATACAAATAATTAAAATATTTAAACTGTTTCTGGTAAGTGTGGCAGCAATCTTTAATTATATGAGTCATTAATTACAACATTAGCTATCAGCGTTGTTTTAGAAATAGTTGAGGTAAATAAAAACATACTGATGATGATGAATCTAAGGATGCCAGACCCACATTTTATGAAAAAAAATATATGATGAATTTCTTTGCTGATTAACAAATACTGCTGCTTTAAGCAGTGGATTCACAAATGTGATAGCAGGGAGGAGGCTGGCAATTATAGGCCAGTGAGCCTGACATTGATGCTGGAAAACTAATGGAATCACTGCTGAAGGAAAGGATTGTAGAATAATCTTGAATCCGATGGGTTACAAGACCCCAAGGCAGCATAGGTTCATGGGGGTCATGTCAAATGATTCTAATAGATTTCTTTGACTGGGTGACAAAGGATGTAGATCAGGGTGGACTAGTGGATGTGGCATACTCATATTTCAGGAAGACTTTTGACACATCCCACATAAGAGACTATTACAGAGGCTGGGTAGCTTAGGAGAGGGTCCAAGGGTGGTAAAAAGATGAGAAATTGGTTAGGTGATAGGCAAAAGAGGTGGCAGTAAATGGAGTTCACTCTGAGGAATGGAAGGTGAGCAGCGGGGTGCCTCATGGATCAGTGCTGGGACTAGTCCTCTTTAATGTCTTTATAAGTGACATTGTAGAGGAGTTAGAAGGAAGGTCTGTCTCTTTGCAGATGACAACGAAATCTCGCAATTGGGGTGGACACTACAGGGAGTGGTGAAAAGGATGAGCAGAGACCTGAGAAAACTTGAGCAGTGACCAAGGATATGGCATCTGGGTTTCAATGTGAAAAAGTGCAAAATAATGCACTTAAGACACAGAAACCCAGATGCAAAGTACAAAATGGGTGGAGTGGTACTGGCAACCACCAAGCAGGAAAGAGATCTGGGGAAATCATATCTGATGACTTAAATGTGGTCAGGCAGAGGTGAGGGCCAGTGGGATACTAGGGTACATAGGTATCACCAACAGAAAGAGAGACTGGTGATGCCTCTGTATAGATCACTGGTAAGACCCCACCTAGAATACTGTGTCCAGTTCTGAAGATCACATCTCTGGAAGGACATAGATAGAGTGGAGGATGACCACAGGAGGACAACTAAAATACTACAGGGGCTGCATCAAAAGCCCTTGAGGAGAGACTAAAGGACCTCAATATGCACACCTTGAAAGAGAGTGACGGAGATGGTGAATATGATAGAGACCTTTAAATACCTCATAGGGGTACATAAGGAAGGATGATGCTTTGGTGCACAGAACAAGGTGGCATCCTATGAAGCCAGGTGGAGTGTAGATTCGAGAGAGCTATGATGAAGTACTTACTCACAGAAAGAGTAGCAGATTCCTGGAACAGCCCTTCAGTAGAGGTGGTTGGGGTGAAAACAGTGGTGTGGTTCAAGAATACACAGGATAGGCAGAAATAAATACTAATGGAAAGGAAGGAGAAAGAGGCAGAAATCAGGTAGAGTCTATGGTGATACTGTAGGTAAGGAAACATGGGCAGACTGGGTGGGCCAAGTGGTCTTTATCTATCAGCAGATTCCATGCTTCTATGTTACTATGATGTTGAAAAACAGACCAAGAATACTGATGACAAACTGGACCAAGCAATATTAAATGGAGTGCTCCTTTTATTATTTCAAATGTAAAAAATAGCTAAAGGAGACCCAAAATGGGGCAAAAGGTATCACACTAGACAGGAGGTAAGGGCAAGGTATAACAATAAAAAGCATAGGTCACAGTTGTTATCGTTATCATGATAATTTAGTTTATAAGACTAAACTTGATTAATTAAGATCTGTTAAAGTATTGGACCTGGAATATGCAAGTGCAGTCTGAGATTGGCTTCCAGTCTGTATATTACAAGGGATCATAAGACTGGAATAAGACACCCTCACACTTAAGAGTGCTAGATGTGAATAAATCTTGAAAAGGAATAAAATCCTGGTTAAGAAATGAGTTCGTAATTTAAGACAATGTTGTTTGCCTGTATCATTTAAATTTATTAGATGGGATAGGACCGGGGACAGATGGATAATTTGGTGTTTTTAGTTCAGCTGAGGTTAAGGAAGAGAAGGTAATTACGGATAAGAGAAGAATTTTGTAATTTAAGTACTGTAATGCTGGCTGTTCTATAGCTGATATTAAGAGACTCTGGCCCGATTCCAGAAGGGATACACCAGCATAAGATGAGATATGCCAAACCCCATGGTATATCTCGCTAGTTATACCAGGTGATATGCCAGCCCCTATTACAAGAGGCAAGATGCACCATGGCAGCTGCGGGCTATGACAGTCATGGGTTATATCACCCACTATGCTGCAGCCTGCAATGCCTGGTGCAACTGTGAGTTATGACAGCAGCATAGCCCAATTCTATAAGGGCAGCTGTCAGAAACCCACAGTTGCAATTCTGAGACATGCAATGGCATACCGAATTGCGACAGCTCAGAGCTGTCTTAAGTGGCATCAATGGCTGGCACCATCGGATGCCACCATCCAGTGTGCCAGCAATGGTGCCAGGATGACCCCAAGCCCCTCTAACACACCCCTGCCCCCACCCCAATCATCATGGATCCCGAGGGTCTGTTTCAGGTGTGCCCTCAGATGCCTGTGCCATGTGTCCTGCCTCCCCATGCCCCCTGGTGTGTGCTGAGATGGTCTGGGGCTGGGGGGCTTTGAGGTGCCTGTCCCGTGCCACAAGTTGTGACATGCAGCTGTGATACGCCATGTGTGGGCTACCACCACACTCATGGCATTTCTCACATGTCGCAAGTGCCAGGATGACCATAAGCCCCTCTAACACACCCCTGCCCCCACCCCAATCATCATGCATCCCCGAGGGTCTGTTTCAGGTGTGCCCTCAGATGCCTGTGCCATGTGTCCTGCCTCCCCATGCCCCTGGTGTGCTGAGATGGTCTGGGGCTGGGGGCTTGGGGCTGCCTGTCTACCACCAGGGTTGTGACATGCAGCTGCGATCACGCCATGTGTGGGCTACCACTACACTCATGGCATTTCTCACATGTCGCAAGTGCCGGACCCTGCCACTTCTGGAATATGGCATAGGAGCAACTGGTGTAACTCGCAAATGCATGCAAGTTACACCAGTCGCCGCGGAATCGGCCCCTATCACCTTTAGCTGAAGCTTAGGATGAAGTTACAGTTGTTATATATTATATCTTGTCATCATTTTATGATTTTTTTTATTGTATTAAGTGATTCATGAATGTGTTTGAAACAATTTTGTTTTAAAAATGCTGTAGACCTAATTGTAAATGAGTGTAACTCAATCAAGTCAATCCCAAGTCATATAGAATAAAATATTTTACTACTACTACTACAGTACATCATGCACTTCTGCTTCAAGCGTCACAGTCCTTGTTCAGGACCTGGCTTGCTAACCCTTATTGCACTAGAATTGTTGCAAGTCTGCATTCTGATTTCTACCCACAAACAGGCAACAGCACTCTCTGGGGAAGTCGTCCAACTTGGTTCCCAAGGTAAGCTGGGGTAATTTTTTTCCCAATTTTTAACCAGAAGTGGCACACTAAGCTGAAGGCTTGTTTACAGGTGTAACCTGGGAGCACAGGGAAGTTAAGTGACTTGCTCAGGGTCACACAGTATGCAAATGGGGGCTGTGGGATTCAAACCCAGGTCTCCAGACTTGCAGCTCAGAACCTTAAACTTCTGCAGTATACTGCCTCCGAATATAGGTACAGTGGCCCCACTGCAGGGAAACAACTGGCAGACTTCAACATTGGTATGGTGTAACTAAAGGCACATAAAGACACTCTTAGACTGCTTTAGAGTGCAAATTATAATTCAGATGCCAGCAGGAGACTTTTACTCCAATATGGAAGCTATCCACAGGAGTACTAAATGCCAGTGCAGTTCTTAGAATGATGGTAGATAGGACCTGTGATATGGATTAAGGATTACTCTGTCTCTAGAGCCTCTGTGTTGCAAGTTCATAGATAGTCCATTGGTCTGTCCATGATCCACCATTAGCTGATGTCACAGCTTCAATCCCTGGAGGTACTGGAGTAAAGTAATCAGAGAAAAAGGGAAATAGGAGGAGGAGAGACAGTGTAGTACTGAAACAAATTCCTAAATGGAACCAATTGACAAGGTTGAGGGGCAGGGACTGTCATGAACCCACTCCTGGGGCCAGACCCACTGAGCTCACAGTGCCCACCCTTAGGTTAGGTGCCCTTTACTGATATTAAAGGTATATGTCCCAAGAGGTTCATCGGAATGTTGTTAATTCCTCATTACTGCCAGTCATTGACTGTGGTGACATATTCTATGGGGGCTCTTGTAACTCTTTTAATGAAGGTCCAGTGTTTTTAACAGACTGGCTCATTTAACTTGGATGCTCCTTTTAGAACCCACGGTGTACCTTATTTGAAGAGCTAGAATAGGTTAGACCATCCGTGAGAAGAAATTTACATTTACTTCACTCTACGCTAAGGTCTGGAGATAAAAGGTTCCAGACTACATTCTTGGTTTATTTGAATTTAGGGAGATCAGTAGGACCTTGAGGTCTTCTCAGGAGTTCAATTTTCAATCCATAAATGTAATTTATCCATCAGAAGATCGTCTATCCCTTTAGGGGATCTGCTTTATAGAATCACTCCTCCATGAACTGTCGATGTCCAGGGCTGGAATTAGTATACAGGAGCTTAATATCTAGCGTGCGACTTAGTCTAACAAGCGTGTCATTTGTAATCAGTGTAAAGTATTTAAAAAAACAGTTGTGAGATTAGCCTGTTTGTCTAAGTATTTATTGTGATTGTTATTTGTGTATGATGTTCTGTTGTTTTATACTCAGTTTATGAATGTTTACGTGCAGTATGTGTATGTGTAACTCATGCATTATACTTGCCCTGAACTTCATTGAAAATTAGTTTTACTCAGTTGAATGTATTCCATTATTCTTATGAATGAAATTGATTTACTACTACTACTAAGTGCAATCTGTGATGGGGTAGAACAGGGATACCCTCCTCATGCTTTTAGAATGCCCACTGAGGTCATGACTGCTTCTCTGCCATGATGACCCAGGGCATCCATCTAACTCTGGATAAGAGCACAATACCAGTCTCAAGTCTAGTGGCTAGATATGAACCCTTCCTTGGCTAGTACAAAAGGAGGATGACCCAGGCATCACACTCTCTTTGGGGTAGCAGTGTAAGCCTGATTTAGCCTTCTCCTACAGGACATACAACAGCCTGGTTCAAAATCCCTGCAGACTCATCCCTGAGGCTTTGGTATTCACCCTATCCTTCCAGATCCCTTACAGACCCTTTTTCAATCTGGTTGTCATTGGTGACCCCTCCAAGCAATTAACAGTTGTCACAGATTATCAATACTGTTTCCAATTCACACAAATATATATATATATATATATATATATATATATATGTATATCTCACGTGGGCAGAATTTCATTAGAAAACAAAAGTTTTACTAAAATACATAAATAAATACAGTTACAACTAACAAGAGAATATACTACTTTGAGTTACAGTATGCAGAAACATAATGGGAAAATACATACAGAAACGTACTAAAACTGTTAGCTAAAGAGTCTACCTTAAAATTGCAGTGAATTGAAGTCCAGAAAAAGTAGATGAAGGTTTTCAGTTTCCTTTAGTCAGGCAGCCACACTGGGTTTCAGCAGTTTTGTTCCTGTGTGTCAGGCAAGTGTCAGATGAAAATGTGTGTGCAAATGCCTGATCTGGGCTATTTATATACCTGTCTGTGGATAGAAGCTGGCCCTTCCATTTTAAGCCACTGGGTGTCACTCTTCGCTTCCAACACAATGTTCTGGCTCAATAATTAACCAGTAACATGACTGTCAAAGGTAAAACTCTGATGGATTGGTATATACCCCATAAGCTAATTCACAGTATCCTGTTAAATTTCACAGGTTTGCTAGATTGATGTTTTCTTTGTTACCTCATAAAATGTGATATATTATAACAGCTTCCTTGGGCCAAAGCATTCTGCTCCTGAGTGCATGGTTTTATTACCTACAAATGGATTTAGGCATATCTCTGTTAAAAACTTGAGAACACAGTCTCAGTTCCTGGCAAGCAACTGCCTGGTAGGTTAAAGGAAGGTCAAACCTTTTTTTTTTAAATACAGTCTTTCTCTATGTCTCCTTGAATTAACACTGGCATTTTGTGGCATGTACATATACATAAATTACATAAAAACATATATACATCAGAATTATGTCTACAAATAAGGGCTAGCAGTGGGATAGCTCACCACAGGTACAACCTAATCATTCACCCATAGGCACATCCCCAGTGTCTGCCACCACTGAAGTGAGAGGAGCAACACCTTCTCCAGCCTGGCTGGTAAACAGCAAGTTCTAATGTAAACTACAGTTTTATTTTGTTAAATCATGAAATAATGTTCTGCAGAAAAAAAACAAAGGACAGTTCAATTGGTGACATTCAGCATTTTCCAAGATTTTCCACAGCGGAAAGAAAAGGGAATATTTTGCCTAATTTTTGAAGTTCCACAAAATTCCAGCAGAAGCACAGTGTTACAAATGCACACAACACTAGCCATTCCTTATATCCCACTATTTCCCCACCATTATTAAACAATAAGTCTTGATAGGGTGTTAGAGATGTGTGAAAAAACTTCCACCAGCCAAATTTCCGTAGAAAGTCGGTTTTGGCTTCCCGAAAATCCGGAAATCAAATTAACAACCTTTGCAGAAATTCTGACTTAGAATAGCAGAATAAATGTATAAATTGCTGATTATTGTATAAAACTAGGGAACAAAAGTCAGCAGAACTGATCACTGAAGTGTGGAATAATTACATGTGCTGAGGAATAATTTATTAAACTGCAAGGAAAAAAATCCTCAGAACTGTTATTCCACCGTTCATGTGTATTATTCTGCAGGTCAACAAAAATTCCACGGAACAGGGCAAAAATCCTGTTCAGAAGATTCTGATCTCGCCAATGGCAGAAGTTTGGAAAACTCCACGAAATTTCTGAATTTTCACGAAAGTTTCAGCAACTTTGCCCACCTCTATAGAGTTTGCCTTAAAAGTATTTAATGCACACCCCAGGAAGAGTGAGGCACGAAGGTCAAAGACTGAGTGTCCTTATGCCATTGGGAAGTACATTCAAATCCTTCAATGCACACCCTGAAGTGGCTTACTACACTGATAAAATGGCTCACTACCCTTTTGCATTATATGTGAAGTGAAACAGTTTCAATATGAATTTTTACTTAACTAATTTGATAAAATACATTTTAAATAGCAACATATAACTTAAAATAGTCCCTGATTTTGTTGGTAATGAGGCTTTTTGACTAGGTAATGAGATCTGGCACATTACTGTGCAGTGCTAGGAATGTCATTTAATTTTTTTTGTTTATTGATTACCCTGGCAGACATAATGAGCAACTTAGCTTTTTAATGTTTAGAAGTATGCAATAAGAGTAGAACAAGGATTTGAAACAAAACAAGGTATGACATAATTACACCATTAGCAAGCTTTTCAGTTTTTCAGGTAAGAAAGCAGAAAAACAACAACCATGTCAATACATTTTAAAGATGGTAAGCAATCATAAAATGTGGATTTTCAACTAAAATTAATATGATGCAAAAAGGGTTGACAGTGTCCTTTGAACTTACCAGTGACTGGTATTTTAAAGAAAAGGATGCTAGAGTATCAGTGCTGGACAGACTGGGAAAGGAACAAGCGGGACCAGTTGGGTTCTTTCCAGTTTAAAATATATGTTTGAAAATTGTCATCTTTTCCTCAACAGTGTCATACTGTCATGTTAGCTGTGAGCAGTCTGAAGGGTTGTTACTCACCTTTGCGGTCATTCTCTGTAACTTTATACAGGTGATCGAGTGCCAAAGTGCTGGTACAATGACAATACAATGACAACACAGTGCTGGTACAGTGACAGCACAGTGCTGGTACAATGACAACAGTGCTGGATACAATGACAATGCACTGCTATCACCATGACAACACAGTGCTGATATAATGACAACACAATGACAGTACAGTGCTGGTACAATGATAACACAGTGCTGATACAATGACAATACAGTGCTGGTACTTTGACAACAGTGCTGGTACAGTGACAACACAGTGCTGGTTCAGTGACACAGTGCAGGTAAAATGACAATACAGTGCTGATACAATGACAATACAGTGCTGGTACAATGACAATACAGTGCTGGTTCAATGACAATACAGTACTGATACAATGACAATACAGTGCTGGTACAGTGACAACACACTGCTGGTACAATGACAATACAGTGCTGGTTCAATGACAATACAGTGCTGGTACAATGACAATACAGTGCTGTTACAGTGACAACACAGTCCTGGTACAATGACAATAGTGTGCTGGTACAATGACAATACAGTGCTGTTACAGTGACAAGCGCAGTCCTGGTACAATGACAATACTGTGCTGGTACAATGACAATACAGTACTGGTACAGTGACAACACAGTGCTGATACAATAACAATACACTGCTGGTACAATGACAGTACAGTGCTGGTACAGTGACAACACAGTGCTGATACAATGACAATACACTGCTGGTACAGTAAAAACACAGTGCTGGTACAGTGACAATACATGCTGGTACAATCACAATACAGTTCTGGTACAATGACAACAGTGCTGGTACAATGAAAATACAATGATAATATAGTGCTGGTACAGTGACAACAGAGTTGGTACAATGGCAGCACATTGCTGGTGCAATGACAATACAATGCTGACACAATGGCAGCACAGTGCTGGTACAGTGATAATACAGTGCTGGTACAATGAGAATACAGTTCTGATACAATAACAATACAGTGCTGATACAATGACAATACAGTGCTGATACAATGACAACACAGTGTTGATACAATGACAATACAGTGCTGATACAATGACAATACAGTGCTGCTGCAATGACAACACAGTGCTGGTACATCGACAGCACAGTGTTGCTACAATGACAATACAGTGCTGGTGCAATGACAACACAGTGCTGGTACAATGACAATAAAGAGCTGGTACAGTGACAATACAGTGCTGTTACAATGACAATACAGTTCTGGTACAATGACAACAGTGCTGGTACAATGACAATATAGTACTGGAACAGTGACAACACAGTGCTGGTACAATTTATTTATTTATTTATGCAATCAAAATACAACCCTTTGAGTCAGGGACTTGTTTGCAAAGGCTGCATATCAGAGTACAAAGCATTCAAGGAGAACAAACAGTGCAGTTATATAAACAGTGACACAGCTCAGAAGTACAAACAATGTAGGGCCCGTGACCCAGTGTCAGAGGAAGCATAATACAATCATGTAAGATGAAGCAATTAAGAATCCAACACATAGTTTAAACATCACCAGGATACACGCATTGCTGGTACAATGATAATACATTGCTGATACAATAACAATACAGTGCTGGAATAAAGCCAACACAGTGTTGGTACAACGGCAATGCAGTGTTGATACATGACAATACTGTACTGGTACAATGACAATACATTGCTGATAAAATGACAGGACAATGGCAATACAGTGCTGGAACAGTGACAACACAGTGCTAGTACAATACAATACAGTGCTGGTACAATAACAATACAATGAAAACACAGTGCGGTACAATGACAGCACAGTGCTGGTACATTGACAATACAGTGCTGGTACAATGACAATACAGTGCTGGTACAGTGACAACACAGTGCTAGTACAATGACAACAGTGCTGGTATAATCACAACATAGTGCTGATGCAATGAAAACAGTACAACAGCAGCAAAACGCCTTGTATTTGAAACTGCAAATATAATCACATAGTGGCATGCCTGTGTTTGCACATAATTTTATCATTCATACTTTTTATAAGATTATACATTGCTATTATCTATAGCTGCTGAATCTTTGCTCTAATTTTAAGTCCTGTGTTTATCATGTAGCCAGTACTCTCCTGGGTCTTTACTGAAAATAGGCATTGTGTGTGTCTGGTGCAGTTACACTACCCATTTAGCAGAAACTATATATATACATTAAATAAACATAATTTGGTGGGGATAAAACAAGACTGACTGCATTGAGTACCTTACATCCACAGCATGGCTTCTGCTTTTAAATGGTAAAGAATAACCCCAATTAATGTATGATCTCCTTCCCTAGGTAGCAGTAACTGCATGATATGTCCAAGTGATCAGTGGTCCAGTGTAAAGCGTGAGAAGTGCATCCCAAAGAAATAGAATACCTCTCTTATGAAGATCCATTTGGGGATAACGCTGGCTGCCACATCTGTTTTCTCTCCCAAATCACCCTAGCTGTCCTGTGTATCTTCATTAGAGTGCCGAATGCCAATCGTCAAAGCCAACAATCAAGCCTCAGCTACCTCCTCCTCTCTCCTCTTTCTTTGCTTCCTGTGCCCTCTGATGTTCATTGGCCACCCAAGGAAAGTTAACTGCATGCTTCGTGCGGCTTTTGGTCTAATCTTTTCCATCTGTGTTTCCTCCATCTTGGCCAAAACCATTACCGTTGTCCCGTCTTCAAAACCACAAACCCAAACAGTAAGTTGAAGACAATGGTTGGATTGAAGACTCCTTATTTCATAATAGCAGTCTGCTCTGCTCTCCAAGTGCTGATCTGTGTTTCCTGGTTGTACTTCTCCACCTTCCCAGAAATTAACTTGACCTCCACAGCTGGAAAGATTTTAATTGAATGTATAGAGTTCGATTGCATTTACTACATGCTTGGGTATTAGGGCTTCTAGCTGGTGTGAGCTTCATAGTTGCATTTTTAGCCAGAAAACTCCCTGATGCCTTTAATGAGGCCAGACTGATAACATTCAGCATGTTGGTCTTCGGCACTGTATGGCTGTCTTTCATCCCAGCGTATCTGAGCACCAAGGGAAGTTCATGGTTGCTGTGGAGATATTCGCCATCTTGTCATCCAGTGCTGGATTGCTGGGCTGCATATTTATCCCAAGTGTTACCTCATTCTTCTACGACCTGATGTCAATATCAGACAGCCTGTAAAAGAAAGCTACATTCTAACACCCCATGATCTCTCCTTTTTTTTAATCCTGCTTTTAGCCCCTAGAGCTGTTTTACCTACTACTCTCTTTCAGGTCTTCCTTTGTTCTTTCAGCAACACCTATATCGGCCTTGGATGTTCACAGCATCCCATGGTAAGAGGCAAGCTCCTGGCCCAGCTGAAGGAGGAACTGTGGTACTGGAACTCACTGCCAATCCTCCCTGACTGAGACACACTTCCAAGAGGCAGATACCTCGGCTGTGCACAGTCTCCGACATGGCAACCTGAGTCCTCGTCCAGAACATGGGTGGCCTGTGCAGCCAATCAACACACTGCTGTTGGGATATCCAGGCTGTGGATCTTCCATTTTTTTAGTGTCGTTATCTCTTGTTTCACATGAGCTCTCCGATCAGACCCATCCCTGCCCCAACCCCATCATTTGACATCTCTGGGTCTTACCTTCATGCTCTAGTCTGCCCTTTGCCACAGGTTGTACAGAGGTTCCCAGTCACTGGTAGAAGAGGCCTGTGGAGGTCTGATCCCTCATTCAGCCACGGACAGAGATTTTTCCACCATTGTTTTCACTACAGCCCACAGTGTATGCAATGATTCATTATGCATGCTCTGCTCGGGAGATCCCCCTCCCGATATCCTGCAGATAGGATCCTTTCTCTTATATCCTGCTGCATTAACACCCAGATTCCTCTAAGTGGCAGCTGCCAGGTGGGATATGTGTACCCCTTGTCAAAGGAGAGAGTTGTCCTTTGGGACAATCAATCCTCCCCGTCAGCTCCCTGCCTGAGCATGTTTCCATTCACGAGCCTCAGCCACGGCATGGCAGAAGGTGAGCTTCTGTGCCACTGAGCCACCTGATCTCCCATTTTAACAGCTGACCACTGACTGACCCATATGGACTAGTAGTGCCACCTTCTGGGTGCTACAGAGTGTTTGTACATACAGTGATGCTCCTTGCAGTGCCAGTCAATATATTTTTTTATTTTTATTCTTTGGTAACTGGCTAAGGCCCACTAGCACAAGTGCCTGTTTTCAGGGGCAATCTGAGAGCACTGGGGAGGTTAAGTGACTTTCTCAGAGTCACACAGTATGCAAATGGAGGTTGTGGGAATCAAACCCAGGTCTGCTGGATGTGCCAAGCTCATCCACAGCTCATTACTCTGACCTCTAAGCTATACTGCCAGCCCCAGCTCCATGTGGAGACTAACTAACCCCCAAGTGTTAAGAATAAACTGGATCTCAACATGGAGATAGTGTGGTGACATCATCTGTATGAGAGCTGACCTCGAGTACATTAATGATGTCACCACAGTAATGAGGTATAAAAACCTGTGAGTACTTTACACTTAGGTTTTCCTGTTGTGTATAATTGAACAATGAGCATGTTTTCTAAACAGAAATAACATTGCAGAGGTTAGTGGGGATTTTTATTCATAGTTTACTGACTTGCAATGCTTTGTGTGGCGTTTTTCTGCATGCAAGGCAGTTTGGTGAAAGCCACCATTTTAGGTGAAACATGCTAGTTCATTTAGAGCAGCTGAGTGCTGGGGTAGTTTCCCTCACGCTCAAATGGTTTAGTATTGTTGGAGTACAAGACTGATGATGGCACCTGAAGAGTTTTCTTTCAGTTCCAAAGTGTTAGAGCAGCGGTGCAGTGAGCGTGGGCAAAACACTTGACCCTACCTTTTTCACTGTAGAAACATGGGAAGTGATGGCAAAGACCAAGGTCCATCAAGTCTGCTCAAAATGTTTCCTGAGACCTTCACAGAACCAGGCCTTACCCTTCCCTTCTGGACCCTACCCATTACAATTTCCTTAGTTTTAATTTGAGCAGTCAGTTTTACCAGCCCCATTTGAAGCTGTCACCATCTTGGCACCTACCACGTCTGCAGGTGAGTCTATTCCAAGGTCAATTGCCCTTTCTGAGAATAGTGTTTCCTGGCTCCATCCTGAAGCAGCCCCCCAGTTTCCAGTCTTGCCCACTAGTATAAGAGCTGGGAACCCTGTTGAGCAGTTCAGAGCATTACACTATTCCTTTCAGATACGAAGATTCAAGGTATTTCCAGTTTTATTTGGTGGTAAAATGTTGTACCTTCTGCAAAATGTTTGTATTTTATAAATGTTTTAATATATATTTTGTCTCAATAAAAGAAAGAAATGGCCTACACTTTGGCTTAGAAATACCATTGTAAACCTGGCAAGGGTAAGGACTGAGAAAATTAAATAAAACTTTTGGGCAGCATAGGAGGCACCCAGACAAGTAAATTTGATAGGTATGCTAATATTTTTATGAATTGTAGCTTAAACTAGTTTTTGGAAAACATTTTTGTTGCACTGCTGCTTTCAGGACTGAAGTTTAAGAAGGTGATCCTGATTGGTTCAGCAGAGAAATGCTGTGTAACGTTCCAAACCATGAAGAACAACTTTTAAAACCACCAGGAAAAACATGCTTACTGTGTATTATCACCTGGTTAGCCACTGTTTGAGTGACTGCCCTGGAGTGCATGCAGTTAATTGTGTAGCATCTAAACCACGGATCACCATGTTACAGGGAGAGACCTTGGAATCAGTTGAGAATTTCAAATATCTGGGCTTCTGGTTAGATTGCAAATTTAACTTCTCTGTGTACATTGAGAGCTAGTGAAAAAACTAAAACAGAGATTGAGGCAGTTCTTCTGAATACAACACCACTTCACCTATGATGCCAAGGTCAGGTTGGTACAATCAGCCTTGCTACCACTCCTGGACTATGCAGATCTCATATACAGTCATGGCCCTGGTACTGCCTTGGCTAAATTGGACATCTTGTACCACAGGGCCTTGAGGTTTATAAATGGCAGCCCATATAACACTCACCACTGCTCCCTCTATTCTTTATTGGGCTAGCATTCCCTAAAGACTAGAAGTCTGAAGAAAGCAGCCATCTGGACATTCAGAGCCTTGACCAACAAACTCCCCAAATACATCTGCAACCTCTTGGTCAATGCTTGGGGTCTTACTCACTTAGGAGATATTCATACATCTCGCTAGAAGTCCCCAGAGCTCGAACCAACTATGGATTGCACTCTATAAGCCATGCCCTTCCCTTCTTATAGAATCACCTTCCAAAGTCCCTTAAACTTTCTAATCTAATCAGTTTAGCTAATTTCAAAACCCATCTTAGACAGGTCACCCAGGACTCTCTGCAATTGTTATGCCTAAGTCTTGGCTCCACCCACTCTGGAGCTGGTCAACAACACCTTCCTCACCCTGATTCTGCTCTTTCCTTACCTTGTCCTCTTTTCCACCCAGTGTAACCCACTTGGCCCTAGGCTCTTCAAGGCTCTAGGCTCTTATTACCCTCCTTCCTACCCCCTACCTCGTACATCCCACATGTACCTCCTTGCCTGTTCTCCTGGTTGATTTGGGAATACCACCCAGTTTATATTTCCTTGCTCTGTGTAAATACCCAGTACATAGCCCTGTTAGCCCTGTCATCTCGGGCAATTGTTTGTAAGGCCTCTCTGTATTACCTTATGCTCTTACTGTTATTAATGTAGCCATTGTCATTACTGTTGTAATGTTTTGTATGTAACTACAGATTTGGTATGACTTCATTGTTACATGTAATACTGTTCATTAATGTACCACATATGCTCTCATTTTATTCTGTTTATACGAACATACGAATTTGCCAGCAGATAAAGGCCTTATGGTGTATCGAGTCTGCTCGAGTGTGCAGCTAGCAACCCTTATACTGCAGCTGCCCTCCCTCCCACCCTCCCCTGATCCTCCCTCTTACCCTATCCCATCCTCTTTGAAACAGTCCACTATTCTACAGGATACCACTTCCGCAGGCAACGTGTTCCACCCAGGCACCACTCACTCTCCGTAAAAAGTCTTCTAATTTCCCCTAAACCATCCCCTCCAATCTGAGATCATGACCATGAGTGTTCCTACCCCCTTAACTTGAATAGTCCCCGCCATGCCTGTCTTGTTCATTCCCTTCATGTACTTGAAGGTTTCAATCATATCCCCGTCTCTTCTCTCCTCCAGTGAGTACATATTCAACTCCTCAAGCGTGCTCACGTGGGGTATGTCACCATGTCCGTGGATCATCTTAGTTGCCCTGTACTGCACCCCTCCAGTAACTTAATGTCCCTCTTGGGTAGGTTGCCAGTACTGCACCAGTACTCAGGCGTGGCCTAACCAATGACCTATACAACAGCAGAATCACCTCCCTCTCCTTGAAGAAATACCCCTGGCAACAAAACCCAGCATTTTGTTGGCCTTTGCAGCTCCTTTCTGCATTTTGCTGAGTTGTTCATTGAGCCCATCATAATCACCCCACATCCTTCTCCTCCTGTGTCATGGCTAGCTGGACTCCCCCCAAGCTGGTAGTTCCTTCTTGTTTTGCCCCAAAATGTAGCACCTTGCACTTTTGGCATTGAACCCCAACTGCCAGGTGTCCAACCAGGTCTCCAATTTTGATAGATCATCCTGCAACCCATGCCAGCCTCCTAGGTCATCCACCTTTGCTCCCATCTTGGTGTCATCTGCAAACAAACAGATCTTGCTATTGATGTCCAGTGAGATGTCTGATGTGAACAACCCAAACACCGGTCCCAGCACTGAGCCCTGTGGTACTCCGCTTGTCACTGTCCTCAGAGATGAGGGCTCCCTCACCACCACTCTCTGCTGCCTTCCTTGTAACCAGTTTACTACCCATACAACCATTATCACCCCTGTACCTGTACATGCCAGCTTACTTCCCAGCCTCCTATCCGGCACCAGGTTGAATGCCTTACTGAGTCTAGAAACAGGACATCCACTGCATGGCCCTTGTCCAACTGTCTAGTTACCCAGTCATACCAGGTTGGTCTGACAGAATCTGCCATGACAAACCCATGCTGCCTAACGATCTGCAGCCCATTGGTCTTCAGAAGGGACACAGAATCTCCCTCAGGATTGTCTCCATCAGTTTTCCCACCATGGATGTTAGGCTTACTGGCCTGTAGTTTTCTGGTGCATCTTTGGGACCTCTCTTATGGAGGGATACTATGTGAGCCATCCACCAGTCCTGAGGTACACTTCCTGAGACTTGAGAGGCCATTGAACAGGTCTGCCTAGGGCTCTGCCAGGATTTATGCCAGCTCTGTCAGTATCCTGGGGTGAATGCCATCCGGCCCTGGCACCTTGTCCACCCTGGGTGCCTCAGGCCTCCAGTACCCTGCCCTCTGTGATCCTCCCATCTGTCACCTCCTCCCCCTTGAGACTGACCTCCCACCCCTTAATAGCACCCACCTTTCTCCTTAGTAAACACTGGGGCAGAAGTATTCATTAAGCACTTCTGCCTGCTCTACACCTGTTTCCACCCACCCCATCCCTCTTAATCCTTACTATTTTGTCCCTACAACTCCTTTTCTCCTGATGTACCTGAAGAATTCCTTCTCCTCTTCTTGATGCCTTGCACCAGCTTGAGCTCCTTAGATGCCTTGGCTTTTTAAGGTGTTTTGCCTGGTTAAATAAAAGACTGATTGATTGAGGTTACAAGATCATCAGCAACTCTATGTTTTATACTTATAATGTCAGGGCCAGCTCTGTGGTGCTGAGTGGAAGAGATCGCTCTGCACGCTGGTGACCTGGGTTCTTGCCCGAGCTCGGGTAGCAGGAGCAGAGACTGGCAGGGAGGGATGCACAAGCATCCATTGGACACTTCCTCCCAGGTGAGTGGGGTCTGCCTAGGTACCTCTGGGTGGATTGGGTGCATGCTTAGGGGACGTGATGCCTCCAATGCCACCCCAAACACCCGCCCAGAGGATGCCGACCCAAGCAAGCCCAAGAACTTGATGGGTGGGGCACAAAAATGAAAAATGGCACCTCAGCTGACCAGATGATGGCCGCTGGACCCTGTCACCATGGAGCCCCAGACAGCTGGGACCAACCCCAGCAGCACCCAGGAGCCAAGCAGGTAAGCTAGTAAGGCAAATCTCTCTGAAAGGAGAGGACCCACCCAAAAGAAAGGGATGTGTTGGGTTACCTTGGGGTGGCTGCAGTATGGGGCAGCAATTGGTGATGGGGTTGTCTGGGATGAGCAGGTCCTCAGTGACCTGAAGGAGAGGCCAACCGAGGTACAGGGAGGTGCAAAAATAAATAAATAAATAAATGTCAGAGTTGTAAGGTCCCCAGTTATAGTACAGATTACTTATTACAAAGACCTGTAAGAAAATGGTTGCAATCCTCATAAGGAGTTGAATAGCAGTTCCACATACCAAAACTGTTATGAGGCCCTCGTCTGTTTTAATGTAGGTCCCAAAAGTTGGAATGCCATCCTGTTAACCATTGACCTGTGACAGGCTTCACTGCATTTGGCTTGGGAGGCAGTAAAACACAGCGGGTTAAGAGCACTGAGCTGCAAATCTGGAGATCTGGGTTTGAATACCACAGTCACCATGTGCTTATTGTGTGACCATGAGCAAGTCACTTAACTTCGCAGGACATAACTGAAAACAAGCCTCAGTTTATTGTGTCTTTCCTGGCCAAAATCATAATATAAAGAAATAAAATACATACATTTGGTCCTGTTTTTTGGCCAGGTAATGAAGTCTCTTCTGTGTTGTCCAACTACATGCAGATAAATAGAAATAATATTGTACTGAGCAACTAATTTGTATGTGTTTACCTGTTTGGAAAAAGCATTTGTCTTTTTTCCAGGTTTTTCTTTTTACATACAACAGCAAACACAGCAAATCAAATGTCGTAATAATCCCAAAAAAGCAACAATATACAGAGTTAGGTAAATACAATTCAAAAAGTGAGATGGTGCATTATGTTGTGATTTAATTTTGTTTGATTTATATGCATTTATACCTAAATTAATTGTAACTGCTATTTACTGATGATAATGATATATATGTACGTGTAGCTAGGAACTAGTTGAAAGTGATCCGTGACTGAATGGAAACTCCCATTTCTTGTTTCTGGGAATAAACATACTACTGCATACACTGTCCTGTCATATATAACTAATTTGCAGGTGTTTACCCTTTTGTAATAAGTGTTTATTGATCTTTTGTACAATGCCACATACAAAGTACTTTTCATAGCTTGCTGTGTTAGTCCTTTGGGACTTATGGTGATTATGGGACTCTTATGACAAATAACCAGGCTGGAATGTAGGCACCAAGACCTGAACTGCCTGAATAAAATATTTTTCCACTTACATTCCATCAACAGACAGAATTATCTAAGCTTCTTTCTCCACTTCAGCAGTACTTACTGGCCCAGATATTCAAGGGTTGCACCATGCGCGGCCACTGATCTTGCCGCGGCACGATATTCAAAGGGAGAAAAGTGCGGCACAGTCCGATGCGCTGGAGCGCATCAATAATATGCAGGCACAGGTGGGGCGTGCCTATGCATACTCTGCACAGCCCAATATTCAGCCCAGGATGTGCGGAGCCAGCCATACGCAACCCCTACCTGTGCCTGCACAAAGGTGATCAAAAAAGGAACATCGGATGGCCACCCACAGGTGAGCTGCCACATTGCAGGGCGCAACACGCAGCTGCCACCGTGGGTGGCCTGAAGCTCCAGCTGCACCTGGCGGCGCCCCCATGCCCGATCGTGGGCATTTGTAAAATAAAGAACCCTATATCCCTGGTAGTCCAGTGGACGCTGTCTGCCCGATCGCGGGCATTTGTAATAAAATAAAGATTTCTGTCCAATATCCCTGGTGGTCCAGTGGACCACTGTCTGTCGCAGGCATTTGCAATCAAAAGTATTCTGTCCAATATCCCTGGTGGTCTGGTGGTACCCCACTCCCCACCGCCCACTGAGCCCCCTCCCTCGGTCAGTCATGGCGGCAGCACCCATCCGCCTGCCACCCGCTCGCCCGCTGACTGACACCATAGGTAGGGTTGTATGCCCATTGGTCCACAGTGTGAGCCAATGGATGTGCAGCCATACCGCCACTACACATTCCAGATATGTGAATGGATCCATTCACATATCTGGAATGTGTGTCTGAGCTTGCATGCCCATTGGTTCACGCTGTGGGACCAATGAGCGCAACCCTACTTCAGTGTCAGTCGGGCGGGCAGCGGGCAGCAGATGGGTGGGATGCTGCCACACCGCCGGCTGACTGGGGAGCGGGCGTGGGGCCTAGTGGCAGGTGGGGAGGGGGGTACCGCTTAGACCACCAGGGATATTGGACAGAATACTATTTTTATTACAAATGCCCATGATCGAGCAGACAGCGTCCACTGAACCACCAGGGATATTGGATTATTTTATTTATACTGAAGCCCACGATAGGGCACCCCCTCCCACCCATAGCCGCCACTAGACTATCAGGGTGGCTGTGCCTGTTTGTTGTACCTCTGATCTGTGAGTTGGGAGAGGGAGGGTGGTGGGTGCAATAGCATGACGCAGACTGATTGCAGGGCATATTCATTTTATTTTAGTATCAAAATGTACCAGGGAAGGCATAGTTGGCTGGGAACAGCCCATTTCCAGATGTGTCCTGCGGATGGGAACAGTGCAATAATAAAACTAACTAATAATAGAAACAAAGGCAACAAGAAAGACAGTAGTGCAAGTCAAGCTACGCATTCCGTACAATAGAGGGTATCATGTGTGCTGAAGAAACATGACAGCAATAGGATAAACATACTTCTGTACAAGTGCAAAGAAACATGACAACGATGAGAGAAACATATTGTTACATGGTGAAAACATGATACTGATGAGATAAGATTTTGATTGTAAAGCAACATAACGAAATAAACATATTGTTATATGCGTGAAAAGAAACATGATAATGCTGAAATAAGCTTTTGAGTATAAAGAAACATGATAACAATGAGATAAACATATTGTTATATGAGTGAAAAAGAAACATGGTTACGATGAAATAAGCATTGAGTACAAAAAAAAACATGACAGCAATGCAGTAAACATATTACCATAGCTAGAAATAAAACAAAAGTAATGATTTGTGGTACCAAGAAAAATATAAAAAGACTAAGTCTTGCAGGAAAACCGCTGGAATGTGTACAAGAATTTTCATATTTGGGTGTAATGTTCAGTTGTAATATGAGATGGAAGAGGCATATTAAACATTCCAATACTAAACTGCAGATCATAGCGGGCAATAAAGAGATTTAGTAGAATCGTTGGAGGCTCGCCATAGTGCCGATGATAAAAGATATGCGTGCTAAGGTTGTAAATCAGGGACTTTATGCTGCAGACCTGGGTACACTGGACTCTGTATTAAACTCTCTATATAAACAAATGTTAAAATTACCAAGGAACTCCCAAAATATTTGGTCAGAACACATTTAGAACAGGTAAGCATAACTTACATTGTGCATGTCTGATTGGTTCATTTTGGTTAAACATATTATTAATCTTTAGGAACATTACTGTCAGATTGTATTAAAGAAAAAAATATTTACTGAAAGAAATATAACAGAAGTCTGGTTAACATCTATAAGCTGATAAAATTGTATAATATTGCTCATGTTAAAACCATAACAGAGTAAGGAAAAAGATTTCAGGCCTATACAAAATACATTAGCACCTTAATTCAACAAAGAGCTAAAGAAGAGGATAAGGTGAAAAAAAAAAAACTTAAAGTTTTCAAAAGAACATTCATTGAAATTTAGCTTAAATATAACTCAAAATCCAGAGAAAGAGATTTTCTGACTTTTTTTAGATGTGAGGCATTTCCCAGTAATGTCTTAAATCATAGATGTAAGAAAAATTGGGTTCAGACTACTAATTATAATTGAGATTTAGGAAAACAAGGATGCATTGCATGTTGTTTTGTGCTGTCCTTGGTATAGTCAGATTTGGAAAAAGTTTTTAAGTAAGATAATAAAAACATTATATGTACTGCCAAAATTTATATTGGATTTACTTTTCAATGCTGAAAATAGGACATACTGGAGAAGTTAGCTTATCCGAACATACGAAAATGCCATCAGATACAGCTGTGCCTCATGGTCAATCGCATCTACTGCGTGGTTATGCAGATCACAGTTCAGACAACTACTGATGCCCCTTGCCCCTCCACCCTCATTTATTGCTAAAACTTGAGTTCCCCACTCTGCTCAACTCCCTCCACCCCGACTTGCATTCTGCCTTGGACCCTATCCCACCCTCTTTTGAAACTCCCACTGATTTCAAAGATCAACTCCTCCAGTAGTGTGTTCCATACTACCACCACTCTCTCCATGAAGTAGTGTCTCTTCATCTCCCTCCTGAACCTACCCACCTCTAGTTTTAGATTATGCCCTCTCATGATCCTCTCCCTCTTCATCCTAAACATACTCTCAGAAATAACTCTTTTATGCCTTTTAAGTACTTAAAGCTCTCAATCATATTTCCCTGCCCTTCTATCCTCCAGGAGTACATCTTAAGCACCCCAACCTGTCCTCATGGGATTATCTCCCATCCCCATGATCATCTTCGTCATACACCTCTGGACCCCAAAAGCTTGATGTTCTTCTTTAAATAGGGGCACCAGAATTGTACACAGTACTCCAAGTGAGGCCTCACTAATAATTTGTGCAACAGAGGATTACTTCCTCCCTCCTAGAGGATCCCCTAGCAATACACTCCAGCATTTTATTGGTCCTGGCAGCCACTTTTCTAAACTGTACTGAGTGATTCATATTCCTGTGACCACCACCCTCAGATCCTTTTCCTCAGCAGAGACGGATAACCACTCCCCACCCAAATGGTAACTTGTACTCGGGTTTCTGGCACCAAAGTGCATGACCTTGCCCTTCCCAGCATTGAAACTCAGCTGCCATGTGTTTGACTTGTGCTAAAGTCTTTCCAAATCTTCCTGGAGTACCATCCTCCTCACGCTATCCACCACCGCACCTATTTTGGTATCATCGGTTAACAGGCTCACCTTGCTCTTAACCCTTGAGCTATATCAGCTATGAAAACGTATATTCCTCCTGAAGCTGTAAAGATTAGCAGTAAAACTGATCAAGTAACTGACATGATGATAAAAATGATATACATTAATGTGAAGTGAGACATATTACTAAATCTTTTTAAGTCTTTTAGACTTCTTCTTGTCTCTTTATAGAGGTAAGGATTACAGTTGACAAAACATTACAAGAGGTGTGGTGTAGCCAGACCCAAGTCTTGCAATGTTCTGTTTAAACTCAGGAAGGGCATTAGGTAGGCTTTTGAATGAGTTAGCTAAAACTTTGGACTTATTGCCCACTTTTCATTACTGTTATTGGTATGATGTATGTTAAAATACAATACTCAATGATTACGTTTAGTACTGTAAACAACAAATTAGATGCATGAAACAGCCTTCCTGAGGAGGTTGTAGAGTCAAAAACAGTGGCAATTCAAGAATGCATGGGACAGACATACGGCAATTCTAGTGGGGGTAGGAGGAAGCAGGCTGTTGGTTAACTAGGTTCTGCAGCTTATCCAATAGGCAGTAGAAAGGGCATGACTAGGTGGGCCAAGCAGTTCTTATCTGCCATCAGATTCTATGTTTCTTTGTTTAAAACTATCTATTCTAATGTGACACATTTGGAGAACTGTGGAATATCTGTAGACTCTACTGTGCACTTTGATTTATTAACTTTGATCTGGTAATTCGTTTATACACATGCAGATAGAGATGCCCTCCTGCAACGATGAGTGTCTAATAAATAATGCATTTGTGTAAACCTCTTCTATAGTAATTTTAGTATGTATTTGCCCAGGCTTCTTGTATTTTAAATTTTAACATGTAATGACCTAATGGTCGATCAATAAAGTGAAATGTTTATTACTGAGAGGTGCACAGCAGGTGGAAATAGAACAAAGACTGAGGTTCTCATTGATGGAATACCACTAGTACTTTTCTACTGACAGTAGCAGCTACTGTAATATTCTATCAGGTGTTGACTACCTCCATCTGGACGTATACCATTGTTTGAGTGACACCTCACAGCGAATCTGTAACAGTGACACAACCCATTCAACATCCACAGTGTCAAATGGGTTGTTGGACCGCTGTACAGATACAGCAACTCCCAGTGTTGGCCGCTTCCCTATTGATCCACCCCTCCCAGAGTTGATTATCTTTAAGTCCTGGGGTGCAGGGGTGGAGCTCCCAACAAACAGTTTAAATGTGCACTGCACCATGGCGGTCAGTTGACACATTTGCTGTGATGATGATTGCTGTCACCAAATTAGAGTTGTTAGAAGTCCATCAGACAACTTTGTTGTCGATGAGACTTGATGGAACCCATCTGGAGACATTAAGTGCATGCATCCAAGAAGTGTCATTAAATACATGATTTCTCAAGGGTAAACAGGGAGTAGAGGAGGCACTGTGGGTCACTCTGGAGACAGGAAATGGCACCACAATCCACATGAGTGTTGTATACAGACCCCATCTCAGGGTTTAGGAAATGAACAAGGAAATGATAGAAGACATCCTTAGGATGGCAGAAAATGGGAAATATTGTTGATGAGGACCTGAATATTTATTTATTTATTAGATCATCTGTTTACAGACCTTGAGTCAAAGACTCATTTACAAAGGCATCTCATCAAGAGAGCAATACATCACAGCAAACAAAACAGTACAGTACATAACGCTATATTGGAAAAAGCAATCAGTGTGTTGCAGGCATTCACTGGTGGTACCTGCTTGTGGCAATGGTAGATCACAGTAGTCATAATATGGTACATGGTACCACATCAGGTAGCAACCAGAGATATTTTATTACATTAGTCAGCAGAATATGCCAGATGTTAACTGGAGCACCTTTGCTGCAGCCACATCCAAAAGCAGGGGTCATTCTCAATGCCTACATTGGGCATGCCTCAGACAGCTAAGCATTGAACCCCACTCAGGTGAGAGCAATCATAGACCTGGTACTCTCAAATGGGGATGGAGAGAGGATCTCAAATTTAGAAGTGGGTAGCCATCTGGGAACAAGTGACCACCAAACAGTGTGGTTCACGATAAACACAGCCATATAGTCAAGTCATGCAAAAGTGAGGGTATGGGACTTTAGGAGGGCTGACTTTGTCAAATGGGGAGGTGTCTCAAAAAGCACTAGCAAACGGGCAAGAAGAAGGGTAGAGGAACAATGGGAAAAATCAAAACTGCCATCACAGAGGCAACCAGTCTTTGTGTGAAGCAAATAAATCAAAATGAAGGAAAAAACACTATGGTTCTCAAAATAGGTGGCAGGGAAGTTTAGGCAGAAAAAGATACAGTAGCATTCAGGAAGTATAAGTAAACACAGAAGGAGCAGGACAGAGAACTGTACTGGTTAAAGCAGAAGGAAGCGGAGAAAGCGGTCAGAATATAAAAGGGCCAAACAGAGGAAAAGATAGCCAACTTGGTTAAGAAGAGGGATAAAACTTTTATTGGTACATTACAGAGCAAAAAAAGACCAAGGGAGGGATAGTGAGGCTTAATAAAAGGGAGGGTGGGTGGGCAGAGGG
This sequence comes from Neoceratodus forsteri, assembly GCA_016271365.2. NCBI lineage: Eukaryota > Metazoa > Chordata > Ceratodontiformes > Ceratodontidae > Neoceratodus > Neoceratodus forsteri. The sequence continues at coordinate 35,444,824 of JADMNL010000033.1, forward strand.
TGACAGTGAAAAGCAGGGATACTGAATGAATACTTATGCTAGTAGTCACAAAAGAAGAGGAGGGTACCTAATCCAATCAATAGAAGCACTCTGGATGGGGGTCAATACCAGTCCATTCATAGAAGAAAGGGTTCTGAAAGAATTCCTAAAACTGAAGGTGGACAAAGCAATGGGCTCTGATGAGATTCACTCTAGAATTCTAAAAGAACTAAGGGAGAACGAGTGACACCATTGACTACCCTTTTAACAAATCATGGGAGGATGGTGTGTTACCTAAGGACTGGAGGAGGAGGATGTGATTCCCTTCACAAAAATGGGAGCAAAGCAGAGGCAGGAGCTACAGACCTGTTAGTTTGACCTCAGTGGTAGGAAATGATGGAATCACTTCTGAAAGAAAGAATTGTGAGTGTGGGGAACCCAGCAGGCACAGTACCCAAGGCAGCATGGGTTCACAGTAGGATGGTCATGTCAGATGAATCTAATCGATTTCTTTGACTGGGTGACCAAAGTAGTAGACCAGGGAGGGCTGTGGACATGGCCTACCTAGACTTTAGCAAGGCATTTGACACAGTCTGACACAAAGATTAATAAACAAATTAGCCAGCCTGGGAGTTGGTCCCAGGGTGGTAGCCTGATAAAAACTGACTGGACAACAGGACACAGAGGGTAATAGTAAACGAGTCCACTCTGAAGAAAGTTGGTTACTAGCGGGCACCATAGGGTTCAAGCTGGGTCCAGTCCTTTAATGTCTCTATAAGTGACATTGTGGAGGGACTGGAAGGAAAAGTATGCCTCTTTGCAGATGACACAAAGATCTGCAACAGGGTTCATACTACGGAGGGTGAAAGGATGAAGGGACTTGGCAAGCTTAGAGGAATGTCCAAAAGTATGGTAGCTTAGATTCATGCAAAGAAGTGCAAAGTGATGCACCTGGGAAACAAAAACTCAGAGGAAGAGTACACAATTGGGGAGGTACTAATAACAACAAAAATGGAAAGGGACCTGGGGATAGTCATATCAGATGACCTAAAGGTAAGCAAGCAATGTGAGAAGGCAGTAAGGAGGATTGGGGAGATACTGGGATGTATAGGAAGAGGCATCACCAGTAGAAAACTGGAGTTGTTGTCCTCTCTACAGTCAGTTGGTGAGACCCCATCTGGAGTACTGTGTGCAGTTCTGGAGACTCATCTCTGCAAGGACATAGACAGGACGAGGCAGTCCCGAGGACAGCAACTAAACGTTGCACAGTCTGCACCAGAAGTCATATGAAAAAGACTAAAGGAGCTTAACATGCACACTGTCGAGGAAAGGGGGGACATGGTAGAAACTTTCAAGTACCTCAAGGAATCAACAAAGTCCAGGAGGGTAGCATCTTTCAGAAAAGAGATGTGCAAGAACAAGGGGCACAATTTGAAGATGGGGGCAGCTCAAAGAGCAGCATGAGAAGTATATTTTTTAAGGAGAGGGTGTTAGATGCATGGAAAGGCCTTCTTGAGGGGTTGTGGGGTCAAAAACAGTGGGGACTTCAAGAATGCATGGGACAAACATAAGGCAATTCTGATGGGGATAGGAAGAAGGTGTCTGTTGGTTAACTAGGATCTGCAACTTATCCAATAGGTAGGAAATGGGCAGACTGGGTGGGCCAAGCGATCTAACTGCTGTCAAAGTCTATGTTTCTATGTTGTCACACCTGATTGGATCTCTAATATGCAAGTATATTTCCCTATTCTAGGATTATAGAACTGCTTAGTATTGAGATGTGGTTGAACTGGTGACAGTGGCCAACCAAGAAAATGTGTCGACAAAGTGTAACTGTGTAGGCCGTACTCTTTGGATTAAATGTTAGCCTCTTATAGAAATTAGCTTTTAAAAAATGAATTACTTTTTAATTTTAGGGCTAGAAATATAATATTTTAAATAAAACAGAGTAGGTTTGTTGTAGTCACGCCATGTCGATATACTTTCAATGTACTGATACACAGAAATACCCAGTGACAGAGAAAAGTCATTTTAATACACTGATATTGTAAGAGTGCATTTGTAATATAGAGATACAGTGAAAGTGTATCGTAATAATGCAATTATATTGAGTTAACTCAAGTTTTCATTTAAAAGTACTTTTCTAGCCCTTATTGTTCAAAATGTAGTGCATTATAAAAATAAATTATCTTTCAAAATGGATTAATGTTTTAATTATTAAGGCTAGAAACTTACATTTTTAAACTAAAAGCTTAGAGTTAGGTTGCTGTAGTTGTACCATGTTGAAACATTTTCAGTGTATCGATACACAGAAGAACCCAACGATTTATTAACGTTTTCAAAGCAGCATCATTTACTAGCTGGCAAAAATTTCATCAGATAGTTTTAGCAGAAATGTATCTCTGACATAATAAGTGTAATTATCAATATATTTCTGTTTCTCATAGATTATTTAAAATAGCTTTAAAATTTTTATAATTTACTGAAGTCTCTAAAGAGAGGCTTTAAAAATCTAGTCCCTAAAGACAGGCTTTAAAAATGCAGTCCATGATCATTAAAAAGGATAGCTTTTAAACCATAACAGCCTGAAACTTAATATTTTTTAAATGAAAACTTATAGTAAGGTTGAATGTAGAATGCACTAAAAATCATAAAAAGGGCCAATGGTGTGAGTGGGTCGCTGGGATCTGCCGGGAGAGTGGATTGAACATCTCAAGGACACTTCTTCCAGGGAGGGTGGGGACATGAACCTGAACTTGTCTGAACTCTAGCAGTGGCTGGGGATAGCAATCCCAGTCCCATAATGTGGGGCAGAGGTAGAGCAGCTGTCTAATGTACAGCGTGGACACACACACACTGGGTGTCATTGGCGGCATTGCACACTCACAAGCTGCACAAGAAAAAACAGAAAAATTGGCTCCCACCACAGCAGAATGATGATGGCCCCTCCATAGTGCCACCCCAAGAGGACACCTCCCAAAGCTGGATCCATGCCAGTGGGTTGAGTAGCTTCCCACCCCTGCCATGAAGAGTAAGTCATGGGGCAACTGGGGAGAGGGTCTGATGCTTGGGGATGGGGAAGGAAAGACATCAGAGATGGCCAGCAGGAACCAGGGGAAACAAAAATAAAAAAAAAATAAAATAAAAAAAAAAGGCTGAGTTCAGCAGCTCATTGCATCACAAATATGTAAATAGTGGTGCATAGTACCCAGGGCTTGTGACAATGCAAGATATAAAGGGTACACAGTGGTAAACAGCAGTGGTCAGCACCTATAGTATTTCAATAAAGAGACAAAACAATTTCTTGTTTGTGCAAAATCCCACACAAAACTGCCATCAAACAATTTGCTTCAGCTTTGCAGCCTAACATCTGATGAAGATGTTGGGATATGACACTGAAATGTTCAGGCGTGACTTGGTTATGTGTAGTCCTGTTTATTGGCATGATGGATCTGCAGCCTTAACAGCACTGTAGCAAAGCCCTTCTCACATGTTGGGCCACAGAGCTGGAAGCCAAATGGTCTGACGACAGTTTTGTGCGGATTTGTGTATGCTGCTCTTTTGGAGACTTGTTTTTCAAGTATATGCCAGATGTTTGGAGTGATATGTTACACAAAATAATGCCGATATACTGTATACATATGAAACTGTTACAAAAATAAATACTTCAAGCTTTTTTGCACTAATAAGAAATTGTTTTGAATCTTTATTAAAATACTGTGGGTGCTGATCACTGCCAGTTACAACTGTGTAACCTTTGTATCTTTCTCTAAAACCCTGTGTGTGTGTATGTATTTTAATTTAAAAAAATGCATTTGGGGGATTTCTGGGGGTTCATATTGAGGAAAACACATATAAATGGTAGGTTTTGTTTTCAAAATCTTTAACTGTGTCACATAAAATTCTCGTTTACCTTAGGGTAATCCCCCAAACCCCCACACTGAGATAATAATATATGGGTGATTGTGTGATATGAGTTTTTTTGACACACTAACGTGTGTTACACACTTAACCCACCAGAGGGAAGCTCAAGTGGCTTTGTGAAAGGAACACACACCAACAGTGTATAAAACATGAGTTGTGACACAGGCAACCATATTTTATTTTTATGAGAACTGTTTTGCCGTGCTTTGAATTCTCCCAAATTGTTTACCCTCTCAGAGAAAGTTGCATAAACCCCTCTCCCCCATGCCCTTACAGCCAGTAACTCTTTCTTTTTCTTCTTTTTTTTTTTTTTTGCCTGAAGCCTGCCATTCTGTAATGACTTTGATTTTTAAAGTGAATGGGAACTCACGGTGTTTGACTTAACAGCAGCTGGCAGAAATGAAGCACACTGCGAATCCACATTTGTTATAAATATCCCGATTACACATTGTGACATCACAGCTGTGTACTACAGGATTTTAAGAGTACCAATTTCAGACTCATATGAACCATAACCATTTATTATAATAGGACATACAAGTGCTAGTTCTGTTACTTGTGCATTGTAAACTGGGCAAGAGAAAACAAGACCTGTGATTGGTCAGATTTGATCACATGACCATGTGGTATATTTTAGCACAACAGTACAGATCAGCAATATTTTATAACCTTATTACTCAGTTTTAAAATAAAAAATAGAGGAAACATTTTATAATCATAATATGTCACTCCAGGTGAGCCCATCAGTGAGATGACATCACTTCTCAGTTGCATATGGCACTTAGCCTCGCCTCATGCTTCATTTACCAAAGTGTAATATTATACCACAATAATGCACACCCTGTCATGCCTTTTGCTCTGAACATAGAGTCTAGAACATTCAGAGGTGACAGCTACTATTTCATATGGATCCATCAATAGTCAATGATTACAAATAGTAGATCATGGGTTGTTAGAATGTAATGCTCCTTTTACAGGCTTTCTGATATTGACATCAGGTCGTAGAAGAATGAGGTAACACTTTGGAATGAATATGCAGCCCAGCAGTCCAGCACTAGATGATAAGATGGCGAATATCTCCACGGCAACCATGAACTTCCCTTTGGTGCTCAGATATGCTGGGATGAAAGACAGCCAAACAGTGCCAAAGACCAACATGCTGAATGTTATAAATTTGGCCTCATTAAAGGCATCGGGAGTTCTGGCTAAAAATGCAACTACAAAACTCACACCAGCTAGAAGCCCTAAGTACCCAAGCATGTAGTAAATGCAATCGAACTCGTTACATTCAATTAAAATCTTTCCAGCTGTGGAGGTCAAGTTCATTTCTGGGAATGGTGGAGAAGTGGCCAACCAGGAAACACAGATCAGCACTTGGAGAGCAGAGCAGACTGCTATTATGAAATAAGGAATTTTCAATCCAACCATCTTCTTCAACTTACTGTTTGGGTTTGTGGCTTTGAAGATGATGACAACGGTGATGGTTTTGCCAAGATGGAGGAAACACAGATAGAAAAGATGAGACCAAAAGCCACTTGGCGAAGCATGCAGTTAAGCTTCCTCGGGTGGCCGATGAACATCAGAGGGCACAGGAAGCAAAAGAAAGAGGGAGAGAAGGAGGTAGCTGAGACTTCGATTGTTGGCTTTGACGATTGCGTACTCCGTGCTTAATGAAGATACACAGGACAGCGAGGGTGATTTGGGAGAGAAAACAGAAGTTATAGCCAGCATTACCCCAAATGGATCTTCAGAAGAGAGGTATTCTATTTCTTTGGGATGCACTTCTCACGTTTTACACTGGACCACTGATCACTTGGACATGTCATGCAGTTACTGCTACCTAGGGAAGGTGAATAACAATAAGGAACACAGATTTAACAGCAGAATCTATCTGGTGAATGTAGTATTATCTCAATGCAAAAGAAATCTGATTTCCTTAGAAAAAATATTTCTAACTCAAGAAAATTACAAACTAAACGAATTGCCAAATCACAAATATACCAGTCCAATTGATTTTCATTTGCTCAGATTTGTGTCCTGAAATTTGACTACCTACTAAACAGATTTAAACAAAATGAGATAGCAATTTGTATATTTTTCCTACAATAATACATTGTCAGCAAACAATGAGATAATGTGTGGGTGGGGTTGCCCTATACTCTACAAAGCCTCTAATTGATGGATGGTCTTGGACAGCAATAGCCAGTGGCTCAAAGGTTAGCATACATATATATTCATATAACGGGCATGAAAAGCATGTAATCTCATTGGTCAAAATATGTCCATGACTGATATATTCTGTAACAACCACACACCTCACCTGAGATACATATTTTTAAACAAATAAAAATCCATTTCATAAGTGGGATAAAACACTTCAGGGCGCATGGCCATAAGGGAATAATGTCCCTTTTAGGTGGTTGTGGCACTCAGCTATGCCTCATGCATAGCAATCATCCAAGGAGTGCACTGTTTCCTTCTAATTGTACACCTTGTCATATGTAACCCATTATGTACAGTGTGCTGCTGTAACGTATGTGTTTTGAAATTGTAGCTCACTGTTGTGTGTATTACCTTGATATTACCTGCATTCTTCTTCTACTTATTACACGTATGTTGCATGGTAACGCCAATACTTACCTTGTGATTATACAGTAAACTGCCAGATACTGTAACTACTATCTAGCCTGTTCTCTGAAACATAACATGATACACAAACATTTTAACTTGTCTGGTATTACCATGTAACTAAAGAAATAGTTATTGTGTAACTACATAGTAATAGCAGCTGCAATGAAACCACTTAGTTATTACATGTATGTCACATATACTACCAATAGTTATGCTGTTATGATACAGTTACTAGCATATAACTACCATGTAACGTGGTGCCCTGAAAAATACGTGTTAGCCAAACATTCTAATTTGGCTGGTATTGGCATGTACCAATAGTTATCTTGTTATTATACAAACATTATAGAGCTGTTATATTTACTGTAGTCACTGTAGTACTAGGTACCCACCATGTAATCATTGCTCTAAAACATAAAGTAATACCCATTCATTCTTCCACTAAGCTGGTGGACGAATGGAACTCGATGAGCTGCTATAGTCTTTCTTCCTGGATATTTATACTTCCATGCACAGTAAAATTATTCAGGCTTAAAGATTTTGGACTACCCACCGGTCGTTAGAATATTTACCATCTGAACATGGAAAGCAGTCAAAGCAACAGATGGACTTTCCTGCTGTGTTGCCTTCCAGAATCCAGGAGCCGAGGGCTCGCTGCAGACAGAACGGGAGTCTGGGGAACAAGAGAAGGACACACGCTTATGGTGTCCACTGACAAAATGCTAAAAATCACAGACAGCACATAGCAATTTGATGTTTTGCTGGCACAGTGCAGCTACATTAATAGCCTTCTCCTACAGATCATTGACCAACCTTTTTCCTGTATATTTTCATTTGCTGCACATGTATAGGGTCACAGTAGTGTTCCTGTTGTTAGGGACACAAATGCTGTCCCAAGTTAAACCCCTATTGATGCACCTTAATATCATAATAGCTGTGGAGTTTTCTGCAGACCTTGCATCATGTCACAGAATATATTTAGCCACAGAATTCATTGTGCTTGGAGATTTTTCATTCAACTATACAATTTTCTCATGGTACCTAAATACCTTCCACTCCTTGTTTATCCTGACCTATACTCCCTCTCTGTTCAGCACATGATGGCATTACATAATATTTCAGCCAATGGCATGGCTGTCTTCTGCCACAAAGATTAATTATTTATGCTGCAGGAATAAACAGCTGCTACCATAGAAGCCTGGGAGCCCTGCCACAGAAATCAGCACTGAATTGCCACAGAGAACTAGGGGCCCTGCCACAGAAATCAGGGCTGAATTGCCATGGAGACCTAGGGTTCTGCCACAGAAATCAGGGCTGAATTGCCATGGAGACCTAGGGGTTCTGCCACAGAAATCAGGGCTGAATTGCCATAGAAAACTATGGACCCTGCCACATAAATCAGGACTGGACTGCCATGGAGAACTAGGGACCCTGCCACAGAAATCAGGGTTGAATTGCCATGGAGAACTAGGGACCCTGCCACAGAAATCAGGGCTGAGTTGTCATGGAGAACTAGGAGCCCTGCCACAGAAATCAGGACTGGACTACCATGGAGAACTAGGGACCCTGCCACAGAAATCAGGGCTGCATTGCCATGGAGAACTAGGGAACCTGCTGAAATCAGCATTGAGGTGCTTTGGAGAACTAATGGTCCTGACACAGAAATCAGAATTGAAAATGCTGCAGATTACCAGAGGCCCTGTCTAACCGTGTAAGTAATAATCAGTCAGTATAACAACCAATGAGTTAGGCATTTCCTGCGGATTAACAACCGGAAGGAGATGGGTATTCAGAGGCACACCTGAGGGCTTCTTCCCACCAGCAGGTCCTTAATCCCAGAAATGACAGGCTTGCGATTGCTATGGTGGTAAAAGTATAACCACAATTACAACCTTGGTTCTGGGAGGTCCTTCACTAATGTTTCCATTCTTCATGTGATGAGCATTGTGGTGTGAGCGGTGTGGCACTGGGGCATCTGACATTGTCTGCCACACACGTCGTGCGGCTGGCAGCTGGATCAAGACATGTCACAGGTGAAAGCAAGTAAATTTTATTTCCTGGTGTCCTCTCCTGGCACTCAGAGCACCAGACACATTAATCCTAGATTGAAATAAAAAATAAATAAAATAAATACAAAGCAAAACATAAGATACAAAAGAAAATTGTATAAATAAAATAAATACTCATACCATTTAAATAAGAATCATCCCTTAGAGATTAAGGACCAATACAGTAGCCATTCAGAAGCCCAGTAAGTATCATGAATATTCATTTAGACTGGTAATGGCCTATAATTTTCTGAGTTTCTTTGTCAATAGCAAAACAATCAGTGATTTAGGTATCTTGTTGAATTAAAAGCCTACAGCAATGGTAGAGTGATGATAAAGGTATACATCCATACTCAAATGGTATTTAAAGAGCAGCTGACCTCTTCAGGAGAACTTTAAGAAAACATACTATTTCAACACATTTCAGCTTATATTTCACATTTGTTCTGTATTTCTCTAGTTCCCATTATTTGTCACTGAGGCCATCTGCATGAAATCCGGATCTTTCTTCCAGAAGAGCTCATCGATTCTTGTTGCTTTTCTCCTGCTTGAGGTCATAATGCACTGTTTGTGACATCACAGTTACTCCCATGGCAACAGATTATGATGTCACAACACAGAATTATGACTTCAAGTTTGGAGCATGCTATAGAGGCAGATGAACTCTAAGGGATAAAGATCATATATTCATGCAAATTTGAATAGGAGGCAGTATAGCGTAGTGGTTTAAGGCTCCTGAGCTACGAACCTGGAGACCTGGGTTTGAATCCCACAGCCCCCACTTGCATACTGTGTGACCCTGATCAAGTCACTTAACTTCCTTGTGCTCCCAGGTTGCACCTGTAAACAAGCTTTCAGCTTAAGTGTGTCTCTGCTGGTAAAAAAAAAATATATATATTTCCTCAGTGATAGATACTAAGAAGGAGAAATCTATGCAAGACATATAAAAAATACAAGCTGAACCGTACCTTAATACAAAGTTTTCCAAAGTTTTCACCGAGGTGTCACCAGCTCTTTCAGTAAAGATACAACATGCTGTTGTCTTATAAACCTCAGAGATGTCACATGCAGTAATTCTGACCTGTGTGTTCCCTCCACTCCACTTGATGGCGCTCTCATTAATGATGATTTGCTGACCGTGGGGGCATAGCCAATAAACTTGCCAACTTGCACATATTTGCTTGTGCCATCTGCGAACAGCTGCCAGTTGAGAATGTCAAATATAGGAGAGCATCACCGTTGACATCAAAGAACACCTCTTCTCCTGACTCGCTCTTGAACCTGACATTCTTAACATAGTGAAGTAGCTAAATGCACGTAAACACAATGGAAAATGAGGCACTGATGAAACATACATATTAGGAAATTAACCCTTGTTGTGCATGGCGAGTATACACGTCCCTAAAACCTATACGCTCTAAAAAGCTAGATAAGTCAAATAGTTAAAGCTTAAGTTTAAGTTAAAATAAGAAAATGGGAAAAAAATACAGTGTATTATTTATTTGCCCAACATTTTTTCTCATAATGCAAAGCTGAGATGTTACCTGGTCAAATCTACTAACTCCTAAATAGTAGTTTTGCAACTTTTTAAAAACATAAATTTTCTTTGTTCAAACAAGCATTCGGATTAGTCAGAAGTGATTACATACATTCATTAAGCAATAAGGCACAGTATAACATGCAATGAGTTATTGTTGGATGATGGCATGACTCAGGAAGTGAGGCACGAGACAATGCTGAGTGTCTTATGCACCTGAAAAGTGCTTTGATCCCACAGTTAAACACCCCTTGTGTGCCTTAATGCTGTTATAAAATGGTTCCTATTTTTATTTAAAAACAGTCCATGTAATGAGATTCAAAAATTTAGAATTTCTGACCTGTGATGTGCTGCTGGAATAATGCATGGTCATGTGATCACATCAGACCAATCACAGGTCTTGGTTTCTCTTAACCATTTTATAATGTAACAGTTCAGATTTGGCTGCCTTTTTCTTGATTTTTAACTTATAACACCATTTTATAAGCACAAAACATATTCCAGTGAGTACGGTACTGGCATGCATTACTGCACTCCCAGGTAGTTGAAGGCACCTAGCTGTATCTTATGTCCCACATCCCTCAAGGGACATACAGCAATTTAGCACTATCAGATACCCTTTGCATGTTATTGCTTACAAATCAGAATGAAAAGAAATAAAATATAATGCTAATTATGGTAATCCACACTGTGTTCAATGTCTGGATTAAAAGCATGTGCTTAATAAGTATGTATGTTTTAAATAATGATGGTTTATGGCCTTTAGATGCCACAGTAATGCATTTTATTTGCATTTTTTTGTTTACTTGTCTTTTCAACATTTTTCTTTCATTTTGCTAACTACTAGTACAACGAATCCTATGGAATCCTTGCATTATGAAGTCATAAAATCTTAACTAGCAAGGCTGGCAGTGTAGTTCAATAGAAAATTGCAAATCTGTTTTCACATTCTTACAGAAGAATAACACTTTATACCACTAAAATATTATAGACTTCTTAAAAAATGTAATTTTTCATAACCTGCAATATTTTGTTATGATTTAGCAGGTGACATTTTCTTCCTAACTAGATTTTACATTGGAGGAAGAAAACAGAAGCAAACTACTGCTTTAAAAACTTCTAAACTCATACAGATGGACCACAGTAGTGCAAACATATAAAAGGCAAAAGCTTATCGCTGAAAAAGTATATATTTCTTTTGAGAAAGGCAGAAAAATATCTTTAGTTCTAACTGAAATCCACTGGGCTCCAAAGTAGTTGGCAGCTTCTGACATCACAATACCAGGAAGGATGAAAACCCACTTGTTTCACTGTTGAAACATATATTTTATTATAAAAGTAGAAAGTAATTACTAACACATCAAAGCCCAAAAACTAAAATACTAAGTTGTCTATTTATTAGAAGTGAACACTTAGGGTGGGATATTCAAAGTGGTTAGCAAGGCGCAAGTGAGACTCCCAGTGCAACAGTGGACATGCAACAAGAAGCGATATTCAGCGGGTGACAATCGAGCACAAATTCAGTGTGCCAATGCACAACCCTAATGAATGCAAGCACAAGTGCAGGGCGTAGACATGAATGAACAATGTAGTGCAATATTCAACAGCAGGCCAATGGCGCAAGCGTGGAGCAACAGGGACATGCGTGGAGCAAAGTTGAGCCTATAAAAGTATGGAGCAAGCAGGGGATGGTGGCTTGCACCCAGGGGAGCAGGGGTGAGAGAAGGAGAGGCGAGAGTGAGAGTGAGTGAGTGAGGTGAGGTGAGAGTGAGACAGAGTGAGGGACAGAGACAGTGTGAGACAATGACAGGGTGAGGGCCATTGGCCAGGCAGGACAGCAGCAGGGTGCAGGACAGTCACAGAGGCAGGAGGTGCAACAGGCAGTGGGACAGGGTGTGTGACCCTGGCCGTGCCTGTGGGAAAAGCCAGACCGTGTGTGTGGGTCCCCAACACAGAAGCCGCCCAGTACAGGGCCCAGGCAGCAGCACAAAACCAGGGTAGCCCAGAGAGACAGCCACAGAGGTGGGGACTGGACAGGCTGGGCCATGGCCAGTGCAATATTCCAGATGGAGGTGGTAATAAGGGTATGAGGGAGGCAGGAGGCTGAGCAGGCGCGGCCGTGGAAGGGCCTGGCGGCAGTATGCCGGAACAGGTGGTACCGTGACCACACACCACCTTTGAACAGTCTGACGACACTGAGATCGTGGGCCAGTACCACCTGACTGGGCAATTCTCACGGCAGCTCTGTGAGCTGTACAGTGATGAGATGCAGGCATCCACAAGGCGGAGCCACATCCTGTCAGTAGAGACCAAGGTCACTGCCGTAATGTGCCTGCTCACCACGGCACCTTCCAGAGACCAACAGGGGACACCACAGGCATAACACAGTTGGCTGCATCATGGCTCCTCACACAATTCCTCAATGCACTGCTGCCACATGCTGCAGAATACATCCACTTCCCAGCACACAGGCAGAGCATACAGCAAACATTCAGGAGTTCCACAAGGTTGCAGGTATGCCTGGCATGCTAGAGGCCATTGATTGCACCCACATAGGTATCCGCACACCATCGGGGCCAGAGGGGTGGCCTACATCAACAGGAAGGGCTACTCCAGTGTCAACTGCCATGTGGTGTGCAATGCCAAGGGCACATAATCAATGTCTGTGCCACACACCCTGGGGAGCACATGATGCCTTCATCTGGTACCAGTCTGCACTGTGCTGCAGGTTTGAGAGTGAGAACATCCCCACAGCACCTAGTAGGTGAGTATGCAGCAGGAATGGGCAGCCCTGTGCAACAGGGCAGGGGTGTGGGGGAGATACTATGCATGGGGCATAGATGGTTTGGCTGTGTAGGTGGGGGAGGCAGCCACACTGACCAACATGCTAACCCAACATGCTCCCCACAGGTGACAGTGGATACCCACTCAGGCCCTGGCTGCTCACCCCGTACCAGCCCATAAACCCGGTGCAGGAGAGATACAACAAGGCACATGCCAGCACACAGAACATCATCGAGCATGTGTTTGGACTGCTGAAGGCACAGTTCTGTTGCCTGCACAGGTCTGGCAGTGCCCTACAACAGTACAGCCCCTCGAAGGCCTGTGGCCTATTCCTGGCCTGCTGTGCTGCTACAACATGGCCACTGATCGTGGGATAGCTGTCGAGGTCGAAGGGGAACAGCAGTGGGGACAATGCGGACGCGAGCCCAAGGTGGTGGGCAGCCCCGGACGACGGGAACCCCAGCTGCACAGGATGATCCAGTGGCACAGGGACACCATTGCAGAGGAGCACTATGGTGAATGCAGGTAGGTGAACAGGTCCACACACATGTCCCAGGGACCAGGGCACGGTATACAGGCATGGCTGGCAGGGTCCCACAACAGACACGGCCAGAGGGGTGTCGATGGACATGGGACAGGACACCGTGGAAAGCACCCTGACAGAACAGTGGTCCCCACCCACATAGCCCACACACCCCCCACACACACAGGCACGGTCCACACGCACACCCTGAGACTGCTAATGGGCGTGTGTCAGGCCATGGTGAACACCAGTAGACTATGGCGGCTGGTGCTGTGATGGCATCATCATGCACATGCCATGGTGGCCAGTGGCCAGGAGGGTGTGCACAAGGCAGGGCATGACATGCGGCCCTAGGATGTCATGGCCCAGGTATATGCACATTCACATACCACACCACGTGCATACAGGGCTGCAGCAGGCAGTGGACAGGGAGGCGGCAGATCATGACTGCCGCACATGTGCAGGGCTGCCATGGATGCATGGATGGCCCTGCCTGAGACTGCTTAGCGGCCACAGGGGTGTCACAGATGTTCCCCAGGCGTGCTGCTGTAAGAATGCAAACAGTCCCTCGCAGGCATCTGCAGGCTCGAACAGGCCAGCTCCAGGCTTGCCGGGATGCCCACAGCTGATTCTGGTGATGACAATGCTGGGGTCGCATGGACGCGGGACCGAGGGCAGAGAATGCACTCCGTGGTGACTGCTGTGGATGGCCCTGCACCAGGGTGGCCAGTGGTGCCAGGACAGCCATGACTGCAGCGGTGAGCTGATCCAGGCCTGCAGTCATGTCCTCCCACATGCGTGTGGCCTCGACCAGGAGCTGCTCAAAGTCCGGTCATACCTCCCTGCGGACTGGCGCAGCTCAGTGTGGAGTGCACGCACCCCTGCCACGACTGCATCTGTTGCTCCATGGATGCCCTGAGCAGATGGGTGTGCTCGGCCAGCGGGTCAGTGCCCTGGGGAGCTTAGGCATTGTGCCGACCCGCGGGGGTTGTATGAGCCCTGCGGCATGGCCCCCGGACAGGTAGGGGCTGCACAGCAGGGTTCTTTGAGGCCTGTACTGTCTGCGGTGCACTGGCAGCGGACACTGCACCCAGTCCACCCTCTGCACCGGTCCTGCTGCCCTCCAGCCGCTGTGCGGCGTGGCGTTGCTGGGAGGCAGCACCCCACTACCAGACAGGCTGGACTGCACCACAGGTATGGTGGCCACTGGGCAGTGTGGCTGGCAAGTCAACCAGTGCCTGTGCACCATCAGCACCACCATGTCGGTGCGTGGTAGGTGCCTCCCCTGTTTGGCATCACCAATGTCCTGGGTAGTGGTCAAGTCATCATTGGACGTGGACCCGCCCCAATCACTGTCTCAGCATACTGGCTCCATGGCTGGCATCCCGCTGAAACACTGCCTGAGCCTCGTCCACGCCCATGCCACAGGCATCTGTGCGGACAGTGTGGAGGGTCCAGCAGTGGTCCGGGCCCCAGACCCCAGTGGAGGTGGATGGGTGCTCCTCAGGTCCCCAACATCACCCAGGGTGGGCACTGCTGCCCCTGCATCTGCACGCAGGTGCTCAGGATCTGTAAGGGAACATATACACGTTAGTGCCACCACCACGCACCCCTGCTCCATTGCACCCCTCACCCATCCCCATGCACCGCTGTACCTACCATGTAGTGATGGGCTACCCCCATCTGGAAACCACCGCCAGGAACACCCTCAATGGTGCTGCACCTCATAGTCCCACCACAAGCTCCACCTGCAGTGTCAGCTGTGGCACCTCAGTCTGACCACGCCCATGGCGGCATGTGTGGCCCAGATGGCTGCCACCTTCTCCTTGATCCGCCTGTGGTCTGAACCCACCTTCTTCTTGCATTCCTGCACCGACCTCTGATGGATGCCCTGCAGGTTCACGGCCCTGCCCACATCCACGATGCTTCGCCCTGGCCTGCTCAGTGCCTGTGGAGCCACTCAGGAGGGGCTCCTGGTCCAGGTAGGTGTCATAAAGGGCACTGCACTCTGCCCTTGTGAAACTGGGCCAGCTTCCATGCAGGCCCCTGCTCCTCAACTTTCTCTTGCTCAGACATGCTGTTCCTGTGGGTGGGGACATGTGGTTAGTGCTGGTTGCCACACACGAGGCCCCCCACACCACAGTCCCAAAATGCCCAGTGCCTGGTGTCCCATCTGTGAAGGATGCAATACTGGTCTGGTGTCTGTGCTGCCACATGGCGCCTTTATAGCACACACATGCAAATGAGGGAATGCACAACTGATATGAAATGCAAATGCCTCTGATGCACCACGGATATGCTGATCAGCTCATTTGCATATGCCTGCTGAATATCTCAGAGTGCACATTCGCAGTGGAGTTGCTCATGTGCATGTCATGGTGCATCTGTGTGCCTGTCGCAGTCCGCATGGATACAGGCAGTCGGCACTGGCGTCCACACAGCAGTGGCGCTCCTATGCACAGTGCACTACAGGCGGCATGGTGCTCTGCCACTATTGAGCATGTGGTGCACATGCGCTGTACACCCATTGGCACCCTGTGCTATTGGCACATGCCCATGGGGCACACTGGACCCTATAGCGCACCATGCTATCCATGCCCTATAGCACTGTCGCGCACAGTGGGTGTGCCGCCCTTGACCCCATGTGTGCCCCTTGACCCCGGGTGCCTGTGACACATGCCAGCATTGTCCCAGCTGTATCGCGCATACCCCGCTGATGCATGATTGGGGATGGCAGCGATCACCAGGCATGTCGTGCATCCTTCGCAGACATGTGTCTCGTGCACTCACCAGAGCCATTTTGCTTCTGGGTACTGAATACAGCCATGCCTCATAGGAGCATGCCTACAGTATCCAATTGGACCCAGGTGGAATTAGTCAACCTGGTGGCATTGGTGGAATACCATGTTGGTGCCTCTATGGGCAGGTGCCACTTGACCAGCCACGCACTGAGATGTGGCAGGGGTGGCGAGGAGCTCAAGGAGGCCACAGGGTCATGCCGTAGCAGGGACCAGTGCCAACACAGCTACGGGGACCTGCGGAGGAGGGATCCGGACCACCTCAGGACACTGCAGGCACACGTCTGGAGGGCACTGTGCCACGGCCAGGTGACTGCACATATCCCTGTCCATGCCATGTTGGTGTTGAGTGGGTTGCCAGCGGGTGTCATGCCAAGCTGCTGTGGGTGGGGGCAGTGGCTGGGGATGCAGTGCGGCCATGGCAGTGCACCATGGTGTGCTGTGCCATGGCAATGCCGCTGAGTAGGGTCATGGGGTATACTGTGCTGGGGTGGCCCGTTGTGTTGCTGCACAGTGCTGATGTCTGTCTCTCACTGTCTCTCTACTAGGTCCTGAAGATCAGCGCAGAGCCCAGATGGTAGGTGCTGCTGCTGGACAGCAGCAGGTCAACGGTGGCACATGGCGGAGGGATGCTGGCCAGACAGGAGATGCAAGTGGTCGGGTGCCAGTCAGGGCCACAGCTTGCAGGTAGGCACTTTGGCAGTGTATGTTGTTGTGTGGGGTAGGGGTGGGTCACAGCCCCTGTGCACATGGCCATTACATGCCGTGCCCGCCCAGCATGGTCCATTGCACATGCTGTGCCCTGGGCATGTGTGTGGCCACTGCAGATGGGCTGTGGGTGCATCTGGGTCCCAGCCAGGCCACTTACAGCCCCATGCAATTGCCATTCCTTGGCTGCCATGGCTGTGGCATGCTCGCATGGCTGGTGGTGGTGTGCAGTGCTGTGCATGGCTGTGGATGGTCGGGATGGCAGCTTGTGTGGGTGCACACACACTGTGGTTGGCTGTGTGCCCCTACAGGCGCATGTCACCGCTGTCACTGCACACGGTGGGTGGGCTATGGTTGTGTGGGTGTGCACTCATCCATGTCCCTCCTTTGTCCTAAGTGCTCATCTGGTGGATGTCCATACCATACTGCTGGAAAGGATCCTGAGGGTCACCACAGCCACCCTTGTGGTGGCCGCATCATTCAGCAGGCCCTGTTCGGCCACAGAGGAGAAGACGGTGAGGCGCCAGTAGGCATGGACTTCCCAGGGCCCGCTTGGCCTGTTTCACCCTCCCTTCCACTGACACCCCTCCCATTCCTCCATTGTACCCAGCCTACCATGTCCCCTGTCCCCCACCCCCTTCCCCAGACTACGCTCCTGACTGTGGCCTCCCGTTCCCTGTCCCCTGTCCCTGTTCACCTGTATATAGTTTGTTGTTGTTGGTTGTTGCTTTAATACATTTCTATTTTGGTAGCCATCCATGTCCATGTCTGTTTTGCAGTTGGCTGTGGTGCCATGCTGCAGTGGTGAGCATGGTGGCTGTGTGTACGTTTGTGGTTGCCTGGGGTTTGTGTCAGGTGGTCTGTGCACAGTGGCTTGTGTGTGTGCCCTGTGGCGTGCGTGTGTTCCCTGCTGGACTGTGTGGCTGGTGTGTTGTCTGCTTTGGTTCCGGTGCCATGTCCCAAGCCATCCTGTGGGTATTTCCCTTGGCTGCCTGCCAGTGGCCATGGGTGTCACGCCACCTCCATGCACTGCATTGGACTGCATGGTCAGGGCATGCAGCCTTGCACCTGCCTTACCCCTTTGGTCATCTCCTGCACTATGGTGGCAGTGTGTCCTGCTCTTGTGGCCTGCTCCACACTGTGCCAAGTGCCCTGTGCTATGGATCATGTGCCTCTGTCCCTTGCCCTGCCTATGCTGTGCTCCTGCACTTCCTGCCTAGCTCCATTGTGCAGCCCTGGTTGGCGATGGCCCTGCTGACATGCTCCTGGCACAGCCCTTGTTGCGCTATGGTGCATCCCTGCGATATTCAGCTGTCTTGCTCTGTCACTTGCCATGGTGCTCAGCCTTTGAATATCATGTTGGATGGGCACCAGTGCAGTGTACATGCGCTGTGCTGCTCTTTGCGCCTGCTTCTGGTGCATTTCTGAATATCCCACCCATACTCTTTAAAGAGCAGCTGATGCCATTGAAAGCATAATATTTACACACGAGTCAGCTTTCATTTCATATGTCTTCTACAGATTTCTCTTCTCCATAAATTATTACTGTAAAATCCAACAAAATAAGATCTTTATCCCTTAGAGTTAATCTGCCTCTATAACTTATTCCTTCTTGGAATCATAAAGCTCTGTGTGACATCACCATCTGTTGCCATGGGATTAACTATGATGTCACAAGCAGTGCATTATGACATCAGGTTGGGAAGAAGCAACAGGAGCTGATGAACCCTCAAGGAACAACTATCCTGTTTTCATGCATACGGCCTCAGTAATAAATAATGGGATACAAAGAGATAATGAAAAATATAGTCCGCTAATGAGAAACACAGTCTGCTTTGTGACCAAATAATGTGTTTTTCAAAGTTCTTCTGGGACATTGGTGGCGCTTTAAATTATGCAAGAAAGTTAGCTCAATTAAATGGTACAATTGCTGTAATTCACGCACAGAACAATGAGGCATAGCAAATAAAATGCTGCATGTATCAAATGACATTTGAAGAAATCATATTAAAGAAAAGACACAGCTATGAAAACTGTTCTAGCAAGAAACCGTTTTGCACACACTTATGCTAAACATTCATACACAGCACAAAAAAGTGTTATGAACCTAAGATTGCCACACAAGTTCTGTATGGCACTGAGATATGGGGCATGAATAGCAACCTCCATGATTTAGAGATGATACAATACTTTTACCTAAAACGTTTACTGGGAGTCCAAGAATGACTTCCAGTGCAGCTATAAGCTGAAACTGGCACCCTAGCTATACAATCAACAGCGATGAAAAGAACAGTGAACCTCTGGCTGAAAACTGTCTCTCTCCAGCAGACAGCTTACTACTGAATCACTGGCTAGAAGCAAAACATTGTAGGAAAGAACAAACGTGGTTTGGCAGCTTAAATCAGCTGATGGGGCTACATAATAATTTTGTTTTTAACCAAGGGAGACTATAAAGACTTTAGGGCTAGAACACTGCAAAGAATAATGGACTCAGCTATACAGAAAGATATGGCATCAATTCAAGACTCATGGGATCTTAACATTCTAAAAACTTAAAAAGACTATGCCACTGAAAAATATTTACTATTCTGGGAAAATGCATTACATAGAATTTAGTGCATTTTCAATAACCCCAGTTAATAAGTTGTTGCCAAATACCTGTATCTGTTATGATAGTATACTCAGTATTACTCGGTTAAAAAAGTGGAAGTAGGCACCAGGCCCATCCAGACTACTTTCCCCACAACAGTGGGGGTATCTACATAATTTGCCCTAAGAAAAATTTGTCCAGTTCAATTTTGAATTTCTTACATGATGACAGCTCCACTATATGTTGGGGTAAGGTGTTCCATAATTCAGCTGCCCTGAGTGTAAAATAATTCTTTCTTTTTATTTGTAAAGGCCCTTGGGATTTGAATTTTCCTGTTATTACATCATAGTCCATGCTTTTGTCTGAAAATTGTAAATTACAGGGTTCTTAAGATCTTCATCATTTAAAATATTACATAATAGCAGTAGATCTCCTCTTATCTCTTCTCATTTGCAAATCATATAATCCCAAGGAGGTCACCTTTCTTATTCCTGGTATTAGTTTCATTACTCTCCTCTGTAAATTCGCTACCATTTTTTATCTTGTTCCACGTAGGGGCCCAAAGGAGACTGCATAATCTGTATGAGGTCTAATATAAGACCTTTACAATTTAGTAATGCAAATCTTTGTTTCATGTTATGAATGATTTTTTAATAGCAGATATGATGCGATTTCCACTTGGGTGACTTTATTACATTGACTGTTCCAACTAAATTTATTATTTACTGTAACACCCAAGTCCTTTTCTACATACACTGTCTTATTAATAAAGTTGCATAAGGTATACTCAGTATTGGGGTTGCTTTTCCCCAGGTGTATAACCGAGCATGTTTCTGTATTAAAGGCCTCATTGTTCTCCTGCCCATGCTTCACTGATTTGGAGATCTTTTTCAAATCTGTTAATTTTTATTTCTGTATCCACCTCAGATTATATTTTAGTGTCATCTGCAAATTTACATATCTGACTGGATTTACAGATGTAAGTCCCTATAAATATACTGAAAAGTGTAGGGCCCAATAGAGAACCCTGTGGCACTCTACTGGTAACTGGAATGTCACTTGAGGTTATGACAACTATTCTGACATTTCGTGATCTATTTTTAGCCATCCCTCAACCCACCCGATGGTGTAGCTATTAAATTTCATCAGTATCAATTTCTTTATTAATAAGACATGAGATACCTAACAAAGGCCTTTCTGAAGTCCAGATAGATAATATCCACTGGGCAAACTCTATCTATACTGTCACCGATGCTCTCATAAAATGCCACTAAATTAGTGGTACATGACCTTCCTTTCTAAAGCCATGTTGGGTATTGTCAATCAATCCTTTACTTACAATTTCTTGATTGGTTTTTGTTTTAGTATTCTTTCCATGATTTTACACATTATTGATGTAAGGCTTATAGGTCAGTAGTTTTCAGTATTATTTGTATTTCCTTTTTATGTATTGGTATTACTTGCAGATCCATGAGTCATCAGGTACCTCACTATCCTTGTAGGATTTGTTAAAGATGATACTCAGGGGCATAGAAGTTCATCCAGGGTATACTTATGAAATACATATTAATATTATCAGAGCCAGGTGCTGAGTTATCTTTAAGGGAGTATACAAGCTCTTTATCTCCTCAATTGTTATTACCTCATACTTACTCAAGTATGGATATATTGTTGTGATGGAGGTATCTTTTTAGTAAATACAGACCCAAAATAGTCATTAAAAGTGTTCTCTATTTCTAGCCTGTTGTTAATTTCTCTCCGTTCTTAACAATAGTAGTGACTTCAGAACTGCTATTCTTATTGTTGTTAATATATGCATAAAATGCCTTGGTATTACCTTTTGATGTTGATAATTTATGTTCTATTTGTTTTCTCTCATTTTTAATAAGGTGTTTAGTAATCTTAACTTCTTCCTTATAGTCTAATTTATTTATTTCAGTTGGATCTTGTTTAAGTTTTTATATGCCCTTTCCTTTATTTTTATTTGATTTTGAATGGTGGGTGTTAGCCAAACAGGCATTTTTCCTTATGATTTCGTGTTTTTTAATAGGATATATATATAGTTGTTCCAACTCAAAATAATTTCCTTTAATATCTGTCAACATTCATGTGTCTGAAGACCAGAGAATAATATCCAGTTATAACATCACGTTATTTGTATCTCATATTTTGTTAGAATGTGATAAACTAAAGAAAGAAAGGCAGGAATGGATATATCTACTTAGTAAACAAATAACGGTGAAAGACATTAAAGAAAAAACAATCTTATTGTTCTCTACAGACTCTGAAGTAGTATTGCAGGCAATGGGGAACTTTGCACAAAAAGCCATACAAGCTTTACACATAAAATTAACAGCATATATGTTTGATGACATAGCAATACATTTTAGTAAGGTATGTATTTTAGAGAGGAGATGAATGTTCCTCAGAACCCTGAGCTAAGCCACAGAGTTAGTTTTGAATTTAATTATGTATACTTACCATCATCACCACTCTGTCCAGTAAGATTATATAACATGCTAAAATGTATTTCTGAGCCTCTGAACATAACTGAATGATTTAAGCACAAGTGGATGTTTTAAATGCGGTGGCCCACTTTACAGTGACACCACAACAGCTAAACCGAAAACAGACCATTACAGCAACAGTAGCTGTAATGGTCTGTTTTCCCACGTGCTTCTCCCAGTGTTCTGCCCTTCCTGAAACAACTCCGACCTGGAGTTGATTATATTTAAATGCAGGGTGTGGGGATGAACTCCACACAAAAACACTTTCTTTGTGACAACACAATACTGGTGTTGGTATTATGCCATCACTGTGCAGGACTTTGGCAAATTTACTGTCAACCACAAGTGGTGCTTCCTTTAAATGTGCCTTGCTGGATTTGATATCCAACTACTGTTTTAAATATTGTGTAATACCTGTTTTATACACACTTTGTGAAATAAACTTGAACTTGTCAAACAAAATAATGCATGTGTCAAATAAATGATGCATGTGCCAAATAAAATAATGAATGTGTCAAATAAAATTATGTATTTGTCAAATAAAATGGCACAAATGTCAAATAATATGATTTATAACATGGGGTATGAATAAAAAGAAAAGCAATTGATCACTGAGTGTCCCCTGACCATTGACTAATCCTCAGTATACACACAGTTTATAAAGTGGCATCCAGGAGAATCACTGAGCAGGCGGCAATCGTTATATTGTTCGAGCTAAAAGTTAATAGCAGCCATTACTGCAGGAGGAGCATGGCCAGGGTCCTGTTGTTGGTCCAGCAACAGACACACACAGCTGGACCATGACATTTAATTAAAAGGTGCTGCAATGCTCTCTCTCTGTTTCTGTATGTAGGCATCGATCACTGAGAAGCACTGTCCCCTGTATCTTGTCTGACAGATGCTGAGAAGCTATCGCTGTTCCCGCTGCATGCCAAGAGAGACAGCAAGACAGGGAACAGTGCAGGTGTTTTCCTGTGCAAGTCCGCAGTCTGTACATTCAGTACACTAACAATAGTGAGAGGGAGCAAGAGGGAGACACTAAGCAATGAAACTGGGACATTTCTCTCTCTTTCTCTCTCTCTCTCTCTCTCTCCCCACATTTCATGCAGCACTTGTGGCAAGGCAAGTCAAATGTTATTTTAACGGTGCCCAATCCCAGAGCCTCTGGGTGCCTAACACTAAGAACCACAGCGAGCACAATGACTGACATCTCCTCTCCACGCTGCAGTTTGCAGATCAGTGACCATGGGAAACAGCACACAGAGAGTGACACAGACAGTGACAGCGAGAAAAATGACAGTGTCCTGTCAGTGTGTGTCTCTCTCTGTTCAGTTGCCACCATGCACATTGCCTGTCTGTGCTACACTTTGTACATGGCTAAAACAGTTCCACAGTGGAACTACTTTATGTCATGGAAGGACACATAGTAAACATTATGTATGTTATGGAGAAAAACAGATTTCTGTTTATTTGATCATAATTGTGCTTAGCCCATATTATACATGCATTAAGCCACTCCAGGGTATAGGATTTTTGGGGATTAATCAACACTCGGGTGCTGTGAGGGCACTTGATCTGCAACCTCATGCCTCCAACGCACCCAGGGTGTTGATTAATCCTCAGTAACCCCATACCGTGTCATGGGTTATGCTTATGCATGTATCAATTGAATATGATGTTTGTGTAAAAAAAATGACATAAGTTTCAGATGAAATGATGTACCTGTCAAAATAATGCATGTGCCATATAAAATAATACATGTGTCAAATACAATGATGCATGTGGCAAATACAATGATGCATCTGTCAAATACAATGTTGCATGTGTCAAACAGAATGATGCATGTGACAAATACAATGATGCATCTGTCAAATACAATGATGCATGTGTCAAACAGAATGATGCATGTGACAAATACAATGATGCATGTGTCAAATACAATGGCGCATGTGACAAATACAATGATGCATGTGTCAAATAAAATGATGCATGTGTCAAAATGAATGATGCATCTGTTAACTACAATGATGCATTGTCAAATACAATGATGCATGTGTCAAACAGAATGATGCATGTGCAAAATAAAATCATCCACATGTCAAAATGACTCATGTCAAATAAAACAGTGCAGTCACATGTAGCATGGTAACTGAGTCAAGTTGGAAAACTGTTCATTGCATTTTCTGGAAGATGATGCATGTGTCAAATAAAATAATACATGTGTAAAATACAATGATGCATCTGTCAAATAAAATGATGCATGTGTCAAATACAATGATGCCTCTGTCAAATACAATGATGCATGTGTCAAATGCAATGATGCATTTGTCAAATAAAATGATGTATGTGTCAAGCAGAATGATGCATGAGTCAAACACAATGATGCATCTGTCAGATACAATGATACATGTGTCAAACACAATGATGCATGTGCAAAACAAAATCATGCACATGTCAAAATGTCTCACATGTCAAATAAAACAGTGCAGTCACATGTAGTATAGTAACTGAGACAAGTTGGAAAACTGTTCATTGCATTTTCTGGAAGATGCGCATGTGTCAAATAAAATGAGGCAGGTATCAAATAACATAATGCATGTGTCAAATAAAATGAAGCAGGTATCAAATAACATGAATATGTCAAATAAAATGAGGTAGGTATCAAATAACAATGCATGTATCAAATAAAATGAGGCAAGTATCAAACAACAACGCATGTGTCAAATAAAATGAGGCAGGTATCAAATAACATAACGCATGTGTCAAATAAAATGATGTACATGTCCAATACAATAACACGTGTCAAATAAAAATAAGGCAGATATCAAATAACATAACACATGTGTCAAACAAGCATTTGTCAATGCCAAATGTTTGCTTGCTGGCATTAGCATTGGTAGTGTAGGAGTTACAGAGCTGCATAATAGAAATGGCAGTGAAGTACTGAACTGAAAGCCAACCCCACCACCACCCTGCAGAGAGTGGCAGGCATTGGGTGTGCCTTTGGGTCATCAGGCATAACGGCCATGCCATTTCACCACACCCTACCCTGCAAACACCAACAAGTGTCACGGTGTGCCTTGGGGTCTTTGGTCTTTATGTGCACCCCATTCCATCAGGAAATATGGTAAGATGGGTGCGGTATAGGAGAATGGAGTGAACTTTGGGGCGAAGAGTCCAAGGCTCACCTTGATGCTCTCACTGGGCTGCAGGGTGTGGAATGGTATGAACATTACAGGTGAGAATCCCAAGTCACACCCTGATGCCTGTCATTCTCTACAGGGTGGTGTGTTATGGTCAGAAACCCTAATGCCTCAGACATTCGCTGGTATTTTCACTCCAAATTTTCAACACTTTTTTGTGACCCCACTGCATGAACAGTGGCAATATCAGTTGTTAGCCAAAGCTGCTTTGCAGTGTGACTACAGCATTTGTCAACACAGGTGCAAAAACACATTCCAAACAGGATGTGAAAATGACAGCAGTACTGTTCATGGGGAGGTGCAAAAATGGCAATGTTGAAAATCTGCAGTGAAAATATTTAAAAAACTAGTGAAGTCATGACGTGCATAGAAATTGTACAGCGTGCACCCGTAATGTAATTAGTTTGGGATTTTTACAGCAGATTGTCAACACAGGCATTTTGCGACCTCCGATCATGAACAGTGTCACTGTGATTTTCTTTATCTGTCCTGAACAATGATTTCCCACAGTGACCATGCATTTCTGTGCTAAAACTGTGAAAACGCATTTTGGCCATGTTGTCTAAAATGATAGCTGTACTGTTCATAAGGAAGTGTGGAAAATACCACTGGTGAAAATCTGGACTGAAAATATCACAAATTCATAAACTTATGAGGGTGCATGGAAACTGTGCAATGCTCACTCATAACACAGTCATTTATGGACTTTTGTCACAAATTTTCAACATAGCCATTTTAAGACCTCTGCTCATGAACAGTGTCACTGTGATTTTCTTAATCTGTCCCAAACATTGCTTTTGCACACTGACTGCACCATTATGCACTACATGTGTGGAAACACATTTGGAGAGATGTAAAATGGCAGCTGTACTGCTCATAAGGAAGTGTAATAAAATGGCAATGTTGAAAATCTGGGTGCAAATATTAAAATTTGCAAACCTGCGGCGTGAGTAGGAACTGAGCAACATTCGCTTCTAAAACAGTCATTTTTGGAATTTTTTCACCAAATTTTCAACATAGCCATTTAAGACCTCTGCTCATGAACAGTGTCACTGTGATTTCTTAATGTCCCATACATTGATTTTGCACACCGACTGTGCCATTATGCGCTACATGCGCAGAAACACATTTTGGGTGAAATGTGAAAATGACAGCTCTACTGCTTATAAGGAGGTGTGGTAAAATGGAAATATTGAAAATTCGAGTGCAAATATTAAACATTTGCAAACTTACAGTGTCATTAAGAACTGCATAGCACGCTCTCATAAAACAATCATTTAGGAATTTATTCACCAAATTTGCAACATAGGCTTTTGAGGCCCACCTTATGAATACTGACACTGTCATTTCATTAATTGGTCCCAAAGGTAATTTCACACAGTGACTGCGAAATCACCCTGTGGCCCTGATTAACGCCATGACAGTGACAGAATTCATAAGGAAGAGTCCCAAAGCCCCATGTTGAAAATTTGGTGCAAAATCCAACAAATGCTGAGATATATAAAGTTGCAAAACCCTATTTATTGCATTATACAGCTTAAGGGCATTTCCTCAGTTCACGGTCGGCTTTGAAGAGTGCAGACATGTGCCCAGTCCACCAGAGATCATCGCACTGAGTCTGGAGGCAAGTATGGGGTGAGGTGGGGTGTGGGGAGGTAGGATGCGAGATGGTGGGTGTGGGTGGGCAGAGCGACCGCGAGGGAACTTTTTTCTTTACAGGTTTTTTTTTATTGGACGACGGGACATTTGCCACACTGGGGTGGGCTCCCAGAGTGGCAGCTGGAAAAGCTGTTTGGTGGGGCCTAGAGCCAGCAGGGATTAGGCACCCCTCAGCCATAACCATTTTACCACACTGGGTGGGCTCCCAGCGTGACACCTGGAAAGCTGACGGCCAGCGGGACATTTGCCACGCTGGGGTGGACTACCAGTGTAGCAGCTGGAAGGCTGTTTAGGGGGAGCCTGGAGCCCGGCCAAGGATTGGGCACCTATTGCTCCATACAGTGTGTGCATAGAAGCGCATGGTATGCATTATGTGTGCGTGTGTAGGGGAGCTCTGCTCACTGAAGCGAAGCTCTCCTTTCAGTTGTACGGCACTGCATTTTCAACTTGCTGTCAGAACAGCTGCAGCATTGATTGGAGAACTGCGACTCACGCCTGCAAACACACTGACTGAATTGGAAGACAAGTGACACACCTCCGAAAACTCGGATGAATGCACTATGTTTCTTGCTCATGCGCGCAAGCAAACAATAAAATGAGGCAGGTATCAAATAACAAAATGCATGTGTCAAATAAAATGAGGCAGTTATCAAATAAAATGACATGTGTCAAATAAAATGACATTTTAAATAAAATAATGCATCGTTCTTTGGAATTTTTCTGTGGAATTCCAGAAAGCATTTCAGAGTGGGGTTGCCATTCTACACACATATTCAGCTGGCAGAATTCCTCATCCCGTACTGCTACAGCAAAGACCCATGTTTTATGTTAATATTTCTAATCATAAAGGAAAAGGTGAACAAAGCTGAAAAATGCAGAATAGTCTAAACAGCTGTATATAAACCTAAGCAGATGGTGCAAGGGGCATAAAGTTCAGTTCAGCTCATTTGTATTATGTTCAACATACGATATTAAACAGGAGAACAATTTTATATTTATAAAAATATAAACATTAATATACAGTAGTTGTTTTTTAATAATCTTACAAAAGACATTCATAATCCATTGGGTGTTTATTAGTAGTAGGCGGCAATATTTTTCAGCAATTCAATTTCTTTTAAAAACTTTTTGGGGGGTTTTATGAGTGTGAATTTTATGTCTTGTGAAATGCGCTAGATTGGCAGCACTAGAAGCTGAAGTCCTCTGTTTATGCACATGATAGGTACAGCACAGCCAATCACAGTGCAAGCTTCCCACATGATCCCAGCAATTTGTCTAACCCTGTCATGGAGGACCATACTCAGATGAGCCGTAGTTCAGAATCCATGCTCCTTCAATCCCGGCTGCTCATGTGAGACTGCCAACAGGGGTGCCAGTTAGTGCCAGTTGTGTTGGCGGTTTTGTGATGTGGACACCTGCCCACTGGAAATTAGACTGAGACCACAACTCATTTCGCATAGGCCACTGAACAGGCCTCAGGTGATAATGACTTTCGATCACTACCAACCTGTGTTGGATTTGAACCAGTAACCTGGAGGTGAAAGGCTCCTTAACCCATTACCAATCCGCTAGTGAACCAGTTCCACTAGCAAATCCATTTTAGAAATAGATTTGGCATTTTAGAAATTTCCCAAGTATTTTGTCTTACTGTTTCATAACAACTTCAGATAAACAGGATGTGGTATGGACCCCCTTCCTCACCTTTCCTCACAATGACATACTTATCATAAAGTGTCAGTTAAAACAATAACAATATATTTTCCTCACCTGCCATGGCTGGAAATTCCAACTGCTTGCATGTCCCATTTTCAAATGGTCCTTTCCCAGACGTACATGACAAGAGGTCGTGTAAGGCATAGGCAAAGGCATATAGTGCATTATAAGTGCTGTACGTATATCTGAAAGTCTGCACATTATAAACAGAGTTATCAAGATTATGCAATTCTCTCCCCTGAGCACAAATTCACCTTCCCACTCATTGCTAGCCCCACTGGAGCTTGTGTTGAGTTGTTTTCCACCCATCTGCAGCTGAATACAGTCTCCCAAAATGGTTTCGTTAAAAATGTCAGCTGGTACTCCAAAGGATGAATGCTGTGAAGGAACTCACTGAACCCTGAATCTCTCCATGATGAACAGCAAGCCCTAATGTCACTTAGGAATTGGGAAAACTCTTTCCTGGAAAAGGCTGGAGAGATAATCCAAAATGGACAAGCAATCCAGACTTTCCCCAATACATTATGTGCAGAAACCTGCTCCATGAAGGCAATCACTTGTGGAATGTTGAAATAATCACAACCACTTTGGCAGATAATCTCTTCACGATGTCAGCAATGTGTAGCAGCTTTTCCTTGGTGAGGCTGGTGGATATCGCTTTGTAGAACTCGATGCAAACACCCACACTGGTGAGCTCCTGCCACAGCTCTGGCTTCCTGACAGACCGTAATCATTATCAGCAGCCAGGATTCCTGCCCAGGTCCAGCTAAAGTGAAGGAATAGCTGGACTATTCCTGGGGATGAAAATTACTGGGAGCCGTATTTAAGGAATGAAGGAAATTCCCTTTTATTACTCAGTATAGACACTGATGCGGCATAGCTGACCTGCAAGATGGAAAATCACGATGTAATAATCACATCACTGACAAGTGGACAAAACAACTCAAGCACATATTTTAGAAGCAGGGTTGATTTTACATCCTTTAATCCTAGAAGCTCTTTGAAAGATAGATTTCACAGGAGTTATTTCAGGTACACGAGTTGAAATAGTTATCTCTTTTTATATGCTATATAGAAATACATACAAAATGCATACAGAGGAGAAGAAGTAAGTTCCTCAGCTGGGACACTTACTTCTTTCTCTCTGTGTTTATATGTTCCATATATATGCACACCGTACTCTTGTGATTGACAATGCTGTATGAAATATAGAAAGATTGAAGCAGAGAGGTTGTCGGCAGAAAAAGGCCCATTGGATCTTCATGTCTGCCCAGTCCTTCCTATCTCACATGGGATCAGAGATGTGAATGTGTTTGGTAAATCACATTAATTCTTTATCCATACCACCGTCCTTTGCCTATTTTATCCTTACAGTATGCATTAGTTGACTAGCACACCAGTAAAATTAAGCAATGATGACCAAGAAGCTGGTAATTTCCTAAAGATTAACGACCGGTTTGGGGTGGGGGATCCGAGGCATAGCTGAGGATATCCTCTACAGCTTTATGCCTTAAGAGAATCATTCTAAGACACTGGAAAACTCTGATCCTCCACTGACTCAAGAATGGTATTATGAAATAGGATATGTAGCAAACAGTGATAGAATTAGTTATTCAATTATGGGCAGCACAAGCCTTTGAAAAAGTTGGTGCATTTTCTAAAGATGTCTAACTCAAGTTCTTAGCATACATTCTTGCATTTTCTGTGAATTCTTAACCCAACCTATTTTATACTCAATTGTCAACACTCAGTGATCTCCTTACTGATACTGAAATGTGGATTATAACCTTTTTTCTTTTTTTCTTCCTCAAATGTTATTACTACCATGGTATCTCATGTGTTTGTATGCTATGTGACATACAGTACGATTGACAATCTCTCAATTTCTATGATTTTTTTTATTCTTTTGTAACGGGTAGTATTTACTAGGCACAAGTGCCTATTTTCAGTGGCAGCCTGGGGAGCACTGGGTGGTTAAAAGTGACTTGCTCAGAGTCACACAGTATGCAAGTGGAGGTTGAGGGAAACAAATCTGGAGCTGCTGGATGTACCAAGCTCATTCACAACTCGTTACTCTAACCACTAGACCATACTGCCAGTATATACTGTCTGACCTTGAAATAAAATTAAAATGTTTTATTGTGGCCAATAAAAACAATTTCCTTATTGTGGCCAGCTCCATCCTGTTACTACAGATCATGAACTCCCTGTCTTGCAGCTGCCTGTGGGATGGTGCGCTAAACAAAGTAAGGCTGATGTGTAATAAGGCATGCTGCTTTGTACTTGGTGCAGATAACTACACTCATAGCTGTACCATTTGCATACTAACTGGTTACTTTTACACAGCAGAATAAAGCTCCAGACCCATTTACTAGCAAAAATGGCGTCTTGGGTCAAACACCCCTGCTTTAAAAACTGCTTCACACCATCTCCAACCAATACAACACCATGAATGTGGCCAGTAATACCCTTAAGCCTCCTTTCAGGTGTACTCAGCTGGGCAAATGGTCATTTGCTGTCAGGGCCGCTAACTGGTTAAATGAACTGCCAGATGCACTGTTGAATCTCCAAGTATAATCAGTTTAAGAGATATTTGCAACCTGTGTTTGCAGTCCAGTGCAAATAGTAGTAGCAGTAATTGTTTATTCTTGAAAATCAAGAAAGGATAGCCCAGTGGAGCTGTAGCTCATTTACAATGCAGTCCTTTACTGTAAGCGTTAAACAGTTTTTTTTGTTTTTTCTCTGTATAGTACCTGTGAGTTTTTATACCATGATCTGCATGAATTATTCTTTCAAAACTGTGTGTAATTGTTTCTGTCTTAGAAATACAAACCACACATACCCCAATAATGCAAAGCATCATGGGCTGCATATTAAATCACCACAAAACATTATGCTGGTTCAACTTTAAGCAGAACTGCATGGTGCAGAAAAGGCTTCTCTCACAGTATGCAAGTGGTGCCAACAGAAGAACAGACACTTGTTTACGTCCTACCAGGACTCGTCAGTGTGCCTCGT
The DNA here is from genome assembly GCA_016271365.2 of Neoceratodus forsteri. Lineage (NCBI taxonomy): Eukaryota > Metazoa > Chordata > Ceratodontiformes > Ceratodontidae > Neoceratodus > Neoceratodus forsteri. The sequence goes on from JADMNL010000033.1 coordinate 35,476,446, forward strand.
CTGTATGATACCCCAGTGGAATGAACCAGCTACCCTAAGTTGATCTATCTGGGTTGGGTTGTGGTGAGCCAAATAAAAACAAAAACAAGTTAAAGATAAAGAACCTTGTTTCTGCCTTAAGTGTTCTGACTTGGCGCATTTCCTCTGGAACTGCTTATAGTACATGTAATGTATTTTGTGACAATGTATTTGATGTGGAACTTCTCTAAATGGGCACTTGTGTTTCAAAGGTCATCTCAAAGTTTCAATAAAAAAATAAATATTTCCACTGGCTTCCATGTAAATCAGAATGGAATTTACAAGGTTTTCATAGTTTCCATGATTGAAACCCAGTATCCCTAGTAGTTTATTTCCATGGCAGCATGGAAAGATGTACATTTCCTTGGAATTCCATGTTATTTTATGCTGCTTTTTAACTTGTGTGTCCTTTCCATGGAAACCACAGATGGGGACATGGAATAACTTGACAATTCCATCATTGTTTCCATGGAAACCATGGAAGATATTTCCAAATACTCCATGGTTTCCAAGATATTTTCCATGGTACAGCATGTTCCATGAAAATCATGGATGAACTAGAAAACCATGGAAACCAGCTTTCCAAATACTTCATGGTTTCAAAGATCTTTTTCATGGTATATTCCATGGAAACCATGGAAGATCTAGAGGAATCATGGAACATCTAGGGATGGACACCATGCTCAGAACAGCCTTTCCTAGTGCAGTTTATAGTTTTCAGATTCAACAAAATTGAAGTCAGTGGAATTTCAGAAAATTCCACCTAATTCTGCAGAATCCTACTGATCGCCAAATTCTGAAATTGCAAAAGCAGAATGTTTTTGGTGGGCTAGTAATCCATGGTTTACAAAATGGTGGACTCTTTTCCACAATCCATGTAAAGTTATATCACAGTTTACCTAATCCATGGAAAGTTATTCCACATTTACACAGAAAGACTTTCAGAATTCCACTGAATTTAGAATGAAATTCTGAAATGTATTTCAAAGTCTGAGTTGCCATTCTGAATAAATTCTGCTTAGGAATTCTGCATTCTTAGCAGTTCTTCCTTTACCTTCCATAAAATCAGAACAAGTTGACTGCACAGCATGACTCAGACTCCACCGCACTGGAGTCAGGCTCAGAGGAATAGTGTGCTTTTCTGTAGCTTTATACCATATAATTTCATTGTAACACAGGTGGAGGTTGTGGTTCTAGAACCACAGCAGGAACTTGGGATAAAATTCCAATACTAGCACTGTAGTGCAGCATGGGTGGCATTCCTGAAGTGCCATCTTTTGGATGGGATGTTAAACTGAGGTCCTGTCTGCCTGTTCTGGTGTTTGTTCTGGTAGGCATTAAAGATTCCATGGCACTTCTCAAAAGATAGGGAAATCTCCCAATGTCCTGACCAAATACTCCCGTCACTAAAACTTCCACCTACAGCTTAATGTAATTCAGTATGTCAGTTTGCATTTGTATCTCCCTCCTCCGGGGCAAGACTGAATATAACCAGAACTGCCTAGCCTTCCTTTCCTGGTCAATAAAACTAAATAAATAAAAATAAAAACTTTACTACAGGCAAAGTAAATGTGTTGTGCTTACAGTGTAACTACTGCATTATTACCACAGTTGCACATAGTGTAATATATAGAATAAAGCATGGGGCAGTGTGTGTAACACATACAATAATGGATGGGGATGTGTGCTTAATGAGAAATTAATGATTTGCGAGGGTGTGGGATGCTACATAAACCCCAGGGGGAGACCAAGGGTTTATTCAAGCATCCACACGAGGGCAACCATAATTTCAATTTAGTTCACTTCCCATCTTTATTATTATAATTGCTGGGCAGCAGTTTGTTCTAGCCTTCATTTACTGTGACTCACACACACACACACACACACACTTTCCTCTCTCTCTCACACACACACACACACCTCACTCTCACACACACTCTCATCTCACACACACACTCTCACTTTCACACACATACTCACTCTCACACACACACACATGCACACACACACATATACACACACACACTCTCTCACTCATACACTCTCACCTCTCACATACACACACACACACACTCTCACTCTCACACACACACACACACACACTCTCACACTCACACAGACAGGCACACACAAAATTTTTTAGTTAGTTATTTCTAATTGCTGGTCAATTATTGCACAGTACTTTTATTTATTTGGTGGTTGTGATCTTAGTTTTAGTTTTAGATGTTAGAGCTCTTCCAGTTTATGTTGTGTGCTGGCCACCGAATGACAGGATCAACCAGATAGTGAGTGAGACGCCAAGATGTTCTGTGGTGCAAGTTTCAAATGGTAGGATCAACCAGATGTTTTTAAGCTAATGTGGTGGGGTTTTCACAAAAAGAAAGAAAAGTGACAGACTAGAAGTCGGTTGGAACTCCTCGATAAGCAAGTGAGGAGCCGCCATGTTGAAACTGAAATCCCACCCTGGACCACATAGACAGTGAATGGGGAGCAGGTTTCTGTGACTGACTTGTACGTATTTCCGTTATAACTCGTGAGTTATAGCGGAAATTTATCAGTCTGGCAATGTAAAAATTGCTGACCAGTTATTATAAAGTTTACACCGAGGGCCAGATGCTACCTAAACCCCGAGTGAGGATCGAGGGTTTGTGAAAAGCATCTAACCCTGAGGATGTGTATAAACTTTGAGTTTGCATGCACCACCACATATTTTATTTTATATAATTGCTGGGTCTTCCTTTTGGAGACAGCAATTACATAAAATAAAAATACATTCCTAATGCCACCGCAGCCTGCTTAGATTTGAATGCGAGTCCTGGTGGTCATTTTGTTTATTTCAACTTTTTAATTCATTTATTGTTGCCTGTTCCCAGAGATTTTTTAATGTTTTAAATGTTTTTTATTTCATTGGTGGAATGACTTACTGCTGATTGTGTGTGTCAGTTCCATCTGCTGTGGAAAGTTGGCGCACAGCAGTCCAGGAGGAACAGCTGCGGTGGGTGCATGTGCAGAGCAAGGAAAACTGTGTGTATGTTTGCTGTAATAAACACTTTTATTATGGCAATAACAGCATGGTTTTCCTTTGGCAAAAGGAAGACCAGTTATTATTAAAGAAATAATGCACTCCAGGGTGTGTGTTGTGCTGGGATAAAGCCGTGCCAGGGTGGGGTTGGGCATGAGGCCACAGGCTGAGTGCATCCAATACCCCAGGCATGGTATTATCCCAGCATGGCACACACCCTGGAGTTCATTATTCTTATTGTACAATGACTTGTTTTTATATACAGAACTAAAAAATAATTTTAAAGAATGTGTTTGTTAGTGTGGAAAATATTTTGTTTCTTAAGAGAAGATGCAAGCAATGCAAATGCAAACAGTCAAGAGGTTCATAATGCTGAGACTAGAGTCATGATGTTATGCTGAGATAACACCACAGATCCAGCCCTAGACTGGCCAATCACAGTCAAGATTCTTTCTTGCCATTGTATAATACCAATTACTGTACACTGAAAGTGGCATAAAGTGGCACCAGTTTTGCTTTTAAAATTATTCCTTTTATAATTTGCTTTTCTCTGCAGGGTGATGTTTCTAACCAGTGAAAAGTCAAATGTTTGCAAATTAAAACTGAGTATTTCCACATTGTGTAGGTTGGGACTTTACGTTATAGTATCCCAACATTTTTTTTCGCTAGATACTTGTATTTTATTTTGAATATTTATCTCTCTTTCTCTTAAGTGTAATGTACAAGGTACAGACTGTAATTAAATTAATCTAGTTTTGTGTGAAGTAAGTGCAGTCTATGAAGCAATAGGACTTGCTGTTTCCTCACTAGATTTAATCCTGATTTTAATGTTATGGGGATGTTATACCCTACCTAACATGCACATCTGGCACATGTGGAAAAGGTGTTGTCCAACCAGAAAAGATGCTCACCTCATATTGAAAACTCGGAATTTAAAACACACATTCATAATACTTAAATCAAATTAAAGTAGCAGTACAGAAAACAATGTTTTTGCAAAAAATTAGTTTCAGCTACAGTTAATACAAATATTAGCATACCTGTCAAATCTACTTTTCTATACCTCTCCTATGCTGTAGCACAATGAGCTTTTTTATTTCTTGTATCCTAACCCTTGCCAGCTCTATAATGCTATTTCTAGACCAGATATTAACTGACCAGGTGTCAGCATGGCTCAGTTGGTAGCACATCTGCCTCTGGACCAGAAGGTTGTGGGTTCTTGTCCCACACGGGATTGGACTTGTACTTAAAACACTGGCACCTGAGTGCAGTATTCAGGGTCTGCGGTACTGTTGGGTTGTGCCATCCTTTGAAAAATGTTAAACTGAGGTCCTTTCTGCCCATCCTGGTGCTGTCCTGGTGGAAGTAAAAGAACTCAAGCCATTCTTCACAAAGCATAGGAACAGTCCCATTGTCCTGGCCAATATTCCCTTCCCATAAAACCGGTTCATGCAATTGTCCAGTCTGTGTGTGGGTCTTGATGTGCGCTATGGCTGCCAGTGCACATTCAGTCACCTCACTACCAGTCTAGCATTACTTGTAAAGTGTTTTGGGATACACTGTGTATGATAAGTACTAAATAAATGCTGATCATTCTTCAACTTTTTCTTCTTCTTTCTTTTAACAAACTATTTGTCCAAACCTTTATTAGCTCTATGACGGTATTTCTTGACCAGATATTAACTATTTAATGAACTACAGTATTTATCCTATCCCTTTCCAGCTCTATAGTGCTATTTATTGACCAGATATTAACTATTTAACAAACTATTTATCCTATCCTTGCCAGCTCTATAATGCTATTTATAAACCAGATATTAACTATTTAACAAGCTGTTTATCCTATCCTTGCCAGCTCTATAGTTCTATTTATAAACCAGATACACTATTAGCTATTTAACAAACTGTTTTTATCTATCACATGCACCTAGTTGTAATGTTTTGCACTGCAATTGCTTACAGATTGTGCTCTTTTGACTGTATTGCTTGTATAATATTGTATTATTTTTGTAACGCTGTTATTACTATTTATTTTCTCCTCTTGTATCATATTCCATACCCATTATCCCCCAGGAATGTATCTGGAGATCAGCTGCTATCAGCTCAGTATGTCATTCCTAGTAACACTTTTGAAATAAATAAATAAGATGCAGCAGCCATGTCTTTTTCTTGAGGGGAAAAACTAAACTAAAACATTTACAAAGTAAATTTTATGGGACTAGAAAAGTTTACCACCAAAGAAAACTGGAAGATGCCTGGAATCTTTTATAATTATAAAGAGAAGGTAGGCTCAAGTTTTTGCCCGTTTCACTGCACTGTTGCTTAAAAATAAAGGCATACATTTCCACAGTGTTCTGAACTTCCACTGCCACATTTGGTGGTGTGGCCCACATTTTCTCAAATTTGTGACCTCTACTCCCTCCTCCTACTAAACCCAACCTCCTGCCAGACATTTCTTCTCATGTGAGCCCTTCCAACTCCAGTGCGCTCCTGCTTCCAGGTCAACATCAGTTGTAGCAATAGTAGTACTAGTAGTTGATTTCTTAGGTGCCCTTCTCCAGAGGCTCAGAGCACCATGCAATTAACACCCAACACTTAAAATAGCAATAAAATGGAGCCATGAAACAAGAACACATTCCAAAACATACAACCACATTAAAAGCCCATAACGTAAGCTGGCATTGGCAGCCACTAAATAAAGAGATTAGACAGCAGGCCATTACATCTCTCCATATGCCTCTCTAAAGAAAAAGGGCTTGAGGCCTCTTTTAAAGACCTCTACTGAGGGGGCCTCCTCAGGAGTCTGGAAGAAAATTCCATAATGGGGTCTGGCAACAGCAAATGCCCGGTCCCTAGATGTCTCTAGTTGACCCTGCCCTATGTCCAACCCCATCATGAAAACACTGCATCCCTGAAAGCAGCCGTGTTGTTAGTCAGCAAACATTTTCCTCATATCGTGTTTTTCTTAGCAAAATGTATTTCTGACATCCTTATATTCCTCCTATGTGTATTTTTAATGTTTCTTAATATGTCTAAAACACCTTTTATAGCTTAATTGGGTAATTAATGACTGAAGTCATTAAAGTTGTCTGCCACCCACAATTTTAAGCTCTTCTTTTGAGGTTAGTTGTTGAATTACTAGATTCATGTTGTGGATGTATTAGGATGGTACTACCATGTTTCTGATGGAAAAAGCGAACATTGTACCAATATATTTTATTTTTTTCCATGGCTGGCATGGAACAGGAGTGGAAGTTTTAAAACGTCAAAATCCTATATCTTCATTCAGGAATAAGAGACACAGAGACAAATACTGGGTATATTGATGTTTTGCCATAAAACATCACTGTAAAATGACACAGTGACTAACAAACAGGGCTGCTTTCACCTCGTGCAGTTTATCTCAGTGCCTACCATGTTCAATTCTCATTCTGCCAATCATTCCCTCACTGACAGGGTCCTCTCATCTCAGTCTCACTAGATCCTCAATGATGGCACCCTTCTGGACACCTTTGGTGAACACTGCATGGTCTATGGCATTTGGAAAATGTTCTTCCCTAAGGTCCCCCAGTACATCTGTGTTAGTTGCTCATATCTCTCAAACTGTCCTCCCTCAGAGATTATCTTTATGATATTGACTTGTCCTTTCTTCCTGTAACTAGAGACCCATGAAATTCTTTTTATTTTTATCATTTTCTTTTTATTTTCTGAATTTCTTGTTATTTCTTTTTATTCATAACATTTTTGTTGTATTTCTTATTATCACATTTACATTCATAAACTACCTCAAAATGACCTTATACACACTAGAAATCACATTTCTAGTATACTACATTGTATTAAGCAGCGTCATGCTATGGTCTTGAAAGGTTTTGTGACTGAAACAATTCTGTTGTTGTTTCCTTGTGGACCATCTCTGTGGTAAAACAGAGTCTAAACAACAACTGCTGCAAGCATTTATTTCTATTTTTCCTCCCAAAAGCAATTTTTTCACTTTATTCATGTGTTTTTTATTTTATTTATTTTATATGTTGAACATCTTGCTATTTCCTGTTATACCTTGAATTTCTAGCTCTACATTGAATTTATTGTTATTTTTTTTATGCCTTAATTTCTTGTTATTTCTTGCTGTTTCTTATTTAAGAAAAACACGTGTCTCTTCCTTTAGCTATTCATATTGCCATTGACCTCTTACTGTTCCTTTCAAAATCCACATCCATCAGAGAGACGTACATCCTTCATAGAGATGCCATGCCCATAGTTCCCACCTTCCCTGTCTACAGAACAAATCATCACTGGTTATTACACAGCAGTGCAATGCAATTGGGCAAAACACATACTCTACCTTTTTTTACTGTAAAAGATTCTAGGCATCTTGTAGTTTTACTAGGTTATAATATTTTAAGTTCCACCAAATGTATGTATTTTATAGCTGCTCTACTTTAGCTTTTTCTCAAGGAAAAAACATGGCCACCACATTTGGCTTAAAAATATAATTGTAGACCTAGCAATGGTTAGGATGCAGAAAATAAAATAAAAAAACTGGAGAATAGTGGATTTGACAGGTATATTAACACTTTCATTAACTGTAGCTGAAACTAGCTTTTGGAGAAAACCTTACTCATTGCACTGCTACGTTAAGGACATTGACTCGGTGAGGCTCTGCCATAAAGCCACTGACACACCATATGATGTATCGAGGTACAAACAACTCTGGAATGCCAGCACTAAAGAGATTGCTAAATCAAATCAAATCTTTATTTATCCAGGCGATCATCATTGAGCAAGCTCATTTACAAGATGGACCTGCTGTTGTCCAAGACAGTTATACATACATAGATTGAGAATACAAAGTACAACATGTGCAAAGAGTTACAAACAAATTTACAGAAAAGTGGTAGGTGCACGATACATTCCAAGCATTCTTGTAGGAACATACATGCATCACTCAACTTTGCTGTGGTATATACAGACCCATGTATGCAGAAGTTAAGGTGGTATGTTTAGTCATGCTTAGTCAAGCCTCCATCAGAGGGTACAATTTTTGCATTTCAGCCCTCAGTGACCATTTACCATACTTGGGTGAGGGTCCTGGGTGAATAATAGCTACTAATGAGGTCTGTATGTTCCGCTTAAACGGTGAGAGGAGCGAATATGGGAGAAGTGGTGCTCTTGGTGCCGAGGGCCACTATGGCAACTGACTAGTGGACTTGATTAAAATAGGAGGGAGGAACTAGGTTCGTGGCTGGATGTGGTAAGGATATGGAGTGAACCATCAGCAGGACAGCTAGGAGTTATGGAAACACTTACAGATTTTGGTGAACGTTTGTCATAAATGATCCTAAACAGGGCAAAACTGACAGGAGAACTGTGAAGAATTTGAAAATGTCACTTAATGCCGTGGAATTCTGTTGGAATGGGGAAAAATGGAAATGGGGTCAGGTGGGCTTCATGAAGCCCACCTTTTCCCTCAGCCTGCATCACAACTTGGTCCCTGGAACACTTCTGGATTTGGGCACTGGGCACCCTCCCGCTGTGGCCCTGCCATGGGAGAGCAGGATCCACAGGGGATTTAAACTCAGGGGCAGAGGCAAGTGGCTACGTGTCAGCGTGGGGATGGGACTGAGGGAGCCACCCACCTTACTCTGGGAGAGAAAGCTGTTTATGTTTCAGTGGTCTAGGTTCAGGAGTGAGCCAGGCAGCTGGATTGGCATGGCGCTGAGCTGGGAGAGTGCTGGTGCTTGGCACAGCGTGAGCTAGCCTGGGGTGAGGTGCCCAACGTCCACCCAGTGCTGCAGCAGCCCTCTCACGGTGAGTCAGGAATCTTACTCCTCCACGAGATGGGGGAAAGTGCAATGCCATCAGGAGGCTGCACTGGCACCAAGAGAGGAGATAGGAAAATCCTGAGAATGAGCGTGGATAAAAATGAATTTTTATTTATTTTATTCATTTTATTTTTGTTGGTCAGGAAAGAAAAGCTAGGCAATTCTGTATATTTTCAGCCTCTTCTAGGGAGATGGAAACCAACTAATATAGAACCAGTTTGAGCTATTGTGGTATTTTCAGTGACTGGAGATAATTTGGCCAAGACACTGGGAAATTCCCTTACTGTTTTTGAGAAGTTATTTTTTCTCCCCAGGAGAGACACACATTATACTGAAAGCTTGTTTACAGGTGTGACCTGGGAGCACAAGGAAGTTAAGTGACTTGCTCAGGGTTACACAGTATGCCAGTGGGTCTGTGGAGTCAAACCCAGTCCCCAGGTTTGCAGCTCAGAACCTTAAACCTTTGCACTATACTGCTTTCCATGGGATCTTTAACATCCACCTGAGCAATCACCAGAACAGGCAGGTGGGACATTGGTTTAGCACCTCATCCAAAAGCGGCACCTCTGGAGTGCAGCACCTCCCCATGCTGCACTAGTGTCAGTATTGTGTTTTACTGCATTGGCCTCGACAGTGGGGAGGAGTGGCGGACAGAACTGGGAGGTTATTGGAAGATATGCATTATGGATGGCATGCTGATGGACCGGAGACCAAACCACTGATTCAAAACTATATCTATAAAAGACCATGTGAATGTTCCTTGGTACTTAGCAGCAGCAATTTAAAAAAATAAACAAAATGTTGAGTGTTGGTGTCCCACAAACTATTCAGTGACTCCTGCTGGCTGCTACCATAACATATTAATTCCTGCTCTTAAAGGAAAACTACACAAACATAATTGGCTTCCCTTTCTGATTCTTAACCCACTAATTAGTGTTTTAAGCCCAAAAAGATCTGTTGTTGTTTTTGTTTTTATGCTGACTGTATATTAGTTTTGCTTTTACTTCAAAATGTGCTTGTGGGTAAACGTTGCCCACTGCCATCACACAGCAGCTCCGATTTTACTTGCTCGATATCTGATAATGTGCCTTGCTCACCAATTCCTGAGTTGGCAAGGCACATTACCATAAAGGGAGCCAGGAGTCAGTCCATCTCTAAGGTCAGTGATGCCTCAGAGTCCCCCCTGCTTCATGGTCACTACTGCCCAGGGTCAGTGTTCCATCACTGTCACTCCTCCCCTAGGGTCAGTGCTACCTCAGAGTCACGCCTACCTTGAGGTTAGTGTTCCCTCACAGTTACTCCTTCCCTGTGGTCAGTGTTCCCACACAGTCAATCCAACCCCAGGGACTGTGCTGCCTCAGAGTCGCTCCTGTTCTGAGGTCAGTGCTGCCCAGGGTCACTCTTGCTCCATGCACAGTGCTACCTCAGAGTCACTGTTGCCCGGTCAGTGTTTATTCCTCACAGTCACTCCTGCCCCATGGTCAGTGTTTGTTCCCTCACAGTCACTCCTGCCCCAGGGTAAGTGTTCCCTTACAGTTACTCCTGCCCCAGGATCAGTGTTCCTCCCAGTCACTCCTGTCCCGTGTCAGTGTTCCCTCACAGTTACTCCTACCCCAGGGTCAGTATTTGTTCCTGCCTCAGGGTTAGTGTCTGTTCCCTCAGTCACTCCTGCCCCGGGGTCAGTGCTGCCCAGAGTCACTCCTGCTCTGGGGTCAGTGGTTCCTCACAGTCTCCTGACCCGGGTCAATGTTTGTTTCCTCACAGTTACTCCTGCCCCAGGGTCAGTGCTCCCTCACAGCCAGTTCTGCCCTGGGTCCAGGTTTGTTCCTTCACTGTTGCTTCTGCCCTGGGATCCTCTGCTCCCTCAGATTTACTTTTGCCCTGAGGTCAGCGTTTCCTTGCAGTCACTCTTGCCCTGGGTTCAATGTTTGTTCCCTCACAGTCACTTCTGCTCCGCGGTCCTGTGCTGCCTTAGATTCATTCCTGCCTAGGGTTACAACCTTTTAAGAAACCCAAAGTGGGACGTTTCGTATTGAAACATAATTTTTGCAGGACAATTATTTATTACTGAAGAAATTCCCACAAAACAAGATCTGTACCCTCAGAGTTCATCTGCTCTGCAACTTACTCCCTACTTGAAAGCATAATGCTCTGTTGTGACATCACAGTCTGTTGGCATAGGAATAACTGTGACGTCACAATCAGCATTATGACATCAGGTTGGGAAGAAGCTATAGGAGCAGATGAACCCTCAAGAAATAGCTATCCTGTTTTCTTGCACATGACCTCCTTAATAACTAATAAGTAATACAGAGCTGATGTGAAATGTAAGCTGCTTTGTGTCCAAAAATACTGCTTTCGAAAGTTATTGAGATGTCGATGGCCTTTAAGTATTTTAGTTAAGACATCACAGTTTTCTGCAACATTTAGAGGAAAGTTAGAAAATATTTTTCTACAATAAGGTCAGGCAGTAAGTATTTTCGTGTTTTTTTTTTTACAGGACATAGCTGCCGAAATCAGGATTGCCCGGCGACAATCAGGACAGGTGGTAACCACAGTTCTACCCTGGGGTCATCTCTTCCTCGCAGTCACTCCTGTTGTCACTGCAACGGGCTGTTAGCACCGCAGCTGTTGCCGCGTTCCTGATTGAGGACCACCAGGTGCGCTGCCAGAGCACGTGGATTTGCAGGCTACTCTTTCAGATCACGTGGTTTTGCTGGCTAGCAACCAATCAGAGCGCGCGGTTTGGACTTGTAAAACGCCCACCTTCCCGCGCGTGAAACTGCTAAGTCGTGAAGTTGAGTATCTGAGCTCGGGACTTTAGTTCTCCTGATCCTCAAACCACCTGGTTGTGGGGCTGTAGACCAGTCCTGCGGGTCATGAGCTTTTCCATGGCGAAGGGTGTCTTTATAAAATCTCAAGAAAAAAGCCGGTGCTTTCTGTTGCACTAGTTAGAGAAAGTTATTGCTGTAGATATTTATGTCTGTACCATGGGGTGCGAACTTGAAACTGACCGTCTCCCTCAGTTGCGTGGCACTGTTGGCCTGGCTCCTGACAGAGACAGTACGATGAAATATTAAAATAACATTGCAGGTGTTGCTCAGCGAAATAAAGGAGGGGAATATTTTTTTGGGGGTATGGGGCTGATGATGTCTGGCGCTTGGGGTGCAGACTGGAGACAGAGTAGAATTCCACTCAGCCGCTTTTTGTATCAAAAGCGTTACTCTGAGACCCCACATCGCAATATCGGTCAAGCTTAGAAAAAGACATGCAGTACAGTGATGGATAACTGACAAGTCTGGTGGTCAGCATATGTATAGGATACCTCCCAAGGGATGTTTATTTTGAAGTGATTCGGGCTTGAAGACAAGTAGACGATCTTTCTTTCTTGTTTCATCCTACATTTTTGGCTTCCTGGTACACTTCAGGCACATGAAGAATGGGCATAATATAAATAAAATTCTGTGACCTCCTGTGTAATGTCTATAAATGTCACGTAGCCTTACAGGACAAGGAAAGACTGATATTTTTAACCATGTGGCTGGGGTTTGGGGCCATTCTAGTCAGTCAGAAGTATTCTGCACACCTTACTCTAATGTACCTTAATTGCCTCTGAGTCCTGTACTGACGAAAATAAAATATTAAACGTGAAAGCTATTAAAGAAAATTTAAAACAAAATCATCCACTTCCACACACCTGTCACTATAGCTGCCTGTGTACAAGCTAGAAAAGCGCATCCCTCCTGAATGTCATTAAGTAAGCCTGCACCGTCAGTGGTATGCTGCTGTTCTAGTAGTCCACCACATGAAACTTCTGTATGTTAACACACACAGCAGAGTTGTCTCTAACTTTTGGCTGCTAGGTGTTCAGTCTTACAGTTGTAAATGTGGTCACCGTGCATTCATAGAATGGTTCTGATATCCTCTGTAAGTGAGACCACTCAGCAATTAAGAGTAGTCTCCTTTGCAGTATTAATCCACTATTGGCGAGGTCAATCAGTATATTAAACATGTTAAAATGTTCTCCAAATGTGTCCATTTCCTGGTCACCTGCATGTGACACACATTACAGAGTAAGAGTACTGTGCCTTGTGCACAGCAGGGTTAAGGAGCAGAGCTGTGTGAAGGTCTGAATTCTGCTAGTAGAATTTGTGCGACTTGTCAATTCCACTTCCAAAATGCTCTTTCGAATCTCTTTTGAATTCTGAAAAGCATTTCAGGTGTCAACTTTCACGGTTATGTAAGTGTTGGAATAATATTTTGCAAGTTGTGGAAAAGGAATCCACTGTTTATGTACTGTGTGGATTTAATCTGCAAAACATTGTTTTCAGAACTCTGCTACTAGTGGAATTCTACCACTGATGAAATTCTGTGGAATTGAGCAGACTTTTCTGAAATTCCACAGAATTCATTCTATCAGACATTAAAATTCCACACCACCTTAAAAGGACAGGAATCATTTATAATCGGCAGTTGTTTATAATGTTCTCATTTACAGAAAATATATCCATACTCTTAAATTATCCCTAGGTAAAAGTGGCTAGACAAAGTAAAAGGAACTGTGAAGAATATTGTCCATGAAAAGTAAGCAACTGAAAATACAGTTTTTCACATACATATTTATTCAGGTACAGTTAACTATGGTTGATTTGGAAGTATGAATTTTATTTCTGTAACTAGGGACATTACAAACTGCTGCCAATTAACCTAAAAATTCCTGACCCTTTAATAAGGTGTCTTTTCGGGAAGCACATCAATTGAGCAAGGGAATATAAGCGATTCAATTTGGGCAACAGAATTATGGTGACTTCTAAATGGGTGACTGTAAATTAATGCGCACTGGTACAGATGAGCAACTGTAAATTTATAACCTTCCCCAGTATCCAGGTGTGGCGTGGTGTTGGAATCATAGAGATAGGGGAGGTCCGGGGATGCAGCTTTCGTGGGGTGAGGTGGCAGAGCCCCCGAGTAACATGAGCACAACCGTGGTGAGTGGGAACCGTGCAGTAGTGATGGAGCTGAGGGAGAGGGCAAGGAGGAGCTCGGTAGAATGGCTAGGATGCAGTGGAGAGTAAGCTGCAAATGTTTACTATTTTTTGCCATCGCTGCAATGTGCCATCATGCAATTTGCAGTCGCTTCTGCATTCTCTCAAATTAAAGTCACCCATTAATCCTCGTTCTAATGACATGGAACCATCTTTTGCTGATATGCATTAAGTTGTGTTATTGTGGCTACAAGCTGTTCTGTCCTCATAATTCCCTTCCAAGCCTTGATGAAGCTTTTCTGTTCCTATATCATACCTGGCGGAAACCTGTAGACCCCAAGTAATCTTGGAATTGGAAGGGTTGATGAAGACGGATGATCTCCAACGATGCCAACTACATGGCTGTTGCTTACAGCTGTAGTTTGGCACTGGGTGGTCACTGTTTGACAACAGCCACATGGTTCCCTCAATAGCTTTTGCCTCCAAATAACAGGAGTCATAGATCTTGAACCCCAGCGTGATGTTTGTAACAGAACCGGATTTCGTTGATCTTCTCAATGGCAAAACCATGGCCAGCACACACTGGTAACTGTCAGTGAAGAATCTGCAGTATGCAAAAATGCAGTTATGTTTATTTTAAATAGCTTCTTTCATCCATAGTTTATGCTTTGGGGAATTTAAAATACAGAATACACAGTACATCCGTAATAAAATTAAATGATAAAATGACAAGAAACTGCCTGGGCTCTGATTGGTCAGTGCTGACCTTCAACAGTGATATTATCCAAGCACAACATCACTCCTACTCAAAAAGCCACTAAAAATGTTTTTGTTTTTTCTACCTTGCTTCCTTTTTATATATAAGCTATTTTATAATTGCAATAATGTAATCCAGAGAGCATGTATCATGGAGATAACATCATTTCTCAGGTGCTGGATGCACTCAGCCTGTGGCCTTGCGCACAGTCACCCGAGGCATGACATTATCCTAGCATGACACATGCCCTCTGGTACATTACTGCCATAATTATAAAAGGCTCTGAGAAATGGAGCTTTCTGATTGGCTGTAAACATTCTAACAGCCTTATCTTAATCTTTTATTAACATACACATAGAGCTTAACCATATTCTAAACAAGGGTTTAACACTGTTTAAAAACATTTTATTATAATAGCAATAAAAGGCACTCCAGGGTTATGTGAATGATCAGTTAATCACCCTCTAGAGATGTGGCACTCAGCTATGCCTCACATTACACCCTAGAGGGTGATTAACAGACCATTAACATAACCCTGGTCATACCTTATTGCTTAAATAAAACATAGTTATGAAAACTATCATAATAGCCCATAGTCTTTAGTCTGGAAAGGAGAGTAACAAAGCATATATTAAGTATTGTTTTTTTTTGGGGGTAGGGGTAGCTGAGATTTTAATACACCTGGAAGAGGAGTAAAGAGTCAAAGAGAAGGGTGTTCTACAATCACAATAGGTCCATAAAACTAGTTATGAAAATAAGATTGCATAACCTGTAAATGAGAGCAACAGAGCAAAACTATAGTGTGTTAACCACCATTTACTCAGGACCACCATCGTGGTGGGTGATCTGCCACATTGGTCATGCGTACTTATGCCTGGGTGTGTGTGTGGGGGGTCATCAAATCTGGCAGAATATGGCTCTTCTACCTCAGTGTTTTCCTTCTCAGGATTCTGGTACACAATGATGTGCATGGAAGTGTGCAGTGATGGACATGGGGTTGTTGTCCAGCCGTGGTCCCTTCCCCTGCAGTCATTTAGTTGGTGGGATGCAGCTTCAGCCCCCCCCAGGCAGGAGCTCTATCTCTGCAGTAGGACACTGATTCCCCATCGTCTGTGTTTGGAAGAAATCTTTTAACATGCTTAGATTTATCCATGGTGTATTTTTAGTTTTCTCACATATTGTTAAACAGCTTTTACAGCTATTGTTTTAATTAATGACTCATGCCATTAAAGATGGCCACCTCACACATTTTAAAATCTGTTCCACTGTTCTCCTACTTCTCTCCATTTCCTCCCCTGAATTTCCACACACCCTCCCTTCATCCTCTCCCACTTCTACCTGCCACCTGATGTAAAATCCTGCCTATTGCAAAATGTGTTCCGACTAATTGCAGTTTCTCTACAATGTTTTGTTATGTAGCTCCCTATTACAAAATAGGGAGATACATAAGACTGCCATTTACAGAATGTGTTTTCACTATCTGCACTTCTCTTACAATGTTCCTTACGTATCTCTAACCATGAGGTGCTGCAACGTCATAAATAATGTATTCTATTAATCTGCATAGTATGTGCCCACTTTTGGGAAGCTTCATGTTGTTTACTCCCTTGTATATAGTAACGCCTTGGACTTGAAGCCGCTTGGGGTATTAGAATGTGAGGTTCAACATTAGCAAATGTATTGCTGTGTAGTTTCATTTATTTTAGTTTGTGATCAGAGAGAGCTACCTGTTTGTATTTTGTTTCCTTGTTCATTGTTTGAATTGTTCTTCTTTTTCTTTTACATTATACACTCCTGCCTTGTGAAGATTATTGTTGTATATCCACCTGTGTATTTATTGTCTTTGTTATACTGTATGTAGCTATGGGTACCCTGTCAATTGAATACTACCAGAATAGCACCACACTGTATGGCACTAGTCTGTAAGCACTCACACAGACAGAGGAGGGGGATTTACAGTACTTGCTGTAAACACTCCTGGTCACTGTCCATGGGGCTGGGGTATGGAACAGCTCAGACAGTGGCAATGGAGACCAGAGTTCATATCCTGGTCTCTGATCTTTTAGCATATCTCGGGACTTATTTATTTATTTTTACATGTGACTGTAATGGCCCATAAATTTAAACTTTCCCAGGATCCACTCTCTTGCAGTGAGAATCTTAAATCGGGGTGGGGAGCAGAGCCTCCTGCATCGGAGGGTGCGGGGGCAAAGCCCCTCGAAAAAAGCGCCATTTTTGCTGTGCACACCATGCCAACGCTTATTCTTGTCAGCACTTGTTTGGACCTAGTGCCTGTACTATGCACTTTGATTCAGGACCTCCTTGTAAATGAGTCTGCTCAATGGAGTTCTGTCCTGCCAATAAACTTTAATTTGACTTGGCTTACATAGACCACATATTTCTTCCCTGAAATCCACAGATAGTCCATGGTTTACATAGCAATGCTTTTCGAGATTCCATGAATTCAAAAGAAATTCCAAAAGTATTTCGGAAGTGGAATTGTCATTCCATTAAATTCTGCCGGCAGAATTCTGCATTCTGCACAGATCTGAATATATATTTAAATTGTAAATGTATATCTGTACATTTAGCAATTATTGTATTGGGGCCTGAGCTGTAACATGAAAGTGTTATTGTACTGATTAGGTCCTGCCTGTTGTACCATCACTGTACCGCACACCATCACTGTACCGCACATTATTACATGCCTGGCTCATGCTGAAAGCGGCAAGTTTCTCCAGTGCATCTACCAGGCCAACAAAAATGATACATAAAAATGAGTAACTTCTGCTGCTGTAACTGCCTCCCTGAACCCTTTTCAAAAAACATCCATGTCACCTAAATTTGGTTATCCTGTCATTGTAAATTCAAATTAAACAATAAATAACATGTTTAAAGCATTATTTATGTGAGAGAAACCTTTGAAAAGATATTTAGGTATGATTCAGCTTGTTTTCATATATTCTCTATGGATTTTTTATTGTTCTGCACATACAAAGAGGATCTGAATCCATTACATTTTATTTGACGTGTGGCTTATTCCACACCAGTCATAATCCTCTCTTTGACATCACGGTTTGTTGCCATGGAAGTAACTGTGATGTCACAAGCAGAGTATCAGGACTTCACATAGGGAATAAGCAATCAGAGCAGATGGACTCTTAGGACCAGATCCTTATTTTCATGCAGATGGCCTCAGTCATAGGGGCACAGTCTTAAGCTGGGGGTGGGAGGTTTAGGAGGGAGGTCAGGAAGCATCTTCACAGAGAGGGTGGTGGACACTTTGGAATGCACTGCTGGAAGAGGTAATCTCATTGTGGACAGTGGGCAGCTTTAAGAGAGGCTGGGATAGGCATAGAGGAAGGTTAGAATCATGGGGAGGTGGGAGGGAGGGCAGGACATTATCTCAAGCTGTGGACCCTGCAATATGAGCAGACTTGATAGACCAAATGGCCATCTTCTGCTGGCTTCTTTGTATGTTTGTATAATGGGGAGGGTAGATACAAAACTAATGCAAAATACACATTAAATTGTATCATAGAAGGAGTTTAAAAAGTTCATGCAGAGTACAGCTGTGCTTTCAAAACTCCACCAGTTGTAAATCACAGTTTACTGTTGTGGAAGCCCCAGACCCATTGTCAGGAGTTTTGCAAGAGCAGGTGTTCTTTTCTATAAAGGCCAGGATCTGACCCCCCAGAAACCCTGGGGTACTAGATGCTCTGTGGTACATTTTGTGGCTTATCTTGAAGCTAAATAACTCATCTTTGGGCTCTTCTGCACCCTTGCTGTAAGGAAATTATTATTATTATTAACTAGCTAATCTTATTAGAAAAATCCTTAATACACTGCAGGTTAATGAATCTCCCATTGAGGCAGCCCTACTCTGATGTCAGCTGCAGAACATTCTGGGATTTACAGGCTACAGCAAATGTCAGCTTCAGGGAGGCAATAACATTAATCTGCTACATTCTATACTGTAGTAAAACTGCAAGCAAAAACATTTTATGAACATACAAAAATGGCAGCAGAAATAGGCCTCAAGGTCTGTCGAGTCTGCTCGAATGTGCAGCTAGCCCTCATCTCACAGCTGCCCTCCCACTTCTCCCTCCTTAGATTCTGCCCCTCCCTCACCCTGTCCCATCCCCTCTTGAAACTGTCCACCATCTTACAGGCCACCACCTCCTGTGTTAGAGTGTTGCACTTGCCACCACCCTTCCATGAAGAACTGTCTCCTTACCTCCCTCATGAATCTTTCCCCTCCAGTCTGAGACTGTGCATTCTTGTGTCCCTCCTCTTCTTAATTGGAGATCCCTCTGTTTGAGTCTTGTTTACCCCTTTTAAGTACTTAAAGGTCAGTCATGTCCCCTAGCTCTCCTCTCCTCCAAGGAATACATACCTAGCTCACTCAGCCTTTCCTCGTAGGGATTGTCCTCCAATCCCTGGATCATCTTTGTCACTCTATGCTGCACCTTCTCCAACAATCTGACATCCTTCTTCAGGTACAGGTGCCAGAACTGCACGCAATATTCCAAGTTTGGTCTGACCAGTGAGATGTACAGGGGAGGATTGTCTCTACTTCTGGAGGAGATTCTCTCGCTATGCACCCCAGCATTTTGTTGTCCTTTGCTGCCACCTTCTTACACTAAGCAGAGTTGTTCATGCTCCCGTTATAAGTACCCTAGTACCTTTTCCTCCACGGTACTACCCAACTGTACCTCCAGCTGATAGTCCCTCCTGGTTCTTTGTTCAAGTGTATTACCTTGCACTCTTGGCATTGAATCCAGCTGCCATGTTTCTGATCATTCCTGCAGTTTAGTTAGGTTATCCTCAGCCCCTTCCATCCCTCAATATCACCAACCACCCCCTATTTTGGTGTTGTCTGCAAACAGACTGATCTTACTTTGGATCCCATGTGAGATATCAGCTATGAATAACGTGAACAGCACCAGCCCAAGCACCAATCCCTGTGGCACCCTTCGTCACTCCACTGCCCTCACTGCTGCAGTTCCCTCCCACTACCACCCTCTGCTACCTACCCTTAGCCAATTCATTATCCATTTCACCATCTTTGCTCCTCCCCTACAGCTTCAACTTTCCCCAGCCTCCTGTGTGCACAGAGTCAAAGGCCTTTGCTGAAATCCAAATACAGTACATCCACTGCATGGCCTCTTTGTTTTGCACACAAGCGCAACTGGGACCACCGCTACACTTGGGTGTGGAGTTCTTGGTTCTGACTGTTCCTTTACAGCAGCCTTAGCTCATCATGACATGTGAGCCATAATTCCTCAATGCAGCAGTCAGAGTAACCCCTCACTTGGGACAATGCAGCAGTCAGAGTTAACCCCACCTTGGGACAATGCAGCAGTCAGAGTAACCCCCACCTTGGGACAATGCAGCAGTCAGAGTAATCCCCACCTTGGGACAATGCAGCAGTAGAGTAACTCTCCCATCTTGGGACAATGCAGCAGTCAGAGTAACCCCCACCTTGGGACAATGTGGGTGATTCAAAATGGTTGCCGCCAAGCTACTCAAATGCACCACCCTCTGGAGGCAAACCTTGGTCTGAGAACCCTACAAAACCCACATTTAAAATTCCCCATAGGCAAAATGCCTGATGGTGTGGGGGTATGGAAGGATGTGAAATCCCACTCCCTAGGCAGAGAGATGTTAAATCCTAGGTAATCCCAGCATTTGCTGCAGAATGGCAGATGTGATTGAGGGGTAGACTACTTTTTGACTACTGTGTAACATGAGTACATGAGGATTTGTTTCTGATAATATATTAAATTATTTACAACATTGCAGTGGTTTCTGGTTATTGCATGATCTAAAAAAATCTGTACCCACACAGAACGAACTTTTGCAAAACTTATCTACCATAAAATAACTACTGGCACATTGGTAGCATGTAACTCACAGTATTAATTTAGTTGTATTAGGTTACATGGAAGTCAAGGCCCCCAACATGCAGATGTTCTCTTCATTACAGTCTTAGTTTTATGGCATGGCTCTGAGGGCCTGAGCGTGCTTCATGAGATGTCTCAGAGCTTGTGCGTGCTAGATCAGCTGATCAACTGAGCTAATACTCCTGTCTATATCCTATTGGAAACAGCTTGCCCCATCACCCTGTGCTTTATTGCCCAGCCGTAAAGATGCAGGTAGGTGGCTGGCAGCACTCTGAGGGAAATGGCTTCTGTCACGTATTTGCCATGAAGTGGCCAGGAGGGAACGAAGTCAGACCCATGTTTCTTTTTTTTTTTTAATGAGATGGCATAATTACTAGGTGATGGTCCCCAGTGGAAATAGCTACTAGTAAGCGAAATCCACGTCTGGCTTAATTCTCTCTGTGCCTTTGACTCGCCGCCAGTCATTGCAGTAATGTTCTGCCAAATTTCTAACAACCCCCAGCTCTGACTACTCATCAGCACCCCCATGGCTTTCAATTCAATAAGGATTACAGCCCAAGAAGCAATTAAAACAGATAAGGCTTTATCAACTATATTCTTTAATATTAAATCAGTGCAGTCAGATTTCAATACATGAAGTCCTTTAGCACCAATAAAAGCCTGATATCTGTCAGCGGATAATGCATTCTGCATACTACAATCAGGGGTATGCCTCCTGGTGGCAACACCAACACAGCCACCTACCTCACTGTTGACAAAATCGACAGCTCACTGACAGGTCGCTGTGTTGGTGCACCTGAGACAGAGGCACACTGTCTCCCAGTCCTGCACCCTTCCCGAATCAACTCTAACTCAGAGTTGATTATAACAAGTACAGGGTGTGTGAGTGGCAGAGCCCCTACTTGGGGGTTTTGAGGCGAAGCCCCCAATAGAAAAAGGACTGGAGACAATCTGGATTTATGTCAACTACAACCTCGGTCAACATAAATCCCATCGCCGTGATGCCGGGTCGATGAAAGTGTTGTTGAACCAATCAGGGCTCTCATACTGTGCCTCCTGCCCTGCTCTGTGATGAGGTGACCAGACAGCTCTACCAAGGGTCTTCAAACTGTGCATAGACCATGCCAGAACTTAGGTAGATGTAGAAGCACTACATAACTGGTTTATTCTGGAGCCAGAGACCAGATTACCCTTACCAACCTGCAGTGCTCCTGCTGCTGATTACTGAACATTCGTGCCTCACAACCCTCTCGCCTCTGATAGTTCACAGCCCATCAGTTGTCACCCACCCACCCACAAACAGGTCTCCACTTACTTCTGTGTGCACGATGAGATGCTCCAGTCCGCTCTCGTACTCTGAATCTGGATGTTGTTGTATAACTAGGCTTGCCAGGATTTAATTTTAATTTTTTGTTTTTGTTTTCAACCAAAAATATCGATGGCTATATTTTTTACCTCTGTCACAATTTTTTCGATCAAGTCTGTCACAGATGTGTGAAATTCTGCCATTTTGATCAAATCTTTAGATTTTTTCAATTTCATCATAACCTCACTATATCACAGCTGGCAGACCTCAATATGTACTCCCTGCAAGAGAGGAGGGAAAGAGGGGACAAGATTGAAACCTTCAGTTAGCTGAAGAGCAGCAGTAAGGTGAACGCAGTGAACCTCTTCAGTCTTAGTGGGAACAAAACAAAAAAGGAGGCACTGCTTTAAGCTGGCGGGGAGGCTCAAGAGGGAGATCAGAGGCAGTTCTTCATGGAGAGAGTAGTCACAGGGTAGAATGAGCTCCAGAAGAGATTGTCTTCCTGGAGATGATAGAAGTGGAGAGGTGGTCAAAGGGGAGGGCAAGAAAGGGGAGAGGTTGGATAGGATGGGGGCCCTCAGTAGTCACTGATACCGGGTCCAAACATGAGCAAACTTGATAGGCTACAAGACCTATTGCTGCTGGCAATATTCATATGTCTGTATGTACTGTACTAGTGTTTAAATACAATATTTCTATATGACATATCAATATTGTTAATATTCTGTAAAAATTGTACATAATTAAAATAGATGTATCCAACAAATGGCGACACGCTGTCATTTTTAAAACATTATATGGCCCACATGAAGATAAGCTGTATGCAAGACCCATAAGAGGCAAGATAAACTGCATGCAACTTTATATAATGTATTTTGTATCAGCAGGTTGTATGGTCTAGTGGTAGGTCCTGTGTCTTGGAAGCAGAGGATCGAAGTTCAAACCCGCCAGCATCAAATATTCACTCGTGACCTTCAATAAGTCACTTAACTTCTCAGTGCTCCAAAACACCCAGCTGTGGAAATGGGAAGATGCAGGACCTTTCTGAAAATGAGATATTGCATCTAAGCTTGACTGTTCTGGGTAAATCAATTTAAAAATGATCAACCGGCATAGAAACACATAATTTATCAGCAAAAGGACTGCTTGGCCCACCCAATTTGCTCAGATGGTCCCTGCCTAATCTATCTCTGCAGACTCTAACTGGTCTCATGACCATCCCTGCTCCCTGCCCATTTCCTAATGTTCCCCATGCCTATTACATGCATGCTTGAAGCACCATACTGTTTTCATCTCCACCACTTCTGCCGGCAGTCAATTCCAAACTCCACTGCTCTTTTAGTAAGGTACTTCCTCATATCCTCTAAACTTCCTTCTCCAGCTTCGTTAATGTCCTCTGGGCCCGATGTTCTTCTTGACTTGAAAGAACTCCCTCCTACCTCCCGTTCACCCTGTTGAAGTACTTGTATGTCTCTATCATGCCCTCTCTCTTTTCCTGTCTTCTAGGTTGTACATCTTGAAAACACTCAGCCTCTTCTCATAGGGCTTTCAGTGAAACCTTTACGTCATTTCAGTTACCCTTCTCTGGACTGCCTTCACCCTATTTCCTTTTTGAGGTGTGGCCCCAGAACTGGACACAATACTCCAGGTGGGGTCTCACCAGTGAGTGATACAGTGGCAACACCACCTCCTTTCTCCTGCTGTAGATACCTCTCCCTTGCATCCCAGCATCTCACTGGCCCTACCCACTGCATTGTTACACTGCCTTACCACTTTGAGGTCATCAAATAGATAAGCCCAGTTTTCTTCTGGTAAAAACATCAGTATACCTAATTTTCTTCTGTTCCTGAACTAAGGCATGTCATATAGATGTTTTTAAAATTCCAGCCCCCTTACCATGCTCATCATGAAAAATAATAAATATTTTGGTGTAGGTCTATACTTTTACCATCAGAAACTTGGTAGCACCATCCTAGCCACGCACAGTGTGAGTCTAGTATGCACATTCGAAAAGTAAACTCAGCAGAAGAGGTTTATAAACATTGAGAGTGGCAATCAACTTTTATAACTTACAGTAAATCATTAATTACAAAATTAGTTAAAGCAGCAATTGTAAAATATCTGATAAGATTAAAATACACAGAGTATGCATCTAAGGATGCCACAAATACACAAGTCACAAATCCAGCTGCTCAGCCTAAAAGCAATGCTGTATTTTGCAAACAAGTAAAATACGGGTGCACCTTACCAGAGGCTTGTACAACAAACAACCACACATTTGCCAGAGGAAAGACCAGGTCAACACACCATTTACTCTTCCCCATATTTTTAATAATTAAGCAATAATGCATAACGGAGTGTGGGTTATGTAATAGATTACCATAGATAATCCATAGTCATGCATTTAAAAGAACGGTCGATAAGCGTACCATAGTAAATTCTTGATCTGCTAACCTAAACCGACGCATCATCAGCAATGAAAACATGAAGAAGAGTAGCGATAGTCACAAATACATTTTTAAATGTGTATTATTCTTTCAGTAAGCATGCCATACCACTCCTGCTCCACCCTCACCCCTCTTTTCTACTTATGATAAAGCCCCTCAGGCTACTCCCAAGCTACTCTTCACCTAACTTCAGCTTGATTCCTTGACTCTTTCTATGCCTTAACGATATATTGATCCGAATGTCAAAATACACTTCTTATACCTGCTGAATATAGTCAATGTAATAGCCTACTCGCCTGCTTGTACAGCCTGTCAATATTCTGTCTTCCTGCAATGCTCATCAAACTACCTCTGTAATTTTGTCTCTTGTCCTATTGTCATGGAACCTTTGTAATTTTTTTGTCTGTTGTCAACCTGATATGGATCCTTTGTAATTGTTTGTCTGTTGTCTACCTGACATGGAACCTTTGTAAAAGAGCCATGATGGCTCAAAGGTATTAATCTGCAACTGAAATAAATAAATAAAATAAAATAATGCAACTGTAAACGCTATACACATAATATTAAAATACATGAACATCATATTAAAAAATAATTGTAGCATTTCTTGATTTACAGGTTTCACACATCAGAAAGAGAAATACTGTAGATGTCTGGTAGGGGGTAAGAGGATTTGAGGAAGGTCCATTGTACTGAAATGGTGGTGGAGCTGTGGAACAGTCTGCCCGCAGAGATGCTGGATGCCAGGGTGTTACTGGTTTCAAGCATGGCTGGAACAGAGTGAAGGGTCTGGTAGTTGCTCAGGTCAGCATTAGTAGGGAGGGAAGCGGTGGGGTGGACCATAATGGCTAAACCCCATGTGGACTACAGCTCCTGGGGCAGATAGAGAACTCTGGACAGACTATATGGACTGTTGGTCTTTTGCTGCCATCATTATCTGTGTTTCCATGTCCCAGACAAAAGTCCAAACCTATAGTTGTTTTCATGTGCTGAGCTTCTGCAGACCAGTGGAACAGAAAGCTCATGTTTTAATAAAATAGAAATGTAACTCTAATAATTACTGTTCCACAGCACTAACATTTGTAACAGATTTGACAGGCTTCAGCTACTTACTCCTTCCATAACCACATTACAGTCTAGGTTTAAAATAGCTGCCTACGACCCCTTGTTGTTTTGAAAACTTTTGAAAACTAATAAACTTGATGAACACATGACAAACTGAAATTACATGAAGAAATTGTTTATCAGCTGATAAATAGTACTGCTTTATAAGACAAAGGAGGGAGGCATAGTGTTAGTTTAATTCTAGTCTGTGACTCATTTCTATGCACAGGGTTATGAAAACCTGAAATAAATAAAGCCCTTAGAGTGACTGAGAACAGTGAAATAATTGGAGCGACAAGAACAGATGATCAGTTTTATCTAGAAACATAGATATACTTGTGATAGGGTTGAATAAGGTCCTGCCCCATTTGTTATGCAGGGAGGCAGTATAGAGCTGTGGATTAGGGCTCTGAGCTGCAAACCTAAAGACATGGGTTTGAGTCCTACAGCTCCCACTGACACACTGTGTGACCTTGAGCAAGTCATTTAACTTCCTTGTGCTCCCAGGTTGCACCTGGAAACAAGCTTCAGCTTAGTGTGCCTTTCCTGGTTAAATAATTTTCCCTTTCCTTATGTAGAAAGAGTTTAAATGCAATGGTCTGTTCTATCCTCTCCTTTTCTGTCTCTTCTCTGTCTGGTTGTGCAACCAAATTTTCTTTTGAGACCTAAGAACTGATCACTCTGTTGATTTCACAATTCTCTGCCTCTCACTATCTCTCTGCCTTCATTTGCTATTTCTGTCTTTGCTTCCCCTTGCATATCTGTGGGTATAAAATGATATGTGAATCTTTATGTGGAAATGTCACTGATACTGTGTTTCCTTTGTTTAAAACTGTATATAGTTATACTGTTGAAATGATTGCAAAGCTATTTGGAACTCAAGGGTTAACCTGAGATGCAGTTAAGTCCTTTGCAGAGATGTAAACAAGAGGTCAGTTCTGGGACACCATGTACTTTTGCTGCACATGCAAGGAACAAAACTGACAAGAACATTCTGTAAACTTAGAAGAACATTCTGTGAGAAGCAGGCTCTTAACGAGTTCCCAGACAAAGACTTATAAAAGAACAGCCATGCTTTTGTTTGAGAGACAAGGAAAGTGAAAGACTGAGAGACTGAAACTTGGAATTAAGGGATATACTCAGAAGAAGGACTCTGTTTTCTCTGTACCGACTTTGTAAATAGTTATACTGAATAATTTTTATTTTTATTTTGTTGTTATTGAGAAAATAAAACGTTATTTGTGAATTTTGAAACTGCTCCTGGTTTTCCTATGTTTTCTGCCCTGTGCCTCGATGACAGATGGCATCAGCCTAAGTGGGATTTACGCCATCCATACTCTAAGCCAGGAGTTTTGTGCGTGGTACTAAACATAGTACCAGGAAGCATAGCAGAATGGTATGGATCTGCAGCAGCAAGTCCAGGAGTGCTTACCAGAAGAATGACAGCCAAACTAGCAGAGACTGAAGTCCAAGCTGAGACTGTGCAGCCAGCACCAGTGATGGGAAAAGAAGAACAGACAGCTGCAGAACCGGAAAGCCGGACTGCCTTTTTCAAATGGTGGGCCGTACAACAACAAAGAGGAACAGAGAAGAGAGGAGATGCAGCAGAGAAAATGAGATTCAGTGTTTAGAAGCACAGAGAAAAGAAGAAATGCAACAACTCAAGAAGTAAAGAAGAGAAGAGATGCAGCAATGGATGGATCTCTGCAAGTTATCAAAGCTGGAGGATGTGGCACTGGTCCAGCAGAGCAACAAAACACCAGCAACTTGAAAGACCTTAACCTTACAAAGTTGTGTTCCTCAGATGATAGTAAGGCATACCTGACAACTTTGAAAGGGTTGCAAAGCCTGCCAGTGGCCAGAGCAGCAATGGCAATCAGACTGGTACCCTACCTGACAGGTAAAGTCCAACTTGCCTACAAATAATATGGGCACTGCACATTGATAAAACTATGACCTGGTGGAAAGAGAGGTCCATAAAGAGACATCTCAGGAGAGACCTACAGGCAGATATTTCGGTCTCTGAAGTACAACTCAGTCGACAATCCTTGAGAAACCTTCACCCATCTCAGAGAACTCCTTATGAAATGTCTCCAACCAGAGGGCAAAACACTCCCACAGATCATCGACACATTTGTAATGGAGCAGTTCATCAACATCCTTCCACAGATGTACAGCTTTGGGTAAAAGAACACTGATCAGAAAGTGGGAAAAGGCTTTCTTTTGTGAAGACTACCAAATAGCCAGACAGATGCCACAGCAGCAAGGTAACAGCCAAGCGACCGTAAAACACTCTTTTCCTATTTAAACTCCGAGTCTGATAAGAACTCTGGTGGGGGTAACAAATCTGCACTCAATGACTTTATTTGCTGTATCTGTAGTAAGCCAGGGCTTCAGACCGGCACCTCAAACAGGTATTAAATGCAATACAAATGTATGCTAGGTGCCTTAGTCTCCACTGGGAGTTGTAGTGTTAAATCGTTCTCTGCTACTCCCATCTCCTACCTACTGTAACTGGATGGGATTTCTGCTCTGTAGCCTATTGTACAATAGCTGCCTCTGTGTATTCAGTGTATTGTATTATTATTGTTGTACTGTATTTTTCTGCCTTGTTACTGTACTGTATATATCCCTGCTTCCTCTCAGCCAGGATGCATCTGAAATCGAGTGGTCTCCGCTCAGCATGCCATCCTGGTAAAACTCTTAAATAAATAAATAAATATTGCAAGAAACTGCTGTAGTAAGAAGAGTGACACTGGAGCAGATCTGTCATTAGTGAATTGGGGCAAGTGCTTAACAAATGTCAAGGTGAGAGACAGGACTGTAAAGGGACTCATTGATTCGGGAAGCAGACAGACCCTAGTGCATGTTGAAGTGCTGGGAAAACGCATGTGCAAAAGGACCAGGTACTGGTGTCATCTACATCCATGGGGACACTTGATACTATCCCACCACCCAGGTGACTCTGACTACTAATGGGTGTCGCACCAAATGAAAGTGGGGGTAGTACCTAAGTTACCTGTACCTGTAATTATTGAAATGACTTTCCAGGATTTACTAAGTTAATCAAAGAGGGTAAATCCTGTTTCAGCAGCAGTGGTGACAAGAGCTCAGGCAAAGGAAATCTCAGATAGGGGACTTGTTTCCTCTCTGATTTTGATTCGACTTGCTGGAGCACAACCCAAGATCCAGAACTCCAGGAAAGAAAACGACACCTGAAGAAACAATGGCAACAAAAGACTGATGGACATAAGAGGTTAACATATGAAAATGCTGAAACTAAACTGGTAACTGATTGTGATTTTCTTCGCACAAGCTAACAATGTTTTCACAGGGTTATTTATTTATTTATTTGTTTGTTTATTTATTTAAGCATTTGACTAGAAAAGCATACTGAGCAGGCCACTGCTCGATTCCAGATGCATTCTGGGAGAGGGGTACACCGTAAGCATTTGAAGGTAGGTATAATACAGAATTTGTAATACATAATACATACTAGGGACATGAGGACTGATACAAGAATAGCATGAGCGAACAGATGATACAGACTTGAAACAGGCTCAGTTTAAATACAATTCATTAAGTATGTTAGGATAGTTAAGCATCAATATATGTTCATAGGATGTGCAGCTTAGCTGCCCCAGGTGTGGTGTGTAATGGGGCCTAGACACATGGGCAGGTAGGGAAGAAGTGGGCAGCAGCATGGAGTTAAGATGCGGAGGAAGAAGAAGTGATGAATGTTTGCTGGGAGGGAGTTCCACAACTTAGGCATGTGGTAGCTGAAAGCTGCCTGGCCTGACGCAGAGGATCTATGTGGGACAACTAAGGTCCTCAGTCATTATTTCTGAGTGTATATGCTGGGGTGCTAGGGTTGGCTAGGGCAGAGGTGGGGGGACAGCTGGGACCAGTATTTGTCCAAGAGCTTGGCACAGTGGGACTGCCTACAGTTATCTAGGGTTGGCTAGGGCAGAGGTGGGGTGGGAGGGAGCAGCTGGGACCAGTATTTGGCCAAGAGTTTGGCACAGTGGGACTGCCTACAGTTATCTAGGGTTGGCTAGGGCAGAGGTGAGGTGGGGGGAGCAGCTGGGACCAGTATTTGGCCGAGGTCTTGGCACAGTGGGACTGCCTACAGTTATCTAGGGATATAAGGTTCATAGAGTGGTAGAGGGCACAATGATGGTTGGAGTAAGGACTGTTCAGGACAAAGCGACAGAACGAGTGGAAGAGTGGGTCCAGTCTGGCTTTTTAGGCAGCTGGGGTGAAACCAAACAGGTTGAACCTATGTTTAAAAATGTAATGGGCTACTGTACAGAGTTTGGGTTAAACCTCAAACATAGGACCAGATAGAACAATTGGTTACACCACAAAATTATAGAACAGAGTTGTTACAGATCGCATATGATGGTCCTATGGCTGGTCACTGGGAGGATTCACCCTTGCCAGATTGCTGTGCAGATTTTATTGGCCTGAATTCATGAAAATGTTGCTGCCTAATGCAATTTTTGTGCTGAGTGTCAGAAAGTAGCCCCAGTGACTAAAAAGACAAGGTGCCCCAGGTGCCCCTACCCTTGATAGATGTGCCTTTGAGAGAATTGCAATGGATGTGGTTGGTCCTTTAAACAAAACTGCTCCTGATTTTCCTATGCTTCCTGACCTGTGCCTCGACAATACAGAAACATAGAAATGTCAGCAGATAATGGGCAATCTGCCCATCTAGTCTGCCAAGCCTGCCTAGGTATGGGACTCTGCCCCTGTCAGTCTTTATTTCTTCCCTCCCTCTCCCCAACTGCCCCCATACACACTATTCCCATATGCCTTTCCCACTCCCTTTGAATCCCCTACTGTCTCAGCACAGATGACCTCTTTCCGAGGTGTGCTGTACTGCATCACCACTCTTGCTGTAACAAAAACTTTCTGGCATCAATTTTGAAATTCTACCCTTTCACCCACCATTTTGATGAAGTTCTCCTGGTGCACATATTACCACTCATTGAGAACAATTTATTGCTCTTCACTGTCTTTATGTCACAGAGATTCTTAAATGGCTCAGGCATGTCTCCCCTCATCTTCCTGTCCACCAGCGTGTACATATCATGATCTCCTAGGAGCTCATTGTAGTACCTCCTTTGTTTCCATTGTATCATTTTGGCAGCTCATCTCTGCATGCCTCCAGCCTATCCTGTCCTCCCTGAAGTGTGGGCTCCAATACTGCACGTGGTACTCCAGGCAAAGTCAAGCCAGGAATCTGTACAGAGGCAGTATTACCTCCCTCTTCTGCCAGTGATCCCTCCCGCTATATCCCAGAATCCAACCTTCCTTTCCCACAGCCCTATCACACGGCACTGATGCTTTGAAGTGCTCCATTATTATCCCTCCCTCTGGGTAACTTTCCTCACTGTGCCTCCCCATTAGCACTTCCCAGTTCGTGTTCCTGCCCCTGCATGCATTACCTGCCACTATTTAGCTTTAGATTTCTGCTGTCACACCCTCGACTTCTTCTATTCCTTCCAGATCCTTCTTCATGACCCCATCTGCTCCTACCCGGATCTTGGCATCATCTGCAAAGGTTCTACTTTGGCGCACCGACATCTACTTTCCCCGACATCCTGACTGCAACAGACACAATACCGAGTGTCAACATTGTACTGTCAGGGATGTCGTTCGACTCTTCAGGGGGGCTGTGCCCCCAAACTCCCATGTGGGGGCTCTGCCCCAAACCCCCCAGTCTCTAAAAATACAACTCTGAGTCAGAGATGTCTCAGGAGGGGCAAACATCGAGATGCACCGCCTGTGGCCAGTGGGGACCATCACAGCAACCCGATGCTTTCAGTCAAATTTTTCACTGTGATGGTCTTCGCTGTGGTGGTGTTGCTCTATGGTCAGTACACCATCTGCAAAGAGGTGTCTCTTACCCTTGACCCTCTCCCTTTGTTGAATATAAATACGTTAAAGCAGCAGTACAACAAAGAACGTTTTCCAAAAGCTAGCGTCAACAACAGTTAATAAAATATCAGCATTCCTGTCTAATCCTTTTCTAGATACGTTCTTAGCTGCATATCATCCCCGTGTTTCTTTATTTTCTTGATCCTAACACTTGCCAGGTCCGCAGTTCTATTTCTGTGCCAGATGTAGTGGCCATCTCTTTTCTTGAGAAAACAAAAATGAATGAAAACATTTATAAAATACTCAAATATTGATGGAACTACAAAATGTTCCTAGTAAATAAAACTGGAAGATGCCCGTAAACTTTTATAGTGAAAAAAGGTAATGTCTAATTTTTGCCACATTTCATTGCACTGCTGCTTTAAAGATTGCTCATGTTTTACATTGAATTGGCTTTCTGCTAGTCATCCCCCTCCTGATGCTTCCCAGCTTCCAAGTCACCATTCCCACAGCCCTGTGACACTGTGCAGATGTCCTCGAGTGCTCCCTTATTATAACCCGTTTTTGCTTGCTTACGCTTTACACTGAATCGGCTTTGGCGCCTCTGTGAAGCTGACAGTGGGGATCACATACTCCGTATGGACCGGAATCATCCCTCCGATATGAATGTCACCCTCCTTTGTAGGATTGGACCGGGAGCTCGCCAGCTTGCAGCAGACTGGTGATGAGGACGAGAGAGCATCAGATTGGGTCAACAGAACCAGAGCACCATACAGAGGCAGTGTGATGATAAGTAACATGATAACTATGATATCATACATAAATCTGAGAAATGCATATAAATATGGAAGGAACCAAACTCCAATAATTAGTGACCTACAGAATGCGCGTGAGTAGAATTACTGGTGAATAGCAAAAGATAAGCATTTATAAGCCTCTTTAATGCCAGAGTCATACTGAAGTGAGCCTACATACTGTATTTATATTAAAAACTCACCTTCCAGGGTGAGATATTTTCCCATGTCAATCTCTATTTTAAAATAAATTATATTTTTTCATCTGTGTAATTTCAGGTAAACAATTAGAAGAAAACAATAAATGTCCACTGACATTTCTAAGATGGTGTTTTTATTGTATAACCAACTTCATAAACTGCTGCCACCTCCCCTGATACACACACATACACACACACAAACACACACTGCAGTGTTATTCTATGATGGAACCTGTTCAGCTTCAATCATAACTCTAAACCTATAATCAAAGACTTATAATTAAGTTTAAAGCAGAATTGCACACTCTTTTCCCCATCTTTCTTATTTTCTCTATTATTACATGGACATGGAACATATTCCCAAATGTGAATCTCCATGTCTGAAATCACTTGAGGATAGCTCCTTATGTTTTCATAATTCTTTTAGCAACAGATGGCATGCAGTCTGCTGCTTACCTTATTTTCAGACTGTGATATTGAAACACTTATTAAAAGTGTAGTTTTAAGTCATCACATAAGGCCGGATATTGAGACTAAGCCGCATTTTGTGGCGCAAGCCTGGTGCAGCTCAACTTGGCTGCACAGGGTATTGACAGGGCGATAGTCAACGGAGCCGCGCCCATGGCACAGCATCATTGAATGCTGCACCCTGGACATCGCTGGTGCATGGCGCAGTGGCACTGCACCAGCACAAGTGTTCAGAGTAGAGCAGGGGATGATCTAGCGCCAAGTTCTATTGCGCTAGGTGCAACTAACCGTGATATTCAAAAGTGGACATGCAAATGGGACCTTAATGTATGTAAGGTGCAAATGGGGCCATTTGCATGTCATTATGGACCATCTGCATGCAGGTGCGCCGATTCCTGGTGACTTGCTCCTGGCACCCTGAGAAGCAGCAGCCATCGAGGGACCGACTCCCCCTGCACAGCACGGCAATGTGCCCCTGCCCGATCGTGGGCATATGTTGATTGAAATATCGATCCAATATCCCTGGTAGTCCAGTGGACCACTCACAGCCCAATCACGGGTTTAAGTATAAAAAAAGCATGTTCTATATCCCTGGTGGTCAATAGACTGCTCTCCCAGCTCAATTGTGAGCAAAATGCCATAAAAGCATGTCCCATATCCCTGGTGGTCCAGTGGACCACTGCAGCCCGATCTGGGCCAAGTATTAATAAAAGCATGTCCTATATTCCTGGTGGTCCAGTGGACTGCTCGCAGCCTGATTGCAGGCTAAGTATAAAAAAAAGCATGTCCTATATCCCTGGTGGTCCAGCAGTACCCCACCCGCCCACTGAGCCCACTGCCCCACCCCCGGTCAGCGGTGGGTGGCAGCACCACCCGCCGCCCGCCAACTGACACCATAGTAGGTTGCCCATTGGTCCACAACGTGAGCCAATGGGCATGCAGCCCGACCATACTACACATTCTAGATATGTGAGGACCACCAGGGATATAGAACGTGCTTTTTTATACTTAAGCCCATGATCGGGCTGTGAGCAGTCCACTGGACCACCAGGAGATTGGACATGCTTTTTTATACTAAAGCCCGCAATCATGCTGCGAGCGGTCCACTGAACCACCAGGGAGATTGGACGCTTGTTTTCCATACTGAAGCCCGTTGACATGTAAGCGGTCCAATGGACCTCCAGGGATATTGGATGTCATTTATTTAAGCATATGCCTGTGATCAGGCATGGGGGTGCGCTGCCATGGAGGTGCAGCCCAAGCTGGTGGCCACCCACAGGTGGCAGCTGCCGAATGTTGTGCCCTGCAATACGACAGCTCACCTATGGGTGGCCAGCGGTTGTTCCTTTTTTGGCTCACCTGAGTGCAGCACAAGTAGGGTAGCACCTGCATGGGCTCAGCACATCCCGGGCTGAATATCGGGATGTGCGGAGTATGCATGGGCATGCCCCCCCACTATGCCGCGCTACATTACTGATGTACTTGTAGGCGCATCTGGATTTGTGCCAGGCACAATCCCCATTTGAATATCACGGTGGGGCGCATCAGTGGGTTGCGCATAGTGCAACACTGTTGCGCCATGCACAACCCTTCTGAATATCTGGCCCTCGGAGTCCAAGTGGGGTTATATTTTGGGGATGGAATAAGTATGATTTGAAGATTGCCCTCAGGACATTCAACATCTTAACTAAACTTTTGGAGTTTATGTTGTTACCACAGCCCATGAAGATGAAGCCCCCACCAAACACTACTCCCCATGGCTAATTAATACAGCACTGGGACGTGATCCGCAGTGCCACAAAGATTCCCGACCCAAAACAAGGTTCAGTGTACAGCCTGAAGCTTGTTGCAGGAAGGGCTGACTTTAGAGTTTCAGAGCCCTCAGCAAGATAAGTAATGAGGCTTTCACTCAACCTAATGTGACCGTGTCCTTTACTTTGTCCCTTATGTACAACATAGAAAATACTGATTGGGTAACGACACAACCAGCCTGTGCTGCCACAGAGGGGTCTGGATTACATCAGACCTCACGAGCAAAGTTTGAGCAGTCCGATGTAATCAGAAGCCTGACGTCACAACACTGGCTTATTGGGCATGTGGCTGCCCAACCACTATTTTGTTTTTGTAGTGTGTATAGTTTTTGTTTTAGTTTTCTTTTTTTTTAAACAAAAGTGTTCTCCAGCGCACCACAGCATCATCGAATGTGCCCGTAGTTTCAGTTCAGAACGTAAACTAATTGCTGTGCACGTGACAGCATGGTGAGAAACCAGAAGCCACTAAGATTTGCAATATACTGGAATGTCATTGGACCACAGAAGCATGTAGTGACATTCCATGACCTTTGAACTGTGATACAATAGCATTTCAACTGAAAAGGAGATCCATCCAGAACAAGGGTTAACTATACACTACACTTCATTTTGAATGCACCAGTTACATATTTGTGTTTTTAGGTTATGTAGCCTTGTTAGTCCGTGGGGCCCCGGCCTATCCAGTCTGTGTCTGTTTGCCTGCCTCTTATTGGTTGTGCATGCCTTGGTGGTAGTGATGATATGATGCCAAATCAGAAGACTTCATAGAGCATGACATTACTTAAGGGGAACAGTTAGCACCAAGAGCCCCAAACCCAGGTGTGGGACTGGCCCCAATTTGCACATTGTCTACAAAAACACTTTTGTTTACTTACTGTTTGCTGCAGTATAGGAGAGCGGATCAGACTGATTCTGCTGACTCGCATGCTGAAATTTACTGTGACCAGAAACTGGTATACAGTTACGCAGCAACTTAATTTTGTCACTGCACTCATGGCGCTGCAACAAGGGAGAGAGTAACTGGAGATCTTGAGTTTAAATCACCACCGACTTGTGCTGCCTTTTGTGGCCACAGAATTTCTCACCCTCTTCAGGGTATGCCTGCCCCAGAGGAGGTATATTTAGTTACAGGGTATGGGGTAACCCTCCCCACAAAAAAAGACTGTTTCCCAGGACAGTGCTTTGGTGCTATAGTCCCTGGATTTGCCCTGCCTGGCGCTGCAATGCTGGGCGGCAGAAAGCCTTCATCCATTTCAGTGTCAACAGAATTGCTGTTGCACCGATATAGGTGAACAAATCATCCCTCTTGCAGTTGATGTCAGAGCTGGACTGCAGCCATGACAGCTTTAATAGGCTGCAGTGCACACATATTAGAGCATTTATAAGCTCTGATCAGATATTTTCCATCTGGCTATTAGCCACAGGATGACAATGTGGCTAGCAAACAAAGAGTCAGCAGAATGCCAAGCTGCGAGCTACCAGTATCAAGAGGACCAGGACTTCACTGGAGTACATGAAAGGCAGTGGTCAAAAGGGCAGAGACTCCTTAGGGGCCCTGGTCAAGTCACACCTAGATTAGGCATATTATTGTCTAGTGCACTTACCCCATAACCAAAAACAAATAATAAATAATATGTAAAAACATCATCCAGACCTGTAGCCCAGGATAAAAGCTGACTTTTAAACAAGATTTAAAAGTATCTACTGAGGGTGTTCTTCCTATATCTGGGGTAACATGTTCCAAAGTACAGACCTGGCAGCTATGAATACCCAATCACAAGAGGATTTTAAGTGTGCTTGTGGAATGCAGAGAGACCTCCCCAATGGAATGAAAAGGGCAGACAGGGTGTATCAGGTCAGGCGCTTTAAGGTTGCAGGGCCCAGCCAGGAAGCACTTCTTCTCCAAGCGGATGGTGAACATATGTGTAAGCATCATTGCCCTCCTGTACATGCGAGCATCTGTGTTTATTGTCATCCAAGGGACCTCTGTGGGCCTGGAAAATGACGACCAGAGGCGGCAAGAATGGAGGAGACCCCACAAAACAGAAGGACCTCTCCTGGGGCTGAAGGCAAGCAAGTTGATTTGTTGAGCCTTTGTTTACAGGTCCTCTAAAGGGATATTTTCCTATCTCTATCGACTACACGCTTATATCGATATAAGTGAATGGAGGCGACTGGGTGCAGATGTGCCTGCTCAATGTATACAGACATGTGAGGTCACAGATCGTTTCCAGCACGGCTGTGATGGGATATAAACATTGGGTTCCAAACACATCAGCCAACCAAATATATGGTTTTTGTATACCCATTTCATAATCCCAAGGAATGCAGGAGGCAGTACAGCGCAGTGGTTTAAGGCTCTGAGCTGAAAACCTCTGCAAACCGGCTTAGAGTGCCTCTCCTGGTTAAACAATTTCCTTTCCTCTTTCCTTCCAAAAGGACACACAAATACAGGTTATCTATACAGTACAAGACAGTGTGTCAGGAAATTCAGAGGGCAATTGCTCATACAGCAGGTAAGGACAGAACAGCTACACTGACTCGGTGTTGTTCCCTGTGTATGCACACACATTCGTAGGAAGGCGGTTACTACTTAAGCAATTAGGCATTATCAGCAGTTAGAGTAACAGTCTGTTAATCACTCCCAGGGGCGTAATGTGGCATTAGGTGCAGTTGCGTGCCAGATTGCAGGAAGTGATTGACTGTGACTGTTACTAACTCCTGAGAGTGCCGTATTGCTGTTAAAAATGTAAAAAAACTTACCCCAACAGGAAAGTGTTAAAAGTGTACCTTTGAATGTTTAATCACTGAAAAGAGATTTAAAAAACAGTTCATCGCCCAGCTGTTTAAAAATGCTGGCTCAAAATCAGAATGCATCGTTCCAGTCATTCAGCAGTGCTAGTAGATGGACTGCTGAGATGAAGAATTCATGGCACCATGGTGATCGGGCTGTACATGACAGTGCAGTAATAATGTAAGGCCAATCAGATAGCAGCATTTCAGGGATTCTTTTTAACATTTAAATAATAACTAGTTACTTAATATTATAACATTCTCTATTAAACACACCCATGTATAACAGGGTTTGCATAACGGAGGGTGTGGCTTTGTAGCTGTCAGTTAAAAGCTTTGCTACAGATGTAACTCAATATTGCATGTCTTCTCCCTGTATCCTAGTGGGAATGCCATGTGAATGTATAGTACATCTGCAGCATTTACCACTGTAGCTTGGTTGGGTTTGTAAGATAATATAGCAATATGTAATTTTTGCATATTTCTTGTAGTTCTCTGCCCCACACACACACACACACACACACACACACATATACACTTGATTGCAACTTGAAATAATCCTTCCTAGGCTCTGTTGCTTACCTCATCAAATATGTTACAAATAGATAAACTCAATAAAACCCATTTTGAGATTCTTGCACCCATACTGATAAAACCACTGCACGCCATGTCACTCCTCTTGTGCCATTCTATGCTGGTGATCCTACCACATGCCATGGAGTATTTCAGTCAGTATCCTTCAGACCACGAGGGCTGTGGCAACAGCTGCCATTTGCACCATGATTTTCCTCATGTGTCCACTGGCCACGTAAGTTTACCGGTGACAGTGGGGATGTCTACTCTAGGGATGTCATGATAACACGATATGACATTATAGTGCATTGATTACTACAGATGATAATTTACCATTGTAAAAAAATAATTTCATGATTATAATGCAGCATGATGTACCATGATAAAATGTGTTAACTGACTGCTCGGCAGTGTGTCCCTATCCTGGCATAACCATGATTTCAAGTCTTCATCTTCCTCTAGTCAAATTTTTTGTGCTGATTGGCGCATAAGAACATATTTGAGGCAGCTTTCTCCATTAGCAGGTTGTGGAGGCACTGCACTGTTGTGACCACGCCCCCAAAGCCTTTAAAGGCTTGTCCAGCATCCCCAATGCCATGGCATGCTGCGCGGACACTAGTTCAGCCAGCGTGCCACCAGCTTGTAAAACAGCTGATGCAATCAGGGACCACTTTGTCATTGCAGCATAATTGTCACCTGTTTGTTGTTGCTAAGCAGCAGATGTTGTTGCATTGTGCTATGGTTCTGTGATAGAATCTGTATTAGTAGAAGGTAGAATATTGTGATTGTAGTTACCTTCTGATGGTAATGTAAGAAACTGAGATAGAAATGTATGTATTTTTGAATGTTATAGAAACCAGAAGGGGAAGCATATTCAATTCAGTGCTTTACAGTAACTGGTAATTGCTGTTTTTCTTTAGACTTGGATTGTGGGCTTTGGTGACACTGTACTTTCTTTGTTGTCTTTACTTAGAATTGTTTTGGGCTATTGAGGATTCAAAACGTAGTGGTGGTGTATTCTTTGCTGTCTTTGGTTGCTGCAATAACTCCCCCCTCCCCCAACTCTTGATTATATGCCCTGTTAAATCTGATTGACGGAGCTAAACACTTGTATAGCAGGGGTGTGGAGTAGGAGGGGCATACCAGGAAAGGAACAGCAGCAAGCGAAGAGGTGACTGCTCTCTCAGTGGAAGGGAAGTAATGCAAATCTAGGGCTTTCATTACTTCTGCATTGTTATTTGCATTGGATAAAGGAGGAGTAGGAGTTTGAAGAAGGTTGTGCAATAGCTACTTAAAGTCTCTTTTGAGTGTGGCTAGGAAGGATAGGAATATAAAAGCAGTTGCTCAATATATCTAACGTGTACAACAATGGAGGTAAGGGAAATAAAGAAAATGTTTTGCACTGATAGAGGAGGGAGAGGAGACTTGGGGGTGTTTGGTATCCTGTATCTGGAAGGTGGGGGGGTCCTGGTGGCAACGACAGCAATGGGTAGGGTGGTAGGCTGCAACAACTGCGTGCACCAATCTTTCTAAAAATTGCCTGGAGTGTGGGAGGATGTTTGGTGTGCAACCACATAGAAAAACTTAGAAAGGAGATTGAGGGTCTGCAGGAGGAACTAAGACAGGCAAGGCAGATTGGGGTGGGTTTAGCCAATACTGAGGGAGGAAGAAAGGAGATGTGGGAGGGCGATTTAAGCCAACAGTGGTGAGGAGAGGGTCAGAAGAAGGGAAGCAGAGACAAAGGGCCCAGGCCAGGAAGAACAATTGCGGGGAAACCAGGTCAGAGACAAAAGACAAATGGAAGGAGGAGATAGGGACTTGTGAGGGAGGTGAAGAAGTGGCAAAAAGTCATGGAGTGGAAAGGAGAGAACAGGTTACTATGAAGAGAGAGGAGGCGGGCATTTGTGAAGGGCCTTCAGAAAATAGTTGTGCACTGCTAGAGAGGAAGAAGGTGGAGGAGGAAATGATGAAATTAGAGGGTAATTGATAAATGCCTGGACCAAACTGGAGCGGGAAGTTCTGCTGGAGAATTGCAACAGGGGCAAAAGGGAAATAATGTGCAGGAGGAAGAAGAGGAGCTGGAAATGAGAGAGGAGATGAATGGAAGCAAGCAGGGAGTAAGGGGTGGAATCTTAGTGCTGGGGACTCAATACTAAGAGGAGTTAGTTGGGGTAGCAAGGGGAGGGCATAGTCGCATTTGGGTGGAAGCCATGCCAGCGGAAGAAGTAGGACAGTCTGTTCTAGAAATATACTAGAAGGGTAGGGACAAGCCTCATTAATTATACATCTTGGGACAAATGACCTGGCTGACAAGACAGTAGATACAGTCCAGAGGAGGTTTGTGGAACTAGCACAATTATGTGAGGGGCAGGAAGATCAGTAACTTTTTCAGGAGATACTGCGGTGCCAAAGGCAAGCACAACAAGAAAGCTGAGAATAGAGGAATTTAACGGATGGCTAAGAACCTGTGTAGTGCTAAAGGATATGGGCTGGTGGGGGGGTGGGGTGGGGAGGGACCTGGGAGGACAGTAGTCTCTATGCCAAGGACAGACTACACTTGAGTGAGGAAGGAAAGAAAGTGTTGAAACAGGGATGGAGCAGTACATAGAGGAAGTTGGAAATTTAAACTAGGAGTGGGGGTGGCAGTTGGGGAAGAGATATGCAGAGACCACAGGTTGGGAAACATATGAGCTTACCTCCATAACAGTGACAAAGGACAAATGGCAAGTACTGTTGGTGATGCTAGGAAAGGAGGGCAGGATGGGAGGGGGAAAAGGGTGGAAGGTGGTTACCCTTAATGCTAGGAGCCTTGGGAGGAAAACTGCAGAGTTACAGGTTCTCATGGCAGAGGAGAGGTGGACATTGCAGCCATCACGGAAACATGGGCCACCCAATACAATGACTGGGACCTGTCTGTACCAGGGTACAGGTTATTTCGTGAGGGACAGGTGATTGGGAAAGGAGGAGGTGGCACTATATGTGAAGGAAGGACTGAAGTGTGTAAGGGAGGAAGGGGAGGAGGGTAGATGCAGTCACTTTGATGCAAATCCAGGATTCCAAGAATAGGATTCTTAGAATGGGAGTGGTGTACAGGCCACCATCTCAGACAGAGGAGTTAGACAGGAACTAGCGGGACAGATCAGGAGGACCTACGAGAAGGGTAGTGTGGTGATTGTGGGGACCCAACATGCCAGGAGTGGACTGGAGCACCACAACAACCAGGAACAGAAGGGAGCAGATACTGCTGGATGCCTTCCAGGACAGCTTTCTGCTGCAAATGGCTAGTGAACCAACCTGGTTAGAGAATACCCTTGACCTTGTGCTGACAAATGGGACTTTGTAAGAGAACTTACAGTGGAGGAACCGCTGTCAGGAGTGAACCACCACTCAGTATGGCTCACATTGGATATGGGCAAGGAAGGAGTGGAATCTGGCACAATAGTGCTGGACTTCAGGAGGGCCGACTTTGGGAGGATGGGGGAAGTGGTAAAGGGTACCTTGCCAGAATTCAACCCAGTATGGACACTAACCAGAGGTGGAGCTCATAAAGCTGGGATAATGGAGGCAACAAAACCTGCTGCAAAGCCCAGAGCAAGAAGGCTGGGGCTAAGAAACCGATCTGGTTGAGCAAGGAGGTCATGGAAAGGTAAGGAGGAAAGAGCTGCCTTTAGGAAGTACAAGAAAACAGAGGAGGGAGGGTACTTGACAGAATGGAGGAGGTGACAAGGGCAGTAAGGGAGCCAAAGCATCTCTGGAACTCAGGCTGGCACAAGGCATTAAGAATGGGGAGAAGGACTTTAAGTACATCAGGAGAAGGAGCTGTAAGGACCACATAGTAAGGATTAGGAAGGAGGGGTTGGGTGGAAACAGGTGCGATAAGGCGGAAGCACTTAAATGAGTACTTCTGCCCAGTATTTACTAAAGAGAATGGGGTGTGACACCCAAGGTGGGAGAAATGGAAGAAGCAGGGGGAAGTGGCGACAGATGGGAAATCATGGAGAGCAGAGTTCGAGAGAGTTTGAAGGCACTGAGGGTGGACAAGGCACCAGGCCCAGATGGCATCCACCCAGGGTACTGAAAGAGCTGGCAGGTCCTGCAGGACTTTTGGCAGACCTACTTAATGCCTCACTACATCGGGTGTGTACCTCAGGACTGGAGGATGGCTCATGTGGTCCCCTCCACAAGAGTGGCCCCAAGGATGA
Source organism: Neoceratodus forsteri (assembly GCA_016271365.2). Classification (NCBI taxonomy): domain Eukaryota; kingdom Metazoa; phylum Chordata; order Ceratodontiformes; family Ceratodontidae; genus Neoceratodus; species Neoceratodus forsteri. The sequence continues at coordinate 35,518,540 of JADMNL010000033.1, forward strand.
ACCGGGAAACCACAGACCAGTGAGCCTCACATCCATCGTGGGTAAGCTAATAGAGACTATCCTGAAGGAGAGGCTGGTGGGCCTCCTAGAGGCCAAAGGACTCACAGGACAGCAGACAGCATGGCTTCATATGTGGCAGATCCTGCCAAACCAACCTGGTCGAGTTCTATGACTGGGTAACTAGGCAACTGGACAGGGGCCATGCAGTGGATGTCCTGTATCTGGATTTCAGTAAGGCATTCGACTCAGTGCCACATGGAAGGCTGGGAAGGAAGTTAGTAGGCACAGGGGTGGGTGCAAAGCTGGTGAGATGGGTAGGAAACTGGCTGCAGGGAAGGCAACAGAGGGTGGTGGTAGGTGGGGAGCTCTCACACCCAAGGGCAGTGAGCCGGTGTTCCACAGGGCTCGATGTTGGAACCAGTGTTGTTTGGGATATTCATTGCAGACATATCATGGGACATCAAGAGCAAGATCAGTCTATTTGCTGATGATACCAAGGTAGGCGTGGTGGTGGATGACCTAGGGGATGGCAGGGGTTGCAGGATGATCTGGCAAAGCTTGAAACCTGGTCAGACACCTGACAACTGGGCTTTAATGCCAAAGTGCAAGGTGCTGCATTTTGGGATGAAGAACCCAGGAGGAGTTACCAGCTAGGGGGAGTGCAGCTAGCCCAGACAGAGGAGGAGGAGAAGGATCTGGGTGTGCTCATTACAGGGTCAATGAACAACTCGGCACAATGTAGGAAGGCAGCTGCAAAGCCCAACAAAATGCTGGGTTGTATTGCAAGGGGTATATCCTCAAGGAGGGAGGAGGTGATTCTGCCACTGTATAGGTCATTAGTTAGACCACACCTGGAGTACTGCGTGCAGTACTGGCGTCCGTATCTGAAGAGGGACATTAAGTTACTGGAGGGTGCAGCACAGAGCGACAAAGATGATCAAGGGGCTGGGGGACTTATCATACGAGCGGAGGTTGGAGGAGTTGAACATGTACTCACTGGAGGAGAGAAGAGACGGGTGACATGATTGAAACCTTTAAATACATGAAAGGAATAAACAAGACAGGTACAGAGGGCTGTTCAAAGTAAAGGAGTGGAGGGACACCAGGGGCCATGATATGAGACTGGAGCGAGGAAGGTTCAGGAGGAGATGAGAAGACACTTTTACAGAGAGGGGTGGCTGGGTGGAATGCGTTACCTGCTGAAGTGGTATGTAGTAGAACAGTGGACTGCTCAAACGAGGATGGAACAGGACAAGGGGAGGGTTAATGAAGGGGAAGGGTGGAAGGGAGGCAGCTGCAGAATGAGGGTGCTAGCTGCACATGTGAGCAGACTTGATAGACCTCTAGGCCTTTATCTGCTGGCAAATTTTATATGTTAGTATAAATATTTGCTGCAATGAGGATGACCCATCATTGCAGGGCAGAATCTTCACGTAGTGATATTGTTTTAGAACACGGTGGCAGTTTGCTGCTGTGTTCACAAACAGTATTAACCCCCACCATGTTTACTTGTCGACAGGGTCCCTGAACCCATTGGCTTCAGTGCCCCAGTCTTTCTGTTGCCAACAGGGGAGCCCACCCCGTGGGCATTACGTAACCCCTGCCCCGCTTATACAGTCTGCTTCACGGGGTGCCCAATCCTCGCCAGCATAATATCACCCCTTTGTTGTGTGCTGACAGGGTGCCCAATCCCCTGTCAGCTACAGCATGCTCCCCAAAAGGAAGAGTCCGGTGGCATGCTGGGAGCCCACCCCAGTGTGTCACATGCCCCTGTTAAATAAAAATGGTCCCAAAATGTCTTTTTTTTTACCTGTAAAAAAAAAACTGTCCCTCGGAGGTCTCTCTGCCCTCCCTGCAACCGCACCAACCCTCGCACCCTGCCTCCCCACATCCCCATACCCCCATACTTGCCTCTGGAGCTCAGCGCAATGATCTTCGTGGACCGGAACATGTCTGCACTCTTCAAAGCCAACCACGAACTGAGGAAATGCGGTAAGCTGTATAATGAAATAAATGTTTTTTCCAAGCAGTGCATATCTCAGTCACTTTTTGAATTTTGACACCAAATTTTCAACATGGTGTTTTTGAACCCCTCCTCATGAATTCTGGAACTGTCATGGCATTAACCAGCCTCGAAGGTGATTTCTCAGTCACAGCAGAATCACCTTTTGGGCATTAATGAAACGACAGTGCCAGTGTTCATGAGGTGGGCTCAAAAGCCTATGTTGCAAATTTGGTGGAAAAATCAAAAAATGACTGTTTTAAGAGCATGTGTTAGCGAAGTTGCTATGCACACTCATAACTTCATGAATTTGCCAGATTTTCAACATTGGCCTTTTTTCACACCTCCTTGTGAACAGTACAGCTGTCATTGTTCACATCCTGGCTGAAATGTGTTTTCACAGTTCCGCGCACAATAGCACAGTTGCTGTGGGAAATTAGTGTTCGGACAGATTAAGAAAATGACAGTGAAACTGTTCATGAGTAGAGGTCTTAAAGTGCCTATATTGAAAATTTGGTGATGATACTCCCTAAAATGACTGTGTTACAAGCGTCGTTGTGCAGTTTGCACGCATACATGTAACCAGCGAATTTGTAATATTTTCACTCCAGATTTTCAACATTGCCATTTTCCACACCTACTTATGAACAATGCAGCTATCATTTTCCCATCCTGACTGAAATGTGTTTTCACACTTCTGGTGCAGAATAGGACAGTCGCTGTGGGAAATCACTGAGTCGGGACAGATTAAGAAAATGACAGTGACAGTGTTCACGAGCAGAGGTCCTAAAATGCCTATGTTGAAAATTTGGTGATAGCCCATGAAATGACTGTGTTACAGGTGTGCATTGCACACCGTCCATGCACCCTTGTAACTTCGCAGATTTGTAATATTGTCACACCAGATTTTCAACAGTGGCATTTTTCACACCTCCTTATGAACAGTACAGCTGTCATTTTTCACATCCTGACCAAAATGTGTTTTTACAGTTCGGCACAGAATAACGGATTCACTGTGGGAAATCAGTGTTCGGACAGATTAAGAAAATGACAGTGACACTGTTCATGAGCAGAGGTCCTAAAATCCCTATGTTGAAAATTTGGTGACGAAGTCCATAACATGACTGTGTTACAAGCGCAGTGTTGAACTGTTTCCACGCACTCTGTAATCTCGCAATTCTGTAATATTTTCACGCCACATTTTCAACAGTGCCATTTTTCACACCTCCTTGTGAAAAGTACAGCTGTCATTTTCACATCCTGGCTAAAATATGTTTTGCAGTCCTGCTGTAGAATAGCACGGTCGCTGTGGAAATCAGTGCTTGGGACAGATTAAGATTGAGCGAGTGAGGGGAGTGACCAAGCTCAACTAAGCTCTGTCGAGACCACTGCAGATTTGTTTGTGGGCAGAAAAAGGCCCCAATGCAAGAGCCCAGTGCAAAAGGGCAGCCTGCAGCACTGGGAGAAACAGAATGAGCGAGCAAGGAGGAAGGGGAGTGAGCAACCTCAACGGAGCGCTGTCGGGATAGCTGTGGAGTTCTTTGTGGACAGACAAAGGTGCCAACACAGCCAGGATCCCCATAAAAAGCACAGCCTGCAGCACCAAGACAAACAGAATGAGCGAGTAGCAGAGCGGTAGTGAGCAAGCTCAACAGAGCTCTGTTGTGACTGCTGCAGATTTCTTTAGTGGGCATAAAAGACAGAAGTCCAATGCGAAGGCCAGCTTGCAGCACCGACAGAAATGGAATTAGTGACAGACTGGGGAGTGAGCGAGCTCAATGGAGTTGTGTTGGGACTGCTTCAGAATTCTCTGTGGCCAGAAAGCCGTCAATGCAGGCAGGAGCCCAGTACAAAGAACAGCCTGCAGTGGCAGGAGACACAGAATGAGTGAATGAGGGAGGGAGAGTGAGTGAGCTCAATGGAGTTCTGTTGGGAGTGCTGCAGATTTGTTTGTGGGCAGAAAGGGCAGCAATGCATGCTGGGCCCCAGTACAAAAGGGCAGCCTGCAGTGGCAGGAAACCAGAATGAGTGAGTGAGAGGGAGTAAATGAGCTCAACAGAACTCTATTGTGACTGCTGCAAATTTCTTTGTGAGCAGAAGAAAGTAACAGCAGGCAGGAGCCCAGTACAAAGGGCAGCCTGCAGCGCCAGGAGAAACAGAATGAGTGAGTGAGATGGGGTGAGTAACCTCAGTGGTGCTCTGTCGGGATGGCTACAGATTTCTTTGTGGGCAGAAAAGCCACCAACAGAGGTAGGAGCCCAGTACAAAGGACAGCCTGCAGCGCCAGGAGAAACAGAATGAGCTAGGAGAGAGGTGGAGAGCCACCTCAACGGAGCTCTGTCAGGACAGCTGCAGATTTCTTAGTGGGCAGAAAAGCTGCCAATAGGCAGAAGCCCAGTACAAAAGAGCAGCCTGCAGCACTGGGAGAAACACACTGAGCGAGTGACAGAGGGCAGTGAGCGAGCTGCCTGTCTGCCTCCGCTTGGGTCTCCTTGTATTTCCTGATAGCTCTTTTCCTTTACCCCTCATCCACCTCCTTTGAGAACCACAGTGACCTCTTTCTCCTCTTACCCTTGCTAATTACCTTTACACAGTGCACCGTTGCCCTAGTTATTCTCTTTTTTTCTATTCCATTGTGCCTCCATCCCTTGGCTATCCTCCCCTTCAAGGTATTTCCTAAGGCAGTCTCCATTTTTCCAGATATGCTCTCCTGAAGCCCAGGACCCTTGTCTTAGTGTGGATGCTGGGGTGCATAGCCAGAGGGATAACATCAAGGAGGGAGAGGTCCCACTGCCCTGTACAGCTGCCTGGTTAGGGCACACCTGGAGCACTGTGTGCAGTTTTGGCATCCATACTTGAGGAAGGATGTTGCCTTTCTTGACAGGATCCAGAGGAGGGCACCAAAGATGATTCTTAGTCTGAAGGACCTGTCCTATGAGAAGAGTCAATGGATTTGAACATGTACTCCTGGGGAGAGGAGGGATGGGGAGGATATGATAGAGGTCTTTAAATATTTGAAGGGGATTAACCAGTCCAGTTGGGGAAGGATAAAGCCACAAGGGACAAAGCCTGAGATTGGTGGGGAAAAGGGGAGATGAGGCAACTCTACTTTACTGAGAAGGTGGTGGCACCCTGGAGCTCATTGCCATCGGTGTTGGTGGGGATGGAGACAGTGAGAGGATTCAAGAGAGGTGGACAGGCATATGGGTGTAGTCCAGGTGGGGTGAGCAGGGTATGTAAAGGGTCTGCAAGGAGTCTCATAAGGAAAGGGGGCAGCCACAGTGAGTGGACTGTAGGCTGTTACTTGAGCAGACTCGATAGACCACTGGGCCTAATCTGCTGACAATTTATTTATTGAATTTTATTGACCAAGTAGGCCCACTGAAACTATGAGATTTAGTATGTTAGTATGGTTTTATTCTGCCATCCATGTTGCAAACCACACTGATGATCGCTTGTACCAGGGGCTACCCCCACTACCACTGTGGAATTTATTTCCTTGGCTATTCTTTGCTGCTGCTCCATCATCTGGGAGGGCATTTACTACCTTCCTCCTTTCTTCTGCTTCCCCTTAGCTAGTTTAATTGCCCATCAAAATAGCATGTAAAACTTCCACCCAGGACTGCTGTTCCTCTCCTGGATGGATGGAGGCCATCTAATTTATACAGGCCTTTATCCTCCAGGTAGGACCTCAGTCCCCAATGTAGCAAACCCTCCTCCATGCACCATGCCTTCAGCCAGGTGTTGAGGACTGCGATGCAGTGTGCCCTTTCCTGTGCCCAGCCTTGCACAGGTAACACCTAAGTGAAGGCCACCATGTGTGCTACCAAGCTCCTTCCTAGCTCACAAAATCTGTCCTCACACCAACCCTGCTAAGTCCCCTGCCAGGTAATGTTTCCTCAGATGGGCAATGACAGTCACTTCTCTTTCCTGCCCCACCACCCTAGCGATCCAAAGGATCTGCTCCTTCTCTCTGTGCTGAGGCACTGCTGGGTAGCACCTCACCTCCTCCTTCCCTCCCACTGTGTTCCCAAAACTAGCCCCATGATGACCGAGTCCCCACCAGTGATCCACCGTACTGCATGTTTTCTGGACTTTTGAGACCCCCCAACATAGTCTAGCCACTGGTGATGCAGGGGAGGAGAAGAGACTATTACATCATGAGTGGCTACATTGTTTGTAGATGTTCCTAATATTCAGGGGTCAGCAATACTCAAGGATTTGAAGCAAACAAGGTTGGGTGTAATTACACCATTAGCATGCATTTTAGTTCCACTATGAAAGGAAGCAGATAAAATAGCCAGAAACATCAACTAATTTAAAAGAAGGCAAGTAGTACTAGTAGTAGTATACATTTTACTCAACAAATTGAATAAGAAGGTAATTCTTATTGAGCTAACGCTCATTTACAAGCGATACCTTTTCATATAATCCTGTTTACAAGGGAACAATATAGTACAAAACCTCTTAACATGACTAAACAATGCTTAATTAATAGTCATAAAATATTCATAAACAACATAATGTAGATACGTATACTGGAATGCTGATATATTTACATAAAAAGAAACTTCATCAAACCCAACAGACTGTATACACTATCTGCACACGCATCGATTTAACCAGTTCCAACACCAGGGCAATAAGCCTGTGGTAAAGCAGTCTGTAAAGCAAACCACTCTCTAATTTTCTTCCAGGACAGAGGATTATTATATAACCTTAAATTTTTGAGTCTATTATTCCAAATTTGGGGACCCAGATAGCAAGAAGGAAGATGATCTTGTGTTCTCCCTGTGTTCCTCTCCTAAATGGAACAACACATTCGGTGGCACTAGAAGATCTTAGCCAAGGTTTAGGAACTTTTAAAGATACAATATCAATTAAGTAATTAGGAACGAACTCTTTACAACACCCAAACATAAAACCTGCTAGCCAGCCGGTGGCGCTGAGGGTTGAGGCATTGGATGCCACATCTTGCAGCATGCTGGCAACCTGGGTTCAGGGTGGACTTGAGTCATTGGGGTTGGTAGGGAGAGAGAGGATCGAGTGTCCTTGACAGCTCTCCTCCCCTGAGGTGGGGAAGTGGGTTGCATCACTGTGCAGTGGCACCTGGAGAGGCAGGGGTACTGCTAGTAGCAAACACAGTTGAGGCTTGGAGCACAGCGGGTGTCAGCACATTGTGCACAGACGCCATCACAGATCTGGCTCAGGGAGAAAAATCCAGGCAGAAAATTGTAGGGTGGTCGTGGTGGCTGATGGCTATGCACGCACCCCCGACATGAGAGGTGCACCCCAGGTGTCAGGATCCAGGTCCCCAAGAGGGGAGGGCTCTGCATGCCAGCCTGTGTGGAGGAGAGCATGTTGCTGGCCAGATCAGGTCGGGGGTGCAGGTGCTGGCAGCCAAGCATTCACTACCCACTCCCATGGAGTGTGGGAAAAGAGTATCAGGATAAAAAAAAACATAAAACCTGCTAAGTGTAACTGTCTTTTCAATCCCAAATGTAGCCAATTTAACTCTCTGTACATAGTACAATAATGAGCGTTAAGTGGTGTGCCAAGCACAAACCTAGCAAACGGTTATAAATTACAATGTACAATTGATAAGCAATCAGAAAATATGGAGTTTCAACTGGAAATAATATGAAGCAAACAAAGCTCACAGTGTCCCTTTCAACAAGCAATGGGTACAGAGACAATATAGTTCCAGTAGACACAATTAAAAGATACATCAAACCTTAGTAGCAATGCCACAGCAGCAGATACAGCTACATGAATAAATAGGGAAAGGGAATTTGTTTAACTAGGAAAACAGGCACACTAAGCCAGAGTTTGTTTACAGCTGCAACCTGGTAGCACCAGGAGGTTAAGTGACTTGCTCAGGGTCACACAGTATGTAAGTGGGGGCTGATGGGATTCAGACCCAGTTCTCCAGGTTTGCAGCTCAGTGCCCTTAACCACTGCAGTAAATAATATAAATACAAGTTACAGTAAATATGAAAAACAGAGCAGAAGAAATAAGGCAGTGATAATGAGAAAATACATTCAGAACTACAGTAAACAGAAATTAACTATTGATATTTGAGAAACCATATCCACAGTTCAAGACCCCAGAATGTTAGGAACACATGCTCAACTGGAGCAGATGTTTTCGGAGATTGTCTCAAAAATGGCGGTGATTCGAGCTATCATGAGATACCAGTCATAAGGAAATGCCACAGCTTTGGCACAAAATTTGAGAAGGCAAGGTCAGGTGAAATTCATGGAATGTTGGAATGTAGCTTTCCTTTTACAGGCTGTCTGATATTGACATCAGGTCGTAGAAGAATGAGGTAACACTTTGGGATGAATATGCAGCCCAGCAGTCCAGCACTGGATGACAAGATGGCGAATATCTCCCGGCAACCATGAACTTCCCTTGGTGCTCAGATACGCTGGGATGAAAGACAGCCAAAGCTGCCGAAGACAAGCATGCTGAATGTTATCAGTCTGGCCTCATTAAAGGCATCGGGGAGTTTTCTGGCTAAAAATGCAACTCTGAAGCTCACACCAGCTAGAAGCCCTAAGTACCCAAGCATGTAGTAAAATGCAATCGAACTCTCGTTACATTCAATTAAAATCTTTCCAGCTGTGGAGGTCAAGTTCATTTCTGGGAATGGCGGAGAAGTGGCCAACCAGGAAGCATGAGATCAGCACTTGGAGAGCAGAGCAGACTGCTATTATGAAATAAGAGTCTTCAATCCAACCATTGTCTTCAACTTACTGTTTGGGTTTGTGGCTTTGAAGATGATGGCGGCGGTGATTGTTTTGGCCAAGATGGAGGAAACACAGATGGAAAGATGAGACCAAAAGCTGCTTGGCGAAGCATGCAGTTAACCTTCCTCGGGTGGCCGATGAACATCAGAGGGCACAAGAAGCAAGAAAGAGAGAGAAGGAGGAGGTAGCTGAGGCTTGATTGTTGGCTTTGACGATTGGTGTACTCCGGTACTTAATGAAGATACACAGGACAGCGAGGGTGATTTGGGAGAAGGAAACTGATGTAGCAGCCAGAGTTGCCCCTAATGGATCTTCATAAGAGAGTATTCTATTTCTTTTGGGATGCACTTCTCATGTTCCTTTCGACCACTGATCACTTGGACATGTCATACAGTTACTGTTACCTGAAGAAAGAGAGGATATATTAAACTAGGAATGGGTGTAGCCATTGCTGTTCTATTATAACTATACAATAATTACAGAGATGTACCCCCACTATTTTTCATTTGTGCCCTTTCAGCCTTTCAAACAGTGTGTCCTTTTATAAATTCACCCTGTCACCCATTATAAGCTGTAAGTGTCCTTTCAAATTTCAGCCACTCCATCCTCTCACCACATTTTCCAATGTTCCAACACAAGTGGCTTGAGCAAAGGCTTACAAACCAGTCAGCACACGATAACAAAGTTTAAATCCCAGTAAAGCTATTTACTGTACCTGCCATGTGGTCATGAGCTAGTCACATGACCCACTGCAGTCCTGTTAGTCATAAATATGAGTAAAAGCAGGACAGCCTGTAAAATGAGATATTGTAGTACAGCTGGATTATCTTGTCTTGAGATAGAGAACTAGATGGATAGGTAGACAAGCAGACAGACAGACAGACATATAGATAGATAGATGCTGTCGGCAGATAAGGACCACTAGGCCCATCCAGTCTGCCAATTTAAGCTACCTAACGAAGCATCTGTTGACCCTATCTGGTCATTTGCTTTAGCTTTTTCTTCCTATCTCTACTATTTCTTTGTTTCTGTCAATACATGTTTGAAACCCACCACTGTACGGGCTTCCACCATCTCCTGGGCAGGCTATTCCATGCATCCACCACCTATTAATCTGGAATATTTTGTCCCATTCCACCTTGTTAATGCTTGTGAAGTACTTGAATGTTTCTATCATGTCACCTTTCTCCCTCCTTTGTTCCAGCATGTACAAATAGAGGTCTCTCACTCTCGTCTTGTAAGGCTTGTGATGTAATCCTGTCACCATTTTGGTTGCCCTCCTCTGCACTGTCTCTATTTTGTCAATGTCCTTTCAAAGATGTGATCTCCAGAACTGTACACAGTATTCTAGGTGAGGTCTCACCAGGGTCTTGTACAGTGAAACTATTACCTCATTCCTTGGCTTGTGATTCCCCTTCCAATACACCAAGAAATACATCAGAACAACAACCAATCAGCTCCTCTCAGTGCAGTTCATGAGCCACTGCAAGGCAAATTGAGATCATGAATTACAATGAGAAAAGGAAAATGTGAACCACTAGGAATTGAACCTAGGATCCCTAGCATTCCATACTAGTACTGTGCCACTGAGCCACAGATAGATAGATAGGTAGATAGATACTGTCTGTAGATAGATAAATAGATAGATATAGACAGATAAACAGATAGATACTGTAGATAGATAGATCCTGTCAATACATAGATGATAGATAGATAGACAGACAGACAGACAGACAGACAGACAGACAGACAGACTGAGAGATAGAGAGAGTAGATAGATAGATAGGTAGATACTGTCAATAGATAGATAGAAACATAGAAACATAGAAGTTAACGGCAGATAAGGACCACAAGGTCCATCCAATCAACCTATTTCTTTTCTACCTTATAAATGCTATCGGCCTTTGTTCTGTCAATGGTCTAGCTATTCATACTCATCTGTATTGCTCCTTATGCCTGTCCCATGCCTGTTTGAAGCCCTGCACTGTATTCATATCCACCACTTCCTGAGGTAGGTCGTTCCATGCATCCACTACCCTTTCTGTGAAAAGAACTTCCTCACATTACCCCTTAATCGGCCTCCTCTAATCTCATGCTGTGTCCTCCTGTCCTGCTATTTTTCTTATATTGAAACATGTTAGACACTTTCACCTTGTTAATGCCTTTAAGGTGTTTGAATGTTTCAGTCATATCATCGCTCTCCCTCCTTTGCTCTAGGGTATACATATTGAGCTCCGTTAATCTGTCCTCATGTTTTCTGATGCAGTTCCTGCACCATTTTGGTTGCCCTTCTCTGAACTGCCTCAATTTGGTTAATGTCCTTGTGAAGGTGTGGCCTCAGTACTCGCGCAGTACTCCAGATGAGGCCTAACCGAGAGTCTCATAAGAGGATTATTACCTCCCTCTTCCAACTATGATACCCTACTAATACACCTAACATCCCCTAGCCTTACCTACTGCTTTAGTGGTCTGCTTGGATGATTTCAGGTCATCGGTGATGATGATGCCCAAGTCTCTTTCTTCCCTTGTGACTGCCAGCAACTCCTCCCAGCCTATTTGTGGTTTCAGGGTTTCTCTTCCTATGTGCATGATCTTGAACTTCTTTGCATTAAACCCCAGTTGTCACTCTTCCGACCATTTTGCTAGTTTATCCAGATCCCTTCTCATTCTGCTCACCCCATCTGGATCACCTACTCTGTTGCAGATCTTGGTGTCATCTGCAAACAGACAAACCTTATCCTCCAGTCCATCTGCAATGCCACTGATGAAGATATTGAAGAGGATTGGCCCCAGGACTGATCCCTGAGGTACCACACTTGTGACTTGCATCTCTTCTGACTGTATACCATTTACCACCACTCTCTGTTTTCTGCCCATGAACCAGTTTGCCACCCAGTTGAGGAACTTCTGACCCACCCTGAGCCTACCCAGCTTATTAATCAGTCTTCTATGTGGAACAGTATCAAAGGCTTTGCTGAAGTCAAGGTAGGCGACATCAACTGCTCCCCTTGGTCCACACTGTGGTTACCCAATCAAAGAAATCTATGAGATTAGTTTGACAGGACCTTCCTTTTGTAAACCCACGCTTTCTTGGATCCTGTGCTCCTATGGATTCCAGGTGTTGCACTATCCTTTCCTTAAGGTGCCTCCATAATCCCCACTACTGAGGTAAGACTCAGCTGGTCTGTATTTCCCTGCCTCCTCCCTGCTACCAGTCTTGTGGAGGCGGGATCACATAAACCCTTCTCCAGTCTTCTGGGACCTCTCCTGTGTTCAGAGACTCATTAAACAGTTCTGATAATGGCTCTGCTAGTTCCACCCTTAGCTCCTTTAGTACCCTGGGAAGTATGCCATCAGGTCCCATTGCCTTGTCCACCCTGAGATTATCAATCTCTTGTAGGACCCTTTCTTTTGTAAAGGGACTAGTGCTCACCTCTCTCCCTGCTGTGTCCATGGTGCTGAGCTGTGGGCCCTGCCCTACCTTCTCTTCTGTAAATACTGAGCAGAAGTATCTATTTAGGATAGATGCTTTACATGTCCTCCTCCTCACATGCTCCCTTATCTCCTTTGATCTTAGCAATACCCTTCTGGACTCTCTCTTTTCACTAATATATCTATAGACAGATAGATACTGTCAATAGATAGATAGATAGGCAGAAAGATATATATTGTAGATAGATAGATGGACAGACAGACAGATATATTCTGTCACTAGATAGATAGATAGATGCTGTCCGTAGATAGATAGATAGATAGATAGATAATAGATACTGTAGAAGGATACTGTAGATAGATAGATAAATAGATAAATAGATAGATACTGTCTGTAGATAGATAGACAGACAGATGAATGGATACTGTCTGTAGATAGATAGATAGACAGACAGACAGATAGATACGATAGATACGATAGATAGATAGCTAGATAGATAGATGGATGGATGGATGGATGGATGGATGGATGGATAGATGGATACTGTCTGTAGATAGACAGATTTATTTCATTTCATTTATTGTTTTCTCTGGTAAACATAGTGAGCAAAATGCCCATTTCACATGTGACCAGAACATAAGAAACAGCGGTGCATAAATAGATACCATTTAAGCGTAACAATTACAATCAGACAGAGGTTTAAGATGAGTACACAATCTACATTTAAACATGAAAGCAGAGGTACTAATAGAAACACTCTGAGGCAAATTATTGTAAAAATGAGTTGCTTTGGAAGATAAGAACATAAGAGCATTAAGAAAAGCGTCAGCAGATTGGGACCTTACAATCCATCTAATCTGCCTCAACAAACCCCCATGCAGCCTTCATCCTAACTTGTCTTTTATATCTGTCCCATGTGAATTTGAGCTCTCTGATTGTCTTTGATGCTACCACCTCCTGGGGCAGGCTGTTCCACAGGTCTATCACGCTGTCTGATATAGATAAAGATATTTGTCCAGCGATAGTATATTTAAATGGAGAATGACAGTATTTAACAGTCAAGGACTGGATAGCCCTGTCTGAGGATGCAAGAGGAAAAAGTTCAGATACGCTATATGAACACTGGCCCAATACAATTTGATGCATAAAAATAGCATATTTATACATTAAGTAAATATCAAATGGCAAAACATTCATCGTCTGGTACAATACACAATGATGGGTCCTGTTATGAAGCCGGTCACAAACTGGCAGACAGCAATAGAAAGAATCCTGACCCTAGATGAAAGTGTCTCACCCACAGTGGAATAGAAGATCAGGCTGTAATTGATTAAAGAAAATAAAATCCATTACCAACAGTCTCCTAGAATCAAACATCAATGACTTTTTTATTCTAAATAGTATCCCACAACCTTTGCTGGACAGACTTAATCAAAGCCAAAATGTGACCTTCATAGGTCAGAGAACTATCAAGTGTTAATCCTAAATATTTAAACTCATCCACTGCCTGTAAAACTCACCATTCCTGGCAGAAATTTTTAATTCCGCATTCTTTCTCTTTCTAGGTCCAGAAAATAACATGGTCTTGGTCTTTTTCATATTAGTAACTAATTTATGTTGAAAGCACCAATCTTGTAAAAGATCAAAATTCTTTTGTGCTAACTCATTAAGATCACTCAAATTTTCCCCTGACCTAAACAGGACTGCATCATTTGCATAAAGCACCATATCTGTCAATGGGCATGTGTTGAGTAACTCATTCAAAAATAATGAAAAAAGCATGGGGCCCAATGCTGAACCAGTGGCACACCACAGTGAATCCCTATGGGTTCTGATAAAGCACCGTTAACCTTAGCCCTATGCATTCTATTTGACAGATAGTTGTGAAATCATTTAACTTCATCCTGAAAGCATCTTTCAAAAAAGAGGTGTGCAAGAACAAGGGGCACAATTTGAAGATAGAGAGGCGGCTCAGAGGTAATTTAAGGAAGTATTTTTCACAGAAGGTTGTGGATGCATGGAGCGAGCCTTCCGGGAAGTCGTGGAGTCAAAAACAGTGGTGGAATTCAAGCATGCATGGGACAGTCATAAGGCAATTCTAGGGGTGGGGGTAGAAAGAAGTAGGCTGCTGGTTAACTAGGATCTGCAGCTTATCCAGTAGCCAGGAAATGGGCAGACTGGGTGGGCCAAGCGGTCCTTATCTGAAATCAAATTCTATGTTTCTATGTTTCTGAGAAAAATGTGTATGCAGCAAGGCACATGTAATAAATTATGATCTACTAAATTGAATGCCTTGTTGAGGTCCATGAAAACTGCACCCACCAGGCATGTACATTGGTAATCGAATCATATTTATCAACAAATTCAGTAATCTGATCAAAATTTAATATGCTGTAAAACTTTTGGCAATGGGGCCAAAGGCAAAATGGATCTGTAGTTGCGGATGAGGTAACAGACCCATTTTAAATAATGGTCAGATTATAGCTTGTTTCAATATCTGGGTAAACTCCCTTGCAAAGTAAATATTTAAAAGGTCTAGTCAGTGAGTAGACTATAGAATCCTAGTAATTTTAAGAAGTCTGTAGTCTACTCCATCATGTCCTACACATGGTTTAGGATTAAGTTTAACATAAGAATGGACTTCTCTAACTGTTAAGTGTCTGAGATATAATTTTGGAAAATTATCATTTGAATCTTCCTGCTGGTAGAATCACTGTGGTCATCATCGAAAAATGAGGCTCCACATTTATGCAGATATAACTTGTAACTTGTCTTCTCTGTGCCTCTTATTGTATATACTGCTTCTAAACTTGCAATGTATGTATTCTGGTGTGTTTTCTGTATATTTATTATTGTATATCTTGTCATTTCTTGTAATGTATGTATATCTGACATGGAGCCTTTGCAGGAGTCCTTGACTCAAAGGTTGTAATTCTGATTCCTTCAATAAATAAATATATAAATAAAAGATCCCCATATTATTTTTCAGTATGTTAAATATTTCCAGTGAATTATTAGTAATCTGATCACAGGAATCAATGGCTTGAATATCATTGGTCTTTTCTTTATTAATTATCTCTAAAAATTGGTCAGGCGTTTCATTGGTCCCAAAGCCTATCAGTCTATTTTATAGAAGCTGTTTTGTACTTCTTAGTAATGCTTTGCAACAAATTTGAATCTTTTGTATTCTAACTGTGAAGAGTATCCTATGCTTGCTGAGCGTGGCCCAGGCTCGCTTCTTTATCTAATCACTTTTAAAATCTCAGGTGGAATCCATTCTGATTTGTTACCCGTAATATGCATTTTTCTAAGGGAGTGAACATATTAGAAATAGTAATTAATACAACACAGAAGTTACTGTAAGCAGAATCAATATTTATGACTTTGGTAACTGGGTGAGTGCGCTGATCCCAGGGACCGTTTTCAGGCATGATCCAGGCCACCATACAGTGGCACAGAGTTACAAACAGCAATGCATAAGACTGTCAACAGTTAGACAATAAAACATGATTACTAATAATGTACAGTTTACAATAAGCGGGTAACAAAGGTACACTAGAATACAGGGTATCTTGAGGGTAGAGTTCCACAATGGTACAAAGTTTGTAATACATAGATCTACTAAAGCTTATATCTGTATTAGTAGAAACACAAAATGCATCAATATTGACATGCTATATACAGCAGTATATGGGCTATCCAGGAAGCAATGCATGCTATATACAGCAGTATATAGACTATAGAGAACAATGCATGCTCTGTACAGCAGTATATGGACTGTAGAGGAAGCAATGCATGCTCTGTACAGCAGTATATGGACTATAGAGGAAGCAATGCATGCTATATACAGCAGTATATGGACTATCCAGGCAAGCAATGCATGCTCTATACAGCAGTATATGGACTATAGAGGAAGCAATGCATGCTATATACAGCAGTTATATGGACTATAGAGGAAGCAATACATGCTCTATACAGCTGTATATGGACTACAGAGAGGAAACAATGACACCTGGAGGTTGCCTTGAGCCAGTCTTTGAGGCGGATTGGAAGTGGCCGTGGGTGTCGGTGGAGTGGAGCTCGGCAGGTAGTTGATTCCATAACACTGGGGCAGCTACCGAAGGGCTCTACCACTATTTGTGGATACCCTGGGAATATACAGAGGGGATACTGTGAGAGTGAAGGCAATGATGAACTGTATGAACTGAGAGGATGGCTGCAAGGGGGACTCCTGGCCAGTCCGGATGGTGGAGTCAACCAAGTTGCCAAGGGTGAGGAGAAGTGACCTTGCAGTCTAAGCCATCCTAGCATATTGTGGAGGACACAGTGGTGAGTAGAAAGCAGGGGCTAGGAGGGTGAAGCGACATGCACTGTTGTAGGCAGAAGAGAGCATGGACATTAAGGTTGAGGATGTCCTAGCATAGATGGGGAGCAGTAGTCCAGGATCATTAGTAGATTACCCTGGACAATGGCCAATCTGGGTTCGAGCTAAGATATTGCCAAAATCTGTAGGCTGCACCTAATTTTTGGTGGAATCTTAGAACCAGAGACTTGGTCTGCAAGACAGAGGAGGGGTTGAGTAAGACACCAAGGTATTTAAAGGTGTCAACTTCTTCCAGGGCTTAGCCATCAGGGAGATGATATTGAGAGCAGGAGAGTTTTGGATTTGGCTAGAAATGGCTTGCATCCGAACAGCATGGATTTCTTTTTAGCATTAACCACGAGGAGGTT
Organism: Neoceratodus forsteri; assembly: GCA_016271365.2. Lineage (NCBI taxonomy): Eukaryota > Metazoa > Chordata > Ceratodontiformes > Ceratodontidae > Neoceratodus > Neoceratodus forsteri. Next base: position 35,535,459 of record JADMNL010000033.1, read on the forward strand.
TTCCACAAATCAGTAGTGGGCCACTGCATGGTTATGAGTAAGAACAGAGGAGATGAGGGTGGGGGATTTGTCACTGTAGTAAAGTACAAGGTTGTCAGCATAGAGGAAGAGTGGCATTTCAGGCTGTCTGAGGGTGGGGAGTTGATAAGTAAAGAGAATAGAAGGAGGCCCAGGGTGGAGCCTGGGACACACCTGTCAAGACGAGCAGAGTGGATGAGCTGGTGGGTCTGATGCATACAAATTGGGTGCGACCAAAGAGGTAGCTCAGGAACCAGTTTGTAACCTCTAGAGAACAGCCGTGACATTGTAGTTTCTTGGAGGAGGGCATGATGTTATACTCTCAATAACATCAAGAAATGACCAGTCCTGTTGTTTAACACCTGTTAAAAGTAAGAACATTGTCAGCTCCATGGCGTCGGTGAAGTGTTTACTCAGCATGCTGGTGACCTGGGTTTGTGCCACAAGCCCAGATGTCAGGAGTGAGTCCCACAGAGAAAGAGTCATGAGCATCCTATGGACACTTCCCTCCTGGGAGAAGGTTCCAGACTGCTTGTTAGACTGCTCCTGATGGTGGCTTGTGGCTGGCATTCATTGCGGAGTGAAGCCTCGACACATTGCCGAATGCCCCCACACAGGACACCACTGTGGATGGACCACTACATGGGGGTTGGGAGAAAAAGTGGGAAAATACAGCCACTCAGCTGACCACATGATGGTGGCTGGTCCCCACTCACCACGAAGCCCAGAAGTGTCTGAGCCAACCCTCGCCATGTGTCTGGTGTAGAAGGAAGCCTTCAGGCAAGTCTCCACTCCTGGTTCTCCTGTATACAGTACTCCAGTCTAAGCTTGATTTTGCTTAGCCTGTCCTTGCAGCTTCTGAGAGCACACCATAATCAAAACAGGTATCAGTCTGTAGCTAAGAGGCTTGGTAAGAGGACCACACCAGTTATATAAATGTAATGTACGTTTTGGAAAGTTTTATTCCCATTACCAAAGTCACAATGTGGAGCCTGTTACAAGGGCATCTCTTTGAACATCTCTCTCTGCCATCTTTTTCTTGAGAAAAAAGTCAATTAAAGCTATTAATAAAATCCTCTGGTTTTGGTGGAACTAGAAAATTTTACTTTGATATAAAACTGGAAGATGCCTGGAATCCTGTATAGTGGGAAAAAGGCAGCATCAAATGTTTTGCACAATTTCATTGCACTGCTGCTTTAATTTTTCACAGCAATAACTACTACCTGACTTTGCACAAAAGACCTATTCTGCAGCCTTCTGGGTGTAGCTCCATCATGGATTAGAAAGACTGTGCTCTGAAGCCTGGGGAACCTCTGCTGATTGACTAATCACTGGATTGAACTCCCATTATAAGGAAGAGTGAAGATGTCACAACATGAAGTTTTGTGGCTGGAGGAAACTGGATGGCTTGGTGGATTGGTTGTAGATTACGGTCTCTTTCACCTCTAGGTCACTGTGTCAAATCCAGAAAAGGTCAGTAGTGGCCAAAAGCCATTATCAACTGAGGACTGTTCAGTGGTCGATGTGAAATGAGCTGTTGTGGTCTTAGTCCAGTTCCCAGTGGGCGGTGTCCACATCACAAAACCACCAACACAACTGACACTAACTGGCACCCTTGTTGGCATTGTCAATGGAGAGGACAAGGATTGAATGGGAAGGGAGTCTGGGCTACCCTCTCACTTACGTGGTGGTCCATCCGTGGCAAGGCTGAGGCACTTGGTGGGATAGTCTGGGGAAGCTTGCACTGTGATCGCCTGTGCTGTACCCATCATGTGGATAAGCAGAGTAGTTCTGGTTCTAGTACTGTCAATCCGCACCTTTCATGAGCACTAAATTCGCCACAGAAGAAAATCTTTAAACAAAAGTTTTGTGGTTGGGGACTGGGGGATGATGAGAACTGGGAAGGAGTTGCAGATTGCAGCACATTATACATGGCATACATAATTTCAACCAATCAGTGCTTAGAGCTATTGTACCTTGTATCCGTAATAAAGTGGATTCTTCCACAGAAATATTAAAGAGCTGGCACATTTCACCTCAGAGTTAAGGGAGTACAGCCAGATTACAATTTAAAGCAACAGTATTTCTTAGTCACCATGTCATTTTTTTAGCAAATAATGAGTTTCTTGCAAAAACATCAATGTACCCATTTTTTTCTTTTCGTTTTCTTTCATTCTTTAACTAAGATACGGCTATTTCAAAGATTTGAATAATTCTTGATGCCCCTGTGCCATGCCTGTCATGAAGAGGTCAGATATTTTATGCAGGTGCTGTGCTGCTTACCATCAGAAACTTGTGGTAGCGCCATTGCTACATCCTCAGAATGAATCAAGTAATGTACATTCAACAGGGAATGCCAGCGGAAGAGATTTTAAAAATTGTGAATGGCAGCCAGCTATGATAACGAGTCGCTAATTGCACAATTAGCTATAAAAGCTGTTTTAAAAATATCTGAGAAAATTAAAGATACACTGAGTATGAATCTAAGGATGATAGAAATATATTTTTGCTAAAAAAAACTATATGATTAAATGTTTTCCAACTAACAAACACTGCTGCTTTAAATATTGAATAACAGCTGAGTCAGTGTGGAACACAAGGAAACAAACCCATCAAGGGGCTAACAAGATCATAGCGTCCCAAGCATAACGGGGAGTGGCTTTATGATCTGGCTACCCCCAGATCGATTTATTTCAGAGTATAGTGGACTTAAATAAAAACAAAAAATGGCAATGCACACCTCCCCAAATGACACAGTTTACAAATATAATATTATCTCTGCCTAAATTGACCACTTACGTATTTTGTCTATAATAGGAGTGGAGGATTCTTGATATTTCACCTTAGGACCTTGCTGTGAAGTTGCCTAGCTACGAGAAGTCAAGCTAGACTGCCCATCATCTTGGTTCCTATTCCAGAATGCAGCTGCCTGAATTGGGTTCCTTTATGTAAGGTGCACTGCCTGAATGGGCCTCTTTCAATTAAAGTGCAGCCCCCGACCAATGCGTAGGTAACTAGAGAGGAACTAGGTAATGAGAGAGCCATACACTTCGAACATCAAACAAATACAAAAGTCGCTGCTCAGCTTGCTCATCATATTAACATGATGTTAGATACGGATATTAAAAATAATCGCATTGAAAGCTATCCTAAAATGTCCCATAATACCATCATTGAGAGCCATCAATCATATTGCAAGATCTCATTATACCATGGATGCAGCTCCAGTGATGATATGAGAAAGAACACTGATCTCATGCTGCACAGTGCTTTAAGAGACAATTTTACTGTAACCATCATGTGCGGTAAAAGCAGACTGGCTGTTTAGCTGATGAGAATGCAGCACTAAGAAAAAAATGTAAAACTCAGACCCATATACTGTATAACGAAAAAAAAACACAGATTTGAGGACTGTGATTTCTAGAGCCATAATACTATCTTGAGGTTCTGGAGACATGTTGGAACCCCCAGAGCTTTGCTCTTGAGGTTCACATGTCCTAGAACTCTCTGATGATATTATAGCCTCGTAATACAGTCCGCTATATATCTTTCTATTTATCATAGATAAGCAATATGTCTATGTTTTTATACTACCCACCGGTCTCGTTAGAAAATTAGCCTTCAGAACATGTAAAGCAGTCAAAGCAACAGATGGGCTGTCCCTGCTGTGTAGCCTTCGATATCCAGAGGCGCAGGGCTCGCTGCAGACAGAGTAGGGAGTCTGGGAACACAAGATGGAATGCAGTTCTTTGTTTTATCACTCATTAACAGGGACATGGGTTTATGGCATTCACAGAAAATAAGTAATTAAATGGTAACATCCACTATAGTGTGGGGCAGTCCACAAATAAGCTTTTACCTAAAACATAAAATTTAGCGTTTGATTTGATAACATTCTTTTATATAGTTGGTCCTGCCATCCCTCCTGTCCAACATTTTACAAAGAGACCCACTAGGGGTGCATCCCGGACCCTCCCAGGGCTGATGACCAAGCCAGGGATTAGCCATGGGAGACACTATAAGCTAGTAGAGTTTGTCCTTTCCCAAGCCTGATGCCATACTGACACTAAGTATATTAAGCATATTATATATGTATATAATATATAAATATATAATGCTTCTTGATTTCACTACATGACTTCCTTAAGGCCTATATGTTTTGGAACATTTCATATACTTGATGGCACCTTATAAAATGGATGGAAAAAATGTTGACAGCTGATTGGTGGACAGCCAGTTTCACTCATGATGTTATTCCAGCCCACCTTCACAGGTGAAACGGGTGCCCACAGAACAACCTATGTACGACCATAAATAAAAAAATGGATCCATTTATTATCACAATAAAACACTTCAGGGCATGCGTCACCAGAATAACGTCACTTCTAGGGTGGTTGAAAGCATTCTGCCTGTGGCCCTGTGCCTCACAGGTCACATGAGGCATGACATTATCCCTGGTGTGTCTTATTGCATAAGTGAACACAGCCTGCAGATCCTCAGCCCTTAAGGTGGCAGCACAGTTCACGTGGCCTGCAGAGCCTCAGCCCTTAAGGTGGCAGCACAGTTCACGTGACCTGCAGAGCCTCAGCCCTTAAGGTGGCAGCACAGTTCACATGGCCTGCAGATGCTCGGCCCTTAAAGTGGCAGCACAGGTTCAGTAGCTCTCTCTCTCTCTCTCACCCAAAGCAATGGTTTACATGAGGTTTGGTACCAGGTGGTGAAGGTCATGCTCCAGCTTACTCTAACTTTCACAACCCTGGATGGGTCCCACCTGAAGAGGTCCCCTTCTTTAAAGGTAATGGTAAGTGTTCTGGGTATCTCAAATTCTGAAGCCTATAAAACATCTTTCAAACAAGGTTCGGTGTGTGGCGCTGTTATAAACTTCCAAACTTCGCTTTTGGGGTTTCTGTAGCATTACACACTTTGGGTGTCATTAAATTCATGTACTGCACACCACCCCATTATTCTCTATATAATTACTGGTGAGCCCATTTACTGACTGGACTGACACCACTTTCGAACACTGTAATAACAGGTTCCATTCCATAACAATCAGCTGCTGTGGGTGTCAGCCAGTCCAACTAAAGTAAAACCTGTCACTGTCTCGCACTCACAGAAACAAAATGCCACAAAAGGACAAAGCTTTCTTTCTTTCTTTTGTGTTAACCACCTCACTAAACCAACCAGCAGTCCTATAAAACAAATGATGGGATGTTACATTATTACTTTTTACACACCCTCGGTGTGTAATACCATAAACAAACCACTTGCTTTTCCACCCTAACTATGAGCTATTACACTTGACTCTGTATTAAATTCTTATAATAACTGGTGACCCCCTATAATGGCTGGGAAAACATTCCTAATAAAATGTTGTAATTACCCACAGAATTCCATAATAGCTCAATAGCAGGTTATTACAGCATTTTCCTCCTTGCACTCTCACTTCACTGTATTTGTGCAAGTACGGCACACTCAGAGGCATTTTTGCTCACACAAATACAGCTTAGTTTTCTCTCTGTGAAATCCCACACCAGTTATTATACAAAATAATGTCTGTGCAAAGTTTGTTTTATGAGGATTTTCACACACCCTCATGTGTGGAAAAATCCTCATAACTACCTACAGGCATTATTCTCTATGTAATCCGCACCACCTCTTGCATTATTTTCTATGTTATATACTAAGATGTTTTGTGATGCAAGGCTACTCAGTTAATGGGCCTATGGCCTAGTAGGCTTATCCCAGTGTACTAAATATGCCAAAATAAAGGGATTAACAATTTGCTCCTGGAAGTGCTAATCAACTGTGAAAATGGAGCACTGGGCACAGATTGATTAGCTAAATTAAAATGCTTAATGTTTAGTGTGCTTAGACTGTAAAACCTAATTAAAAAAGTTAAGAAAGTTTATTAATCCAGTGTTGTGCAATTTAGAAAATGGTGACCTTTACCCTTTAATGTGCATTTTGCTCTGCTGTACCAGCTATTTAATGCCCTGCTATCCTGCTAAAATATAAATAAATTCAAATTCAATTATTTGACTTTCCAGTTTTCTGTATTTAGAAACATAGAAACATAGATTTTGTCAGTACAAATGGCTCTTTAGGCCCATCCATTCTGCCCCTTGTCCCTGCCTTTCTGTCATCACTGACCTAGTTGGTCTCGGTGACCTCCTCCCCAATCCTCTATCTAATATGCCCGTGCCTATCTCATGCATGTTTGAAGCTCCCCATAGTCTTTGCCCCCACTACCTCCTCCTGCATGTTGTTCCTGTCATCTACCACCTTTTCCATGAAGAAGTATTTCTACACATCTCTCTTAAAATTCCCCTCTTAAGGAGTCAGTATAAGCGTAATGGTTAAGGGCACTGAGCTGCAAACCTGGAAACCCGGGCCCCCACTTGCATACTGTGTGACCTGAGCAAGTCACTTAACTTCCTTGTGCTCCCAGGTCGCACCTGGAAAGAAGCTCCGCTTAGTGTGCCTTTCCTGGTTAAACAATTTCCCTTTCCTTTCCTGGTTAAACAGTTTCCCCTCTTAGCTTCATTGCATGCCCCCTTGTTCTAGTGCCTTCCTTTCCCTGAAATAGACCCTCAATCTGCACCTTGTTCACTCCTGTGAGGTACTTGTCAGTGTCAGTGGCTCAGCAGATAGAACACTTGCCTCTGAAGCTGGGAGATCAGAAGGCTGTGGGTTATATTCTTGCACCAGGCACTTGGGTTAAATCCCAATACTGACACTTTAGTGCAGCATGCGGGGGTGCTGCATTCCTGAGGTGCTGTCTTTCAGATGAGATATTAAACCAAGGTCCCATCTGCATGTTCTGGTGGTAGTTCCGGTGGATGTTAAAGATCTCATGGCACTTCTTGAAAAGTGTGGGAAGAGTCCTGATCAAATTTCTCCCAGTCACTAAACATACCACCAACAGCTTAATCTGGTTCAAGGTCAGTTGGCATTCATCTGTTTTACCTCCCCTGGGTCCGTGCCTGAAAATAGGCAGAATCTGTCTAGTCACTTACCCGGTCAACAAAAACTAAATAAAAATACAAACTTGTAGGTTTTAATCATGTCCCTCTCACTCACCTCTCTTGTGGGAGTACATATTGAGCTCCTGCAGTCTTTCCTTGTATGGCTTCTTGTGGAACACCCTCACCATTTTGGTTGCCTCCTCTGTACTACCACCACCCATTAGTATCCTTGAGGAATCGATTTCCAGAACTGGACACATTACTCCAGGTGGGCGTCACCAGTGGGTGATTCAGCCTGTAATATCTCCCGCCTCCTGCTAGAAATCCCTCTCCCAGTGCACCCCAGCATCCTGCTAGCCTTTTCCCACTGCTTTGTCACACTGCCAAGCTTCCTGAGGCCATCAGATATGATGACCCCTAGGTCTCTTTTTGCATAGTGTCTATAAGCTACTCCTTCCATCTTATACTTAAGACTTTTTATGGGGAAGACATTTCCTGTTTTATCGTGATTTTACATTATACATATTTGTACATGTGTTTTGTTTTATGAATATTGTACAGCACTTTGAAATTCAAAAGGTGCTTAATCAAATACATTTATTATTATTATTATTATTATTATTATTATACACAGCCCTGGATGCTACAGCCCTAAGTGCATAACCTTGCACTTTTGGCATTGAAACCCAGCTGCTACCCCTAGACCATTCTTCTTGTTTCTTCAGATCCCTTTGCATTCTTTTCACCACTTCCTGTCATCCCTCTCCTCGCTCCCTCACACTCGATCAGATCCTATGACACACGGACCTTGACAGTATCATTAGATCAACCTCAATTGTTCAGGCTGCTTTCTCGCGCCTGTTCCCCAAGCTGTGGAACTCCCTCCCCTCACGTCCATCAGCCTCATCCTCACACTGTCTCCTCACTCTTACACAACTTTTTCTCCTCCTACTTGCAACTGTCAGAGTCCTCTCTCCTTTAAAAATGTGATTGTCTTTCCTTCTAGTCACCAACTAGTCTCTACCTCTGCTCTCCTATCATTCTACAGGCTGTAAGCAATATCTACTTAGCCATCTTAAGTAGTAAGCACCTTAAAATGTAAGCACTTAATTGTTTAGCTCTTATTGTATGTTAAAACAGTAATGTGTGCTACTTTGAAGTCTTCTACGTTATGTATGTAAGCAAGTGTATGGTATTGCTCCCGCTCCCTTCCCCAGAATGCACCTGGAATCGAGTAATTGAAGCACAGTGTACCCTTCCTTGTGAAACTTTTAATAAATAAATAAATGATTGTATTATTTGTAAAGAGACACACCTTCCCTCTAGCTCCTTTGCAGTTTTATATTTGCAGTGTTCCATTCACCCGCACACTTGGAAACAAACTGTTCACTGCTGTACAAGCCCTCTATGATGACTATTCTAAGTAAAAAATATATAATAATCTGAATTGATCTATAAATTGATAAGACATCACATTAGTAAAAGAACAAAACAAAAGGTAGTTGGCAAAGAAGATTCAGAAATATTATGTAATAATCACAACCTGTGTATGCCCTCCGCTCCACCAGATAGCGCTCTTGTTGATTACAATTTGTTGACCTTGGGGGCATGGGCGATAAAGGTACCGCTTCTACATATTTGCTCATGCCATCTCGTAGAGCTGCCAGTTAAGAATGTCAAACAACGGTAAGACATCCCCATTAGCATCAAAAACACTTCTTCTCCTGATTCAGTCAGAAACTGGACATTCTTTAGGTAGTGAAGAAGCTGAAGCGGAATAAGCAAAAAAGGAAGGATAATGAATATACAAAATGGGCTTTAGAATCCTAATAACATCATTGGTGTAAACACATCATCTAACTATTCATTATCATTAATCTCTGGTATACACACGTTTCATAACTAAACTGCCCTAGTCTATCTAGCAATGGCCTAACTGAATGAAGAGAAAAATGTTTCCATTAAAATAAAAACTGTTCCACTTTTTAAACACCAAAAAAATTGAACTCTCTGAACAACAGTAAAATAAAAGTGGCAAAGAAGATGCTCTTAGAAACATACTAAACAATAACAGTATTATTAGGAATAATGGGAAAAGCAGATCGAACAATATTGATGAAGCAGACAATTTAAGTACAAATCAGATCGCATATTACTTGTAAATGCCTGTAGTTTAAACAACAAGATGGATGAATTAAGGGCATTTTTAACAGCAAATAACATCAACATATGTGGGTCTGTGAGACATGGTTCAGCAATGATGATTGGTGTACAGATATCGTTGGATACACTAGAATTAATAGAAATCGTTCACATACAAGAGGTGGAGGACTCACCATATATATATATATCAAACAATTATAAATGTTGTCCAGTTAACTGTAATGACATAGATAACAATAATTCAGAATTGATTTGGACTAAGATACTGTTTGCAAACAATTGCAGCCTTATAATAAGACTGATTACAGAGCTCCCAACCTAAATAGCAATGAAAATAACCTCTTTATGAGCAATATTGAAAAATGGTTTTGACACTAATTTTATCTTAATGGGTGATTTAATTTTCCAAAATAGATTGGGTAAATGGTTTATGTACAACAGAACTAGAAAAAGATTCCTGGATTGCATGTTTATAAATAACATGGAACAACTTGTTCAGGAACCAACAAAGGAAAATAATATACTAGATTTGTTTTTGACAAATATGACAGAAGACATAACTAAAGTCCAAGTAATACACCTGTCATCCGATAGTGATCATAATATGGTATTAATCAATGCAAATATAAAACACAAAAAAATGAGTAAAGGTTGTTCTCAAACCAAAACTTTACAAAGCAAACAATATTAAAATTAATAAATATTTAAAAGATTGGGACTGGGCCACAGATTTTTCAGACTGCAATTTGAATGCTATATAGTTAAATTTCAAACCAAAATACAATATTGCATAAAACATTGGGTACCTAATAGATATAAGTACAGAATCAATAATAACAAAAGAAATCCCGTATGGTGGAACAAGAACTCAAAAGGAGCTTAACCAAAAAAAAAAAAAAATTATACAGAAGATATAAAAAGCACCAAACAACTGAAAATTGGGCTATTTATAAAAAAAGCTGTTAATAAAAGCAAAAGTTTAATAAGAAAAAAAGAAGAAGAAAAATTAGCCTTATCCATCAAGGATAACAAAAAACTTTTATAACTATATTGTATCCCTAAAAAATAGCAGTTCTACAATTGGACCTCTAATCACAGCTAGGGAATTATCACTGAGGAACGGAAATGGCAACTGAATTGAATAAATACCAGTGTATTCAACCCAAAAGTTAAAACAGCTTCCCAATGTTTTAAATCTCCTGATGTATTTAGATCATTTACTCAAAAGGATATAATGGATGTTATAAAGACCATTAAATCAGATGGTTCTGCAGGACCAGATGAATTTCCATCTATCTTTATCAAAATAACTGGTAATCAACTTAAGGGACTATTGACAACTATGTTTAATATTTCTGTTACAACAGGTACCACTGTTCCTATATGGAATCAAGCGACAGTGATTCTGTTATATAAAAATGGTAACAGAAATCTGGTACAAAACTATAGGCCAATAAGTCTCACCGCAATTTTTGTAAATTACTGGAAAGGCTTTTTAAAAATAGAATAGAACATTTATCAGTTACAGGTCAGATTGATTACACACAACATGGGTTTGTAAAGAGGCGATCACGTCAAACTAACCTTTTAAATTTCTTTGAGCCTGTAAGTGAAGCCCTGGACAATGGCCTTGTGGAGATATAGTTTTTAGACTTCTCTAAAGCTTTTTTTATTATTTAGTTGTTTAACCAGGTATAGCACTAAGCTGAAAGCTTTTTACAGGAGTGACCTGGGAGCACAAGGAGGTTAAGTGACTTGCTTAGGGTCACACAGTATGCAAGTGGAAGCTGTGGGATTCAAACCCAGGTCTGGTCTGCTGGATGTCACCAGATTTGCAGCTCAGAGCCTTAGACCACTGTGCTATACTGCCTCATACTGCTTTTGATTTGGTAGCCCACAATATATTCATTCAACAGTTAATAAAAGCTAATGTACTTCTTTCTATAGTAAATGGGATAGAAGCTTGGTTGACTGCCAGGAAACAACAAGTGTCTTTAAAAGGCTATCTATCTATCCACATGGGAGAATGTGACTAGTGGTGTCCCTCAGGGATCTGTGCTGGGGCCTGTGCTTTTTAACATACTGGTTTCCTCAATGATACCTTTAAATAATCACTGTTGGATGGTCAAGTACGCAGATGACTGTAAACTCTGAGGCATTGTAACAGACCAATCTTCAGCTCAGAAATTTCAAGAAAATCTTACACATTTAGAAAGATGGTCTATTGCAAACAAATTATTTAATGTCCAAAATGTAAAGTGATGCATCTTGGGAAACACAACCAATATTTTACCTATACATTTAACAATACAATTTTACAAACAACGGATAATGAAAAAGACTTGGGTGTCATTTTTTCTAGGAACTTATCCTTTGAAACTCATACCACAAATATTGTAAAGTAGACTAATCAGATTCTGGGCTGCATACTAAAAATATCAAAAGTAGAAATGAAAAGGTAATAATCCCTCTTTTTCTAGTCTAGTTAGACCACATCTTGGGTACTGCTCAACTGTATGTGGTACATCCTCAGTTAGAGGTAATAAACTAATTGAAAGAGTTCAACATAAGTAACAAAAAATCAAGGCTATAAAAGGCAGGATTACTGTAATAGATTAAAAATCTGGGACTGTTTTCTATGCAGTATGGAAACTAAGAGGGATTTGATTATGGTTTACAATGCAACTAATTACAAAACAATATTTGAAACCATTGGATTATGTATGAATCCCTCCACAACCACCACTAGATCTCATAATAAAAAATTAAGTGTAACTCAAAATAAGACTAACAGAAGAAATCAGTGGTTTACTCAAGGGTGATATCTACATGGAATGCTCTACCAGAAGATATTGTTGGAAGTAATTCAGTAAGCATTTTAAAAACAGATTAGACTTACATATGGAAACCACAAATTTCATTTCCACCAATAAAATGGTGGCAAGCTCATAAAAGGCAACACTGCCTACTAAGTTTGTAAACTACCTATAAACCTATAAGAGGGCATAGAGTTCTTCAAAATAAATGAACTCCCTGGGTTCATTCAAAGGCAATCATTCTTATTTATTTATTTACTTATTTCAAAATTGACAACTGGGAAAGGCACTAGTCTAAGCCAAGGCTTATATTCAGGTGTGACAGTTGTGTGCCCTGTTACCATGGGCTGTGTGCCTCACTATTGAGACCCTGTTACCATAGTCTGTGCCATTGACAATCATGTCCCCTGTTACCATGGGCTGTGCTCCTGACAATCATGTCCTCTGCTACCATTGGCTGTGTGCCTGACTATCGAGTCTCTGTTACCATGGCCTGTGGTTCTGACAATTGAGTCCCATTACCATGGGCTGTGCCCATGACAGTCATATCCCCTGTCACCATGGTCTGTGTGCCTGACTATTGAGTCCCTGTTACCATGGCCTCTGGCCTGACAATTGACTCCCATTACCGTGGGCTGTGCCATGACAATCATGTCCTCTGTTACCATGGGTTGTGTGCCTGACTATCAGGTCCCTGTTACCATGGCCTGTGCCCCTGACAATTGAGCCTCCTGTAATCATGGCATATGCCCCTGACAATCCATGTCCCCTGTTACCATGGACTGTGTGCCTGACTATAAGGTCCCTGTTACCATGCCCTGTGCCCCTAACAATTGAGTCCCCTGTTACAGTGGGCTGTGTCACTGACAATCATGTACCTCTGTTACCATGGGCTGTGCCTCACCAGGTCCCTGCTACTATGGCCTGTGCCCTGACAGTTGAGTCCCTGCTACTATGGCCTGTGCCCTGACAGTTGAGCCGCTGTTACTATGGCCTGTGAGCCTGACAATCCTGTCCCCATCACCATAGGCGTGATTTGACCTAGTTCAGCCGATTGACCAGGTCCGCATTGTCAAGTGGCCGGTTCTGAAAGGTCGTGATTTGAAAGCTTCATTCCTAATTACAATCAGAAATTGGTTTGAAAAATTGTAAAATATCTATTTTAAACATTAAATGTCAGAAAGAGCTCATGGCAAGCATAAAGAGATAACCTAATTTTATTTGACCTAGTTCTGAACCAGTCTGGAAACTATACGGTTTTAGCAAACAATAGTAAATCAGATTTCTGTGGAAAAAAACAGTCAGAATCAGAACTGGGTCACAACCTTCTTACACGCTGCCTCAGTTCGTCCTCTCAGGTTCTCTTCAAGGGGCCTCTAATTCCAGGACAAGACTAGAAAGCGACCCGGCTTAGTGTCGCCAGCCCTGTTGTGGAATTCAGCCCATCATCGGTGAGGAAGGCCCCATCGGTAGAGGTTTTAAGGCCTGCCTAAAGCTGTATCTGTTTAGATAGGCCTTTACTAATTCCGTATGATATTATTGATACTATAGTTATCAGTCCTGTGCAAACTATAGTGGGGTATATTTATATAGTATTGAGTGTGTTTTATATTTATACTAATAATTAAATGTTCATATTTTATCGACGCCTAGAGCCCTGGGATTGGGCTAGAAAAATAAAATTTGCCTTGCCTTGCCCTGCCTAACCGACCCTTTGTCTCTAGTTTTTCTCCTGCCCCCCCACCATGATGCCAGTTCCAGCACGCTATAACATGCGCACAAGAGGCATGTACATAGCTAAGCCGAGTGTCTCCCAAGTTTTCTGGCATCCCTGCTGACTAGTGCCACCTTGAGGCCCCCAGGTGACACTTGTGGGGATCAGGGTTTCTGCCACCCAAAGGAGGCGAGCATCAAACCTCCTCCTCTACATACTCTCCAGCATTCCAAATTCATTCTTGAACCAGGGACATCGGAGTTGTGAGATCTAGTTTGACAGTTGCACTGATGGGCCAGCCAGACAACAACAATTTAAATAAATAAATCTTAGCAGGCCTGATAATGTAGCAGTAGTGCTGCTGCTTGCTGCTGGGGACCCAGGCTCAGGAACAGACTTGGATGACTCAGGTGCTGGTCGGGAGGGAGGATTGAGTGTCCTAAGGACAGCTCTGCTCCCTTGTGAGGGAGGAGGAGGAGGAGGCTGCATCCCCTACTTGGCAGCCACCTGGTGTAGACCAGATGGCAGCACAGATGAAGCACCTAGAGGGTGAGGCGGCCGCCAGACACAGCGCACATGTGCGTGTGTGTAGTATTGCATGATGGCACTGATGGGAGGATGGGAACTGGAATAAAAGAACCCTGGTCCTCTGTTGTGCGGTGACCCTCCATGAACCCTCCACATAACCAATATGGTATGGCACACGTCACTGTTTTGGCCTTGGGAGCCATAGGTAACCAGCAAGTCCATGAGAAGGTAAGAGTTGGGGCTAGGGCTGCCATCAGGGTGAGATGCGGGGTGTGATGATGAAGTTTGTTGAAAATAAATAAATAAATCATCAGTTTGCCTTAGAAACCAAAAGGAATAGGGAAAAGAGGTTTGTTTTTGTTTCTCACCTTCCATGGATGAAAATCATGATGGTTTGCACAAGTTCCATTTTCAAATGGTCCTCTTCCCAGTGTACAGGAAAACAGGTTATGCAAGGCATGCAAAAGTGTATAGAGCATTATGGGTATTATAGACATGCCTGAAATTATACACATCGTAAACAGAGATGTCCAGCTGATGCAGTTTCTCTGCCCTGTGCACGAAATCACCTTCCCATTCATTCCACTCTCCTGTGGGTTTGGGTGGAGTTGTTTTCCGACCACCTGCAATGGAACACCGTCTCCCAGAATTGCTTAATAAAAATGTCAGCTGGGTACACCATAGGATGAATGCTGTATAGGAACTCACTGAACCCTGGAATTTCTCCTGATGAATGGCCAGCCCTACTGTGCCATTTAATGACTAGGAAAGCTCTTTCCGGGAGAAAGCAGGAGACAATCCATCCGGCATTAGCAATCCAGACTTTTCCTGAGATGTTCTGCATAGAAATCTGCTCCATGAAAAGAATCACTTGTGGAATATTGGAATAGATCACCACCACCTTGGCGGAGGATTTCTGAACCACTTCTACAATGTGTAGCTTCTTCTTGGGGGACGTTGGCGGATATCATTTCAGAGAAAGCAATGCATATGCCAGCTTTGGTGAACTCCATCCATAGCCTCTGGCTTCAAGCAGGCCGTATTCATTGTCTGAGGCCAGAATGCCAACCCAGGTCCAACCAAAGTGAAGGATTAACCGGCTGCCATAGGACTGGAAATCATTATTGGGAGCAGTCCATAGAAATGACGGAAACTCCATTTTATCGCTCAGAGTTGAAACAGAAGAGGCATAGCTGACCTGAAAGATGGAACAAGTTATTAAACACACAGGGGTTAAGCTGGACATTACTACTGAGGACAATTGCTGTTCAGCAAAACAAAACACAGGACCAGGCTACTCATGGGTGCATTTTAAAGAGGATGGCAATTACCAGACAAACAGAATTAGAACGCCCATGCTCTCTGAGCAAGCTCTAGTGGAGTGAAGTGGCATGGCTAAGTGACCCAGCTGTTCTCTTTACTTGTGGCTATATGATCCTTCTTTTTTTAAATTTACTATGCTTTGTTTCAATCTCCATCTGGCCTGCCATGTGTTGGCCCTGTTCCTTGCACCCACTCCCCGTCACCCCTGACCTACCTTGACTTCCAGGCACCGGGTTTGCCTCCCAGGGTGGGGGCCTCCGGGGGTAGTCTACTCCAGATGGACACTCAGTCAGTACATAGAGCAAGGATTTATGGTCGGTGATGCGGGGCTTGTGGCGGAGACAGATGTCATGGTGTGTGGTCAGATCGTTTTCCATATTTTGTGCCCCTCACTGCCTAGCTCCATCCATCAGATCCCTGGTCTCCACCAGGGGTCAGTCGAACTCTAGCAGCTTCTCCCTTCCCCACTCCCAGAGGAGAGAGCAGTCCATGGGACACTCGATCCTCCTCCCCCAACCAGCCTTCCCAACGACCAAGCTCATTTCTGAACTCGGGTCACCAGCATCACGAGCAGAACCCCTGCCACTGCACTGGTGGGTCAGCCCTATTGAATCTTGGCACACCATGGATTACAAAGCTTTGCTTCAGCAACTGAATTTCAAACTTTGAGCAGCTTGAATATGGGATTGTACTGACGGTTGCATTCTTGCACTGAGCACCTTGACAAGTAAGTAGAGATTTAACTCTAATGTCCCTCTCTGCCTGCTTTGTTTTATCCATGTCATGTCACAGGAATGCGTTCTAATCCTGTTTTCTGGTACTGAGGAATCAGACCTAGGAGTCATCATGGTGACTCCCTAAAACAATCAAAGCCAGCGTAACACTTACCTACAGCAAGGCAGGAAGTTGGGGTGTATTGGAGGGTTCTATGTCATAATAGTGAATGCAGAATTTCGATTGCTATTATGGTGAGTGTATATCACCAAAAAAGCAAATCAGCGATATAAACTTACTGGCAAACCAACACTCGGCAACCTAAAGTGTTTTTTTTGAGAGGCTTTGCCCTCACCCCCCTGAATTAGGATACTTAACTCCAGGAGGGGCACAAATTTGGCTGCAAAAAAAAAATGAAGTCGGGACCATGAGCCAGCGGCAACATTCAGACCCTTCCATCCCCAGCCCCAAACCCAGTACCTGCTGTGCGAGGCCAGTCCCCTCACCACCACACCACAGCTGGTTCGGTGACAGCTAGCACAATTCCTCCAGATAATCCTCTTCCCTATTCCTCCCTTCCCTCGCCAGTCTCTCTTGCCAGTTGCCTTCCACCTACCCTCACAGTAGCAGTAGTCGCTCCCTTACAGGGTTAGCCTATCCCAATAGCGCCAAATATAGAGTCACCATTTTGACAGTCGCCCATGTTCAGTCGCTGTTATCACTGGATACCATTAGGAGAGATTTTGATACCAGGAGGAAGGGCGTAATACTACCTTTCCTGTAGATCACTGGCGAGGCCTCACCTGGAGTACTGTGCCTGTTCTGGAGTCCTTGTCTAGGGAATGGCAGAGACAGGCTGGGAATGGTGCATCAGATCATTTATGGCCTGCAGGACAGAGTTCCAGTGAGGACCAGCTTAGGGCACTGAACGTGTACATGCTGGATGCCAAACGGGAGAGGGGCAATATTGTATTTATTTATTTAATAAATTTGGAAAAGTACCCTTGAGACCAAGTGCTCATTTACAAAGTTTCCACATCATTTTCCAGCGTTGCAAGGGCCCATTACAAATACTTACACAAGTTCCAGTGGAATGCAGTCAGAACACATGCATAGCATACAGGCTGGACTCAATGCATACAGTTTTATAATAAACAAGTGACAGTGCGACACAAGCAAAAACTCAGCACATTACAGCAGAGCCAGACATCAGACACAGAATCAGTGTGTTCACGGGAGACAGAGTTTAGGAAGGTTAGCAGTTACGGTTGCACTGAACTGTGGGGCTGGTCACAGAGATCTCTTGAACTGATCACTTTTAGGTAGTTAAGCAGGGTTTTGGGATGCTCATTTAACCATCCAGCAGCCCTGACAGCAAATGATTGTCTGCCCAGTTGGGTTCCTTGGAAGGGCAGTTCCAGTGCATACCCAGCCATGCTTCTGGTGTTGTATAGACTGGCAACAGGAGGAAGCAGTTAGTTAGGGTGGGGGAGGGGCTAAGGCCCAGAAGCAGTTTTCTTTGGCTGCACCGCTGCAGAGATGTTTGGAAGTTTATTCTGCTATGTAGGGGTAGCAGGTTTGTTAGAGTGTAGAGGGTGCAGCTATGGGTTCACTTGTCTACCTCGGTACAATGTGACAAACCTTATTGCAGATCAGTATTACTCTACTTAGCTCCAATCACAGGTAGCTTCATAGACGGGGGCCATCAGCGACTAGTGAAAGGACTCAGCTTGCCACCATGAGGGCATGTAGCATCTGCAGTAAGGTTGCCCGTTACGGTACAAGGCTCCCAATCTTCTGTTTACCATGAACACAAGGTGGTCAACATGAGAAGCAAAGACAAGGTACTTTGGCACAAGGCAGACTCTCTAGGCTTCCCTACCTGCCCACCTTCTACACCCTTGACAGGACCAAACTCAAGGATACATCCTCCTTCAGGTATTTAGGTGTCTGGCTGGACCAACACCTAAACTTCTCTGTTCATATTGTCCCATCCAAAAAAACTGCACCCCAAACTTGGTTCACTGTTCAGGAACTGTAATCACATCCGTCTTACGGCCAGGCATGAGCTTGTTCAGAAGATGATCTTTCTCATTTTGATTACTGCGACATAGTCTATAGTACTGCTCCCAAGTCCTCTCTGGCCAGATTGGATATCCTCTTCAACTCCTTCTGCCACTTTGCCCTCAGTGTTCCCTTCCACACTCATCACTGTTCTCTCTATCATGCCCTATCCTTCTCTCCCTCACAAACAGGCGATTTCCCCACTGCTCAAATTCACCTACAATCACTGGTTGGACATACTCCCTATCTTCCTCCCTCCCTCCTCTTTCATAATCTCCCCTCAATCCACTCACTATGATCAACCAACTCTCATACTCTGGTGGTTCCTGCACATATCACCTCATTGGTCAATCAGGCTACTCCCATCACCTCTCAAAATGTGGATCCCTTCCCTCAGATCGTCACTCTTCCTCCTGCTATTCCATCAGCTCAGCTCTTAGAAACTTCACTGTGCTTAGCTGTTCCTGTTTTGAACCCCCTAACTCCCACCCATTGCCCTGCAAGCCCTTTACCTTCATCCCCCATATCCATCCTACATGTCCTGGATCAATCCTTTGCCCCCTCCTTTCTCCCCAATCTATCAGCTTACAAGCCCTCAATCTCCACCCCTATACCCATGCAATTTGGACCAGGATCAACCCCTGCCTCCTACCTCCTAAGCTATCAGCCTCCCCTCCCTCTCTTTTCCTCCCACCCAATACCTGTGACCCTACCCCACCCGTATATGAATGCAATTTGGCTCAGGTTCGATCCCTGCCTCCTACCTACTAATCTTCCAGCCTCCTCCTTCCACTTTACTCCTCCCCCACCTGATACCTGTTTCCTACTCCCCATGTTCTGCTGCTGCCTTGTGCAGACTGGGTTCCAATGCATACTGGTGTGGCCGGGCCACAGCTGACCATTCTCCTTCCCCCTCACTGCTCCTTGCTCTTACCCTAAACTTTCACTGCCCTCATCCTGTTCCTCTTGTCATGCTAGACCACTGTCTTGTGCAGGCAGGGTTGTCAGCATGCTAGAGGGATAGCCCACCTCTCTTCCTCCCCTCCCATTCCTTCCACCCCCCACTGTCCCCTGCCTCTACTTTCAACCCCTTCCTCCTCCCTCTTAACTAACCCTAGTTTTGGGCTACCCCTAAACTCCAAGCACTTATACTCAACCTCTAACCTGCACTTCTGTTCACCTTGTAATTTTTGTTGTCTGCGTCTCTCTCACGTGTCCTAGTTCAACCCTCGATCCCTCTGCCATTTTCTAATGACGAAACAATGCCTCACCAGGAATCTACCAATGCTAGTTGTGTTACCATACTTATCTAGCTCTCACTGTTAGCTCTGAATCCATCTAGTTCATACATTAGCATTCCTCCGTTCAATATTTTGAACTGACTGCTCACTCTATTGTCGTAATCAAATTGTATTCCTGTATCGTTAGCAAATCTCTGTATACATTTGAATGTATTCAAAATGTGTTTCTATACTGTGTACCAGAACTTTGTCTACTATCCCCATGTTCCCCACCCCAAGGTCGCACTGGGAGACAAGCAACTAGTTGCTCAGTGTGCTTTCCTGGTGAAACATTTCGATAAATAAAAATAAATAAATATTACCCAGGATCACCCGGAGGTATTTGAAAGTTTAACCTTTTCATATTTTTGTCTCAGGTCATCACGGGTGACAAGAGGGACCTTTTTTTCATTTATGGGCTTGTGAAGAGCCTGGTCATATTTTGTTTCTAATTTAGAACCAGTTTGTTAAGAGACCCCAGTTACCCCTGGAAGTCAGAGCTGAGGCTGCCAAGGTCAGGGTTCCTGGAAAATACAGCAGCATAAAAGTACATTAGCTGACCGGCAGGCATTGGGCACTTGGTTTAGAAATAGGCCAAAAGGAGTGTTCCCGATATGGAACCTTGGGGATGCCACTGGATACTTTCCTGATGTCTGACAAGGAGCCTTCTATCTTCACGGCTGAGAGCGATTAGTGAGACAACCTGAGCCAGGTAACTGTGTCTGGTGACAGGCCGAGGCGAGGAGTTTCCTGAGTAGGAGTTTATGGTTGACCAAGTCAAAGGCTTTTGTTAAGTCAGTATGTATAACACAACCTTGTCTCCCGTGTCGAGGGCTTCATGCACAAAAATAGGTGTATCAGTCAATGCTGTATTGCAGCTTGGTTGTTTTCTGGAACACCGTGCCATTGGGGGCACTTGGATTTTGTATTAGTCGAGATATGAGACAAACTGACCACACAGTTTGTCTGAGATCCATAGGCTGGGAGGAGAGAATAGAAACTGGTCTGTAATTGGCAAAGTTAGTGCAGTCTTGCTTTTAAATACTGGTGTGACCAGCGCAGATTTCACTTCTCTGGGAACTGGGAGTAGCACAGGGGAAAATTTAACATTCTGGAAAGGGGCTGAGAGTTCTGCAACACAGGGCAAATAGCTTCATACAGTATCAATTGAGTCACCCTGGATTCTAGTTTTCCCAGACACCTTTCTGATGGATTTAGAGGCATCCTTAACTGAGACGGGCTTAAGTAGAATTCTGGCTATCCTGGCTCAGGGACCAGCAGTGGGATGGCTACAGAAGCAGGACCTCTGGCAGGGACGGGCTGGCTCCGTGGGAATGATGAAGCTAAGGTCACTGAAGGTAACATTGAATTTGTTGGCAATTTCAGTGGGATCAAGGATCTCACACCCATCTACCATAAGCATTTTGCTGATGTTTTGTCACCCATTCCAAGACATTCTAAGACACTCCTCCCAGAATCTTTTCCCATCACTCCAACTCTGGGTTTGCTGGGCCTTGCTGTAGTTGGATTTGACCAATCAGAGCCTACTGGTGCATTTATTTTGGGCTTCCTTGTGCTTTTGTGGATGGACTGGGGACCCTGACTCCTGACCAGTGCCACAGATTGTCCCTCTATCTCTCATGAGGGCATGGAATTGTGGGGTGAATATGATCGAGACTTCTGCGTTTCTGAATGGAATGAACCAGATAAACCACAAGGTACTCTAGAACACGAGGGACATGAGTGGAAACTTGTGGGGGGATCAAGAGTGATGAGGAAGCTCTGTTTCACAGAGAGAGAGTGGCTGAGCCATGGAACAGCTTGCTGGCTGAGGTGATGGGTGCCAAAACCATCCTACTGGTGCATTTATCACGGACTTTCAAAGCTGCAACCCAGGGCAGTATCTAACACATTTCTCTGTAAATCACTTTGGGAAACAGTGTGTATAAAGGTGCTATATAAATCCAAATAGTATTCTATTCTACAGTCCCTACACTATTAGTATCTAACTCATTTCTCTGTAAATCACTTTGGGGTATAGAGAGTATGAAAGGTGCTATATAAATCCAAATTTATTCTATTCTACAGTCCCTGTACTGCCAGCATCTAACTTTGCTTTGTGAATCACTGTGGGATGCAGTTTGTATGAAAGGCACTATATAAATCCAAATTCTGTTCTATTCTACATTCTCTGCCCTACCAGTATCTAACTCACTGTTTTGTGAAGTACTTTGGGATACAGTGTGTATGAAAGGTACTTATAAATCCAAATTCTAGTCTATTTTACAGTCCCTGAACTACCAGTATCAAACTAATGGAATTGTAAAGTACTTTGGGATACAGTGTGATGAAAAGAGCTATATAATCAAATTCCATTCTATTCTACAGTCATTGCACTGCCAGTATCTAACTCATTGCTTTGTACATCATTTTGAGATACAGTGTGTATGAAAAGACCTATATAAATCAAATTCTATTCTATTCTACAGCCCTGAACTACCAAAATCTAACTCATTGTTCTGTAAAGTTTGGGTTACTGTAAGTATGTATTTGTATTTCCTGTTTTATCAGAGTAAATGCCATTAGACAGAGCTTAATTTCCAGGAGGTCGTGGTGTGAGATAGCACAGAACATGATTACAACTGTACAGAAATTGTCACTTGGATAATGAGGGAGCAAGTTTAAAAGATAGGGGCTCAAGAGAGATGTGAGAAAATATTTCTTCACTGAAAGGGTGATAGATACCTGGAACAGACTGCCAGTGAATGTACTGGGACAAAACCAGTGTGTGTGGGGGGGTGCTTCAAGCGTGCTTAGGATAGAGCATTTTAAGAATATACAGCTATACAAATCAGCATTGAGGGAACAAGAAATGATAAATCATACAATGCATGCAGTTATGAATATAAAACTTCAGCGAGCAAGCTGATCTTTAAAATAATCTTATCTAGAGGAGTAACACAGAGTATGAATGGTGCTATATGAATCAGAATTGGTTCTTTTCGTACAGTCCAGTCACTACCAGTATCGAACACATTTCTTTGTAAAGCAGTGTTTATGAAAGACCCTTCAAAACACAAGTTCCTTTCCTTCCTCTCAGAACTGACCTTGATCAAACACCATTGCTCACACACCTGTGAGTACCTGTAGAGGCCCAGTATCCTGGCAACTGGGATGGAGGATGACGATGGATGATCTCCGACGATGCCAGCTAGATGCGGCTGTGGCGTGCAGCTGTAGTTCGGCACTGGCTGAGCACTGCTTGACAACAGCCAAAGTGTTCCCTCGATAGCTTTAGTCTCCGAATAACAGAGTCATAGATCTTGAATCACAGCGTGATGTTTGGTAACAGAACCTGGTTCGGTTGATCTTCTCAATGGCAAAAATCATGGCCAGCGCACACTGGAAAATCTCAATGAAGAATCTGCACAGTAGCATAAAGCATGGTAATTTACTTTTTGTGTAGCAGCTTTATACAAATGTACCACACAATGCTTTACAGAACACAATACAGAATATGGGGTAGGTCCATTAAAGCAAACACAAAACTAAATTTGGAAGTATCAAACGTGGCAACTATAAATGGGTCGTGAATGGCCCTTAATTTCATTGGTCAAAACATGTCACATGGCCCTTGTTAATTCTCTTACTGTATATCTGCACACCTTACCTGAAATACATTTATTTTTTTCTTGTTGTTAGCAATCAAAGTCTGTTTTATAATACTGAAAAACTTTACAGGGTGTGCAATCATTAGGAAATAATGCACTTCATGAATGGCTGTGGCACTCCAGCTATACCTCATGCCGAACAGTCAGCCTATGGCATGCATTATTTTATTCCCTTATGACCACAGACACACTGTCACACAAGTTTAAGAGCAAAGGCGACTGAGAGTGTAGGGATATTTTAGAGTGGTGTCGAATTTTCCAGTTCTGCTTCTGCCAGTATTCCAGAATTTTGAATGCAGATTCTGCCAGATTCCATCAGACATGAAATTCTGAAAGTGGAACATTGTTTTTAATAACTGCAGATTAGTAATCTACAATTTAAACAAACTATCTATGGCACCAACATCTCAGGTTCGGAGGCAGACCTGGGAGTCAGAGGGCCGGCTGGGCAAGAGGGGTTGAGTATCCTACAGACTGCTCTCCTCTCTGGGGAGAGGAAGGAAGGCAGAGTGTTTGGTGCATTGAGGACCCCTTGTAGAGGCAAGGGATCCCGAGTGGCCAACACCTCACATTTTGGGGCGGGGCAGATGCTGGCATCACTGCACGTCCCCATCCCCAGAGGGGAAAATGCTAGCCGCTAAATGATGGCCCCACCCTGCTGTTCCTCATCTGACCGTAGTCCACCAGGGGAGTCTCACTCCCATGACCCTGCCCTGGGGGCAAGTCAAGGGCTTCGTGACCCATGTTACTGTGGAGGGGTCTCCCTGCACCTGGAGGCACAAGGGAGTAATAGTAGGGTTAGGGGACGGAGAGATCTGGCCAGCAAAGAAAAAGAAAAAGAAAACCAAATGCTTTCCCGAATTCTACAAAATTAAAAGAAAAAGTTCCAAAAGCATTTTATAAGTGGACTTGCCATTAGCCCTAACTTTTGGGTAGAATTCCACTTCTGCACAGTTCTCAATGAGCTGTACATAATTTTCAAATTCCTTCTGTAGCAATTTAGAGGGCTTTTGGAAATTCCACTAACTAAGCAGAATTCCAGAGGAAGCAGAATCCCAAATTCCAAAAGCAGAATTTTTTTCTTTAAACTGGGATTAGTAGTTCACAGTTTACACAGACCGTGGATTTATTTTCCATAAACTTCGGAATAATAGTCCACAGATTATGTAATCCGCAGGAGTATTATCCCAAGATTTACATAGAAATGCTTTTCATAATTCTCATGGAACTAAAAATAAAGTTAAAAGCATTTCAGAAGTGAAATTGCCATCATGTTTGAACTCTGTTGGCAGACTTCTGCATTCCGTGCTTGTCTGAGATCCAGTTTTCATGATGAGTTTGCTAGAAATAAAGAACGATGGGAATATATATGGAAATAAAGGCAACATTTTGTCTGAATAGTACCAATTCAGATTGTTTGTTTATCATCAGAGATGTTAGTAGGCATAGCAGTTTGTGCTAGCCCAAGGTGAGGCCTCTCTACACACACCATGATTCATTATAACTGGATGTAAGGAAGAGCACTGTAGAACCAATGGTTATGACCATGATAGAGTATGGGGATATTATATAGGGGAGGGGCTGGTATTGGTCAGTTAGGCACATTGGATGTTTTAACGAATCATCTGCGTGGTTTTATATTAGGAGCACCTTGCACAACCCACCACTTTGAACTGCTTAACTCACTCAAATGGCTCCCACTGAACAAAGAAGGGAGCTTCATCTATTGTTATTATTTAAAAAAAATATTAAAGGAAAATCCTTGTTTAAGGATCTGGTGTCTGTGAGGAACTCCTGAGTTCTTTAAATATCTTACCCTTGAAGTGCCCTGTGCATTCTCTGTTAAAGAGCAGCTGACACCTTCAGGAGAACTTGAACAAAACATAATATTTAGACACAGTTTAGCTTGTTTTCATGTTAGGTCTGTTATTTCCTCCCTGTTATTTATTACTGAGGTTACTTGCAGGAAAATAGGATCTTTCCTCTTGAAGAGTGTATCTATTCCCTTGCTTTCTCCCTACCTGAGGTCATAATGAACTGATTGTGACCTCACAGGTACTTCCATGGCAACAGATTGTGATGTCACAGCAGAGGGTTATGAATTGAAGTAGAGAGTAAGCTATAGCGGAGATGGACTCTAAATAAACTCTAAGAGTAAAGATCATATATTCCTGGAAATTTCTTAGTAATAAATAATGGGAGGAGAAATCTAAGGAATATAAATGGAATGCAAGAAGAATTGTACCTAATTATCATGTTTTAAAGTTTTCATTGTGGTGTCGTTAGCTCTTTAAAGGGTCAGTCATTTGCCATTGGTGGTCCCATATGTCAGAATAGATTGCCTATAACATTGTTACCTGGCACATTACTGTACCAGCAACCAAACAGTTAAAGGAGCACTTTGTACCAAATGGTACTCAATGCCAGTATTGTTAAATGTTTTTAACAGTTATGTAGTTTAAACTGTTATTGTCCACAGGAGACTGTAACTTAGTTACTGATGTGGTGTGTTTCTATTTTATTATTTTTATATGCACTGTTTTAAGTGACCTGGGACACTATGGGAAATGAGCCTGGACACAACAGCTACTGTCCCAATAAACCTAAACTTGTAATATTTAAACTTGAACTAAACAGCCATGTTTTCCACACTGATGAACCTGCAACCTGAGTAGGGCTGGCTGGAATTTAAAAATCCAGCACTATGGCATTCTGCAGTATTTCAGAAACTTCTGCCTAATTCCATCTGTAGCGGAATTTTGAAATTTCAAAATCAGTTTTTTTTGTGGATTATTCAGAAAATCAGATCTCGACCTTCTGTCCATACCTATGGCAAGAATTATACTAAGTGAGATTGCCTCCTCTGTTACTGCCCCAGACTATAGCATTCCATTCCAACTAAGATCAGACAATGTCTTTCAATCCACTCATTTCAGAGCTGCTGCAATTCTTACCTGCACAAGTCGGCAGTGTGCTCCTGTTTCTAGATGTCTAATGTTGTACGGACCCCTCTGAATTTACAGTATATGGACATGGAACTAACATTTCGGTTCCTCATCACTGAATGCCTTTTGCATGTGTCACCTTGAATATTAATTATGTAACATGTACCTTTTTTCTGTAAGTAGCAGAAAGAGACTACTTACCAGGAGTCAGTTGCCGCCAACAGAAACAGCTCCGAATTCAAAGCAAAGTCAGAGCAGTCACCACCACACTAAAAATTCTGGGCCATGGTTGGTGCTCAAATCCTCTATTTGTGTTGCTGGTACAACAGTTAAAATAGCTCACTGGAAGATAGATACCTGATGCGCTTATGTAGTATTTCCTTTTCCAAAACAAAAAGTATAATAGTACGTGAAACGTGTCAGGCATCTATCATCCAGTGAAATAATTTTACTGTAATGGCAACAACAAACAGACGATTTGAGCACCAATCCATGATCCAGAGTTTTTAGTGGTACTGAATGCTCCAATTTTTCTCTGTATTTCTATTATCCATCATGATATCCAAATTGCACTGTATTTTTGTACCCAGACTCCACAATGTGCACACTTGCCGTTGTCTTATTCCACTGTTCTCTCAGTTGTAATCTCCCAGGTCATGCCTGAAAATAGGCAAATGTTTGTCTAGTGTACTTACCTGGTAAATAAAACTTCAATGAATACATTTTAATCTGCAGTTTACATAAATTGCAGATTATTTTTCCACAATCTGCAGCAAATTATTATACAGTTTACGTGGTAGATGGATAGTTATTCCATGGTTTACATAGAAATGTTTTTGGAATTCTTCAGAATTAGCAAAACTGGTTATTTAGAATGGGTATCACCAGGTTTTCAAACAACTCTTTCCTACATGTTGGTTTATGCCTCTTGTACTGTCTGCTGCTAACTAGCAATTTTGAGTAGGCAGTTATTTGCCAAAGAAAGGACATTGGAATTTGCTCCAGAAACCAGTTTGCAAGCATATGTTTTAGAAAGGCCTCTTTAAGATCAGACTCTATAAGGAAACATGTAAGACTCCATCTAGGCTTATGTGATAGATAGATAGATAGACAGACAGACAGACAGACAGACAGACAGACAGACAGACAGGCAGGCAGACAGACAGACAGACAGATACTGTCTGTAGATAGATAGGTAAGATAGTGAGATAGATAGATAGAAAGATAGATACAAACATACAAAAAGCCAGCAGAAGAAGGCCTTTTGGTATATCAAATCTGCTCGTGTTGCAGGGTCCACAGCTTGAGCTTAACGTCCTGCCCTCTCTCCCCACTCTCCCATCCTCTCTACCCATGACCCTTACCCTCCCCTATTCCTGTCCCAGCCTCTCTTAAAGCTGCCCACTGTCTTCAATGAGATTACCTCTTCTGGCAATGCATTACTACTGTCCACCACCCTCTCTGTGAAGAAGTGTTTCCTGACCCCTCCTAAACCTCTCACCCTCCAGCTTAAGACTGTTCCCCTCGTATTATGGTTGCCACTCAGCTTAAAGAGACTCTTCTTATCGACCTTATTTATCCCTTTCAAGTACTTGAAGGTCCCAACCATGTCCTCTCTATCTCTCTCTTCCAGGAGTACATGTTCAGTGCCCTCAGCCTCTCCTCATATATCTTACCCTGTTGACCAGCTATCATCTTTGTAGCCCTCCTCTGGACCTTCTCCAGCAGGTCAATGTCCTTTTGAGGTGTGGGCACCAGTACTGAACTCCATACTCTAGATTCGGCCTTACGGTGACCTGTAGAAGGGCAGTATAACCTCTTTCTCCTACTACTGATCCCTCTAAATATGCATCCCAGCATCTTGTTAGCCTTTGCTGCTGCTTTCTTGCACTGTGTGGAGTGCTTCTGGTCAGTAGTGATCATCACTCCCAAGTCCTTCTCCTCCTCTGATGCAGATATGCAAACTCCACCCAGGTAGTATTCTGTCCTAGGATTCTTGGCTCCAATATGCATAACTTTGCATTTTTTGGCATTAGCTAAGCTGCCAGATCCTGGACAACCTCCTAACTTTTCAAAATCTTCCTGTAGGTCCTGTATCCCTTCAGCTGATAGACAGAGAGAGAGAGAGAGAGAGAAAGATAGGTAAGATAGACAGATGATAGATAAATAGGCAGACAGACAGACAGACAGATAGATGGATACTGTCAATAGATAGACAGACAGATGATAGATAAATAGATAGATAGATACTGTCTGTAGATAGATAGTGGATACTGTCAATAGATAGACAGACAGACAGACATATAGATGGATGGATACTATCTGTAGATAGATTTTACTTATTGTTTTCATATTTTTGTTACCAGGAAGGAGGGCTAGCAGTTCTGCCCATTTTCAGCCTCATCACGGGAGGGGAGATATGGAATCCAACTGGAGCTGAACCCAATTATGCTGTTTGAAGTATTTTTACTGATGAGGAAATTGGTCTGGACACTAGGAAATTCCATTTTTCTTTTGAGATATGCCATGGGATCTTTAATGTCCATCTGAATAGCCACCAGAACAAGCAGAGGAGAATACTGTCTGTAGCAAGATAGATTGATAGATAGGTAGATAGATAGGTAGAGACTGTAGATATATAGATACTGTCTGTAGATAGATAGATACTGTCTATAGATAGATAGATAGATACTGTCTGTAGATAGATACTGTCTGTAGATAGATAGATACTGTCTGTAGACAGATAGATGGAGAGATAGATAGATAGATAGATAGATAGACAGAAAGATAGATAAATAGATACTGTCTGTAGATAGATAGAGAGACAGACAAACAGAGAGACAGACAGACAGATAAACATACAGATACTGTCTGTAGACAGACAGACTGACAGATACATACATAGATGCTGTCAATAGATAGATAGAGACTGTAGATAGATAGATAGAAAGAGAGACAGATAGATAGATACTGTATGTAGATAGACATACAGACTGACAGACAGACAGATACTTTCTTTAGCTAGATAGATAGACAGATAGATAGCTACACAGACAGATAGATGTTGTCTGTAGACAGACAGATCGACAGATATATGCATACATACATACATAGATGCTGTCTGTAGATAGACAGATATAGATAGATAGATAGATAGATAGATAGATAGATAGATAGATAGATAGATAGATAGATACTGCCGATAGATAATGTCTGAATTAGACCAAAATTACACTCACCCCTTGTTGATTTTGGAATAAAGCAAATGTCCAGCCAAGATTAATATTTAATTTTCTCCATTAGGATAAATAGCCAAGGATCTCTGCATAACATGTATTTTTGATAGCAGTGTAGCAGTTATGTGATGTGCTAATGTGAATAGTTTTCCATTTCCCCCTTCTCTTGTGATAGTTTGTGATGAAATATAAATGGGCTATCTCTACCTTTCATCTTTCCTTAGCATCATTGTTTGTCAGCTATTTATACTGCTTTGGTGTATGTTTTGTTCCATCTTTACTGCACTTTTGGTGAACTGGTTGGTGTTTTAGTTTTACACACTGTTTGTAACTACTACAGTTGTGGGCAGTGGCATTTTGTTTTCAGCCACGCAACTGCTGTGGCAGATCACTGCAGTTAGGTGCAGTGTAATTAAAAGAACAAAAGGATCTTTTGTTCTTTTAATTCTCTGCTGCATCTCCTGTGATGTGATATGCCAGTCAGCCCTGTGGCGAAAACAACACACCATGGGTCACAACTGTATATTAGAATTTGATGATACAGCTTATGTCCTTCCAACCAGAGAGTTCTATAATGGAACACACATGGATTGTGACAGCAAAGGAAGAGTTCAGCAAGGACATGAACTACATTACACAATTCAATCATATAAAGCACACAAGTAACAGAATGTCATAAAAGCACACAAGTAACAGCCATACAATGCATTCAGTAAATATAACATATCATGAGTCTCAACTTATAAGGCCATATGGACTCCTAACAAAAATTAATCCTGCTAATCAAGCGTGGCGTTTCAAGTGTTACATCACATAGGTCTAAAACGGTCCTTACCAATAGTGAGTAAATCAGAGGCAGTTTATTGAAAGACCAGAAAAGATGAAACAGTTGCAGAGTGGAACCAGAATAAAAATAAAATTCTACCATAAGGTGTCTTGGAGGTCTAGTGCAGTTCTCCTTTAAGAAATTATAAATCATGAAATCATTCTTAGACAAACAGGAGTGTTCATTTCTAAACATTTCAGGTACTCTTATAACCATAAGAGGTGTCTTCACACACATAGTTCTAAAATTCTGAAATTCTAAGTTCAGTTGACACAGTCCATTTTCACTCACAGGGTTTCTCTAATTTTCTACAAAGTCAAACATTCACCTGCAGTCTCTCACTTAAAGAACTCAAGAATGCACTCTTACAACTCGAGAGACACAGTAACTGTAAATATAAACATATAGGAAATGTCTTCAACATGATCACTGAGCGAGCTAACTTCGTTTTACACTGAATCGGCTTTGGTGTCTCTGTAAAGCTGGTCGCTGGGATCACATAATCTGTATGGACAGGAATCAAGCCCCAATAAAATGCCCCTCCTTTGAATAGGACTGGACCAGGCGGCCTGCCAGTTTGCACCAAGTGAGGATAAAGTGCCATGAGAGCTTCAAACTGGGTCAGCAGAACCATGGTAAGATAGAGAGGCAACTTGATGGGTAATAACATATTTAATACACTTTATCATAAGAGTAGTTGATCAAGGTGAGCGGTGACCACAGAGTTTGTACATAACTTTATTGTTCCAAATTAACTGAACAGCTGAATTTCTATTGCATGTGCAAGAGGTCCAACAACATTTATAACTCCTGTAAGGTCAGATTTGTATGGAAGAGTCTCCAAACAAGAACATTCCATCCAATGAGGAGGATTTTGTTCCCTGTTGTCAGTGTCTATTTTAAAATAAATTATAGTTTACTGTGTACTTTCCAGTAAACAATTACAAGAAAAGTAAAAAGCACTACCCACTGACATTATCCATCTGTTGTTTGTAATACATAGCCCATGGCATAAACTGCACGTAACATTACCATCATCCAGGAGTTGTGCTTTCTATAATGTAAGGCAGTTGGCTTGAACAGAAATCATAACCATAACGTGTCAGCATGTAATCAAAGGTTTATAATTAAGTTATAAAAATATCGCACAACTGAACACACTTTGAATACACACACCATCCCAATTCCCTGTACTTCAAATATTGATTACATGGCTCTGGGACATATTCCAAAAGTAAATCATCCATTCATATTCCAGTTCAGAAATTGTCTGAGCGGAGGACCCTATCTTTTTCCATAATTCTTCTAACAACAACAGGGATGACGCAGCCTACTACCTTTTCTTAAAATGAGATAAGGCAACACAACAGCTATTATAATGTCGTTTTAGCTCCTAGTGCTACCAGGAGGTGCCATACTTATGACAATGCAATAATTGTATACAAATGTATATTATAAAACACATTCTGCTGTCTGTTACAGATGGAGTCACATGGCATTTAAGGCAAAATCGTGAGACTATGGTTTTCAACAGTAATGTATTTCTGGCAAAAACATATTCATTTTTCTCTTCATTTTCATTCATTTGTGAACAGTGATACGGAGTTTTACGATCTAATAAGTTCCCACTCCCACCATGAAAAATATACATCTTGGTGTGGTGTGACAGCACCATCCTAATACAGATCCACCGTGCCAATTTAATATGTACATTCAAAAGGTAACTTCAACAGAAGAGGCTTTTACAAACTTCATTTGACTGCCATCTTTAATAACTGAAGTCATTAATTACAAAACTAGTTATAACATTTTTACAAATATCTAAAGGCTTAAAAATAAACTGGTGGTGAATCTAAGCATGTCAGAGATATGTTTTGCTAAAGAATATATGGTATTTTTGTTGACCGCTAACAAATACTATTGCTGCATCTTATATTAATATGTATATATATTATGATTATTCTTCTAACTTGCAGCGTTATTTTATTAAAAACCTCTGTCACGTTCCTTCTAGCTGGTGTTATTCATGGAACAGTACTGGATACCACTGCTATTCTGATGATACCAGTTATGTATTTCCTTTGTACTGTGCTAAGCCAAACTCAGGCAAGTCCTAAACAGTTGCATGTGGGTCTGGCTGACTAGGGATGTGACTTTAGAATATTAACTCTGTGTATAAGGCTTCGCATAGATTGGTGCCTAACTATAAATCACAGCTGGTCTGTACTTATTATCCTTCCATAAGCTTAGATGAAGTAGCTCAAGATCCCAGCTGTCAACCTACAAACCATGGGAGGTAGGATCTTCTCACATACAACCCTTCCACTTTGGAACTTAATCCCACTGGCTGAGTCAGGACGAATGGATGATATTGATGGAAGATGGATGGATGGATGGAAGTAAGGAAGGACAGATAGATGGATAGATGGATGAGTGGTTAGACTGATGGATAGGAGAGAGATGTTGGATAAATGGATGGACAGATAGATAGATAGATGGATGCATGGCTGAATGAATCAGTGGTGGATGGATGTCAGATGGATGTATAGATGATGGATGAGTGGAAATGGATGGATGGAAGGATGGCTATGATGGATGGATTATAGCTGGATAAATAATGGATGATAGATAGGAAAAGAGAGAGAAAGAGAGTGAGATGATGAATTGAGGGATGTTGGATAGATGGATGGATCATAGATGGATGGATGGATAAGATGGATGAATAAATGACTTGGAAGATGGATGGATGGATGGATGGATTGTTAGATGACAGATTAATGAATGGATAGTAGATAAATGAGGGATGGATGGATGGATGAGTAGTGGATGGATGGGTGAATCATAGATGGATGGATGGATGGATGGATAAGATGGATGAATAAATTACTTTGTGGAAGATGGATGGATGGATGGATAGATAACCAATTGATGAATGGATGATAGATGAATGAGGGATGGATAGATGGGTGATGGTTGAGAGATGGATGGGTGGATCATAGATGGATGGATGGATAAGATGGATGAATAAATGACTTGGTGGAAGATGGATGGATGGATGAATTGATATATAACAGATTGATAAATAGATAGATGAATGACGG
Source organism: Neoceratodus forsteri (assembly GCA_016271365.2). Lineage (NCBI taxonomy): Eukaryota > Metazoa > Chordata > Ceratodontiformes > Ceratodontidae > Neoceratodus > Neoceratodus forsteri. The sequence goes on from JADMNL010000033.1 coordinate 35,568,826, forward strand.
ATGGAAGGATGGGTGATGGATGATAGATGAATAAGGATGATGGATGGATGGGCAGATGGTTGGACAGATGGCTGGATGGATGGATCACAGATGAATGGATGAAGGGCAGATGATAGATAGACATTACAGAGAGTGTCTGTAGATAGATAGACAGACAGACAGACAAGGTGGATGATGGATGGATGGATGATACATGAATAAGGATGATGCATGGATGGATGGATGGATGGATGGACAGTTAGTTGGACAGATGGCAGGATGGATGGATCACAGATGATTGGATGATGGGCAGATGATAGATAGACAGACAGATAGTGTCTGTAGAATGACAGACAGACAAGGTGGATGATGGATGATGGATGGATGAAAGAATGGACAGATTAGTGGATGAAGGACCTAGTTTCCAATTCAACCTTACATTACTATGTTATTTTGTAACTTTTGAAATGTTTTGTGTCTATTTACATATATCTTCATAACTACATCCTATGTACTTTTTACATTTCTGATAATTTTGTCTGCATTTCTGTTACTGTCAATGCCTTCATGTATGTATTTGCTGTTACTCTTATTTACTAAATTGTTATGCCTGAAAATAGGCACTTGGGCCATTATTCACACAAAAAACTGCAAATTGGCGCACAAAGTTGTGTGGCACCTCATGGATTGTGCTGAAGGGCAATGGTGCCATTCACAGTCAGATAGCGTAATAGCTATCCGTATATGAATAGGGACCAGCGGGGCAGCGCTAACCGAGGAAAAGCAGTGGGATACCCAGTAGCGCTGTCCCCACAGCCAGCCAGGAAAATGTCCCTGCAGCCAATAACATTCATAAGCTAATATGCAATTCATGAAAATAGCCATGCAGATGAGACCATTGAGCATCAAGGCACCAGTGGACATAAACATGCCCATTACGGCTCATTTGCATGGCATTAGTGTGGCCTTGCATGGACCCCCACCAGCCCATGCTCCATGCAGCCACAGTCCGCAAGTGTAGTGCACCCCCATCCTCTGTATCTCCTAATCCTCTCACCCCGAATGACACCGGAAAGGAGCCTCAGCTCAGTGTGACTTTTCTGGTCACCACTTTTAAATAAATGAAACTGAAAGGGTTGATTGTTATAGATAGCAGGAGTCCCTGACCAATCACAGCCCTCCTTCAGTTGCATGTGAGGTACTCTTATTACCACTCTGAGCCACTGTAACAAGCTTCTCACTGACCGACATCAACATTTTAAATTAAAAAGGATTTTCCTTTATTTAATATAGTTAGTGATCTATAATTTTGTGGATCCATTTGGAGGGCCTCTTATGGATCTAAGAGTGCAGCCTCTTGTGTCCTTAGGACCACAGAATGGCTCACCTTCAGTTTGACAGTCCTCAGGTCCTAAGAACACAATAAGCGACACTCTTACATCCATAAGAGCCTTGCAATGGAGCCTATAAACTTATATAAAAGGCTGCGGTGAGGCAGAAGGGATGTCATGTGTACACATCCATGAATGCTAAGAATATATGCTGTTGGACTCTCTCCAAACCCACTGAGCTGCAAAATCACTGTCCGGGGGTGGGGATGGGGGGTTGTGGGTAGGAGATGACAGTATTGTATGCCCTGTTATTGTGGGTGTTTAGTATGTTTTGTTTTATACTGCAAAACATCAACAAAGCATACTGAATAAAAAATAAATAGTCCTGGAAAATCAGGATGTGCTTTCCCATCTCTCTCTCTTGTGCCCCTCCTTTCTACCTCTCATCTGAGCAATTTCTGATTAACCCTCTGCTTAAGCTGTCACATTGCACCCTAGTTGGTGGTCACTCCCCAGACACCCACCCTCCATAATAGACTATGAACCTCAAAATAACAACATGCTTCTAAATCTAGAGACTGGACTGCCCAAACTGAGCTGAATAAGTCCCCTCGGGGGAACAGCAGCAAACAAACTACGAGGCAAGAACAACCTGAGCACTTGCTCTTATATCATTACATTCCTTAATCGGGTAGACATTCAAATGTTTATGGACAGTAATTGCCCTATTGTTGTAAGTAGAAGTAGGGAGACAGAGGTGGGTCATTCGACCCACCCCTCTGCCCATGCAGGCAGGGCTCCCCGCCCGTCTCATGTATCTGCACTGCAATTTCTGGAAGCAGTGCACAGCAGAAATAGGATGGGCAGATGTCTGGCAAACCCTCGACCCACACAGAAACATTATACATATTACTCCCAGCCCCACGGTGCCTTTACCTAATAGCCTACTATTATACACACAATGAGAGCATGCTAATGAAATAGTAACCTGTCACATAGGACCGATTAGTTCCAAGTTTAGGAATGAGCTTGGACTGCAGGGGTTGGCCATAGAAAAAAGGATCGAGCATCCCAACAGATTCTCTCCTTCTCTGGGGAGGGAGGAGGGCAGCCAGTTCCACCGCTTCACTGCTACCTGGGTAACAACAGGGACTCTTCTTCTCCGGAGAGTGAGGGCAGCTGGCTCCACTGCTATACTGCCACCTGAGTAACCCCAAGGACATTATCCTTCTCCAGGATGACGGGCAGCTGGCTCGCTGCATACTGCCACCTGGATAACCACAAGGACACTCTCCTTCTCCAGGGAGGGCGGCAGCCAGCTTCACTGCTATTCTGCCCCCTGATGACCACAGGTGACAGTGCAGCTGGAGCAGCTAGTGGGAGGGAACATCAGCAGGTGCCACATTCTGTACATTTCTGAGGGTACATGCTTGGCACTTCCTTGATGCCAGCATCCCAGGGGAATCAGGGAGGACAACTGAAACAGTCCCCATATGGCAGGATGATGCCAGCCAGTGCATGGGCCCTGCAACTGGCTACTCCTCAGGCAGGTCCCTTCCACAACCGGATCCATTCTAATACACAGGCCTGCACCTAGCTACTCAGGCAGGTCCCTTCCACAACCGGATCCATTCCAATCCACAGGCCCTGTACCTGGCTACCTCAGGCAGGTCCCTTCCACAACCGGATCCATTCTAATCCACAGGCCCTGCACCTAGCTACCCAGGCAGGTCCCTCCCACAACTGGATCCATTCTAATCCACAGGCCCTGCACCTAGCTACTCAGGCAGGTCCCTCCCACAACCAGATCCATTCTAATCCATAGGCCCTGCACCTAGCTACTCAGGCAGGTCCCTCCACAACCGGATCCATTCTAATCCACAGGCCCTGCACCTAGCTACTCAGGCAGGTCCCTTCCACAACCGGATCCATTCCAATCCACAGACCCTGCACCTGGCTACTCTCAGGCAGGTCCCTCTCACAACCAGATCCATTCCAATCCACAGGCCCTGCACCTAGCTACTCAGGCAGGTCCATCCCACAACTGGATCCATTCTAATCCACAGGTCCTGCAACTGGCTACTCAGGCAGATCCCTACCACAACTGGATCCATTCCTTCCAATCCACATGCCCTGCACCTTGCTACTGAGGAGATCCCTCCTGCAACGGATCCATTCCAATCCACAGGCCCTGCACCTAGCTACTCAGGCAGGCCCTCCCACAACTGGATCCATTCCAATCTGCAGGCACTGCACCTGGCTACCAAGTAGGTCCCTCCCACAACCAGATCCATTCCAATCCACAGGCACTGCACCTACCTACTCTGGCAGGCCCCTCCCCACAACCAGATCTAGTCCAATCCACAGGCCCTGCAACTGGCTACTCAGGCAGGTCCCTTCCACAACCAGATCCATTCCAATCCACAGGCCCTGCACCTGGCTACTCAGGCAGGTCCCTCCCACAACCGGATCCATTCCAATCCACAGGCCCTGCACCTGGCTACTCAGGCAGGCCCTCCCACAACCAGATCCATTCCATCCACAGGCCCTGCACCTGGCTACTCAGGCAGGCCCCTCCCACAACTGAATCCATTCCGATCCGCAGGCCCTGCACCTGGTTACTCAGGCAGGTCCCTCCCACAACCAGATCCATTCCAATCTGCAGGCCCTGCACCAGGTTTCTCAGGCAGGCCCCTCCCACAACCGGATCCATTCCAATCCACAGGCCCTGCAACTGCCTACTCAGGCAGGCCCTCCCACAATCGGATCCATTCCAATCCACAGGCCATGCAACTGGCTACTCAGGCAGGCCCCTCCCACAACCAGATCCATTCCAATCCACAGGCCCTGCAACTGCCTACTCAGGCAGGCCCTCCCACAACCAGGTCCATTCCAATCCACAGGCCATGCACCTAGCTACTCAGGCAGGCCCTCCCACAACCGGATCCATTCCAATCTGCAGGTCCTGCACCTACCTACTCAGGCATGCCCCTCCCACAACCAGATCCATTCCAATCCACAGGTCCTGCACCTAGCTACTCAGGCAGGCACCTTCCACAACCGGATCCATTCCAATCTGCAGGTCCTGCACCTACCTACTCAGGCATGCCCCTCCCACAACCGGATCCATTCCAATCCACAGGCCCTGCAACTGCCTACTCAGGCAGGTCCCTTCCACAACCAGATCTATTCCAATCTGCAGGCCCTGCACCAGCTTGTCAGGCAGGTCCTCCCACAACTGGATCCATTCCAATCCACAGGCCCTGCACCTGGCTATTCAGGCAAGTTCCCATCCCCAAAACCAGATCCAGACTAGGTCTGCTGGCAAAGCACCTAGATTCACCTTAGCTCTTTTCTTCTAGGTTGCTTGTAAGGACAGAGCAAGGAACCTTATCAGAGCAAGGAAAGATTAAGGTTTCTTTTGGCTAGCCAGATTTACTGTGTGTTATTATTCTATTTTATACTCACAGGGGTTACTACTGTTTGTTGCTAACATTTTACTGCTTTATTTTCTCTGATTCAAATTGCTGTTGCAGGTATACTTTCTGCTGCATTATTACAGGGTATGCCTACAGGTTTGTGCTTACAGATTACTGCTGTTATCTTCTGATTCAAATTGTTTTTGCAAGGTATATCTTCTGTTACTGCTTTATTTTCTCTACAGCAAAGGTTTTTTATAGGGTATATCTTCTGTGAAATTATCACAGGTGGTGCTTTACAGGTATTTGTTTTATCTATCATTAGGCTGATCTTTCAGGGCTACTGCATTTGTTGTTGATTGATTGTTTCTGCTTGCCTCCTTGTTTTTTCGTCCATGGTTCTCTTTCGGCAGGAAGGGCCCAGCCACCCACCCCATACCCAACCACCCATGCTACACTCCTTTTATAGGGTAGCACAGTTGTGACATTTCCTGAAGCAAAGCAGGAAGGGAGGATCAGAGGATTATCCACACAGTGACCTCATTTACAGGGCACAAGTAATTTAACTTGATATAACAAGTTATACAAAACAAACAAACAAAACACAGAATCAAACTTTTGCTTTCATTTCCTCCTTCTAATTACTCTGACCAGATTATAAACCCAGCAACTCATCTGGAATGGATATTAATAACTGCGGTACATGGGACACTTTTCAAAGGGCAGTTATACAGGATTTAGGACACTGTTCTAATGCTGGACCATTGGCGATCTAAAGGCTCAGCTCCAGGCAGCATGGGCAGAGATTATGCGTCTCAAATTGCATATTCAGGAGGAAATATATTTTAAGAACCACCCGCCATTTCCCAAACTTCCAACAGAAGCACCTCGACCACAGAGGGTAGTTGGTCAGGGAGGCAGGTGGTTAGAGGGGCAAATCTGGTGCCCCATCACCAATGCTCTCCAATGTATCACCTCCACAAACCATATAAAAACTACAAACAGGTATCTGCCTCTATCTCTGAAATCAAACAAAGGGCAGAGAACACTGCAGAGCAGGATACTGCAGCACAGGAGCTAGCACAACAAAACTCACCCAAAACAGGGACCAAAACAAAAAGCAAAAGGAATCCAAAACACTTCAGATCATGGCAGACTCCATTATTCAGGGAGTTGATACCTGCCTGCATCCAGGGTTAATGGTCAGATGTCTCCCAGGTACATCAGCGTGAGAGACGCTGACTGCATTGCTAAAATCATGCAGGAAGCAGGAGAAAACATCGATGTTCTAGTATACATAGGGACTAATGATCTCACCAGCCGGTCAGTTATGGAGACCAAGGAACACCTGACCAGGCTGGGTGGCAAACTGTTATCCATATCATCCGCATCTCTTTCTCTAAGATCCTGCCAGTCTGGGAGAGGGGGCAGATGGACAGAAGGCCAGAGAAGGGGAGATAGGGAGCTAAACATGTGACTCAAGGGCTGCTGCCAGGAAAAAGGACACAAATTGATAGGTAACTGGCAACAGTTTGGGAGCGAAGTTCTTTAAATCTGATGGACTGCATCTGACTAAGCAGGAGGAGTCAGTGCATTGGGGCAGAAGTTTGATGTCTTTGCAGAATATTTAAACTAGCAAATGGGAGACAGGTGTAGCACCCTTAAGTATTGTGGGAAGAACACCCCCCACATCAGCTAGTGATCAAACAGGAGTTCAGCGTGTTTGTAGTTCATTTGCATCACTGGTAAGGAAAAGATCTGGCTTCCCATACGACGCACAGGAAACTCCAGACCTCACCCAACAACTAACACACTGAAATCTGGCCAATGGAAAATCATGTACACAAATGCTCACAGCCTGGAAACAAGATCCCAGACCTGAAGGCAACAATGATGAGGCTAAACTGGAAATTGTAGCCATTAGCGAGGCATGGTTCACCAGTAACCACACTTGGGAGACTTCAGTACTGGCTATGAACTGTTCAGAAGAGACGAGGTGACAAAAGGGGGTGGAATGACCCTTTATGTCAATGAAAATATCAAAGCTACAGAAATTCAGAATGTACATAAGGAGCCAGAAGACCCGTGGGTCACCCTGGAAAAAGAAATGGGACAGCCATACGAACTGGGGTTGTCTACAGACCTCCAGACCAGGGGAGGACATAGACATAGTACTGTTAGAAGATATACAAATATGACAGCTAAAGGGTAGGTTCTGATAATGGGAGACTTCAACATGCCAGATACAGATTGGTCAATACCAGCAGGAACATCTGCCAGAACTAGACATATAGTGGATTCCTGTAGGGGAGGGCCTCAAACAACTGGTACAAAACCCACAAGAGACAGGGCTATCCTAGATCTAATACTGACTAACGGGAAAGGATCACAGATCTCCAGGTAGAAGGTCACCTGGGGGCCAGTGACCATCATGGTATGGTTCAATTTGGTCACTAGAACTAAATCACCCGATTCAAGGCAAAACTATGGGACTTCAGAGGAGCTGACTTTGATAAAATGGCCAACAGAGTTAAGCTAGCCCTGGCATGAAGAAATACAGGTGTGGGGGTAAGGCAAAGTGGGCAAGCATTAAGGACGCAAATACTTGAAGCAACATCCCACTGTGTTAGAGAGAAAAGCCAGAGCAAAAGAAGGAAACCACTTTGGTTCTCAAAACAGTAGCAGAAAGGTCAGAGCCAAAAGGCTGGCCTTCAGGAAATATAAGAGAACGCTGCAGGACGAAGATAAGGAGGCATACCAAATTTCCTTAAGGGCAGCAGGGAAGGCAGTAGGGCAGGCAAAGACGCAAACCAAGAAAACACTAGCACAAACAGTAAAAAGAAGGTGTCTTTCTTTAGATACATTAGTGAAAGGAGAAAGTCCAGAGGGGTATGCTAAGATCAAAGGGGATAAGGGAGTGTGAGGAGGACCAAGGAAAGCATCTATCCTAAATAGATACTTCTGCTCAGTATTTACTGAGGAGAAGGTAGGCAGGGTCCACAGCTCAGCACCATGGACATGGGGGAGGGAGGGAGGAGGTGTGCACTAGTCCTTCACAAAAGAAAGGGTCCTACAAGAGTTTGCTAAGCTCAGGGTGGACAAGGCAATGGGACCTGATGGCATACATTCCAGAGTACTAAAGGACAAGGTGGAACTAGCAGAGCCATTATCAGAACTGTTTAGTGAGTCTCTGAGCACAGGAGAGTCCTAGAAGACTGGAGAAGGGCTCATGTGATCCCCGCTCCCAAGACTGGTAGCAGAGGGAGGAGGCAGAAAACTACAGACCAGTCAGTCTTACCTCAGTAGTGGGCAAGATTATGGAGGCACTTCTTAAGGAAAGGATAGTGCAATACCTGGAATCCATAGGAGCACAGGGTCCAAGACAGCATGGGTTTATAATAGGAAGGTCCTGTCAAACTAATCTCATAGATTTCTTTGACTGGGTAACCAGAGTGGTGGACCAAGGGGCAGCTGATGTCACTACCTAGACTTCAGCAAAGCTTTCGATACTGTTCCACATAGAAGATTGATTAATAAGCTGAGTAGACTCGGGCTGGGCAGAAGTTGGTCAACCGGTGGCAAACTGGTTGGCAGGCAGAAAACAAAGAGTGGTGGTAAATGGTATACAGTCAGAAGAGATGCAAGTCACAAGTGAGGTACCTCAGGGATCAGTCTCTGGGGCTAGTCCTCTTCAATATCTTCATCAGTGACATTGCAGATGGACTGGAGGATAAGGTTTGTCTGTTTGCAGATGATACCAAGATCTGAAACAGAGTAGATGATCCAGATGGGTGGGCAGAATGAGAAGAGATCTGGATAAACTGGCAAAATGGTTGGAAGAGTGGCAAATGGGGTTTAATGCAAAGAAGTGCAAGATCATGCATAGGAAGAGAAACCCTGAAGCCACCTATAGGTTGGGAGGGAGTTGATGGCAAAATACAAGGAAAGAAGAGACTTGGGCATCATCATCACAGATGACCTGAAATCATCCAAGCAAACCACTGAAGCAGTAGGTAAGGCTAGAGGATGTTGGGATGTATTAGTAGGGGTATTGCAAGTCGTAAGAGGAGGTAATAATCCCTCTTTACAAGACACTGTTTAGGCCCCATCTGGAGTACTGTGTGCAGTACTGGAGGCCACATCTGCACAAGGACATTAACAAAATGGAGGCAGTCCAGAAAGGGCAACCAAAATGGTGCAGGGACTGCATCAGAAAATATATGAGGACAGATTAATGGAGCTCAATATGTATACCCTAGAGCAAAGGAGAGGAGAGCGTGATATGATCGAAAATTCAAACATCTTAAGGGCATTAACAAGGTGAAAGAGTAACATGTTTTAGTATAAGAAAAATAGCAGGACAAGAGGACACAGCATGAGATTAGAGGAGGCAGATTAAGGAGGAATGTGAGGAAGTTCTTTTTCACAGAAAGGGTGGTGGATGCATGGAACGGCCTACCTCAGGAAGTGGTGGATATGAATACTTTGCAGGGCTTCAAACAGACATGGGACAGGCATAAGTGAACAATACAGATAAGTATGAATAAATAGGCCATTGACAGAGTACAGGCCTATGGCACATTCATAAGGTAGAAAAATGGGCAGACTGAATGGGCCTTGCGGTCCTTATTTGCCATTAACTTCTATGTTTTTAATCTGCAGGCCCTGCACCTGGCTACTCAGACAGGTCCCTCTCATAACGGATCCATTCAATCCGCAATCCAAATAGCAATCGCCATTACAGTGAGTGTACATCGAAAAACCAAAATGGCAATCTACACTCCCAGCGAGGCAACACCAGTGAAAACAAATGTTTTTATATTATTTATGTGAGGGCTGTGTCCCCGCACTCCCTCATGGGGGCTTTGCCACCAGCACCCCATAAAATGATTCTCAACTGCAGAGGGTGCATGTTGGGAGGGAGAACCTTGTAAAATAATAGTAAGCCCTGCTCACAAAACACAAAATATTGTGCTCCTCCATGCCCAGAACCCTGCACCCTCCCCACCGTAGCCAGCAACCCTCACCACCACACCACACGGCCAGCTCAGCAGCCTCTTGCTGCATAACCTCCCACATACCTTCCCTTCTCTTCTGTTCCCTGTCCTGTGCTACCAGTTGCCTTGCTGTTCACCCATCGCTACCCTTTCAGGTTAACTCACATAATGAGTAGCTGAACTTGAGTCGCTCATACCAAGTCGCTCAAGTTCAGTCGCCATTTTGATGGGTTACCCTGCACGTGGCTACTCAGGCAGGTCCCTCCGCAACCAGATCCATTCATAGTGCAAGGTAAAGCACCTCCGCCACCCCCACCAGAGGAAATCTCTGGGAGAACATGAGGAGGGACCCACAAAGTCCTGAGAGACGCAAAGTGATGGGACTGGGACTGGGTCAGGCAGATGGGGCACGCTGAGACGTGGGAGAATAAAAAAAATCATAGGACCAATTAGTCTCTCGATCTTGCACCACTGCATTTGGAAATACAAACTGGAGAGGAAGAGAGAAGAAACACAGCTTATCACCTCAGTACTATTCACCTGAGGGACTCTGAGTTTCAGAAATTAATAAAAGACAGGATCCCACAAATCCTACAGGAGAACACAATCCTAGGCATTTCCTTACACCCCTCTGGGATACAGTAAAAGCAGTCCTCAGAGGGGACATTATTGCCTACACAGCCAGGCAAAAAAGGTCCAGAGAGGAAAACATACACACCTCACTCAACAGTTGACCACACTGCAAACAGATCACAAAGCAGGAAGCAAAGGTGTCTTCCCCACCCTGCACTGAATACGAGAATTACAAAACCTGCAGACCCAAAAGCAGAAACAGCCCTAATGTACCTGAAGTTAAGATACTATGAAGGAACTCCCAGAGCTACTACACTTCTACCATGCAGGCTCTGAAAGGCACACGCTGGCACTTAATAGTAAACCAATATGACACGAATAAATGATGACTAGTTTACAAGCCCCAGGAGTCTTAGATGTCCTCAAACAATATTACAAACAGCTATACTCCACCGTGGATCATATTCCCGACCCCAGCCCTAGTCCCAAATTCTTTCAACCCTTTGACCTACCCAAAGTAACAGCACTGGATGCTCAACCTCTAATAGCTCCCATTACAGGCCGGAACTAGAGACAGCCTCATCCAAGTGCAAAGCCCTTAAGAGCCCAGGCCCCGATGGATTATGTGGCAGAATTCTACAACACAATTAAAGAGGAGATGCTTCTTCTGCTGCACCACGATTCCATACGCCCCCAGGAAAGAGGTACAATCCCAGACTCCTGGAGATTGTCTCCATTTCAGCAATATTAAAACAAAGATCCTACCATGTCTGGGTTCATATGGACCAATATCTGCAAGAAAATGGCCACTAGTTCCACACTTTTCCCCTGAACAGAGGAACCCATCAGGGCTGCCCTCTTTCACCCCTCTTATTCGTGCTCTTCGTTGAGTCATTTGCTGAATCTAATTGCACACACTCAAACATACCAGGCATCATCATTGCTCCTATACAATATAAACTCACCCTATACACAGATTATTGGCTCCTATACCTGGCGAACCTAGAAACCTCCCTGAACCTACTACGGCAAACACTGCAAAAATTGGAAAGACTAGCTGTCTAAGCTCAATCAAAATAAAACCAGAACTTTAAGGCTCAGCTACCCATTGAAACATAGAAACTGACGGCAGATAAGGTCTTTGTGCCCCACCGGGCTGCCCATTTTCATATTTGCTTGTGCTCTGAAAAACATTTCATTACAATGAATGGCATTTCAGAGGTGTGTCAGTGTCTTGTCCAATGCAGATCAAGCTGCATCGGGCTGGTCACTGACAGACCAATGACCAGGCAAGCCCACTATGACAGTGGTCACAGTCTGATGGGCAGAAACTGCTGTAGTTGGAAGGTCCTTTCATTTGCATAAAGCTGGCCAGCAATCAGTTGGCGTTTTGCCAGTTTGCACTGTCATGCTGCATCTGGAAGGCTGAGTAAATGTCTGTTAAACTGCGTAAGATGGCCCCAACCTTAACTGCACCCAAGCAATGTGTTTTTTCTCTAGAATGAATTTTAGAAAGATAAGGTAAGCAAATTGGCTCCCTCCAAGCTGGTTGCTCAGCAGCAGATGCTAGCCAACCACCTGAGCAAAATAACTTAGCCCAGTCCCACAGCACCATACACTGCAATACACAAACCTGAAAACTTCCATCTCCACACCTCCCAGCACAGTTCAACTAAATTTCCACTCACTGTGGCTCCCTCCCCTGCATTACCCTGCCACTCTATCCAGATACATCAGCCACTCCCTATGGCTCTCTATCCAGATACATCAGCCGCCTCATACAGCTCACTATCCAGATATGTCAGCCACTGCCCTGTGGCTCTCTGTTCAGATACATCAGCCATTCTCCTACAGCTCTCTATCCGGATACATTAGCCACTCCCCTACGGCTCTCTATCCAGATACATCAGCCACTCCCTTACGGCTCTCTATCCAGATACATCAGCCACTCCACTATGGCTCTCTGTCCAGATACATCAGCTGCTCCCCTACGGCTCTCTGTCCCGATACATCAGCTGCTCCCCATGGCTCTCTTCCAGATACATCAGCCACTCCCCACAACTCTCTGTCCAGATACATCAGCCACTCCCATGGCTTTCTGTCCAGATACATCAGCTGCTCCCCTATGGCTTACTGTCCAGATACATCAGCCACTCCCCGACTCTCGGTCCAGATACATCAGCCACTCCCCTATGGCTCTCTGTCTAGGTACATCAGACACCCCCTACGGCTCTCTATTCAGATATATCAGCCACCCCACAGCTCTCTGTCCACATGCATCAGCCACTCCCCACGGCTCTCTGTCCAGATACATCAGCCACTCCCCACGACTCTCTGTCCAGATACATCAGCCACTCCCCATGGCTTTCTGTCCAGATACATCAGCTGCTCCCCTATGGCTTACTGTCCAGATACAGCAGCCACTCCACTACGGCTTTCTGTCCAGATACATCAGCCACTCCCTACAACTCTCTGTCCAGATACATCAGCCACTCCCCATGGCTTTCTGTCCAGATACATCAGCTGCTCCCCTATGGCTTACTGTCCAGATACATCAGCCACTCCCTATGACTCTCGGTCCAGATACATCAGCCACTCCCCTATGGCTCTCTGTCCAGATACATCAGCCACTCCCCTATGGCTTTCTGTCCAGATACATCAGCTGCTCCCCTATGGCTTACTATCCAGATACAGCAGCCACTCCACTCACGGCTTTCTGTCCAGATACATCAGCCACTCCCCTGCAGCTCTCTATGCAGATACATCAACCACTATATAGGTACAATTGCATATAGATTTGTATAGGAGGGTGGAAAGTAGGTTGGTTTTGAAAGTCTGCATATGCCACACAGTGTTATCCCTTTAGATGGGAACTCTCCTCCTTCAAATACCTGAGAGTCAAAATATTGGGAAGCCCCAGCAAATGTATCCTCTTAACTATAACCAATCACTAAGTGAATCCAAGAGCTGCAACTGTGGGACTCCCTCCCCAGGGCTAAATCAAAGGACAGAGGTAACAGGAATGAATGCAAAACTACTCATCCCAGTCCCCTACAACATGGGACAAGGTGATTTCAGATTTATCTGGCTGGGCAAAAAACCGAGTAAATCAAATGTTGCAACTCCCTTACAAAACTGGGGTCTGGCCTTCCCAACCTACTGTACAGCTGTACTGTCACACTGCATAAATGTGTCCCACATTCTATTGTTAGCCCCAGGATACAAATGTCACTGGAAAGAAGTGGAACTTATACAAAACCACCTGCAGCAGCTCAATCGTAGTTTTCGATGCCCCAAGACACCCCTGCCTCTGCAGCAGGAACACCTATGCACTTATTCTACCAGTTGGGCAAAAGCATTACAACTGCATAACAATGCAATCAGCTTTCAACTAAGACAGCCAAAGCACATAATGCCCAATTCCCACCCTCCAGGATAGATCCGGGTACTGTAGGTGGAAACGCGGGCCTGGTGCACTTTTCCAATCTACGGAAGCCAGACAACTGCTACCATTCAAATATCACCTCCAAACAACTGACCACTACAGGTACCTGAAGGTCAAATATTACAGACAAACACCAATTACCAGAAACCAGAGGTGCTATGTCAAACAGCAGAAAAAATTGAGAAGTCAATAACAGCGCATGAAAATCAGCGCCAACAAAATAGCGAGGAACAACACTAGTGAGCAGTCAAAACTGTGAAAATCCATACAAAAAAAAACTGACTTACACAACTGGCACAAGGAGGGAATGGCACTTTGGGGGGGGAGGTGGCAGATTAATTATTCTCACTCTGGGGATGCAACTCGGAGGGGGGACAAAGTCGGGAGGAGGATGATTATTCTCACTCTGTGGAGGATGCAACTTGAGAGGGGACAAAGTGTATGTGGGGGGGAGATTTACTATCATAACTCCAGGGGTAAGTGAGGCGAAGGGGGTTGCTTTGGCAAACCAAAAAAAAATGACAAACTGAGACATGAACCCGGTCAGCTGGATGTACCGACGCCATTCACAGCTTGTCACTCTAACCTCTAAGCCACGCTGCCAGGATGGTGAAGCAGAACACAGTCACAAAATTACATTCACTGTTTTCATTCACTGTCATTTATTCCCTATTTTGACAGGACACCAAAACCAGAATGCCACCACTCTCCTTCCCCCAAACACCTACACCTGCAATTTATTAAACAGGCAATGGAAGTGAGTGGTCTCCACATCTTATATCAGCTCTGTAAGCAAGCAAATCTTTATTTATATAGCACCTTTCTAAAACCAAGGCACTTTACAGGTAAAATACAATAAAACATATAAATAACACTAAATATCGGATATATAAATTAATTAAAATCGTCTGGGAAGGCCATAGTGAATAAATACGTTTAAAATCCGATTTAAACCTTCGATGGTCAGGCATTCTCTCAACCGACAAGGTAGAAAATTCCACAGGTTAGGGGCCACAAAAGCAAAAGCACGGCACCAGATGTCTTTAAGCATACCCTGGGTATCTCTAGCAATCCCTCGTTGGTGAATCAGAGAGGGCAGAGGTGCAGAAGGAGTCAAGAGATCTTGCAGATAGCTGGGTCCCTGTTCATGAGGGCTTTAAGGTCAGTAAACTGACCTTAAAGGTGATCCACCACTGAACAGGCAGCCAGTGCAGTCCACACAGCACAGGCTAATATGACTAGTTCTAGATGTTCCCATCAATAGCCTGACTGTCGATCTGCACTAGCTGCAAGTGGCGGATATCAACCCCAGGAAGCCCTAGGTAGAGGCATTGCAGTAGTCAAAGGCGAAGTGGTGACAAGGCATGGACCAGTGTTGGTAGGTCATCCGGAGGAACCAGGTTTCACTCAAGCGATATTCCTTAGATGGTAAAAGGTGGATTTGACAACTGCCGACACCTGAGATTTTAGTGTCAGGTCATCATCAAAAATACACCCAAGTTATGCACCTGGTTTGAGATAATGAGCTAGATGCCTTCAAGCCATAAGCCAGAAGCTGCCAGCCCCCAAACCCACCCCCTGGATGACCCAGGTCCACAACCAACACTTCGGTCTTGTCCAGATTCAGCTCAGCCAGCTGGTGCTCATCCAGTCCTTGATTTCAGCGAGACAGTTGTTAAACACAGAGACTGCATCCACCTGTCTGGGTAGAAAGGACAGATACAGTTGAGTATCATCTGCATAGCAGTGAAAACTCAAACCGTATCACCTGATATCTCTAATGGCAGCATATACACTGCGAACAACATGAGTGTAAAAATGGAGCCCTGCGGCACCCACAGGACAAGGAAAGAGGGCCAGAGGAATAAATTCCAGTGACCACCCTCTGAGACCTGTCCATGAGGAAGGATCAAAACCACTCAAGGACTGTCCCTGATATTCCACAGAGAAGCACCATGAGCACTCAATAGTCCACAGTGTCAAATGCTTCAGAGAGGTCATGAAGGACCAAGATGGCATGAGCCTTTCGATCTCGCTATTAGGAGATCATCCAATACCCGGACAAGTGCAGTCTCGTGCTATGTCCTTCCTAAATCCAGACTGGAGAGCATCATAGACATTGTAGGTCACAAGGTGATCATCCAATTGCAACGCAACCACCTTCTCAGTAACTTTCCCAACAAAAGGAAGGTTAGAGACAGGACTGTAGTTAACTGGGCAGTCTGGATCCAAGGAAGGATTTTTAGGAGCAGTCATATGACCGCCTCCTTAAGGGATCAGGAAAGATTCCCTTTTCCAAGGAACTCCAGACAATTTTAGCTAAGATCAGGCAGATAGCATCTACACAACCCACTAATATGGGTGTAGGGCCCAGATCCAAACTACAACTGGTTGGGCACAGTGTTTGGACGACCTTCACAATGTCCATGAATTCCAGCCAGCTAAAGTCCATCCAGACAGACGTGTGTTCATCACCCCTCGCCGACCTTGCAGTCCCTCATAGGAGAGCTAAATTGATGCAGACCAGAACCTATTCCACAAAGATATGAGCAAACTCCTCTCATTTGGCCTGAGAAAATGCCCTTCTAGGTTGGAGACAGATTGGATTGCACAATCTGTCTACAGTCCAGAAGAGCTGAGCTGGTCGGTTCTTTGCAGCAGAAATCTCCCTGTACAGAATTCTGCCTTCTATGGGAGATTTCTGATTGATAGCCCTTATAATGTTCTACAATCTAAGCCTGTCAACATCCTGACCCGACCTTCACTAAGCTCTCTCGAGCCTTGACCCACTCTCCTCAACTCCTTCAAGGAACCATTGAACCAAGGGGTCCTTGGTGAAGAGTGAGTGGTCGAACACGAGCAGGAGCAATTTTGAACAGATCATCTTCCACCGCTCTATTATAAGCCAGTACAAGATCCCATTTACCCCTTGCAGAGACATTTTGCCAGCGAGGTCCCCACAGCGACTACAGTGCCTAGCCACGGGGAGACCCGCTGGAACCAAGCGCGCTGCCAGTTGGGGTCCTGCACCCAATCAGCTTCAACTGGGTTGAGAATCTTTAAGTGGGGGTAGGGCTGGCCACCATGTGGGGGTTTGGGCAGCCTCAAGAAACAGAAGAATTCAGAAGAACCTGCAGCCGACTGCAGAATGCAGTCGACCACAGTGTCGCTGACAGAACGTCGACAAATTTCTATCAGACTCCTGTCATGGATCCACAAGATCCTCTGGACTCATGCATTCACCCGATAAACCCGATGGGTCTAGCACGTTGATAGACCTTCTGGGGTAACGCCTCAAAGAGCAGTACTGGACCATCTCCGTAGGGGCAGGTCCATTTTGGGGGCCCTGAAACTGAACCTTATGATGTGATGGTCAGACCAACCGACTGGTTCCACCCCAAGTCTGTTATCTCCATCCCAGGAGGAACACCAGATGCAATGAGTGACCCCTATGAGTCGAGGAGGTAAGCACCTTTGTAAGGCCCAGCATAGTCATTAGCTGGAGGAGATTCTGACCAAATTAGAGAGTTCATCGTCGACCCAGGCATTGAAGTCCCCAGAATTAACCATCTGGGAGACTCCAACTCCATATCGACGATGAAGTCCACTATCTCCTTCAGGAATTCTCCACCATCACCAAGTGGATGGTAAATGAGGAGTATCCTACACTCTCACCAGGATACACTCAAAGTACCTGATGGTCCCCACTGTCACATCCCCAAGGCCCAGTTCCATCCTAAATAGAATGGCAACACCCCCACGATCCAACCTCAGGTGGTGTACCACCAAGTACACGGCCAAAACAGCAGAGGCCAATATAGGGCCTGCATTTTCATCCAGCCAGGTCTCAGTGATGCATGCTAGATCTGCTGTTTCAACAAGATAAGCTATAATAGCCGTCTTGTTTTTAATAGATCTGGCCTACATCATAACGCCTGAGTAGAATGGGCTGTCGAGGAAGACCTCAACTCCTACCCATTACTTATGGAACCCTTGGGTATGGGGACAAGACAAGAGATACCTCTGTCCTGTCTCCATTTCACCAGGGCATCTCTGGTCCCCACCACCTCAATCTGTCCCTTCTTTCCATTCCCTACCAGGCCAAGTTCTCCCCTTTCTTCTTCATCTGGCTATCCCCAAAGCTTGACACCTCAAATAGGTTTCTGATTATAATGGGGACATTCAAAGGGCACATTTCCCTGAGCATGGTGGGGAATAATGTCTCTTTACTCCTCAGCACATTATCCTAATACAGCAGAAGCAGAACAAACAAAACTAACCCTCCAAATAAACACTCTCACAACCATAAACACAACCCCAACCCACTCTAATAAACTCTCACAGCCATAAACACAACCCCAACTCACTCTAATAAACTCTCTCACAGCCATAAACACGACCCCAAACCCACTCTAATAAACTCTCTCACAGCCATAAACACAACCCCAACCCACTCTAATAAACACTCTCACAACCATAAACACAACCCAACCCACTCTAATAAACACTCTCACAACCATAAACACAACCCCAACCTCTAATAAACTCTCTCACAGCCATAAACACAACCCCAACCCACTCTAATAAACACTCTCACAACCATAAACACAACCCAACCCACTCTAATAAACACTCTCGCAGCCATAAACACAACCCCAACCCACTCTAATAAACTCTCTCACAGCCATAAACACAACCCCAACCCACTCTAATAAACACTCTCACAACCATAAACACAACCCCAACCCACTCTAATAAACTCTCTCACAGCCATAAACACAACCCCAACCCTCTAATAAACTCTCTCACAGCCATAAACACAACCCCAACTCACTCTAATAAACACTCTCACAACCATAAACACGACCCCAACCCACTCTAATAAACACCCTCACAGCCAAAAACACAACCCCAACCCACTTTAATAAACACACTACAGCCATAAACACAACCCCAACTCACTCTAATAAACACTCTCACAACCATAAACATGACCCTAACCCACTCTAATAAACACTCTCACAGCCATAAACACAACCCCAACCCACTCTAATAAACACTCTCTCAGCCATAAACACAACCCAACCCACTCTAATAAACACCTCACAGCCATAAACACAACCCCAACCCACTCTAATGAACACTCACAGCCATAAACACAACCCCAACCCACTCTAATAAACACTCTCACAACCATAAACACAACCCCAACCCACTCTAATAAACACTGACAACCATAAATACAACCCCAACCCACCAATAAACACTCACAACCATAAACACAACCCCAACCCACTCTAATAAACACTCTCACAACCATAAACACAACCCCAACCCACTCTAATAAACACTCTCACAACTATAAACACAACCCCAACCCACTCTAATAAACACTCTCACAACCATAAACACAACCCCAACCCACTCTAATAAACACTCTCACAACTATAAACACAACCCCAACCCACTCTAATAAAACACTCACAACCATAAACACAACCCCAACCCACTCTAATAAACACTCTCACAGCCATAAACACAACCCCAACCCACTCTAATAAAACCAATAATGCAACTATAAATAATAAAAACATGTGCAATTATCCCTAACTTCATCTATACCTTTTAATAAATTAAATACTAACTTAACTGCTAATTACGTAAAATAGTAATGGAATAAGTTTAAACAGTAATATAAAAAGGTAAACGTGAGCAAAGCCTGGTCCATAAAAGTCCGGATAGTGATTTTAGTCCAGAGAGCTCCTTCCTCCTAGGGCCAAAATTGTCCATGAACAAACCCAAAGGACTTTCACCCTAGGGTCCAGTAAGAGCAGAAATTTAAAGCCTTAGTCTCAGAAAATGTCCAAGACTCACAATGTCAGTGTTCCATCTGTCCACCAAAAAGAGCAGAATGCTGGCCAATATTCTTCAATAAGGAATTAAGTCAGGGCAGTCTTTGCAGATAACCAGCGCTATTAAGAGAATGAGGCAGAGAGAAAAAAGTTCCTTACTTGATGCTGCACCTCAAAGGACAGTAAATCCTCATTCAGACTGGAGCAAATCAGGCTGAAGTGTCCAGAAGCCAAGGACACCCGCCTCTCTCCGGACCATACCACAGCCCTAGCGGTCTCCAGTCGCCATGCTAAGAATCAGAAGTGCCGCCAGTGCAGCCACCCACTGACAGCGGCCCTGCAGTACACCACCGGATGAGGACAAGGACCTGAGAGAAAATCCCTCAGCAGTAGACAACAGGCTCTGAGGTTACCCAACACTCCTCACATCATTCCCGTGGAAAAGAATCTGGACAGACCAGGCCACTCCACCAAGTCAGCTCCACAGGTTCACCACAGCATGTCCCTCCACAGCACAGAAGCCAACCAGTCCAGGGCACTGTAGACAACGATCAACATTCGTAAAATCATCACAATCCACACCCCTTGTTGCTGTTCTGATGCACTCTGCCAAGCCACTGTTAATACCAGCACCAGCTGATCATCTCTTGCAATCCACTGAACCGCGACTGCAGATATGACCTGACTTTTGCCCTTCTATAAGCATAAAATTTAGATGCCAAAATTACAGCCTCTTTAACAAAGGATGAAAAGCATATTTATAGCATTATCAGTCATCACTGTGCATTGCTTTTAAATGAATGAGAACAAGTGGCCACAAGATGGTGATGTTGGATAAGGAATACACCTGACAAAGGTCATGTGTGGCTCTGGAATCTTGTGTACTGCAACATATTTGTACAGTTTTGTCCAAAGGGTAACACAATATTCAGTGAATCCAGTTTTTTCAAGGACTAACACAGCTGTAAATATTTGTTTCCTGCAGGATAAGGAATGAAACAGGTCCCCTACACAATGTGTAGGCAGAAACTGCAAGAGCTGTTGAAACTTTATTCACCTGCAGTAGATAGAGCCACTGGGAACAGGGAGTTGTCTCAGCTGTAGGGAGAGTTGGGTTCTGTATTGTTTCCCTAATTGGTCATAGAATGCAGATCAGTGCTGTTTTTGCTTCCAAATTTACTATTTCTGTTTTGTGGCTGGATATTTCCCTCATAGATGTGCTTACTTATTTCTATGTATACCCTTTCCTCTATACACAATTATAATCCAAACTAAGAATAAACATCCAGTGGTATTATATGAACAAAAGATAGGTAAGTTCATGATACTGGGGATAACCCATCGATATCTCACTGTGGTGATGTCACCACAGCAAGATATCACACTGCAGCGAGAATACATGTTTTTATCTAGGAAAAATCATGCCTGCTGATTGGTTGAAACACATCACATGACCGTGCGTATATCGAAGAGCGACACACACCTGCACTTTCACCCCCTCAAACAATTTTGCCATTTTATAAGATAGATAACCCCACTCTAGGATGTACAGTGCTCTGATATACACATGCCTTGGGTGGTTGACGCACACCAAGGCGTGTATATCAGAGTGCGACCACACACCTAGAGTGGGTTATCTATTACATATCCAACACTTATGAGAATATTTTTCTGACACTTAGTGATATTTTTGCTCTCTACAAATCTAAAGTGAAAATATTTAAATATTCTCACTGTGGGTCTCCAGGAGCAACAATATCCTCACTGTAGCCCGACTGGTCCCTGCCAGCAGCACAAGCAGCAGAGTTCCAACAGGAGAATTGTTTGTTTCAGTTCACGGCTGCTTCCCAATGAGAACTTTCACTTTCAGACTCCTTCCAGCCTTAATTTAAAACTGCTCAAATTCCATTTGCATCTGACAAAAAACATTTCTGCCTCTGTTTCTTCCCCCAACTTGCTAAACACAGACATTTCCCAAAAGATCATTTCCGCTGCAGCATACCTCTGTTTCCCAACCGGCAACCTCCTTTTCACCAGCGCCACTTTATTTCATGCCCCACCCAAAGCACTCTGCAAAGCCCACATCCTTAGAGGCTGCAGCCACTACATACACATTCCTGATGACTGCTGGCTCAGCCTATAGAGTTCAAATATATGTATACTGTAGAGGGCTAGAGGGTGGACCCCAGTAGCTCGGTTGGAGCCGTGTATCCACCATATTAGAGGACGTTGAGGTGCCGGTAGATAATGGGAACCCTCCTGGAACCTTACGATAATGGCACTGGCACGCTGTTTTGATAGAAATCTGATGATCCGTTGGGTAACAAGCACCACGGACAGCAGGAAGTGATGAAGCAGATGCACATTGGGGTGACAAAACAAGGTATGCTTGTTTTTCCTTTGTTTGTATATGCAGTGCATTACTCAATTTTGTAAAACAGTGTGCCGGTGCTGTTATTGTACGGTAACAGATGGGTTCCCATTATCACCGATCTCAACCCTCCTCTAATATGGTGGACATGTGGCTTCAACTGAGCCATTGAGTCTACCTCTAACCCTCTCTATTTTATATATTTGAACTCTATAGCTCAGCCTAAGAATGCATAAGGAACTTGCACTGACACATGCAAGAGCGTCATGTGTGTCAGTACTCTGGAATAACCACTTGGTCATTCTGAAAAATTCTCAGTCATCCAAAACTCTAAAACACAGTGGGTGGGATATTCAGAATGCGCCAGAGGCAGGCACAGCAGCAGCGCAGCGCAAGTACACTGTGCCATGGTGCACCGACTCGATATTCAAAGCCTGCACATGATGGCAAGCACCAGCGCAACATGGCTGAATATCACAGGGATGCGCGATAGTGCAACCTGGGCTGTGCCAGGAGCAAACCCACATGCACCATAGCACAACCAGGGTGGCGCCAGGGAGCAAACCAACATGTGCCATAGCACAACCAGGGCTGCATAGGGACAGAGGCGCATGCGCCAGGACACAGGACAACAGGCACAGCAAGGAGCATGCCACCAGGGTGGGATAGACTACCATCAGGGTGCAGAGGATGCCAGGAAGGAGGCATGGCAGGCACAGGCAGCAGGCCCTGACCATGCACACTACAGTGGTGCATGCAGGCATGGTGGCACCAATGCCCACTGGCAAACAGCCACCGCAACACCCACAGGAAGGCACAGGACATGCCACGTGGACCACAGCTGGCAACACACAGGCCAACAGCACACAACACGAACATAGAGCACATGGCTGCCCCAGGGCACAGCCACCAGCCACTGGGCAGAGACCACCAGGCACAATCCCCAGTCAACCCCAGATGTACCACTTGGCCACCATGCACACCACTGCTGCATGGCTCCACATGCCAACTGCAAATCAGACACAGACACAGATGGCTAACCATAAAATGTGTATTAAAACCAGTCAGAATACAACTATATACAGTAAAGGGAACAACAGGTACAGGGAGCAAGGAATGGGGAGGCAACAAAAACAGGAGGCTGGGGAAGGAGGCAGGGGACGGGTAATGGCTGTACACGGGTACAAGGGACGGAAAGGGGGGACAGGGAAGGGAAGCAGGTGTAGGCCAATGAGCCCTGTGGTCATCCATGCCCACTGGTGCCTGATGCCGACATCATCGCCGTGGCCTGCACAGGGCCCACTGAATCAGATGTGCCACCCGAGCGTGGCAGTGGAGACTTGCAGGATCCTCCTCAGGAGCCTGGTGTGACATCAGGCGATGGACACCAAGGACAAAGGAGGGACATGGTATGAGTGCAAGTCTGTACGACTGTAGCCCACCCACCTGCAGCAGCGGACAGCAGTGACATGTGCCCCTGAGATGACAAGCAGCCTCCTGCAGTGTGTGCACCCACACAAGCCACCAACCCAACTGTCCACAGCCATGCAGAGCACTGTACACCAACAACACCCATGTGCCACACACCACAACCATGGCAGCCAGGTGACAGGGTTA
Source organism: Neoceratodus forsteri (assembly GCA_016271365.2). Classification (NCBI taxonomy): domain Eukaryota; kingdom Metazoa; phylum Chordata; order Ceratodontiformes; family Ceratodontidae; genus Neoceratodus; species Neoceratodus forsteri. The sequence continues at coordinate 35,592,410 of JADMNL010000033.1, forward strand.
AGCGGCGGATGGCAGTGGCACAGCTGGAATCTGGGTGCACCCACAGCCCACCTGCATCAGCCACACACATGTGCGACAGCCATGGCATGGTGCAATGGACACTGCCAGTGGAGCACAGCTGGAATGGCCATGTGCACAGGGGCTGTGGCCACTTCTACCCTGCATAACATCATACCCTGAAAGACTGCCTACCTGCTTGCTGCAGTGCACCCTGCACTTGTCTGCAGCAACGCCCCGCGGCCTGCATCCCATGCCTGTTCCCTGCATTGGCCTGCCCTCGCCCACCTGCAGCACCAGCCAGCCGTGCACGCCGCCCATCTTCAGGGCCTCAGTAGGGAGACATTGAGAATGACACATCAGTACCTGGCAACACCACAGGCCCCCCACAGCACAGCAAGCCCTGGCCCTGCGCAGTGGCAGTGCGGTGGCACAGCTCACCCATGGTGCACTGCCACAGCCAACAGAATGCAGATCCACAGCCCCCGCAGCATGGTGTGACACCCTGCTGGCCCCTACAGAACACTGGAATGGCATGGACAAGGGCGGTGCACTTACCTGGATGTGGCACAGTGCCCTCCGGATGCATGCCAGTAGTGACTGTAGCCACTCAGTCCCTCCTCCACAGGTCACTGTAGCAGTGACAGCACTGCTCACTGCTGCGCTGCACCCAAGTGACCTTCTCAAGCCCCTCAGCCACCTCCTGCCACACCTCCATATGTGGCCAATCCAGGGGCACCTGGCCATAAACTGCCCACATGTGGCTCCACAAGGCCACAAGATTCACTAATTCTACTTGGGACCAATTGGGAGCCCTAGCAGTACTGTGGTGTGGCATGGTCGTTCCAGCAGTTGCACAACCAAATGGTGCCCAGTAGCACATGATCCACATGTGCTGTGGGTGCGCGACCCACTTGTGATGTGCTGCCATCCCCAATCGTGCATCCACAGTGCTGTGTGATAGAGCTGGTGCAGCACTGGCATGTGCTGCAGGGCACCTGGAGGGTCAAAGGGCACTTGTGGGGTCAAGGGTCGGCATGAGCACCATGTACAACCGTGCAATTGACCATCCATGCATGGTGCGCAATAGGGGCATGTGGGCCCCAGGGCCATGGGCCAGTGTACAGGACCATAGGGCATATAGCGCATGAGCGCCACATGCCCAATAGCGCAGAGTGCTGTACCACATATGGCGCAGGTGCATAGGATGCACCACTGATGTACATGACAGCACTGCTGGCCATCGCACTGCTGGTCCTACTGCGCAGTGTCATACTGTTGTGCCATGGCTTGTGCATTCATTAACACCATCGCGCCATGCCAATTTTGCAATATTCAGTCGGCATATGCAGATTAGCCATTCAGCATATCAGTGGCGCATCAGAGGCATTTGCATCTCATTTCATTTCGCATCCCCTCATTTGCATGTGATGTGCTATAAATGTGCCACAGGACTGCACAGTCACTAGACCAGTATTGCATCCTTCAGAGGTAAGCCACCAGGCTGTGGGCCTATCGGGACAGTGGGATGGAAGGCGTGTGGGTTGCAGTCATCACTGACCAAATGTTCATACCCACAAGACTAAGCATGACGGAACATGAGGAGGTTGAGCGTGGCCTGCACAGAAGCACAGGCTCAACTTTACAAGGGCAGAGATGATGCTCATTTGATGCCTACCTGGACCCGGAGCCTCCTGAGTGGCTCAACAGGCACCCCACAGGCCCAGGCAGCAGCATGGGAGCATGTGGCCAGGGCTGTGAACCAGCAGGGCAGCCTATCAAAGGACAGCACAGGAGTGCAAGAAGAAGGTAGGCACTGACCGGAGGAGGATCAAGGAGGAGGTGGCTGCCATCCGGGTCACACGTGCTGCCATGGGCAGTGGACAGCCTGACATGCCACAGCTGTCGCCACAGGAGGAGCTGGTGGTGGCGCCCATGCAGCACAATGCCATCGAGGGGTGCCCGTGGTGGGTTCCAGACAGCAGCCCATCACTGCATGGTGGGTACAGCAGTGCCTGGGAAGGGGTAGGACAGGTGTGTGCCAGCACCACTAATGCGACTGTGTTCCCTTCAGCTCTGGAGCGATTGCATGCGGGCGCAGGGGTGGGCTGTCCACCATGGGGGCGTCCTGGGGCTGGAGGACCATCTTCCACCTCCACCGGTGTCCAGGACTGGGGTCAGCTCAACCCCACTGTCCATCGGGATGCCTGAGGTGGTCAAGGATGAGGCCCTGGCTGTGTTTCAGCAGGATGCCAGCCATGGCGCCCAGTATGCTGAGACACAGATCGGTGCGATCCCAGACCGATGACGGTGACATGGCTAGTATCCTGGATAGTGGTGTTGCCGCTCAGGGGAGGCACCCATACCACACACCCACCACAGCAGCACAGACGGTGCCCTGGCGGTGGTTGACCACCACCAGCCACCACACCCGCGATGCTGTGGGCACCATTGTTGCGCGCGTCCAAAGGGAGTGGTGGTGGTGGTGCAGCCACACTGGTGCCAATCCATGTACAGCGGCTGAGGGCAGCAGTGGCAGCAGGACAAGGTCGATAGGGGGCCAGGTGCAGTGGCCACCAATGGTGCACCGCAGACTGATCAGCCCCAAGGGGTCCATGGTGAGCCTCCACCAGCACAGGGGTCTGTGCTGGGTCAAGCACCACCCATGGGTTGGCGCAGTGCCCATGCCCCCAGGATGCTGACCCTGACCAAGCACACCCGCCTGCTACAGGCCTCCATGGAGCAACAAGTGCTGGTTGTGTCAGGGGTGAGTGCACTCCACACAGAGCTGCACCAGTCAGCAGAGAGGAGAGACAGGTACTTGAGCAGTCCTGGCTGAGACCACACGATGTGGAGGAATGTTTTCTGAAAAATAATATACTGTTTCAGAGTTAAGATTTTTGTGATAACCAGCTAATGCAAGCAATAAAAAACAACTATTGTGCGTGCTTAGTCTCAGGATTTACTTGCCATGCAGAGGAAAAATACTGATCATGCGGAAAAAATACGGATTGTGTTGAAAAATATAAATTAAGCAGGTATTTAGAGAGAGACAAATCTAAGTAATGTAGTAGGAATTGCACTGTTAAACCCTTGTTCTTTTAAAAGATTGTATAGTCCTTGTGATATATCGTTCTGTATTTTATTTTTACATATTTTATCTGTTTTAGTAAAACTCTATTTTTAGAGCCTACTTGGTCTGTCTTTGAATTGCTTTTCTTTAACAAGTGAAGTATATGTGGTTAATGCAGACAAAGAGAAAATGCAGATAGTAACGAAAGTTGAAGGAACAGGTAATACATATGATGGAGAACATTGAATACAATTATCAGGGTGATAGTTCACTTACACTGGGAGAATCTGAACTCTCCACTGTTTTAATATCAGCCTCTAACATGCCAGTGTTGCTGCTAAGACCCATACTATCTGGTGAGTAGGAAGAGTGAGGTCCTGAGGTGGAATACCCAGAATAAGGAATTTGGGGATAGGGGTTGTGTAGTGCGTTGTTGACACAAGATTCGCATGTATTAAGTACAGAGAGCCACACCTTTCTAATCAGGGACATTCTGACAGCGTGTGTAGTAATGTACCTTCTATTTGCTTACACCTGAAACATAAATTATCTGTAGCATAGCCCAACTTGAAGAGCTTTGCGGAGATAAATAATGGTGAAGTATTTTGATTTGAATGAGCTTACCTTGTGTCTCTCTGCTACACATGTATGCTATCTGCCAAGCAGAGTTCCAGTCATCCTCTGAGATGCTGAGATTGAGCTCTGCTTCCGTTTTTGCTGGTAAGGTCAAGCACGTAGAGTTAGAAGCATTAGATATTAATTTATAAATGTTACTAGTTAGTTTTTTCATAGCCCCAAACTTAATGATTTGATCCCAGTGGCTATTTGAGGAGAGAAGAATTTGGTTCCAAGATCTTTCTTGTAATAAATTTTGGAGGTTTAGATAATAGTGGAACTGGAATTTATGTAAATTATAATGTTCCTTTAACTCGGTGAATGACATTAATATGTTAGAGTCCTTACTGAGCAGGTCACTTATCGCTATGCTATGGATACCAGCTTTCTCCCATTCTGGGTTATCCAGAACCATCTTTTCACCCAACAAGTGTGGGTTTCTTCATAACGCAGCACTTGGGAGGGGTGAAAGGTCAGGATTAATTATGTTGTTTACTCTTTTAAAAGTCTGAATGTGAAGTCAGGCACTGATTGTCTTTGAATTCCACCAGAGTGGTCAGGTAAATAAAGTCAGACAAAACATTGGGTGATAGTAAGGCTCCTTCCATGGACAGCGAAAGTGGGTCTTGTTTTTAAGGGTAATATTATTTTGAAGGTGAGGTGAAGTCTGCCTGAATAGGAAGCCTATTTGATATTTGGCCCAACAAGGAAGAGCTAAACCTCCTCTCCTTGTAAGGTTATAGTTTTTAAGGCTGATTCTGGGGGTTTGTTATTCCAAAGGAAGGACCTTATTAAGAAATTTAATTTTTCAGATGTTTATTTTGCAAACAAATTGGAATATTCTGGAACATGTAGAAGACTTTGGGAGCCATGATCATTTTAATTGAATTAACCTTGCCCCAGAGCAAGAGATTTGTTCACTCCAATTACTAAAATCATGTCCAAGATTTTTAATAGAGGCTCTAAATTAATTTCTAACCAAGACACTGGGTTTAGGTTTATTCTCATGCCTAGGAATATTATTTCTTTAGTCCTCCAGTCTTGCCGAATAGTTTATTTAACTGATCAGTCACAGTAGGCTTCATACTAGAGCACACCACTTGTGTTTTCTGCCAGTTCATGCACAGGCCTTGAAGTAGATTCAAAAGAATCTGTGATCTCCTTAAGTGCTGAAAATTATTGAGGGATTAGAGATTGTAAGAAGAAGGTCGTCTGCAAATGCAAACACCTTATGTTCTTTCTTAGCTACTTGTATTCTATGAATAGCTTCTCTAGACTGTATAGATCTTATCAGGGTTCTATGGAAATAATGAATAAGTACAGTGATGAGGGCAGCCTTGTCTAGTGCCGGTCAGTCTGTCTGTCTGTCTGTCTATCTATCTATCTATCTATCTATCTATCTATCTATTTATCCATCTACCTGTCTCTCTGTCTGCCTGTCTGTCTGTCTATCTCTATCTATCTATCTATCTATCTATCTATCTATCTATCTATCTATCTATCCATCCATCCATGTAGCTATCAATTTACAGGCAGTATCTGTCTGTCTATCTGTCTCTCTATCTATATCTATCTATCTATCTATCTATCTATCTATCTATCCATCCATCCATGTAGCTATCTAGCTACAGGCAGTATCTGTCTATTATCTATCTGTCTGTCTGTCTGTCTGTTTGTCTGTCTGTCTGTCTATCTATCTATCTATCTATCTATCTATCTATCTATCTATCTATCTATCTATCTTTTGACTATCTATACCAGTATATATCTATCTACAGGCACTATCTATCTATCAACAGTACCTGTCTGTCCGTCTGTCTGTCTGTCTGTCTATCTATATTGGCTATCTATCACAGAGACTATGTATCTATCTATCTATCTATCTATCTATCTATCTATCTATCTATCTATCTATCTATCTATCTATCTATCCATCTGTCAACAGTACCTATCTGTCTGTCTGTCTATCTATCTGTTTGCCTGCCTGCCTCTCTGTCTGTCTATCTATCTGTATCTATCTATCTATCTATCTATCGACAGTACCTATCTGTCTGTCTGTATGTCTGTCTATCTATCTATCTATTGGCCGTGACTCCTTCAGCCAGCCACCCACGCCACCTTCACAAGCCACTGGGGACCCTCTGAAGTTGGATTCCAGCCCTTGATAGGGCTCCGATCAAAGCAGCCATGGCTTCTTCAGTCAGCCACCCAAGCCGCCTCCACAAGCCACTGGGAACCCCTCTGAAGTTGGGTAAGACTGCTGGCCATGCTGGAAAGCACTGAGCAGTCTCGATTGGCAACCAGTCACTGCCTTCCTGCCCTGATTGGTCTCTGCACTCTGCCTGCCAAGGATTGGCCCAGCTCCCTCTCTGTATTTTTCTGCTTTTCTGGGCTTCTGCACCCATAGGATTGTACTGCATTTGCCATAATTTGCCTACTGCTAGCATTTCTTAGAGTTTTTTTTTTTAAATGTCTCTTTTACCCCTCTACTGCCTGCTGGCCCTGACCCTTCAAGGCATCCAAGGAGTCATCCTCCTGCCTGTCACCCATGCAGTCCTACCTATCAAGCAGAGATGAGGTGGAGTCCCTTCACCCCAACATCCTTCATTTCGTTAGGCTGAGAAGGTGGTCCGGTGGCGGGCACATTGGAGGCAGCTCCAGGAAGCCCATCTTCCTGGAGTCAGCAGGTGTTTTTCCTCTTTTCCTCCCTCCCCTACAGCGTGCGACTCCTGATGTCATGGCGCAAGGTGCTGACAGCCACGCTGTACAGCGGCCGCCCATCCTCAATGATTGGGGCTTGCAGTACTCCAAGCCTCCCTCGGAGTCAGGCAAGGCGCAATGGCTCTTCCTCCCCAGAGAAGGCAAAGTGTCATGGGACACTCAAGCCTGTCTCCCCCGGCCGATTCCACCAGTGACCTGAGTCCACTCCTGAACCCAGGTCACCAGAGTGGTGTGAGGTGTGGCGTCCAGCACCTCAAACCTCAGCATCACCAGGCCAACCTTAGAGTTGTTTTAAGTGTTTGTTCAGTCATTCTATGCCAAGAATGTGTGTGCAGTGCTTAGAATTGCTAATTGTCTGCCTGCTCTGTGCTCTCCGATCCTCCCCCACTGTGTCCCTCTGACCTAACACCCACCTCCTAGCTCTTCTCCATTTGTCTCAGCCTGACCTAATTGCTCCTTTGTCTAACTTGACGCCACAGCAAGCAAAACTCCATTTTGCGCTAGTGGCCCCTGTTCTGACTGCTATCTCTCTGCCTAATCTCCATCCCCTTTAACTTTCACGCCTACCAATTTACTGCGCACCAGTTGTGCAAGAAGTAGACAAGAGGTACAGGAACCCAGGCATTGGCAAATATGAAATGTAGAATAAAGATCCTCGATCTGAAAGATAGCGTGTCAAGACATATCTATCGCTTAGACACTAGTAGGGTCAGTTAGAGATATTGAAGTATTTCTAGGAAAACAGCATTGTTGTACAAGTCAAATGTTGGTATGTAGAGCTTGATTTCGGGTCACAGGCCCAGAAACTGTTATTATGTTGCTGGTTTAAGAATTTCAGTTCCAGTATTAGTGGAAGAACTGTAGAACCGTTCCTTCTGCAAAAAAGGTACAGGAACCGGTTTCTATGTGTTCCTGCTCACTTTCATCGCTGTATGCGTCACCCTTTGTTACACCCTACTTAACTAACCCAGCTTTGGTTTCCTTCCCCACAGATAACAGCCCTTGACAGGGCTCCGATTGAAAAGGCGAGGCTCCTTCAGCCAGCCACCCGCCACCTCCACAAGCTGGGGACCCCTCTGAAGTTGGGTAAGACTGCTGCTTGTGCTGGTAGAAGCACTGAGCAGCCCTGATTGGCTGCCAGTTGCTGCCTTCCTGCCCTAATTGGTCTCCTACACTCTGCTCGGCCACGGATTGGCCTGGCTCCCTCTGTGTATTTTTCCTGCTTTTCTGGGCTTCTGAACCCATAGGATTGTACTGCATTTGCCGTAATTTGCACCCACCCACCACTCCCCCACTTAGTTAAATAAACCTTCGCCCCACCCACTATTTAGTATGGTTCTTCCCAGCTCTGGCCCTATTGGTCTCCCCATCCTCCCTCCTGCCATTCTCTTCCTCCTCCTCCTCCTCTCTCCACCCTCTACTGCTCTGTACCTTCTTACTGTCCCTTGTGCACCAGCCTCGCCACACCCCATCCCAGGTTACCAGCTCAGCTGTCCTCACTTCCCTTCCTGTACAGCTCAGTTGTTTCAATCCCCACCCTAATTAAAAATGTCTCTATCCTTCCTACCTTTCCACCTGCTTATCTTGCACTTTCTGCAACCTTTGTTCTTCCTTCCTGGAGCTAGTAACCCTCTTTTCCCCCAGCTACCAGATTGACCATATCTACCCTACATTGGCATCTTGCCCGCTGCACCCGGCTCCCCATTCTCAACCATAACTGGGAAGGGCTTGCAACATGCTAGGAGTAATGAGAGAGTGATAGACATGCATTTGTTCCTCTACCACCTTTGGCATTCATGACTGCTCTCTGGGACCTTAAACAACGACATTACCCCTAGCACGTAGTGCACAGACCTGGAAAATCTCCCTCAGATAACTTCGATGGTACACCCTGAAGATCCTGCTCCTCCTCTGCTGCTGCTTTCAGGCAACATCCACCCCAACCCAGGACCAGGGTCTTCTACCTCCAGCCCAGGCTACCAACTGAGTCATGCTGGGACATTCACCCTTACTACTCTTAACATCTGCAGCCTCCTGCTAAACTTGATGCCCTGCAAATATTTGCAGACCAACACAAGCCAGATGTCCTTGTGTTGTCAAAACCTGGCTCTCACCTAGAATCCCTGACATGGCAATTACCCTGCCAGGCTACAACATATTCAGACTCAACAGACATGCATAGAGAGGTGGAGGCTGCGCCTATACCTCAAAGACTCTCTCCAGGGCCACTCTATAAAAACCCTGTCTCAGACTCTTCTTCTCAGATTCCAACTGTTAAAGTTCTGTTAGGTGCCCACAACAAAGCCTTGACATTGCCACTGTGTACATCCCTACAAAGGAGCAAGGTAAAGATCTCAACTCTGTCCTAGACCTCATCCAATCACAACCCCGCTCAAAGACCATTCTGATGGTTGACTTTAATATTAATTGGCTTGCCCCAGAAACTGGGGTTTCAAAGATGCCATCTCTCAGCCAACCTAGACCAGCTAGTTGACTCCCCTACAAGGCACAACTATAAACAGGCTCAAGTACTCTCCTGGACAAGATTCTGTCCAGTCAACCGTCCCATATCTCAAACATTTCTGTCCTTCCTCCTCTCTAAGTGACCACTCCCAGTCATCTGCGCTTGGTCTAACAGATTCATCATGCCCCCATAAGTTGATCAACAGCAGAGTCCTTCTGTGGGGCAGTTGAAACACCTAAAATCCCACCTCGAGATAGCAAGAGGTAATTCTAATCCTAGACATAAATAACATATTTATCTATCTGTCTGTCTGTGTCTATCTATCTATCCCTCCATCCATGTAGCTGTCTATCTACAGGCAGTATCTGTCTATTATCTGTCTGTCTGCCTCTGTCTATCTATCCACAGACAGTATCTATCTATCTATCTATCAGCAGTGTCTATCTGTCTGGCTGTCTGTCTATCCACAGACATTACCTATCTATCTATCTATCTATCTATCTATCTATCTATCTATCTATCTATCTATCTATCTATCTATGTCCATTTTCTTTTTTGCAGTTGTTTTACCAGGACTGGCAAACTAAGCTGAAAGTTTGTTTACAGGTGCGACCTGGGAGTACAGGGAAGTTAAGCTTACTCTGCTCAGGGTCACACAGTATACAAGTGGGGCTGTGGGATTCAAACCCAGGTCTCCAGATTTGCAGCTTAGAGCCTTAAACCATGGCGGATACTGCCTGTCTCTTTTTTGCCACACCAGAAAGCTGAAAGCCGGTTATTTAGCTTGTGAGAAATCAGCTTTCAGCTTTCTGCATTTTCTCTTCATTAATTAACTTGGTTGTGGTTTCTGTTCTTCGTTCCCCATTGCTATCTGAATTGTTGTTTCCCGCAGCCCTCCTGTATGGTTACCTTCCCCTTGTCAGCAATTCTCAATTGCAGATGGCACTGTGTTTGAAGTGTGTTAAAAGCAACCTTCTGTTGAGGCACTGCTGGCAGTTTAAAATCTTAGATTGCAAGGTAAGAAACAAATGCTGACTGGGGGATGCAGTGGTGGTGAGGGTCCTCAGCCGATGTTGCAGTTATTGTACTACTCTTCTCCAAGTGGCTACCTGACAACAGCCACACACAGAGTAACTACATCCTGATTCTCACTTTTGTGAGATGATCACTCTAGCTCCTTCCCGGTCTGGCCTGTGGCTGAACAAAGTGCTCCAGGTTACAGCAACCTTAGTCTCTCAGCCTTCAGAAACACTCAATTTATCCTTCAAATCAATCAAGAAAAGTTAATTGGCCAAACAGGTTTGCAGACCTGTCTCGGGGAGGGGGTTACAGTAAATGACACAGAAATCTGCGTTGAGACTTTCCTGGCCTTGTTTTATTTATTCTGTTGGGAAATGATTAATCGCTGCCTCCTGCCACTTGCTTTATGGGAGTCTCCCTTATTTTCGTGTCTCTGCATGTTTTTGCTGGTTACACTACTGTATTCATATAGTAATATCTCTTTGCTTACAGCCATAAGTAGATCAGATAAAACAGCAGTTTTATAACTTGTTTTGCAAAGACCGCAGCTGTACCTGCTAGGTATGGCCCGAGATACAAGTGTGATCAGGTGTGGCTGTCTGCTTCATCCCATGCATCCTTTGTTCATGTCAGTTTCTCTGGGAGGAAGACTCTTTTATTTCCTGCTTGGAGAGCTAGAATCAGTCAGAAAGAATGACTGAAGATGGTTGGTGACTATAATTGTTTTTCTGAAGTCATTTTGGGCAATCTAAGAAAACAGATAATTTCACCCCACTGCTTGGAAAAGAAAAGGAAAATCTTCTTAGCCACTGCCACCAGAACAGTTCTGGCTTTGAACTGCTCACCCAGAGACTATCAGACTAGGGAATGGAATTTTGTCGCACGCAGTACCTTTCTATATGTACTGTACTGTATCCCACAGTCCTCTTCAGTCTATCAACACTTTGTAATAACTGGTGACCCCTATTATGCAATGCAAAGAAGTGCAACATAATGCACCTGGGTAAAGGGAGCCATGGGAGAGCTACAGCTTGGGGGTGGAGGAGCTGACTGTCACCAAATAGGAAAGGGACCCAAGGGTTATCATCTCTGATGACCTTAAGGATCAAAGCAGCACACAAAGGCAGCAGGAAGGGCCAGTGGCATGCTGGTGCATAAGCAGGAGTATCACTAGCAGGAGGTGGGAGTACATATGTAAGGCCTCACGTGGAGTACTGTGTGCAGTTCTGGCAGCAACACTTGTGCAAGACATAGATAAGGTGGAGACTATCCAGAGAAGGGCAACAAAGATGGTGCAGGGCTTGTACCACAAAACATATGGAGGAGAGACTAAGAGACCTCAATATGTACTCACTGGAGGAGAGAGAGAGTGGGGACATGGCTGAAACTTTCAAGCACCTCAAGGGCATAAACAAGGTGCAGGTGGGGAACCTTTTCCAATGTAGGAAAAAGTACTCAGAACAAGGGGCACAATATGAAATTGGAAGGGGTAGATTAAGAGGTAATGTGAGGATGTTTTTCTACACAGAAAGGAAGTCGACACTTGGAATAGTCTGCCACAGGAGGTAGTGGGGGCAAGCACAGTGGAGGGTTTAAGCATGCCTGGGACAGGCACAAGGAAGCTTGAGAGGGAGGGAATAATGGAAAAGCCATTGATCACATAGGGCCAGTGGCCACATACAATTTATAGGGCCTATGGGCAGACTGGTTTGGGCCTAGCGGTCCTTATCTGCTGACAATTTCTATGTTTCTATGCTTCTATAATGACTGGATTTCCACTCCTGATAAAATGCCTTAATAACTAGCTAAATTCTGTAATAACTCAATAGCAAGTTATTACAGCATTTTCCTCCTCGTGCTGTCACTTCACTGAGGGCGGAAGAAAGCACACTGTATTTGTATGAGTACAGCAGCTGTTCAGGGAGATGCTCACTGCACAAATACTGCTTGCAGTTTTTCTCCGTTGAAATGTTGCACCAGATATTATAAAAATAATGCCCGGGCAAGTTTATTTCTTGCGGATTGTTCACATATCCTCAGTGTATGATAATCTCACAACCCCCAAGCTTTGCTGTTAGGGTTTATGGAGTATCACACACTTGTACAGAACAATCACCAGGACAGCTCAATCTTGGCTAGCCGTGGTGGTGATCAGAGGGCTGTACCAGTTGCTGGCTCTCAGGATTGTAATGGGGAGTGAGATGGTGGGGCAGTACCTGTCGAGGTGGGGGTCCACTAGACCACCAGGGACATGGTTTTGTATGATATGGGCAGGTCGGGTTAGGGAGGGGGACCACTAGACCATCAGGAGTCGTGTTCGGTGTTCTGGCAGTGGATCAGGACTGAGAAGGGACTGCTAGACTGACCAGGATTTCTATTTTCTGAAATAGATGAGGATCAGGGCTGGGAGGGACTGCTAGACCACCACGGATTTCTATTTTCTGAAACGGATGGGGATTGGGGCTAAGGAGGGACTGATGGACCACCAGGGCTTTCATTGTTTTTACATATGTGAGGATTAGGCATGGAGGGGCCACTGGACCACCAGGGATTTCTGTTTTATGAAAGAGACAGGGATTGGGGCATGGAGGAACCAGTGGACCACCAGGGCTTTCTTTTTGTGTTACATTTGTGGGGATCAGGGCATGGAAGGACAGCTGGACCTGCAACTTACCCAGACCTGACGGTGCATGGAGGTGGTGCGGTCGCCACCTACCAGACACTGTTAAGGGCTGTGTTTCAGAACATTAAACCGTGCCGCACTTGCAGCCATTCAACATTTTTGAAAACTATCAATATCATGCTGAGCTGTGTATATATGGGGTCCCTCATTTGCATAGTGCAACTATTATTATGCCATGATGCTGTCGGAGTGTGCCGCATATAGGTGACCTTTGAATATGGCCACACCCCAAGGGCCGGTGCAATTCCTGATTCAGGTGTTTATGCCATGCTAACCTTTGAAATGGGCACTAGTCTCCTCTTAAAGATTACCCAACTACTAAGGATTTACACTGACAGCAGTTTAATAATTACACTGTACAATATGTCATTACTAAACTTCCTCTCAGACGTTATGCCTTATGAATAATTTCATTAAAATGTTATTGCAAGTCTTGTCATTTACAGTTGGACTATTTTATTTTTCATAATGTAGAGATAAACACTGTTAATAGAGTTTAAAGAGTTAGTGTACTGCCTGGAATTAATAGTACCTTTCAGAAATAGTCTAGTATTACTTCCTGTATCTGAGGAATTTGTTCTTTCCTGTTTTGCTAATTATAGATTTTCTAGCTGGCAGTACTTGGAGTGATATGTGGAAGAGCACTGCACGTGGAGACTGACGTAGTTCTACTCCTCCTTATGCATTATTAGCATTGTCGACCCAGTGACAGTAACATCACTCATAACCAAGAAATAGAGAATAATTAACCCCTCAGCATTATGAACAACCTGATTCTCAGCACAGAATTAGAGTGGTGACATTACTGACAACAAGAGTGAAGCTCGAGTGCTTTATGATATCACCACTTAGTGAAGTGATGAGAACCTGCAAGCTCTTAATTCTGAGTTTTTTATTACATATAATGCAACAGAAAGCATGTTTTGCAACAAAAATAAATCTTAGTCTCAGCATTTTACGGCTGTGTGGGTGGAGCTCGCAGATGTTATGCCATCATAGTAGGTTTAGAAGAACACTGTGGAAGCACGTGACCAGACCGCTGTCTGGTGTGCTTCCACAGTGCTCTAGTGAATGTCCACTGGTGCTGTTTATGTGGCTCTTCCTCCGGCTGCATAAACACATCCCCTTCATGGAATTCTTATTTTCTTCCACAATTGCGGAAGTGATGGCCACCTTGTCCAAGATGGTGGCACTGACTAAACCTGCACATATGCAAGTATAGCATGCAGTTCTGTCAGCGCCATCTTGCCCATAACTGGTAGACTCCAGTGCAGCGAGAGCTCTGCATATTCTTTACTTGCTCAAGACTTCCGATATCTGCGCAATGATTGGTTCTGACCAGAGTTTGTTTATTTAGCTGGTGCTGATTCATTTTTGAGCCGCTGTGTGTCGGATTGGCTCATCTCACGCTCCTGTGCTTTACTATCTCGGTAGTGCTAGTCTGATGACTGCACCTGAGAAAACTTGTTCTGCAGATTCAACAGTGTTAAAAACAACAGATTTTGAGAGTGCTGACACCACTTACTCGGAGTGAAGCTTGAAGTGCTGTGTGTTGTCACCATTCTAATGTGGTGATGAGAACCAGCGAGTTCTTAATTCTGAGGGTTTTTGTAATTATATTTAATACAACAAAACTTTTCTGTCTCAGTCATGGCATTTTATATTAGCTGGTGCTGATTCTATTTTGAACTGCTGTGTTTCGTGATAAGCTCATTTCATGTTCCTATGTTTTACTATCGGGGAGCGTGTGTCTGATGACTGCACCTGAGACAAGTGGTTCTGCACATTCTGAAAGTGTTAAAACCATTGATTTTGATTGTTTCAGCCATGGAATGTTGTTCTCAATGTTCAAACCATGAAGAACAGCATTTGAAAAAGACTACCGAAAACCTGTTTTACTGTGTGTTAGGCCAGTCTCCTGCCTGGTTGTAACTTGGACACATGTCACCAGTCAGGCAGCTGGTCTTACGTGATGTAATTCTGAGTGAAATCACATGCTGATGATGCAGGGAGAGAACAGAACTAGATATGTCTGTTTCCAGGTAAAACGCTGCTGTTCATATCACACCCAATACTATTAGGTAAACACCCATCTAATGAGCACATAGAAAAAGAAACCACGTCAGAAATAAAAGTCACATCCAGTAATGAAAGAACTGACTGTCTTTACAAGGCAAAGCAGATGTATATTCAAAGTTATGGGCGTCTTTTTAGGAATCTGACTAAGAAGGTAAATAAGTAATCTAAAAATATAGAGAGGGTAAATAGTCTGTGACACTTCATTGTTTGCAGCTGAAGTTGTTGCTGTCTGAACTCCAGCCTTAAAAGAGTCACTTATTAAAGGATTGTATAATGTTGTAGCTGTTATTTATAATGTATTAGAGTTATTGAGTAATAGTATGGAGGAATTTATATTATAATGAATATCCTGTATATATCTGATTGGATAATTCAAGTTGTATTATATATTTAAACAGACATCTTTTCAAAATGTTCATAATGGATTTTGAAACTATAAAATAAAAATTACATGATAGCAAAAAAAAAAATCAAAGTAATAAGGGACCACTTTCAGAAATCAGTAATATTTTCAGCCTGCTTTTTTTTTTTGGTCTGTAATGGAAAGGAGTATTATATTCTCAACACATGAATTCCTCTGCAGGAACTCTTTTACAGAAGTTTGTGACTTGACCTTCTGTTCCTCATATAGTAGCTGTAGAACTCTCGAAGGCATCATTGGCATGCCAAAATTAGTTAATTAAAATATAGAGGCATAGACAATGATGCTAGAAAAACACCATGGTTCATCAAATCAGCCCATAATACCCTATCTTACCACAAGACCTGTTGTCTATACTGGATTTTTGTACACACTACCTGTCCCCATGTTCCCTGTCTTACTGCTACACCCCGCCCCCCAAGACTATCATGCCTCTTACCTTTTCCCAGTGATCTTTGAAACTATTAATGGTTTTGGCACCCACCGCCTCTGCTGGTAGACTGTTCCACAGCTCAACCACTCCTTGTAAAATAAAACCCTCTCACATCCCTCCTGAATCTCCTCTTTTCAAGATTCCACTCATGTCGCTGTGTTCTAGATTTCCTATTCCTGGTAAATAGTTCCTCTAGTTTGCCTCATTTATTCTTCTTTCAGGAGCTGGCAGGTCTCAGTCGTTTCACCTCCCTTGTATGGCTTTCAGCAGTACATGTTCAGTGCCCTAAGTCGATCCTCATTGATCTGTCCTGCAGGCCATGAATCATTTTGGTTACCCCATGTAGCACTGTTCCATCCTGTGTCTGTCTTCCTTAGATGAGGACTCCAGGACTGGATGTCGACTCAGGAACTTCAAGATCTCCTGTCATGTCACCTCTTTCATCTGGCCTCCAGCAAATACATGGAACCTCTCCAGCTCTCTGCTTTTTGCTGTTACGTGTGTTTTGTTCATTTGGTTTTGTTCTGATGGCTCAGACTCTGCTGCCATGAGATCCCATGTCTGTGTGAAACACAGAAACATAGACATTGAGGGCAGATAAGGACCACTTGGCCACCTAGTCTGCCCATTTCCTACCCAGAGGATAAGCTGCAGATTCTATTTAACCACCAGCCTATTTCTTCCTACCCCCACAAAATTGCCTTATGTCTGTCCCTTGCATTCTTGAATTCTCCCACAGTTTTAGACCCCACAACCTCCTCAGGAAGGCTGTTCCATGTATCCACCACCTCTCTGTGAAAAATACTTCCTCACATAGCCCCTGAGCCGCCCCCATCTTTAAATTGTGTCCCTTGTTCTTGCATATCTCTTTTCTGAAAGATGCTACCTCTTGGACTTTGTTGATTCCACTGAGGTACCTTAAATGTTTCTATCATGTCCCCCTCCCTCCTTTCCTCAAGGGTATACAGGTACATATTAAGCTCCTTTAGTCTCTTCTCATATGGTTTCTCTTGCAGACCCTGCACCATTTAGTTGCCCCCTCTGAACTGCCTCCATCCTGTCTATGTCCTTGCGGAGATGAGGTCTCCAGAACTGGATGCAGTACTCCAGATGGGGTCTCACCAACTGTCTGTACAGAGGGATAACAACTTTTGTTTTCTGCTGGTGATGCCTCTCCCTATACATCCCAGTCCCCCTACCGCCTTCTTCACATTGCTTGCCAACATTAAGGTCATCTGATATGATTACCCCCAGGTCCCTTTCCTTTTGTTGTTGTTACTACCTCCCCATTGTGTAAACTTCCCTGGTTTTTGTTTCCTAGGTGCATTATTTTGCACTTTTGCATTGAATCCAAGCTGCCATACTTCTGACCATTCCTCAAACCTTGCCAAGTCCCTTCTCATCCTTTCCACACCTCCTTGTGTATCAACCCTGTTGCAGATCTTTGTGTCATCTGCAAAGAGGCACACTTTCCTTCCAGTCCCTCTGCAATGTCACTTATAAAGACATTAAAAGGACTGGACCCAGTACTGAACCCTGCGGTACCCACTAGTAACCCCTCTTTCTTCAGAGTGGACTCCATTTACAATTTTCTGTGTCCTGTTGTCCAGCCAATGTTTTACCAGGCTACCACCCTGGGACCCACTCCCAGGCTGGTTAATTTGACTATTAATCTTTTGTGTGGGACTGTGTCAAATGCCTTGCTAAAGTCTAGGTAGGCCATGTCCACAGCCCTCTCTGGTCTACTACTTTGGTCACTCAATCAAAGAAATCAATTAGATCTGTCTGACATGACCTTCCCACTGTGAACCCATACTGCCTTGGGTCCTGTGCCCCACTGGCCTCTAGGTACTCAACCATTCTTTCCTTCAGAAGTGATTCCATCACTTTCCCTACCACAGAGGTCAGACTGACAGGTCTGTAGTTTCTGCCTCTGTCTTGGTCCCACTTTTGTGAAGGGAATCACATCCGCCTTCCTCCAGTCCTCGGGTACCACCATCCTCCCATGATTTATTAAAAGGGTAATCAGTGGTGTCACTAGTTCTCTGCTTAATTCTTTTAGAA
The DNA here is from genome assembly GCA_016271365.2 of Neoceratodus forsteri. Taxonomy (NCBI): domain Eukaryota; kingdom Metazoa; phylum Chordata; order Ceratodontiformes; family Ceratodontidae; genus Neoceratodus; species Neoceratodus forsteri. The sequence goes on from JADMNL010000033.1 coordinate 35,609,980, forward strand.
TTCTGGGGTGAATTCAAGTGGCCCATTGCTTTTCCACCTTCAGTTTTAGGAGTTCTTTCAGAACCCTTTCTTCTGTGAAAGGCGTGGTTACGCTTAGATTTACATACTGCAAACTCTGCTTCCACCCTGATCAGTTATAGACTGCTTTAACTCTGACCAGTTTTCCAAGCTTATTTCTTCATTAATGCCTCTCTCCCAACCATCCCATCTTCTGTGAGGCTCTTAAGAATTCATAGTGTCTTCCCAGACCTTGCTCTTGCTATAAATCTCAGGACTGGCTGCCCAAGCATGGTTGCACTTGCCACTCCATTTCTCTGATGTGTATTATCTTCTCGCTAAATGTATTTGTGCATGGTATGTTCTGACTGGCACCAGCTAAGCTGATATCACTGATTTTTTCCATATTCTCTGTTTCATTTTTGCAAGCACGTTTTCAACTGCACTGGCTACTGTATTTTTTGTTTACCCTACTGCTTGTTTCATGATGTCTGTTAATTGCAACTCCTGATAACATTGCTCTCACTTTATGTACACTGTTTGTTGTGTATTTTTCTTGCTATTTAGTCTGTAGCTCTCCCGGTCATGCCTAGAAACAGTCATATGTATGGCTAGCATATCTTACTTGGTATAATAAATAAATGCATGCATACTTACATACATACATGTGTATGCCTAGTGTATCTTACGTGGTATTAAAAATAAATAAATAGATAAAGACATACGTACATAGGTTATTTTTCTAAACTTTATTTGTGGCAAACTGTGGTTAAATTTTTGCTTTTTGTCTCATTTGAGTTTTGAAGATAAACCAATCAGGAAGCCCTAACGAAGCTCTTGAAAGCTTCCTGTATGTTGACCAGGAAGTTTTTATTGTCTTTCGTTGTGAAAAAAAATTAATTTTATTTCTATGTCAGCTTTAATTCAGCATTTTCCATAATGACATTACTAATCTTCCTCCTGTCTGCACTGCACATGGACGGAGAGTTCAGAAAGTCGTAGATGCAGGAGCGTGGTCTGAAATAGCCTGTGGCCTGAATTTTGCTTCCTGTATCATTTTTGCATGAAATAAAATATTTGGTCTATATCTGCACCAGTTTTGTGAACTGGGGACCAAAATGTGTAATCTTTGGTTTTAGCATGAAACATCCTCCAAATATCAATCTGTGCAAACTTCCTCAAACAAATTCTAGGTCTTTACATAGAAACATAGAATGTGTCTGCAGAAAAGGATCAGTATGTCCATCTGGTCTGCCGTGTTGTCCTGCCTATTACCACCCTGGACCCTACTTGGGCACAGGTGTCCCACCCTCCTCCCTTACATCTTTTTCTTTTTTATACCCATGTGCCTATCCCACACATGTATGAGACTCGCATGCTCTTCTTCCCTACCACATCTTCTAGCAGGCTGTTCCAGGTGTGTAACACCTCTCTGTGAAGAAGTATTTCCTCATATCCCTTTTAAACTCCTCCCAAGCTTCATAGCATGCCCCGTGTTCCGATGCTCTCTTCCTTTGAAAGAGACTCCCCACCTGCACTTTGTTCCCTGTGTGGTACTTACAGGTTTCGATCATGTCCCTCTCACTCTTCTGTCTTGCAGGAAGTACATGCCCAGCTCCCACAGCCTCAGATTTTTATCAAATTTTTATCTTTATCACATTTTAATATGGCATCAGCTCATCAGCGCTCTGGTAGCGCTTACAGTTTGTGATGCAGGTGACCTGCATTTGAGAATGAACCTGGGTCATCAGGAACCAGCTAGGGGAGTAGGATTGAGCCATGGGGCTAGCCGAGGGAAGTAAGCGAAGCCATGAGGTCTGACTTGGGGCAGTAGGATTCAGTCATCAGGATCCAGCTAGGGGTAGGAGGATTGATCCATTGGGGTCAGGTGGGGATTGAGCATCCCAGTGGGTGTTATCTTCTCCAACTGAAGGTGCCAGGGAGGGACAGATGCAAGGCCGGAGCTGGAGCACAAACCTTGACTTCCACCAAAGTGCCTGTATCTCAGTGGCAGGACAGAAAACACAAGAAAATGGCCCCAACTGAGCAGGATGACTCCACCCCTCCTCCCACAGGCTCCACCTCACTTACTGCAGCTCTACCCATCCTCCTGCAGGCTCCACCCCACTAACTGCAGCTCCACCCCTCCTGCAGGCTTCACCCCACTAACTGTAGCTCCACCCCACCAACTGCAGCTCTGCTCTGATTATCCTGGCTTGTTGCCTCAGGGGGTCTGTAGCCCCTTCTGAGACCATGATGAAAGAGCCCTGCCATGGGGAGTAAGTCACATGGGTATGTCTCCAGACCTGGGTAAGTCCCAGAGAAGGAGGGTGGCGAGGCTGGGGACAGGGATGATGATGATATGGTCGGAGGGAATGCAACATAAAAAGATAGAATACAGGGAAAAAGATTTCAGTTTGGAGTGCACTAAATTAGTGCTATCTATTAAAAGAACAAGCATACAATTGTGTCACCAGCTACAGTGTAATTATTCTTGTGTTCAAGGTGAATAGGGATAACTTTGTGAAGATACTAGAAACAATTTCATGTGTTCATTTAATATACCATTTACAACTGAGATAGCTTCTTGATCAAGTTTCCTTCTTTTATAATAAAGTTCCCCATTACCGCCTGGTGGTACTGAGGATTGAGGTGCTGGACACTACAACAGTGACCCGGGTCAGGAGTTGGCTGAGGGAGTGAGGACAGGAGCTCTAGGCAGCTCTTCTCCAGGAGAGGGTTCAGGCACCACTCTGCCGGAATGCAGTGTGGGGAGGGAGGATGCCGTTAGGCACTTGGCTGCAACGGTGTCCTCAGCACGACTGCATGCCTGGATTTCAGTCCTTCATGCCAGCATCATAAGGAGTGGGCAGGATCATGAGTTTCTTCCACAACTATGATAATCCCTGCCCACAATGCCATGCCGTATGATCCCCATGAGGGGACAGAGCCTCGATGGCTGGTACACTGCCACAGATCCCTTGCCAGCAGATGGGGACAAAATATGCCATGAGCAAAATAAATAAAAAATAAAGTTTCTCAATCTTTTAAACAGAATCAAGATCACAGTTAGATGTTTGGAGCAGATTTAGCCACTGTTTATTTATGTATAGATTTTTTATGTATTGATTTGTTTATTTGTTTTTATGTATGTGTTTATTTATGTATTTATTTAGTTTTTATGTATGCATGTATTTAGTTGTTTATTGATTGGTTTGTTTTTATGTATTTTTATTAGTTATTTATGTAATTTATTTAGTTTGCTTTTATTTATGTATTTAGTTTATTGATTGGTTTGTTTTTATGTATGTTTTATTATTTATTTATGTATTTATTTAGTTTGCTTTATTTATGTATTAGCTGTTTAGTGATTGGTTTGTTTTTAATGTATGTTTTATTATTATTATTATTTATTTATGGATTTATTTATTGTATTTATTTAGTTTTTTATTTAGTTGTTTATTGATTGGTTTGTTTTTATGTATATTTTTTGTTATTTATTTTTGTATTTATTTAGTTTGTTTATTTATGTATTTAGTTGTTTATTGATTGGTTTGTTTTTATGTATGTTTTATTATTTATTTATGTATTTATTTAGTTTGCTTTATTTATGTATTTCGTTGTTTTTGATTGGTTTGTTTTTTATATATGTTTTATTAATTATTTATGTATTTAATGATTTATTTAGTGTATTTATTTTTTTTTATTTAGTTTATCATTGGTTTGTTTTTTATGCATGTTTTATTATTTATTTATGTATTTATTTCATTTGCTTTATTTATGTATTTAGTTGTTTATTGATTGGTTTGTTTTTATGTATGTTTTTATTATTATTTATTGATTGATTTATTTAGTGTATTTATGTATTTTGTTGTTTATTTATTGACTGATTTGTTTGTTTTATTTATTTATTCATACTATTTGTTTATTGACTGATTGATTTCTTGGTTTTTATTTATTTGTTTGTTTTTGCTATCAGATAAGATACACTAGGTGTGTGTATATATATATATATATATATATATATATATATATATATGCCTACTTTTCAGGCATGACCTGAAGAGTTACAGAATTTACATCATCAGTACAATAATGGTAAAACCACAATTTGGGAAAATACATCAGTAGAAAGTCACCAGTAATCGCATCCTGCTCATGGCAGGAAGGCGCAGATCAAATGCCAGCAGCTGGTGCAACCATAAATACTTACAGTACACAATAAAACTGAAACATAGAAAAAAGGCACTAGGTCAGAACAGTGACTGTATGGAGAGCGCTGTCAAAAAACAGCACCATCCAAACAGTGCTGATCATAAAAGCGAGGAACAAAATGCCAAGAAGCAAACACGTATGCCACTGGTAGTCATCACAAGTCTAGCTTGTCGCTACCACCAAATCTGCCCCTCGCACCCTCCATACTTAAAATAACCAATTCCAAGTCAGAGTTGGATTCAGGAAAGAATAAATTCTGAGACCAGATTAGAACCCTGGTCTCCACCACCATGGTAGCTAAGCTGCAAATGCCTTAGTGCTCCACGCCATGGGATCAGCTTGGCCAGTGTCCTGATTTCCCATCCCTTGTGCCTCCTTTAGCACCACAGACAGTGACCTGGGGAGCACTTACTACATAGCGCTGTTATCCCTCTGTCATTGTCCGGGGAAGCACTGTGTATAGTGTTCTACTGAGCAGCACTATTATTGTAGCGCTGTTCTGACTGCGAGGAAAGAACTGACATAAGTGGCAATGACATCATGGATAAATACAAGTATTCATTGATGAGTAACAGTGAGCAATTATAGCACAGAAACAAAACACACAACTGGCAATGATTATAGGTGACAGTAGGGAAGGAAATAGCTGATTTAGACCAGAATCGTCACTTGCTTAGCAACTGAATCACAAATTATGTTTCTATGTAAGCTATTACATAATTATTCATTCTTATTACCTATGTCTCTATGTAAATTATGGTGAGAAAATAAGGTGACCTTACTGGGAGTTGAACCCAGGCCCTTGGAATAGCATTTCGGTGCTCTACCACTGAGCTATAGGGTCACATGGTTGGACCTGGGGTTCCCAGACATAGGAATCATAGGACATTTCAAGCATTGTGGACTTTCATCCTTATAGCTTGCCAATCCCAAATATTTAGAACTCAGTAGTTCTGTCCCTACAAACCAAATCAAGTCTTGACTTGAAAATACCCATATTAGGGCTATCCACCACTATGGATGGGAGTTCATTCCAAGATGAGATTACCCATGACTGAACCAAAATGTTCTCATTAACAGATTCCACCTCGGCTGTAGGAGTTATTTATTATGTTTCCTGGCACTACACCAGCTAGTTTTAAATGTGATCCCTAGCTCTTTGCGCAATTTAGTATCTCCAATTGCTTTATAAAGCATGCATATCTCCTGAACCTTCTATAACAAAGTAAATAAAGATTCAGGGTTTCAGCCTTTTTTATATGGTTGAGACTTGAGTCCATAATGGCCTTGGTGGCCTTTCTTTGTACCCTCCAGTCTAAGTATATCCTCCTTTGTATGGGGACCACACTTGAGCACAGTATTCCAGGTGGGGTCTAACCAAGATGCTAAATAAGGGATCAAAACATTCTCTTCCCTACTAGATATGTGCATTAAGATGCAATTTAAATTGTGATTTGCTTTTCTGATCTGAATGTTGCAATGATGACTAAATTTGAAATCTGAAGTAATCATAATTCCCAAGTCCTTTTCTTCCTGAGTGACAGCTAGCGCTTCATTCCCAATTTGGTATTCTGTTATATTATTCCCTTCCCATGTGCATAACCTTACATTTTGCCAAATTCAATGACAGTCTGTTTTATTCAGTCCATCTCAGGATGTTATCAATAGCTACTTGTAGGGATAATGCATCAGATGGGTTACTGACAACTGCACCCACTCTGCAGTCATCTGCAAATTTAGAAAGCCAGATATTAGGGTCATTTACTTTTACAGTAGAAATATAGATATTGAACAGACATTAAGCAATACCACACACACATGTAAGCATACACACACACACACACAGGGCATGTGCTTATTAGATAGTTCGACTCTCCCTCCCCCACTTCATAACTGGAGGACGAGGCATTAGCTGAGTGCTCCCAACCACGGGTAGGGGGAAGTGCAGTAATTACTCAAACCACAAGCCCTGCCTGGAGTGTGGTATTGCATTTATAAAATATCACCAAATAATAAAAAGAAAACAAGATTAAATAAATCTTTAAATTAAGAATAAATTTAATTTTATCATTGGTAAATCAGTTCTCACACCAAACAACTGGGTTTGTCCCATCAAAGAAGTCAACTTGTGTGACAGATTAGTCACTCTTGTTAGCTGAATTTTTTTGTCTTTTTTCCCAACCATCACAGTTACGGAGCATTCCAAAGCAGTGCAGTCATATTTCTTTGCAGTTAGGTCAGCCTGAAAAACAAGCTCCAAGACATGCAAGGCACTTTACATATTTGTGTGGTTATTGTTAGTTACACGACAGGTCTGGATGGCTGCCCACCAATCAGATCACTGGATTTTTCTAGCACATTTTATACACTTCCTTTCTCCAGTATTGCATATCCTGCAACTGGGGCATATTGAAATCACTATCAGATGTTTCATGCAGTATTAGCCAATGCTTAGCTATTGAATCACAAATTGTAGGGAAAGAACAAAAATATGCCTACTGGGAGTTGAACCCAGGATCCTGGGGTACTGTTCCAGTGCTGTACCACTGAGCTATAGACTCAAATGGTTGGACACACTTTTCTCTGGTATTCCGATCCTGCAACTCTAACCATAGAAACATAAACAGTGTCAGCAGAAAAGCAAGTGAGTGGAACAGCTTAAGGAGTGGAACAAGTGACTGACATCAGAGGCATCACCTGGCATCACCGGAAGGAAGCTAGGGAAGCAGGGACTCTGCCAGTCAACTAAGATAAGGCACCTACTCACTACTGTGTAACAGTCACTGCTGGGAAGGGTGGAAGGTCAAAGGTAGACCAAAACTGGGATTAGGAGCAACACCCTATCTAGGATAGGCATATAAAGAGATTTAAACAAGGCATGGGGACCATTAATAGAAACAAACAAAAAGGAACACTATAAACACCTACCTGGGGTCAGGGTACAAACGTATTTCAAAGTAACACACGGGAGAACAGAGGTTGAGAATGCCAGGAGTGGTGCAGTGCAGTGGCTGTGAGGCAGCAGTTTCAGAGAGACCTTATGGAGACTGTGGTGGTTCCCCTTCTGCACATATCTCTCTGGGTTGAGGGAGGAGTTTGCAGACTCGGGCCAAGTTGAGCTAGGATTCAGGGGACCTATTCCCCACCTGGAGGCCACCAAATCTGCCACCATTACCTCAGAAGATGCAGGAGGAGGAATGGCTGACTCTGGTGGCCTCTGAAAGGGTAGGTGGTGGGACAGAAGCACATTCTTCAACTGGAACCATTATATAATTCCTATGCCACGTGAGGGGCAGGACTGCTGGCAGGAATCACCATTGTTAGGAACCAGGTAGGATGTGGGGGCCTCCATTGTGGAGACCCCGAGAGGATGGTAGAGGACTCCAAATGCGAAGGAAGCAACTTCTGGTGAGGAACTCAATTGTGAGGGGTCTGGTACAGTGAGTAAATTCAGAGTAGCTCCCTGCAACAGGCATCTTGATTTTCTTATGGTACCATTTAACTGTTCTAAGCTTAATGTTAAGAGTTTCAATAGACTAGGGCAGGGCCATGATAGAAATGATTTAATTTGTTTTGCACTGTTGATTGTTTCTTTTCATCAAGGGCCCTAACAACAGCTGCAACCCTAGGTCCCGATTCTGGCCACCCAGCATTATATTCCTGGGTACCCAGTAGCTGCAACACTGTTAATAAAAAGACTAAATTAATTGTATATTAAATAACTTGCATAAAATCATTAGATAGCCAGACACAGCATTGCTCTCCCAGGAGCAGAGCACATCTCCAAGGGCTCAACAGGCCTCAGAGAGCTCCCCAGTCACTAGCAAGACACAGCCATCGCTCCCCAGGGCAGGACACATCTCCGAGGGCTCAAGAGGTAAAGGCTGCCTCCCTTCCAGGCTGTTTGTTGGGGTGTTAGCCTGTCAACTGCACCCCACCCAAGCCCAACCCATAATTTATAGACCTCCCTGTCAAGTGACTTCCTGCCTGTCCTATAGACCTCCCTGTCAAGTGACTCCTGCCTGTCCTTTTCTAAGTCCCCACTTTTCCATTTGTACCCTCCCTGTCAAGTGACTTCCTGCCTGTCTTATAGACCCTCCCTGTCAAGTGACTTCCTGCCTGTCCTTTTCTAGTCCCCACTTTTCCATTTGTAGCTTATACTTAACATCCACCAGAGGGTGCACACCTGTCCTCCCATTTTGTTTACCTGTACCTGCCTCTCTTTCCCTCTCTGATCTCTACCTCCCTATAGGCACTCTCTTTGTACTCAGCTCTACTGCCCAAGTTCCTACATCTCCTCTAGCTAACCTCCCCCTTTGTCCCCGGCTCCAAGTGTCCCAACCCCTGGCCTGCACCAGCCCCTGCTGACCACTAGAGTCGCTATCATACCTCCATTTTCAGCCAGACAACACCCCACTCAAGCCTCCACCCACCCCTGGGTCACCTCATCATGATTGTTTCTGCCCCTCCATCACCAGGATTTGAACCTGGTACATTTGCTGCCAAAGTCTGGAGCCCTACCACTTCTCCATAGTGGCAGTCACACTCAAGTCCAGCATGATGCAACTCTTATCCTCATCATTGTTCAATGCACCATGCGACTGGTACTACCTATGGTCATCTTTATTCTCCTTTTACCAGCCCCGCCACAACTAGGAGCACACACACACACACACACACACACACCACACAGTACCCCCACCTTATCTGTGCCACCTCTTCCAACTTCCCACCATGCATGACTCCCCACACCCTCCTCCTACCACTGCCTCTGCTGCTGCCTCCATCCTTTGCCCTCCTTGGACTCTACTTTTCTCCGACATTCCCACCCTCTGTACCTTACCCACCCCTGCATGTCTGCATCTGGCCATCTGTCTAGATGCCCTGTGTGGTGCCTCAGTCAGTACCATGCCCTAATCCAACTAATCACTCTCCTATTGCTATTGTCTGGAAACATTCATCCTAACCCAGGCCCTATGCCCATCAATCTAAACAAGTCCACACTGGCTCAAGGTCTCCCATCGCCTCCTTAATATTTGCAGCTTCCTCAAAAGGCTGCGGTGTTCCAATGCTGGGTTATTCAGCACCAGCCAGACATTATCACCCTCGTGGAAACCTGGTTATCCAATCCACCCCATTCCTTTGTCTCCCTCCCAGGGTATATCCTCTTCAGGAAGACTGGATGGGCAAGCGGGGTGGTTGTGCGGTCTATATGCATGAACCCTTCTCGGACATGCGCTGTCACCTCCCACGCTTGATAGTGGGGCACAAGCCCTTACACTAAAACTCTCCCCGATCCTGCTAAGGGCTGGCTCTTCTTCACTGTGCCTATTCCCCTAGAAGCAAGACCCCGCTATCCAGTCGCTTACTGATTACCTTTCAGGCCTACCGCCCAAAGCAGGGCAGATAATTACTGGAGATCTTAACATCAATTGGCTCTCAGACTCTGCTTCCCAAACCAGAGACTCTTTGCCACCATCTACATGACCCAGCTAGTCTCCCACCTACAAGGCACAACCCTCTACCGGTACCAGCACCCTCCTGGACATCACTATTACCAACCACCCCCAAAAGTACTGGATATCAACATCCTACCAAATTTGCTAAGTGACCTCTCCCCAGTCTTATTCTGGTCCTCTACCAACAGTAAGCCAGCTCCGAGAACCATCCAGTGCTGTCGTCGTCTCCCTGGCAGCCTTCAGTAACTTAAACTGTACCTTGTCCAACTGGACTGGTCCCACATCAGACATGTACCATCCATAGATGAGGCTCTTGACTTCTTTCACGCATCTTTGGTAAAGCCTGCGGCCTCTTTGCCCCCTTCCGTAGAATGTGCACCAAAAACTAAATGCGCCTTGGGTCACCTCCTCCCCCTCCTGAAACCTAAATGAGGGGCAACTCTAGTACATCGCCATTGAATCTGGTGCCAGCTGGACAGGCAAGCGATAATGCAGAGCAATAAGTGCACCTGGGCCATCCGTCAGTCTAAAGCTCAGTATTACCAGTCCCACCTTGCCTCCTCATGGGGTCCACTAGAAACTTTTGGAACAGTGTCAAAGAGCTGAACGGAAGTCCCACCCCTCCCTCCCAACTTTCCATTAATGGCACTATCTGTTCCGATCCCTTGGCATTGCAGACTGCCTAAACGCCATCTTCTTGGACCTAAGTTCTGTTCAACCCAGTAATTTCTTCTACCCTGTCCCAGCCTCATGAGCTGCCCACCCTTCATCACCCACCATTCTACCCTCACAACATCTCCCCTGGAGACCTATCTCCTAAAAGCCATCAATAGTAATAGCCCCAGTACCAACCCTTTGGACGCTAGGTTCCTACACCTGGTCCTGATGTTATTCTGGTCCCCTCACTGACCTACTAAACTACCCCTGTGCCTGGGGCAGTTCCCCAATGCTTGGAAACTGCCATTATCACACCCATCCTTAAGAGTGGGGATCGGTCCCTTCCCGGTAACTACCGGCCAATCTCCATCCTTCCCCCACTCTCTAAGGCTCTGGAAATAGTATTAGTCAACCAACTCATGGAATACCTGGCCAAGTATGGTATTCTGTGCCCGAAGCAAGCCGGCTTTCATGCTGGTCCTTAACACCACTACTGCCCTTCTCGATTCTCTAACTTCTGCACTCTGCCCTTGACACTGGCAACCCTGCCGGGCTGTGTTCACTGACCTTTCCAAGGCTTTTGACATGGTCTGCCATCCCTCCTGCTTGACTCCCTCAGATGCCTTGATTTCCCCGTCCCCTCACATGGTTCACCAGCTACCTCTGTCAGAGCACAGTGCATTTAAATCAACGGCACCTTATCTGACACCCATCCTGTCCGCCCTGGTGTCCCCAGGCTCAATCCTGGGCCCTCCTCTTCAGCCTCTATCTTAACACTCTCCCTCTGCCTGTTCTAGTAGGATCCTCCTCTATGTGGATGATGCAGTGCTTTTCTCCTCAGATCCCAACCCTCCACACTACAGACCACCCTCCAATGTGCATCTCATGAAGTTGAACATTGGTTCACTGCCCATAGACTGGTCCTGAACCTAAAAAGACCAAGGCTATGCTCTTCTCACATCAACAAAGCAAAGCCAGTGGTGCCCCCCTCGTGATACTGCTTAGCACACCACACCCCATCGAGCAGGTTTCTCCTACAAGAACCTGGGTATCACATTTGACTCGCCCTTACCTTCCACTCCCACATCAGTGCCCTTTCTGCTGCCACCAATGTCAGGATCAGACCCCTATACCACCATAGAGATTGCCTCCCCTGAGGCTCTCAGGTTAGCAATCACCTCCTCTTGTCCTGTCTCTAGTAGACTATGGTCTGCCCATCTATGCTGCTGGTGACAATATGGCCCTTGCTAAAATTCAGCTCTCCATAAACAAGGCCTGCAGGCTCCTGACTGGTGCCCTGAGGCACACTCACACCTGTCTGTTGTATTCCACCACCAATTTGCTCAATCTTGAGGAAAGACTTCACTCCAAACCTGCCTCCTAGTAAAGAAGACTCTGCTCATGCTTCCCCCACCCGGTGTTTCTGCCTCCCTCCACCGGGCCTCCCTCAGTATCCACCGCAGCACTGTCAAGAACTCACTTCTAGTCCCCAGGGTCAGAACATCTCTAGTCCAGAGATCCTTCAGCTACAGAGCACCCACCTGGTTTAACTCCCTCCCAGCCTACATAGCTGACTCCACTAAGCTAGGTTCTTTCAAGGCTGCCTTCAGAGGCTACCAGCTTGACTGCTGCTGCAAATGTACATAATCCCCCAAGACAGTCATCCACTGTCATGACATGGTCCTCTGACCACTTGTAGCCCTCATGAGAACATTCTGGGCTTTCCTGTGACTCTTGATGTCTATTGCTTTTAGCTATTGTATATTGTTGAACTGCTTTGGTCTCTCCTGATGTGGTGCCTGTGTGCCTAAACTATGTATTGTATAACTACTGCTCCCAATGTAGCTGCAGTGAATGATTGTTATAACTGTCTGCTCTCTGAGCTATTGTCTTTATGACCTGTTAACTGTATTGTCTTTGTCTTAGTCTCAACGAGGTGCCTTTGTAAATGAGTCCCTGACTCAAAGGTCTGTAAATCTGATATTTTTTCTAAAATCCAGAATAGTAATCATTTGCTTAGATTTGCTCCCTCCTTGTTCATGTTCCCTTAATAAACCTGATTTGCTGTGTTGCTTTGACTCCAGCTTGTGAGCATATTATTGCTTGGCTTAAAGTGATGGGCTCTGTACTGAATGTGTTAAAGTGCATGCTGTATTTGCCAAACTGTCTTTACAGGGGTCTGCAGGGCACACACCAGGACCAGAAACCCTGCTGGTAAGTGGGGACAACTGGGAGCCTATTGTTGATGCCTATTGCAACCTGTCTAGTGAATACTGTTAATGGTCATTGTCAGCCCTAGGTAATTGGCCACTAGGTGGGATTGTGGGGGGTTATAGCTTCCCAGAGGGCTGCACCAGTACAGATAAATACTCAGGCAAACTGTACTCTGGGTGGAGGCACCAAATTATTGTGTTTACTGAGGGTAGGACACTTGCCAGTTCTGAATCCAGGCCCCTCAACCCATGGTTAAGAATAGGGGCGGGGTAGTAACCCTTGGAATAGCGCTGCCTAATGGTTACAGTAGTGGAAAGGAAAGGGAGAGTGAGAAAGAGCTGTAGATCGAGTATGGTCTGTAGTAATAATGTACTGTAGGTAGGGAAAATGGGCAGACTGTGTGGGCGCATGAGTCCTTATCTGCCGACAAATTCTGTTTCTGTTTCTATGTTTCTGCTATTATTCTTGCAATGCACCTGTCTTCTACAAAGTCTGCTGGTGAAGGGACACAAATGACATCATACAGCCCTAAAACGGAGCTCACTAACAAAGTGTACATCAGAACCCCACCCTCTGAGTTTGTTAAAAGGCCATTGAAAATGGAATGACAACTTGACTGGAACCAGTATTCACAAAATAATACAGCTTCTGTAGGCAAAATTGCTTTCAGGTTCAACCTCAGTTCCCTTTTAAAGGTTCCTTGATCTTCATCAATCCCATAAAAGCTCACATATCTTCACTCTTGTGTGCTTCTGTTGGGGGAGAGGTGCCTGCGTATCTCAACTGGCCTTTGTACTTTTTTACAAATGCTGATTGCAGGTAGGCCTGCCATGATAAGATCAGTATAGAATTTCTGTCACCTTGAAACTGGCTTCTTCCGCACAGGATTCTAATCTTCTTGGTCCAAATTCCATTACACACACACACACACACACACACACACACACACACACACACACACACACACATTCTTAATCTTTCACTTTCTCCTTTTCCAAGCAACACTGGCAGTCCGGCTAATTATTGTTCTACCTTCTAACTGCCTCCACTCCTCACCCTCCCTGTCTGGCGTCATGGGAGAGTCCTAGAAGGCTGGCAGATCCTAAGCCTGAATCTCTTCAGTCCACAGAGGAGAGAGAGAGAGAGAGAGAGAGAGAGAGAACAAGAAAGAGAGCGAGAAAGAGAGAGAGAGAAAGTTCTGCAGGAGTGACAGAATGACAGACCCTGTACTTGTCAAAGCCTGCATAACCCTTCCCAATCTGAGATAATCTGTTGTGTGCAGCAGGTTCAGGCAGACCATCAGCAGAACTTGTGAGGGCTTTATACTTCTCGCCTTCTCCTGTTTCGTGTTACGTGGCCTGGATTAAAGGAGAACGAAATAAAACTACCAAGACAATGTGTTTAAATATGCCTTCTTTCTTCGGTGTTTTGGCAAATATTGGAGCAGATGGGATCTGGTGAGACCTGGGTCTATCAGCACTGGAAGACAGGACGAGCTGCTCCCGGCTGTGCTTTTTTTTTTACCGCTACTTTACCATCACATCAGCTTCGCAGGATGGAGCCACAGCCCGCAGCTAACGGCCACCCCCCAAACAGGCAGTCTACCACTGAATAAGGGATCACGGCCTATAAAGCCGTGGATCGCCGGGCGACGGGGCTGTGTAAGACATCGCTACTGATGGTGTTTGCAAAAGGTGATTTCCGGAGGTAAACCACTTTACTTTTCTTCTGTGTTTATTTATGTTGTCCTGTGACCACACAATGGAGCCACTGTCCTAGTTTTGTAACTCTTTTTCTCTTGTTTTAAACACTTTGACTTAATGAAAATATGTTTCTAGTATGTGGCTAAGTGCTGTTGTATATGGCAATCCGTATACTTCCAGATGCTGTTGTACCACAGTAGTGATGTCAGAATGCTGTTGTACCACAGTAGTATGTGCTGTACCACAGTAGTGATGTCAGAATGCTGTTCTACCACAGCAGTGATGTCAGAATGCTGCTATACCACAGCAGTGATGTCAGAATGCTGCTGTACCAGAGTAGTGATGCCAGAATGCTGTTGTACCACAGTAGTGATGTCAGAATGCTGCTGTACCACAGTAGTGATGTAAGAATACTGCTGTTCCACAGCAGTGATGTCAGAATGCTGTTGTACCACAGTAGTGATGTCAGAATGCTGTTGTACCACAGTAGTGATGTCAGAATGCTGTTGTACCACAGTAGTGATGTCAGAATGCTGTTGTACCACAGTCAGTAATGTCAGAATGCTGCTGTACCACAGTAGTGATGTCAGAATGCTGTTGTACCACAGTAGTGATGTCAGAATGCTGTTGTACCACAGTAGTGATGTCAGAATGCTGTTTCACACACAGTAGCTGATGTCAGAATGCTGCTGTACCACAGTAGTGATGTCAGAATGCTGTTGCACAGTAGTGATGTCAAAATGCTGTTGTACTACAGTAGTGATGTCAGAATGCTGTTGTACCACAGTAGTCATGTCAGAATGCTGCTGTACCACAGCAGTGATGTGAGAATGCTGCTGTACCACAGTAGTGATGTCAGAATGCTGCTGTACCACAGTAGTGATGTCAGAATGCTGTTTTACTCACAGTAGCGATGTCAGAATGCTGTTGACCACAGAAGTGATGTCAGAATGCTGTTTTACCACAGTAGCAATGTCAGAATGCTGCTGTACCACACCAGCGATGTCAGAATGCTGTTGTACCACAGTAGTGATGTCAGGATGCTGCTGCACAGTAGTAATGTCAAAATGCTGTTGTACCACAGTAGTGATGTCAGAATGCTGTTGTACCACAGTAGTCATGTCAGAATGCTGCTGTACCACAGTAGTCACGCCAGAATGCTGCTGTACCACAGTAGTCAGCCAGAATGCTGTTGTACCACAGTAGTGATGTCAGAATGCTGTTGTACCACAGTAGTGATGTCAGAATGCTGCTGTACCACAGTAGTGATGTCAGAATGCTGCTGTACCACAACAGTGATGTCAGAATGCTGCTGTACCACAGCAGTGATGTCAGAATGCTACTGTACCACAGTAGTGATGTCAGGATGCTGTTGTATTACAGTAGTGATGTCAGAATGCTGTTGTACCACAGTAGTGACGCCATAATGTTGTTGTGTTACAGTAGTGATGTCAGAATGCTGCTGTATTACAGTAGTGATGTCAGAATGCTGTTGCACCACAGCAGTGATGTCAGAATACTGTTTTACCACAGTAACGATGTCAGAATGCTGCTGTACCACAGTAGTGATGTCAGATTACTGTTGTACCACAGTAGTGTTGTCAGCTTGCTGTTGTATTACAGTAGTGATGTTAGAATGCTGTTGTACCACAGTGGTGATGTCAGAATGCTGTTGTACCAAAGCCAGCCTGTCGGCACAGCAGTTGGATTTCGGCTTGTGATGCTGGCGACCCGGTTCTGGAATGGACCCAAGTCATCGGAGGGCGGCTGGGAGAGAAGGATGGAGCATCCCAAGGACTGCTCTCCTTTCTGGGGAAAGCAGGGTGACTGTCCAGTGCTTGACAGACCCCTGGTGGAGGCTGAGGGTACTGCAGTGACTGGCATTAAAGCGTGGATCGGGGCGGATAGATGCTGGACGCCATTGCATATCCCCATCTCCCAGAAACAGCACACAAAATCACTTTCTGCTGACAGACCTAGATGACACCTGCCTTGGCCTTCATCAGCCTCCAGACCCAGCTCTCAGACCCAGTCCGCCGGTGCGGCACTGTTAAGAGCCAGTTCCACACCCCAGCCTGGGGCAAGCCAGGGGTTATCTGAGGGCTGGGCGGACTCATGTGGAGGTGGAGACTAGGTCCGTGACCAGGCAGAGGTACCAGGTCATTATGGGGACAAAAAGTATAATAAATTAAAAAAAGAATGCTGTTGTACCACAGTAGTGATCAGGAATACTGTTGTGCCACAACAGTGATGTCTGAATGCTGTTGTATCACAGAAGTGATATCAGAATGCTGTTGTACCACAGTAGTGTGTCAGAGTGCACAAGGCACAGCTTAGGGAGGAGGTTGCGGGATTAGGAGACAGCTGGGGAAGGGAGGTATGGTTGGGGGAGGGGACAGGGATCTCCACAGGGTTACACACCAAGCACTGGGGGCAGCAGCATAGGGAAAGGAGTGCAGGAGAATACTCAGGGTCACATAGGGACCCTGGCAGAGGGGGTCCAAAAGGACACTACCAAGGAAGCAGGCAGAATTGGGACCCTCACAAAGGAGGGACAGAGGGACAAAATTCTCAGGGAAGTAGGCAGATGGCCAGGGCTGGACAGAAAGAAGCAAGGCGGAGGTGGATCTTGATCTTTACACTCAGTAACTGCTTCACCCTTCTTCTGCTCGGGAGGATGAGGGGTGATGTAGCCATGACAGGGGTGGTTAGGAGAGAAAGGAGTGGGGGCAGGAGGCAGGGCCAGATAGCAGGAAGAACAGGGGGAAACTCTGGAATGCAGAAAATGGGGGAGCAGTGAATCAGAGCAGGAGGGGCAGGGGGAAGAGGGAGGAAAGCCAATGAGAAGGACCGGGTTGGGAGGAAAGGTAAAGGAGAAGAACCAGAAGTACAAGGAGGATTTAGTAAAGGGAGCTGAGGGTTTAGGCCAGGGAGCACAACAAGCAAGGAGGGACTAAATGGAGACAGCAAGGAAGGGAGGACGAGCCAGGCTAGTTTAGCAGATGGGGAGAAGGACCAGTTGCAGCAGTGAGGGGGAATTAGCAAGGCACAGAAGGATACTCAGGAGGAGGAGAGGTATAGGATTGAGGAGGGGTGGTCAGGGTAATAAGGAGGTGGCATGTGGCACCCAGATAGGGGAGGAACAAGGAGCCAGCTGGGTGGAGGGCCAGCAGAAAGGATGAGGGACATGGAGGGGGGAAATGGAGGAAAAGGAGCGGTCAGAGTGCTTTGTTGGGGGATTCTATGATCAGGGGTACTAAATGGGATAGGGAGGGAGAAGCCTGGCCAGTTAGAACAAGATGCTTCCTGGACTAACGGTGCACAGGGCTAAGCACGATGTATATCAGCTGACAAAGGATTGTGGGGTTCCCGGACATACTGGTCCACCTGGGTACAAATGACATTGAGGGAAATAGTGAGCTAGAGATACAGGCAAGATTCAGGAGCTTGCCAGGGTCTGTCATGACATAGGATGCACAGTTCCTTCTCAGAAATCCTGCCGGTGCCAAGGGCTAGTGGGAGCACAAAAGGAAGATTAGGAGATAAACCAGTGGCTCAGGGAGTGGGTGGAGGCCAGAGGGTATGGGTTGATGGGGATTGGGGAGACCTGGGAGGATAAGGAGCTGTATGCTAGAGATAGACTCCATCTCAATTTGGAGGGAGGGAATCTTAAGTTGAAAATGGAGGAGTTCATTGTGAAAAGTGGGGTTTAAACTTGTGAGGGGAGGGATGGGAGAAAAGGCCGTCAGGGGGTGCCGATAAAGGAGGGACTCTGTCTCACCCTGGGAGCTGGAAGATTGCGGAAAAGGCCAACTGGCAAAGTGCAGACCAGGGGAAACAGAATCCCATGGGAACACGAGCAGGGAAATGAACTATAGGGAAAGGGTGGAAGGTAGTCCTGCTAAATGCCAGGAGCTTGGGCAATAAAATGCCTGAGCTCCAGGCGATGCTAACTGAGGGAGCAGTAGATGTGGCAGCGGTCACTGAGACTTAGGCCACTGCAGGACACAATGGGACCTGAACCTGGAGGGTTACACTATGTTCAGGAAGGACAGAGGGAAGGGAGGGGGGGGTAGCAATGATAGTCAAAACTGCATTGGCATAGGGGGAGTAGAGGAGGCGGAGGGAACCATGGAAGCAATTTGGGTCATCTTGATAACAAGGGGGGCAAGACAGTAAAATAGAGAGGTGTTTAGACCCCTGCTTCTGGCGGAGGAGCTGGAGGACAGTCTGGTGGCAGATGTTAGGAGACACTGCAGACTGGGCAGAGGAATGGTGGTGGTGTTGGGGACTAAACATGCCAGGAACAGACTGGGAGACCATGACATCTTCTGTGACCAGGGAACAGAGGTTGTTGGATGTCTTTCAAGACGATTCCTAACTCAGCAGGTGGGCAACCGACCAGGGAGGCACGGGTACTGGATGTGGTCCTGGCAGACAGTGACCAGATTAGGGGCCTGAGGTAAGGGACCCACGTGGGAGTGACCATGCCACGGTCTGGTTCTGCCTGGACCTAGAGGGCTAGAAAGCTGCACAAAGACGGAGGTAACTGACTTCAGGGGAATGGATTTTAAGGAAATGGGAAGGATCCTTAAGAGCATTTGGATGGGATTGGGTCAGACATGGACGCTGATAGTAGGTGGAAATCATCAGAGAGGGTGCAGGATGCTACCAGCACCTGTGCAAGAGTAAGACGAAAAATGCAGTAGGGCCTAAAACCCTGCTGGTGGACCAGGGAGTGTCCAGGAGGTGGTGCAGGGAAAGAAGGCAGCCTATAGGCAATTCAAGTGCTCAATGAGTGAAAGGGATCGAGGGAGTATGAGCTGATTGCTAGAAGGGCCACTAGGGTGGTGAGGGCGGCTAAGGCAAGGAAGGAGCAGAATCTGGCCAGGGAATCAGGAGAGGGAACAAGGGTTCTTTGATACATTGGGGAAAACGAAGGGTGAAGGGCAGATTAGCAGGGTTAAATCAGGGAGAGATGGGCACAAGACCCGGGGAGCAGGCTGAGGTACTAAATGAGTACTTCACCTCAGTTTCCACCAAGGAAAATGGGGGTGCTGCATCATACATGGGAGGAGACAGAGATACTGAGGAGGGGGGACCCTTGCGATCGGCAGGTCTGGGAGAGGGAGGGCTAAGCAGGAGAAGAGGTACTGGAAGTGAAATCACAGCACAGAGAGTGAGGGAAGCCCTCAGCCTCCTTAAGACGGAGAAAGCACTGGGGCCAGATAATTACATCCCAGAGTGCTGAAGGAACTTGCAGATCTCCTGGCTAAACCCCTAGTGGAGCTTTCACCATCTCTCTGAGGACAGGTAGGTGCCCCAGACTGGAAGGTGGCGATATAGTGCCTATCCACAAGGGGGATCAAGGGAGGTGGCAAGAACTACAGGTCTGTCAGCCTGACATCGGTGGTGGGCAAGGTGATGGAGGGCATTGGTCAAAGAGAGGCTAGGGGACCTGAAAAGTCAGGGTGCCTGGACGATAGACAGCGTGGATTCTTCTCGGGAAATCGTGTCAGACAAACCTTGTGGAGTTCTATGACTGGGTGACGAGTGCCTTGGACCTTGGTAGACCAGTGGACGCCCTCTTCTAGACGCCAGCAAGGCATTTGACTCTGTTCCTCACATGGGCCTGTTGGATAAGCTGGGAGAAATGGGGTGGGGAACCAGATGATCAGATGGATAGGCAATTGGCTCCATGACCGACCCAGAGGGTCGAGTTGGTGGGATAGTCTCATCCCCAAAGAGGGTCATTAGTGGGGTCCCACAGGGATCAGTCTCTGGTCCCTCCTGTTCAACACCCACGCCTCTGACATAAGGATAGGAATCAGGAGGAGATGAGTCTCTTTGCAGATGACTCCAAAACTGGGGTGGTGGTGGATGGGGAGGAGGGAGGGTGGCCCTACAGGGGGACCTGGAGGCTCTGGAAAGATGGTCTAGAAAGTGGAAGCTGAGGTTCAATGCAGGAAATGCAAGGTACTCCACCTGGGGGCCAGAAACCCGGCCAAGTGTACACTCTGGGGGATGCTACAATCTCGATGGCTGAGAGAGGGACCTGGGGGGTGGTGGTGGATGTCAAAATGAACAACTCAGAGACTTGTAGGAGGGCAGCAGCCAAGGCCAACAGGATGCTGGGATGCATCGCTAGGGGGATCACCTCCAGAAGGAGGGAAGTGATGCTCTCTGTATAACTGCTGGTGAGGCCACACCTGAGTACTTGTGCAAGTTTTGGAGGCCACACTTAAGAGGGACATTAAACTCCTGGAGAGGGTCCAGAGGAGGGCAACCAAAATGATTTGGGGCTTGGGGACAGGACCTATGAGGAGAGGCTCAAAGAGCTAAATATGTACACATTGGAAGAGAGAAGGGACGGGGACATGATAGAGGTCTTTAAGTACATGAAGAGGGTAAATAGGGAGGAACAGACAGGGTGCTTCAAGGAAAGAGGAGGGGGCCACTAGAGGGCATGGGTGGAAGCTGGAGGGGGAAGATTCAGGGAGAAAGGAGGAGGTGCTACTTCACTGAGAGGGTGGTGGAGCTATGGAATGCACTGCCTAGGGGGCTGGTGGAGGCAGAGACGGTGGAGGAGTTCAAGAGGGGCTGGGACAGGTACAGGGAAGGGTCCTGGAAGCAAAATCTAATGCAGCAAGAATATCCAGAACTGGGAAGGAGAAGCTAGAGAAGGCGAGGGGGGCAGCAAGGTCAGCACCCAGGGTGGGGATGACCAATCGAGCAGACTCGGAAGACCGTTAGGCCTATTCTGCTGGCATTTTAGTATGTTAGTATGTTAGAGTGTTGTCAAACTATAGTAGTGATGTCAGAATACCTCGCACCACAGTAGCAATGTCAGAATGCTATCGTACTACAGTAGTGATGTCATGATAGTGTTGTACCACAGTAATGATGTCAGGGAGGCAGTATGGCACAGTGGTTTAAGGCTCTGAGCTTGCTTGCTGTGTATACACATACAGACGCAGTTGGCTACCAATCACCAGCATTCAAAAGAGTAGTGCGTTCTTGCTCATAGTTCCATGACCTTTATTAGAAATCCAGGATAAAATCACCAGGTAGACAAGGAACATCCAGCACAGGGTTCACCCCTCACCATATCACAGCCAAATTTTTCATCTTCTCACACTTTGTTGGGCACACGGCAAAGCATGAGAGCGTGAAAATGTTTGGCTGTGATGTGGTGGAGGAGGTGTAGCCCTGTGCTGGATGTACTTTGTCTGTCTGGTGATTTTATCCTGGATTTCTAATAAAGATGGTGCAACTATGAGCAAGAACTGCACGCTCTTTTGAAGGGTGTTGAGTGGTAGCTGAACTCATCGCCTGTATGTGAGTACCGCTTGGTTTTGGCTCAATCCCAGTTGTTTAGCCACCTTTTCTGTTGTTTCAGAAAGCTGTTGTACACAGTAAAGATGTCAGAATGCTGTCTTACCACAGAAGTGATGTCAAAATGCTGTTGTACCACAGTAGTGATAACAGGATGCTGTTGTACCACAGTAGTGATGACAAGATGCCGCTGTACCACCATAGTGATGACAGAAGGCTATTGTGCACAGTAGTGATGTTGAAATGTGGTGGTACCACAGTAGTGATGACAGAATGCTGTTGCATCACCATAGCGATGACAGAAGGTTGTTGTTCCACAGTAGTGATGACAGGATGCTGTTGTACCACCATAATGATGACATGATGCCATTGTACCACCATAGTGATGACAGAAGGCTATTGTACCACAGTAGTGATGACAGGATGCTGTTGTACAACCATAGCAATGACAGAAGGCTGTTCTGGTTCTGATAATGGGAGACTTTAACATGCCAGGTATAGACTGTGCAATACCAGCAGGAACATCCACCAGAACTAGACACATAGTGGATTCACTGCAGGGGAGTGCCTCAAACAACTGGTACAGCAACCTACAGGAGACAGGACTATCCTAGATCTAGTACTGATTAATGATCCACATAGAGGATTGATTAATAAGCTGGGTAGGCTCGGGGTCGTGGTTGGTCATCTGGGTGTCAAACTGGTTGGCGGGCAGAAAACAGAGAGGTGGTAAATGGTATACAGTCAGAAGAGATGCAAGTCACAAGTGGGGTACCTCTAGGATCCGTCCTGGGGCCAGTCCTCTTCAATATCTTCATCAGTGACATTGCAGATGGACTGGAGAGCAAGGTTTGTCTGTTTGCAGATGACACCAAGATGTGCAATGAAGTAGATGATCCAGACGATGTGGACAGAATGAGAAGAGATCTGGATAAACTGGCAAAATGGTCAGAAAAGTGGCAACTGGGTTTAACACAAAGATGTGCAAGATCATGCACATAGGGAAGAGAAACCCTGAAGCCACCTCTAGGTTGGGAGGAGATGCTGGCAATCACAAGGGAAGAAAGAGACTTGGGCATCATCATCACAGATGACCTGAAATCATTCAAGCAGACCACTAAAGCAGTAGGTAAGGCTAGAGGGATGTTGGAGTGTATTAGTAGGGTATCACAAGTCGAAGAGGGAGGTAATAATCCCTCTTTACAAGACACTGGTTAGGCCCCATCTGGAGCACTACATGCAGTACTGGAGTCTGCACCTGCAGAATGACATTAACAAAATGGAGGCAGTTCAGAGAAGGCAACCAAATGGTACAGGAACTGCATCAGAAAGCATCGAGACAGATTAATGGAACTCAATATGTATACCCAGGGCCCCTACTTTTCTGCGGACAGTGGGACCAAGTTCTGCGGCAAGACTACCATTTGCCTAAGAACTTCTGTATGTGGTTTGTAATTTCTGTGGAAGTTCTGCGGCACTAACAAACTACCACATCACAGTGTCAGCTTGTCATCCTGACTTCACTTTCATGGCAGTGGTTATAGCAATCAGGATGGTGGAAAGCACAGTAACACTAGTTCAAAATAAGACACTTATAAAAGTAATTTTATGCCTAAAAAGCAAAACAAATGTCTCTCCTTTAAGGTCCTAGCCTATTGCATAAATGACATATGCAGATGGGATCTTATGTATGAATAAGGTATTTCCATATGCATGCTATCTATCCCACTAATGAGATTTCCACTGTCTATCACTTATATATTTGTATGTGCTTTCTACACCACTCATGAGGTTCCCATTGTGTATCACTTATATATTTATATGCAATCTGTAACATACATACAAATATGCATGCGTGGTGAGAGAGACAGAGATACTGTGTATATGTGTGTGTGTGTGTGTGTGTGTGTATATGTGTATATATATATATATATATATTTTTTTTTTTTTACCCATGAACTTGCATCCTCATTCATACAGGTCCCATTGGAAATGGAATAGAGGAGTTATTGCAAAAAATAATTTTTCATGTCAACCTGCTTTCCCTGACACACTCATAACACCATCAGGCCATGACATGCATGTGAACCACCAGAGGATACAGCTCTCCAGCCCATCACAATGTGTCCACTATGTGACAGAACACTGCATCATACCTTCCCAGGCTCTGAGCAGTTATGTGTTCACCAATCCTTGTGCTGCCAGCCAGCTCCCAGAGCTAGTCTCTGAACCTGGGTTGCTGGCACGGAAACACAGCATGCTACCCTCTGGCCCAACAGCTGTCCCTGCACACAACATTTTTCAATAACTTTTAGGTGATTCTATCAACCAATGACAATATGTAATCAATAACCCTGGCAAAATGCGTAGTGCAATTATTTATTTAACAGTTCTATTCTTTCAACTGGTCTACACATTATTATATTTCACTTTTCTGGGCATAATTACTTTATTTTTCTTAAACGTTTAGACAGTTAAATTCATTTTACCAGTTATTCATTTCAGAGAGCGCCTCTATACCTTAAAGGCACAAATAGGTTTGTACAAAGTGAGGTATGGACTTAACAGGTCTGTGTATTGACAAGGTTTTGTTTAAGTTGGCCCTAGTGCAACAATGTAAGACTGAAAATTGAATTAGGCTGTAGTGCAGGTTGAGCAAATATCACCATGCATGATGTGCTGTGCCACCGTCTCCTGGCAGTGGAGCTGTGGTAGATAAGAGACTGTTCATTTCTGTTGCAGATTGCAGCCATTTCATTAGCTACTGTATGATGTTATAGCAATGATAACATCACATTCTGAGCATATAGGGTTTTGGATATAAGAAGAGGGAAGGAACCAGATTCTATGTATAAACAGAAATATTAATCAAAAATCACCAAGAAGAGTAGATTCATGCGCACATGAGAAGTTCTCTTATTAATTGCAAATTCTGCATAGCAAATTCTGCGGCTGCAGAATTCTGGGGCCTATGTATACCCTAGAGCAAAGGAGGGAGAGAGGTGAAATGATCAAAACATTCAAACATCTTAGGGCACTAACAAGGTGAAAGAGTCTAACATGTTTCAATTTAAGAAAAATAGCACGACAAGAGGACACAGCATGAGATTAGAGGGAGGCCAATTAAGGAGAATGTGAGGAAGTTCTTTTTCAAAGAAAGGGTGGTGGATGCATGGAACACCTACCTCAGGAAGTGGTGGATATGAATACAGTGCAGGGCTTCAAACATGCATGGGACAGGCATAAGGGAGCAATACAGATGAGTATGAATAGATAGGCCATTGACAGAGTACAGGCCTAAGGCACATTCATAACATAGAAAAATGGGCAGACTGGATGGGCCTTGTGGTCCTTATCTGCTATCAACTTCTGTGTTTCTATGTACCGCAGTAGTGATGACAGAATGCTGATGTACCATCATAGTGATGACAGAAGGCTATTGCACCACAGTAGTGATGACAGGATGCTGTTGTACCACAGTAGTGATGATAGGATGCTGTTGTACCGCCATAGTGATGACAGAAGGCTATTGCACCACAGTAGTGAGATGACAGGATGCCATTGTACCACCATAGTGATGACAGAAGGCTATTGTACCACAGTAGTGATGACAGGATACTGTTGTACCACCATAGTGATGACAGAAGGCTATTGTACCACAGTAGTGATGACAGGATGCTGTTGTACCACCATAGTGATGACAGAAGGCTATTGTACCACAGTAGTGATGACAGGATGCTGTTGTACCACCATAGTGATGACAGAAGGCTATTGTACCACAGTAGTGATGACAGGATGCTGTTGTATCACCGTAGGATGACAGAAGGCTATTGTACCACAGTAGTGATGATAGGATGCTGTTGTACCACCGTAGTGATGACAGAAGGCTATTGTACCACAGTAGTGATGATAGGATGCTGTTGTACCACCATAGTGATGACAGAAGGCTATTGTACCACAGTAGTGATGATAGGATGCTGTTGTACCATCATAGCAATGACAGAAGGCTGTTGTACCAAACTAGTGTCAGAATACTCTTGTACCACAGTAGCGATGTCAGAATGCTGTCACACTCCAGTAGTGATGTCATGATAGTGTTGTAACACAGTAATGATGTCAGGAGGCAGTATAACACAGTGGTTTAAGGTTCTGAGCTGCAAACCTAGAAACCGGGGTTTGAATCCCACAGCCCCCACTTGCATACTGTGTGACCCTGAGCAAGTCATTTAACTTCCTTGTGCTCCCAGGTCTCACCTGTAAACAAGCTTCAGCTTGTGTGTCTCTCCTGGTTAAAAAAAAAAAAAAAGAATGCTGTTGTATACACATACCGCCGCAGAGTTCAGTTACTAATCACCACCCTTCAAAAGAGCCAGTGCAGTTCTTGCTCATAGTTCCACTATCTTTATTAGAAGATCCGGATAAAATCACCAGGCAGATAAGGTACATCCATCACAGAGTTACACCACCTCCACCACATCACAGCCAAATGTTTTCATGCTTCTGCGACTTTGTTAAGGCCTTGACAAAGACAAGTGTAAGAAAGCTTGGCTGTGATGTGGTGGAGGGGGTGTAACCCTGTGCTGGGTATACCTTGTCTGTGTGGTGATTTTATCCTGATTTTCTAATAAAGATAGTGGAACTACAAATAAGAACTGCACTGGCGCTCTGCAGGGTGGTGATTGGTAGCTGAACTCTGCATCTGTATGTGAGTACCGTTGATTTTGGCTCAATTCCAGTTGTTTAGCCGCCTTTTCTGCTGTTTCATAGAATTCTGTTGTACCACAGTAAAGATGTCAGAATGCTGTCTTACAAAGAAGTGATGTCAAAATGCTGTTGTACCACAGCAATTGTGGCAGAATGTTGTTGTACCACCATAACGATGACAGAAGGCTTTTGTACCACAGTAGTGATGACAGGATGTGGTTGTACCATAGTAGTGATGTTGGGATGTTGTGATACCACAGTAGTGATGACAGGATGCTGTTGTACCACCATAGTGATGACAGAAGACAATTGTACCACAGTAGTGATGTTGGGATGCCGTGATACCACAGTAGCAATGACAGGATGCCGTTGTACCACCATAGTGATGACAGAAGGCTATTGCACCACAGTAGTGATGACAGGATGCTGTTGTACCACCATAGTGATGACAGAAGGCTATTGTACCACAGTAGTGATGACAGGATGCTGCTGTACCACCATAGTGATGACAGAAGGCTATTGTACAATTCTATGTGATAATGGCGGCGCGAACAGTGACCAGCATTATCGCTGACGCCAGGGCAGTGAAAACATTTCGCCACCATGACATCTTTGCCACACAGAAGAACAGCGCTGGGACTTAAAGCATTTGTTTTCTGTGGGGGCTGTGCCCCCACCCCCATATAGGGCTCTCCCCAACCCCACTATTTAAGGATTCTCAACTCCAGGGGTGCATGTCGGTGGGGCGAAGCAAAAATATCTGAGTTTTGGGCCAGGCGCAACAAAACAATAGTAGCACCTGGACCCAGACTCGAACCCGAACCCCACACACTGCAAGTGGAGGCCAACCCTCAATGCCACGGCGCAGCTCAGCAGCTGACCACAGCGCCACCCCTACATCCCTCTGCCCCTCCCAGTCCATGCTCGCTGTGCTTGCTCCCCTGTACATAGCGACATCCTGTCGCCAGGGTCGCCACCCACCCTAACACATCCAGTTGCCTCCCCTGCCTCCCTCCCTTCGACTTTCACCCACATCGCATCGCCATTTCAGACGGTGCCTTAATTCAGGCACCCACTTCACAGGCTACCCTGTTGTACCACAGTAGTGATGACAGGATGCTGTTGTACCACCATAGTAATGACAGAAGGTTATTGTACAACAGTAATGATGTTGGGATGCTGTGATACCACAGTAGTGATGACAGGATGCCGTTGTACCACCATAGTGATGATAGAAGGCTATTGTACCACAGTAGTGATGGCAGAATGCTGTTGTACTACCATAGTGATGACAGAAGGCTGTTGTACTACCATAGTGATGACAGAAGGCTATTGTACTATAGTAGTGATGGCAGAATGCTGTTGTACTACCATAGTGATGACAGAAGGCTATTGTACCACAGTAGTGATGGCAGAATGCTGTTATACCACCATAGTGATGACAGAGGCTATTGTATCACAGTACTGATGACAGGATGCTGTTGTACCACCATAGTGATAGCAGGATGCTGTTGTACCACAGTAGTGATGACAGGATGCTGTTGTACCACCATAGTGATGTCAGAAGGCTATTGTATCACAGTAGTAATGACAGGATGCTGTTGTACCACCATGGTGATGACAGGATGCTGTTGTACCACCATAGTGATGTCAGGATGCTGTTGTACCACCATGGTGATGACAAAAGGTTATTGTATCACAGTAGTGATGGCAGGATGCTGTTGTACCACCATAGTGATGGCAGAAGGCTATTGTACCACAGTAGTGATGACAGGATGATGTTGTACCACCACAGTGATGTCAGGATGCTGTTGTACCACCATGGTGATGGCATAAGGTTATTGTATCACAGTAGTGATGGCAGGATGCTGTGATACCACAGTAGTGATGACAGCATGCTGTTGTACCTGCATAGTGATGATAGAAGGGCATTGTACCACAGTAGTGATGACAGGATGCTGTTGTATCACCATAGTGATGACAGAAGGCTGTTGTACCACAGTAGTGATGACAGGATGCTGTTGTATCACCATAGTGATGACAGAAGGCTGTTGTACCACAGTAGTGCTGTCAGGACGCTGTGATAGCACAGTAACTATGTCACTACTGTGGTGCAACAGTATAGAAACCCGTGTCTATTAAGATTTCACATGCTTACCTACACTGCAGATTCCACATAATGAAGATATCAGCAAATCTAAAACATCCCACATGAACTGTTTGTTAAAAGATGAACTGCTATATATATATATCAGGTAATAGACAAGGAATCTATTACATTAAATGCTTTTAATCTTTTCCTGTAGTTCAATGTTTTCTGTTTATTCAACCACAAGTCAAGACCAAGTTAGACAGTAGGTAAATAATGAAAAGAAACACATGCTATATAAGGCTGCAAGTTCGGTCTACCAAAGAACCAACACTTCAACTGCAGGTGTTTGATTCTTTCGGACGGTGGTGAACTTTAGGGGAAATATGTGAGTCTTGGTTTGACTGGTTCACCATGGTCTGCATGATGCGGACCAGGGACACAGTTAAACTGTGAACCGAATTCACACCGGACTCTGTGAAATGTGCCCAGGATCTACTGTAGAAACCTGCCAGGAGCCCCAGCAGTTGTGTGTTTACCAAGAACCCTCCATCTTATTTTATTTTTATCCCATTTCCTAATGCTTACCTTCATGATTTTCAGTGGGCAAATCAGGGAAACTAGTCTGCTGTTAGAAGAAAGTTGGCAGACTTTAACTGGTTTGATGGTCAGAGTTTGCACAGTCGATTTGCACGCCCTAATGGTTTACAAAATAATGTATGGACAACAATACACCACAAGTCTGATGTTTCTGTCTTGGGGTGAGATAACATTATAGAGACTCTCAAGCTTCTCTCTTGAGGTCTAAGATACTGTCTCACTCCCCAACCCCCATGGAAAGTCAACCTTGTTGTGTATAGTTGCCCATACCTTAATCTATACATTATTCGAGCTGCTCTGTCGAGGCCCCTATGATGTTATCAGAACCCTCAATGGAAGCACATTTTCTTGTGTGCAGTTTTTCATACAATATTCTGTACATTACTGAAGTCGTCTTGAGCTCCCTAGGATGTTATCAGAACCACTTGATGGAAACACAGCCTTGTTGTGTATGGTTGTCCATACATTAATATGTACATTACTTGACCTTCTCTCGAGGTCTAAGATGCCATCTCACCCCTTGATGGAAACACAGGCTTGTTATGTGTGGCTGGCCATACATTATTCTGTACATTACTGGAGCTTCACTCTTGAGGTCCCTATAATGCTATCTCTCCCTGAATGGAAACACAACCTTGCTGCGTATGGTTTCCCATACCTTAATCTATAGATCACTCGAGCTTCACACTCAAGTTCCCTGTGATATTATCAGAACCTCTCAATGGTAAGGCTGGTCCCCAGCACAGTGACAGCATTACCTGGGATAAGCACAATGGAGTCATAAGGAAGGCTGAAAGGGTGGCAGAGAAAGTGCCATAGACCTGGGTGGGTCAAAAGGGCAGACTGGATGGGCCATGTGGCCTTTATCTGCCATCAGCTTCTGTTTTTCTATGACACCAGCGAACTGAGTTCAGGATCAAGCCAGGGCTGCTGGAGGGCCGCCAGAGAAGCATGGTTATGTCTTCCATGGACGCTTGCCTCTTTGGGGATGGGCGGATTCCAGTCTCTGTTGCAACACTGTCATCTGGGTTACCATAGGTGGTAGCACCATGGAGCCAGTGTGTAGAGACGAGAGCATTGACGTTCTGACATCTCAGTGTCAAACACAACATCTTCATGATGATCACGGGAAGGGAAAGAAAAACAGAAATTCTCTGACTCAGCGAGGATGCCTCCCACCACTGTGCTACAGGTTCCAGACTGCCAACTGAGGCCTCTCTCTCTCTCTCTCTCTTCGATCGACACTTCAACTCCACTTGGAGTATGGGGTGAGCCCTGCCGGGTTGCCCTTCCCATGGGAGGCATGTTCAGGGAAGCACAGGAGAAAGGTAAACCCCAGAGAAGATGGGTGATGAGGCTCAGCAGGGCGGAGGGGCTGAAGGGAGCCAGTCAGTGTCAGGGGCAAGTGCAGTAACAAAAAATAAAACCCTCAATGGAAACACAGCCTTGTTGTGCATGGCTGCCCATACATTATTTGTAATTACTCCAGCGCCTCTTGAGGCCCTTATATTTTTTCTGAACTCTTTGATGGAAACACAGCCTTGTTGTGTATGGCTGCCCATACATTATTCTGTATATTACATTACCAGAGCTTCACCCTTGAGGTCGCTCTGTAATCCAAACCTTGGTAGAAAACACAGCCTTGTTGTGATGGCTGCCCATACATTATTACAAGTGTGATCCTTGGCAAGAGATGGATAACCAATAAGTCCACGGGAAGGTTGGTGACAGGGCATGGGGAGCCACAGGGCTAGGGCTCAAGAGCAGAAAGACTAGAAAAAAGGAATCTTGCAATTTTTTATTTTTCTCCAGCCCATCGGTGCAGCATGTTAGAACAGTTTAAGTGTGTTGTTTCTTCTGTCCCGAATTGTATATAAGTATATGATATTTAAGCAATAATGTATGGCAGGGTATGTGTCATGCTGTGATAACGCCACACCTTCGTGGTTAGGCAAGAGGCCACAGGCTGAATGTGTCCATCACTCAAAAAGCCAATAAAGCCTCCTGGACCACAGTTGGTGTGTGCACAGTTTTTCCATTGTGTCAGTTCATTGCTCTGTACTGCACCACCTTTATGGGCAATGCTGTGCCCCTCCGTGCTTTCCTACATGCTGCTGCTTGACTGCAACTCCAGCGGAGGCTGCGTGACACAACATGTGACCATGTCTCAGCAGGCTGGGCACAGGCATAAGAATGTGCAGCATCTCACACTGCATGCCCATGCCAGTGCATGCACGCTGACCTCCAGATGGGGACAAAAAGCAAGAAAACTCTGGAACTATGCGATCAGGAGCCCTGCTTGCCTATTCCAGCCTGAACCAGTGCCATATGACCCTACTGCTGAACTGGATCTCGACCCCAGAGGAGGATGGCCCTCCCTCTCCCAGCCCAGCCATGGGGATAAGCTCTGAGGGAATCATGAGACAGGTGATTTTGGCGGGAGGTGGTCACTGTTTGGGGAGGTGAGCAGGGGCTGAAGAGCCCAGTCAGCACCCCAGCTCTAGAAACAGCTCTATGGAAGAAAATAAAGCTTGCAACTGAGGCCAGCCTGGTGGCCTGTAGCTGGTATGGTACTGCACTATCTTAGGAGAGACCTAGGATCGAATTTCAGCCATGACTCCTATCTAGCAGGGTGTACTGTGGAGGCAAACTCACACAAGTCCCTAAGAGGGAGGGTTCAGGACACTCCCTCTACAGTGCCTTCTGTGGACCAATGAGGAAGCCTTGCTTTCATGGATGATTGTGCAGCATCGCCTCTTCCCAGTATCCCACTAAGACAGTGTGGGAACAAGGGCACGGGAACAAGGGTGCCATAATGTGCGCGCACCTCAAGTGGGCGAATGGAACTTGTGGGCGTTGCACACTGAGGGTGCCTCCTGCCTCCCACTGCCTCATGTGACCCACCATGGAGTTTGTTATAATAACTCCAGGGGTGCAGAGGGTGGAGCCCCTGCAACATTACAGCATCGACTTGTGTGCAATGCAGTACTTTATAGGGTCGGCTTTCTGGTGACACTGGGTCACGTCAGCTCTTTGGCCACTTTCCTTGATAGGCACTCTTGCTAATGCTCTTTTGCCTGTGCCTTCTTAATTTTACCCACTTTATAAAGACCCTCTTCCCACAGCTTGGCACAGGTGTGGCGGGCATGCATAATACAATGGGAGGGGATGGGATGAAAAGGGGACAAAACAAACAGCCTCTGTGTGTCCCTAATGGTGGCTGACCCCACCCCAGGTCCACATCAATGTTTTGTCTGAAGATGCATGCTGACCCAAAGCTTCTTTCTCAATGTGTTCTGGGGTACAAGGAGGTTAAGAGGCTTGTTCAGGGTCACATAGTATGCAAATGGATGTTGTGGGATTCAAACTCAGTTCTGCTGGGTTTCCAGGGTCACAGCTCGATGCTCTAACCTCTAGGCTACACTGCCCTCCCATTTCCCATTTTCTGTCGTCATTAGCCCCACAGGTGACTATGGATGTACAAAGTATATCCAGAAAATGTGACTGTGAATGGTGCAGTTAGATCTGGGGAGATAAAGTACAAACTGTTAAAGAGTTCATTCCCCAACGAGCAGCTAACACGGTATTCCTCCTGTCCCCACACAAACATGCACAGATGTTTAGCAGTATGGCTTAGTGGTTAGAATAATGAGCTGCGAATGAGCCTGGTATATCCAACAGTCCTGGGGTTGCATCGCATAACCTCCACTTGCATAATCTGTGACTCTGAGCAAGTCACGTGACCTCCCAGTGCTTCTGGGTTGCCCCTGAAAACAGGCACAAGAGCCTAGTGGGCTTAAAATAAATATATATATATATATATATTCTTTCTATCTTTACAACGTAGATGCCAGAACTTGGGGGCCAGTAGGAGGGTGTGCCTGTGTCATGGGAATCACAGATTCCGTGATTATTATTGTAGTTTCCAACTTTTCATGGATGTCCAGCAGTATGAAATATGTATAAGAAAACCATGTTCAGAAAAAAGTGCTCCAGAACTGCAGCATATGTGGTAGACAGTGTTCATGGTGGTCCACTTTCATGATACCAGAGAGGAGGCTTGGCCAGGAAGGCAAGGTTCAGATGTCATCTTCACGCCAATCAGGAGTCCACTGAACTAAGCCAGAATAGGAGCTGGTGGGGAGGGTGACAGAACTAACCATAGGAAGCTGCTATTAGTCAGGAGGGTGAGAGTTACTCTCCCCATTTGCAAACTTTGTCAGAAAATGGGTAATGGGTAAATCATAGGGGAGGATTCACCCTACATCCTTGAACCTATCACTTTTCAGAGCCTTCTGGTACTGCATTCTATAACTCTAAAGAACAAAGAACGGTGAGAGCAGTGGGGAGCTTCCCAGTGTAACACCATGTTATCAGCAGTTGTACTGGAATTTGAGCTCAGGATGGTCGAGACAGCTGGTACTCAGTTTTGGTTCTAGCTCAGAACGCATGTAATCTCAGCTGGATCACCTGAGCTGATCCAAGAAATCCTGTACCTGTCAGAGGGAATTACTGAAACAGAATCTGAGCAGAACTAACAGGAAAGTTATTTGCAAGCTCTATCACTTGCCCAACTTGGAGTCCTGCCCAGATTACTTGGATGGGTGGACTGGGTTTCCAAGTCAGTCTGAGGGCTAGCCTGCAAAATGAGATGAATTTAAATCAGAACTGTGTTGTCAATCCCTAATTTGAGCCTGGACCAGTGGGCTGACAGTTTTATTCTTCTAGGCAGGCTTCAGTTCCATATTGTGGTGGCATACAGAGAGAGAGAGAGAGAGACAGGCGAGCAGAAATAGTTGCAATCTTTATCACATCTTTTCACCAATTTCAAATGCAACATAAATGTATTATTAATTTAACTGCATAGCACTATGTGCATGTCCTGTGAATAGTTTGATGAATACACTTTGGCAACACCTGTATATCTTGTCATGCCAATAGCGTTATCTGAATTTGACACAGGAGCAGAAAACAAGAGACAGAGTGGTAAAGAGAGGGAGAAGAAGGAAGACAGGGCAGTGAGAGGCAAAAGAGTGAAAAGAAGAGAGGCAAAGTGATGCATAGTAGCAGAAGCAGAGAGGCAGAGGTGCCCATGCACCAAGTGTCGAACGGTACCGTGAGATGTGCATACCTGGCTGCACAGCTCCACACCCATGCACCAAGCGTCAAGCGGTACTGTGAGATGTGCGTACCTGGCTGCACAGCTCCACACCCATGCACCAAGCGTCCGAATGGTAGCGTGAGATGTGCGTACCCTGGCTGCACAGCTCCACACCCATGCACCAAGCGTCCGAGCGGTACCGTGAGATATACGTACCCTGGCTGCTCAGCTCCACACCCATGCACCAAGCATCGAACAGTACTGTGAGATGTGCATCCCTGGCTGCTCAGCTCCACACCCATGCACCAAGCATCGAACGGTACCATGAGATGTGCGTACCCTGGCTGCACAGCTCCACACCCATGCACCAAGCGTCGAATGGTACCGTGGAGATGTGTACCCTGGCTGCACAGCTCCACACCCATGCACCAAGCGTCGATCGGTACCATGAGATGTGCCACTGGCTGCACAGCTCCACACCCATGCACCAAGCATCAAACAGTACTGTGAGATGTGCATCCCTGGCTGCACAGCTCCACACCCATGCACCAAGCATCGAACAGTACCGTGAGATGTGCATACCCTGGCTGCACAGCTCCACACCCATGCCAGGCATGCCAGGCATGGCATGCACTACTGAGCACCTCACAGGGTACCACTCCACAGCTCTGCCCCTCCAGCATGCTGGTGCGGGGTGAATCAGAGAACACAGGCAGACATCCAGTTGGATGCTTGACCTGAGTCCATAGTCTATCTGTCAATCACCAGAGTGCAGTGTGCATTTTATGGAACACATACAAACAGAAAAGAGAAAGAAGTAAGTGCCTTAGATGGGACTGGAACCCAGGCTGCACAGAATACTGTTCCAGCCACGCTACCAGCTGTGCCGTCAAGACAACTGGAAACTGGGCCATCCCGAGCACATTACTCTTTCTCCAGTGCACAACCTGGTACTGCACAGATAACTACATTTTCAATCACAAGACTGGTGTGCATAGTTATGGAACACATACAAACAGAAGAGAAAAGAAGTAAGAGCCTCAGCTGGGACTTGAATCCAGGCCACCGGAATACTATTCCAGTTGCACTACCAGCTGCACCACCAAGGCAACTGGAAACTGGGCTGTCCATAAATGTGCGCACCACACCCTTGTGACTGAAAATTTAATTATCTGTGCAGCACCAGGTTATGCACTGGAGAAAGAGTAATGTGTGCTCTGGAACAGCCCAGTTTCCAGTTACTTGTTAAGGCCCAGCTGGTAGCCAACTGGGATGGTATTCTGGGTGACCTGGGTTCAAGTCCCAGTTGAGGTACTTACTTCTTTTCTCTCTGTTTGTATGTGTTCCATAGTGGATACCATGTTCATCACAAGCAGGAGATTGTGCGATGGTGGGAGTCCCATCATCAGTAGAGGAACGGGTGAGTGCCTGACAGGCTGCACTCAGCCCTCTGTTGTTGACCATAGGCTGGGGCAGTGTGACATTGACACTGCACTTCCTGCCACAGCTGGTGGGTGACTTCCATGGGGCATGCAGAGGATATGGCAGGGTCCCTGTTGCTGTATCCTGAACCCCCTTGCCTGGCACTCTGTGCCATTGTGAATGGCTAGGTGCATGTACCTCCAGATATGCCCCCGACTGATCATGTATGTAGATGTTTGACCAGCTGGGGATCCGGTGCAGAATATAAGTGCATCCATTCCTTAAATGTGACAGGTTTCAGTGGGAACCCAGTTCAGTAGTATTCTTCTTAGGGTTGCTTACATGCTGTAAATCTGGGGGGCACAGGCAATGTCACACATTTATGCATAGAGTCCAATGAGGGCAAGAGGAAGAGAGGCAGAAACAGAAAGAGAGAGAAAGGCAGAGGCAAAGAAAAGAAGAGACAGATGCAGATGCAGATGCAGAGAGAAAGACAAAGCCAGAGGGGGAGGTAAAGATAGTGAGAAGAAGAGAAACTAGCAAAGTCAGGGGGAGAGAGAGAGAGAGAGAGAGAGAGAATGAGAAGAAGAGAAATGGGCAGGCAGAGAAAGGAGAGGCAGAGAGTGAAAAGAAGAGAGACAGAGAGAGAGAGAGAGAGAGAGGGGCAAACAAAGACAGACAGGCACTGACAGAGAGACAGGCAGAGAAAGAGGCAAAGAAAGGAGAAAGGCTCTGGAGTTTTAATCTGTCTGGTAAAACATTACAGAAAAGCTCTCTGTGTCTTCTGTGCTATAAAGATACAACTTCACACACTTAACCCTCCTATAAAGCCAGGGCTAAAATTGTTTGACAGTATAATTCAGGCAGTCATTTTATACAGGAGTGAAGTCTGGGGACTAACAGGAAATTCTGACGAGACAAAATGGGACAAAATCCAGCAGAATTATTGCCCTTACCATTCTGTAAGCACATACTAAAGACTCGTAGAAATGCTCCCAGCAATGACTGCAAGGCAGAATCAGGACGATCTCTCTGTTGCTAAACATACAGAAACAAATTGGTAAATTCTGGTGTCACCTTCAGAAAACAGAAGAACATCCCCGCAGAATTTCCGAATTCTGTTTTCACGGGATTCTGCAGAGTTTCAGAAATTCTGCCTAATTCCAAAATTCTGAAAGCAGAATATTAACTGTGGAATTGTATTCTGCAGTGTATGTAAACCCACTCTCATTTATTCTGTGGATTAAGTAATCTGGAATATTATTCCTTACATAAAATGCTTTCTGAATCCCATGGAATTAGAACAGAAATTCCAAACAGAATCTCAAACAGACGAGCCATTCTGCATGAATTCTGCTAGCAAAATTCCACATTCCAGAGAGCTGTATAAATTATTTAAAGCAGAGATCAGAAGAAAACACAGTATTCTCCTATGTGTTCACTTTTAGGGTATGGTAAAATTGTCATCAAAGGCTCCGACATAAGTAAGCCAATAAACACTATTGTATCTTATCCAGAGCAATAGAGACAGCCCTGAAAACAAATACACTCTGTACTCTGTACTGGAACTGGGGAGAGCAAGTCAAAACTCAAACAAAGCCAGAGTGCTACAAAGCACTCCACAGAAGCTTCGCCCTAGCTGCTTATCTGTACACTAAACACAGACAAATTGTAGCCAAATCGAGAACCAGTGATCACATTTAGAAATAGGAACAGGCAGATACAAACTCACCTGGAAACCTAAAGTCTGCAGTCAGTGGAAAACAACATAATCAAAGCAGAAATGCATTTCATTCCCCACCACACAAAATATTGCTGTATACGAGAATCATGTTTTCAGAGCTATCACAAAAGATAGCAGATTTCCTGCTTATGAATTTATTTATTGATTTATTTATTGAATCTCGGATTAACAACCTTTGAACATTACTGCTCCTTTTGCAAAGGTTCCACGTCATATGATTACAAGGTAGGGAATAAAATCACAGAAATACATTTCAATAGACAAAGAAGTAGTGAATAACTATATACAGGTAAGTAGGCAACAGAGTCTCGTGGTGCATTACAATCAATAGAAAAGTCAGGAGAAATAGTATTACAGGATTAAATAAGCAGTCATCCAATTTAAACAAATATTTACAATGGTGCAGTAATACAGAGTTACAAGAATTAGACACATAGTTTGTGCTGGCACCAAGGAGATGGGAAAAACAGCACAGCCCAGGAGCTACTGGCTAACAAAATATGGGAGAGGGAAATGGTGGGGAGACTGTGGGGAGGGGTGGCTACTGGGGGGCAGGATGGGGGAACTGAGAAGGGAGGAGATGACAGAGAAATAAGGGGGGTACCTAGGAGACAGGGGAACAGGACAGGCGAGGGACACCAAGAGGTTGGAGGAGAAGCAACCCAAAGGATATTATCAGTGCTGTGTGAAGAGAAGATCAATGCAGATGGAGAGATGGTATGGAGGTGTGAATGATGACACCAAACTTTAGATATTGATGGTGAAAGGAACACAAAGTTACAGAGGCAGCTGTAAACTTTATAGCATCCTGTCACCAGCTTTGAAATACAGCAGAAATGTATGGCAGTGCACTGCAGTATGTTTGTTTATGACTAGTTTGTTGTATAAACTTTGGCAATACCTGTATATCTTGTCATGCCAGTAGCATTATTTATGAAACAACAAAAGTCAGAGCACTCACCACCTCATGAGTGAAATGGGATCAGGCAACAGCAGAAATAAGCTGAGTTGTCATTTATTAAGTCAAGTCAGTCACATGAAAACAAGACACCAATGTACATATGATGCTTGCCTGATGGATTTGGACGTGTCATTCTTTTATCAATGGAATGGTGTTTCCGAAATGTAAGTTAAGGGCATCAAATGTATGCTTTTGTCTTGTTTTTATGTTGATTGTCTTAATAAATGACAACTAAGCTTATTTCATTTGGAGCCTGAGTCAGAGTCCTTTCACTACGAGGTGGTGAGTGCCTGACTTTGTTGTTTCACAGGTTTTAACTCTGACACTGAGCACCACTAGCCCTGCATGACTTTTTCAAGTCAGAGCATTAACACCATTTAAATTTGAGAGAGGGAGAAGCAAAAAGAGCGTGTGAGTGAGAAAGAGAAACACAGAAAGAGAGGCACTGGCATTGGCATGGACATCTGGAGAGTTTTGACACCAATCCCACCCCACCCCAAAGAAATTTGCAGCAGTGGTAGAGTCACGCTTTGGGGACCGTGGGGGGCATGACAGTCAACCATGGGCACCACAGTGGCAGAATGGAACAAGGAGGCTGCTCAAAATCTCCCGAATGGAGCCATAAGCTAAAAGCCATACAGTCTAGACAAAGAGGTGGGCTATCAATATTCTGGAGATGAAGAAACTGTAATACATCAGAGTGGTTAAAATGCCATTTATTGTGCAAAAAGAATAAGATAGACCCCCAGCCAGCAATGTTTAACGTCACTACTTTGCACTTTTTCAAGGCATATACAATTAGTAGAGGACTGATTATATACTATTCCATATGCAAATGTAACCCCTAGGTGGCACTACTCCTAGACCTACTACCCCTGCCTTGTAGTCCTAAACAAGGTTGAGGGCCCTAGGTCCTAAGACCACATTTAAACTGGCTCATTCCTAGGTATCATATTTTCGAGTGCCTCCACCCAAAGTTTAGCGTGAGCTAGCTGTTACCTGGTAGAACCCCTGGAATGTCATACCACCCACTGCTACCATTAACCGCCCCAACACATGACCCAATAACATTTCCCCACAATTTAGGCACTTTGTCAATTAATGATTCTCTCTAATAATATGCTCACAACACCATTATTTGCAAAAACAACAACAGCAATATTTATTTGGGAGGGCATAGGGATTAGGAATGGGAAACAAAAGGAATAGAGGTTATGTACTATGATTATTAATCGTCACAAGATTTATACTTGATTGGGTTCAGACTGTGTTGGTGAAAATGTTCCAGCTGGGTAGATTGTTTTATGAAATGGGGGTGTTTGTTATTGCTAATAATTTAGTGGGAATATAGCTATTTTTATAGGAATCACTGCTGGTGTATTGTTGGCAGCATGTTTGGGATCGTTCTTCAGTGGGCAGGTGCTACTCCCCTCCAGGTTGAGGGATTTATGCCTTTGATAGCCCCCATTGCAGCCCATTGTATATTTGCATTGTCGTGCTCTGGGGATTGCTCAGAGGGACTGGTGGGGTCGGGTCTCTGGATCTGGTGGGGAGGGAGCGGGGTGGGCCAATTGGGGTAGTGGGATCAAGGAGGCACCTAGGGTGAAATGGGTCCAGGAAAGGGGCCTCCTACCTGGATCCCTACCAAGGGCTCCATGGGTGGTGGGCAAGTAGCTCACTCTTCCATGGCTTCTCATCCAACTCAGACGGTGTTATGCAATGCTAGGTCAATGATGGCCCACTACTGTATATGGACCATCAATCAGCAATCTCCCATAAGAAGGCAGAGTTCCTGTCCGAGAGATTGCTGCAGCAAGGAATCAACCAGCTCAGCTCTTCTGGATTGTGGACAGGCTGTGCAATCCAGCCTGCCTTCAGGGCCAGAGAGCCTTTTCACGACTTAAGTGTGAAGAGTTTGCTCAATTCTTTATGGATAAGGTGTCCTCTACCAGGCCGGAGATCAGCTTGACTTGTTCAAATGAGTGTGGCGGCAGTCGGTGTGAGGGCACAGGCTCCCAGTCTGTCTGGATGAATTTCAACCAGCCAGTGATCATGGACATCATGAAGATTGTTTGGGGAATGCACCAACTTGCTGTGGTTTGGATCCTGGTCCAATGCATGTCCTTGTGGGTGTGGATGCTATCAGACCAATCCTTGCTGAGATAGTCTGGTGTTCATTGGACAAGGGTGTGTTTCTGAGCCCCTGAAGGAGGCAGTGGTGACACCTCTCTTGAAGAAACCTTCCCTAACCCAGATTGTCTTGCGAACTACAGACCTGTCTTTAACCTGCCCTTTTGAGCAAGGTTATTGAGAAGGTAGTCGTGTCACAGCTTGAGAACTTTCTTACCACCCATGAAGTCTATGATCTCAGTCCTGTTTCAGGAAGAGGCATAGTACTGAGACAGCCCTGGTTCTGGGTACTTAATGATCTCCTGATAGCGAGGGATTGGAGGAACTTGATCTTGGTTCTCTTTGATCTCTCTGCAGCGTTCGACACTGTAGATCATGGGTGCTGCTATAATGCCTGCAGCTACTCTGTCGGCTGTCGGGGACTGCTCTCAGTTGGTTCCATTCTTTTCTCACGGGTGGGACACAGAGGGTGGTATTGGGGATTTTCCTCGGCCCCATCTCCCTGCCCTGTGGGATGCCGCGGGTTCCATGCTGTCCCCCCTGTTGTTCACAGTGTACATGTTGCCTTTAGGGAGACATTATAAAGGTGGTGCGGGCTGAGTTTTTATTGCTATGCAGATGATACTCAGCTGTACCTATCTTTGTACCCAACAGAATAACGCGTCTCAGTCTTTAACAACTGTCTCACTGAAATTCAGGATTGGATGAGTGCTAGCTGGTTGCGATTGAACCTGGATAAGACTGAGGTGTTGGTGGTGGGCCCAGGTCATCGGTAGAGAGGCTGACTCATGATCAGTCGTCTGGCCTTGTGCTCGGGGCAGTCAGTTGAGACCCTCTGAACAGGTGTGGAATCTGGGCGTTGTGCTTGATGGCGAGCTGACTCTAAAAGCTCAGGTGTCAGAAGTTGTTAAGTCCTCTTTCTATCATCTGAGGAACATTGCCTGGATAAAACACCTAGTTCCACCCGAGGACCTTCCTATGTTGGTCCATGCCTTTGTGTCTTCCCGCCTTGACTACTGCAATGCTCTATACCTAGGGCTACGGGGGTGGACCTCCGTCGCCTGCAGCTGGTGCAGAACACTGCAGCCAGGTTATTGACAGGCTTGTCTAGAACTAGCCATGTCACTCCTGTGCTCCCGCGAACTGCACTGGCTGCCTGTGCAATGAAGGATCACCTTCAAGATCGCATTGCTGACCTATAAGGCCCTACGGAAAGGGACCAGGTTACTTGCAAGACCTCCTTTGGCCATATTGCACCCTCTGCCCACTCCACTCTGCCAATGAGGGATTGCTAGAGATTCAAGGATCCGTCTTCACACTCGGTACTAGGGCATTTTCATTTTCAGCTCCGACCCTGTGGAATTCTCTACCCTGCCGGATTAGAGAGTGCCTGTCCACTGAGACTTTTAAGTCTCCCCGAAGATATATTCATTCAGTTTAGCCTTCTGGGACAATATTTAATTTATGAGTTTGCTGCCTATTTTAAATATCTAGATATGTTTTATTTGATTATTTATGTGTGATATTGTATCGTGCTTTGACATTTGAAAAGCGTGCTATAAATAAAGCTTGATTGCTTTGATTTGATTTGATAGATACCTAGTTAAATTAGCAAAGCATTCACATTGTACCAACATTGATATCCAGAGGCCTGGTTATCTAAGCTGCCTAGAATCAGATGGAACACAGTATCATTTTCCCACAACTGTACCAGTTCCCCAGACTTTGGTTTGAGACCCCTCAATCCTACTCATTTAACCCTG
This sequence comes from Neoceratodus forsteri, assembly GCA_016271365.2. Classification (NCBI taxonomy): domain Eukaryota; kingdom Metazoa; phylum Chordata; order Ceratodontiformes; family Ceratodontidae; genus Neoceratodus; species Neoceratodus forsteri. Next base: position 35,652,074 of record JADMNL010000033.1, read on the forward strand.
GGTACCCAGTTACCAAGACAGTCCCTAGAAGGCGGCAGGCCTGGTGGACAGTGCAGCTGTGTGTTGGCCAGCTTGATTATCAGAAATTTCAATTTGGTTTTCAACATTAGAAATTCGAACTGTTACAGTGTCTTTGGGAGGTGTGCAGGGATTGCCGTGCATACTGCAGTTGAAACATTGATTAGATGCAACCAGCAGGTTACGTCCATTTGGAAATCAAGTATTATTCCTGAACACCCATCACGCTTATATATTTTGACACATTCGTATATTTACATTCCAGATACATCTGGTACTGCCAATGAAGGGATAGCACCTTCAACCAGGGGCCAAGAGGGCTGTCCTGGTCATGCTTGCATATAACAGTCATTTCCAGGTCACAATAGTCAAAATCTGTAGACTTGGGGTCTCAGTCCTATTCGTGGTACATGGCTGTAGATTGCAGCTGCACTGGTCATCAGGGCAGGATTCACAAAGATCATGAAAGTCCAGCAGCTGCAGCAAAACTTTGGCGCCAAAGGGTGGGCACTTATGGAGTCACAGGAGTCCCTAGAGGCGGGTATTCACAAAGGTGGAGCCAGATTACAACCAGATCCATAACTTATGGCAGCTTGCGGGTGGTGTCACCAGGGAGATCGCCGCAGCTGCGGAATGTTGCTACGACCCGATGGGAGCAGCCCGTAACATCCTCTGCAACTGCTGTGGCTGTGAATCGCAAATCCACTGCCGCTGCAGCTGATTTCAGTCCGCTACTGCAGTTGTGGAGTGGGAGTTACAGTAGGTCCTGAATACTTTGAGAATCCTGCCGCTTGACTGGATTTGTTGGACAACACTGCACCTCCCAGAAAAGTCAGGATGAGCCCCTGCATTGAGTGCTCCTTCCAGTCTTGTAGGCTCCTAGCCAGGCATCCGCATCAGCATTATTTATACTATTTTCTGGGCTCACTTGTCCCCAGAAAAGTCATGTCCTCCCGCGTTGGGCAAGACAAGGAGCAGCAGATGCAAGGTGCAGACCAGTAGAACAGTCACAAATAGCACAGTTTCCAAAAGGGTCCACCGTGCTGGGCTAAGGTTAGGTGCAGCAGGATGCAGACCAGATGGACGTTAAATCAGACAGTCTCTGAGCATTGGCAGCCCCAGTTAAGCAAGTTTTCTCTCATTCGTGCACGGTACAAGAATACTCGCTCAGTCTCCTCACAGTAGAAAATCCAATCAAGGCTCCTGAAATCTTCAGTCCTCTACAGCTGAGGTACGATCAGCTCTCTCACAGCTGACTTGATGTCATCATGCTGCAGGTCCACGTCTTTTCTCCAACGTGGAAGGGAAAGCTGGCACCTGGAGTACAGTCTGGCAACCCCCAGGCTAGCAGGTACTGCATTAATTAAATTACTTTAACTTTTACTGCTAAGAAGTCGCTAACCCCTCCTGGATGGAGGGGTTTAACTGGATCACCAGGCCTAGTTGCATGGCTGGGGACCCTGAGTACCCACCCCGAGGGGGTTCCCGCCGAATCTCGCAAAATGCTGAAAAACATAATCTTTTATGGGGCTGTCCTGAGGCTCTTGATTGGCTGGAGCTTTTGGGTACTTGGCCTCGACTGGCTGGAAGGCCTGTCAATCAAGAAAATGAATTATGCATGAACCTCACTCAGTGCACAGTTGGTTTACTGTTTTGGCACCTGAAATTAGGTCCCTGCAGTTCCTCGTGAGCACTTGGAAGTTTCCTATGAGCATTGGCTACTATCCCACAAGTCCTGGCTTTAATATTCGAGCTTTCCAATTGACTGTGCTGCTCTGTAATGGCTGCTGGAACATATAGTCCTTAGGCAGAAATACCACAGTCCCAAATAAAGACCTGGTGCAGCCAGAATACTTCAAATAATTGCCCAAATGCCACACAGTTCAGTAGCCACAAGTGTGTTCTTGCTGTCACTGCCCAGAATTAATTTCTCAGTCCATTTTCCTGTAGCTGCTGGCAATATTTAAGGATGCCTTGCAGCAGGCAGGCTATCTCTGAGTCACAATGTTTTACTGGTGCAGCCAGGAGTTAAGTCATCCAATTATTTGTAAACACTTTTTCCTGTAACATTTGTCCTCCATACATACAGCAGTTAAACTGTTTATTTAACATTTATTCTTTTCCCCTTTGCCAGCCGCAGCCAAGAACACAGCTTCACTATGGGCAGACGCCCCGTATGAATATTAATGCTATCAGTGCTCTGGGCTCATTAATATTCATGAGCCCTGATCATGTACACTCTGTGGATTTCTTTAATTTTCCAGAAGAGTGGTCTCTCTCAACCCTGTCCACGGTCACCGATTCCCATTGAACTGGTGGGGACACCGGACCGACAGGACACTCCTTGGATTGTCTGCAAAGTCAGCGGTCACATGATCAAAGACGCTGCTGGCGCCTGTATGATCCCCAGAGCACCAGAGTGCTTTGGCAGTGCAGGTGATTGCAGTTGGAACTCTGCAGCTCGCAGGGCTGAAATAACACTGGGGCTGCAATGGGGGCACACAAGGGCACTGCAAGACCTGCGCCAGCACGGGGACCAGGAAAAAATGCAGGCATTCCTGGAGGTGCTAAGAGGAGAGTAGAAATGGGAGCCATACAGCTAAAGGTAAGTCTCCAATTTGGTAGGGGGTTACACAAATAAGTAAGAAATGTACCAATCCACAAAGAGATAAAATGGATATGTATGAACTATATTTCATTACATTTTCTGATGTCAGTAAATCACATCTGTGAATAATAGTTCTCACTATATCATTCTGTAGATACAATATATAAATATCCCAGCTGCAGGCTATTGAATCTCCACTGCTGCCTACTGCTCTGATGTCAGCTGCAGGGATTCTGGGATTTGTAGTAACAGGAGATGTCAGCCTACAGCCGAGCAAAATGAGTCTGATACAATCTACTATACTTAGGGTTTCCTGAATTGATTTTTATTTTTGTAATTTGATGGAATATATCGATTTTATTTTGCAACCTTTTTCTGGAGTTTTATCGATTTAAATGTTCACAGTTGCACGAAATTATGGGCTTTCAAGCATTTATTTTGGTTTATATACATTTAATTTTCACAGTTGCTGTTAATGACAGTAATCGCTGAGGATTTACAAACTAATAAAAACACAAATTGTTATCATCATGTGTCAAAATAGCAATAGAACTTGTTGTGTTTATCTGTAAATTTAGATTATTATCGATGGAAATATTTTTCATCGGTTTGTGTGTGTGTAGTGAAATCGACATTCATCGGCATTTACCGATTTAAATCTAATCCTGGCAAGCCTAACTATATTACAGTAAACAATAAGTAAACCAAAATGTTTTTGCACACAAAGTGCACATTGGGACCAGCCCACATTTGAGTGTGAAGGCCCTTTGTGCTGACCGTCTCTTAAATCATCTCAGCCAACACGTCGGGAATCTGCATACATCTTGATGAAGGGGTGCCAGTCTCACAGCCAAAGGCTGGGGGGTCAACTGCTCTCCCTTATCTCCAGTAGTCAGCAGAATTAGTCTAATACAATGTTCTTCACTGCAGTAAGCAGGTGCATAAAGAAAAGTTTTGCACACAAAGTGCGATTGGGACCAGCTCTCACACTTGGGTGGGGGCTCTTAGTGCTGACTGTTACCGCTTAAGTAACCATGCTCCAGTCTTCAAAAGGAAAAGCAGTCTGAGCCCTCACCTTACTGTCAGTTCAGCTGTTAAGTAACTTACTGTCTCAGTGTGCTACAGCCAGAATCCGGAGGGAGATGGGATGAGTCAGTCAGGAAAAGGTAGTGGGCCTGGCCTGGCATGCTACCTGAACTTGTTGTTCCCTGCGCTCAGGAGTGAGAGCAGGGTGGGGCAGGGTTCACCTAACAGCATCCTTCGCTTTGTTGCTTATACAACTGACTCATCCCTACCTCTCCAGCGTCTAGCCCAACTTCATGGCAAGGATGCTGAGGTACACTCTAAATAGGCAGCCTGCCAACAGAAAGCAGGAACACCTTTATTGCTGGCAAAACACGTGAACTGGTAAAAAAAATTGAAAGCCGCAGCAAACAGAATCATTAGGTACACACCTCCACTTACAAAGACAGGGCAAAAAGGTTTCAAATGAGCAATTTTTGTGTGTGAATAAATGGGCAAAGCAAGGAGAACTGACAGAACGCTTAGGTTCAAGTCCTACCACTCGATGTTTTGCACAGTAACGTATTGCTTCTTGACAGGCAAGATCACCATTGTTTTCTGGGACAGCCTACCTGTTGACTGCCAAAATACACACAAACACACACAAATAAAATTCATGCCCTTATGGACTGGGGACTGTGCATTCAAGTGGTCGCTGGCTTCATGGAATGACCCCAAACAACGTGTAGTTCGCTGGCAGTTAAACGCTACTTGGAATAAAAGGCAAAAACTGTGGTTAATATGTTAAAGCTGAATCAGCCTTTATAGATAACCAAGACAACTGCATTCATAAATGAGTGGGTCAAGCATCTAGGTGGTCTGGCAGTAGGGCTACTGCCTGCCACACCCGCAACCGGAGTTCGGGGACCTTGGTCATTTGGGGGTGATGGAGTGTCGCCCATAATGCTTCATTCAGCCATAAACCACTTCACAACCCTGCAACACAGGCAACACAGGTTTTGGCTGGAGCTGTGCTGGGATTTGTACCAAACTCCTTTGCTTTAAAGTAGGCCCTTTAAGACCTCATTGCACTGCCTGTTCTGGTTGTTGGATGTACCTCAGGGAGGGTGTCAACAAACACCACCGGCCCAGTGAAGGAGAGAGGCAGAAGAGGCTGTGAAGTAGAGACTGAGAGTGGACTAAGACTTGTTTGTTAAGCTGAATACAAGCTGCTTGTTTTTCCTCTGTTACTGAAAGTAAAGCAGATTTCATTAAATTTAAACTAGTGTCCAGAGTGTTCTGTTTGAGAGTGTTCCCCAAGAACCATCTTGGTTTGCTACCCTGTCACAAGCGGTCAGCGGGCGGTGGGGAGTATTGAGCATCCTAGGGACAGCTCTCCTATCTCAAGGAGGGATTCAGGTATCCTGCTTGGTGGTGGCCACCTGGTGAAGGCACAGTGGTACCACAGTAGGGATTGCCCCAGTAGGGGCGAGGCCACTCTCGATTCTGACACATGCGTGTGTTCAGAGGCACAGGCACTTTGCATCTTTTGCACACTGAAGGTGCTGGGGAAAATCCCTTGACTGGCAAGGTGAATCCCTGGGCCATTGCAGGCCCCTGTACTCATTGACTGGGTGGGCTTCAGATCTGGGATTTGTGCAGCAGGGGAGGTGGCCATCCCTCTTGCCTTATCACTGGGGGCAATCTGTGAGAGACTCAAAGAGCCAGTAAGTCCCAGAGAAAGTGAATGATGCTGGCTAGGGATGATGGAGGGTCAGCTGGCCAAAGTAGCACAAACACCGTAATAATAAAAAATGAAAAAGGTGAAGAGATCAGCATGGGATATAACCATTTCCAACAAAAGTCCACCTTTGAGGAATATAGCTTCAGTGGCAGTATGTAATTACATACAAAGGTGCAGCGTGAATACTAAACCTAAAGCAGAAATAGAACTGCAGCAGGCTTCCACATGTTACCTAGAAAGGGCTCAACTGACAGGGAAAAATCCCCAAACTCCCAGTGTCTCGCTCTACCAGTCCTTTCCTCTACCTGCACTTCGCTTACCAGCACCTCACTCCTCCAACGCTTTGCTCTACCTGCACCTCACTCCACTGGCACTTCATTCTACCAGCACCTGACTCCACTAGCATATCACTCTACCAGAGCCTCACTCCACCAGCACTTTGCTCTACCAGCACCTCATTCCACGGCACTTCACTCTACCAGAGCCTCACTCCTTCAGTGCTTTGCTCTACCAGTGTCTCACCCACTCACGTATCATTCTACTGGAGCCTCACTCCACCAGTGCTTTGCTCTACCAGAGCCTCACTCTATCGGTGTTTCTCTCTACCAGTGCCTCACTCCACCAGAGTTTTTTTCCCAGTGGTTGCATGTGGACAGACTCTCAGCCCTATCCCGCCTCCTCCCAACTGGCATCCACCTCTCCCGGTACTTATTGGAGCTTTGTCCCCACGGATTTCCCAGCTGTAGAGGGCCATGAGGGTGAGGGCTGTCCTCCTCCTGCCAGTGCACACATACAGATGACTCTCATGTTTGGGCAATGCTGCAGGCCGGGATGGAGGGTAGAACTTTTATGAAGCCAGCATGATTTATTTTCCTGTGTTCACCTCTAGCGTAGTGACGTCTATGTATGTGTGGAGACACGATGCACTGTGGAACTGTGATCTCTTCCCACTGAGTCGCTCATAGCTGCACTACAACCAGACGCTCCACCCGATGGCAGTCAGGAGCTAAGATGGATTATCTACTCTCCCAGGAGAGGACTACAGTATTTGGGATGCTCTACCTTGTCCCTCCTCTCCAGCTGACCACCAGTGACTCAATCCACTCCTGAACCCGGGTCACTGGCATGGCATGCATAGCTCCACTACCAAGCCACTGGGCTGGCTTCTTTAGGGAGCAAAAAGAAGCAGAAGTTCTGACAAAGCGAGCACTGGGCTTCAGCGATTTGTTTTTAGTTCTCAGTACATAAACATATCTTGGTTGCTGCTGTTTAAAGTGCAATATACGGCTTATTTATGGAGTTCTATATATAATTACGTGTTGCTAGTGAAGATCAAAGGTGGCCTTTGTTGAAGACATTTATATATCATTCTAACCTGTTCATTTTTAATACCAGTGTTTGGTTATCAGTAACGTGCTAAGACAGCTTTAATCCAATGAGTGCAGTTTTGCCTTTTAATTCAAGTCAGGTTTTAACCACGAGTGCACTTAACTGTTGTTGTGTCTCTTGATGGCACATTCGATATGAGGAGTTAAGTAAAAAGGTGCCAGCCAAAGAAGCAGTGAGCAGATACAGCCATGTGTTGAATGGAGAATGGGTCACAGCGTTATGGCAAGCATCCAGCATTTTTTTTTTTTTTTAATTGAAAATGTGCAGCTACAATTACAAAGCATATTTATACGATACAGAAACAAAACTCTAACTGGCACAGCAGCATATACTGCAACAAGAGCATTGCAAATACATCTAAAAGACATTGCCCATTTCACAGTCTCTGTAACAGCTATTGAAAATCATAATACTTCCAATTCTAGATATATATATATATATATATATATATATATATACCCTAACCCTTATACTATGGATTACAAGTATGTATCCAATATCACATGGTCAGATAGGTAGGAACATTCAAATATTTCATACCTGTAATAGCAGCTACAGTGCTGATGCTTTCCTTCTTCAAAGAATGCATCAGTGCTCCATGAAACGTTCTCGTTTGATCAAAAGATGTAATTTGCCTAATGCAAAATAACTGTTTCATTAAATGCTAGACTTCCCATATATATAGCAGTACTTTCAGCCTGGTATGACCAATGTATTCCTTCACTAATTAATTGGTTACGTATATGGGGCCACTGTGTCTGACACATGGGGGCGGACGGCAGAGAAAAGAACGAACGCATGGGTCTGAGAAAAGGTGAAGGACTACCATATCCCAGAAACCCATGACCCATGCGGAGACCAGGATCCATTATAGAGCCATCCCAGAGATCTGATTGGATGCTCAGTGTCTGGCACCATACCTCCCTTGACCCACCAACAGTCGGTCCCCACTACACTCCATGCATGCAGTTGGGGGGGTCTAGAAGACAGGAATACCAGTATGAGTGTTGACATCATCAAGTACAGAGGTAAGCACCCCAGCTACATGTTGGCGCACATATCTAGGGCACACTGAAGGACTGAGCCCATACTTTTAAGGATCTATGATCGATTTTATGCAAATAATCACAGTAATAGGTAACATCAAGGGAGACTGCGGAACTAACATTTCAGTTGTCTACACAGCCAGTATACTGTTATGCTTGTGCAAGGAGACTGTGGAACTAATGTAAAATATAGGCTGAAATGCAAGTTGTGTCTAAACATTATTGTTTTCAAAAGTTCTTCTGGAGGATTAGCCGCTCATTAGGAGATAGGATTGGCTGATCATCAGTGGCGCAACCCCAGCGGAGTGCTCCTCCTAATCCATGTCACGTTGACCGCCTTCCCTTCCCTGCCTGCTCCCTGCCAGCCTGCCTGAGACAGGATTAGGAAACCAAGAGACCCTGTTCTGTGTACACTGTAATCTCAGCTGGAATTTAAACTCTCTAGAGAGTATGAAAACTAAAACGGCACTTGGGTGAGAGGGCAACACTGTTCCTAGACCGGGGACCACCTTTTCAGGAGCTGGTCTGCACAGCTGGCTAGTTCCTTTTAGGATCAAAGTCAGGAAGTGTGTTGCAACTGTCCCATTGAAATGCACCGAGGGACTGAGATACACCTTTATGGCTGTCAGTGAGTGTTTTGTGCCTCGCTCCTGCTCCTTGCCGCTGTCTGTAACACTTTACTAAAATTCTGTTGGCTGTAAGGTGAGAGTGCATGAGAACCTGTAGAGCAAGAGGTGCTGTTACTGCTCTTGTGAAGGTGCAGCTGGCCTACTGTAGGTGATGCACTGAAGAAATCCTCAGGTTGTTTAGCCTAGCACCCCCACCCCCACCCCCATGATGATAAGAATGACAATGACTGAGTGCAGAGAGGAAGTACAGTTAATATGCAGTCTGCACAACTTTGTGAACGGAAATCAAACTTTTTTTCTGAAAAATAATACATTGTCCACATAAGACTGATAGTTTTGTGCTACTAAATTATTGCAAACAATAGCACAGTAACATTACACCGTTTGTTGCTTCTAGAACTAGGGAGTATCCTCTCAGCCTCTCTGTAGAATGAAGAAACAACTGGAGTTTCCAGTCAGTTCCTGGAGCCTGGCCAGAGACTGGGAAAACAAGGGATGGCGGGAGATCAGGTACGGAGCAAGAGGGTTACAGGTGAGGCAATTTGTAAACAACACTTAGCCAACGTGACTTGGAATATACTGTATCCCAATGTGTTTTGCAAGGCACAGGAGTTCTACACTGGTAACCTGGGGAATATAGACTAGAAGCCTGCCTTAGCCTACAGCTGTTCTTAGGTGGTCTGGCATCTCCTCCCAGTCTTGGTATGCTCTACCCAATACCATGACTAAGCAGGTCCCTACCAAACCATGAAGGGTGACCCTCACCCTTATCCACCCTTTGCACCCTAAGCACTTACTGTTCCTAGTAAAGAGTCACTGCAGCTGTCCCACCTCTAGAGCACTAGCATTCCTACCATGAAGATGTATACCACCTCTGCTGATTGAATTGACCTTACCACTGAGCACATGTTTTTCCATGAAATGTTTATTAAAGTTTTACTGTTTGATTGTCCTTACCACTGTGCATCAGTTCTTGTTTACGCGTTCACCACCTGTACATCGCTTCCTGTTGTTGTTATACTGATTGTACACTTTCCTTGTAATATCCCTGGTCCACCTGAAAATATGCATTCTTTGTCTAGTGTGCTTACCCAGTAAACAAACGCTAATAAATAAATAGAATTTCCAGTGCCCAGTGTTGAACAAGTGGTGTTACTGTTGTCAACGTGCAGCTGGCCTACTGAGGTGATGTACTGAAGAAGCCCTCAGGTTGTTTAGCCTAGCCCCCACATGACAAAAATGACAAGGAATGAACTCTGAAAGGAAGTCAACGATAAAATCTGCACAGCTTTGTGAATGGAACGTAACCTTTATTGTTTTCTAAAAATGAAACTGCCCATATAAAACTGAGAGTTTTCATGCATTAAATTATTGCAATACAGAAGCATGAAGAATAGCATAGCATAGTTGTGGCATCATTTCAGGCTTGTAGGAACCTGAAACTATCTCTCTAATATAGTGAGAAAAGAGCTGGCTTTCTAGGCAGTCCGAGTTGCTTGACTGTGGACTGGGAAAACTAGGGTGGGAAATCAGTTTCTGGAGCGAGAGGGGCCAGGGTGAGGGGTAATTCAAAACAACACTTAACCAACATGACTTTCCTACACACTGTATCTCCAAGTGTTTTACAAGCAGGAGTTCCATACTGGTGGCTCAGGGAATGTAGAGTAGAACAGAACTTCCAGTGTCCAACATGGCCCAACAGGGAATAAAAAGTGTCCCTCCCTAAGTACCTGACAGGTAGAATTGCTGCAAAGTTTAAATTCATGGGCAAAGTTCCAGAAAAGTTGGCAAATTCACCTCTGCAGAGCAATCCACAAATTTTTGCTATTAGTCTCAAATTTTGCCTATGTGACTTGCTGTAATTTTGCGAATTTCACCATGAAGTACAAATTTCACCTGCAAATGGTGGAATTTCACCTCGTTCTGTGAAATTCTGCTGTTCATGGGTGACATTCCACACTTGCAGTGAAATTCCACACTTTGGGTGGAACTGCACTTTGTGGCTGCAAATTAATCCATGAACTGCGCTTAAATTCGCTGGATTAATTTGCAGAGTTAAGTTTTCCAGCTTCACCCACGCCTGTTGACAGTTTCTCAACCCAACCTATCAGGGAATACAAAACTAATTTAGCCCTTTTACCACCTCCAACTATCTGACTGGTCCAGTACCCCATCCAGCCCATCAAGGAATAAGACAAAAGTGTCCTTCTCTCCCAAACCACCTGGTGGGTCTAGTATGCAACCAAGCCTGTCAGGAAATGAAAAAATATGTCCCCTCTCACCAACAACCTAACGGATCCAGCGCCCAGTGTGTCCTGTCGTGGAATACAAACATCTGTCCTTCTCCCCAATCTGCTTGACAGGTCCAGTCCCTGACGTGGCCCATCAGGGAATTAAAAACATGTCCCCTACCTCAACAACATGAGAGGTGTGATGCCCAACTTGGCCTGCAGGGAGTTTAATAAAATGGTAACCCACTGCAACAACCTGAGAGGTACAGCATTTAACCAGGTCTGTTATGGAATTCAGAAGGTCTGACCTCCTCCCCAACAGCCTGACAGGTATGGTGCCCCACCGCCTGGCAGGGAATAAAAAATCTGGCCATCTTCCCCCAAACATTTTACCAGTCCAGTGCCCAATCTGGTCCATCAGGGAATAAAAGATCTGTCCAGCTCCCTCCAACTACCTTTGAGTCACATGCCCAACTTGGCCCACAGCCAAACGGAGATCATTAGGGAGCAGCAGCAAAGTGGTGAGTGGAAGGTGGAACAGGCAAAGCAGTAAAGCACTAACTCTCCCCATGCCCATTCACTCAGGTCACATTGAGGGGTTCAAACACTGCACAGGAGGCTTGGGCTGCTGCTGCGCCAGACTGCTGCTACCAGCCTGTTCAGCCATCTCTACCTACTCTGGCCCAAGGCATAGGAGAATGGATCCAGAGGATTGATGATGCAGCGTCTGAGGCTGTAATCCCAAGTGCCAGTGATCCCGGCTCTGCTACCCTACTCTCCCTCACTTGCACTTTCCTTCTCCTGGAGCTCAATCTTAGCTCTGCACTCTTCCCAACATGCACATAGGGATCACACTGCCATGCACGCCCAACCCAGCCAGCTACACAGCAGAATGGGCTGGTGCTCAACCTGGCACATCAGGGAATAAAACTAAACTGTCCCTCCCACAAACTACCTGATGGGGACAGTGCCCAACCCCAGCTGAAATAAAAAAATCTGTCCCCAACCCCAGCTACCCTAACGGTCCAGTGCCCAACTATTAGTTGGAGAATTAAAAAAGACTGTCTCCTTCTCCTCCACCTAACTACATGATGAGTCCAAGGCCAAACCAGGACCATCAGAGAACAGAAAAAGATTTGTCCCTGTCCCATCATTAACCTGATGAATCTCAAGTCCAAGCTGCCCAAACTGGCCATTCAGAGAATTAAAAAAGAAATCTGTCTCCCTGCCCCAAAACTTCCTGACAGGTCTTGTACCTAACCTGACCCACCAGAGAATAAAAAACACCTGTCCTTCTCCCCAACTACCTGACAGGTCTGGTGACCACCCTGGACCATCAGAGAATAACAAGAATGGGTATATGGAGGGGCTATAAGTGAGTTTGGTGCTGGGGATGAAACTAATTGGTTGGTGTTGGGGACTTGAACCCCTGTGTACAGTGTAGAGAGTATTGCCCGAAAAGCAGAGGTGCTGCTTCCAACCCCTCACTGTGGGCACTGTATACAAGAAATCTGTAAAACTGACATTAGCTACGGTCCTCATATCATTACAACAGTGAGACTGCTGAGACAGTAAGGACGTCAAAAAAAGATGACTTAAAAAGCAAGGCCAGCCATGTTGGCACCAGCCAAATCTTGTGTTTTATTTATTGTTTTTACTTTTTGGTTACACCCTTTCTCTCCAGCAACCCCTCTCCTCAGGACCACCAGGCATCCACTGATCTTCTGTCTCTCACTGCCACGGCCAGATACTTCCATACAGCATGGGTTGAACCCCTCCGGCGGGTCGGGATGAGGGATATACCCCAAATATCTTTTGTGTCTGGTGGTGCCATGAGGAGGAGGTGAGGACCTGAATATACCAGGGTCTGTCATTGTGGAGATGCTGGGGAGGTGGGGCCCAGATGTACCTGGGTCCATCATTGTGGGGGTGCTGGGAAGGTGGGGCCCAGATATACTGGGTTCCTATCATGGAGGGGCTGGGGAAGCAGAGACCAGGATATACCTGGGTTTGTTTTCACGGGGGTCTAGGGAGGCAAGATCCGAATATACCTGGGTCTGTCATTGCGGGAGTGCTAGGGAGACAGAAGCCCGGATGAACTGGAGTCCGTCATTGTGGCGGCACTGGGAGGTAAGGCCCATATATACCTGGGTCAATCATTGTGGGGTGATGGGAAGGTGGGGCCCAGTTATTCCTGGATCCATCATCGCAAGGGTGCTAGAAGGTGGGGGCCAGATATACCTGGTTCCATTATTGTGGAAGGGCTGGGAAGCAGAGACAAGGATATACCTGGGTTTGTTTTCATAGGGGTCTGTGGAGGCAAGATCCAAATATACCTGGGTCTGTTGTTGCGGGAGTGCTAGGAGACTGAAGCCTGGATGTGCCTGGAGTCCCATGCTATGGGGCATGAGGAGGTGAGGCCCATATATACCTGGGCCCATTATTGTGAGGGTGCGGGGAGGCAGGTCCTGGATATACCTGGGTCTATCACCACAGGGGTGCTGAAGGTGGGGGCCCAGATATGCCAGGATCATCTTCATGAGAGGTGCTGGGAGGCAGGGCCCAGAAATATAAGGGTGCTAGCTGCACATTTGAGCAGACTAACTTGACAGACTGTAAGACCTGCCTCTACTGGCAGATTCACATGTTTGTATGTTCGTATTATCTTGGGGGTGCTGGGGTGGTAGGGCACCTGGATATACCTGAGTCTGTCATCGCAGTGGTGCTGGGGTCATTTTCCATTTTTATACCAGCCCCAGGGACATCATGTACAAAGATGTCAAAGGCGCACACACCGCCTGCATGTGTCCACACGCTGATGTCCGCTGATGTCCCCACCTTCCTGCCATCCTCAGTCACACTACTACCTGTGGCTACCCAGAAGACAGTAAATCTGTGGAAGTTATAACCTCCTTCCCAGAGGAGGTGTCTGTTCTCTTATTTATACATCTATTTTTTTAGTTATGTATAGTTTTATTTATTGATATTATATTTTTATTTATTTATATTTTATATTTGTATTTAGTTTGAAGTTACTGTATATGTTTATAATATTTCATATATGAATTTATATTTGTATTTAATGTATATCTTTATTTTTATTATTATGTATTGATTGATTGATTTTTACCAGTAAGAGGGACTGGAACCTAAAACCCATTTCCAACCATGCCTGAGGAGAGGGCATTATAGCAGGGAACATACAAGTGGCAGGGCACTATGATAAAGCAGCGAAGTAGGGCCAGCGGGATGCTGGGATGCATAGGGCAGTATCTCCGCAGGAAGAAGTAGGTGGTGTTGGCTCTATATTGCTTGCTTGTGAGACCCCACCTGGGGTATTGTGTCCAGTTCTGGAGGCCACACCTCAGAAAGGACATAGGATGGAGGCATCCACAGGAAGGGGCAACTGAAATGGTGCAGGGACTGCATCAAAAGCTGTACAAGGAGAGACTGAGGATCTCAACATGTACCCCTGGAAGAGAGGAGAGCAGAGGGACACGCTAGGGACCTACAAGTACCTCATGGGGTGAACAGGGTGCAGGAAGGAGTCTTTTTCAAAGCAGGGAGAGCAGCAGGACCAGAGGGCATGCAATGAAGTTGGAAGTGGGGAGTTTAAGAGGATATGAGGAAGTACTACTTCACTGAAAGAGTGGTGGATGCCTGGAACAGACTGCCAGTGGAAGTGGTGGAGGTGAAAACAGTAGGGGCTTCAAGCATGCATGGGATATGCACAAAGGGATATTAGTAAATAAGCAGGGAGGAGGGAGGTCACCAGAGACCTTTTAGGGTCTGTGAGGCAGACTAGGTAGAGACCATGTGGGCAGACTGGGTTGGCCAGACAGTCCTTTTCTGCTGGCAGTTCTGTTTCTTAAGTTGTCAGTGGCTCAGCAAGTTGCCACCACCTCTGAGGCTAGAAGAGTGTATGGTTGTGGGTTCTAGCCCCAAACTGGGAACTTCGAGTTAAACCCAATACTGACACTATAGTGCATCATGGGGTGGGGGGAGCTGCACTCCTAACATGCCATCTTTTGGATGAGATGTTAAACCAAGGTCCCTTCTATCTCTTCTGCTGGTTGTTCAGATAGTCACTAAAGATCACATGGCACTTCTCGAAAAGAGTTGTGGAATTTCCCGGTGTCCTGCAAAATCTCCCCATTCACTAAAACACCACCAACAGCTAACCTCAATCAATTTGCCAGTTTTCATCTGTATCCTCCACCCATCTCCGACTCCCCGGATGTAACTGAAAATAGGCAGGATTACCTAGCCCTCTGTTTCTAGTCAACAAAAACAAATAAACAAATATATAAATATACAACTTAAAAACAATAAGCAAATTATTTACAACAAATAAAATCGGCCAGTTGTTGTACAAAACTTGACAGTAAACTATGCAATGCTGTACAAATGGTCTCTGGTTTTGTTTAAAAACAACTTATTTCAAGAAGGATTACGTTGTTTGCACCAATAGATTCAGTATTTGTCGCATAGTAGGAAACTGAATGTTCTCTGATTTCTATTCTTGGCATCTTGCCCTGAAATTTCCTAACTGTAGATTTTTGTTCTCGAGCTCTCTGGGATTTTCAGATTCTGCTTCTGCTGGAATTCCATGGCACTTTGAAAATTCCAGTTCTACAGAGTTCCACCCAGAAGCTGAATTTCGAAATTCTGAAAGTGGAAAATAACTGCGGAATCATATTCTGCCATTTACGGGAACCTCAGATTAATTTTCAGCAAACTGGGAATCATATTCTACTGTTTCCAGAAACCGCAGATTCATTTTCAGCAAACTGCTGAATCATATTCTACAGTTTACAGAAACCTCAGATTCATTTTCAACAAACTGTGAAATCATATTCTGACATTTACTGAAACCCTGGATTCATTTTCAGCAAACTGCAACATCATATTCCGCAGGCCACACGATCTGCAAAAATGCTTTTCAGAATTCTATGGAATCCAAATCAGTGCCTCGCTAAGGTTAGGAGTGTTCACTGACAAGTGGAAGAAGGCACTTATCACCCTGTCCTCAAAACAGGTGATGCTACCAACCTAACTACAGGCCCATCTCCATTCTCCCCGCTCTCCAAGGCATTGGAATGAGTTGTCTCCGACCAGCTCACAGAGTACCTCCTGAAGTACAACCTACTTTGAGTCCAACAGCATGGGTTCCAGAAAGATCGTGCCACCATAACCGCCTTGGTTGACTACACCATCAAAATTTACGATGCCTTTGATGATGGTCTGGCAGTGGGGTCTATCTTCATAGACCTCACAAAGGCATTCAATACCGTCAACCATCAACTCCTCCTGCAATACCTACTCTCTATTGGCCAGTCCTGGACCGATAACCTGGTTCAAGAGCTACCTATCTGGCAGGACACAACAAGTCAAAATCAATGCCATTCTATCTGAACCCTCGGAGGTGACTCTTGGAGTCACACACGACTCTTTACTAGAATCGCTTTTTAGACTCTTCGTTAACCATCTGCCTTCAGTCTGCCAAGCACACATCATGCTATATCGGCTAATCGATCATCTCCGTAAGTGGGAAAACCCACCTGCCATCACCTACAAGCGTGAAGCTAGTTTCCACAGGCTTGAGGTGGGGTTCTGTGATAACAAACTGCTGCTTAATTACAAAAACAAAGAGCATGCTTAGCAGCTTCCGCAGAGCAGAAAGAAATTGAGAAACTACTGATACAGAGCTCCAAAGGGATATTCTGGAGCAGGTCAACACCTTTAGTATTTTGGGATTCACTTGACAATGCTCTCTCTTTCTCAACACATGTAGACCAGGTAATCAAATCAGCCAATGAAAAACTAGGTGTCCTCTACCCACACCGTGACTCTATGACCTCTGATGCATTAAAGCTTGTCACATACTGCTCAGTCCTAACTACCATTGACTACAGCCTAGTAATCTACAGCGCAGGTACCGACACTGCCCTAAAAGGGTAAAACCCTTCTCAATAAAACGTGTTGGCTGTTCCTGTTAAGTATCACTGGACACATACTTGCGACCTCTACACTGCCACAGGGTGGCTACCCCGTCACCTCAAGGCCCAATACCAGGCCTGCCTATTGGGAAAGAAAGCCATGCTTGGACTAGCTCCTGAATCCACCTTGTGTCTATTCAAAATAGACTAACCTACAATCAATACATGGAGGTTCTCCAGAAGCATGCTTGTGGAAGCCTTCAAGTGTACTTCAATAGCTCAAGGTCCCTGTCCTTTAGAGGAACCAGGTGGATAAATGACCACCCCTACCTCATTGAATGCAATAAAGGTAGGCAACTTCAAAGCTGGTCTCTGATCACATCTAACTTTCTCTTGTATTTGTGAATGCCACAGCATAACCTAATCCTTATTACAAACACCTGAAAGACCCTCTATGCCATAACCTCTAACACTAGAAAAAACAGTCACCATTTCCAATCTGACCTTACCTGACCTAGATAGGCTTATCGCCCCCTTGTACACCACCCCTCTCTACTTTCTCACTCTCTTACCTTACCCCCCTTTCATAATCCTCCCCTTAATCCAGTCACCTACCTTCTCAATGTCTCTCTCTCCCCTCCACTTTCCTTAATTCCATCACTTACCTTCTCCTTCTCTCCTACCATTCCCGCTCCCTTTTTTCATAATCCTCTCCTTAATCCTAAACTTACCACTTACCACCCTCCCTCCCCTCCTCTTATCTGCCTTTTGCTCCCATCCCTGCGTCCTCCTTCCCACCTTCACCCCTACCCCCTACCACCCCACCCATATCTTCCTAGCCATCTTTCCTCACGTTGACCCCCGACCTCCCAGGACAAAGCCTCCTCAAGCTGCTACTCTTTACACAGCCTGACCCAAGCTTCTCTCTGGCTGCCTTACACTTCCTAATACGGGTTCCTGAATTCTGTTGCTGATCCGTGCATTTAACAGGGTGGCCTACTCCAGTAAGCAGTCCATCATACATGCCTACCTGTTGAACTGACAGTAAAATCTCTTTGTGAATTTCTAAACATATGGTAACAAAAGTGAAACTTAACTAACATGAGTAAAAACTCTACTAAGTAACCTGAGCAGCCTCATAACCTAATTGAATGATTTGTATGCAAATGTAATTTCACACTTGGGGCCCAATTCCAAGGCGGGCTATGCCAGCGTAAGGCAGGATCGTCAGTCCCATGGCGTATCCGTGACTTATGCCATGCGATACACCTATTCCAGGAGGGCACCTATGCCAGTACGTCTGCAGGCTGCAACAATCGCAAGATACAACCACACATATGCCGCAGCCGCAATGCCTGGTGCACACTGTGGGTTGCAACAGCAAATTAGCCCAATTCCAGAAGGCCCACTGTTGCAACCCACAATTGCATTCCAGGACATGCAATGGCGTAGCTGGACTTGCAACAGCTTGAGCTGTCATAACTGGCATCTGACAGCTGGCAGCATCGGATGCAGCCGCGAGCACCATGGCAATGGCGTCATGCTGCCCCCTGGCATCCACTAGCACCCCCAAACCCCTACCACGAGGGACTCCTGGTGCTCCATGTCAGTAGCACCCCTGGATGCCTGTGCCATCTGTCCTGCCCCTGATGTGTTCTGCAGTGGTCCAGGGTGGGGGCTCCAGGGCCACCTGACACTCACCTGAGATCGCGACCTGCAGCACTGACCACCTATCATAGGCTACCGCCACACGCATGGCTTATCTCGCAGTCACAATTGCCGGGACCCTGACGCTCTGGAATGCACCATAGGGTCCATGGCATAATGGCAACCAGCGTAATCCTCAGAATCGTGTGAGTTACGCCAGATGTCTTGGAATCAGGCCCCTTGTCTCTAGTTGCACCATGAATTTACTGTTTTTGTTGTTGTTGTTACCTACATGTCTTGTACCATGTCTGACTTGGAATCTTTTAAACGAGCCTTTGGTTCAAAGGTATTTAATCCCAAACTGAAAAAATAAATAAATAAATTCCAAAAAGTACTTCAGAAGTGGAATTGCTATTCCGCTGAATTCTGCCGGTGGAATCCCACATTCTCCATTGCTCTAGCAAGGACACCAGACTTCATTTGTCTGAACGATCTGTATTGTCATTCAGTATCTTTGGAGTACCAGCAAGCAGTATTAAGTGTAGAAAAGTTGCAATTACATAGAAAGTGATTTGTATCAAGAAAACAACACTGCTCTTTTTTCCTTTGTTTGGGATGTGTATGATTTCCTTGGAATTATGACTCTTTTGTAACAAACTAAGGAGCCCTGCTGTATAAGAGGGCATGATACAGCTGGAAAGAGTGAGAAGAAAAGTAAGTTCATATCGTATTAGATGCAGCAACTCCTGGAGTAAGACAAGCAAGTCTCCAGCGGTGTGCCCTGACGTCTAACACCGATTGCAAATAATTCAAAAATGACTAAAAGACGTGAGTCATAAAGATGAGGCAGTTTGCTCTGGGGAGGAGGCAACACGCTGCCCAGCAGTAATGTACCATCTGCCCCCATGTCTGTTCTGGCAAAATCTTGTCAGCCTGCCTCACACAGGGGTTTGCATACCCAGGATGCCTCGCTCTAAGACTGAGGCTTGAGAGTATTTGCATGGTTTGAAGAGATGAAAACACATTTTGGATATTTCTTCTCTTCCTGCATCCGTTTATGGATCCCCTGCACTGCTCTTCTTACAGACTTCTTTTCAGTATGCTCATTCTGAGTGTTATAATTACCCATTGCCTTGGGGTCCTGACATGATTATTGGCATGAGACAACTGTGACACATTGAGGAGTTCTATCAGAAGGAGTCACTATCTGTATTTTGACATTTTCAACCTCTACTCGATGTACAAGCCTGTACCTGTTAGTCATCCTATAGTTTTATTCAGCAGTAATGGTTTTCGGGCAAGAAAATCAAGATACCCCATTTTGTTTTCTATTCATTCTCTTTCATTCCTGAACCAAGGTACAGGATTCTGACATTTTGAAAGTTCCAACTCCTGCGCCACACCAGCCATGAAAATGTAAACATCTTGGTACAATGTTGTGCTGTGCCTGCCATAAAAAATTTAAATATCTTGGTACAATGTTGTGCCATGCCTGCCGTGAACAATTTAAATATCTTGGTACAATGTTGTGCTGTGCCTGCCATGAAAAATGTAAATATCTTGGTACAATGTCCTGCCGTGCCTGCCATGAAAATGTAAATATCTTGGTACAATGTCGTACCGTGCCTACCATGAAAAATTAAATATCTTGGTACAATGTCGGTACCATGCCTGCCATGAAAAATGTAAATATCTTGGTACAATGAGCTGTGCCTGCCATGAAAATGTAAATATCTTGGTGCAATGTCGTTGCCGTGCCTACCATGAAAAATTAAATATCTTGGTACAATGTTGTGCCATGCCTGCCATGAAAAATGTAAATATCTTGGTACAATGTGCTGTGCCTGCCATGAAAATGTAAATATCTTGGTACATATGGTGCCGTGCCTACCATGAAAAAATTAAATATCTTGGTGAAATGTCATGCCATGCTGCCATGAAAAATTAAATATCTTGGTACAATGTCGTGCCGTGCCTACCATGAAAAAATTTAATATCTTGGTGCAATGTTGTGCCGTGCCTACCATGAAAAAATGTAAATATCTTGGTACAATGTCATGCCATGCCTGCCATGAAAAAATTAAATATCTTGGTGCAATGTTGTGCCATGCTTGCCATGAAAAAATTAAATACCTTGGTACAATGTCATGCCATGCCTGCCATGAAAATGTAAATATCTTGGTACAATGTTGTGCTGTGCCTGCCATGAAAAAATTAAATATCTTGGTACAATGTCCCGCCGTGCCTGCCATGAAAAATGTAAATATCTTGGTACAATGTCGCGCCTGCCTGCCATGAAAAAATAAATATCTTGGTACAATGTTGTGCCGTGCCTGCCATGAAAATGTAAATATCTTGGTACAATGTGGTACCGGTGCCTACCATGAAAAAATTAAATATCTTGGTGAAATGTCATGCCATGCCTGCCATGAAAAAATTAAATATCTTGGTGCAATCGTGCCATGCCTGCCATGAAAAAATTAAATATCTTGGTACAATGTTGTGCTGTGCCTACCATGAAAATGTAAATATCTTGGTACAATGTCATGCCATGCCTGCCATGAAAAAATTAAATATCTTGATGCAATGCCGTGCCTACCATGAAAAATTAAATATCTTGGTGCAATGTTGTGCCGTGCCTGCCATGAAAAATGTAAATATCTTGGTACAATGTATGTGCCGTGCCTGCCATGAAAAATTAAATATCTTGGTGCAATGTTGTGCCATGCTTGCCATGAAAAATTAAATACCTTGGTACAATGTCATGCCATGCCTGCCATGAAAATGTAAATATCTTGGTACATTGTTGTGCTGTGCCTGCCAGAAAAATTAAATATCTTGGTACAATGTCCTGCCGTGCCTGCCATGAAAATGTAAATATCTTGGTACAATGTTGTGCTGTGCCTACCTTGAAAATTTAAATATCTTGGTACAATGTTGTGCCGTGCCTACCATGAAACATTTAAATATCTTGGTACAATGTCGTACCATGTCTGCCATGATAAATATCTTGGTACAATGTTGTGCCATGCCTGCCATGATAAATATCTTGGTACAATGTCGTGCCATGTCTGCCATGATAAATATCTTGGTACAATTTCGGTGCCATGCCTGCCATGATAAATATCTTGGTACAGTGTTGTGCTGTGCCTGCTGTGATAAATATCTTGGTACAATGTTGTGCTGTTTGCCATCAGAAACATGTTGCAGCATCATCCTAATACATCCACAACATGAATCTAGCAGCTACATGCAACAGGTAACCTCAGCGGAAGAGATTGAAAAAAATTGTAAGTGGCAGCCATCTTTAATGATGTGAGTCATTAATTACATGATTAGCTACAAAAGCTGTTTTAACAGTGTCTGAGAACTAAAATACACTGAGGATGAATCTAAGGATATCAGAAATACTTTTGCTAAAACAACTACATGATTAAATTTTCCACTGACTAACAAATACTGCTGCTTTGTAAATTCTAAGGTGGCAGTGTGCCAGAGCAGAGTATTAAATATCTTCTCACTGGGTCACTTGGGAAAGGGAGATGGGTAGGCAAGGTTTGAAATTGACTGGGAGGATGGTCAGGAGATTAAACCTGGCTATAAGGTGAGGGAAATGGGGTAGTTTGATGTTTTCCTTCCCCTACCTGCAGATGATAAATGAATTCTCAAATATTGGGCCCCCTAAACACAAATAACTGGCTGAATATTCAAAGTACGGTGCTCTCTGCCATGAAATCAGACCTGTGTGTTCAAGGGAGTTAGAATCTAACTGAACCACCCAGGAAGGCAAGTCTTGGGGCCAACAAGTTACTCAGTTGCCACCATCCTTTCTACATTTCTGTGGGGGATGTTTCCTTGTCTGACTGAAAACTTTACTTGTTATCTTGTAAAATACAGGGTGCAGAGACAGGCTAGCTCCACCCATGGGGATAGGCTGCTGATTGGGCGCCCAATCACTGAAGCCACTTGTTACAGATATAACAGCCTCTCAGGATAATCACCACAGACAGGGGCCAGATATCTCAGATACTTCTGGCGCAATCCATCTACATGTACAAAGTGCAAAAACAATAGTTTTTATTGACAATCAAATAACTTTCTGGAGCCACTCAAAACAACTCTTGTAAGTTACGGAATACATCTGTAGAATTTCTGGGAAGGAGTTACCACTTCCCCAAAAGAACCTTAATGTATGATCATCACCATTTCTGCAGGGAAATGGTTACACTGTAGCACTGATTTAGAATGATTAAGCATCATTTGGATGTCAGGTGACTTTCAGCATCATTCGGATGTCAGAAGGCTGACTCACTATCATTCGTATTTCAGAATGCTCTTGTACCAATGGTCTAATGTCAGGATGCTGTTGTACCATCATTCAGATGTCAGGATGCTCTGGTACCATTGTTCAGATGTCAGGATGCTGTAGTACCTTGTACTGATGTTAGGATACTATTAGACTATCGTTCTGATGTCAGGATGCCATTGTACTATCATTCAGATGTCAGGATGCTGTTGTACCATCATTCTGATGTCAGGATACTGTTGTACCATCGTTCTGATGTCAGGATGCTGTTGTACCATTGTTCTGATGTCAGGATGCTGTTGTACCATCATTCTGATGTCAGGATACTGTTGTACCATCGTTCTGATGTCAGGATGCTGTTGTACCATCGTTCTGATGTCAGGATGCTGTTGTACCATCGTTCTGATGTCAGGATGCTGTTGTACCATCGTTCTGATGTCAGGATGCAGTTGTGCCATCGTTCTGATGTCAGAATGCTGTTGTACCATCATGCTTATGTCAGGATGCCATTGTACTATCATTCAGATGTCAGGATGTTGTTGAACCATTGTGTTAATCAGGATGCTGCCATACCATCATTCTCATGTCAAGATACTGTTGTACCATTGTTCTGATGTCAGGATACTGTTGTACCATCATTCTGATGTCAGGATGCTGTTGTACCATCGTTCTGATGTCAGGATGCTGTTGTACCATTGTTCTGATGTCAGGATGCTGTTGTACCATTGTTGTGATGTCAGAATACTGTTGTACCATCATTCTGATGTCAGGATACTGTTGTACCATCATTCTGATGTCAGGATACTATTGTACCATCATTCTGATGTCAGGATGCTGTTGTACTGTTGTTCTGATTTCAGGATTAGGTTGGCAGATCCCAGAAAGGTTCTAACTCTTATGAAGAACCAAAATACTGGAAGATTATCATTAGTTCTGATTGGTTCTGATTATGAGTGAATAAAGAGCCAGCCTACTGGCACAGCAGTAGTGCTACCGCCAGGATGCCATCAACTCGGTTCGGGAATGAGCCCGGAAAGGAGGGTCGACCAGGGAGGAGGCTTGAGCATCCAGGGCACCACTCACCTTCTATGGGAGGGAGGGGGGTCGAGGATCGGTGCTTGGCTGGCCTTTGGTGGAGGCCAGAGACAAGCAATTGTCCATGCCATTCAAAGGGGTTGGGACGGACGGACATCAGCAGTTACATCTTGACATCTGGGCACATGTCACGCCCCCAGAACAAGGGAAAAAATGGTCCTCAGAGCGCCATGGAGATGGAACACCAGTGTAGCCCTCGCAACTCCCGCCTGTCTGTCCTGCCATTGGGTGCCTGACAAGGCATGAAGGACCTTAGTTAAGGGCCCCATCTCGTCACTCTACCTGGGGGTATAGCCATGGCTCCATGGGGGTTCACCCGAGGATCAGGTAGGTGAGGAGAAGTGGGCTGACACCATTGGTGACTCCTGAGAAAGTGGGGTCCAAGATTGGGGGAGGAGAAAAAGACTGTAAAAAAAAAAAATTAGTGTGAATAATCTAATAAAATATGAAAAGACAAAATATGAAGTTACATTTGCAGTATTTAACACTGCTTCTATAGTACACACGATCGCAAATGTCTCTCAGACAGCAGACAGGTGGGGAGCTGAAGGCTGCGCTTGTCCAAAGACAATGACAACCAAACGGGGTGGGGGTGGTGGTTGTGGGGAGAACATCTCTGAGCAGGTAGGCCAGGCTGGGAGCTGATGACCTTTGGGGGGTATATTGATCGCCAATGTTACGCAAGAGAATCATTACAAACCATTTCACAGCAAATTTGTTTTCTTTTATGTTACACTTTTGGCCAGGAAAGATCCACCAAACCAAGGCTTGTTCCAGTGCATCCTGGGACGACAGGGAAGTTAAGTGACTTGCTCATGGTCACACAGAATGCAAGTGGTGGCTGTGGGATTCAAACCCAATTCTCCAGGTTTGCAACTTAATGCTTTTAACCATGATGCTGTACTATATATTACTGCGTACACTGCACCATCAGGAACTGGGAGGATCATTAGACCATCAGGGAGGGATTAGTTAGTTATACAGAGGGCCTGGGGGTTGGGGACCACCCACAAAGGATTTAATATATATATATGGAGGGTATTCGGGGGTAGCACTAGAGCAGCAGGTTGGGGAAATGTGTGTACTTGGCTGACACGAGAGTCAAACACGCATTCTAGTAAGCCCATAGTGGGCACGTTAATGTCCACATAGTGCTTTGCATGTCCAGTGGGCTCATTAGTACATCAGGACTGAATTTGGCCTTCAGGAGCCTAACGTTATTCCATTTGGAATCGTTCTCTCCATTGACTCCCCTGTGGGCCATGTCTGCCATAGCATGTGAGTCTGATGGGTCGCAGTTGAAATAAGGTTTGAAATCAATCAGATACTGAAAAGATATATCCCAGACTAAGACTACTGTACAGACAAAGGCTTACTATAATATTTTTGCCCAGGCAAAGTTAGTGGAGCGATGTTACTCCCTCTACTGGACTATGGGGATATTACATATGGTAGCACAAATAAAACCATTCTGAGAAAGCTGGACTCCATACACCATGGCCTGGCCATGCTCCAAGAAAACCTGCCACTGTGATCTCCTGAGTGGTGCAGTGCAACTGGTATGGAGACACAGTCTTCGGGACATGGGTTGAGGGCAGAGGGTTGTGACTACAGGCACGCACTGGCAAGGTGAAGAACTTTCTGCCCCACCCAGGGCCCACCAATTCTGCCACTGCTCCCCAGAGGATGCCTGGACAGAGGCAGAGTAGTTGAACCCTAGTAGTCTCGGGAGGGTGGGGATAGCATGAAGGGTACTCTCCTCAGCCCGAACCACTGCAGAATTCCTTTGCTGTACTGGTGGGACAGGGCTGCCTGGAGGAGGATCCATAGCAATGAGAAAGGAGGTGTGTGGGTCCTCAGGAGGGATGCCCCAAGGAAGGAGGAAGAGGCCCCAGCCGAGGGAAGCAGCTGGTGGGGCAATCTGTTGTTAAGAGGGATAGACTTGGGGGCGAGAAAGTAAAGTGCCTGAGAGATGTGTTACCTTGGAGGAATTTTTTAATCTCTAAAGGAATTTAAGTATTTTTAAATTATTTTATAAAATAGTTATTTTTCTCTAAAAAAGTATGTTCACTTCTTTTGGATTCAAAATAGTATTGTGGACATGAAGAGGAATTGGAACCTTGAAGAATATAAAGTACACATTCTAGGACACAAACAATGTGTGTATTATACATCACTGTACACTGTTTACAGTGTTTCCTTGTTCCCACGATCATATCTGTAAATGAGATCTCCTTTATTCCTGCATGTTTATTTGGCAAAACAATTTCAACAAATAAATAAATTAATGAATAACAAGGAAGAACCTGGAAAAGCAAATTTAACAAGTACGTTAAAACTGTTGTCTTTACTGTTCCATTAAAGCCTTTACTGATAACAGATGGCTTTGAAGGAGGAGGATGCACAGTCATGAAAAGGGGTGGGGCTAGGGACGGAGTTTAGGGTGTTGCTTAGTGTCTAGTTTTGCCTCTTCCCAAGGTGGCAACCCTAGCAGGTGTACCAAGTAAAACAGAGGGAATCTGGAGAAGCAGTGAGGGCAGCAAAGATGCAGACCCAGGAAAGGACAGCCCAAAGAGTCCTGACTCATGTCCAGGGAAGTATTGAACCTGTTGGAGATAAAACTTCCTTCAGGTTGATAAGTGAAGAAAGGAAGAAAAGGGAGGGATGCTGAGGATAAGGAGGGCAGCGGGAGCTGCACAGAAGAAGACCAAGAAAAGGCAGACATTCTGAACAGGTACTTCCACTCAGAATTCAGTGGAGGGAGTGGGTGACGGACCACCAGGAGCAGCAGGATTGGGGTGTGGTGTGTACACAAGTCCATTTTCAAAGGAAAGAATTGTGAAGGAACTTGCCGCTATGAGAGTGGACAAGGCTATAGTACCAAATGGGATATGCACAGGAGCCTAAAGGAACTCAGGGAGGTGCTAGCTGTCCCACTGATGGCCTTATTCAAGAGCTCTCTGGAAACAGGTGTGGTCTTGGAGGACTGGTGGAGGGCAGATGTGGTCCCTTCTCCATAAGAGCAGCAGCAGGGAGGAGGCTATCAACTACTGGCCAGTAAGCCTCACCTCACTGGTGGGACGTTAACAGAAACACTGTTAAAGGAAAGTTTGGTAGCATATCTTGAATCCAATAGGCCGAAAGACCAGAGGCCACATTGACTGATGGAGGGAGGTCATGCCAGATGAATCTGATTGATTTCTTTGACTGGGTGGCCAGGAAATTGATTAGGGAGGTGTGGATGTGGTCTATCTGGACATTAGCAAGGTCTTCGACACGGTGACACACAGGAGGCTGATAAAGACATTGGGCAGCATAGGGGTGGGGTCCAAAGTGGTGAATTGAGTTAAAACCTGGCTAATGGATAGAAGGCAGAGGGTGGTGGCTAACAGCGCTCACTGTAATGATGGAAGACTGACCAGCAGGGTGCCACAGGGCTCAGTACCGGGACCAGTCCTCCTCAACATCTTCATAAGTGACATTGCAGAAGAACTGGAAGAGAAGGTATGCCTTTTGCAGATGACACCAAAATTTGTAATAGGGTAGACACTCGGTGGGGGTGCCTAGAGATCGAGAAGCTTGAGGAGTGTTTAGGAACATGGCATTTGGTATTCAATGCCAAAAGTTCAAAATCGTGTACCTAGGGTCTAGGAATCCATGAGTATAGGCTTGGGAGGTAATAACAGTCACAAAGAGAAAGGGACTTTGGGTTATCATATCTGATGACCTCAAAGTGAGCCAAAGCGTAAAGTATTGCCAGTGGGATAAATAGGAGAGGTATCTCCTTCAGTAGGAGGGAGGTGGTATTGCCACTATATTGCCAGCTGATGAGACCCCACCTGGGTAATGTGTCCGGCTGTGGAGCCCACATCTCAGAAAGGACATAGACCAGGTGGAGGCAGTTCATAGAAAGAAAACTAAAATGGTTCAGGGTTGCACCAAAGCCCTAAAAGGAGAGACTGAGCGATTGCATCATGTACACCCTGGAAGAGAGGAGAGCGAAACAGGACATGATAGAGACCTACAAATACCTCACAGGGGTAAGCAGGGTGCAGGGGAGTATCTTTCAGATTAAGAATGAGGACCAGGGGTATGTGATGAAGCTGGAGGTAGGAAGTTTAAGAGGAATGTCAGAAAGTAGTACTTCAATGAAAGATTGGTAGATGCCTGGAACAGGCTGCCAACAGAAGTGGTGGAGGTGAAAAGAGTAAGAGGTTTTGAGCATGCATGGGATAGCCATAGGGGAATATTAGTAAACAGGCAGGGAGAAGGTAGGGTAGCCGTAAATCCAGTGATGAAAGTGAACAGGAACACAGGAACTCGGTTCCTGTACCTTTTTGCAGCAGGAACAGAGTTCCTGTACTTCTTCCTACTGACACTGGAACTGAAATTCTTAAACCAGCAACAAAATGACAGTTTATGGCTTTGTGACCTGAAATCAGGGTTTCCATAACATTTGACTTCTACAACAGTACAATTTTGGTAGAAATACTTCAGTATCTCTAAGTAAATCTACTCGTGTCTAAACAGATAGACGTGTCTTCACACAGTTATCAAGTCAGATTGAGGATCTTCATTCTGCATTTCATATTTGCCAGTGCCTGAGTTCCTGTACTTCTTGTCTACCACTTGCACCACTCACGGAAACCAGTTAGAGTCTGAGAAGTCAGACAAAGCAAGGACCATTTGGGAGACTGGGTGGGTCAAGCGTTCTTTTTGACAACAAATTTTGTTTCTCGACCAGGTTGTGATGGATCTCTCTGACCAACAGTCGTAAGGCCTGCATGATTGATTTCATGTTCAAATGCATTGCAAAGTTCCAGCATTTCTTACCAGAGTTTCTGCCTATCCGTACTAGAAGGTCTGCCCTTAGGGCTGCGAGCTACTCTGAATGTGAGTTCCCAAAATCCATAGCAGACAGAGGCCAGTATGCTTTTTCTGTGTCAGCCACATATACCTCTCGTGACCATTCAATCCTGCCTTGCTCCTATACTGGCTGTAACTTCTGAGAAAAATTCAGGAAGGATGTGAGGAGTACTTCTCGAGAAAAGGTGGTGGATACCTGGAACAGCCTTCCAGCGGAGGTGGTGGGGGCAAAACAGTGGAGGGATTAAAATGAGTATTGTACCCCTCCCCCAGGTCACACCGGAGAAGAGCGACTTGCGGCTCAGTGTGCCTTCCTGGTGAAACATTTCAATAAATAAATAAATGCTTGAGACACGCACAAGGGAATCATAGGGTTAAGGGGAGAGAGACTGCACCATAGATCAAGTAGGGTCTGCAAAAAATGATGGTTATCAAAATGGGCAGACTGGAGGGCTCAGCAGCCGTTTCGGCTGCCACATTCTGTGTGTTTACGTTTATGTGGTACCGAACTCATTGGAATGTGATTCTTGCTCAGGCCAGATCACCTGAAAATATTGACGCAGACCCGCTTAACAGGAATGCTGGATGCTGTTTACTGCCAATGTTCTAATCACGGAATTGGAACTGTATAGGATCACCCTTCTTGTATTATGTTACATATTACAGGTAGGGCTGTAACCTTATATGTATTTTATTATCATTGTGTAACCTGTTGTACCTAAATAACTTATTTCACATGAAGGACCCCACTGAAAAGGAGTCTCGGTTTAATGGTTTCTAACATCATTCTGGGATTTTCCTGCAAGCATAATTCATCCTGATGATTCACCCAGGGTAGGCCAGCTCAGATGCAACACCTCATTTTCAGTAGGGTCCTGCTTTTACTATTTTGAAATGTATTTAGCCAGGACAGCACAACGGAGATGCTATATCTCATTTTCAGTGGAATCCTGCTGTTACCAATCTTTACACTGTATTTACCAGGGTAGTCACCTGAGATGCGATATCTCATTTTCAGTGGGTCCTGCTTTTACCTATTTTGAAATGTATTTAGCTAGGATAGCACAACAGAGATGCTATATCTCGTTTTCAGTGGGGTCCTGCAGTTACCAACCTTTACACTGTATTTACACAGGGTAGCTCAGCTGAGATGCAATAGCTCATTTACCCAGGATAGCCAAACTGCGAAGTAATATCTGATTTTTTTTTGTTGTTGTAATCGGTGTTTATTGAGATTTTCAGTGTTCTACACTTGACAGACAGTGACAACAGGCAACAAACACACATCAGTGTGGTTGACAATATACATACATTTGATAGTTAGGTTACAGTTTATAGTACTCTGTAAGCAGTTAACAGTGCAGATCTACCATGCATTCCCTTCAAGCCCCTGTGATCATTTGTAAAAGAAACTCTTACTAAGCTTCTTCTCTCAAATCAGTCAGTTTACTGGACAAAAGGGCTCTCTGGTCATCATATGTGTGACCTGCCTCGCTCATCTGTTAGTCCCTCTTTCTGCCTGTTCGTAGGGAAACTGACAGTTGCTCCACACCATAAATTCCCTCATCGCCTGACTCCAGTCCTCTAGTGTGGGCAGATGTTTGCAAAGCCATTTTTTTTTGAGCCACATTACTTGGATGCTACCAGCATAATTAACACAGGATATCTTTTGGCAGCGTACTTCTCTTTACACAGCCAGTAAGTAAATATGAAAACCCGTTCTGTGGGAATCAATTGAGGATAAATATCTCATGTAAAGACTGCCTGGGCTCGTAGAAAGGCTGAAGGCATAACCATTATGTGTTAGTGGCAGCTCTGGCCTCTCCACAGTTCTGCCATGCGCTGGCGTTAATGCTGTACCACAAAGAGTCTGGTTCCATGTGATTATAGCAAAAAATAAAGTGAGTACAAAAGAGTGACCACAAAATAGCGCAGACAAATACACTGACCGCAAACAACAGCGGTGCCTACAAATCATGAAAACACTGCTGTGGTAACATTTTCAGGGGCTTTTGCCCCATACTATGCTTTGTGGGGGCTTTGCCTCACCTTAATATAAATATTCATCTCCATGAGGGGCACAACTCGGAGAAGGGAGAAACCCAGAGGGGGAATATTCTCAGGGGAAGTAACTCGGAAGGGGAACAAGCCAGGAGAGGCAACCTCATATTCCAGCTCAGGGGTTTCTAGGAGATTTGTCCTGCCAGAGGAATCTGGACAACATGACTCCATGCCATTCAAGTAGCCATAGGGATTGGAATGGATAATGATTGGAAAAGTACAGGAATTTGGGTAGTATCATCCTTTCAGAGGAGCTACTCACCATTTCGGCAAGAGCAGCAGCAGATTCCACCTGTGCAGCTCCTGTAGAACCTTGGTTTGCAATGGAAGGAAGTTAGCAGCAAATAAGCAAGAGACTGACTTGGTAAGTTGGATGCCCAGATTCTTCATGGTGCTGAGGTCCCATCGAAACAGATATTGCCACCTAAGATGCGCAGAGGGAGGAAATTCATGTGTATAGCCTCAGTATTAGTTCTGTTCAATCTGTAGCGGATAGCTGGCGAAATTTGTCAAGAGGTT
This sequence comes from Neoceratodus forsteri, assembly GCA_016271365.2. Classification (NCBI taxonomy): domain Eukaryota; kingdom Metazoa; phylum Chordata; order Ceratodontiformes; family Ceratodontidae; genus Neoceratodus; species Neoceratodus forsteri. Next base: position 35,683,174 of record JADMNL010000033.1, read on the forward strand.
CCAGACCACTGGCAGATCCTTCTCCAGGTCTGATAGAGGAGAATGTCATTAGTGTTCAGGGCACTGCAGTGTCCACCACCGTCCTCTGCCCAGCACCCTGAGATGTGTGGGTCTTGACCTTTGGCCTGCCCATGTGGCTCAATAGAAGCACAAATAAGAGCAGAAAAATCGTGCAGCCCGCTGGTACCTCTTTCAGAGTGAAAATTCTGAGAGATGCAATTAGCCTTTAACTGTGCCTGGAGTCTCGAGTAGTTCGAGAATAGCACTGTAAATCCACAAAGAGCAAGCATCAGGATGCCCCTGAAGCTTGATACCATGCTGGCACGGAGAAAGGCTCAAGAAACCTTGTTGAACGCCTCTGCATCAACTAGGGGTAAAGAGTGAAGTTGCAGTACAGGAAACATGATGAAGAAGGGAAGGTGTTTGTCTGCACTATGCGTGGTTTGTTGAGACCATTTAAAACCAGCCTGGTCCGTAGGGATAACGGACGGAAGATCATCCATGCTAAGGGCCAGGATGGGCATAAACATGTTGTAATCAGAGCTGAGCACTGAAATTGGCCAGTAGGGTTGGCAACCTTCAAGAGATTTCCTGGGTTTTGGGATGACTGACATAACTGCAAAATCCCAGGAGGGAGGAGGTAATATTTCATTTTCAGTGGGGTCCTGCTTTTACCCAGTTTTACAATGTATTTACAGAGGATACCCCAGCTGAGATGTAATATCTCATTTTCACTGGGGTTCTGTTTTTGACCATTTTACACTATATTTACCCAGGAAAGCCCAGCTGAGATGCAATATCTTGTTTTCAGGGATGTCCTGACTTTTCCTGGTTTTTAACTCAGCTTTATTAAAGTAAGTGATACAGGTACAATCCAGACAAACATGTCGTAGAGGTGACTATTATAGTGCAGTTGTCAATGTATAAGTGGCCAGTCTGCACCAGTTCTGTGTGAGCTTCACGTCAAGTCCCTGCCAGATCTGATCTAGTGCTACAAGCCACAGTGTCTTCCATAGTGGCTATGAAGTAATTCATCAGCTGTTCAACCTGGGGTTCTAGCAACAACCTGTGGGATGAACTTCCCACTTAAATTCTGAAAACTGCATGGGACAGTGAGTGCCCGTTAGGGTTACCACCTAAGTTATTACTATGGGTCTGTGTCACACGGGTGGAAGGAGGGCTTCCCGATGGTGGCTAATACCACTCTAACACCTTCCCTCCCTCTGCCTGTAACATGTTTATCAATGCTCTGTCATGCCCATGGTTCGTGGACTACACTGCGTTCGTGACTTCCCTTTTTCACGAGTGACTGAGCATTCCTCTAAGGTGAGTCTCAGAGTTGCAGTGATACACACACTGGAGGAGGGCCTATATTTTTATTTTATGCCTTGCTAACTGGTCACAAAGCCCTTTTCTGGTGCATCTGTGGAGCACAGGTAAGTTAAGTGACTTGCTTAGGGTCACACAGTATGCAAGTGGAGGTTATGGGAATCAAATTCCCATCCACTAGATTGGTTGTATCTTCTGACAAACACACAAGTCACTTGTTAGTACCCATTTCTTTTACTTCATACATAAAATAGCATGAATGACAGAAGACATGTGATTGGTTGCAACAAGTCTCTTGGCTCGTGATTATCCACCATTGTTTCAGAAGTGTACCTTGTTAATCCATTTTTCTCTCCTGGTTCCTCTCTGACTGATCCCCATGGCCCCGTCACTCAGCTTCTCTGGGCTTATCTGACTCTGCTGGTCTCATCTGCCAGGAGACTTGTCCCAAGGTGCCCAGTCGTCAGAGTGAGGCCTGCAAGGGACCAGGCCATCATGACACTGAAATAGGAAAATTGTCCTCCTTTTCTCCTAGAGCCCATGCATGTGCAATGGCACATTCTGCATGCTTGGCCTCCATGGAGATACCCCCAGCAACCAGGTGTGGGTCCACTTCTGCTTGTGGTCACACATTGGTGCCACTCACATTCTTCAGATGGCAGTCACCCCATAGGACATGTGTTTCCTCCTCACTGAGGAGGAGAGGTGTATTACAGATGCTTAAACCCTCCCCAGCCAGCCCCAAGCAACCCTTGTCCACTCCTGAACAAGGGTCACCAGTGAGACAGGCAGTAAGTCTGCTTTGCCACTGGGCCATGGCCTAGAAGTGCACCTTAAAGGAGAACTCCTAATACTGTATATGTTGATCTCTGCCATTCCCCTGCCCCTGGTCCTCAAAGTTACACTAATAAGAAAAACATTGACAGTCATTTACTTGTTAACCTTTTACTGGTTTCCATAGTCATTAAACTGCTCAATCCCCTTGCTGCCAGCAGCTTGCTGAGTGGTGACTCCCTCCCTCTCTGTCTATGTTAGTCAATGTGTAGCAGCACCTACATGAAAGACTTCCTGACACCATATGCTCCTGGGCGCTCCCTTCGGTCAGCAGATGCGGGACTTCTCTCTGTTCCAAGATCTCATTTAAAATCCTGGGAGGAGAGCCAGCCCGTGGTGCTGAGGGTTAAGGCACTGGATGCCACACATCGTGCCGCTCAGAGACCCATGTTCGGGAATGAGCACAGGCTGCTGGAGGTTGGCAGGGAGGAAAGGATCGAGCATCCGATGACTGCTCCTCTCCCAGGGAAGGGTGGGCACATCATCTGGCTCCTTGACTGCCCCTTGGAGGAGGATTGGGGTAGTGCCACAGTCAAGGGAAACAAGTAACGTGGCCACAACATGTCTCACGCGCCTCCATGCTCGTTCCACGGCCATGAGAGGAGGGACCAAGAAAAAGAGAAACATGGCTGCCAGCTCCATGGAATCCCTCTGGTACTCCGTGTCATTGCCTCGAGAAACTCCCAGGCCTCTCCGGATGTGTACTGGAGAGGGGACAGCCCTCCTCCTCCTTCTGCCCACCAAGGGGGTAGCTGTGGGGATACAGAGCTTGGGAGATGCCAAGGGTGAGGTGGTAACTGGGGGCTGGAGGAGGACAGAAGTATGCCAGCAGGCTGAGGAGGAAAAACACTTGTATAAATAGGACATTTGGAGTGGCAGCCTCACTTCTCTGGAATTCTCTTCCTTTGGAGGTGAGAGGTGCCGCTTCCTGACCATTTTTAAACCTAAGCTTAAGAGCTACCTGTTTATCACTTGTATTAGGAATGCTGCTCCCATTTTCCTGACATTATGACTGTGTTTATTATCTGTTTTTAATATTTATTGTTTTAATTGTACTTTTATTAACCGGTTTTGCCTTTGTAGGGTGCCAGAGCCCCCAGGATTGGATGTCATATAAATAAAATTGCTTTGTTTTCCCTTGCCTTAAAGTAGCAGGGATTTTTTAGAAACAGCTCTGCAAGTTTGCCTGTAATTTATGATCAATAGTTACAACTCCTGGGTGTTTTTCAAGGCACTCAGCTGTGCCTCATGCCTATCAACACCCAGAGACATGTAATACTGGCCCATGTTTCCACACCCTGTAGTGCCTTGCTGCTTACATAGCGTATAGTATATATTGTTCTGTACTACATGGTATTGTATTATGATGTATTTCTAAATAAACACATTGAATTACTAATTAGTGAATTCTCACTGCTCCCTTTTTCTCCAAGGCATACGTACCAACAGTCTTTGAGAGATATACAGCACAGTTCAACACTGCAACCAAACCTGTCGAAATCAATCTGTGGGACACAGCGGTAGGTTCTGCTTTCTTGGGTGACCTTTTGTAGTACTTGTGGTGATATTAATTGCAGCCAGTCGGGGCTGAATGAATACAATACATGTAGAAAGATGGCCAAAGCAGCATATTATTAATAGGAGATATGTGATGGGTGACTATGAGATATCATTTTATCTTCATGAGTGGTCAGTGACCTCTTGAGGAGGAGGAGGAGGAGAGTAGTCTTTTGGACGATCAATCCTCCTCCCACCGCTGACCCTCCAACACCCTGAGTTCGATCCCGAACCAGAGGCTTCAGTGCTGCAAGCCATAGCAGTGCCACCATGTCAACAGGCTGCCGCTGTAATACAGCTTAGAAGTAGAAGAAAAAAGTACACTGGCTGGGATCTGAACCCAGGCCTGCTCAGAATAGCCTTCCTCTTGCACTACCAATTGTACTACCAGGACAGCTGGAAAACACACAAATTAGAATTGCTACACATACAGACCACTAATTGTAGAGTAAAATGACCCTTTGATTTGTGAGGCTCCAGGGTGTGCCTTGAGACAAGTGGCATTGGGATCCTAGGGTTCCACATGTCCTGGTAGCTCAGCTGGTAGTGCAGCAGAACATTATGCACAGCATACCCATGTTCAAATCCCAGCTAGGGTACTTGTTTCTTTCCCGCTTCTAAATTGTATTTAAATGATATACACAATGCACTCCTTGTAAATAAAAGTGTAATTTCACAAAATGCAGCACTGAGATGCCTGTCATTTACAATATGACAACTTTAGTGTATCATACCACATTAAGTATTCAAGCATTCTTTTTTTTTTTCACTTTCTTTTTATCCCACCTGTACTACCCTCTCTGTCCCTCCTTTGGACTGATCAACCCCTCAGACCACCGTCACAGAGTCTGCCCCTAGAGTGCCCGATCTCTCCGTTGTACTTCTTGATGCCCGAATATCCCCCGGCTGGGGTGAGGAAGAGCCCTTCTCGACCTTTCCAGAGGAGAGCCTGCTGGCAGGGGTCTGCCTGTGGATTGGTGGCTGGGAGGCTAGATCGGTCTTCATTTAGGACTGAAGAGGGTTTTTCCATTTTCTGTTCCTTCCACCCCTAAGGACGCTGTGGCTTGGGTAGGCGATGTGCTACGATGCATGGCGCTGCAAGTCCTAACATAGATCCACCTCCCGACTCCAGTGCCATGTGAGCAGCCAAAGCCCTGAAAGTTGGTGCTTCCACTGACCTCAGGGATGTCAGGTGCCAGAAGCACCCTGGAAACCCACCCTAAAGGAGGAGAGCATCCACTGGGACGCTCGAAAGCATTTTTTTTAAGCAGTACTTTAGCTCCATAGGTCACCATCCTGCTCCTGTGGTCTCCCCTACCCCAACTTGGCTTCTCTGGTCTTACCCATTCTCTTGTGACTGTCTGCTACAGGATCTTTGTTGGAGGTGTCCAGTCACCGTGTTGGGAGGGCGGGATCAGCCCATCACCTTGTCACAGCTGGGGGGTTCCACCATTTTCTCCCTAGAGGGCTCCCACCATGTGCAGTGATGCTTTGTGTCAGATCCACATCCGTGGAGACACCCCACAGCATTTGCTGGTGGGAACCCTTTCCACTGGCATCCCACTTCAATTCATTTGGCAGCTGCCAAATGATACACCCCCGCTCCATGAGGGTGCAGAGCAGTCCTAGGGATGCACGATCCTCCCTCCCTGGCTGGCCCCTAAGAGACCCACATTGATTCCTGAACCAGGGTTGCCAGCGTGGCAGAAGGTGAAGCACCTAGCATCTCAGTATGCCATGCCACTGGGCAGGCTATATTAAACATTCTTAAAATTACATGGTACAGAACCGCACATTGCACTTAACCATAAGTAGTGATTTAAGACACGAGGCCTGGCAGGATGTGTGTCTTTCTGGGATAACGTCATGCCTCAGGTTCATTTTGAGGCACAAGGACACAGGCCAAATGCCTTAAACCACCCCAAGAAGTGACATTATCCCAGTGACACATGCCTTGAAGGACCTAACTGCAATTCAATGGCCTATGCAACCAGTATAATGTTATGCTTGTGCAACTGTGTTACTTTGGCCATTCACATTCTCTATTCCATGAGGAATTACCACCCTGTAGGGTGTGCCAAGGCAAGGAACCCTCGAAGAGGGTTCCCTAGAAGGTGCTGCAGGAAATTTCCCTTGGCTAAAGGTACCATAGGAAGAATCCCCATAGAAGAGAGGCCTGCCACAGGAGGAGGAGAGGAGGATGGTGGAGCAAAGAGAAAAGTGCTGCAGAAAGAGGCTGGGAGGAATGGTTCCACTACACCACGGTGACAAATTTCATGTCGACCGCCAGCACAAAGTGTTTTCTGTGGGGGCTTTGCCCCACCCTGTACTATAGATTACTAACTCCAGTCAGAGTTAGTTTGGGGATGAGGGCAAACACCTTCGTGGCACCAGTGTTGGAGTGGCGGAGGCCATCACGCGACTGTCGACAATATCACTGTGATGGTCTTCACTGTGGGAGTGGTGCTGCGCAGTCGGTATCACAGGGAGGAACTGCTTTATAGCTCAAGAAGGGTGAGTGGCCGACTGCTTGGCCAGTGGGGTGAGTGGCCGACTGCTTGGCCAGTGACTCACAGGTGTAGCCTTTCAATTCAATAGCCTCCAGCAGCATAGCATTATGCTTGTGACTGTGCTACTGGCCATTACACTCTCTATTCCATGAGGAATTATCAGCCTGTAAGGGTGCCAAGGCAAGGAACCCTCGAAGAGGTTCCACCCCAGAAGTGCCATGGGAAGTCTCCCTTAGCTAAAGGTACCTTAGGAAGAGTCCCCAAAAGAAACTGTAGTAGAGTCAAAAGAACATTAGCGATCGGTGGCCATGAGGCAGAGAGCGGGAGTGACGTCTACAGGCAACTTGATAAACATAACTGATATATGCAGGTTAGCAGAATAGCATGGGTACAGTGGATTGCCCTGATGACTGCAGGGGCTTCCTATGAGAGAGAGGAAACAACAAGTCGGGACACCATCCACATCCATCCAATAGCACAACCTACCTAAATAAACTAGGGAATACTAACTAGGGCTAATTAATTATGACAGGAGGCACGGAGGAGAGAAAAAACCTTTTGAGGAGGAAATCTCTGGGGTCCAAGGCCTAGAATCGCCTTCCCGCCAGGCTTGGGATATTTTTTGATTAGTGACGCTCTGGTGCTGCAATCTGAAAACCCAATCAAAGGGAATATTCCAATTTGGAGGAAGGCTCTTACACTATCCCTCTAATGGGAACGCCATGAAGGGTTGTGAGCAAACTCTGCAACACAGCTCCTCCAAGACGGGACAGGAAAGCAATGACTGCTGAGGTGCTCAGCTGGCTTACTGATCTAAAAACAAACCAAGTGAAGCAGAGACAGTCATGGGGAGAATAGCGAGAAGGTGCCTTAGGCAGCTGGGGCTGCAGCTAAAGGATAGCAATATATCCTCCCTTAGCAGCCTAGTCAAATATCGACATCAAGAGGCACTGCTGTGCATCCCCTTCAGACCTAATGGCTAAAGCTCCACCTGGGTGAGGACATTCCACTATGGGCCAGAAAGGAAGGACCCCCGCCAGGCTTCACGCTCAGGATGTGGATGGGTGCACAACAAGGGAGCGAACTCAAGCCAAATTGATGGGCATGGTCCACTCAACTCGTGTAGCAGTGGAGCAGGCCACACAAGGCACTGAAGAAAATATCAGGTACTAAGCAGCAAAGGAAACACAGTAGGTATGGTACAGGCAGCAATGAGTAGCATGGGAAGCATGTGGAACAGTGGAGCGCTGAGTGTTGGAGACCATCACGTAGGTTATACATGTTTTAAAGCAAGCTTCAGCTCAAGGTAATCTGGGCGTTTAGCGGCATGAGGCTGGCCAAGCAGTTCATCAATGAGCACCAAATAAAGGTGACAAATACCGGAGGATTTTAGTGGCAGAGGCAGTATCCGAAGATGAGGTATTTGGGTCACATAGAGCACGACACTTCACTACAACTCCTCAGTCCCCGCCATAGGAAAAATAGGGAAGCAACAGTAAAGCACCATGACACACACATGCAGATTTAGCATTAGTTTACAGCAAGAGTTGTAGCTGGGCTGACTTCCAGAATATAAAGAAGCAGTGTACAAAAGTAGGTGAGCAGCATCCAACAGCAATTAGCTATAGCTTCCAAGAGCAGCTGGGCTGAATAAACAGAGGAACAGATAGGATTATAGGGAGAAGCAATGCACTAAAAACAACAGGAATGACAGCTTGATACAATTGCATGGGCTAGCTTTGCAGAGTTAGCCTGGACAGGTGCAAACAATTAAGGTGTATAAACACCAAGACAGCAGAAGCAGAGAAGCTGCAACTGAGCTGAAACATATGGATAACAAGTGCAGTTGTACTGAGGGTTTGCATTTGAGGAGCTAGCACTGAGTAAATCATGAGCAAAGCTGACACATGGAGTAGTTGCTAGCTGAGCAGCAGAGCCAGGACCAGGTGCAATCAATTAATGTGGAGCAACTGCAATGTGGACTGAAATGTACTACAACTGCAGGAAAGCAAAGGTTTGGTCGCAGCCTGGAGGAAAGGCACAGGCAACACAGTACAAACAGAAGGTAACAAGAGGTTCATGCACTTTCTGCTGCAAGTGTTATGGCAGACACCTTGCAGCAGAAGTGCTACGGCGGCAAGAGTCTCATGCTAGATGAGAGTACTGCTTGGGACTACCGTGTGCTGCTCAGAACACTACTTATAGTCAAACTATGAGTTACAGGTGGAATGTGGTCTGGCAGCTATGCGTTTGGCATACTGGTTAGGGTAGCAGGTCCACCCGGAAATCGAAAACGGCCTGTAAACAATTCTTTTTTCCTTCAATTTGGTGCGACCTTGGAGTTGATTATATTTATTTATGGGGTGTGCGGGGTGGCAGAGCTGACTTATGTTGCTAAAGGTGTGCCACGGACAGAACAGTTATGGCACTCCAGCCATACTGTTTCCTGTCCACCAAGACACCTGCAGCATAAACTACAAATGCTCCCAACAAGATGCTGAAAACCAGAACCCCCCAAAAAAGACAGCATGAACTAAACACACAAACAGCAGAACAGAATAAAAAGCACACAAGGAATCACACAGCAGTAGCAGCTGGAGGTAAAATAATACAAACCAAAACAGAAGTTCAGCACAAAACAAGCAGAGCCCAAAGCACTGCAATGCGGGCCGGGCGAGGGCGGGGGCAAGCCTAACAGGCCCAAAGGGAGAAGACGCTGACAGAGCCTCTACTTGGCAAAAAAAGTGATTCAGAAAGAGGCTGAAGGAACTGTTTATATAGCTCAGAAAGGGGGTGGCTAGCTGCTTGGCCATTGAATCACAGGCATAGCCTTTTATTTATAAAATTGACCCATTTTGTGTTTACGGTCAGTACATTGACTGCTTTGTGGACTAGTTTCACCTGTGAGGTTGTGCAGGGATAACAACACAAGTGAAACTGTCTCTCCACCAATCAGCTTTCAGCATTTTTTCTATTAATTTTATAATAGATAGTACTAGCACAAACTTTATTCAAGCAGTTCAGATGTGTGCTGTTATTATCACTGGCACCGTGCTTTGTGTTTACATTTGCCGAACAAGATTTCTTTTTAGGTGAAGCATTTATTAGTCGATAAACAATTCAGCGCCTTTTGCAATAAAAATGTATTCATGACATCCGGCATGATTCATCTTTGGTGTATTTTTAATTTCCTTAGATATGTCTAAAACAGCTGTTATTACTAAGGACCTGATCCTCAAATGTACCTCGGATATGTGTAACTCTCATATATCTGGGTGTGTTGTCCAGCAGCCTTGGGAGCCGCACTCTTGTTGGCATTCCTGATCCAGCAGCCAAGCAGTCTGGAGGGACTGGAGGAGGTCCAGATGCAGTACCAGTCACCGAGCATCTAATCAAATGCCTAGAGCAGCTCACCACTGGATTACTTTCTCACCCGACTTACATACAGTTGGGGATTATTTACCACCTGGTGCTGGTATGGCCCCAGCCATCCAAGAAGGATGCAAGGGCTGTGAGCAGTTGGTCCAGACCCTAATCAGGTGGTGTCGAGTGTCCTGTGGGCAGACAATGAGGGTGCATACCTGCTTCTGCAGCCCTTAGGGCTGTGTACCTTCTGCCCCTCTGATGGCCCTACACAACATGGCATTTCTGTCCTGCATGGGATACATCCATGCCCCTACAACCTGGCCCACTCCATCCAGCCCTCTCTGTAACCTGGCATCGGGCTCTGAATCAGGGGGCAAAAGACCTGCATATCCATGTATGCAGATGCCCTGGAGTGCCTTACAGTTGCACTTCATGTGCAATGGTGGCCCTCCGTGGCTTTTCCTGACCTTTGGCAGGTGTGGAAGGGCGGGGTGCCTTGTTTGGGTTAGGCCTTAATTTTGTAACTAATGGTCAATATTAAGATGAGTGCCTCTAACAAGTTTTAATAATCTCTTCCCTTGAGGTCATTTTTAACTGTACATAGGAGATTCCGACAGTGCACATATTAGGAAGGTGCTGGCATAAATTTTCCAATGTTTACCAGCACAGCATCACACCGAGATGATTACTTTCATCATGGTGTTCCTGGCAAAGTGCAAGCACTCTTAAATACTTCAAAATCCAGTATCTCAGTTCAGGAATGAAAATAAAGTCAAATGAATGTAACCCCCAGAAATGGGGGTTCCCAAAGACTTCCAGGAGCTTGCTTGAATGCTCCAAGCTCTGAATGGTGTTTGGCATTTAGCCATTTATCAGTGAGTGTTTTTAGAGCCTCTGGTACTGTCTCTTTAAGAGCTGTCTGCTTGCAGACATAATTAGTTGTGTGGGACTGTGTGCTTCTCTGAGGTACCACTCGAGCTGCTGCCAATTCACTTCATTTTTGCAGTCACTAGAGGTGCAAGGGAACCTATCTGAAAGATGTAACTGTTTGCCAGAAATTATTTAGAGTAATAATGAAATTACAGTTTGTCTAACCTGCTTTCTTTGCAGTCAGAACTGTGTCTGCTAGTTCCCCATTCTAGTTTGAACTGCTGAACTGGACCAATCAGTGTGGGTAAGCTAGCTCTAAAATGATGCCTTGGATGAATCAGAACTTGGACTCATAATCTGAGCCAGCCACAAGAGGATTGTATGGGCAGTGACTCTGGGAGATGTAGTTTAGACTTCAGTGCCTTTTGGACCAACAGCAGCAGTCTATTGTGGTGACAGCCAATCCAGTCAAGAACTGGGAGGAACTCAAAGGAAGTGCCGGTTTCGTCAGTTGGAGTTCAGTTGAGCTTTGGCAGTGAAGAAGGAAGGAGCCCTGTGCTTTTCAGTGTGCAGTTTTAGTCAAAAGCGTGTAAGGCCCAGAGTTCCGGTCTGCAGCTTGTGTAACAGCTTGTTAGACTGAATCCGTCCTGTGAAAAGAATCAAAGGATCTCTGAAGAGAGAAACCAGGCTCACCCTGTAGAAGACTGGAAGAATTGCTGAAAAGTGCACTAGGTCTGTCAGGAACTGAATCTGCTGTGTGTTCTCCGGGTATTGTGCAGTAGTGCGATCGGGATACAGATGCAGCCTGCCTGGTATAGTACTTTCTTTTATATGGATGTGTGAAGAGGTTTGTGTACCTCAAGTGAGCCCTGCTGACATTGAAGGACCCTATCTTATTTGGAGGTCGAGTGAGTACTAATTCAGGGTTGCTCCCTGTTGAATTGCCACATTAAATCCAAATGGAATTACTGTACTGCTGACTGTTTAATTCTCCTTTTCTCTGTGTGAAAGGGCCTACAAGCTGCCACGGTTTGGACTAGCCACTAGGGCTTGGGTACCCAGGGACAGTAACTGATAGGGATAGGCCTGTGCACAGAGCCATAGGTAGATTATTAGAGTGATAAGCTAATTAACCTGATTTCCCCTGTCCTTGTTATATCCCCTAAATAAATCAGAGCTGCTTGTTTCAGCAAAGTTATACTGCCTGAGGTATTTGTCTATGTTAAAGTACTGTACTGTGATTGTTGCACTGTATCTCATTTCACAGGAGGTCCCAGTGCCGGAACCAGACCTGGGGTAAGTGTATACTGTGAAGGTAATTCTGATATATTGTGTGGGCCACTAGTGGGAAGAAGGGGGTTGCAGTGTCCCAGAGGGCTGTGACCAAGTTAGTTTAACTATTGCAAACCCTGACCTCTGGGTGGAGGCACCGCCATTGGATCCAGGCCCTCAACCTGTTAGTGGCAAATCAGGCAGGGGTAGTAGCCCCTGGGATAGCGCCATCTAGGGTTACATGAAGAATTGCTATATTGATGTTTTTGCTGGAAAGCATTATTACTAAAAAAAAAAATAATGAAATTTCGCCATTAACAAATACTGCTACTTTGTGTTTGTTTATTTATTGGCGTTTTACCAGGAAGGCATACTGGCGGTGCTCGCGCTTTCGATTCGATCGTCCTGGGAGGGGATTTAAGATAGACAGTACACAGAGTAAGACACAATTACCGCCGCAGCACAAATGCAAAGTCGAGAGAAAACGTTGTATTAAGATACACCTGCCTCATGGCAGGGAAGATAAATTGTGCAGCTAGAGCACACACTGAGGCTGAAGTGCAGCAGAATCACATTGTAACATGTAGCTAATATACACACATGCAATCGGGCATTTAAACAGACGGAATACCTTGAGGGGCTAGCTGCATGAGCAGGTGGTTACAAGTGCCTGCTCCTGCCAATAGTATCAGCCTGGCCATCTTCTCCCATAAAACAGTTTTTATTTACAATAATTACCCAAAGACTCATTAAACACACTTTTAGATGGTTCCTGGTATAAATCTATTGTGAAATCTTTTAGTCTCATCTTTCTTAATAACCCTTCACCTGTCTTCCTCTCCTGTCCTCCCTCCCCACTCCTATCTCTATCCTCCTCCTCTCTTTCCTCTTTCCTGTACCATTCTAGTTGCTCCTCCCACTTCCTACTCTGTCCTGTTTCCTGATATACAGCATTGCAGTGCCTGGTATCCCACACTCCTGATGTAATTAATGTGTTTTGTTATTAATTATGCCCACACAATACTGTGTATCACTGTACATTGCTGTGCTTTATAGTATTACTATATTACTGTGCTTTCTACTTGTTGTTATGCACTTAACCCCTCCCTCCCCCAGGATGCATCTGGAAAGGAGCTTTATGGCTCAGTATGTCTTTCCTGGTTAATCTCTTTAAATAAATAAATAAACCTATCTGTTCCTGTTCCTAGCAGCATATCTCTCAGAGTTTCAAGTCATGTAATTCATTGTATTTGGGAAACACGGCATCACATTAGCCACAAATAAAGAGTTCAGTTGTAGTGCTGATATCAAATACTTACTTGGTCTTGCAGTGGTCAAAGAGCGCGTGCAGAGACGCCACTCCAAGCATGGGATTTGTCAAATCCCATGCTTGGGTGAAACGTGAGGAGTTGCCTGTGTCCTGCAGTTTTGTACCTTTGTACTCTTTTGACCACTGCAAAGTTAAGTAGTATTTTGATAACAGCACTTTTTTGGCTGTCGACTCTTTATTTGTGGTTGGTGGTGTGTCAGTGACTTTCATTGTTCTGTATATGTGTGAGTGTCAAAGCACCCACCTCTGTGTGGCTCAGTCTGTTTACCTCCATGTAATCCATTACCAGATTTGGAAGCTGCATTGACCTAAAAAAATATATAATGTATGTGTGTGTGTATATACTGTAGATATATATATATATCACACATTTTTCCATCTCTGTGCTAAAGATCAGGTTTCAGCACTCCTTCTTTTGGCATATGAAAACTTTACAATCTGGGTCATCGTGAACATTGCACAGTTGGAAAGGACTCCATGATGGACAGCACCAAGACTTTTAATGACCATCTCCCCAGGCAGCCAAAGCCTCTGTGAAAAAGCACTCCTGATGTCTCTCTTAAACCTGCCCTCCTCCCTCCCTCAGTTTCATGAAGTTACCCTGGCATTTATGTTTCCCCCTCAGTCTGAACAATCCCCCTCTCCACTTTATTTACCCCATTGGGTAGTTACATGTTTCAGTCATGTCCTCTTGTTCTCCTTTTGCCACAAATGTGCATGTGTTCAGATCTGCTGACCTTTCCTCATACGTCCAATCCTCCTGTCTCTGGATCAACCAGGTTACCCTCCTCTGCACTGCCTCCACCCTGTCCCTGTGTTTTCTTTTTCTCAGAGTGGGACTCTTAACCTGCACAGCACTCCATGTGAGATTGAAACATAGAAACATATAGAAACATAGAAACATAGAGTTGACGGCAGATAAGGACATAAGGCCCATCCAGTCTGCCCATTTTTTTTACCTTTATAAATGTGCCATCGGCCTTTGCTATGTCTCAGTGACCTATCTATTCATAGTCATTTGTATTGCTCCTTATGCCTATCCCATGCCTGTTTGAAGCCCTGCACTGTATTCATAGCCACTACTTCTTGTGGTGTCATTCCATGCATCTACCACCCTTTCTGTGAAAAGAATTTCCTACATTCCCCTTAATCGCCTCCCCTAATCTCATGCTGTGTCCTCTTGTCCTGCTATTTTTCTTATATTTAAACATGTTAGACTCTTTCACCTTGTTTATGCCCTTAAGGTGTTTAAATGTCTCGATCATATCACCTCTCCTCCTTTTGTCAAGGGTATACATATTGAGCTCGTTAATCTGTCCTTATGTCTTCTGATGCAGTCCCTGCACCATTTTGGTTGCCCTTCTCTGGACTGCCTCAATTTGGTTAATGTCCTTGTGAAGGTGTGGCCTCCAATACTGCACGCAGTACTCCAGATGGGGCCTAACCAATGTCTTGTACAGAGGATTATTACCTCCCTCTGCGACTTGTGATACCCCTACTAATACACCCTAACACCCCCTAGCCTTACCTACTGCTTTAGAGGTCTGCTTGGATGATTTCAGGTCATCAGTGATGATGATGCCCAAGTCTCTTTCTTCCTTTGTGACTGCTAGCAACTCCTCCCAGCCTATAAGTGGCTTCAGGTTTCTCTTCCCTATGTGCATGATTTTGCACTTCTTTGCATTAAATCCAGTTGCCACTCTTCTGACCATTCTGCTAGTTTATCCAGATCTCTTCTCATTCTGCCCACCCCATCTGGATCATCTACTCTGTTGCAGATCTTGGTGTCATCTGCAAACAGACAAGCCTTACCCTCTAGTCCATCTGCTAGGTCACTAATGAAGATGTTGAATAGGACTGACCTAGGACTGATCCCTGAGGTACCCCACTTGTGACTTGCATCTCTTCTGACTGTATACCATTTACCACCACTCTCTGTTTTCTGCCAGTCAACCAGTTTGCCACCCAGTTGACCAACTTCTGACCACCCGAGCCTACCTAGCTTATTTATCAATCTTCTATGTGGAACAGTGTCAAAGCTTTGCTGAAGTCAGGTAGGCGACATCAACTCCTCCCCTGGTCCACCACTCTGGTTACCCAGTCAAAGAAATCTATGAGATTAGTTTGACAGGACTTCCTTTGTGAACCCATGCTGTCTTGGATCCTGTGCCCCTATGGATTCCAGGTGTTGCACTATCCTTTCCTTAAGGAGTGCTTCCATAATCTTGCCCACTACTGAGGTAAGACTGACCGGTCTGTAGTTCCCGCCTCCTCCTCCCTGCTACCACTCTTGTGGGTGGGATCACATGAGCCCTTCTCCAGTCTTCTGGGACTCTCCTGTGCTCAGAGACTCACTAAACAATTCTGCTAATGGCTCTGCTAGTTCCTCCTTTAGCTCCTTAAGTACCCTGGGATGTATGCCATCAGGTCCCATTGCCTTATCCACCCTGAGCTTAGCAGCTCTTGTAGGACCCTTTCTTTTGTGAAGGAGTAGTGCTCACCTCCCTCCCTCTGTGTCCATGATGCTGAGCTGTGGGCCCTGCCCTACCTTCTCTTCAGTGAATACTGAGCAAAAGTATCTATTTAGGATAGATGCCTTTACGGGGTCCTCCTCCTCACATGCTCCTTTTCTCCATTAAGCTTAGCAATACCCCCTCTGGACTTTCTCCTTTCACTAATGTATCTATAGAAAGTCTTGTCACCTTCTTTACTGTTTGTGCTAGTGTTTCCTCAGTTTGGGACTTTGCCTGCCTTACTGCTTACCTGCTTCCCTTAGGGCAGTTTGGTATGCCCCCTATCTTCATCCGCTGTGTTCCTTATATTTTCTGAAGGCCAGCCTTTTGGCTCTGACCTTTTCTGCTACTGTATTTGAGAACCAAAGTGGTTTCCTTCTTCTTTTGCACTTCCTTTTCTGTCTAACACAATGGGATGTTGCTTCAAGTATTGTATCCTTAATGCTTGCCCACTTTGCCTGTACCTCCTCACCTGTGTTTCTTTTGCCAGGCCTAGCTTAACTCTGTTGGCCATCTTATCAAAGTCAGCTCCTCTGAAGTCCCATATTTTGCCTTGGAATGGGATGATTTAGATGTAGTAGCCAAATTGAACCATACCATGTGATGGTCACTGGCCCCAGGTGACCTTCTACCTGGAGATCTGTGATCCCTTCTTTGTTAGTCAGTACTAGATCTAGGATAGCCCTGTCTCTTGTGGGTTGCTGTACCAGTTGTTTGAGGCCTCCCTGCAGGAATCCACTATGAGTCTAGTTCTGGCAGATGTTCCTGCTGGTATTGACCAATCTGTATCTGGCATGTTGAAGTCTCCCATTATCAGAACCTCCCTTTAGCTGTCATGTTTTGTATATCTTCTAACAGTAATGTGTCTATGTCCTCCCTCTGGTCTGGGGCCTGTAGACAACCCCAGTTCTTATGGCTGTCCCATTTCCTGTTTCCAGGGTGACCCAAGTTCTTCTGGCTCCTTATGTGTATTCTGAATTTCTGTAGCTTTGATATTTTCATTAACATACAGGGCCACTCCTCTCCCCCTTTTTGCACCTCGGTCTCTTCTGAACAATACATAGCCAGGTACTGAAGTCTCCCAAGTGTGGTTACTGGTAAACCACGTCTCACTAATTGCTACTATGTCCAGTTTAGCTTCTGACATTATTGCCTGCAGGTCTGGGATCTTATTTCCCAGGCTGTGAGCATTTGTGTACATGATTTTCCATTGGCCAGATTTTGGTGTGTTAGTTGTTGGGTGAAGTTTGGCATTACCCTGTGCATCGTATGGGAGACAAACCTTTTTCTTACCTGGTGATGCAAATGAACGGCAAACACACTGAATTCCAGTTTGACCACTAGCTGAGGGGGAGGGTGTTCTTCCCATTCAACGATGGGGTGCTGCACCCCTCCCAATTTGCTAGTTTAAATATTCTGCAAAGACGCCAAACTTCTGCCTCAATGCACTGACTCCTCTTTAGTCAGATGCAGTCCATCAAATTTAAAGAACTTTCGCTCCCAGAACTGTTGCCAGTTCCCTACAAATCTGTGTCCTTTTCCTGGCACCAGTCCTGAGCCACGTGTTTAGATTGAACCTGTGACCTATACTGTGACAGCAGCACCTAACTTCTCCTACAGGCAAGCCATCTCCTATTCACCCCAGCACCCAGTTAGCCCTGCCAACTGTCCTGCTACACTATGCTGATATCTTCAGACAATTTTAAATTATTATTATTCCTTGGGCCTTTCCTCTGCACTGCTTTCCATGATGACCTCCCCATTCTATATTCAGCATTGTACAATGGTGTGTGAAAATCCTGTAACCTCATTGGTCAAAACATGTCACATGACCGTGGGTAAATCCCATTACCCACAGCTGAGGAAATACATTTATAAAACAACATAATTAAACACATTTTATACATGGGTCCATTGTATAATCGCAATAAGGCACTCAGGTGTGGGTTGTTGGGGTTTATCACCTCTTGTGGGGAGCAAGTCACCGGCTGCTCCTCGTGACACACCACACAAGTGTGGGTAAACCCCAATAACCCACACCTCTGTTATGCCTTATTGCTTAATTAGGATTTGTTTCTCAGTGACACTCACCTTATTTTAGAGAGTCAGTTTCAATGTAACTGCATGGTAGGTAATCATTAATTGCATGCAACAGTGGTAATTACACTGTAGTTACATGTCTATTATTATTATTGAATTTTGTTGACGGTAATTGCATAACTACATTGTAACTGCAATGCAGTTACAGTGTGTCAATAAATAACTGATGTAGTTAAGGAAGTTATAGTGTTACCTTTCCCCTATGTGCATCACTTTTGACATTTCCTTTTTCAATAACAAAAATTATTGCATTTAAATAGAACTAATAGACATTCTCAATATATATGATTTGATGAAGAACCAATTAAGTATTTGTATAAAATAAAATTGAATATAATTTAGCATATGAATACGTAACTAACGTTTATAGAAATTAAATCAAATAATGGAGTATTTGATTATTTATTTGGAAAAAGGTAATTGGTTTTGAGTTTTAGGAGAAATAGGTTTACTAAGATACTTACTAAAGATAAGATAGAAAAATGTAGAAAATAAGAAGAAAAGATGAGCTTCTAGGAGTTATTATGAGTTTGAGTTTTTAAAGGTATCTTTAAACAACTAAAATGGGAAAAGGTGAGCTGGAAAGAGAGAGAAAGTTAAAAAGTTGTAGAAATGTTATAAAATGTCAAGTTCCACCTGGTGGTGCTGAGGGTTGAGGCACTGCATGCCACACCTCGCCACGCTGGCGACCCGGTTGGGGAACAGACTCAGGCCATCGGGGTCGGTGTGGAGGGAGAGGATTGAGCCTCCGTAACACTCTCCTCTCTCTGAGGTGGGTTAAAGGGTGCGTCGCTCTTTGCAGCCCCTGATGTAAGCCAGAGGCTCTGCAGGTGCGGCGCATAGAAGAGGGGCTGGAGCAGGACAGATGGCATGTAGGTGCACTTACGTCATTGCACGTCTTGCACTGGCAGGGGAGAAAAGTATGGGGAAAAATTTCAGGTGGTCATGGCGGCTGATGGCTGTAGCTGCACCCCAAGACCTGAAGATGTCGCCCTCCAGGTATTGGATCCAAGTCCACCGGGGATACTTTGTGTGCCAGCCTGCACAGGGAAAGCGAGTCACTGACAGACTCAGGTCCTGGAGTGCAGGTGCCAGCGCCGGATGACCTGCCAGCCCACTCAGAAGAGGAGAAAAGGAATGAAAAAAAAGTCAACTTCCTTCTTGTCCATCTGTGCTTAGATTTGTAGACTGAGCTCCATTTAGGTTTTAATATTTTATTGTTCCCTCTTAAACTATATGTTAGTCTTAGCAGTTCTGAGTACTTCCAGAAATTCCATTCATTTAGGGTGGCACAGTTATCCTTATTCACTCTCTTAGTATGAGCTTTTGACTGCTGCTCCAATGATTGATGACATGTGTATTACTTCTTTATTCCATTGGGTTTGGTTGTTAGAATGACCAATTAGACGAGTTTCAAGGTTAATTGTTTTGACATTCCTATTTTGTAATCTACCCAGCTCCTTCTTCGTCATGTTGACACCTTATTAATATCCACCCAGTCACAGATCTTAGTAACATCTGCAAAAGCAAAATAAAGCCTTGCCTTGATAAAGCCCCACCCCTATGTGGGCTATGTATTCATGTTTATATGTACACTGAGTGGGAGGGGTCTCTTAATGAATCAAAAGATTCCCTCAGCCTGTTTGGGGCTGGCAGAAGCAGTTACCTTGCTTTGCAGTCCTCTGTCAGAAACGACATGAGAGAACATACTCATTCAGTAACAGACGTTGCTCAGTACAGATATGAACCTATAGTCACACTTGTGAATTTTTTAATAATGAACATACTGTAGGCAAAAATGTTTTAATCAAAGTGACAGAAATAACATAAGACTACATAGTATAGAAACACAGACAGTGTCAGCAGAAAAAGACCATTGGTCTGTGCAGTCTGCCTGTTATACCCTATGCTATCCTGGACATAATGTCTAGATGGAGTTTATGCCCTCATATCCCACTTTTACCTCTACCTTACAGCAACCCCTCTGAATACTATTAATTCCTTAATTCTGTCCTAGTCATACTTCGAACCATTGATGGGTTTTGACCACTGCTTCAGCCAGTAGGCTGTTCCATGGCTCAGCTTACTCCATCTGTAATGTACAACTTTGTCACGGCCTCCTGAACCCCTCCCCAGTTTACATCCATGTTCCCTTGTTTTTGACCCACTATTCCTGCAAATCATTTCTCACAGTTTAACTTGCTCATTCCTTTCAGAAACTTGAAGGTCTCCATCATGTCCCACCCCATCCCTTCTGGCCTCCAGCAAGTACATGTTCTGTGCCGTAAGCTGCACCTTGTGGATTTGCCCTGTAGGGGCCCTGAATCATTTGGTTACTCTGTGCTGCACTGTCTGAATTCTTGATATACACACTGCATGCATTGGCACTCAAGGGGTTAATCTCGCTCTGTCTGTCCCTGGCACAAGTTATTTTTAACATGGCTAACCTGGTAAACCTAGTAACAGACTATTGTGCTGATGAGTGAGACTTGGTCCGTCCCATATACCCCTCCTGTGACAAGGCAGTGGCTTATTGCCCAACGGACGCATAGCCAAGTTTTAAGAAAGAGACACTTTGAGTTAAACCTCTAGTAATTACAGCCTCACCTGCCTTTGAAGCAGCTCAGATAATAGAAACATAGAATCTGTCAGCAGATAAAGACCATACAGCCCACCTAGTCTGCCCATTTCCCTACTTGGTTTGACAATCCCTACTCTTATCTGGACTGCCTTTCCCTGCTCCACTATACAGCAGGGTGCCTTTATCTTATCCCATGCACTTTTGAATCCCTGTACTGTTTTCACTTCCACCACCTCCACTGGTAGGCTGTTCCACGGATCCACCACCCTCTCTGTGAAAAAATACTTCCTAGCATTCCCCTAAGTCTCCATCCCTCCAGCCTCATGTTATGCCCCATTTTCCTTGTGCATTTCATCTCTGAAACATGCTCCTTCCTGTACCCCTGTTTATCTCTCTAAGGTATTTGAAAGTCACTATCATATCCCTCTGTCCTTTCTCTCTTCCATTGACTAGAAACATAGAAACATAGAATTTGATGGCAGATAAGAACCGCTTGGCCCACCTAGTCTGCCCATTTCCCTACCTGATGGATAAGCTGCAGATTCTAGTTAATCAACAGGTTACTTCCTCCCACCCCTCTAGATGTTTAGTTCTTTGAGTCTTTCCTCATAAGGTTTGTGGTGCAGTGCATGTATCATTTTGTTGCTCTTCTCTGGACTGCTTCCATCCTGTCTGTGTCCTTCCTGAGATGCGGTCTCCAGAATTGGACACAGTATTCAGATGAGGCCTCACCAGTGATCTATAGAGTGGCATCACCACTTCACTCCTCCTACTGGTTTTGACCCTTCCTATGCACCCCAGCATTCTGTTTGCCTTCCCACTGCTTTTTCGCATTGTTTGGCTGACTTTAGGTCATCAGATATGATAACCCTCAGGTCTCTCTCCTGACTTGTGGTGCTAGAACCTGCCCCTCCATCCTGTATTCCTCTGTTGGGTTTCTGTGTCCCAGGTGCATTATCTTGCACTTCTTAGCATTGAAACCAACTGCCAAACCTTGACCATTCCTCAAATAGTCTTAGGTCGTTTCTCATTTTATATAGCCCCTCCTGTGTGTCGACTCTGTTACAGATCTTGGTGTCATCTGAACAAACATACTTTGCCCTCCAGTCCCTCTGTAATGTCATTTATAAAGACAGTGAATACTGGACCCAGCACTGATCCTCGTGGCACGCCCACTGGTCACCTATCCCATTTCTGATTTTATGCCATTTACTACCACCTTCTGGTTCCTGCCTTTAGCCAGTTACCAACCCATTTTACCAGTTAACAGCCCACACCCAGATTCCCCAATTTGTTAAGCAACCTCTGAGGAACTTCTGTGAGGTAATTTAAAGCCATAGTATTTGTTAGTCACCATCTAGTAGGAGTTTGAAGTTTCTAAAAGTTCTTGCTGCTCTTGTGACATGCTCATCATGACAAAAAACAAATGTTTGGGTACAGTGCCATGCTATTTACCAGCAGAAACATGTGGTAACCCCACCCTAATACTACTCACGCTATGGATCTAACATTCAACAGGCAACCACAACAAAGAGAGGTTTTTTCTAATTTTAAGGGATGGTCATCTTTAATTACTTGAGTCGTTAATTGTAAAATTAGCCATAAAAACTGCTTCAAATAATATCTGAGAAAACTGAAACAATGTGGATGAATCTAAGGATGTCAGAATACATTTCTGCTGAAAAACAAACCATAAATGAGGAATATTTTTGGCATCTAACAAAATGACAAAACATTTTCAGAACTGGATTGTAGGAAGGGAAGGGATCATAGTTTTCCTTTGTGGAGCTGTCAGCCTCATCACTTCCTGGAGTGATGCTCTCCCCATGCTAAGACTTTCTGTGACTTCAGATTCTGGAGAGCTGCGGCCTCATACAATAGAAGCTGAAGGAGCAATTTGTTCATGCACATTTTTTGTACTTTAAGGTCCAGTTTCTGAACAGTTGAAGTCACACTCACTCAGCAAGGCTATTAGCCATGCAGCTGGGTACAAAGTATAGATGATAGCTGCATGTTGAAACTGGAACTTGTATACCCCTAACTGCAGTATAACCCAGCCCAACCTATCTTTCTTCATGAGGTTATTTTACATGACTTCACAATCCCAGCTCCCACTGCCCCTGGTATATGTGTTCCATACCTACCCAGGACTTTGGAATTCAAGTTTTTAATTCCATGCTTGCACTCTGAGTCATTGCATTTACTCGGATTACAGGCCAACACCTTAGTACTCAATACAAAATCAAAAAGGTGAGACACATAGAAACATTAGTCAGGTGTATCATGGTTTCTCTCCTACAGAACGGAAACTGTTCTATTTCTCCCTGCCTTTTCCCCTTCTTTCTCTCTCCTTTCCTTTCTCTCTTTCCCTCCTTTGTCTCTCCTTCTCTCTCTCTCCCTCTATCCTCTCCCTCATTCTCCTCTCTCTCCCTCCCTCTGTCTCTCCCTACCCCAGTCTCTCTCTCTCTCTCTTTCTCTCAAGTGAAAATAACTGTTGCCATGCCAAGCTATAGGCATGGGGTCATTTTGTCGACATAGAACGCAGCAATGTTTCATGCTGTAAATTCAGCGGATACATTGCTACTGCTCAGATAAACTGCTTGACACATACGTAGTGCTATGCTATGCCCAGAACCCCCCATTAATATCAATTCTGGGGGTCGACATGGATGGGGAGAAACAGGGAGGAAAAAAAGAAACTGCACAATGTGGTTTAGCAAAGTCTAGGACTGAGATTCAAGCCCTGGTCCACAGATGCTCAGCACCCCTGCACTTATGGCTCATCCCTCTGAGTCACGGTGGCAGCTCAGGACCACCTCCCTAACAGAGGTCTTGACCTCCACATAACCTCCTCCCCACCCATGCACAATAGGGTACAAAACCATGTGCAACATATGTATCTTGCAGGTTTTGTACCTATCGCGCTTAATGCACTGTGCAATAAGTTCCACGTAGTACTCATGTGGGTTGTAATACCGACATCTTCACCCAGCACACAAGCTATACAGGTATTACCAAAGTTCATACATTAAACTCTTTGTAAGACATGAACAGACTACAGTGCACTTAAATTATTGCATTGTGTTGTATTGCAAAGTGGATGGCAAGATGCTCTACATATTGCAGACATTAGCCACTGCTTAGCAATTTAGATCACAAATTGTAGTGAGAAAGAAATAATGTGACCTACTGGGAATTGAACCCAGGCCCCCATAATATTGTCCCAGTGCTCTAATCACTAAGCTATAGGCTCACATTTCCTTTCTCTGTTTAGCATGATCAGTCTAGAGCTGGAAATCTGTTACCCTGCATGATAGCTCTAGAGAACACTGTTGTCGTATACAGTTGCATTTGTACGGAGGAGAATGAAATGCTTTTCTGTTTCAGGTTCACTGCTTTCACACTGAGCACAGAGTTGGGCTGCGCTATCTTTCCAGGTTCAGTTGTGCCCGTCTGTTTCTACTTCTTAGTTGTAGTCACTGAGTCTGTATTTGGTTAAAATGTGTCTGCGTTTAGCATTTTAACTGCATGCAGATAAGTAGCTAGGCGACATTTTTGTGGAGGGGTCTGTCAGTACCACCCCTGTCTCTTGCGATCTTTCTCTTCCCTCCTCCTCCCTCCTGCCCTCAGTTCAATTCAATTATGACTTGCTGGCATGACTATAACACAAGTTTTGCCAATGCTATTACATAAAGAATAATGAATGGGTAGGGGTTATATGAGATTTTACACCCCTAATGGGGTGGGATGCCATATCTAGAACATACACAATTTGTCAGCAGAAACAAGCCACATGGTCTATCGAGTCAGCTTGAATGTGCAACTAGCACCCCTACCTTGCAGCTACCCCTCCCTTTACAATAACCCCTCACACCTTGTCCAATCCCTTTTGAAACCCCCATGGTCTTGTATGATACCACCTCCAGCGAGAGCTCCATTCCACCACAACCCTCTCCATGAAAAAGTGTCTCCTCATTTCCCTCCTGTATCTTCCCCCTCCAATCTAAGACCATGACCTCTCGTGTCCCTCCCCCCACCTAAATATCCCTTCTGTGCCCATCTTGTTAATCTCCTTTAAGTACTTGAAGGTCTCAATCATATCCCCTTATCTCTCCTCTCCTCCAGGGGTACATATTTAACTCACTCAACCTCTCCTCGTGTGGCCTGTCCCCTGTACTTGGATCATCTTAATTGCTCTGTGCTGTACCCTTCCAGTAATCTGATATCCTTCTTTAGATATGGGCACCAGTACTGCATGCAATACTCCAGGTGCAGGCCTGACCAGTGATCTGTAGAGAGGCAGGATCACCTCCTTGTTCCTGGAGGATATTCCTCGCATACACCCCAGCATCCTGTTGGCCTTTGCTGTCACCTTCCTGAATTGCCCTGAGCTGTTCATTTTCCCAGTTACCACAACCCCTAGATCCTTTTCTCCTCAGTGGTACCTAGCTGTACTCCCCCAGCTGATAGCTCCTCCCTGGGTTCTTTGCTCCTAAGTGCATCACCTTGCACTTTTAGCACTAATTCCAGCTGCCACTCTTCTGACCACTCCTCCAGTTTAGTCAGGTCATTCTGCCGTCTCGCCATCCTCTATGTCACTCAACACTGCCCCCAACTTGGTATCATCAGTGAAGAGGCTGATCTTATTCCTGATGCCATGCAAGATGTCCACTATGAATATCCCAAACAACACCGGCCCCAGCACTGATTCCTGTGGCACCCCAGTCGCCACTACCTTTGGAGATAGAGAGTTCCCCGCCACTACCTCTGCTGTCTTCCTGTAGCCAACTTTCGATCCAGTTAACCATCTTAGTCCCAACCCCACATGACTCAATTTCCTCCCCACCTCCCATGCAGCACTGAATCAAAGGCCTTGCTGAAGTCCCAAAATATGACATCTACCACATGACCTTTGTCCATTATCATAAACCCCAAGAGCGAAGCTCTTAGGGTTTATTAAGGCATCCCACACTAAGGGGGGTGTAAAATCAAGTTTTAACCTACCCATCCTTTATTTTGTATAATTGCTGGGGATCATTTTTTTGCCACAGCAATTATTCAAAATAATGTTTTTCAAGCCGCAGATGGTTGGGATTTCAGCGCAGTTCGTGGCAGCTCATAAAGTACTGATTAGTTTTTGTTTTTTCACCCGGCAGTCTAGGTTTTCTGTGCCCAGTGATCTTTTTCAAAGGAAAAGAACTTTACCACCCCACTGCTTGTGTCGGGGATCTGGGTGGTGCTAGGAGCGGCAGAGATGAGGAGAAGAGCAGGAACACAGCAGGTGCATGCACTGAACTAGGGAAACTGGGCCCATGTTTGTCGTTATAAGCAGCTGGTTGTAATGATAAATTGCAACATGATTTCCTGTGGGAAAAAATGAGAGCCAGCTGTTATGTAGCAATAACACATGACGGGTGTGGGTTATGTGCTGATAAGAGCACGCCTAGGGGTGTGCTAAGGCACGAGGCGCTTACGAGGTGCCTTATGCCCTAGGGCGTGTTCTTATCAGCACGTAACCCACCTCGGAGTGTGTTATGCGCTTATAAATGGGCTTTTCTGTTGATTATTTAATGAGTAAAAGGAAAAGTGATAAAGTAAAAATATATTAAAAGAAGGTTTAATAGTTCAAATAGGAAAAATAGTCCCCTTAGTCCCCTTATGTAGTGACTTTAAAAAGTGTTTCATTTGAATTACTGGGTTTCTATGTATTTTGAGATCCAGTATGTGTTTTTACTGACAGGTGTCTGTCTATCAGACTTCATCTGTCTGATCAAATATTGGCACAAGTAAATGGCGCGACCGTTTTCTTAGGTGGGCAGTGGGAGTGGAGACTATCCGTTATTGGGTAGCATTGAATTGCGCTTCCTGATTCTGTTGAAACTACGTGATGGGGAGTATTAAGTTTTGTGATATTTTTTTTCTACTGAAGTCGATGAATTGGAGCAGTGTGTGTTTGCCTTTGTAGGCGGTTTTTTTTTGGTGCTGAAGTCGCAATTGCAGTCGTGTGGTCAGCTGTCACGAGTGAGTGTCTTCGCTTTTGGAGGCTAGGGAGGAACGTGTGTATTTCAGGGTGCCGCACAGTGCTGCTTCAGGGTTTTTAAATGCGACGGAGACTGAGAAAATGTATAATTTAAATTGATAGCAGAAGTATTCTTCTTTTAATGTTCCCTGTGCTGTATAAGAAGTGGTAAAGTTTGGGAGGGGAGTGTGGAGTACTGAGATGTGAGCGAGGATTACCGAGGATCGCTTTGAAGTAGGACGAAGAAAATGTTTGTGAGTAAAAGAAAACTATACTTTTACAGTTTGGCGTGTCCAAGAAGGGGGATTTTGTGCCATTTAAGTTACATATATGCTGATGGTACTGTGTAAAATTGTGCTAACTGCGACTGCGTTGTGCTGGATTTCTGCCGTTTCAGTGAGCTCTGCTAATGAGACTTGCATTTAGGTTTGGCAGAGCTCACTGATTTACTGTTGTTATGTGGCATCATTGTGGGCAGTAGTCGGTTGGCTACAATATCATCTGATAAGGACACGGCTCAGATGATGTTGTAGCCAATCAGTGCTTTGGATTTCTTAGCCCATTTTATAAAGACTAATAACACATGAACATACTGTACATACATACAAACATAAGAAGAAGCCAGCAGAAGAAGGCCATTTGGTCTATCTAGTCTGTCTGTATTGCAGGGTCCACAGCTTGAGCTACTGACCCTGCCCCTCCCTCCCATCCTTTCCATCCTCCCTACCCATGATCCTTACCTTCCCCATGCCTATCCCAGCCTCTGTTGAAGCTGCCCACCGTTTTTAACAAGTCCACCTCTTCCAGCAACACATTCCAAGTCTCCACCACCCTTTCCATAAAGAAGTGCTTCATGACCTCCTCCTAAACCTCCCCTGCCCCCAAGCTTAAGACTGTGCCCCTCATGTAGTGGTTGCCACTTAGCTTAAAGAGACCATCCTATCCACCGTGTTATCCCTTTCAAGTACCTGAAGTCTCAATCATGTACACCTTCTCTCTCTCCTGTCCTCCAGGGGTACATGTTGGTGCCCTCAGCCTCTCCTTTTATACCTTACCCTGCTGACCCACTACCACTTTGTAGCCCTCCTCTGGACCTTCTGTAGCATGTTATGTCCCTTTTGAGGTGTGAGCACCAGTACTGAATTCCATACTCTAGATGTGGCCTCACCAGTGACCTGTAAAAACAGTAATACATACAGGTCTTGTATGTTACATAGTATTTAATTGATGCTGCATATATCAAGTCTGTCATTAGTAGTAGTAGTAGTAAACATGGAAACATATTATCTGTCGGCCAGATAAGGACCATCTGACCCACCTAGTCTGCCCATTTCCCTACTCACTGCTGCAGTCCCAGATCCTATTTGATCTGCAGCTCTCTGCTCTGCACATCTCCAGGGTACCCTTTATGTTTATCCCATGCACTCTTGAACCCTGTATTGTTTTCAGACCCACCACTTCTGCTGGAAGGCTGTTTCACGACTCCACCACCCTTTCAGTGAAAAGTAGTAGTAGTAATTTTGTTTATTTTTGGTGCCTTTCCTGGAGGCCCAGGCACCATTACAATATAGTAGAACAACACAGTCAACCAATATTGATACAAAGGTCTTCATGACATGACATGACATGACAAGTTCTCAAAACCCATTCATATAATTAGATCAACTAAAATCAGCTACTGTTCACAGCAGCAGCAAACGCCTGAGCAGATAGGTAGGTTTTAAGGCCTTTTTGAATACCTCAACCAATGGGGCCTCCTCAGAGCTCTTGGTAGTGAGTTCCACATTAGTGGACTTACACCCTGAAGGCTCTGCCCTGTGTGCTGAGCAAACAAACAGAATAGTGTTATGGGTGGGGGTTGTTGCCTCAGAATGTCTGATACTGTGACTTTTCGTTAGATACTTTGCAGCTGAATTTACTGTTATAACAATAACCAGACTGCCCCCCACCCTGGAAGCACCAAGGAGGTCAACAGTGAAAATGCAGGCCTCCCGCTCAGCGATGGCATAATTCCGACACCTGTTTTGTGCCGTCGGAATCATAAATGTTTTCTGTGGGGGTTGTGCCCCCACACCCCCATGTGGGCTGGTCTCCCCACACCCCCAGTATTTTAGATTATCAACTCAGGTTGGAATTGTACTGGAGGGTGGAACAGCGGGGAAGCTAAACGAAAAGCGGACCATTACAGCAACTGTCGTCGTAATGGTTGTTTTAGTGTTTCCTGTCGGTGTGTCAAGCTGAAGGGTGCACTGTCCACGCCACATACACTCAGACAATGGGAAGATACTGTTTGGGACATATATAAATAGAGAAACTTACAGCTGAACTACAAAATGGAGAATCCAAACACCACATTTGGTGGAATCCATGGCCACTCCATAAAATCATCTCAGAAGTGGGACAGAGAGGGACCCTGATATAGGAGGTAGAGGAGACTATTACAGTTAGTGGGCTGAAACAGCGGGGGGGCTGGAGGTGCACCCTGGTCAGGGGTCAGAATAATTGTCCCAAGCACAATAAGGTACTCTTGGTGATAGAATTCTCCAATGACTATAGTTGGTGTTCTGTTGCTAGATGTTAGAGATTGGTAGCAATCCACGTTGTTCTGTTATACAGTACGGATGTATGCCATAACCTGTGATCAGAACAAAATATAACAAAATTTTAATTTAGAAAAAAAGAATAATCAGCATCTTAGCCCTGTCATTCAATGTTTTAAAGTCAGTATCTCTCTGAACTTTGCAAAATAGTGGTCTGTTGTATCTGTGTATTCAGCACAGTTCAGAAGACAATATACTGCATTTCATTGGTCCGATCGGTCCCCTGTAGACCGGGCACCTACCCTCGACCAGGCCATCAGATACTTCATCTAGTAGCTTCAGCAGCATTGTGGCATCTTTGCCCCCTCAAGAAAAGGAAAATTCGGGACAGGAAAATGGGTGGATTGACAGTGAGCTCCTCTCCCACATGAAAGATAGGGACTGTCTGTGGGAAAAGGCCAGAACCTCTTTGAGCAAGCATGACTTCCAGTGCTACAGAGCAGCAAGAAACTGCTATACCAAACTGATCAGGCTTGCAAAAGCAAACTACCACAAAGCACAGCTCTGCAAGTCATGGGGTGATGGCAAGAAATTCTGGGATAACATTAAAGGCATCCTTGGTAAAGAAGACAAGAAGTACACACAACTGCTCAACAACTGCAACTCCCCACCACAGCCCCCTACTTATAGCAGATACCTTCAACATGGCTTTCCTCAACTTGACCTCAGTGCTACCACCTGACTACCTGCTTCCTCCCACAAACCATGGCAGCATACCACTCAAACAAAACCCATCCTGACTTCTATTTTAAGCGAGTGACAGTGCAGGAGGCCCTAGTACAGGTAAAAAAGTTCTAGGCAAGACTAGACTGGGTAGTGATTAGCTAGATGTGAAACTCCTGTCCCTCACACTGGATGCTATTATTGTGCCAATTACAAATTTATTTAACAGGTCACTGGCTCTTGCACAGTTCCTGGAGGTTTGGAAGCAGGCCCTCTTCACTCCCATGCAAAAAAGTGGAGACAAGTCTCGATAACTAACTACAGAGACCAATCTCGATCCTCTCCCTCTCTCCAAGGCACTGGAAAAGATCATGGCAGGACAACTCACAGACTACCTTAACAAGTACTATCTACTTTGCTCTAACTAGCATGGTTTCAGACAACATCACAGTACCACCACTTCCCTGCTGGAATACACGGACTTTGTGCGTGAAGGCTCTAGATGAAGGCAGACTGGTGGGGTCCGTATTCATTGACCTCACCAAAGCCTTCGACACTGTTAACCACCCTCTACTACTGACTCAATTGCAAAACATGGGTGTGGCAACTGCTGCCCTTTGTTGGCTCCAGGAATACTGGACTCAGAGAAGCCAACGAGTCAAGATTGGACCGTCAGTATCCAGTGCCAGAGAAGTATCCCTTGGTGTCCCACAGGGATTGATACTGGGGCCCTGCTCTTCAGCTCTCTTTTAAATGATCTCCTTACAGCTTGTGACACTAAAATCATCCTTTACACCAATGATGCTGTTCTTCTGAGCAGCAATTCTTCTCTTGATGTCCTATAATCTGATTTGTAAAACTCCTTCACCAACATTGAGGGCTGGTTCGGCAGGCAAAACTGCTTCTAAACTACAAGGAGACCAAGACCATGCTTATATCCAGCCCCCAGAGCAAAAGCAGGCACTCCGCCTCATCATCAACACAGACAGCGAACCACTGGAACAAGTGTGCTTGTTTAAGTATTTGGGATCACTCTAGATGACACCCTCACCTTTACGCATCAAATAGACTCCATCAGTCAGGGTGGTTAACACCAAGATTGGTGTCCTTTCTAGGCGCAGGAAGTACCTCACCCTGGAGGCACTCCTCTCTCAGTCGCCAGCTCCATTCTATCCACTATCGATTATGGATTGGTGGTCTATGGGGCTGCAGTGGACTCCAGCACTCAAGAAGGTTCAGACAGTGCTCAATAAAGCTTGCAGGCTCACCCTGTCAGCAGAACGTGGCACGATTCCTGCTCCCTTTATGAATGCACAAACTGTCTGTCATTAAGGGACAGGATCAAGTTCCAAACATGCCTCCTGGGGAAGAAGGCACTATTAGGGAAAACCCCACCCTGTGTTACTAATTTGTTTGAGTCAGTCAAAGTGTTTCTACAGGGTATATCTTCTCTGAAATTATTACAGGTGGTGCTTTACAGGTTTTACAGTTTTATCTAACATTAGGATAAGCTTTCAGGGTTACTGCATTTGTTGTTGACTGATTGTTTCTGCTCTTACCTCCTTGTTCTTTCATCCGTGGTTCTTCTTTTCAGGCAGGGAGGCAGGGAAGGGCCCAGCCACCCACCCCATCCCCAACCACCCCACGCTACACTCCTTTTATAGGGTACCACAGTTGTGACATTTCCTGTGGCAGAGCAGGAGAGGCGGATCAGTGGGGCCTCCACAAGTGATCTCATTTACAGGGCACTAGTAATTTAACTTGTTATAACAAGTTAAACAAAGCACAATTAAACCATTACTTGCATTTTTTTCTTTTTTTCCTTCTAATTACTCTGACTAGGTTACAAACCCAGCAACTTATTTGGAATGGATTTCATTAACTGCAGGTACTGTGGAACAATTTTCAGAAGGACAGTCTTACAGGATTTGGGACACTGTCCTACATGCTGGGCCTTTGAGATCTTAGGTCTCAGCTCCGGGCAGCATGGGCAGAGATTGCACACCTCAAATTTCATATTGAAGAGGAAATACATTATAAGAACCACCCGCCATTTCCCAGCATCCAACAGAAAACCCTCGACCACAGAGGTAGTTGGTCCAGGAGGTTGGCAGGTGTTAGGAGGAGCAAATCAGGTGCCCCATCACTCTCTGCTCTCCAACACATTACCTCCAAAACCATATAAACACTACAAACAGGTATCTGCCTCTATCTCTGAAATCAAATAAGAGGCAGAAGACACTGCAGAGCAGGACACTGCGCACAGGAGCTAGCACAACAATACTCACCCAAATCAGGAACCAAAACTAAACAAGCACAAAGGAAATCCAAAAATTTCTGATCATAGGAGACTCCATGATTCGGGAGTTGATACCCATCTCCAGCCAGGGTGATGGTCAGATGTCTCCCAGGTACATCAGCATGGAGAGACACTGACCGCATTGCTAAAATTGTTCACAAAGCAGGAGAAAACATTGATGTCCTGTACACATAGGGACTAATGATCCGCCAGCCGGTCAGTTGTGGAGACCAAGGAACACCTGATCTAGCTGGGTGACAAACTATCATCTATTTCGTCTGGCATCTCCTTCTCTGAGATCCTGCCAGTCTGGGAGAAGGGAGCAGATGGACGGAAGGTCAGAGAAGGGAGATAGGGAGCTAAACACGTGGCTCAAGGACTGGTGCCAGGAAAAAGGACACAGATTTGTAGGGAACTGGCAACAGTTCTGGGAGCGAAAGTTCTTTAAATTTGATGGACTGCATCTGACTAAAGAGGAGTCAGTGCATTGGGGCAGAAGTTTGACGTCTTTGCAGAATATTTAAACTAGCAAATGGGGAGAGGGTGCAGCACCCCATACGTCGAATGGGAAGAACACCCCTCCCCTCAGCTTAAGTGGTCAAACAGGAGTTGAGCGTGTTTGCCGTTCATTTGCATCACCAGGTAAGAAAAAAGGTTTGTCTCCCATACGATGCACAGGGGTAATGCCAAACTTCACCCAACAACTAACACACCAAAATCTGGCCAATGGAAAATCATGTACACAATGCTCACAGCCTGGGAAATAAGATCCCAGACCTGCAGGCAATAATGTCAGAGGCTAAACTGGACATAGTAGCAATTAGTGAGACGTGGTTTACCAGTAACCACACTTGGGAGACTTCAGTACCTGGCTATGTATTGTTCAGAAGAGACCGAGGTGCAAAAGGGGAGGAGTGGCCCTGTATGTTAATGAAAATATCAAAGCTACAGAAATTCAGAATACACATAAGGAGCCAGAAGAACTGTGGGTCACCCTGGAAACAGGAAATGGGACAGCCATAAGAACTGGGGTTGTCTACAAGCCCCCAGACCAGAGGAAGGACATAGACACATTACTGTTAGAAGATATACAAAACATGACAGCTAAAGGGAGGTTCTGATAATGGGAGACTTCAACATGCCAGATACAGATTGGTCAATACCAGCAGGAACATCTGCCAGAACTAGACTCATAGTGGATTCCTGCAGGGAGGGCCTCAAACAACTGGTACAGCAACCCATAAGAGACAGGGCTATCCTAGATCTAGTACTGACTAACATAGAAGGGATCACAGATCTCCAGGTAGAAGGTCACCTGGGGCCAGTGGCCATCACATGGTATGGTTCAATTTGGCTACTACATCTAAATCATCCCATTCCAAGGCAAAAATATGGCACTTCAGAGGAGCTGACTTTGATAAGATGGCCAACAGAGTTAAGCTAGCCCTGGCAAAAGAAACACAGGTGAGGAGGTACAGGCAAAGTGGGCAAGCATTAAGGATACAATACTTGAAGCAACATCCCATTGTGTTAGACAGAAATGAAGTGCAAAAGAAGAAGGAAACCACTTTGGTTCTCAAATACAGTAGCAGAAAAGGTCAGAGCCAAAAGGCTGGCCTTCAGGAAATATAAGGGAACACAGCGGATGAAGATAGGGAGGCATACCAAACTACCCTAAGGGAAGCAGGGAAGGCAGTAAGGCAGGCAAAGTCCCAAACTGAGGAAACACTTGCACGAACAGTAAAAGAAGGTGACAAGACTTTCTATAGATACATTAGTGAAAGGAGAAAGTCCAGAGGGGTTGCTAAGCTTAATGGAGAAAGGGAGCATGTGAGGAGGAGGACCCTGTAAAGGCATCTATCCTAAATAGATACTTTTGCTCAGTATTTACTGAAGAGAAGGTAGGGCAGGGCCCACAGCTCAGCATCATGGACACAGGGGAGGGAGGTGAGCACTACTCCCTTCACAAAGAAAGGGTCCTACAAGAGCTTGCTAAGCTCAGGGTGGATAAGGCAATGGGACCTGATGGCATACATCCCAGGGTACTTAAGGAGCTAAAGGAGGAACTAGCAGAGCCATTAGCAGAATTGTTTAGTGAGTCTCTGAGCACAGGAGAGGTCCCAGAAGACTGGAGAAGGGCTCATGTGATCCCCGCCCACAAGAGTGGTAGCAGGGAGGAGGCAGGGAACTACAGACCAGTCAGTCTTACTTCAGTAGTGGGCAAGATTATGGAGGCACTCTAAGGAAAGGATAGTGCAACACCTGGAATCCATAGGGGCACAGGATCCAAGACAGCATGGGTTTACAAAGGAAGGTCCTGTCAAACTAATCTCATAGATTTCTTTGACTGGGTAACCAGAGTGGTGGACCAAGGGGAGCAGTTGATGTCGCTACCTTGACTTCAGCAAAGCTTTTGACACTGTTCCACATAGAAGATTGATAAATAAGCTAGGTAGGCTCGGGGATCAGAAGTTGGTCAACTGGGTGGCAAACTGGTTGACTGGCAGAAAACAGAGAGTGGTGGTAAATGGTATACAGTCAGAAGAGATGCAAGTCACAATGGGGTACCTCAGGGATCAGTCCTGGGGCCAGTCCTATTCAACATCTTCATTAGTGACCTCGCAGATGGACTAGAGGGAAGCTTGTCTGTTTGCAGATGACACCAAGATCTGCAACAGAGTAGATGATCCAGATGGGGTGGGCAGAATGAGATGAGATCTGGATAAACTAGCAAAATGGTCAGAAGAGTGGCAACTGGGATTTAATGCAAAGAAGTGCAAGATCATGCACATAGGGAAGAGAAACCCTGAAGCCACTTATAGGCTGGGAGGGAGTTGCTAGCAGTCACAAAGGAAGAAAGAGACTTGGGCATCATCATCACTGATGACCTAAAATCATCCAAGCAGACCTCTAAAGCAGTAGGTAAGGCTGGGGTGTTAGGGTGTATTAGTAGGGGTATCACAAGTCGTAGAGGAGGTAATAATCCCTCTGTACAAGACATTGGTTAGGCCCCATCTGGGGTACTGCATGCAGTATTGGAGGCCACACCTTCACAAGGACATTAACCAAATTGAGGCAGTCCAGAGAAGGGCAACAAAATGGTGCAGGGACTGCATCAGAAGACATATGAGGACAGATTAACGGAGCTCAATATGTATACCCCTTGAGCAAAGGAGGAGAGAGGTAATATGATCGAGACATTTAAACACCTTAAGGGCATAAACAAGGTGAAAGAGTCTAACATGTTTAAATATAAGAAAAATAGCAGGACAAGAGGACACAGCATGAGATTAGAGGAGGCCGATTAAGGGGAATGTGAGAAATTCTTTTTCACAGAAAGGGTGGTAGATGCATGGAATGGCTTACCACAAGAAGTGGTGGCTATGAATACAGTGCAGGGCTTCAAACAGGCATGGGATAGGCATAAGGGGCAATACAAATGACTATGAATAGATAGGTCACTGACAGAGCAAAGTCGATGGCACATTTATAAGGTAGAAAAAAATGGGCAGACTGGATGGGCCTTAGTCCTTATCTGCCGTCCAACTTCTATGTTTCTATGTAGTCACTTCTACACAACTCACTAGGGTAGGGCGACAGCGGCCCTGACTACCCCCCTTCCGGTTGAACCATGCTTGGGCAGCACACTTTCGCCTATCGGGCACCCTTGTGGCTTAACGAGCTCCCTGTGCATCTTCTGGCCTCCAACTGCCTGGCACAATTCAAAAGTAAGCTCAGACAGCACCTAAAATCAATTTCAGAGTGTACCTGCCACTAATTGGGTTGTCCTCAACGTCACCTCCCTCACTTTGCACTTGGTAGTGCTGTGCTACCTCACCACGTTCCCAACTTCCTACCACAAAAATAGGCTCTCGCCTCCATTGTCACAAGCCCACCCTGCGCCATCTCACAACCTAATCTAGTGAACCCTTGTTAGATCAGGCACCTGATCTAGCCTGCATGCAAGGTCCACTGTCCAGCACTTCCCTCAGTACTGCCACCCTCGCTCGCTCCTCTTCCTCCTCGGATTAACTTCCCCCGTACCCCTCCTCTCGACAAGGCCCCCTGTGGCTGCTCCCCCTTGTTCTCCCACTTCTGCTTTTTATCCCTTGCCCGTCACTGAACCCTTCCCTTCCCACCTGTGTTACTTTGTTTTCAGTATTTACTGTTTGAATTGTGTTATGCCTAGGTTAGCAAAATACTTCTGTTCTGTAACCAATTGTATTCCCAATTGCTCTTTACTCTGTTAGTTTCCCAGTGTTTATTTTTCAACTCTGACATGGAACCTTTGTAAAAGAGCTTGTGCTCAAAGGTCTTTTTCGAAATATCAAATAAATAAAACATTTAAATGTTGTTGTCTTTCTCTTTCTTTCTCCCTCTCCCTCTTACTCCCTTCTCTGTCCCTCTCGCTCCCTCCCTCCCCCACTCTTCTTCTCTGTTCCTCTCTGTCTCTCTCTCAAAGGAGGCGTGGCTTTATCACCTAGTGACCCCTTGATGGGTTTATTTCTCTGTATATCATACTTACCTAACTTTTGTATAGCGCATTTGGATGGTTACTGTTAGTTTCAATCCCAATTCCATATACAAGGCAAGAGTATATGGGAAATAACTGCTAACCATTTCTATGAGGAAAAGTCCTATGCATGTATTATATATAAATATTCACACACACACACATATATACTAGACACACGCACACACAGTATGGAATATTCCACTGGGCATGCAAGAATATGTTACTAACAATGTTGCTATTTGCTTCCAGTGTGTGAATCAAAATACATACTGAGGAACAAAGACAAAAGAGAAACAGCATTTAACAAACAGCTTCTACTGGGGAAAAAGACATACAGGTCCAGTGCAGTTCTCCTTTAAGGTGTTTAATAAAAAGGTTTGCACTTTATGATGTTGCTGAACTGGTAAGACTTTTGGTGTGCGAGGGCATCCGCGCTTTGTATGATTACAGGTTGTCTGTCTGTGACCGTGGACCCGCTGCATTAATAAGCAAGCATAAATTGCTTTTTGTGTCATTTTACTACTGTAGATAGGTGGGCAGGATAAAAAATACTGAGGTTTATACTACCCGGTCCTCAGAGCAGAAGCAGGCCAAGAACCCATTTAAACCGTGCCTCACAACTCGATGGAAGTGGTCACATTTTCCCTTCTTATATTACTTTATCAGTGTCATATTTAAATTCTAGTTTAGTTTTGGCATCAACTATATACTGTGGCAGGCTGTTCCATATTCCAGTTAGTCTTTCCAAACAGAAATACATCCTCCTTGTAGTTCTAAAGGAGTTACCTAACTCACCTGTTATGACATTGTAGTATATTTTCCCTGCCTTTGTTCCATGTCCATTCCCCTCATAAGCTCCTTATCTCTGCTAATGTCCTACATTAATGTGAGGTCCCCTTCCTTGGTGTTTATTACCTCTGGTCTGGTTATTACCTCATAAACCCAGACCACTATGGTATTATCACTATATTACCGTGAGGTCCCCTTGTTTCCAAAGGGTAGAACAATGCAGTGTGACATACACCATCTGCACAGGCCCCTTCCACATGCCTCCCTTACAAAAGCCCATCCTCCTCTTCCTGCCTCAATCTGCTGAATGTTCACTTCAAGCAATCGATCTCCATAGGCCCTATGCCCCAGGTGAGTTTTCTGTGGGCAGCCGGTGCAAGGAGTCAAATAGTTTAAGGGATAGAGCAGACCTGGCACATTTCAACAACATGCCATAGCCTGATCCAGCTGACTGAAGGAAAATGAGGTGCCAGCGTGTCTGGGGAATAAACCAAGAAAGGTAGCAAGTAATCCCTGAAACCAGACCAGCAGCACAGTGACATCACCACTGCTCGCACATCTGCAAGTCGGGTCGCTTGACAGCTGGCAAGGGTGGCACGATTCAGCATCCCAAAGGATAGCTCTCCTCCCTCAGGGGTACACTGCATCTTGTTGCATGTCCTGCTGTATCCCACTGCATGTTGCACTGCATATCGCACTGCATGTCATATTGCCGTCTGCCATCCAGTGGAAGCCAGATGGCAGCCCTGTAGAATACCACACTTGTGGGGGTGGGCATCCACTACTGGATGCTAACATGCATACACATGTTTATCATAGAATGACTGGTGGCCTCTGGGCTGAAACATTTTGTAACTATATTTTTACTTATAGAGAACCAAAAGAAAATACAATAAAGGCATTTCATCATTATAAGTCATTCTGAAACATTTTATATCCAGTACTTCATATCTCAATTAAAAGAGCACAAAGAAAGAGTTTCATCATTTTTGGGGAGGGGATTTAAAGCAGTTTCTAGTACTAAAGAATATTATCTTGAGTTCTAACAAAAAGAATTGTAAACAACAATGTAATAACATGGTTGTGTTCCAAAATTAGTCATCCGTCTCAAGAAAATAAGTCAGGTTCTTCTAAGCCGATATGGTATCACCTACATTTAGCCATTGCTAATGCACAGTATATTATACCACTGCATCGATTTCCAGACAGTTTCCAGAAATAATAGTTAGCAAGAAAGCAGTTCAGTGAAGAGCAATGAGTTCACCCACTAGTCTGTATAGGGTGATACTGGGCTGAACACTTGAAGGAAAAACTCCTATCCCGTTGAATGTTAACGGCACCCTCACAGGTCCCACCCCACTGATGAGAAAGTTGGTCCTGTGTAAGTGGTGAAGGTAATTACCAGAAAAGGTGGGTGAGGGGCTGGAAGGGCTAGCAGATGGGAGCAGGCTGGGGATACACAAAGAGAAACAAGGAATAGACTGCACACTGCATCACACAAACAGAGTAAAGTGTGCAATGGAGACAACTGGTGATGAGAAAATGGTAAAGGTGAAAACTACAGTTCCTATAATTCTTTGTTCTGACTACAGTGACCCTTCACCCAGGAAATGTTTTGTTATCTTCCTTTCAGGACAAGAAGATTATGACCGACTCGCCCCTTTCCTATGCAGCTGCCCATGTGGTGTTGATCTGCTATGATGTCACTAACCCTACCAGCTTTGATAACGTAGCTGTCCGGTAGGTATAATGTTTCACCAGAGGCCCTTCTGATTGAGAAATGAACTGTGACTAGAACAGTATGTGTTTCCATGTGTGAGATTGGAGTTTGGGAGTTTTGTTTGTTTGTTTTTGTATAAGTTAATAAGGCCTACGAGGGTGTCAATTTTGGTATAAGAGACTCTGAGCATGAATTTAGGGTGAGAAGGCCATGAATCTGAGCAATTTTGTCTGCACAAACTTTTTTTTTTTTTAGTCTTTGGTAACTGGATAAGGTCCACTAGACACAAGTGCCTGTTTTCAGGGGTGAGCTGGGGAGGTTAAGTGACTTGCTCAGAGTCACACAGTATGCAAGTGGAGGTTGTGGGAATCCATCCCAGGTCTGCTGGATGTACCAAGATCATTCAGAACTCATTACTCTAACCTCCAGGCTCTGCTGCCAGCCCCTTCATGATATAAGTCTCTAATACCATTGGTGACACCTGTTGGAGACCATATTATCTTATTATAAATCACCTGAGTTTAGCTTGAATGATTCATAGTAAGGTTTGAGGTTTTTTATTTCATTGTGCCTTCTGCTGCTCTGGCGCTGAAGTAAAATGCTCCCTCCCAGTGACCCTACACAAAAGCACACTGTACACAGGATAAGAGGTACAGTAACTCTGCTTGCTGATTGGCTGAAATCACCTTAGTGGTTTATAATATGTTAATATTGTTACGGAGACCACCATACCATCCAGTCGCCTGCCTCACAAATCAGCGACACATCTCAGAAAATGAGAAATTCCAGCTCAAGAAGCTGTATGAAATGTTGCTTTCTATAAATGTCACTGTCCTAGACTGTAGCGCTGGTGGCTGACATTATTCTATTATTCAAATCTCCTCTCTTCAGGGACAGAAATGCCAAACTTAGGTGGGATGGACAAAATCTATGAGGCAAAATCAGGGATGTCACTAAAACTAGGGACAGTTAAGAATATGGAGACCACTCTTTATGGTTGTAAGAGTGTTCTTCAATGCATTCTTAGGTGTGAGAACCATACGTGAGCAGATCTGATACAGTAAGAGTTTGAGACCACACATTCATTTATTATTGAGGTCAAAATAATGTATTCTAATTTTAAAAATTCCCCAGTTTCCATGGTACCTGCCCATGAGGCACTCTTACAGAATGAGTGCCTCACGTGCTAAGTGAAAGGAGCCTGATTCGGCCAGGAGCTCTTTCTTGGTCTGTAATACAATTGATAAGAATCAGCACTGAACAATACAGGTTGCCATCTGGTGGTAAAGGCTGGGATTATCAGTAATCGAACAATACAGGTTGCCATCTGGTGGTAAAGGTTGGTATTATCAGTAATCGAACAATACAGGTTGCCATCTGGTGGTAAAGGTTGGTATTATCAGTAATCGAACAATACAGGTTGCCATCTGGTGGTAAAGGTTGGAATTATCAGTAATCGAGCAATACAGGTTGCCATCTGGTGGTAAAGGCTAGATTATCAGTAATCGAACAATACAGGTGGCCATCTGGTGGTAAAGGTTGGGATTATCAGTAATCAATACCAGTTTCTACCTGGTGGTAAAGGCTGGGATTGCAACACACAAATAGAGTTTAGTCTTGAGTCTAGCACCCCAGCTAATGAGACTCTCGCTTTAGCTGTATGATTAGAGCTGCTGGGGATTTCTTATCCCAACCCCAGTACTGTCCTCACCGAGGGACCCAACTCAAGTGAGAGCCATAGAGATGGCCTACAGAGCAAGTTGGAGCCCAGATTAGCTGCAGTGCTAATCGATTGATGGCTCTCTTGTCCTGTTCCTCCTCCTCCTCCTCCTCCTGGGGTGCCATCACAGACGGCATCCTGGGGCTGCAGTTTCAGAGGCAGCCCACCAGAGCGCCATGAGAACAGATGGCTTCATGAAAGATTAATTTTATAATGAATGTAGGGGACTTAGGAATAAGGTATGTGGTATTCAAGTATTTTACTTCCTATTATGTACTCTAGGAGTCACCCACCAAACCTTAGAAAAATTGGAGAGCTTCTCTATAAAGGGAAAAGTGTGCATTTAACTGAAATTCTGTGTGCATTTCAGTGAAGATGTTAACATAAAAGAGACATGTTCATGCCCAGTGGCCATCATAGTTTGAAACCCATTGAAAGTTATTTCAGTAAGGCATTGGGCTTTTTAAATGAGGTATAGAGCTCATCCTTTGCCAACCATGGCTGTGATATCAGACTGAGACTCATGAGGGCACGACTTCTACACTGAGCAGAGCTGATACACCATAAGACCTTCTTGTTCAAAGTGAGGCATCAGCATGATTCAGTTCATAGCACATCCACCTCTGGGTGAAAAGGTTGAGGGTTCTAGTCCCATACCAGGATTGGGCTCACACCATAAATGCTGGCATCTAAGTGCAGTACTAAGGGGAAGCAGTACCATTGGGGTGTACCGTCCTTTGAATGAAACATTAAACCAAGTCCTGTCTTACTTTTTACTCCTTGTCTTTCATCTTTTCTCATACCCAGTGGAACCCGGAGGTGCGACATTTCTGCAAGGGCGTGCCTGTACTCCTGATTGGCTGCAAGACTGACCCATGCAAGGACAAGATCCAGTTACGGAAACTTCGGGAGAGTGGTCAGGAGCCTATCACCTACTCCCAGGTAATCACACAGAGCAATAAGAAGGCGATGCTGCCCTGCAGAGACCATGCATTCACTTATAGAAATGAAGTCTAGCCTAGAAATTAGAGAAAACTACAAGGCAGTATAGTGCAGTGGGTTAAGGCTCTAAGCTGCACACCTAGAAACCTGGGTTTGAATCTCACAACCCCGACTTGCATACTGTGTCACCCTGAGCAAGTCACTTAACTTCCTGTGCTCCCAGGTTGCACCTGGAAACAAGCTTCAGCTTAGTGTGTCTGTCCTGGTTAAAAAATGAGCTATGTGGTTTGTGTTTAGTGCCTCACTAGTGTCTGTTTGTCCCATTGTTTTGCTTTTTGACCTTGTGCTTCCAGCGGACCTGGGTTTGATTCTCTCAACCTCCTCTTACATACTGTGGACCCTGAGCAAGTCATTTAACTGCACTTGTGCGCTTACTTACACACCTGGAAATGATCAACTGGAAATCATGGGAAAAGGGTTCATGATTCAACAGTGTATCTGTTTATCATAAATTTAAAAAGTCATTGCTTCTCGTGCATACCTCAGCACAGACTGGTGTGCATTAAATCACTGCCAGTGTCAGTGGCACAGTAGGTAACATGCTCACCGCTGGGGCTGGATGACCAGATGGTTGTGGGTTCTAGTCCCCCACCAGGTGCTTGGGATCATGCCTACAACTGACACTCTAGCCTAGTACAAGGGGCGCTGCACAATGCTCTTTGGATAAGACATTGTACCAAGGTCCCTTCCGCACATCTCTGGTCACTGTCCGGTGGAAGTAAAATCCCATGACACCTACTGACAAAGAGGAGGGGAATTTGCTCAGTGTCATGGCTACATTCCCCCATCAATAAAGCAGATCCATGCAGCCCACCCCAGGATGCACCTGAAACAAGCTGTCACACCTTAGCATGCCGTTCTGATCAAGCATTGTAAATACATACATACAGAAATAAAATCATACTGTTTGATGGGCTTAGAGGGTTTGCGTGCAGGTTCTTATCTTACCATGTTGCTGGGGTGGGGCAGGAGTATCTCTCAACCTTTGGTGACTGGAATGGAGGATGCTGACATTCAAAATGTTGGAAAATGTGGGGAGCTGGCCCTAATAATGTGGAGTATGGCATCAAAGCAGGGAGCTACACGTTCATAACACTGTGTAAAGTTCTGCATTTTTGTGTAAACATTAAAGTGGAAAAGAAATGCTC
This sequence comes from Neoceratodus forsteri, assembly GCA_016271365.2. NCBI lineage: Eukaryota > Metazoa > Chordata > Ceratodontiformes > Ceratodontidae > Neoceratodus > Neoceratodus forsteri. The sequence continues at coordinate 35,725,912 of JADMNL010000033.1, forward strand.
CAATATTCCCATTTCTGGATGGCCCAGTAACAGGGCAGTAGGGATACCACCTACTATGCCAGTGACCCTTTTTTGTTTTTACCAGGAGAAACACACTAAGCTGAAAGCTTGTTTCCAGGTGTGACCTGGGAGCACAAGGAAGCTAATTGACTTGCTCAATGTCACACAGTATGCAAGTGGGGCTGTGGGATTCAAACCCAGTCTCCAGGTTTGCAGCTCAGAGCCTTAAACCACTGCACTGTACTGCCTCCTTCAAACCCTGGTTTGGGTAGCCAGCCTCCCTCACGACTTCTCCTGTTATTTTGTATCTTGTACTCTTTCTATTGGTAACCCTTAAAATGAACACCTGCTGTCCATGAATCTGCCAGGTCAGCAAACAAATATTTATTAATTAATGATTCCAACAGCATTCAACACTAGTTTTGGTGTCACCAACTTTTCCAAATGCTATAAAGCTGCCTTCCTGATATTCGCAGCAAACAGAGAACTGCCATCTAAATTCTAGACCCAGATGTTCGTGCTTCTTGATGGCTCTGAATTCCATTACCTAGTTTTCCTTGTGTAACAGTTTGTTATTTTATTTATCATAATTATGTTTCATGTTACACTAGAGCCTGCCGGGATGCAACCCAATTCTGCAGTAGTCTAGGTAGGATGATGGAGCACTGCGCCACAAAAAGCGTTGCACACGGGGAATTCTTAGTACAGTCCTCATTGATGTGCCAGGTTTACAAGATAAAAATGCTCTGAGCCTTGTCTGATACATTTTGCACAAAAGTCTATCAAAAGCTTTTCCCATGTAGGTGTTTATCCTCTGTGGCAGGATGGGTGGCTACTCAGCCCTGTCCCCACATTCTGCAGCTGTCCCTTTTGTCTTCCTAGTCAGGGTCCTATCACCCTTAGATTCCCCTGCAGTGGAACCAGGGAGTGAGCGTCGTCCCATCACAGGACATACATCCAGATCTCCCCAGACCGCAGCAGCAGGGCAGGCTACAGTGTGACGAGCAGAAGCAGGGATACACGGAGCCGTCCTCTGTGTTTTTCTCCTTTTCTTCTCTGGGATGTGCAGTGATCGCGATGTGCATGATCCACCTCCCACAGAGACAACCCTGAGGCTCAGAATGTGGGATCGTCTTCCCACACGCACAACTCTCATGTGCTGCCAGCCTTCTCATTCCTACAGGTGGAAGTGAGCAGCAAACCATGACAACACCCACTGCTCGAAAGGGGAGCAGTCCTATGGCCGGTCCCCAAGTGACTCACATCTGTTTCTGAACCTAGGTCACCAATGTGGTTGGAGGTGAGATGCTCAGCACCTCAGCCTACTATGCTACTGAGCCAGCTCTATCAAAAGCTTTTCTTACATTTTGTACAGTCTGCAGTATTCTGCAGTAGAGTCGCTGCAGGAAACAAGGCAATTTCAATGGCAGTTAATCCCTTTGTCATGCAGAATTCTGTGACACCACATTGCACTCCTGGCGGGCGCCACTGTAATTGCATATTTATAAGCACTGTATTTCCATGCTTCCACTCCTTTATTTCTGTAAATCCTCACCCTCAAGAGGCACCTGAAACAAGCTTCTGCTCAGTGGGCCTTCCTTGAAAAACATTTCTAAGTAAATCAAGAAATATGTTGCCAACAGACTGTTGCACTGTGCTGATATGTACTGTGCTGATAATAATGATTGTGACAATATGGTAGATGATGGTATGCTGATGACTATGGGAATTATGAGATGAGATGAAGTTAATAGGATAATGGAGGGAATGATAAGACTGATGATGATGTTGAAGATAAGATTGATGATGACGTTGATGGTATGTTGATGGTTATGGGAATTATGTGATGATGATGGGATGAAGTTAGTTTAGATAACTGAGGGGGTGATAATGTTAAAGAAGGTGATAATAACAATGTTGTGATGAAGATGATCACATGGTGATGATTGTGGAAATCATGAGGACGATGGGATGAAGTTAATAGGATAATGGAGGGGTTGATAACGTTGATGATTGAATGACCAGATCAGTGATGATAATGCAAATGAAGATTAGGTTCATGATGGCAGCATGCTGAAGATGATGGTATAATGATGGTTAGGAGGATGATGATGATGATGAGGAGGAGGCTGAGGGGATGAAGTTCATTTGATAATAGAGGGATGATAATGTTAATGGTTAAGATGAGGCTGATGAAGATGATGGTATGATGATGGTTGTGGGACCGATGGAGACGAGATGAAGTTATGATTATGGAGGTGATGATAAGACTGGTGGGGATGATGATGACGATGATAATGTTGAAGATAAGTTTCATGATGAAGGTGAGGGTATAGTGATGGTTATGGGAATAATAGGGATGTTGATGGGATGAAGTTAATTTGATAATTGAGGGATGACAATGATGAGGGCAATGATAATGTTGTGATAAGGTTGATCACTTAGGGTGATTATGGAAATGAAGAGGATGATGGGATGATGATGATGGTTATGGGAATAACAATTATGAGGATAATGGGATGAAATATATTTGATAATGGTGTGGATGAAAAGGAGGATGAGGATAATAATGGTATAATGAAGATGAGGGCATGATGATGAATATGGAAATTATAATGATGAGATGAAGTTAATGTGATTACGGAGAGGAGGGAAGGTGATTAGGATGATGGTGATGATGATGATGATGACGATAATGGGCTGAAGATGTAGATGATTATTCAAGTAATGGTTATGAGATACATTTATTACATTTATTATAATGATGCAGATGAGGGATCTGGGGTTATAATCAAGACTCCTTCAAGCAAACAAATCACTGAAACAAAGCATTTAGCAAGGCGTCAAGGACTCTTGGATGTATCAGGAGAAGTTTTGATAGTAGGAGACGCGAGGTGATTTTGCCCTGTTCATATCCCGGTGAGGCCTCACCTGAAGCACTATGCTCAGTTCTGGAGCCCTCACCTGAAGAAGGTCACAGAGCTGGAGCCCTCACCTGAGGAAGGACACAGAGCTGGTGAGGCCTTACCTGGAGTACTGTGCTCAGTTCTGGAGTCCCCACCTGAGGAAGGACATTGACAGACTGTAGTTGGTGCAAAGAAGGACACCAAAAATAATCCTAGGCCAGAAGGCGGATCCTATGAGGACCTGCTGGTGGCCCTGAAATGTACCCCGCAGACCGGAGAAGAGAGGGTGACATGATAGAAACATAGTTTCCTTGGGGTATAAACTGGGTGAATAGTGAAGATCTGCTTGTAAGAAATAGGAAGTAGCCCCTGCAATGTTTACTTCCCTTTAATGATGATGATGTTGATAACAATGATGAATAATGTTGTCTGTAGATCTTAGAAGCCTATGTCATGCTTCATAAATATTATCTGTCATTTCGATATCCTGCAGGGTGTTTCGATGGCCCGGCAGATCCGTGCTGTCATCTACTTGGAGTGCTCAGCCAAGTTCCAGGAGAACATCAAAGACATCTTCACTGAAGCTTCCAACGCCGCACTGACTGCCATGAAGGGGAAAAACGCCGCTGGCATCACGCTTAAAGTGTGTAATTTCTTAAGAGGTTGGAACAACAAGACATCGGTAACAGAGATACCACCTTGGCTCACCCAGCACAGTTTCTGTTCTTAAACCAATAAGTTGCCTTTATTTCTGTAGTCCACTTGCCATTTGGACACCAAAACAATTCAGACTACATGTTGCCATGGTGATGTGGACATAGGTACTTGTTGCTGTGAAATGCCATCCTTGGATTTTTAAATACAGAATTGACTGGCAACTCAGTCAAAGCTGACAAGGATACTGACTGTGATCTCTGCCTCCTGAATATATTTGTTAAACAATGGCAGAACACGGATTGAATTTTAACCTTATTAAACGGAACTGCTAAGACAAAGGAGGGTCTCAGGTTCTTGTATTCTTCCTGGTGGCACAATCAATGCATCTGGCACTACAAAAGGCATTTTGCACTAGTGGTTGGGAAAAGGAAGAATGCCCTCCCAACTTTTAACACACTAAATCAAATGTATCCTTTTGTACAAGCCCTCATTGTCTAAACCATGTGTCCATCACATAATCTGTCTCACTCTACATATGTCAACACAGGTAGACATCTGAACAAGTTTGGGCCACGTGTCTGGGTCACAGGTTTGAGCCACTTGTCTGGGTCACAAGTTTAGGTGACATGTCTGGCCCAGGTGGGTCACATGTTTGAGTCACATGCTTGGGTCACATGCTTGGGTCATGTGCTTGGGCCACAGTGCTGGGTCATTGGGTTGGATCACATGTCTGGGTCACAGATTTGGTTCACATGCCTGAGTCACATGTCTGCATCACAGGTTTGGGTGGTATGCCTGGGTCACATGTCTGGGTAACAGGTTTGGGTGATATGCCTGGCTCACTTGTCTGGGTCACAGGACTAGATCACATGCCTGGGTCACATGTCTGGCTCACAGGTTTGGGTCATATGCCTGGGTCACCGATTTGGATCATATGCTTGGGTCACAGGTAGAGTCACATGCCGGGGTCACATGTCTAGGTCACACAGGTTTGGGTGATATGCCTGGGTCACATGTCTGGGTCACAGGACTGGATCACATACCTGGGCCACATGTCTGGCTCACAGGTTTGGGTCATATGCCTGGGTCACCAATTTGGATCATATGCTTGGGTCACAGGTAGAGTCACATGTCTAGGTCACAGGTTTGGGTGATATGCCTGGGTCACAGGTTTGGGTGATATGACTGGATCACATGCCTGGGTCACATGCCTGGCTCACAGGTTTGGGTGATATGCCTGACTCACAGGTTTGGGTCATATGCCTGGCTCACAGGTTTGGGTCATATGCCTGGGTCACAGGTTTGGGCCACATGCCTGGGTCACTGGTATGGGTCATATGCTTGGGTCACATGTCTAGGTCAGAAGTTTGGGTCAAATGCCTGGGTCACAGGTTTGGATCACATATCTGGGTCACATGTCTGGCTCACAGGTTTGGGTCATATGCCTGGGTCACAGGTTTGGATCACCTGCCTGGGTCACACATCTGGGTAACAGGTTTGCATTCCCTGGGTCACAGGTTTGGGTCACATGCCTGGGTCACTGGTTTGGATCACGTCTGGTTTACTTGTTTGTGTCACATGCCAAGGTCACAGATTCGGGTCCCATACCTGGGTCATAAGTTCGGATCACATGCCTGGGTCACTGGTTTGCATCACATGCCTGGGTCACAGGTTTGAGTCACGTACCTGAGTCATTGGTTTGAGTCACATGGGTCACAGGTTCAAATCACATGACTCAGTCATGGGTTTGGGTTACAAGCCTGAGCCACTAGGATTGATCGGATCAACAGCGACCAGAAAACGCTTGCCTAAAAAGAAAATACCACAGCAAGTACATCGGGAAAAATACTTCTGGTGTAAGTTTCTCTGTTTCTGTCTCCTTTGATTAACAGAGCTAGCTCTACAGGTCCATTCATCATAAATGCTGCAGACCTGATATGAAGGAGGCACATGCTGCTGACCGGGGAGAGGAGCTGGGTGCCTTCGAACTGTATAGCTGCTAAACTGCTGGCCCATTTCTGACAGTAAGTGTACTAGAATTACTGATTAGTTCTGATTTGAAGTTGAACTTGTAGTCCAAAAATCCCATAATACGTGGTTGTGACATCACAACTGTGTATTGTAAATTTTTGCCCTTTCATTTTTTTTTTTTTAACTTTCTATTTTTGCTTCCTCCCTTGCCTCCTGTGCTCCGTCCCATTGGGAGATGCCTGGCCTCTGTCTCTGCTTCTTCCTGCCTAAAGCCCATGGTAGACCCCCATGTAGCCTTGCCCCCAAGGAGGGGATGAGGTAGGGCACTTACACCCGAACATCTGCACTTTGTTAGGGCTACCAGTGGGACAGGCAGGGGCGTTAGGGATCTGGGCTGGTGCTCTGTCTTCCCAGAGTACAGTGGGCCATTTCCATTTTTCTCATGTGTGATGTGTGCCCTGACATCAAGGCGGAGCCCCCTGACATCCGTCATGCCTCCCGCCTCCTTCCCAGGGCTGGGCGCTTGCTGCATCTCAGGCTCCACTTGAGGATAGTCAAGCACTGAGCCACATCCCCCCTCCCTCCCGGTGAGGGGAGCAGTCCTCGGATGCTCAAGCCTTCTCCCCGGCCGGCCCTCAGATTTCCCGGGCTTGTTCCTGAATCCGGGTCACCAGGGTCACAAACGGTAGTGCTACCGCTGCACTGGTGGACCAGTGGGCCTTTCATTTTCAAACAAACTGATGCTGACTGCACTGCACTCCATCGTATCATGATCAGAGTCAGCCCTTACAACCAGTAACTATGAAAAATAAAATATGCATTGTGTTGGTTACTCTTTTTATTTAGTAATACTGACAACATACAGTATACCTGCCCCTCTCACAACAAGTGGCCATGGAAGGACAGATTGTCAAGACACACAATTAGGCATTCTGGTGGTTGATACGTATCAAAAGGTAAACACCAACCATAAACTTCTGCTAGAATAAAAACATATTTAAACACAAAATAAAACAGTATTAGCACCACATACCGTATATCCACAGATCCTGTCACTGTGAATAATATCTATTCCTGTCCACGTAACACTGACGGGTTGGAAGTGAGATCCATGCTGCCAGTGTAATGGGTCATATAAGACCAAGAAGAATGCCTCCCATAAATTTCATTAGCCAAATATTAGGCTAAGCATCCCAACTGAAAAGGAGCCATCCACCCCAGAGGTATCATTCCCAAGGCCCCCTGTGACATATCTATGCCATGGATTCCAGATATTTAACAAGCATTTGTCAATGCTGAATGTTGCTTGCTTATACGTGATGTTTAGGTATATTTGGAAGTGATAGTACCATGCCTAAGAACTGTGATGTGCCCCCACCAAGACATCCACTGTGTCTTTCCGTTCAGTATTCACAGAACAGTGGAGGGCAAGGCCACAGCAGTACAGCAGTTGCCAAGGGGTGAAGAGGTGGACAATAGTCCATTCAAAGGCAAAAGAGTCCTGCAGGAGCTCACTAAATTGAAGGTGGACAAAGCGATGGAACCAGATGGCATCGCCCAAGGATATTAAGAGAACTGTGAAGGGAGATAGCACTGGCAGCCATGTTCACTGAGTCATTCAACACAGGGTGGTACCAGAGAATTGGAGGAGGGCACATGTGGTCCCTCTACAAATCCAGCAGCAGGAGGAGGCTGGAACTATAGGCCGGTCAGCCTCACCTCAGTAGTGGGGAAGATCATGGAGACATTGCTTAAAGAAAGGATAGTGGGGCATCTAGAAGTCATCAGAGCCCTGGACCATAGGCAACATGGATTCACAGTGGGAGGTCATGTCAGACAAATATGGTTGATTTCTTTGACTGGGTGACAAAGGAAGTAAATCAGGGTGGGGCAGTGAACAATGCTTACCTTGATTTCAGCAAAGCCTTTGACACCATCCCACATAGGAGGCTGATAAACTAGCTGGGTAGGCTGGGCATGGGGAAAGGGTGGTAAACTGGGTTAGAAACTGACTAACAGACAGGAGGCAGAGAGTGGTGGTAAATGGGATACAGTCTGGGGAGAGAGGGTGACCAGTGGGGTGCCGAGGAATTGGTCCTAGGGCCAGTCCTGTTCAGTGTCTTCATCAGTGACATTGCAGAAGGGCTGAAGGGAAAGGTCTGAGGACTGACAACTGAAGTTTAATTCAAAAAGTGCAAACTTATGCACCTGGGACACAGAAACCATGGGGAAAGCTACAGGATGGGGGTGCTGACAGTGACAAAGAAGGAAAGGGACCTGGGGTTCTTATTTCAGATGACCTGAAAATGTCAAAGTAAAGAGCTAAGGCAGCTGGGAGGGCCAGTGGCATGCTGGGTGCATAGGCAGGGGTATCACCAGCATAATGAGGGAGGTAGTGATGCCATGATATAAAACCATGGTCAGGCCTCACATGGAGTACTGTGTGCAGTTCTGGAGGTCGCCACTGTAAGGATATTAACAGGCTGGAGATGGTCCAGAGAAGGGCAAATAAGATGGTACAGAGCTTGGAACACAAGATTTATGAGGAGAGATTAAGGGACCTCAATAGGTACTCACTGAAAGAAAGGAGGAAAGAGAGGATATACTGTAATAGAAACATTCACATACCTCAAGGGTATAAACAAGGTGCAGGGGATACATTTTCCAGTACAGGAGGAGCACAAGAACGAGGGTGCATAACATGAAATTGGAAGGTGGGATGTTAAGAGGGAATGTGAGGAAGTTCTTCTTCACAGAGGGGTGGTGGACATGTGGAATGGTCTGCCTCAGGAGGTGTTGGGAGTAAGCTCTGTGAATAGATTCAAGCATGCTTAGGACAGGCATAGGGGAACCATAGAGGTACAGCAGCGAGTGGGTCAGAAGCAGTAATCCAGTACAAGGGCTTATGGGCAGACTAGATGGGCCAGGCAGTTCTTATCTGCTGACAATTTCTATGTTTCTATGTCTGTGTCTCTTTCTCTTATGAATTACAGACAGACAGAGACACACACAAGCATATGCCACTTGCTTGTGCTGTTCCCCACTATGTCCTCCCTAACACACTACTATCCACAGACACAGAGAGAGCGAGAGAGAAAGAGAGGGAGAGAGAGAGAGAGAGAGAGAGAGAGAGAGAGGACACAGCACCCATTGTCTCTTCAGTGCTGCCCCGTGTCTCTCTCTTTCTCGCTGTTACCTCCCTGTCTTGCTTTCTCGCCGCTCTCTCTCTAAGCACCGAGCTCTATTCTTGAACGTCGGGAAAAACTAAGTTGCACTCTCAGTCTCTCTCACTGGGATGGGGAGTTGGCAGAATGGGACAAAAGAACTTGTTGTATGGGAGGTGGGAAGCAGTACAGAGGTTCCCAAAGAAAAGACACCGAGAGGCGAGAGAGACAGACAGCAAATACACAGGTCTCTCATGCACACAAACTGTAGCACTGTTCTGTACCGGGAGCAAGGGCCACAGACAACAACATCCCAATGTTTTCTCTTGCTGTCTCACAGGACATTTCAGCCACGGTGCAGGTATGGAAGAGTGATAATGCTGTCTTTCACTCTCTATCATCTGTGCACTGAGGGTGGGAACAGGCAATGGAGGCAGCCACAGTTGGGGGGTGCCAGGAAAGGAAACTCTGGGTGGCCACTGTCACACTCACACTCTCTTTGCTCTCCTGTATTACAGCCTGTCAGAGGGCTCTGTACTGCTGATCATTGCTTCCACTGTTTCTGCGGACAGAGACATAGATAGACAGAGAGAGATGCAGCACATGGTCACAACTTTGGTACCTACTGTCTCCTACTGTCCTTGTCTCTCTCTCTCTACACGCCCAGACCGCATGGCCACTGTCACTCTTGACTACCTCCTTGCCCACTCAGACTGCTGATTATCTGCAAACTGGACAGGGTAGTGGCAGGTGGAACACACACAGACGCTCTGTCTCCAAGCTCACAGGCTACACAGCTGCCATGTGCGTTGTGCTGTCTTGCACTGTGTGGTGGTTCTGTGTCCCCTAGCCATAACTTGTCACATAGACATGAGACTGCTGTACCATTGCCTGACATTGTCTCTGTCCTGGTTGCTCTCTCTCACTCTCTCTGCATCAGACTGCACAGTGGGATCACTTCACCTGGATTGTCCCCATTGCACTTCACCGACTTGGGGACACAATCTGTCTGTGCCGCTGGACTGCAGTCTGAAAATGCAATCTGACTGCACACAGCATGGACTGGGGCCTCAGAAGCTACAAAGTGTGCAGGATGGTACTGATTTCACCGTGGGCTCGGTGCCCATTGGTCCGCGGTTTGGCTGGGTGTGTACACAGAAGTTGTTAACTGTGCTCTGGTTGCATGGAGTCTGCATTATCATACTGTCAGGTACTGCCACACGTCAATCACATCCAGTCAAAAGAAGAATTGTATGCGGATTAGCTTCAAGAAAAAGTCTATTCTTACAGCAGGAATATTTGGAGCACTACCAGAGTATTCTGCTATTCACAAAATGCATGCACAGTCTGAGGCGACCATCCACTCTGGCTCTCGGAGCATATCAGGTTTCAGCTCTTATAGTAATGCTTGTCCCACAAAGCACTGGGCAGCTTTATGGTGCATTGTTTAAGCTAAAACTTCTCTGGTTCCTCCCATAATTTGTGAGGCTGATAGCAGCACAGCTTAGCCAGTCACATTAGCACGGTCACTGGAGCCTGGCTCAAGAACTGCAAAACATGAGGAGACAGGAGGATCAGAGGGACAACAAGGGACAAATGAGGTACAGGGAACACACGAGACAAAAGTTGTGTGCAGGGAAGAGGGAAAGACAGCAAGGAAAATGGAGCGATGAAGAGAAGGGGGACGGCTTTATGTATATGAAACAGAAGAAGTGTTCTGTCACCGAATGCTTCATTTGTTTCAAGTACACAAAGTTTCCACCCATAAACTGTAAACCATTCTCATACTTAGCTTCCTTGATAATTGGTCTGATGGGTGAGCCCACTGCAGCTTGACCTGCATTGGGCTAGTTAGTGACACAGCCCAGCAATGCCATTCTCTGTAGCAAAACATTTCTTGTGCAAGCACAAGAAACATAAAAAGGAAGAGAAAGGCAGACAGTGGATGTAGTTGAGGAGTAGATTCAGTATTCTGAAGCTTTGATAGGTGGAGGAGGGAGGCCCCACCCCGCCCCTGAAGCCACCTCACAGTTCAGACCAATACCAGTATGTTTGCTTGCTGGCATTAGCAGTGGAGTGCAGGAGTTAGACAGATGCAGCATAGAAATGGCAGTGAAGTATTGATCTGATGCCAACGCCACCCCACCCTGCAGAGATGGACAGACATTGGGGTGTGCCTTTGGGTCATCGCCCATAATGGTCACGACATTTCACCTCCTCTACCCCTGCAGACACTTACAAGTGTTGAGGGGTACCTTGTGGTGTCAGGTTTTACACTCACCTCATTCCATAAGGAAATACACTGAAATGGGTGCAGTGTAGGAGAATGGGGTGAACTCTGGGGCCAGAGGGTCCAAGATGCACCTCGATGCCTGTCACCGGCTGCAGGGTGGGGGTAGGGGTGGAATGGCATGAGCATTACTGTACAATCCCAAGTCACACCCCTGACACCTGTCAGTCCCTACAGGGTAGGGCATTATGGTTGGAAACCCTAACCCCTAGGCGTGTCTTGGTATTTTTACTCCAAGTTTTCAACATGGAACATGCTCTCTAACCTCCCTTCCACTGTCTTACAGACGCATCTCTCACTGTGCCAAATTAATCTTCAAATTCTGGTTCAGGGGCTCCCTCCTAGCTCTCATCCTTTCTCTCTCTTCACTCCACCTCCCCACGCACTCTCTCAGATCAAATGATGCCCGCACCTTGATGATTCCTCACCGCCTCCACCTTCATTGGTCAGACTGGGTGCCCATCATTTCCCTAAAATCTGTAATTCCTCCCCTGAAATACAACACTCCTCCTCCAACTACTCCCTTACCTCTGCCCTACACAATTACCTTTCCCTCAGCTGTTCCTGATCTAATCCACCTTAATACCTATCCCCAGTTTCTGTCTTCCTACCATGACTCTCTCGGCAGGGTTCTCAACATCCTGAAGTGGGAAATCAGGAAATGGCTACCCTTCTCCTCATATTCAGTTCTTGCCTCTCCCCTCTGTTCTCCACCTGCCCTTCTGGGTCACCAGTGTGCACAACCCTAACCCCATCCCTTTTACTCCAACAGCACTTATGTACTTCCTCGAGCCTGCACTTGGTACACTCATGCACTATAAATGGTTCTATCACATTATTACTGTTTTGTACATTTATATGTTCTTTTCTATGAATTTGGACAGGTATTGTAATTTACCCAATGTTCCACTACTGTTTATTGTGCAATACCTTGTGTTCCACTGTTGCACAATCTTACAATATTGTATTGTTTGTACTACCCACATACTATTGTAACTGATTATCCTTCACAACCCTATGTCACCCTCCCCAGGTCGCACCGTAAGACGAGCAACTAGTTGTTCAGTGTGCCCTCCTGGTGAAACATTTCAATAAATAAATAAATAAATAAAAATAAATAAAACATGGACTTTTTGTGACCTCACTGCATGAACAGTGATACTATCAGTTCATTAGCCAAAAGGTTATTTTATTTAATATGCCTATTTTGGCGCCACAGGTGCGAAACACATTTTAACAGGATGTGAAAATGACAGCTGTACTGTTCATGAGAAGGTGTAAAAAAATGGCAATGTTTAAAACCTGGAGTAAAAATGTAAAAAAATGGTGAAGTCATGAGTTAGTAGAAACTGCACAACACACCCTTAATTATTTTGGGGATTTATTACACCAGATTTTCAATATAGGCATTTTGGGATCCCCGCCATGAACAGTGTCACTGTGATTTTCTTAATCTGTCCTGAACAATGATTTCCCACAGCAACCGCTATATTTCTGCGCCAGAAGTGTGAAACACATTTCGACCAGGATGTGAAAATGACAGCTGTACTGTTCATAAGGAGTGTGGAAAATGCCAATGTTGAAAACCTGGTGAAAATATTACAAATTAGTGAAGTTACGGGTGTATGGAAACTGCGAATGCACGCTCATAACACAACCATTTTACGGACTTTTGTCACCACATTTTCAACATAGCCATTTAAGACCTCTGCTCATGAACAGTGTCACTGTGACTTTTTACTCTGTCCCAAACTTTGATTTCACACACCAACCACACCATTGTCGCCACATGTGCAAAACACATTTTGGACAAGATGTGAAAATGACAGCAGTACTGTTTATAAGGAGGTGTGGTAAAATGGTAATATTGAAAATCTGGAATGAAAATATTAAAAATTCTCGAAGTTACGAGCGTGCGTAAGACATATGGGCAGCAGCTAAATAAAACAGTCATTTTCTTTGAAGAGTGCAGACATGTTCCCTGTCCACTGAAGATTGTTGTGCTGAGCTCCGAGGTAAGTATGGGGTGAGGGTGTGTGTGGGAGATGGGTGTGCAGTGGGTGTGTGGGTTGGGGGAGTGAACACGGAAGACTACGAGGAACCGCTTTTCTGTTTTACAGGTTTTAAAAAATAAAGATGATGTGGGCGCTTTTTTGCATGCTGGGTGGGCTCCCAGCATGCAGGCACACCTGGGTGTTTCTTTTGGGGGTCTCGAGCCGACGGGAATTGGGCACCCCATCGGCCATAACAGTGTGCTTGGGGGAGTGTGCATTAGCTGAGGGGGATTGGGCACCCCCTGGCACACAACAAATGGGGGTGCATCATGCCGATGGGGATTGGGCTACCCTGTCAGCAAATGAACCAGGGAGGAGCATGCCGAGGGGGATTGGGCACCTATCGGCTTTAGGAACTAGGAAAGGTGGGCAGTGGCTATCCATCGGCTTTGTGGGGACTGTGAGAGGCCGATGGAGAAGCTGTTGCCATGGGGACAACACACAATGCAGCTTGTAATTGGCTGCTGCAGTCAAGGATGCTCCACAGCAAAAACAGCTGATTGTGTAGTGATGGGGTGCTCCCTGATTGCAGTGACCACGTCCTTTGAGCATAGTGGCATGCTCATTAACTGCCATCATCAACAGCATGCTCCTCTATTCACCGCAGCAGAGACCAGCCCCAGAATGGACTGCTGCCATTCGGCACAACACTGCCATGCCTCCACAACCCACCTGTGAAGAAAGTTGATGCAATGTGTTTCTTGCACATGCATGCAAGCAACACAAAAAGCACTCTCTGTTTCGGTGGAGATCAGCTGTTATCCACTCCATTGCTTCAATCTCAGAAATGTTCTTTTCCCAGAAGTCACGTGTGGTATTTGTGGAGTTAACCATTTGCATAATGAACTTCAGTGGTGCTACTCAGAGGATGTTGCCCAACCTTTGTCTCTGTTTGGGACCCTTCAATAAAGTAGGGTTTTGAGACTTAGATTCTACTGACATTTTTGAAATGTACAGTTTTGCACTAGACAGATTAATTGACATATACCTTTATCCCAAGGATAACGATGTACATTTCATTAACTATTGCAAGCTGCAGTACAACTACAGTCTAACTATGCTTTGTATTACTTGGTTGCACACCCCACCACTATTGAGTACAAGCATGAAAGTCCGAGATCTGGGCAGAGTCTTTCAACTTAACTGTCCAACTATGGGGTCTAACCCACCAAGTCTAATTTGGTAAAGTTTGATTGTACAGTCCCACAACCACTGGGATAGGCATTGTTATGGGTTGGGTGCCTAATTGCATGAATAATAATAATACCTCTTCAGACTGCAACAATTTAATTTGTGCTGCTCTGTAGGAGGACAGATACTACATTAGAACAAAACATGAACACAAAACAATCAGACGTCACAATTCTTAATAGTATCTGATATTCAGAACTGGCTCTTCGGAGCCTAAGACATAGCTGTGATTTTATAGTTTAGTATCTTAATAGACCATTGTGAGCACAGTGTCAGGACTGGGCAGTCAGGGTGCATTATTATGAATACCCAAGGGTGGACAAGTTGTTAACTGTGAAGAGGAGTTACATCTGTATGAGCTTGGGTCCTGGATTACGATCCCTCTTCTGGTATCATAATGAGAGCTCCAGGGACCAGTTACTCTCATCTTTTACACACTCTGTGTGTGATTCAAGTATTAAGCAATGACAGGGCCCTCATTATAGGACATTAATGTCGCCCAGGGGAGTAGTAAGTGATGGTGGTATAAAACTCTTGAGTTTCACTCTCTTGGTTTATGTGGGATCACACCTCAGGTGTGTACACAAAACTCATGACACTGCTTCCACACATTATGCTATATTTAAGGTGACAGGTGATGAAAATTGAAGAAGTCTTACCTTTGCTTTATTTATTCAAAAATGACCCATTTCCTTAGCTTGTTTTTACTAATTGCAAAAGTTTAATTATTCGTATAGTTTACATACATAATGAAAGTGTGATTATAAACAAATGTATGAAACTGTATTCTGATCTGTTACCAGTAGGCGCAGCTGATGACATCACCACCATCACAATCCATGAAACTGTATTCTAATCTGTTACCAGTAGAGGGCAACTGATGACATCACTACCATCACAATCCATGGAATAGCATTCTAATCTATCCCGAGTAGAGGGCAGGTCATGACATCACTACCACCACAGTCTGTGAAAATGCATTCTGTTCTTTCACCAGTAGAGGGCAGCTGAAGAAAGCACTACCATCACAAATATATGGGATATGCGGAGGGGGGCACCTGTTAGATAACGTTATTTGTACAGTAATCTAGTGACCTCAAGTAACCTCATGAGTGGTGAAGCCACCAGTAGAGGTTTACAGTGGTCACAGGCTACTGTACAAATAATATCATTATCCAACAGGTGCCCCGATATTAGATTTGCAACAGATGTTTTCTTGTTTTTATCCTTGCAGTTTGTTAAAAATGTGGTGAAACTTGAGTTTTTAAAACTGTTGGTTTCAGAGTGCAACCTCCCCACCCGCCTGGTTGCTGTGGCCATTGTTGGTGTTTGGATGTCTTAATGATGTCACAGCATCTGTGCTGATTGGTGAATGGTAGAGGTTTTGAAAATGTCAACACAAAATGGCAGATCTGCTAAGCGAGAGGTCATTTAGAACCTGTGTGGGTGTTTTTTTATGTGACGCTTCTTCTTTTGGTTTTGTTTCTAAACAGAAAAAACAGTTTGGGATATTTGAAAGACATGGTAGGGTTTTGAGGAACTGTTGGAGTACCGGTGGGATGTGCTGGAGTTCAGTCAGGAGGAGCTGCTTCAGTAGACTCTGGTACGTAGTACAGAAGGTAAATTGAGAATGAAAACCCAGACAGAAGTGCTATTGGAAAAGCAGGAAAGTGGGGAAATTATTGCTGCTGCTGTTGTTTTTTCATGGTTTGCGGCTGGTAGGGGTCCTTGAAAGAGATGGCAGCTTTGCATTATGAAGGGAAGGGAGAGTGCGAGAGAGGGAGAAAGTACAGATGGAGAAGTGAGGAGCGACTAGTGACGTAGTCACTGTACAGATACATGGGTTGTGGCGAATCAGTATGGGAATAACTTCACATTATTCTCATAGTGATTACGCCATGGTCATTTATCTGTACAGTGTCTTAAATAAATGCCTTTATGCAGCAGAATTTATCCTGATGCTTGTTGCATAAATAGAGCTATATGGATGGTGGTAGTAATGCCATATGTGGCAGCCTACTGGTTACAGAACAGAATGCAGTTTCAAGCCTTTTCATAGTTGCATCATTTTTTGTTTTAATTTTTTGCCTGTAAAAAAATACACATTAGTACATCATTATTAGCTCTGGCAATGTAGAAAAATTGATTAAATAAACGCATGCCCAGTTTATTGAATGAATGATGAAAAAGGGGTTTATGTTTCTTTGCTACTCACCATTAATGACAGGAGCTGTAACTCAGAACATTTTCTACAACAACCAGTAAACTGGTAACCTACAGTATGTGGAGAATGAAAGGAATATTTTAAAATAAACGCATTTTTTCTTTGCTGATAGCCTTTCTGCAGAATGGAGTGTCTAAAGTGCAGACATTGTTTTGTCTTTTCTGGCCACTACTGCTGAAAAAATGCCGCTCAAAAGGCAGTGAATGAATTCCTTCCAAAACTGATAAGAAATTTATAAGCTTGTGGGGAGGGGCTTTTCACCTCATACAGCATAGCAACTAAATGAGTTGATGTGGCAAGACT
The DNA here is from genome assembly GCA_016271365.2 of Neoceratodus forsteri. Taxonomy (NCBI): domain Eukaryota; kingdom Metazoa; phylum Chordata; order Ceratodontiformes; family Ceratodontidae; genus Neoceratodus; species Neoceratodus forsteri. Next base: position 35,742,672 of record JADMNL010000033.1, read on the forward strand.
GTTATGTCAGTTAAATCAGAACCATCACGTGTTTTTGTTGTTTAAATATTTGCTTAATTTAACATATTTTAATGTTTCTTCATGGGGTTGTTTAAATTGCTGTCACATCAAGGATTCCTGACAGCCAGGTTGAACCCTAATGCCCTGGTGAAAAAATAAATGCATATATACAAAGTATTCCATTACTGTCCTTCTAACCTCTGGTCTTGGAATTCAATAAGGACAGATATGTTTATTTTCTTAAGAACTGATATCTAAAACATTTGGTTAGAACAGATATCCAGTTGACTTTGGTGAGAACAGAGATTGAGTAGACTATGTTGAGAATGGACATTTACAGTACTAGACTTTGGTGAGAACAGACATTTAGTAGACTTTGGTAAGACTGCATTTACTAGACTTTGATGAGAATGGTCTTTCAGCAGACTTTGGTTTCCACATTTAGTAGACTTTTATAAGAATGGGCACTTAGACTGGTGATAGAGGACATTTATCAGTCTTTGAGAGATCAGACATTTAGTAGACTTTGGTAATGGAAATTTGGTAGACTTTAGTGAGAATGAAAATTTAGTAGTCTGTGATAAGAATGGACATTTTGTAGACTTTGGTAAGAATGGACATTTACTTGACAGGGTAGACTGGAACTTTATGTTCGGTTTTAAAGAAATTCGCTTCCTTCCCAGTACATCCGCTGGATTCAAAGAATGTACACCACCCATGTGCAAGAATATATGCAACAGGGTACTTTCTTCTAGTTTCTCTTGCAGTCAGGGACGTGGCAGGGTTGCCCTCTTTCATCCCTTTTATTTAATTTCTACCTAGAGCCGCTCTTGTAAGCTCAGAACAGCCCTAGTATTCATGGGGTCAGAGATGGGTCCCTCGAGCTAAAAGTCTCGGCCTATGTGGATGACATTTTACTACATTTTACACAGCCAGATCTTTCTATCCAGTCTGCCCTGAGAACCATTTCCAAATACAGCAAGGTCTCCAATTATAAGATCAATATAGACAAGACTCAGATCTTCCCCTAATAGACAGAACCCATAAGAATGTAGCAACCCATGTAGGCTTGCTTTGGTCCCAGAGTAGTCTTAACTATTTAGGTATCATGCTGGCAAGAAACAACACTGAGCTGAAACAATTCAATCTAGACTCTTCAACATGTAATACAACAGAAGATCTTGCTCGTCGGAAGGACATGCCTTTATCTCTTTGGGGCAGAATTAGCTTGATCAAAATGAATGTGTTACTCCAGATTTTTATCCCCCAGCATGTTAAATTGTGGCTACCCTTAATTGGCTTAGAGATTGCATGGAATGGTGGCAAACTTCCTCTGGTGCAGTAAACCCCAAGGTGTGATATTACAAACTAGCTGCTCCAAAAAGAAAGGGGGACTATGGCTTCCACATTGTGGCCTGTATTATTGGGCAAGTCATTTAAGTAAATATTTAAGATGGCTGTGTTCGGATGAAGAATCTCACACATTCTGTATGCACCATCATGGCTTTCTATTGAAAAGAATTAATAGACTCAGGAGGCATTGCCAGACAGGCCAAGCTTCACATTCATGTGAAGGACCTACCTAGAGCTTGGTTGGTATCTCCCATTGCCACCTCAGTTAGGGTGCACACTCAGATATGTACCTCTCTTAAATACAATCCACTCTGGGATCTAGAGCAACCAGTCTGTCAGAGTTCTAACTTTTGTATAGTAGGCCTCCCCATGTCAATAAATTGGCTCCCTCACTACAAGGTGTTTGTCCCAAGGACCTGGTGTCAGGAGTGTTCTGTCTCTCAGTGAGGACTTGATGCAAAAATTCCTTCAGGCCCTGGGGATTCTTTAAATTTTTCAAGTCGTCATTTGCTGGGCACCAAAACATGTCTTTAGGAGATGATAGGTAGAAATCCATGCTCTTTCAGCCATTGGTTGTCCTATCTCAGCAATCACACTCTGTCTCCACATATACATTGCATTATACTCACTGGTTTTCCCATTAGTGGATGGGGCGGTGGCCTATTGGATGGATGGATTCCCTCACAAGGTCATCAACCAGGAGAAGGCTTGGAAATCCTGCCACTTGCATAGCATGCAAGATCATCTGCGTTGATGCAGTTCTTGATTCTCAAAACATGTATTTGACTCCAGTTAAACTACATAAGATGGACATACTCCCTTCCCCTACCTGTGGGAGATGTAACCAATCCAAGGGCACCTTACTTCACATTTCTTGGGAGTGCACACCCATCGTATCTCTGTGGAAACTATCAAGAATAAAGCGGATCCTCCTGGGCCTTGAAGACTTATTTACGCCAGCGATATGCATATTGGGGACTTTACCAGAGTTGGGGCTTCTCAACATAGATTTCACATGTATATGATTGCCCTCTCCTCAAGGCCCTCATCCTCCGGGTATTGGAAAACTCTAATGCCCCTTCTTATATCGAATGGCTTCAGGAGTTACCATCAAATTTGAGAGTAGAAAAAATGGTGGCTAGTCTCCATAATCGGGTATCAGTTTATAAGGCCAGGTGGGAATCAATGCACTCATTATACAGCCTATAAGTGGATATTCTGTTTTAAGGCATTGTTTCCGCTTCTTGTAGGGTGGGGTAATGAAGATGCTACATGGTGGGGAGAGGTATTAGTGTCTATTGTATGTAGCACGATTCTTTCTTATTGATTTGTGTTGTTTTATGTTTAGACTGTGATGTTATTTTGTGTCTTAGAAACATAGAATTTGATGGCAGATAAGGACCGCTTGGCCCACGTAGTCTGCTCATTTCCCTACTTGATGGATAAGCTGCAGATTCTAGTTGATCAACAGCTTACTTCCTCCCACCCCCACCAGGACTGCCTTATGTCTGTCCCATGCATTCTTGAATTCTCCCACTGTTCTTGACTCCACAACCTCCTCAGGAAGGCTGTTCCATGCATCCACAACCCTCTCTGTGAAAAATTATTTCTAACATTACTTCTGAGCCGTCCCCTTTATCTTCAAATTGTGCCCTTGTTCTTACACATCTCTTCTGAAAGATGCTACCCTCTTGTACTTTGTTAATTCCTTGAGATACTTGAAAGTTTCTATCATGTCCCCTCTCCTCCTTTCCTCAAGAGTATACATATTAAGCTGCTTTAGTCTCTCCTCATATGTCTTCTGGTGCAGACGCTGCACCATTTTGGTTACCCTCCTCTGAACAGCCTCCACTCTATCTATGTCTTTGCAGAGATGGGGTCTCCAGAATTGCATGTAGTACTCCAGATAGGGTCTCACCAACTGTCTGTACAGAGGGATAACAATGTCCTGTTTTCTACTGTTGATGCCTCTCCTGTGCATCCCAGTATCCCCCCAGCCCTCCTTACTGCCTTCTCATATTGCTTGCCCACCTTTAGATCATCTGATATAATTACTTCTAGGTCTCTTTCAATTTTTGTTATTGTTATTAACTCACCCCCATTGTGTACTCTTCCCTGGGTTTTGTTTCCCAGATGCATTACCTTGCACTTCTTTTGCATTGAATCTGAGCTGCCACATATTTGACTATTCCTCCAACCTTGCCAAGTCCCTTTTCATCCTTTCCACCCCACCTTGTGTATCAACCCTGTTGCAGATCTTTGTGCCATCTGCAAAAGACATACTGTACCTTTACTTCCAGGTGCTCTCCAATGTCACTTATAAAGACATTAAAGAGGACCGGTCCCAGTACCGAACCCTGGTACCCACTAGTTACCCACCTTTCATCACTGAGGACTCTGTTTACTATTACCTTTTGCATCCTGTGTCCAGCCAGTTTTTATGCAGGCTATCACCTTGGGACCCACTCCAAGGCTGGCTAACTTGTATATTAATCTTGTGTGAGACTGTGTCAAATGCCTTGCTAACATCTAGGTAGGCCATATCCACAGACCCTCTCTGGTCTACTACTTTGGTCACCCAGTCAAAGAAGTCTATTAGGTTCATCTGACATGACCTTCCTGCTGTGAAACCATGCTGCCTTGGGTCCTGTGCCCCACTGGCCTCTAGATACTCAACAGTTCTTTCCTTCAGAAGTGATTCCATCATCTTCCCTACCACTGAGGTCAAACTAACTTGCCTGTAGTTTCCTGCCTCTGCCCTGCTCCATTTTTGTGAAGTGGAATCACATTTGCCCTCCTCCAGTCCTCAGGTACACCCCATCCTCCCATGATTTGTTAAAGAGAGTAGTCAGTGGTGTTACTAGTTCTACCCTTAGTTCTTTTAGAATTCTTGGGTGAATCTCATTAGGCTCCATTGCTTTGCCCACCCTCAGTTTCAATAGTTTTTCCAAAACCTTTCTTCTGTGAATGGACTGGTATCGACCCCCATTCAGAGTTTCTCTCTTGTTTGGTTTAGGTACCTCCCTCCTCTTCTGTTGTGAATACTGAGCAGAAATATTCATTCGGTATCCTGCTTTTCACTGTCACCCTCTGCCCACATTCCCTCCCTTTTATTAAGTCTCTGTATCCTCCGTTGATCTTTCTTGCTCCCTAATGTACCTATAAAAGGTTTTATCCACCTTCTTAACAGAGCTGGCTATCTTCTCAGTTTGTGCCTTTGCTGTTCTGACTGCCTTCCCTGACTCCTTTTGCTTTAACTGATAAAGTTCTCTGTCCTGCTCCATCTGTGTTTCCTTATTTTTCTTGATTGCTACCCTTTTCCTTAACCTTCCTTCCACCTCTTTTGAGAACCATAGTGTTTTTTCCTTCATTTTGTTTTGTTGATTTGCTTCACACAAAGGCTTGTTGCCTCTCAGATGGCTGTTTTGATTATTCCATTGTTCCTCCACCCCTCCTTTTTGCCCGTTTGCTAGTGCTTTTCTGAGGCACTCTCTCATTTTCCCAAAGTCAGTCTTCCTAAAGTCCAATACTCTTGTTTTTGTATGGCTTGACTCTATGGCTGTGTTTATTGTGAACCACACTGTTTGGTGGTCACTTGTTCCCCAGATGGCTACCCACTTCTAAATCTGAGATCCTTTCTCCTTCCCCATTTGAGAGTACCAAGTCTAAGATTGCTCCCTCCCGAGTGGGTTCCAACACTAGCTGTCTGAGGCATGCCCTTTAGGGCATCAAGAATGACCCTGCTCTTGGATGTGCCTGCAGCAAAGATACTCCAGTTAACATCTGACATATTCAGGTCCCCATCAACAATATCTCCTTTTCTACCATTTTAAGGATGCCTTCTATCATTTCTTTGTCCATTTCCTACCCCTGAGATGGAGTCTGTACACAACCCCCATGTGGATTGTGGTGCAATTTCCTGTCTCCAGGGTGACCCATAGTGATTCATCAACTTCCTGTTTACTCTTTAGCTCTGTTGCTTTAATCCCTTCCCTTATATGAGAGCTACTCCTCCTCATCTTTTACTTACCCTGTCCCTCCTGTAGATTGTGTATCCTGGTATGTTGACATCCCAGTCATGGTTCTGTGTTTACCATGTTTTAGTGACTGCCACAATATCCAGGCATCCCTCTTCCATCAAGGCCACTAGTTCAGGGGCTTGTTACACAGACTGCGGGCATTGGTACTCATCACCTTCCATTTTTTTATGGTCTTACCCTTTATCCCCATCCCTGTCCTTACTGCCTTTTTCTGCATTTACCCTGTCCTGCTCCTACTGACATCTCTACCCTGGCGTTTATCTCTAACTACTGTGTTTTGTGGGAGAGGCTGGGATTTCCCTGCTCCTTCGGTGCCTTCCCTTGGCTAGTTTAAATGCTCCAATAAAGCATTTAAACCTATCACCTAGGATTCTGGTTCCCCTGGACATATGCAGACCATCGCACCAGTATAAGCCTGCATCCTCCAGGTAGCTCCCCAGTCCCCAATGAAGCCAAAACCCTGAGCTCCACACCAGTTTTCAACCATTCATTGAATCCCATGGTGTGGAATACCCTAGCATCATCCTTGCTATAGACAGGCAGCACCTCTGAAAAGGTTACCATACATGCTACTTGTCTAAAAGCGCCCCCAACTCTACAAACTCCTCTTGCACTGCTCTGATCCCATTCACAGCCAGATTATTTGTCCCTAAATGGACAGTGACATCCAGCTCCCTCCCTCATGCAGCTGCACCACGATCCTGAGGATTCGCTTCCTGTCCCTCCCGAGCTGTGGCACCAGGCAGGCACCTTACCTCCCTATCCCCTTCCTCCCCCACTTCTACCCCTTAATGATTGAGTCCCCACCAGGAGTTGTTTTCTTCCACTGTAGGGTCTCATGCCACCCCTGTGGGTCTCCTTTGTGGAGGTTCCCAGCATTCTCCTTGGTCTCCACTGCAGGTGCCTTCTTTGAGGAACCACTCTTCACCAGAACAGCATATGAATTGTGGAGGTACAACTGGAGGGATGCACCTCTGTTCCACCACCCTCTCCTTCCCTGAGCCCACCTTGGTCCAACTGCTCCTCTTTCTTGGCAACCTCTGAGGTAGCGGTGGTGGCCCTGGTGGTCCCTGGGTGGGGAAGAGGTTTCATGAATCCTAGCCAGGTCAGCCTGGAGAAGGGCAACCTCCTCCTCAGACCAGAGAAGTACCTGCAAACAGGGCAGCATCACAGCCTCAGAATGTCTCCTGGAACACTGCTGCCCCCACAGCCACTGCACTGCACCACTCCCATCTTGACTTATTTTGTGTCCTCTCTCCTGTTGCTTTGTATGCTTACTGTCTCCTCCTCTATGTATTTTTACACTTACTTTCCTACTGCCTATAATAGCTTACAACTCTAGCCTTCCTACTCTGGGAGAGGAACTTCCTGTAGTCTTCAGTAATCTCCTTCTTCTGTGCTTGGATTCAGACCTCCAGCAGCTGGCGGGGGAGAGTTATTTTTAGGTTCCTTCAAGGTTGATGAAACTAATGTGTCTCAGTGATCCTTCCTTCCTACTGCCAAACAGGAAGTTCCTGTTGTCAGTCAAATCCAGTGGCTATAAAAGTAGAACTGGATTAGGGTGGGAAGGAGGGCAATTAGTGAAAAACTGTAAAGTTCTAGACTGCTGTTACTTGCTGTGAAAGCAAAGCTCTCCTCTGTCAAAACAACAGGAAGCTGTAATTGGAGACACCTGCTTTTGTACTCCTAAGCTCCTAAGTCACACCCCAATTAGATTCACCCTCTGCTCCTGACTCAGTAAATTAGCTGATACAGCCCCTTCGTCAGAGAAACACACAGTGACTTTCTTCCTTCTTTTTACTTAAATGAGACTCCTTCTTCTAATAAAGTAAATGTTTGCTTAATCCAAGCAGGCACTGACTCCTGCTGAGATAGAAGTGAGTTATCAGTAATAAAAGCTGTAAGTTATAGACTGCTGTTACTTGCTGTGAAAGCAAAGCTCTCCTCTATCAAAACAGCTTTTTTGGAAACTTTAATAAAGTATAATAAATTAAAACAAAAGAATGGGCATTTAGTAGACTGGTAAGAATGGACATTTAGTAGGCTTTGGTGGGAATTAACATTTAGGAGATTTTGGTGAGAATGGAAATTTAGTAGACTTTGATAAAAATGATATTTAGTAGACTGGTAAGAACAGACATTTAGTAGCGGTTAAGAATGAACATTTAGTAGACTGGTGAGAACGGAATTTAGTAGACTTTGGTAAGAACAGATATTTTGTAGACTTTGCTAAGAACAGACATTTAGTAGACAGGTAAGAATGGACATTTACTAGACTTTGGTGAGAACAGACATTTAGTAGACTGGTAAGAATGGACATTTAGTAGGCTTTGGTAGGAATTGACATTTAAGAGACTTTGATGAAGAACAGACATTTTTAGACTTTGATAAGAATGGACGATGGTAGACTAGTAAGAATAGACATTTAGTAGATTTTGCGAGAATGAACATTTAGTAGACTCTGGTAAGAATGGATATTTAGTAGGCTTTGGTAGAACTGGAAATTTAGGAGACCTTGGTAAAATGGACATTTAGTAGACTTTGGTGAGAGTGGACATTTAGTAGACTTTGGTGAGACTGAACATTTGGTAGACTTTGGTGAGAGGAACATTTAGTAGCCTTTGGTAAGAACAGACATTTTATAGACTTTGGTGAGAACAGATATTTATTAGACTTTGGTGAGAGCAGACACTTAGTAGACTTTGATCAGAATAGACATTTAGCAGCCTACAGTATATTCCCAGCCCTATGAATGGCTGTTTTGTTTATGTTAGGCACACCTGCGAATGAAGGGTCCCCACTGCTACCATCCATTGAAAGGGCAGTCATCTGGCTGATCCTGTCTCAGCCTTGCCTCACAGTCTCACTGCCAATGTGTGGAACCACATTGGTACACAAGATAAAGGTAGCCGGCCAACGGCTCCAGAGTTGGTTACCACGCTGGGAGGGGTTGGATGGTAGTTGTGAAAAGAAGTGGAGTGATAGGGACTGATGGCACATAATGAAAGGTGTGATCAAGCCTCTCAATTAACTGATTTTCATGGTCATCCTAAGTTTAACCCTCAGCATTACCTGAACTCTCAGTTTTCCACTCTGCCCATGCGCTGTAGTAGGTATTTGCGCAGTTTACCTGTTCTTAGATGGCCTTTTCAGCGACTGCTTTTTGAGGAAGCATATCTCATGATAAATTTGCCATGAAATCAAAATATTTTGATTCAGTTGTCTAACGTACTGTAGCTAATCATAACCACAGGACCATTTCATATAAACAAGAAGATACTCTAGGAGTATCTTCTTGTTTATATGAAATGGTTCTGTGGTTATGATAACACCACCACCTAGATCACTCCTATGGTTCTAACAGTGGTCTCAAACACATTCTTAGGGTACAAGAACCGTGAACTGAAGGTGACTCAGTTCTCATGCCCTAAGGATGCAAGTGAGACCACTCTTACTAACTGTAACAGTGGGATTCATTTATGAGATAGATAAATAAATATATTGAAATTTTAAAATGTTCCCTGACCATGCCCATTTCAAGGCAAATTCAAAACTGGCAGTAACCCAACCACTTTCACGAGTTTTTAATTGCTTTTCTGAGTAGGGTGCTACCAGTTATAGCATACATACATAAATAAGTTAAAACTAGAGACCCTGTGCACACCTCCCTGCCCTCCCACCCTTGCCAAATTGGCAAGTCAAGTCAATAAATTGCTACAATGAGCTTTCTTCCTCAAATGGCAACTCACTTATTACATCCCAAAGGGGAGTAGTGGGGTCACTTGGTTTTCAGATTAGAGCTCTGGTGTGAGAGTAAGTTCAGCCACCAGTCAGCAAGGTGGACCTCCATTGGCTGGGGCCCTGTTCTTAAATGCAACTGTAAGAGTTGACTTCCTTTCAAAATCTGGTAGCACCCCAGTGAGAAAAGCAATTTAAAGTTGTGAAGTTGATTTTGATTTGTTCATGTTTGGTAGATATATGGCTGTCTCCATTAGCTGGCTTCCTGCCAATCACCAGGACATTGACTGGGGACTACACCTTATTTAACAATTTAATGACTTGCCAATTTTGTGGGGAGCAGGCTGTGCACTGGGTGTTTTTAACTATTTCCTGGGCATCTAGCATGAGGCGCTCTTCATAGAATAAGAGTGCGTCTCATGCAGAGAAAAGGTGCATTTCGATTGGTCAGAGGTGCTTCCTCAACATGTATTGATCCATATAGATCTATAGTATTGATCTCAAGCTATAATTGCTGAAACAGAAAATCTGGAGAGACAAGAACATTTTTAAACACTGCATTCTGTTCTAGAATACATAACAAAAGATGGAGGATGTACAAATGGTGCTGGCTATGGGTTCTCATGAAATGGTTACCATGGAATCGGTCCGAGCTTCCTTCTCAAAGGTTACTACAGTCATCATTTCTCATGAAACTGTAGCACTGTCACTGTATTCTCTCTACCATCTGCTATCATCTCTACATCCCACACCGTCATGTTTTATTCAATAAAACTGATAAATGTTTATTGCCTACATATGCGCGAGGACACAGTGCAATTTACTGAATATCTGCAATATATCATGCTCTTTGGACCCATTTGCACTTGAATTGGCAGAAGATCTCCACATTCACATGACATCCCCAAACAGAGGCGTTAGATTCACAAGTCATACAATGGTATCAATTGTTTGCTCAGTTGCAAGGTTTCTACTGTGTATTGAGAGGATATCATCTCACTAATAAAACACTGATTGGTATCAAGAATCTTTTATTGAATGCTTGTACTTACATAGAGGTTTTGTAATGGCAGTGTCTTTCCCAGCTGTTGTATTATTGAGTCATTCAGTGGACTTTGGTAAGCAGCAATTAGCCATTGCTGTATGCTGAGCTAATGTTCACCTCTGCTGCATTGTGGGTGTGAGGTCAATGCCTTACACAACCAGGGAGAGCATTTATTCAGGATACACCTATGCCCTGGGTGACTTATTGCATTTACTGTATAATATGGAAAATGTGTCACTAAAATACAGTAATTAAATATAGCAGTACAAGAGTTTTTAAACTGCTGCAAAATGAGTCAGAAATTAGACTTGACAGGGTGTTGGTGAAAGGAGAATATTAGTAAATAGGCAGAGAGGAGGGAAGGTCACTGGAGACCAGTTTCTACCAACAAATTATATGTTTCTATGTTTTAGTACAGTGAGACACACTGATGGGTACGGTAAGGCATGAGGCCACAGGCTGAGTGGCTTCAACCTGACATGCAGTTGCCAAAGTTCTACCAACGTCCTGAGTGTCTTTAATATGCTTTTAAAATGGGTTTGTGAGGACCATTTTAAAATATAAAAGTAAAACTTTCAAAAGAAAAACATTTACACATTGGTAGTACTGTCCCCATGTATGGCTCCTGGCCAATTAGCATACACAGTGTTCTACCCATTTATAATGGAACTCTGGACATGTAATCAACAAGTTTAAGTAGTTCCTATTCGTAGTTTTAACTCACTACAGACCCCCTCCGGCTGCTATATTAACACAGCATGAGTGGGTAACTGGTCCCCGGTGTCCTGGTTAAATTTCCCTATTCACCAAAAATACCACAACAGCTTAATCTGGTTCAAGGTCAGTTGGCATTCATCTGTATCCCTCTCGGGCGTGTGTTTGAAAATAGGCAGGATTTGTCTAGTGCACTTACCCGGTCAACAAAAACTAAATAAATAAATAAAATAAATAAGTAACACAGGACTAGACAGATTCCTGAAGAAGGATGGCACGGAGGGGTACACAACATGAGTAGGGGTAACACAGGACTAGACAGATTCCTGAGGGAGAATGGCACTGAGGGTTACACACCATGAGCAGGGGTAATGCAGGACTAGACAGATTCCTGAGGTAGAATGACATTGAGGGTTACACAGCATGAGAAGGGGTAATACATAGCTAGACAGATTCCTGAGGGAGATGGCATTGTGGGTTACACAACATGAGCAGGGTAACACAGAATGAGACAGATTCGTGGGGTAGAATGGCATTGAGGTTACATAGCATGAGTTGGGGTAACACAGGACTAGACAGATTCCTGAAGGGGAATAACATTGAGGGTTACATAGCATCAGTAGGGGTAACACAGGACTAGACAGATTCCTGAAGGGAATAACACTGAAGGTTACATAGCATCAGTAGGGGTAACACAGGACTAGACAGATTCCTGAAGGGAATATCATTGAGGGTTACATAGCATGAGTAGGGGTAGGACAGGACTAGACAGATTCCTAAGGAGAATAGCATTGAAGATTATATAGCATGAGTAGGGGTAATACTGGACTAGACAAATTCCTGAGGGAAAATAACACTGAGGGTTACACAGCTTGAGTAGGGGTAATACTGGACTAGACAAATTCCTGAGGGAAAATGGCACTGAGAGTTACACAGCATGAGTGGGGGTAACACAGGACTAGACAGATTCCTGAGGGAGAATGACACTGAGGGTTACACAGCATGAGTAGGGGTAACACAGGACTAGACAGATTCCTGAGGAGAATGGCATTACGGGTTACACAGCATGGGTAAGGGTAACACAGGACTAGACAGATTCCTGAGGGAGAATAGCACTGAGGGTTACACAGCATTAGTAGAGGTAACACAGGGCTAGACAGATTCCTGAGGGAGAATGGCACTGAGGGTTACACAGCATGAGTAGGGGTAACACAGGACTAGACAGATTCCTGAGGAGAATGGCATTATGGGTTACACAGCATGAGTATGGGCAACACAGGACTAGACAAGTTTCTAAGGGACAATGGCACTGAGGATTATACAGCATGAGTACAGGTAACCTGGGACGAGACAGATTCCTCATGGAGAATGCCACTGAGAGTTACACAGCATGAGTAGGGGTAACACAGGACTAGACAGACTCTTAAGGGAGGATAGCATTATGGGTTACACAATATGAGTAAGGGTTGCACAGGACTACACAGATTCATAAGGGAGAATGGCACTGAGGGTTACACAGCATGATTAGAGGTAACACAGGACTTAGAGATTCCTGAGGGAAGATAGAATTACATGTTATGCAACATGAACAAGGGTAACACAGAACTACCCAGATTCCTGAGGGAGAATGGCAGTGAGGGTTACAACTCAGTAAGAATTCTGAATAGGATTCTAACTAAGTTTTCACGTGTGTCCCTAGTCAGTTTGGGTGTAATCATTGCCAACTGGGGGATGGGCAGAGAAGATGGACCTTAAGTCCCTTCCATTGCCACAATATTATGTTAGTATATTACAAACAAAAGGCATGCTTCTTTGGTGAAATCCAGCCAGCCAGAGTCTATAGGCATATCAGCAGAACAAACTTTGAAATCTGTAATTTACCCCAAGAATTCTGGTACTCAAACTGCAGAAACATGCAAGTGTTTAAAAAGTATTTACAGACTGCACAAACAACTCACCATTTGAAATATATTTTGACCTATCGGCCTCACAATATGTTCGCCCTATACAGAGTAGGGTAAAGCTGGGATTATTTGTTTAACTGCAGTACTATTACACTCTTAGTTTGTTCTTCGCGAAACTCACTATTGTCAGTGGTAGAGTTTGAAGTAAAGGCAATCAGTGATCCTGAGGGGCCAAAAAGAGAAAGGCATTCCTCAGCTTATAATCATGTCCAAAATCTCGGTTAAGCTGATCAGCTCCATGGAAATGAAGTTATAGCATCATAATTAACTAGGAAGACTTCAGATATAATCTGCTGTTAATCCCAACAAGAGAGTCACGAGTGAAAACTTACTCAAAACACCATTCTCCTCACCTAAACCCTGCTGTCATGTTTAGAAGTGCTGACATTGGAACTTGCCATGAGAAAAGGAACACTTACTGATGAACTGATTCTGTATCGGTTTCTCATCCAATCTGACTCATATAAACATATAACTTGTTAGCAGAAAAGCCCCATGACCCATCGTGTCTCTAGACTTACCTAAGCAATGTGGAATGTGAGAGCCTTGCCTCGTCCTAGCTATCTAATGTGGACTGTGAAAGCCTTACCCCAGACCTACCCATCTAATGTGGAATGTGAGAGCCTTGCCCCAGACCTGCCTATCTAATGTGGACTGTGAGAGCCTTACCCCAGACCTACCTATTTAATGTGGAATATAAGAAATCTGCCCAGAATTGCCTGTGTATAATGTAGAATGTGAGAGCCCTGCCCTAGACCTGCCTATCCAAAGTGGAATGTGACAGATCTAACACAGAGGCTGTGGATTGTAGTCCCACACCAGGAGTGTGCTCATACTATCAACACCTGAGTGCAACTTTTTGCTTTGTGGCATGCAGGCAGCCATATCCGCCCAACTCTGTAACTCCCTTGACCAGATGCCACCTTTCCCAGGAACCAATCAAACCACAGGTCCTCATAGCTTAACCCCCCAGTGATGGGCCAGAAGAGGAAGTCCTCCCCAGTACATAATCCAGATGGTGGTTGGTGGTGATGGCACAAGTTGGGGAGGCGCACATAGAGATTAAAATTACACTTGGGTATTCCAGGGAATAAACCTCAGGCTCATAATCATTGGAAAATGAATGTTACACTTTAGAGGATGCTCAAGGCTGGCATGCCCTGTCTCTAGTTCTAGAAGTCCAACTTTTGGTTTTGAGTTGTATGAAACCCCTTTGTGGTGGTCAGATACTAAGCTAGAAATTAGTCGTTTTGTAGATTGCGGTCTAAAATCCAACATAATGACCATTATATTAAGTACTTGGATAATAGACGGCATTTACAATGACTGCTTTCCTTACAGTCAGACTTTGGTTATGATTATTCTGTACAAATGGCCAGAATTAAGAAAGACATGTGTTCATTTCAATATAATAGGGCTGCATCGCTGTTTATGGAGCAAAAATATGGTATGAAAGGAAAGGCCCAATCAGTAAATCCATATGACTGCTGTAAACAACAGGTAGACATCAAATACATGTCTGTTCTTCGAACCTCTGCTGGGGAGGTTGTTACTTCTAATCAGTATATTTTGGGTGTTGTGAAAGAGCACCTATTCCATGTTTGGCGGGATGCTCCTGCTTTGGAGGATGTGGAATATGTTTTGGCACTCTAGATCTCCTTAAATTGTCTAGGCAGATACTAGTGATTTGACTAATCCTGTTGTTCCTTCAGAAGTGAATTTTTTGATAAAGCAATTAAAAACTGGGGTTACACTGGGCCCTGATGGCATCCCAAATGAATTTAATAAAAAGAGTATTGATCTGCTGTGTCAACCATTGACCATTGTTTTTAATGCTATTCTTCAGGGACGTTATTCTATTCTTCCACATATGGCGGATAGTTGATTGATTTTTTGCATAAAACAGATGCTAAGGAAGATATTGCTAATTGGAGACCTATTAGTTTGATCAACACTGATTGGAAATTGCTCAGTAAACTACTACGTGTTAGGCTGTGTCCGTTGCTGGTGATTTGATTCATCCTTCTCAGACCTGTGCCATCCCATAGAGGTCTTTATTGGATAACCTGAAACTTTTGAGAGAGGTCTTTGATAGTACCTCTGCAGGGGTTATGTTCTTAGTCTTGATCAGACAAAGGCATTTGATTTGGTTCCTCATTCATATTTATTTTCTGTATTGAACAAGTATGGTTTACCAGGGTTTTTGTTCAATGGATTCGGACTTTATATAATTCTGCTTTTTGACTCCTTTAGTGAACGGTTGTTTGGGATATCTATTCGGATTTGTAGAGAGGTCCGACAGGGTGCCCACTGAGCCCTTTATTATATGTTTTCACTATTGATCCTATGTTGTGACTTTTGAACACTAATACCCTATTATTCGTCAGATGCTCAGTCCTGCAGGTATACCATTTCCATGCACAGTTGCTTATGCTGATGATGTTTGCCTTCTGGTTCTGACACACATGCTTTAGGGGTTATTCAGTCTTTTTCTGGCTGTCCAGGGTCACTTATTAATAAACCAAAATGTAAAGGGTAGCTATAGCCATTCGCCAGGATTACAAGTTACTGGTATAGCGGGATACATATTCATACTGATTCTATACAGTTGTTGGGAATCTCTTTTGGGGTTTGGATGTGGCTGAACGGAACTGGGTGAGCAAATTGGAAGATACGGAACGAAATCAATAAATGGAAATCTTATCCAATGACTCGATTTAAGAGGATTTATCTGTTAAAACCTTTATAGTTCCTATTTTTTTTTATTTTGAGTTGTGTATTTCCACCCCCTAAGTTGGAGGCTAAGCTTACTAATATTTGTTTTCAATTATTATGGGGAGTCATTTGAACCCTGTTCGGACAGCAGTTACTTACTGGCCAGTTAAACAAGGGGTTTAAATATGCTTAATCTGTGTTGTTGTTTTTTTTTCTCTATTTTTGTTTATTCTAATATTCTCCTCTTACTGGGGAATAGGATGGATTGGGCTTTGAGTCTCCGTGCTAGATGTTCATATTTTTTTTGTAAGTGGGAAGCGCCCCTGGGGACCTTTTCATTTAATCCCAGAAGGCACCTCTCTTTATTTAACTGAAGTGTTCATAAAATGTCAGTTATGGAATGTGACCACCCAACTCTGTAGAGGGATGACTAGGAAAGCTTTTTATGCTCATGATCTGTGGACTCAATTTCTACAGGATCCTTGTTTTTCTTGTCCTCCTACCGTAGAGCCTAGATGGTTACTTGCACAACTTACAGAGCTGCGTCTGCCAGGCAAACTCCAGGATACTGTTTGGATGTGTTGCCATGGCAAGCTAAATGTAAAAGGAATCACGCTCATAAAGCAGTTGAAGACAGAATGTGCGTTAGGAATTCTTGTATTTTGCAAATTAAATCAATGCAACATTTGTTTTTGACTGTTCTTATATTGTTTCATTTTGGGACCAGTTAGCCACATACTGGCAAATGCCATCCTTACACACTATGTCTTATTCAGTTTTAGTTTATGGTCACTTTTGGTCTCCCTGGGATATGTTTCACTTGGGAACTTTATGGGTGGTTTTATCAATCATGAAATGGTGTATTTGGCGCATAGATGTAAATTTGTCTTACAGTAATCCTTTGTGCCTTTGAGGGTCTGATTGCTACAGTTAAGAAAGAAGTTGCAGTCCTTTATTTGAAAGACTGTTCATCACTACCTCCTCCTTTGGTTGAGAAATGGTGGAGAGCACTTCGATTATTTTATTTTTAGGAGTGACATGATGTTGATCTCAGTGTAGGCTGATGACATGTGCTACTGATCCCTTTTTTTGTTTTTTTGGCTTATTTGCTTTGTGTATTACTAATTTTCTTTTTCCAGGTATCTGAAATATTTATGTTCCAGTTTTTCTTCTGTTTTTCATTGTTTACTCTTTTATGTTTTTTCTTGACTGTTCTTTGTCATATTTCTTCTAATAAAAATGCCCCTACTCTTTTCGATAAGTGCCATGGGAACTTTAACATCCACCTGAACTACCACCAGAACAAGCAGATGGGACTTGGTTTAATGTCTCATCGAAAGATGGCACCTCAGAAATGCAGCACCCTCTCATGCTGCACTACAGTGTCAGTACTGGGATATTAACCCAAGTGCCAGATGTGGAACTGAACCCACAGCCCTCTGATCTCCCAGCCTTAGAGGCGAGTAGTTACCTACTGAGCCACTGACACTGATAAAATCCATGACAACTTATAAAGGGAATTTTGATTTTAATCTTATAAGGAGTGCCTGCCAGAGTTGTTCAGAGTGCTGCCACTCATGTCGTTGTCATCCACGCACTCCCTCAGTGGGTGTTTCTGATTTACATACTGGTAGTCAGTGCCATTTTAGAACTACATGATATGGCTTATGCCTCTCAACCACAGAGTTCTGTATTATGAAAACAGTCAAGAATTTCTTGCTTCCTGATTGGATAAATGAGTTCTGAAACCCATATGTTAATACTCAGGAATGCACAGCTGGAACAAGTTCTGGCAGTGGGATTTAGAATTTGGACAAATCACATGCAGAACTCGTGCACTATTTCACTCATCCCTAATTGCCATCACAAACATGGCTGCCTCTTTTCCTTATTGAAAACGTTAACTAGCACCTAAAATTAAAATTCTCTTATTTTTAGAACACATAAATAAATCCCTCTCATGATGACATCCTTACACACAGAAATTCAAAAAATAAAATATTGTGTTTTATTTTGGTGACCATGAAAAATGCTCCTTTTATCCTTACCAGGATTCCAGAGAAATCATTGCTGCTTACCCTGACACAGATAAAATTTAGGCCCTGGCTCTGTGTGAGGTCTTCGTGGTACACTGCGTGTGTGTGTGTGTGTGTGTGTGTGTCTGTGCCTGTTTGTGTGTGTGTGTCTGTTCATGTGCCTGTGTGTGTGTGTCTGTTCACGTGCCCATGTGTGTGTGTCTGTTCGTGGTGTGTGTGTGTGTCTGTTCATGTGCCTGTGTGTGTGTGTGTGTGTGTGTGTTTATGTGCCCATGTGTGTGTGTGTCTGTTTGTGTGTGTCTGTGTCTGTTCATGTGCCTGTGTGTGTGTGTGTGTGTGTGTGTGTCTGTTCATGTGCCCGTGTGTGCAGGAAGGAGTGACTACACTCAGTAATTATACTAATTTGCATATTCTGGAGGTGTTTATTGATTAATTTGCATATTTCTGTTGCATTTATTGACTAATGTGCACATTTCAGGTACAGATGATGTTCTGCCACCAGATTTTCCATGGATTCCATTGGACTTACCAGAGGAATTGAGCTAGAGCCATGGAGTACTTGAACATAGTTCCATGTTTCTGTGAAAATCAGATACAAGTTCCCAAGGTTTTACATGGATTCTGGCATTAGAATCTGTCCACATAGTAGTTTATGGAGGATTCACTTTTCATGGCATTCCTTACTATTTTCTGCTGTTCTGTGCTTTCCATGCCCTTTTCTATGGAAAATTCTAATGGAAATTGGAAACCATGGCAATGTGCTCAAGTACTCAATGGTTTCCAATATTTCTTTCCATTGTGCATTCCATGGAAACCTTGTAAAGTTAGAGAAACCATGGAAACAATAGGGATGGGGATTCAGCAGGGTGCTGTAACCATTGCCCAGTATATTGCAGTACTGCCCCTGCAGGACTCCCTAGATACCAACAGCCTGAGAAAGGAGTCCACAGACCCAAGTCTTCTACATGGAAGCAGAACCTGCTTTGTTGGCACCACTGGGACAGCCGTCCAGAACTGTCACTGGTCACCCTGTAGCCCAGTATGGTGGTTCTCAAATCCCAAATTCTGGGGCCTCAAAGAACAGCCACCAGACCTTATTGCTAGCCTCACTCTTCATCTTTTCTCACTAAACCTTGGATGCAGAAAATCAAGTTTTCTGATGCTTTTCACTTGAAATGTATTGCCCTTGTTTTTATGAGTACGAAAATTTGCCAGTTCAACACATTTTCCACAGAACTTTTCTCCCAGCCATGCTCATCTTCTGGGATAAATCCTGTTCCCAGGGATGTACCCTGTTCAGGCTCTGTGGCCCCTTCTACCACTAGATCCAGTGCCCTCTGACTACCCCATTGCTTCCCTCCATGACAATGGCTCCAGGAGGGCCACCCCTCCAATAGGCTACTTGCAGTCAGTACAGCCCCGGAGCATGAAGACCACAGAGCAGGAGGAGAGTGTCTGTAGGGGCATCTGCAGGTAAGCCTGCAGTTCCAAGGAGAACTCTGACTAGGAAGGAGAAACAGTCCAAGCAGGAGGGCAGTGTCTGCAGGCGTGTCTGCAAGTAAACCCACAGTTCTGCATTGAACTATGACTTGGGAAGAGAGTGACAGGCCAAGTAGGGAGGCAGGTAGAGATGGAGCACAGAAAATTACCAAGTAGGCACCACACCTATCTAGTGTAGGCCTTCATAGAGGTAAGCAGGAGGGAAGGAAGAACACCCATTAAGCATTACTCCCTATCTGGAGTAGGTCTTTGCAGGGGAGGTTGGAGCAGCTAGAAATAAGGATGGAGGTTAAGCAAAGTGATGAGTTAGCTAGCTGAAGTGATTCTGGGGCAATCATCCATGAACCGAGTTATAAAATAATTGGTCACTGCATCATATGTAAGAGGTTTGGGGAGCTCCAGGTGCAGTAGAGGGATGGCAGGGTTTGCAGGATGATCTAGCCAAGCTGGAGACATGGTCGATACCTGGCAACTTGGATTCAATGCCAAGAAATGCAAGGTGCTGCATTTTGGGGCAAAAATCCAAGAAAAAACTATCATCTGAGGAGAATATAGCTAGCTGAGACTGAGAAGAAAGATCTGCGGGTGTTCATTATGGGAGCAATGAACAACTGTGCACAGTGTAGGAAGGCAGTAGCAATGGCCAACAAAATGCTGGGCCATATAGCAAAGGTATGACCTCAAGGAGGAGGGAGGTGATTCTGCCATTGTACAGATCACTGGTCAGGCACCACCAAGAGTACTGCATGCAGTACTGGTACCCATACCTAAAGAGGGACATTAGATTACTGGAAGGGTGCAATGCAGGGCAACAAAGATGGGCCAGGGTCTGGGGGAGTTGCCATATGAAGACAGACTGAGAGAGTTAAACATGTACTCACTGGAGGAGAGGAGGGATGGGAGATATGATCGAGACCCTCAAGTACATAAGAGGGATAGACATAACAGGCATGGAGGGACTGTTCAAGAGGAGGGTGGGGAGGGACCCTGGGTGACGTAAAAGTTACCTGAATCATCCAGGGAGGATGTAACCCAGCCAATGTTATGGACCAGAATTGGAGTGAGATTCCTGTAGGATCCAAGGAGAGAGAAATGAACCTAGCAGAGTAAAGTGAGTAAAGAAAGTGGGGAGCCGGGTATTCATAGCTGAGGATTTGATAGTGAGGGGTGCGGAGAGGGTGGTGTGTGGGGATGAGACGAGGGACATTGTCAAATGCATTTTCTGAGCAGATGTTTGTTTTTTTGTCTTTTGATAACCGGTATAGCCCACTAAGCACAACTGCCTGTTTTCAGGGGCGACCTGGGAGCACTGGGTGGTTAAGACTGTCTCAGAGTCACATAGTATACAAGTGGAGGTTGTGAGAATCAAACTCATGTCTGCCCTGCTGGATGTATCAAGCTCATTCACATCTCATTCCTCTAACCTCTAGGCTATACTGCCAGTCCTAAATGTAATACTGGATGAGGGAGGTGACACATGTCCTAGTACGCCATACGAATGAATTGGCAAGCTATGGTCTAGCGGTTACTAAGTTGAACTGCTGAAGGTTTGGGAGGGAGTCAAAAGGAAGGCAGTCATGTTGGCTTTTTAGTGGTGCTGTGTCTGTGGGACAAAGAAGGGAGAAGGGTGAGGAAGGAAGAAACTGAGGCATTCCATAGCTGGTCGAAGAACTGATGCCATAGGAGGGGTATGAATTTGTGGGTGACTGCGGAAACTTCTGAGACAGAAGGCTGTTCAAGGAGGATGGCCTTCTATTCATGCATGCAGTGACTAGCACACTGGTGCAGAAACTTAACATCTACATGGAAAGCCTTTAAACTGAAGGAGGAGGAGGAGGCTGATGCTAGAAAACCC
Organism: Neoceratodus forsteri; assembly: GCA_016271365.2. NCBI lineage: Eukaryota > Metazoa > Chordata > Ceratodontiformes > Ceratodontidae > Neoceratodus > Neoceratodus forsteri. Next base: position 35,763,632 of record JADMNL010000033.1, read on the forward strand.
CTAGGAAGACATAGATGCAAGGGAACCAAGAAGAGTCTCCCCAGAAACAGAATTAGGATTGGAGGATATCAGCAGTGTTAGGGGCAGGAGAAAGGTGAAAGAAGAGAGAGAGAGCGAGAGAGAAAGAGAGGGAGAGGACAGAAATAGTCTGGCTAGTGCAGGGGTAAGAAGAGATGGGATGGCACTAAGAGGAGATCATGGAAGGGAGGAGGGAATAGGTGAGGCATGGAGGATGGATTGCTTGAATGCAGGAACTTGAACAATAAGATCAAGCAAAAGTAGAAACAGAGACTTTGACAGCAGATAAGGACCACTTGGCCCAGCTAGTCTGCCCATTTCCTACCTACTGGATAAGGTGCAGATCCTAGTTAACCAACAGTCTACTTCCTCCTACCTCCCACAACCAGAATTGCCTTACGTCTTTCCCATGCATTTTGAATTCACTCACTGTTTTTGACCCCAACACCCTCTGGAAGGCTGTTCCTTATGTTCACCACCCTCTCTGAGAAAAATACTCCCTCATATTGCTCCCTGAGCTGTCCCCACTCAATCTTTAAATTAAAGTGCAGGCAATAGTCATGGAGGCTTCACAGATTTAGTGGCCACCACGGAGATATGGGCCAGTAGAAACAATGATGGGATTGTGCAGTTCAGGTACACCTTGCTCAAGAGAGACAGAGGCAGAGGTGAAGGAAAGGAAGTAGCCTGATACTTTAAGGAAGGAATCAGTGACAGAAGGCAGGACCATCAGAAAATTGCTGGGGAGTGAAGTCTATCTGGGTGCAGCTGATGTCAGCTGTTGGAAAGCAGTTTAGGTTAGGATTGGTGTACACACCCCATGGGAGAAAGAGGAAGAGGAAGAGGGTAGGAAGTTTGGGAAGAAATAAGGAGGGAGCAGCAAAGGGGATCTAGTGGTGGTGGTGGGGGTCTGAGCCTGTCAGCTGTGACTAGGATAGAGCAAAAAGGGAATAGTGCTGCAACTTGTTATCTCTGTTAATTCTGACTGGTGCAGTTCAAAAGGCAGACTGCCTCCACATTGAACTTAAATCTCAATAAAGAACTCTGCACTCGGGCACGTAAATAAATCACTCTTAGCCAAGGGAATTTAATTAAGTGGATTTTATTCCACAAGCTGGCAACGCCACGGTAAAGACAAACAGAAGATCCCAGTGCCCATTCAAAGCATCTTCTTTAGGGGGTGGAGCTCATAGTGAGGACATAGTTTATGTATACATTCATCAGTTGAAATCAATTAGAAATGCATGCTCAATTAAACAAGAAATAAACTGAAATTTATCTCACACCACTAGATGGCACTAAAGCAAATATTCAATCACACAAGGCTCTTTTAGCCAACACATTCTGAAATTATACTGCAGACTGTTATCTAGTAATTTGTGGGATTAGAAATGGTACCCGAGTGTAGTTCTTTATCGAGATTTAAGTGACTGGGATAGTCTTACAGCAAGGGCACCATGAATCGGCACTGCTAGATGCATTACAGGACCATTTACTGGTGCAGCTGGTCAGGTGTCCAACATGGCAGGACGCCATACTCACTTGGTACTCACCATTTTATAGATGGGGCAGCTAGGAACCTTTGGTGTCCAGTCACCACAGCACTGTGTGGGTCAAACAGGCAGGGGAAACAATGGTCTCACCTCAAACACAGTACTTCGGACCTCAAGCGAGTGCATTTCGGCCAGCTGCAGGAACTGGTAAGAGATTAGCAGAGCGAGATCAGAGTGAAGGAGTAGAATTAGAGGAACAGTTCTGGAGCTGAATCTCATACAGAGACGATCAACAAAAGACTGCATAAGCAAAACAGTGGCTAGCGTAACGGGATTTTCCCAAGTGTCTGTGCAATATGTCTGAAATGAAAAAGTATATGTAGGTGATGCAGCATAGCTTAGCAGTTAGAGCATGAGCTGTGAACATGACAATCCAGTGAACTTGGCTTTGAATCCCACAACCGACATATTTATTTATTTATTGAAATGTTTTAGCCAGGAGGGCACACTGAACAACAAGTTGCTCATCTCACGGTGTGACCTGGGGGAAGAGTTACATAGGGTTGTGAAGGATGATCAGTTGCAATAGTATGTGGGTAGTACACACAATACAACATTGTAAGATTGTGCAACAGTTGGAATACAAAGTATTGTACAATAAACAGTAGTGGAACATTGGATAAATTACAATAGGCATCCAAAATCATACAAAAGAACATATAAACGTACAAAACAGTAAGAATGCAACAGAATCATTATTGTGTATGAGTGTACCGGAGCAGGCTCGAGATAGTACGCAAGTGCTGTTGGAGTAAAAAGGACAGGGTGGGTTGTGCACACGGGTGACCCAGAAGATCAGGTGGAGAAGAGAGGGAGAGGCAAGAACTGAATATGAGGAGAAGGGTAGCCATTTCCTGATTCCCCTTCAGGATGTTGAGAACCCTACTGGGGAGGGGTCAGGGTAGGAAGGCAGAAACTGGGGATAGGTATTACGGAGGATTATAGCAGGAACAGCTGAGGGAGAGGTAATTGTGTAGGGCAGAGAGGTAAGGGAATACAGTGTGACCCTGAGCAAGTCATGTACCTCCTGTGCTCAGTGTTTTCCCATGCCAAAATTCTAAATAGTATATCAACACAAATCAAGGAAATGTACAATTACATATAGCCTTATGGGAAGTATATGCAAATCACTACGAAACAGAAATCAGCTACCCAAGTATGGCAGATTCATAGACCTGCTTATTTCACCAGCAGTGAAATCTGAGCACACAGAGCACCACAAGATCCAGCAACACTTTGTCATGCTTTAAGCACTTTCATAAACTGTAGTTAGCATAGGGTATCGATGATACTTACAAACAGCTGCAACACCTAAAGTGCCCATGCACATTTATAGTATGTCCTTATTTGAGCCTAGATATACATGCCATGCAAGTTTTCATACAGTTTTTAATTAGTTTCACTGACCAACCTGCAGCTGGTGCAAAACGCTGCAGCTGGGTTATTGACTGGGTCATTTCAATCCAGTCATATCACTCCTCTGCTACATGAACTGCAATGACTGCCAGTTCAGTGGCGGATCACCTTCAAGGTCGGTTTGCTGACCTACGGTATAAGGCCCTACATGGGCAGGGACGGGCTACCTGCAAGAGCTTCTGTTTCCTTACTGCCCCTCCCGGCCATTCCACTCTGATGATGAGGGATTGCTAAAGGTTCCCAGGGTTTGGTTCAAGACATCTGGGTCCCATGCTTTCATGTTTATGGCTCCACCCTGTGGGAACTCTCTACCCGCCGGATACGGAGTGCCTGACCGTGGAGAGCTTTAAGGCAGCTGTGAAGATGTACTTATTTGAACTTGCATTTGATGATTATGTTTAGTAATGCTATTTGTCTGTGATTGCTTTTATTGTTTTAGTGCTTTAAATTGTAAAGGCGCTATGATCGTTTGGAATAGTGCCTGTCTTACAAATAAAGTGAACTGAATTGAATTGCATCGAATTGTATCTATTGCACTTTAAAATGGCCTTGTTTGCATTTATACTTTTTATATATATACTGTATAAAGAGCACCAGTAGAAGGCAGTGTTAACATCTTGAAGAGTCATCGATGCCTCAAGAAGAACTTTTAAAAACTTAGTATTTGGTCACAAAGCAGCTTTAAATTTTCATTAACTTTGTGTTTCTATTCCCATTATTTATAACTGAGGTCATATACATGAAAACAGGACCACCGTTCCTTCAGGGTTCATCAGTTCCGTTACTTCTTCCAACCTGATGTCATACTAAGGTTCATACTAAGGTGGTTAGGTGCAAGGGGCTGTGGGGCCCATATAGCACCAGAATTAATTATAATAACCAAAATTGGCTTTGTTAATGATAAATTTGTCAAGGTGATTTTTAAATGTTAATTTGTTTTCGCTAATGATAATTTCTAAAGGTAGGTTATTCAAGGATTTATAATCCTTTGAATGAAAAAGTACTTTTGTGATACGTGATTGAATTTGGCCTTACTTATCTGCAGTGGATGACCTCTGGTGTTATGAATATTATTTTAAACATAAAACCATTTGGGTAAACAGATATGGGTCATTTACAATGTCAAACATATAGATTAAATCACCCCAAAGACATCTAAGTGATAGTAGCATAAGGTTCAAGTTTTCTAAACGTTTTTCATATGGGACGTTAAAAGTCCATTTATAGTCTTAATACATTTTCTCTGGATTTTTCCAACGGCTATCCACCCTTTTTATATGGACTCCAGAGCTGAGATGAATATTCTAAATGGGGCGTAGCATAGACTCTGAATAATGGTAATATAACTCCAGGGTCTCTTGATTTAATGTTTCTTTTGATAGACCATACTATTCAATTTGCTCTATTAATAGCTTTGTTTATCTGTTTATTATACCCTAGATCATTTTGCTATATAAATACCTTTTTCATTACTAGTGCTTGCCAGAGAATCCCATTCAATAAATAAATGGCTGAAGGGTTGTTGAAACCAACATGCATTACCTTACATTTTGAAGCGTTTAGTAGCATACCGAGATTTCAACCCAATCTGATATGTTATTTAGGTCTTGTTGAATTTTGGAAATATTATTTTCACTGTCACATGGCCCACTGAGTTTATTTTTATTTATTTTAGTTGTTTAACCAGGAGTAGCACACTAAGCTGAAAGTTGTTTACAGGTGTGCGACCTGGGAGCACAGGAAGTTAAGTGACTTGCTCAGGGTGGAAGCTGTGGGATTCAAACCAGGGTCTGGTCTGCTGGATGTCACCAGAGTTGCAGCTCAGAGCATTAAACCACCCACTATACTGCCTCCTCTGCCAACATCATTGGCATATTTAATTGAAGCTTACAAACAATTTTTAGTAAGGTCAGCTATGAATATTTGGAACAGGCAGGGACCCAATGCTGACCTCTGAGGGACTCCACTAGTAACAAGCCCGAGTCAGATAGATGACCATTAATTAAGACCTTCTGGGATCTATGTGCTAACCAATTTTCAATCCATTTGATAATATATCTATTTATGTTGGTATCTAGTAGCTTGGTTATTAGCGTGATGAGTCATAACATCAAACGCCTTACTAAAATCAAGATAGATTATATCCGAAGGGATGCCACTATGTTCCTCAGAACATTTTCATAGAAACACATTAAATTATTTAGGCATTCCCTACCCTTTGGAACCCATGCTGTTCTATATCAATTGTATTAATTGTTTCACTGATGAGATATTTGATGATGCTTTCAAGTACTTTGCAGACTGTTGATGTTAAACTAATAGGTCGGTAGTTTTCCCAATTAGAACGAGGACCTTTTATGAATTGATATTACATGAGCAGTCTTCACTCCTTGGATACAAAATGGTTCTGTAGGCAGTATCCAAAATTAGACATAGAGGATGGGAGATATGATCAGTGAGTAGGTATAGCAGGTGACCACTAATATCATCTGGCCCAGGGAATATTTGTTTTTAATAACAGAAGTTTCTCCCAGATTACATCGACAGATAATGTTATATGCGACTCATTTACTAATGCTATATTAACACCAGTTTGATTAAATTTGGTGCAAAATACATCACAGAATGTTTGATTTAGGATAGTGCCCATTTTTAGGGGATCATGACAAAGGTTAGAATTATGCAATAGGGGACCTACCTGACAGGTGGGTTTTTAAAAGAATTAATGTAGCGAAAAACCTCTTTCCATTATCTTTACTTGTATTCCTAGCGATGTTTAATTCCCAGCCTTTTTTATTTTCCTTATCATAGTCTTACATTTTTGGGGATATTAACATAGGCAGACCAGTGCTCCTTGGTCCAGGATTTAAAGTATACCGAGTATTTTTTTGTTTTTGTCTCAGTGCCTATTGAATTTGTGTTGACAGCCATGTAGGCTTATGCTTCCTTTGGCCTTGTTTGAATATAAAGAGATATATTTATCTCTTAAGTGCAGTACCATCTTCTGAAAAAATTCCAGCTACCTTCTGCATCCAATGAGGACATACTGTTATCCAAGTCGATACCCTAAGAGTGGCTACAATGCTTTGTAAATCTGCTTTGTTATACAGATACATTTTAGTTTTATTAATGTTTGTAGAAACATAATGATTTAGGAAAAATTAATTGAATTGTGATCACTATTGCAGATGGGGTGAGATACTAACATTGTGTATGTTGAGATGGTTACTATGAAAGACAAGATCTAAAATATTATTCCTCTGGTGGGTTGCGATATACATTGTTGGAGGTTAAGCTGCTGGGAGCAGGCTAAATGTTTTTGTCTGCATTTGTATGTGCATTGTTAGTATCCCATGATATGTCACCTAAGTTAAAATTAGCCATACATATCATGGTGCCAAGTTCGCAAGAGTTCTCAAATTCAGTAATAATGCCTCCGTAAAGTTATATCTGCACTGGGAGGTCTATAGCAAACACCCAGTATAACATTTTCAAGATCAGATAATTTTTAACCCAAACAGATTCAATGTTTGAATGAGAGTTTTAATTTTGTCTGAGATTTTGACTGAATCAAGAGCATTATTAACTAATAAGGTAACACCACTACCCAATCTATTAGACCTGTTCAAAGTATAGTGTTTAAAATCTGGTATTAGACAGTCCCAGGCTGATTTCTCCTCACCCCATGTTTCAGTAATAGCAATAACATTTACTTTATCCTCAAGGACACGTAGTTTAAGCTCATCCATCTTGTTTTTTAATCCTCTGGTGTTAAAATAAAGGAATTTTAGGTGTTGAGCACTATCCTGAATGGTCAATGTATTACCTAAGTTATCATTAAGATAGGCTGAAATACCATACCTCTCCCTGAGAATCTAGTTTAAACGTAAGTTTATATGTCTAGTGAATTGCTTCCCCAGGACAGCTGTGCCTCGTCTGTTAAGATGCAGACCATCCTCACAGAATAATTCAAAATGATCAGAGAATTCCTCCCAGTGTGTGATACATGCAAGCTGTTGATACACACACCACTTCCACAGCCATTCATTACATTGTTTGATTTTCATATTTACTGAGGGGCTGCTCTGGGTATTGGGAGAATTTCAGACATTATAACATCGCACCCTGTTTCGATTAGGATGTTTGTTAAAGCCACTGTGTGCTGTTTAATACTAAGTAAATCTTCTTTACCAATGTTATTGGCCCCTGTGTGATAATTGCTACTGGATTTCCCGTCACTGAGACAGGATAGTAGGAAGCATGCTTGTGATGGCTTGTAGATTAGCACCCAAGAAGGAAGAGCAGGTCTGATAAAGGTTTGCCTTATATCTTTCATGTTCTTTATTGTATTTTGGACAGTAAAAATAGGTAGGGGCAGGAGTAGTGCCCATTAAATCGATGAGGTCACCTGTTATGCAAGGGTTAACTGTAGGTGCCAGAGGCATATATCTAGTTGAAAACTAGAAAGATTTTTCTGGCCCAGGATTTTAGTAACTTCGGACAGGGTGGAAAGGGCATAATGCTCTGCTTGTGACGGTACAGTAACTTCCATGGCAACAGACTGTGATGTCATAACAGAGCATTATAATTTAAGTAGGAATAAGTTATTAAGGCAGATGAACTCTCTGGGACGAGATCTTGCTTTTGCTGGAATTTCTTCATTAATAAATCATGAAGAGGAGACAATTATAGAAATGTGTAGAAGACATCTGAAATAACAACTGAACTCTGTCTGAAAATTAAGTTTTTAAAGTTTTCCCAAAGGCTCAGTAGCTCCTTAAGAGAATGTTACATGCTAAATATTGGCACTTTTGGTGTTGCTGCTGTTTGCAAGTTATCATCAATACCTGTGCTAAATGAGATTTATTAAAGTGCTTTAAAGAACTGCTGATGCCACAAGGTAAATGTTTGAAAAACATTAAATTTGAGTATCACGTACATGAGTGACCCAAAATGAGCAACTAAATTATATCGACTCATTTTGGGTGCTATTATTCTGGGCTACCCTGCAAAATAGCGAGGGTACAGGACAGCGACTATAGGGAAGGGTGAGCGGAAGGGAGAATAGCTAGGAAAGGGGCTTTCAGGGACTGGAGTACCTGCTCCTGCCAAGCTAGCTGTGTGGTGTGGTGGTGTGGGAGGCTTGCTCTGGCAGAGCAGGTGCTGGGTTGGGACTGGGAGCAGGTTACGTTTGCCGCAGCTACGAGCTGCAGCACTATTTTTGCCCAACATCCAGATTTTGCCCCTCCCGACATATACCCCCTGGACTTAAGAATGCTAATTTAGGGGGTGGGGCAAGAGGGCCAACCCCCACAAAAACACTTTTTGGTATCTGGTTGTTGGGTCGCCTTAAAGTATATATTGCTGATTCTGCTTTTGGGGATATACACTCATCATAATAGGTACCACTTTGCGATTGGTATTATGACATGGAACCTTAAATTTAGGTACAATTCAGCTTGTATTCTATATAGCTTCTATAGATTTCTTTTTCCCATTTTCCCAGTAATTAGTACTGAGGAAATTTGCAAGAATACACGGTCATTATCCCTTAGAGTTCACCAGTCTCTGTAGCTGACTCCTACTGCAAGTGACAATCCTCTGCTGTGACATCACAATCTGTCACCATGGGAATAACTGTGATGTCATAAGCAGTGCATTACAATCTCAGGTAGAGAGAAGGCAAGAGGAATCAATGAACTCTTCAGGAACAAAGATCTTATAGTAACTGGTTTACCTTTGTTCTGTATAAAATCAGCCAGCATAAAATCCTTGTTGTGCACATTTGAAACCATTGTGCATATTCCAAAGTGTTGCTGTGCGCATTCCAAATTGTTGCTCTGCACAGTTCAAAGGTCACACAGTTTTACATTTCTCATTTACTCCACACCTAGCTACTTACTAACCACCCAAGGCCCAAAGTTATACCTTTTAACTCTCAGAAGTCTAAAATGTGAATTTGATCATTGAACAGAACAAAGAAATGGCAAGGTTTTTTTCAGTTCGGCATGGGTCTGTCACTCTGGTGTAAAAAAAGATACTATAAAAATAAAATATGGGCACCACACCACTTGGCATGTGTTTCCATCTCAGGGTTGAGAAGACAGCATGCAGCTCTCTGCTTCACTCAAAGTTCATATGCTGTCATCTTAACCTCTCGATGGAGACACAGCCTTGTTGTGTATAGTTTATGCATTATTCTCTCTATAGTGTATAGTGGAATACTGTTATGCATGGAATTCTATGCCTGGAATATGCTTGTTCTGCTGCACTAGTGACATCATTATGTTGTTCTGCTGCAGTAGTGATGTCACTACTGCAGCAGAACCACTTAGAATCCTGGCACATTGTTGCTTTCCTCTATTTAATTCTGGGGTGACAGTATTCTAGAACCTCTAGAGACTTCACAAGTCAGTTACATTATGAAAAGAAAAAAAAAAAACACAAGCACACATTTCACATAGTACTACTATACACTATAAAAATACAGGATGAGGCAACTTTATGTACAACCAGTGTGTTTTCTCACCTCGGCGTTCTGATTCTCATGGACCTCTTGAGCCTGGCTGTTGAGGTTAAAGGAATCAGAACCCCTCTGTGCAGAACACACTGGTTGTGCATAGTTGCCCACCCAGTATTCTTTATGTTTTGAATAGTGGGAGGAGAAATACAGGACTAATGTGAAATACAATCTGGACTGTGCCTAAATATTATGTTTTGTTGAAGTTCTCCTGAAGGCATCAGCCATGCTTTAAAGCACAAATCTAGAATAATGTGTGGCCAACCACACACAGCAAGACTGTGTTGCCATCGAGGGCTGAGATGTTGTTATCTCAACCCAGAGATGGGGACACAGTCTTTTCTGGTGTGTCTTGTCCATATACTATATTATACAGTATATAGTACATGGTTCAAAAACAGCTTTTGTTGAGCGAGTGATAGTGTGGGCACCTAGCTGCCAACTCCGCCTACTCCCACCTGCTCACTGCCAGTCCACCCAATCGCCCACACAAACGAAAGTTAGTCAAACAAAAGTATGAGCATGTGAAACAGCCAGTAAAAATTATATTTTAAACTCACTATGTTCTGCACAATTGACACAGTGCCAGGGTGAGTTCATTTGAAAAGCAGTGCTCGAGGAGAGCACAGTAGGTACAGGCTTCAAAGATGGAAAGTTATTGTAGAATCATTGTGGTGTCAGAACAATACTACAACTTTTCCTGAACTTTGAACTGTCCTACAACAAGAAAATGCTGTAAGTGATTTCCATACACAACACAGGACAGCCATGCGCTATAATAGTGTTGTTGTATCTTGTGATGTGGCATTCTGTGCTCAGACCTGTTAACCTTCAAGAAAAAGTAAGAGGCATGCTTTGTGGATGGCTTCATTGTTAGTATGAAAGGTCTTTGATACAATATCTTCACTTTCCACACAAAGATAACTCATCATAAAATATGCAGGAATTTATCAGTCCTGAATGAATATATGGTGTGCCACTCTCACTTACTAGTTGGTGCTTCCTCGCAGCAACACAAATATGGATGACGTTTGCTTTTTCTTAAAATAATTTTCAGGAGGCTGGTCTGTCACTCTGCTACTGCTTATGACGAGGGTAACAAGCTGAAGTTGGCAGGGGATGTCCTGAGGAATGAGGACCGAGCGTCATAGAGCATACGCACCTCCTTTGAGGAGGGAGGGAGGTACTGTGTCATCCTCTTTGCATCACTGCCACCTGAATGGTTACAGATAATAGTACAGCAGAGGACATGGGAGAGGGGGACACAAACCGGGCTCCATATGGCATGCTTGTCTTCTCATGCTTGGAGTCCCTAGTGAGCAGACATTCTGAGGAGTGGAACTCAACCTGGAAAGTGCCCTGCAGAGAGTGGGATGATCCCGTCACACCCCCATCTCTGCCTCCCACTACTGGCTGCAGCGAGCAGGATGATACCGGTGCACGCCTGTGTTTGCCTCCTGGTACCAGTTGCCCTCCCTACCTAGGGTTCCATGCCCGCCATACCCCTCTAAAGGTTGGAGGTCTGAGTCTTGCACTACCAGGCCCTACCTCTGGAGTTAAGCCTATGGGTTTAAAAGGAGAGGGTAAGTGTCAGAGATATGGAAGGATGGGAGGAGGGCCGGCCCAATCTGTGGGATGTGGGCAGCACTGATGTGAACAAAACCAGTAACTTTCCATTTTTGTTGCATGCCTGAACTCCTGCACCCCAGCATTGTACTTGTAAAGCGTGGTGCCTGTCTGTGGTCTGTGTCTGTGGTGTGTGTGTGTGGTGTATGTAGGAGGTGTGTGTGTGTGTGGTGTGTGTGTGTGTATATGTGTGTGTGTGTGTGTGTGTGTGGTGCATGTACGAGGTGTGTGTGTATGTGTGTGTTGTAAGGTGTGTGTGTATATGTGTGTGTGTCTGTGTCTGTGTCTGTGTGTGTGTGGTGTATGTAGGAGTGTGTGTGTGTATGTGTGTGTGTGTGTGTGTGTGTGTGTGTGTGTGTGTGTGTGTGTGTATGTGTAAATATTCTGTTGGCTCTTACTGAATACATGCATTTTAACAACAGAGACCCAAACTACCATTGAATGCTCAGAAATTAGTTTATTGCAGAACTAAACAGATGCTGTAGCCTCTATTTCACATTGCAGCAGTTTCAGTATTAGTTAAATGTGCAGAATTGTCGCTGTAACCTTATGAATAACATTTTATTCAAAATGATGAGACCCCAATTCCTTCACTGATATTTATAAACATTCCATATATTTCTGATATTGCGCTGTTAAATGTCTGGTGGATAATGGCACCATTAAACTGGATTGGAAACAAAACTGCACAGCAAGGGGTTAACATCGACAGCTGAAAAGGAGTGTTTAATGAAACAATATATGACAGACTGTAGTATAGTATGATATATTGTCATGCTTTGGGTAGATTTTGAGGCATGAGGCCAAGCCAGGTAACTACTACCACCACCCAAGAAGTGCTGACATCCCATCATATACCCACCCTGGTAAGTATTATTGTGATTATAATGGCACACCTCAGGAAGTGAGGCATGAGGCAACACCGAGTGACTTATGCACCCAAAAGTGCCATTATTCCACTACTATGTCCACGCTGGAGTGCATAATGAAATGGTTCCTTTGATTTTATAAGTGGGATACAACACTCAGGGTGTGCCATAATAGGAAGATACTTCCTAGGTGGTTGAGGCACTAGGCTATGTCTTGTGCCTAACAACCACCCTAGGCATGAGTTATTTAATTGTTATAACTCTTTTAGTCATTTTACAAATGTTATAATGGTAATAATCCAGTCAGAGTGTGCATCAGTGCTGTAGTAACCTCACTTTCTCAGTGGTTGAAGGCCCTTGGCTGTACCTTTGGCCTCATAACCCACCCAGGTCATTCAGATATTACAGCATTCCCACACACCTGACCATGCATCACATAACTGCACACACTGTTATACGTGATTCCATTCCTTATTTAGTCAAACTGTAGCATGTATGGAAGCATCTTTAAAATACATTTCCTTGCACAAATATATGCAAACACTGATGGCAGCTAGGGATCCTGCTGTCACGTCTTTATATTAAGATAAAAGTATCTTTAGACATTTTAATCTGTGATTGCTCTGTGCAGTGTACCCCTAACTCCCCAAGATATTACATCACCATTCAGAAAAACCCTGAATGCAACTGATAAACACCAAACACGCTCTGGAAAGAAATGGAATGTTGACCCGTGTACTGAAAGCAGCCTATGGACAGGTTTTCTCAATGTGTGTCATTCAGTCTCCAAGTTTCTTTTGGCAAGATGCAGAGCTGGCCTTTGGTTAAATAGCCATCAGTGAAACATATGACCTACTAGTAGTACACAGCACTGGACATAATTCCGACTCCACACTGACAGTAACAAACAAATCAATGTACCGCACTAACAGCAAATTTAATTATCTTAGGAAAAGCACTTGAAAAGGTTTCTCCATTGTCTGGCTTCCTCTATGAGTATTGGAGCATACCGCTTATTTGTATCATTAAAGATTAATGTCTAGGGCACCATACCAAGTGATACCACAGAGATCAACATTGCGCTGTATCCCGCCAAAACGTTGTCTCCCACTTTGTACCCCAGCTGGAAGAGGAAAGAAAACAGGTTAAAACAATATTCTGTGTAAGGTTCCTGAAATGATATCTTTGAGCTGTATGGTGACTCATACTTGCCTGTTCTTTACTAGCCAATAATCAAGACCATTTCTCTCCAAAACCAACCATTACCATGGAGGTCTGACGCTGCTGACGAGTTGGATTCCTGATAGATTCCTGTTGAGTTAAAATGCATAATGTTCATGTCCTTTCACAAACAATCTTTTATTAACATGCAATAGAAACATTAACAACTGCCAGCTGAGGAAAGCCTTATGGATGATCCAGTCTGCCCCATGAGGTTGTACATGCCCCCCAGGGAATTATGACCGACATCTCCCTCCCTATGTTTATCCTGTGCATGCTTGAAGCCCACTGTTTTACCTCCTCATTCCTTGACCAACCCTTTGTGCTTATCCCACCCCTCTTAAAGGGCAACAGTCAGCATTACAAGCCCACACCCAGCTGTGGGGTGGGTCCCATTTGCACTTATCATGAAACTGTATGGGAATAATTTATGCACTGGAGCAAAATTGATATACAAGTAGATACATTGGGTAAAACCACTGAGAAAATTATAATCCCTTTTTCGGGTCTACCCAAGTAAGAAAACAAAACAAGTACAAAGCAATTAAAGAAAATTCAGGAAGAGACAGATTACGGAGCATCAGGAAGACATATATCAATTAACAGATCTAAGGCTATAGAGAGAAGTATGCTATGTACATAACATTAGGCAAAGAAGAAAAATAATTATTTATACGTTAGAAAAGTATATAGTGCATAACTATGTACAAGTTAAGGCACCATCAGCAAACGCTGCAAGCAAACAGGTATATTGGTGGGGGGCAGATATCAGATGTAGAAGTTTAGGAAATGAGAGGGACTAGGGAATGAAAAAGAAAAGAAGGGCACCTAATCTATAGAATGCATCTGCTGTGACTAAGGAAATGGGTACACACATTGTCACAGCATCACAAAGGGCTGATAAAATGGTACCTAACAGGAAAATCTTATCCTGTAACTCCTGTCCTCGTGAGGACAGAGGATTTGACTGTCTGTCTAACGTGTTGTACCTCTGTAATCATCAATAAAAGGAAATTACTATAGTGTATGGTAGAGCGTTGTTGTGTATGAAAATCAGTTACTAGAACAGCATTGTTATGCTGCAGTAGTGACGCCAGGATGTTGTGCTGCACTAGCTACATCACTACTGCAGCTAACAAGGTGGAACTCCGGCTGCGCGTGACTCTGAGACCCTGTGGTTCGACTGCCAACTGAGAAAACCAAAAGGCACTGGAGATCATTGGAAGCTGCTTTTTTCTTTCTTTAAAGTCTTCAGTAACTGTGATCCTGGTGTGATGAACAGTTGAGCTGCGGTGGTGAGAACAGAAAGTTTGAGGAAGAGCGGCTGCCGTAGTAAGATAAAGTGGGACTTTGAACTGAGTTTCAAGAAATAATCAGAAACTTAAGAGTGGGAGCTTAGCGGGGTGGGGTGAGCAGGTGACACTCTTTATTTACAGGCTTTTTAACGGTTACCATACACTATAAAGATTGTATGGTCACCCATATACAGATAAGCCTGTATGACTCTTGAGGTCACTGTGGCAACTAGTAGACTCCCTCAAGCTGCGCCTCCGAGGTCTCTGGTTGACACGTCAACCTCTCGAGTCATACACAGGCTTGCTGTGTATGGGTGACTATACACAATCCTCTATGTTCTGCTATTTTTGAAAGTCTACAATGTATTATGTGTTGATGCAGTTCACCTGTGAGTACTGTATACTTTGTATTTTGTAATGGTTATTGATGTACAGTATTGTACATGTGAGTACTGTTTAAATTGTATTTTAATGGTTATTGATGTACACTGTTTTACCTGTGAGTAGTATGTAAACTGTATTTTGTAATGGGTATTGATGTATAATGTTTCATCTGTGAGTACTGTGAAATTATATTTTGTAATGGTTATTGATGTACAGTGTTTCACCTGTGAGTACTGCTTAAATTGTATTTTGCAATGGTTATTGATGAACAGTATTTTTCCGTGAGTACTGTGTAAATTGTATTTTGTAATGGTTATTCATGTGCAGCATTTTATCTGTGAGTACTGTGTAAATTGTATTGGTTATTAATGTATAATATTGTACCTGTGAGTACTGCATACATTGTATTTTGCAATGGTTATTGATGTACAGTATATTACCTGTGAGTACTGTATAAATTTATTTTGTAATGGTTTTATATATATATAAATATATATATATAATGTATATACACACACAGTATTTTACCTGTGAGTACTGTGTAAATTGTATTTTTGTAACAGTTATTGATGTACAGTATTGTACCTGTGAGTACTGTGTAAACTGTATTTTTGTAACGGTTATTGATGTACAGTATTGTACCTGTGAGTACTGTATAAACTGTATTTTGCAATGGTTATTGATGTACAGTATTATACCTCTGAGCACTGTATAAATTGTATTTTGTAATGGTTATTGATGTACGTATTTTACCTGTGAGTACTGTGTAAATTGTATTTTTGTAATTGTTATTGATGTACAGTATTGTACCTGTGAGTGCTGTATACATTGTATTTTGCAATGGTTATTAATGTGCAGTATTTTACATGTAATTACTGTATAAATTGTATTTTGCAATGGTTATTGATGTGCATTGCCTCTGAGTACTGTATACATTGTATTTTGTAATGGTTATTGATATACAATATATTGTACCTGTGAGTACTGTATAAATTGTATTTTTCAATGGTTATTGTGCAGCATTTACAAGTGAGTACTGTATAAACTGTATTTTGTAATGGTTATTGATGTACTTTACCTATGAGTACTGTATACATTGTAGTTTGTAATGGTTATTGATATAAAGTATCGTCATGTGAGTACTGTATAAATTTTATTTTGCAATGGTTATTGATATAGTTCATCTGTGAGTACCGTATACATTGTATTTTGCAATGGTTATTGATGTGCAATATTTTACATGCGAGTACTGTATAAATTGCATTTTGTAATGGTTATTGATGTACTTTAACTGTGAGTACTGTATAAATTGTATTTTGTAATAGCTATTGATGTACAGTATTGTACCTGTGAGTACTGTATACATTGTAATTTGCAATTGTTATTGATGTGCAATATTTTAAATGTGAGTATTATGTAAATTGTATTTTATAATGGATATTCATATGCAGTGTTTTACCTGTGAGTTCTGTATAAGTTGTATTTTGTAATGGTTATTGATGTAGTTCACCTGTGAGTACTGTATAAATTGTATTTTGCAATGGTTATTGATGTGCAATATTTTACATGTGTGTACTGTAAATTGTATTTTGCAATAGTTATTATGCAGTATTTTACATGTGAGTACAGTATAAACTGTATTTTGTAATGGTTATTGATGTACAGTATTGTACCTGTGAGTACTGTATAAATTGTATTTTGCAATGGTTATTGATGTAGTTCACCTGTGAGTACCGTATACTTTGTGTTTTGCAATGGGTTTTGATGTACTGTATTGTACCCATGAGTATTGTATACATTGTCCCAGATATTCAAATTGCGCCATGCTGTGGTGCAAGCCTGGGTGCAGCGCAACTTGGCTGCGCAGGGCGTTGACTGGGCGATATTCAATGGAGCTGCGCTATGGCTCAGCATCATTGAATATCACATCCTGGCCACCCGCAGTGCACATGGTGCAGTGGCACTGTGCCAGCACAAGTGTCAGAGTAGAGCAGGATGAACTAGCGCCAAGTTCCATTGCGCTAGGTGCAACCGCAATATTCAAAGTGCACATGCAAATGGGGTCATAATGTATGCAAGGCACAAATGGGGCCATTTGCATGTCATTATGGCCCCATTTGCATGCAGGTGTGCCAATCCCTGGTGACTTGCATCTGGTGCCCTGCCAGGCAGCAGCCGTCGGGGACAAAGCCCCTGCAGTGTGGCAATGTGCCCCACAGCCGATCGCGGGCATTTGAAAAATAATAAAGTATCCAATATCCTGGTGGTCCAGTGGACTGCTGTCAGCCCAATCACAGGCTTAAGTAAATAATAACGATTTTTTCCTGGTGGTCCAGTGGACCGCTGTCAGCCTGATCGCGGGCTTGAGTAAAATAAAGGTTCCTTTTCCTGGTGGTCCAGTGGACCGCTGTCAGCCAATGTGCGGGCTTAAGTAAAATTCTAAATATTGCTATATCCATTGTGGTCCAGCAGACCCCCTCCCCCACCCACTACCCCCACTGCCCCTCCCCAGTCAGCGGTGAGTGGCAGCACCCCACCACCTGGTGCCCCGCAGCCCCTGACTGACACTGTCAGTAGGGCTGTACACCCATTGGCTGTGGACCAATGGGCATACAGCCCCACCGATGGTGTCAGTCAGTGGGCGTGGGCAGCAGGAGGGTGGGTGCTGCCACCCGCCGCTGACCGGAGGGGAGCGGGCGGTGGGATCCAGTGGTGGTCCACTGGATCACCAATGGATATAGGAATCTTTATAATTTTTCTAAGCCCACGATTCTGACAGCAGTCCACTGGACCACCAGGGAAAAAGAATCTTTTATTATTTTACTTAAGTCCGTGATCGGGTTGACAGCAGTCCACTGGACCACCAGGGAAAAAGGAATCTTTATTATTTTACTTAAGCCCATATCGAGCTGACAGTGATCCACTGGACCACCAGGGATATAGGATCTCTATTTTTCATACCAATGCCCGTGATCAGGCATGGGGGGCGCCACCTTGAGGTGCAGCCGGAGCTCAGGTGGCCATCCACAGGTGGCGGCTGCTGTGTTGTGCTCCTGCAATATGGCAGCTCACCTGTTGGTAGCCAGCCATTGCTTCTTTTTTTGATCATCTTTGGCGGCGCAAGTAGGAGTTGCACATGCATGGCTCAGCACATCCCGGCTGAATATCGGGATGTGCAGAGTATGCATGGGCACACCCCTACCTGCAATTCAGACACATTACTGATGCGCCTACAATATCGGATTTGTGCCAGGCGCAATTCTGCTTGAATATCGCCTAGGATATCAGTGGGTTGCGCATTGTGCAACCCTTTTGAATATCTGGGCCACTGTATTTTGCAATGGTTATTGTACATTTTTACATGTGAGTACTGTATAAATTGTATTTTGTAATGGTTATTGATGTACTTTACCTGTGAGTACTGTATAAACTGTATTTTGTAATAGTTATTGATGTACAGTATTGTGCCTGTGAGTACTGTATAAGTTGTAATTTGCAATGGTTATTGATGTGCAGTATTTAAATGTGAGTACTATGTAAATTGTATTCTATAATGGTTATTCATGTTTTAGAAAATGGGCTAAGAAATCTCTGAGCTCTGATTGGCTGATAGCCTGGCAAGGTGGGCATCTATCAGACAATAGATGCCCACCAAATAATAAGTCCCAGCCCAAACCTGCCTCATGCACAACCAGTATTATTGTGCCCAGCCTGCTTCATCATTACAAAGCACTGGGCACATACTTTCAAATTGCCACCATTTTTTTCCATCCCTTAGCGAGTGAATGAGGAGCTCCCCTCCACCCATACACCCACACACAGACACAACTCACCTCACTCCTTAGAAAAGACAGCAGCACACCATTACCAAAACAAACCTGTACCTGATTCCTAGTTTTAACACAGTCGCTGTTTTTTTTCCTTTGGCCTGTACTACCCCCCCGCACTGCCACTGCTCACTCAGTCTCACTTGTCGGTGAACATGGAACCAGACCCATACTCAAATCCCATAAATGGGACAAATTTGATATTCCTGCTAAATGAAACTACATGAAAAATAATAATAATGTAGTGCACTGCCATCTCACACTGTAACGCTACTTCTTCATGGTTTGACGGTTTGACGGAGCACAGCCGCCGCCCTAACAGCCACATCTACCCACAGGAGCCACCGGAGGAAAAAAAACACTGAAAATTATACAAATACGGGCACCTCATATTTTCAATTCAGCAATGAAACCTGGTACCCACATAAACAATCAGCAGACATTTTCTTTCTTTTCTTACTTTGTAGCATTACTCTAGATCCCCGATATTGATCGTATTTCAGCCATGCTCTGCACTTCCTGGTTCAGTGTGTTGGGTCAAGTGAGGTCACTCTGTAACATCGCATAAATTCCAATTGTAAAATAAAAAACACTTTTCAAGTGGGGCTATATTGCTTTGTGTGTCTGTCTGGTTGTTATCAATGTACTACCATGGAGGTGATGGGGGAGACGTAAGTACAACAGAATAGTGCTGTGAGGGGAGTGGCAATAACAGATGGAATGGCACAGAAAGCAAGGGACTACTTTGCAAGCAAAAGACTTAAAATTCAGTCTCTTTTTTATTTAATTTGCTTAATTTTGTAGAAACCTACACAAACTGCTACAGGTAGGCCATTTCCTAGCACAATAATACCCTCCAGGGTGGGCGGTATTGGCAATACGGACCTTCACAGGGTGCAAGGCCCCTCCGCCTGGCGTTGGGCCCTTTATTGATGCCTGGGTGGTCCGGTATTGCCCAACCGCCTACCCTGTCAGGTATTATTGCTCACACAGTGTTTTACCTGTAGTACTGTATGTTGTATTTTGTACGGTTATTGATGTAGTTCACCTGTGAGTACTGTATAAATTGTATGTTGTAATGGTTATTGATATACAATATATGGTACCGTGAGTACTGTAGCATTGTAATTTGCAGTGGTTATTGATGTGCAATATTTTATATGTGAGTACTGTATAAATTGTATTTTGCAATGGTTATTGTTGTGCAGTATTTTACATGTGAGTACAGTATAAACTGTATTTTGTAATGTTATCGATGTACAGTATTGTACATGTGAGTACTGTATAAATTGTATTTTGTAATGGTTATTGATGCTAGTATTTTATATGTGAGTACTGTATACATTGTATTTTGCAATGGTTATCAATGTGCAGTATTTTACATGTGAGTTCTGTATAAATTGTATTTTGTAATGGTTATTGATGTGCAGTATTTTACATGTGAGTACTGTGTAAATTGTATTTTGCAACGGTTATTGTTGTGCAGTATTGTACATGTGAGTACAGTATAAACTGTATTTTGTAATGGTTATCGATGTACAGTATTGTACATGTGAGTACTGTATAAATTGTATTTTGTAATGGTTATTGATGCAGTATTTTATATGTGAGTACTGTATACATTGTATTTTGCAATGGTTATCAATGTGCAGTATTTTACATGTGAGTTCTGTATAAATTGTATTTTGTAATGGTTATTGATGTGCAGTATTTTACATGTGAGTACTGTGTAAATTGTATTTTCAACGGTTATTGTTTGCAGTATTGTACATGTGAGTACAGTATAAACTGTATTTTGTAATGGTTATTGATGCACAGTATTGTACCTGTGAGTACTGTGTAAATTGTATTTTGTAATGGTTATTGATGTGCAGTATTTTACATGTGAATACTGTATAAACTGTATTTTGTAATGGTTATTGAGTGCAGTATTTTATATGCGAGTACTGTATAAATTCATTTTGTAATGGTTATTGATGTGCAGTATTTTACATGTGAGTACTGTATAAACTGTATTTTGTAATAGTTATTGATGTGCAGTATTTTACATGTGAGTACTGTATAAATTATATTTTGTAATGGTTATTGATGTGCAGTATTTTACATGTAAGTACTGTATAAATTTTATTTTGCAATGGTGACTGTGCAGTATTTTACATGTGAGTACAGTATAAACTGTATTTTGTAATGGTTATTGATGTACATTATTGTACCTGTGAGTACTGTGCAAATTGTATTTTGTAATGGTTATTGATGTGCAGTATTTTAGGTGTGAGTACTGTATCAATTTTATTTTGTAATGGTTATTGATGTGCAGTATTCTACCTGTGAGTATAGTATAAATTGTATTTTGTAATGGTTATTGATGTACAGTATTGCACCTGTGAGTACTGTATTAATGTTATAGTGTGTGCTGTACTCTTTGTAAGGGCACTGAGCCTCCAGGGAAGCACATCATATACAATGAAACCACTACTACTATTACAGAGTAGCAATACATTATTTTACCTTTTCCAGAATAATGGTATAAACTATCTGTCAGATTGACGATAAATAGAAGTGGTCCCTTTCTCCCACTGTATAAGTCATGTGTTCTTCAGTCATGACAAACATGCATTTAAGGTCATTAATCTTCACAGACTTCGAGTTTCTGAAGTGACAAGATCCTTTCTGGGAGGATGAAAAGATAATAAAAGGAATTACTGTTACTGGTTATAGTAAAAGGAAAACAACTGTTGAAATTGTGTAGAGCAGAACACTAAATATATATACAATGTGTCTGTCTCTTGAGACAAAGATAAGATGGTTCATGGCACACCCAAGAAAATGCATTTTCTAGATAAATGGTGTTATTTTATAAGTTAATTGGGCCTCTGAGGTTGTCTCTTATGGTATATGAGAAACCGACCCTGAGGTTTAGGTGAGACTCAGACCTCAGGAAAGGAGTGTCTAATACCATAAGAGGCATCCCTGAGGGAAATCACTTGAGTTTAACTCAAGGGATTTAAAATAAGTTTAGCCTTTGTTAATTTTATTGTATGGTCCTCTCCACTGGCATTGATGTGGAGTAGTCCCTCCCAGCATGCCAATGAAGAGCACACTGTACACGGGTAAGAAGTACGTTAGCTCTGCATGCTGATTGGTTGGAATCACATTAGTGCTTTATAATGTTGATAATATACTGCACCGGGTGGCCCTTTGGTGCAACAGTAGAGTTATGGCTCATGATACTAGAAACAGGAGTTTGGGAATGAGCCTTGGCCATTGGAAGCCAGCCAGGGAGCAGGATTGAGCATCCCAGAGGATGTACTACTCCCCAGGAAGGAAGGATACCATCCCCTGCTGGAGTACTGACACCTGGATTTGTTGTTCTACTATTCCAGTCCAGGAAGAGAGGGTAATGTCCTCTGCCACAGTACAGACACCTGGATGGGATGTTCTCTGCCATAGTACTGACACCTGGATAGGATGTTCTTCTCCAGGAAGGGAGGGTAATGTCCTCTCTGCCACAGGACTGACACCTAGATGTGATCTCTCCTCTTCCAGGAAAGGAGGGTAATGCCCTCTGCTACAGTACTGAAATGTATTGACAACGTCCACTGGACAGCCTCTCCTCCCCAGGCCCACTCCTTCCCTACGGGTCCAAACAGGGCTGTAACCCGCTGTCTTTTGAGGACCTACTATATCCATGAGTGTAAGTCACAATTTTGTAACATTATGTAACCTAAGTAACATACAAACTACTACATTCTGTAACCTAAGTGTATCTATGTTAAATGTTCCTTTTATTGCACCTGTAATGTTATCTCTGTTTTAATCTGCACTGTAATAACTGTCTTGATGTATGCCCCCCATGACATGGTGCCTTTGTAAATGAGTCTCTGACTAAAAGGTTGTAAAACAGATTTGTAATGAATAAATGAATAATGTAATGAACAAATGAATAAAAGGAAATGAAACCTGTTAACAACAGGTGTTAGTGGGATCAGAAGGCATGTGGGTGAGTGGGAAACAGAAACAGAATTAGTCAGCAGAAAAGGACCACTTGGCCCACCTAGTCTGCCCAGATGTTTCCTGCCTCTTCTGTTTACACAGACCCTAACTGGTGTCTGGTGACCTCCCACCTCAGTGCCTGTTACCTTATATACATATTCGATGTTTGCTGGCTTTTATTCATTTAAATTGAATCCTGGCAAGCCTAATTATAATTAAGCAATAACACAGGGTGTGGTATATCATTAGATATTACTGTGCTTTATAATCAAGCAGTAACTCATGACAGGGTGTGGTATATTATGAGACATTGCCATGCCTTATAATTAAGCAGTAACACATGATAGGGTGGGTATATCATGAGATATCAGCATGCCTTATAATTCAGCAATAACACATGACAGGGTGCGGTATATCGAGAGATATCACCATGCCTGATAATTCAGTAATAACACATGATAGAGTATAACATATCATGAGATATACTCCATGTCTTGTAATTAAGCAATAACTCTTGCAGGTATGGTATATCATGAAATATCATCATGCCTTATCATTAAGCAATAACATATGGCAGTGTGTGGTATATCATGAGACATCATTATACCTTGAGTGTGTTTGAGGCACAGAGGTTGAGTGGTTTGTAATGGAATCACACTGAGAGTGTTTATAAAATAAGTTTTCACTGTTTCCATTCTTAATTCCCTCCATGCCTCATTTCCCTTTGACCTCGTCTCCCCTTCCCACACTTACCTTACCCTTGATAAGGCCTCCGTTAGCTGCTTCACTCTGTCACTTTATTTGTACTTAAGGACCAACTTTCATTGAGTTTTGTATGACCTGCCTATTTGCTTCCCTACATTTGTACTGTTGTCTTCGAAAACTGTATTTATATGACCCGATGTCCTCTCAGACCTAATATGATGCACTTATATGTGTTTTCGGACCCATGTAATATCAACTCACATTGTATTTCTGAATCACTGTTTTGTTGTGGAACTTTGTAAATGAGCTTTCAGCTCAAAGGTACTTGTAATCTGAGATCATAACAATCAATACATTTTGTATTATTTCTGGTAATAGAACTGTGGTCAGCAGGTAGCAGATCAAAACAAATGTACATTTTGCCCGAGTTGTTGCGTCTCACACTTAGGGCTGTGTGAGACAGCGAGGCTATTCTCCATTACACACACTTGTGTGGAACAGGGAGTTTGGGTACTGATGTTGGGGCTGTATTTGACCCAAATAGTAGTTATAATAGCATTAACAGCAACAGTAAAGCTTCTACCCACCTTTTGTTTATATGGATAATCTTCCTCTTTCATTAGACCGTGTTCATCATGGATATAATTTAAAGCATTTACTGGCCTATTAGCATGACATGGGTTTTCGAATTCTCCACAGTCCATGACCTGCTGTTCACTCAGATTAGTACAGTTGTCTGTTTTAATGCAATGCGAGACTCGATGGTTCCAACCTGAAAATGATAGAGTACAAGTGATAATTTACCATAAAGTCTGAACTACTTTAGCTGTCTTAAAGGGTTACATAAGGGCAGGGTCCCCATAAGTTTGAAAATCCATAGATTTCTGTTTTAACCACCAAAGTATCAGGTTTACTTGCAGATATTATCGGTTCAGTAATATCCATGTCTTAACCAACCATATAGTGTTTCAAGGCTGCAGCAATTCCATGGAGCCTTGAGACAGAAAGTGAAACCATGGTTAGAGAAGCTGTGCTTAACCACACACCTCTCTCCTCAGTTCGTGCATCCCTTCTGTCTCTTTTTTTTTGTTATTCTGGGGTGCCATGTTAGGCAGGGTCAAATCCAGAATGTTATTTCTAACTAAGGTCCTTTATTAAGATGAGATTGCAAGTCACGATGTTGAGATGGAGAGGAGATTACCATAGCTCTGAACTTTGAGGTGATGTCCAGTGGAGAAAGGAAGCTACCAACCAGATCCTGATGGTGGACACCCCAGAGGAACAGGGACTATTTAGAAAAATACACTTCTTTACAAAATGTGAATCGTCTACCTGCTCCATGATGCTGAGCATTATGGGAACAGTCTGGCATGCTTGCAACCTGAGCCCAGGACATCAGGAGCAGAGGCCGGCAGGGAGGGTGAGAGTGTCCATGCAGAGGGGAGAACTGACTACTTGAGGAGTGGCACCGGTTCTATGTGATAATCCTGAAAAAAACCACAACTTCAAAAGCGGTGAAGATAGTATACAACTACATATATCGTGACACTACATTATAACACGGCAGTTAATATAGCGAAAACTGGTGTTTCACCGAGTCAGTAAAAATACAAGTAAACACTGCTTTGCCTACTGGCTTTACAGTCACTGCCTATCATGCTCACTAAATCACCAACATGCTGCATGATTGGTCAGAGCTCTGTTAAATGCCTTGGTTCACATCCGCATGGCTTCTGAGGATTTTGATTAGTAGATCGAAGAGTCAAACTGCAACATGTCAGTGGAATACGTTACTAGCCAGAAGGGTAAGCCTTGTTGCTGTTTTCTGGCTTCTTGTACCAGAAAGATAAAGAGAGAGGCAAAAAAGTGTACTGGCTGTGCAGAATACCACAAAGCACAAGTGTCTCTACAGTTGCATACCTCAGGGGATAGTGTTGTTGCAACTATTAGCGAGCACAATCATGTTGCAGATACTGGTGATGTTGGGGTTAGACAGATTATGGCTGATATAAGGTCTTGTGCTGGAGTACAGTCAAGACCACATCCCAGGTAGTTGTAGGGTGTACTGCAAGTTTCTCTGAAGCAGTCAGTGGTAGGCTACCTGGAATTACTTTATCAAGTGCACAGTGCAGCGATAAGACAGCAGGAAAGGGGATGTCCTGCAACACCATCATCAGTTACTGACCTTGTAATTCCACAGACTTTACACAGTTAAGCAATGGAGAACGTTTTTAATGTTTGACAGTGGTGCTGAACTAGACAGAATAATACTGTTTGCAGCAGAAAATGATTTATGCATGCTACGTGAAAGCAGTGATTGGATGCTAGATGGGACATTCAAATCATGTCCTGCTTTGTTCAATCAAATCTATACCATCCATGCAGTTCTTTCTGGTGCTGTGATTCCATCTGCATATGATTTAATGTGTTCCTGTACCACAAACAAATATGTCCGGGTCTTTGAAGAACTAAAGAAACTTGTCATTTCTAGTCCATTGTATGCCATCATGGAGTTTGATAAGGCAGCTAGTACTGCATTTGAAACTGTGTTCCCTGATGCACAGTTGTGAGGGTGCTTTTTCATTTTGCGAGTCGGTCTGGCATAACATCCAGAAATGTCCAGATCTGGAAAAGCAGTACTGTGTGGACCCTGAGTTCCACTTAATTTAAGAATGCTGCTTTCATTGGCATTTGTTCCCCGGAGGATGTGTACATAAGTTCGAAGAAATGAAGTTCAGTTTTATGTGGAAAATGAAGAGCTACTACAGCCCTATTGATTACTATGAGGATACCTGGCTAGGTAGACAGCGTGGTAGATCCGGACGAGAAGACATAAATTCCCAGTTGAACTGTGGAACATGATGGACTGAAGAATGAAAATCGCTGTGGAAGGCTGGCACAGGGTTTTAATTCAAGGCTAGGAGCTTGTGACCCAGGTGTCTGAGGTGATTGGGCAGAGAACAACAGTGAAAAGCAGTAATACTGAACAAATACTTCTGCTCAGTATTCACAATGGAAAAGTAGGGAAATGCCTAATCCGGTCAACAGAAGCACTCTGGATGGGGAGGTTGATATTAGCCCTTTCACAGAAGAAGGGTTCTGGAAGAACTCTTAAAACTGAAGGTGGATAAAGCAATGGGGCCTGATGGGATTCACCCCAAATTTTAAAAGAACTAAGGAAGAACTAGTAACATCACTGACTACCCTTTTAATAAATCACTGGAGGATGGGGTGGTACCTGAGGACTGGAGGAGGGCAGATGTGATTCCTCTTCACAAAAGTGGGAGCAAGACAGAGACAGGAAACTACAGACCTGTCAGTTTGACCTCAGTGGTAGGAAAATGATGGGATCACTTCTGAAGGAAAGAATTGTTGAGTACCTAGAGGCCAGTGGGGCACAGGACCCAAGGTGGCATGGATTCACAGCGAAGGTCATGTCAGACAAATCTAATTGATTTCTTTGACTGGGTGACCAAAGCAGAAGACCAGGGAGGGGCTGTGGACATGGCCTACCTAGACTAGCAAGGCATTTGACACAGTCCGCACAAAATATTAATAAACAAATTAGCCAGCCTGGGAGTGGGTCCTAGGGTGGTAGCCTGGGTAAAACACTGGCTGGACAACAGGACACAGCGGGTAATAGTAAATGGAGTCCACAGTGAAGAAAGGAGGGTTACTAGTGGGGTATCGAGGGTTCAGTACTGGGGCGGTCCTTTTAATGTCTTTATAAGTGACATTGCAGAAGGACTGGAAGGAAAGTATGTCTCTGCAGATGACACAAAGATCTGCAACAGAATTGATACACAAGGTGGGGTGGAAAGCATGAAAAGGGACTTGGCAAGGTTGGAGAAATGGTCAAATGTAAGGCAGCTTAGATTCAGTGCAAAGAAGTGCAAAGTAATGCACCTGGAAACAAAACCCAGGGAAGAGTACACAATGGGGTGAGATACTGCAACAACAAAATGGAAAGGGACCTGGGGTAGTCATATCAGATGACCTAAAGGTGGGCCAGCAATGTGAGAAGGCAGTAAGGAGGGCTTGGGAGGATACTGGATGATAGGAGAGGCATCACCAGTAGAAAACAGGAAGTTGTTGGTCCTCTGTACAGACACTTGGTAAGACCACATCTGGAGTACTGTGTACAGTTCTGGAGACCCCATCTCCGCAAAAGACATAGACAGGGTGGAGGCTGTCCAGAGGAGGGCAAACAAAATGAAGCAGGGTCTGTATCAGAAGATATATGAAGAAAGACTAAAGGTACTAAAGCTGTATAGCCTCGAGGAAAGGAAGGAGGGGGGACATGATAGAAACGTTCAAATACCTCAAGGGTATCAACAAAGTCCAAAAGGTAGCATCTTTCAGAAAAGAGATGTGCAAAAACAAGGGGCACAATTTGAAGATAGAGGGGAATGGCTCAGAGGTAATGTGAGGAAGTATTTCTTCACAGAGAGGTTGTGGATACATGGAACAGCCTTCCTGAGGAGGTCACAGAGTCAAAAACAGCAGGGGAATTCAAGAATGCATGGGACAGACATAAGACAATTCTAATGGGGGTAGGAGGAAGTAGGCTGTTGGTTAACTAGGATCTGCAGCTTATCCATTAGGTAGGGAAATGGGCAGACTAGGTGGGCCAAGCGGTCCTTATCTGCTGTCAAATTCAATGTTTCTATGTTTCTTATTGATTGCCTGCTGGAAGAGCAACAGCTTACAGAGCTGAAGCTTACACAGATATTATCTGGTACCGAAAATGCAGGCAATGCTGGAAAGACAAGAAAGTACAAGGATCAAAATCTGAGGATCGCATCAATTGTTGCACAGTATAGGTCCGGAACAACAGCAGAATACTTGCATGGTGTAGCCTATAATTTTCAATTCAGCTATAATTTCAAGCCATGACTCCTTTGCATCTCGTACTTAATAAAGGATTGATCTCTCTCAGGCCTCGGCCTGTTTTTCCTTAATACCGAAAAGTCGCTATTTTGACGGCTCATTCTAATGTACCGTCTCTAAATATGCTATTTGCTCCTTTATGTCAGCTATTATTACAGTCACCATCTTCAAGTTGCCGTTATCATGGGATACCGTGGGACCTGGGGTCATTGCTGGTGTGGGTGACAACACACAATGGACCCCACCCTCAGAATGCTGGTGTGGTGCATGCTCCAAGTGGTGAGGAAAGGTATGGGAAGGAGAATAGGCAAAAATACTGACCCAGGAAGCCTTGGGTGATGAACTCACTGTGCACTTCCTCCACCCTCCTGACCCTCATTTGTGCCACATCTGCTACTCAGGCCCTGGCACACCGGTATTAGATTCAGCTGCACAACTCTCCCTCTCTTCCTTCGACCCATTGGAGGGGAGCCTGCAGAAAGGACAGAAGTGACATGGGCTGCAGAGGGCACACAGGTATTTGAAGTTGGTGAGTGTGAGTCCAGCAGACCTGCAAATAGGCATTTACTTGTTTAGTGTACCTTACTCAGTCAGTGAACAGCAATGAAATAAATAAATAAACCTTACGGTTTTTGACATACAGCAGAGAAAACCCAGCATGAGTGACAACCACCTTGATTCTTTACCGGAGGACACAGCCCGAGTCCGCCAGTCAACCTTCTTGCAAGAACTGACTTTATTTTAGCATCTTGTTGGTGCTTACAGATTCCATCATCTTTCACTGGGGGTAAGCAGCAACTGGACAAACGTTCTTCTGAGGTCTGTAGACAAAAGGAAATACGTATTATGGCCATTAATGCACCTGGTGATGGTGTCCTATAAGGGTGGTTATCAGGGTGTTTACAGTATATACAGCTTTACAGAATTTACAAGCCAGTTTCTATTTTTGCTTCTCACATGGCCTCCTCTGTCACACTTTCAGGTCCAGCAGTCCTCGTCTCTCACTGGTTATTTATATCCCAGGCTAGCTCCTCTTTGTGTCTCCAAGATGTCTATGTCACTCCTGACTCCACGGACCCAATTTTACAATGATTTGTGTTTGCTACAAGGAGTTGCATCCGAAACCCTGAAGCAAGTGATGACTTGTGGCAAACATGGCAGAAAGTTGGATTTTGGAAGCAAATCAAAACACCTGCCACAAGGAGTTAGACCAGCTCCTGCCTGGTCTACGTTTATGGCCATGGGGTACCCTTTTACAGGGCTTGCACCAAACCTTGGCAAGCTGCCGTAAAGTGAGATGAGTGTTGCAACTGCGACAGCCCTTCTAGAATCGAATCATGTTGCATCTGAGGGCTTTGGTTTGAGAAGCCCAAGGCACACCACACACCTGCTCCCCTGCCTGGTTTGGGAGGGTGGGGAGTTAGGAATACCCTAATGCCTCATTTACCAACTTTTGTTGCTTTGACCCTAACTGGAGCATTAACAAAGTTGTTTTGCCATATATACTGATATATATATATATATATATATATATATATATATATATATTTGCCGTTATTGTCTTTGTTTCTGTGCTAAAGGGGTCTTTAAAAGCATTCAGTTATTTATTCATTTAGACACCTAAAATATCTCTAAGTGCCAAATTACCATGTCAGCGAAGTGGTTAGTTTCCATCCAATAACTTTCCTTTCCTTCATCAGCTCGTTTGTTGTGCTCCTGTACTTTTTCCAAGTTGCTTCCCAAATTCCTCTTGAAACTGTTCCTCCTCAGGGCTGCTGTATTTCTTTTCTGTTAGTCCAGAAATTATAATCAATAATCATTCATGATAATCACCATCTTGAGCAACACAATTGTCTATTATCTGACAAACCGAAATGCTGAAATTTGAAATATCTCAATTTTATCTACTGCATGTATCTGTTGTACTGTATTGCCTTCCAATGTTTATGATTATGCTCCTTTGAAATACTGTATTACTGCATATAACTACTATCTTTGTAATACTGATAATGCTACTTTTTTCATCTCCTTTGAACTATCTCCTAACCTCCACACCCAGAACACATCAGGAAACAAACTTTAGTATGCATTTGCTGGTAAAACATTTGAAACAAACATTTTCTTATTATATGATATTATCTTAATAAAAATACAATCTCATTACAAACTGCCCCATTATAAAGTGTCATCTCATTCTAAAACACAATTTTATAACATGTTATCATATGTTAGAACATCTTATTATAAAATGTCATCATCTCATTGTAAGTGTCATCAGCTCATTAAAACTATCATTTTTAAATGCTATCATCTTATGCCATTTTATCTTAAGATATTTTATATCTCATTATAAAGTGTCATCATCTGATTATAAAAAATCTTGTTATAAAATGTCATATTCTTATTATAAAATATCACCTCATTAAAGTGTCATCATCTCATTTTGATATTTCATAAAATGTCATCATCTCATTTTGAAATTTTATTTCATTACAAAGTAAATATTTCATTATAAATTGCCATCTTATGCCGCTGGCCCAGTAGCACTGAGGATTGTGGTGTTGACACCAGAACTCACTCCACGCCGGTGATCCGGGTTTGGGAATGAGCCCGGTTGTAGGGGGTCAGCAGGGAGGATTGGGACTAAGCATCTGATAACAGCTCTCCTAGTCCTGGGGAAAGGGTGGGATCCATACCATGCTCTGGTGGTTCCTTGGACACCCAGAGGCACTGCAAGGGCGCAGTGCCTAGCATTGGGGTGGAGTGAGGTGGACATCTGCACACTTGTACATAGACATCATTGCACGCCGCATTCCCATTGGGAGAAAAAGGAAAAATCAGCTTGGTGTGACCATGCAGCTTGATGGCTGTGCCCTGTCTCACTGGGAGGACTGTCGAATTGCTCTGAGGGGTCGGGCGCTGGTCTGGCTGACAGGGACAGGGAGCCCTCCAGTGGGTTGGCTACGGCAGTGCTGAACCCCTCATCATGTGAGTGAGCTTGTTGCTCTCCTGCAGGCAGGGCCAGTGGTTGGATGCCCCTGCTGGTAGGGTTCAAGAAATACAGCTGAGATAAAAATAAATAAATCACCATCTTATTACAAAATGTCACTGTCCCATTATGAAACATCATCTTCTTATAAATATTGTCTTACAAAATGTCGTTTTATTACAGAAATGTTATCATCTTACTGTATTATGAAATACCTTAGAAAATGTCATCTTATTAAAATTATCATCTCATTAAATGTGTCATAATCTCATAAAGATATCTCATTATAAATGTTATCTTATTGTAAATAGACTATTAGATAGGAGAGTGTGTATTAAGGCTATAATACCATCAAGTGATTCTGGGTACATGTGAACCTCGAGAGCGAAGCTTGAGAGGAAGTTGAGTATTCTCCAAAATGTGATGGAAATCTATAAATTGCAGGTGGTGTAATGCGTCTGGTAGTGGAACTTTTTTTTCTCCTGGTTACAAGGTTGCTATGCATAACATTCAGTGTGTTTCTATTGGTGGTTTGTGTTCTTTATTAATAATTATCTCAGCAAATGGTGATATCTGCAAGTAAGCCTCAGGAAGGACCCGGGAAAGAGTTTCATGTGTCTTACTGTTCTTAGTTAGTTGTTGGTTTTTAATTAGTTAATTTAAAAAAGATTTTGTTTATTGGTGCAGTGGAGGTAAAAATATACTGCACTGCTGATTGTTGTTGGTGTGCTACGAGAGAGACAGGTCACGTGGTCAGGCGGGTGGGAGCTGTACTGAAGGGAAGAAAGTCTGTTAGTGTTTTGGCACTAAAATATCTGACTGCAAAGAAAAGGACTGGGGAGAGGATTTAAGATGTAAGCTTGTTTCTGAGAGGCATTTTGTATTTTCTTGGTTTTCGGTGAGCAGCAAGTCAGCTTTTTACTGTACATGATGTCTACATACGCAAGCCGGCTCCATCTTTGCATGAGCCTTTGTATGTTCGTGTCCTCTATATATTCGATAACACTATCATTCAGAGTTCCAAACGATAGTATTACAGGCTATGAATGATAGTATTAAGGTGCAGAATTGATGATATTATCACTTTTGTAGTGTGGTATTACGGGATTTTTGTATACTTTACTGTGTATTATTTGTATGACTCCATACACTGCAAAATGTTACTATCCTATTATAAGATATCATCTCATTTTAAAGCATCACCGTGTCATTCTAAAATGTCAAAATGTCATTCTAAATGTCATCCTTATTTTGAAATGTCATTGTTACAAAATGTAATTATTTCATTATAAAATGTCACGTTATTATAAAATGTCATCTTCTCCTTTGTTATAATTCTTATTTATTTATTTAACCAAGAAAGAAGGGCTAGACAGTTTTGTCTATTTTCATCTCATCTCATTATAAAATGTCATGAGTGCAGTATAGAAGAGTGTAATCTTATTATAAAATGCCATCATCTCATTTTAAAGTATCTTAGTATAAAATATCACAATATCATTACAAAATGTTATTCTGCTATTAAAAATGTCACCATCTTATAAAATGGCATGTGTTACAAAATGACATCGTCATTTTAAATGCCATCATGATAAAATGTTATCAAATGTTTCCTACCAGTATAAAATGTCATCATGCCATTATCAAATCTCATTATAAAATGTATTCATCTCAATAAAATGTCATGTCATTACACAATTATCATCCCATTATAAATGTCATCATCTTATTATAAAGTGTCAACCTCATTATAAAATGCGTCATGTCATTATAAATTGACAATCTCATAAAATGTCATCTCTTGCTGTATCTGTTCCAGACTCTCCCACTGAAGTTTCATAACATTTGGTCACAACTCTTAAAAGCCATTACAAAATAAATATGGAAGAACCGGAACCCAAGGATCTTTATTGATAAATGACATCTTCCTCAACCCGAGGGTCCTGACACTCCCTCACTCTAACTGGCATTATGTAATGGATTTATATTAGGAATCAACAGCTGGATGGAAAATGTGTGAATAAAGTGAAATTAAGGACATCAGTAAAAGATGAGTCACAAATCAGAATTTTACAGGAAGATTTGAAAGAGTTAACTTATGAGTTAAAAATGGGGCATGAGTTGAAACACTACCAAGTATATTTTAATGCATTCGGGGCAGAACATACAGAAGCAGAATACTGTATAGGTGGTATCAACATAAAAAAAAAACAGCAGAGGAAAGATAGAGTGCGTAGGTGAAGTTTTCAGGTCCAGTTAACACATTGCCAAAAACAGGACCTGCCACCATTGTGGTCAATCAGGTCAATCAGGTTTTGGAACCCATGTATGAGTCCAGTTCTTTCTTAAAACATACCATACTGCCTGCATTGACTACCTCTTGAGGCAGAGCATTCCACTCGCTCACAACACTCTGGTTGAAACGCCTTCCCCTTTTGTGGTGTTACATCTGTTTCCCAACAATTGTTTACTTAAGCAATAATGCAGGACAGGGTGTGTGTTGTGCTGGGATAACGTCCTCCTGGGGTGATTGGGTATGAGCTCACAAGTCGAATGCATAATTCACCAGAAGTACACATTATCCCCTAGCACAACACACACCCTGGGGTGCATTATTGCTATATTGCAATGGGTCATTTACAATAATTAGAAAAATAAAATGAAAACATTTTTGTCAGTAGATTTTGTGTTAATTTTTCAGTGTGTAGGTATATGGAAGAAAAATAGTGCTGTTTTGGCCAGTAGGTGGTGCTGGTGGTAAATGTATGGGTGTGTGTCTTCATCTGGTTGCTCCTCAGAGTTTTTCTTTGTTTTGCAGACCTCCATTCAAAGTTTTTATTGTTTGTGGTACTTTGATCCCTCCTCATACTGCATTATGATAAGGAAGTTTACATTATTTTAGTTTAGTCAATCCCATTGCCTGCCGTGGAACCAGTTGTCTTGCACTGGACCGAAATGGGAACTTGTCAGTGGCTGAGAAAAACAGTGAGTCTTCTGGAATTTTGGAAATGGCTCAGGTTATCTTGTGATAGGAGCGGGTCTTGGTGATGGAGCAGTGGTGAATCGTGAGGCAAGGGGCACTCACACTGTTTTATGAAGGGCTCACGCTCGTAGCGGCGGTTTTAGGGAAAAAATATTGAGATTCTACTGTGGGGCCATTTTTGTTTGGTTGTAACCTTGAAGGACAGCTTAATGTCATGTTCTGTGTAGGTTTTTATTAAACTGTGACATTTGCAATGTTGTGACATTGCATGTCTGTCATTAATGAGGGTGACATTGAAGTGGGTTCGATGGACCCGATCCTATTTTCTGTTGATGAGGTTGTCATGTGCTGGGACTAGACTCGTGATGTTGTACTGGGATAACATCACGGGTCCAGCCTAGACTGCCCAATCAGAAGGAAACATTGTTTCATGCCATTGTATAATGTGTGATGTTGTTGAGTACAATGTTTTCTGTTTCTTATTTTATTTAGTTTTGTTGACCGGTAAGTGCACTAGACAAATCCTGCCTATTTTCAGGCATGACCGGGGAGGAATACAGATGAATGCCAACTGACCTTGAACCAGATTAAGCTGTTGGTGGTATTTTTAGTGAATGAGGAAATTTGGCCAGGACACTGGGAAATTCCCTGCTCTTTCGAGGAGTGGTGCTGTCCGTCGGTGGAGATGGAGGAGCTCAGTCAGTCGGAGGAGCTCAAGAGGAAGGTTGTGAGTACATAACCCCAACCTGTTTGGAAGATACATTTGCGGTGAACAAAGAGCTACAAAGCCAGGAGACAGAGATAAGTCAAACATGCAAGTAAACGTTAGTATTGGAAGAAAATAATATGGACATTGAAGGGAAAGATGAATTGGTTTTAACGGAAGAATTAAAAAAGAAAAAACAATATCTTTTGGATCTAATTTCAATGGCTGAGAAAGACTACAGACTTGTCAACAGAAACTTGAAGTCGAAAGAAATAAGAGAAACGCTCCCCTGTAAGCCCGAACTATGAGGGGGTAAGCGCTTTGAACAACGTATGGAAAATGAAGAGGTTTCAAATCTAGCTACAAGGAAAATGTCAGGATTAACACAGAAATTAAAAATTTGAGCCCACTGAGCCTTTGGTCCCAGGAGAAGCACTAGTTAAAGCGGGCTGGATGTGGGATGGAAACAAGTGGGTCCCAGATCCTTTAATTCGATCCTGGAACAGTAATTCATTGTCTATAGAAAGCAAAAATAAAGAACAATTTGTGGGTATTTGTCAAAATTCAGAGTGCCAAAAGAACAGAATGAGGATGCGTGCTCTCAAACTGAGGCCAGTGGTTTTAGAGGACGCAAGACGCTACAGATGGACAGGAGACATTTTTGTTAGATGACCCTCTGCATTCGAGTTGGCGGTTTTTCCTACACCTCTGCACAGAACTGAGCCTGCATACACAGAAGGAGCTCCACAACTATCGAGAGAGGAAGAAAATAACAAGCCAGTAAATGAGGTAAATTGGGAGAGGAACCGGTGAAAACATTTGCTGGACTTTTACAAAACCTGTGGAGTCACTAAATGCAGATTCCTGGTAAGACTGAGGTACATTGGGCAGCTGGCAATAGCCCTAACCGCGCTTTTGGGTAGGCAAAGTTTGCTAATTGACTCTATGTCTTTTCACCAAACAAGTATATGCACTAATTCACCCACCAGGAGATCGTTATTACGATGTTAGCTTTTGCACAGAAATGTCTTTAGATAAGTTTGGGAGACTTTATTATAATTTGCAAAGTAATGAAAATGGAAATATTTTCAAGCAATTCCAATAACTAAACCGACTGTTAAAACTGTGACAATTTTATTTAAATGAAGGGGTGAATATATCGGACATTATGTTTTGGCTAGAGAAAACGTTATGTGCAGGATAAACCTCGCCCAATTTTGGATACTAATGGTTTTGGACTGGAAGATGGACTTTTCCGTCAGATTAATTCATGACGCTGAAGGCATACAACATTTGCCTAGCTCTTTCTATTTGGGAAGGGACAGGGGCATTGTATTTCACGAGCCAACCTAAAAGTTGTTTTAAATGTGGTTCACTGTCCCATCTAAATACAGCCTGTAAGCAAGTTCGATGCTTTCACTGCGGGATGTTAGGCCATCTAATGTCAGAATGCACAAGCCCTCCAGTATGTAGCTGTGTAATGAAACTGACCATGTATTTGCAGACTGTGCAT
The DNA here is from genome assembly GCA_016271365.2 of Neoceratodus forsteri. Taxonomy (NCBI): domain Eukaryota; kingdom Metazoa; phylum Chordata; order Ceratodontiformes; family Ceratodontidae; genus Neoceratodus; species Neoceratodus forsteri. Next base: position 35,800,140 of record JADMNL010000033.1, read on the forward strand.
GGAAACATGTAGAGACCAATGAGACCTCAGACCAAGAGCACTTGTTAGCACAGGCTCGCAGTTCCCAAACAGAAACTGGGAACAATGAACTAGGAATAAGGGTAGAGAGAGAAACAAAGGGAAGAGGGGAGGGAGGCACTAGAAGCGGAAGAAGACCCAGTATAAGAGTAAGATCTGAGGGATCTGGTATTTCTATGCCACAAGAATGTCATTTAGACTCTGAGTGTGGACTAGGCAGTGAAGATATGTCCACCCTTTGTTACCCCCATGGATCACCTGTCCGGCCTATGAGGCAGTTGAGTAATGATCAGAGTGCCCCTGATAACACAAAGGAGAAAGAGGGTCAACAAGGGAAAAGAACAGTGGAAGAAAATGTCAGTATCAGGAACCCTAAATCTCCCTGCCTTTATCGAACAGATATTCGATTCTAACAATTCTAACAAGTTGGGAGAGCAAATGGAAGAAAGTTCCCAATACCAAATCAAAATCCTAATGGATTTGGGGTAGAATCCTCTAAATCCAACTCTGGGACCCTGGTAAGCAAAAACTTTAGAGGTAGCCAAGCGGGTAACCAGGTCTAGTAATAAACCTCTTAAACCCCTCCTTAAAGCTTCCTTTTCTTTAACGTTTACTTCTCTAAATGTTAATAGTATTAGATCATATGTAAAACGCATGACAACTTTTGCATACTTTCGGCATTAAAATATGATGTATACCTTTTACAAGATACCGATTGTACACTGTGGCAGAGATAGTTGAAGCTAGAAATCAATGGAGGTGGGGTGCTCTTTTTGGTCTTTAGGTGAGGATTTATGCAGTGGTGTGGGGTATCTTTAACACCTTTGAAGTAAGTTTACTGGACTATTGAAATTGAGCCAGGTAGAGCTTTAATGATTGATGTGAAGATTAAAGGCACTCCTTGCCGCATAATTACTGTGTATGGACCGCAGGTGAAGTCTGCAAGAATTGAACTATTGTATAAAATCGACCATTTTTGTATAAAAAGGGATGTTAATTCTGGTGGGGATTTTAATATTAATTTTGAACAGAAAAATGAAATAGGAAGCAGTACTGTGATAAATCTTGTTTATCTTCTATTTTGACGAGCAGGGTTAAAGATACACACAATAATGGGAAGAGATTAAATAAACCTACTTTTTTAAAGGAAATTAACTTCTCGAATAGACTTTATATTTGTGCCAGAGAGGTTACAGATAGATGGATTAATCTACATTCCTGTAGAAACCTCGGATCACATATTAATTGGAATCAAGGTGAGTGATCAACAAAATAGAGAACAAGGCCAGGGTTTGAAGCTTAATGTTTCGTGTCTAAAAGAAACTACAGTTATATCTGATATAAGCATGATAATAAAGATCAAATTTCTACGATGGGTTTACATGAAGACTTAGGAAGTTGGTGGGGATCCTTAAAAGATGCCTGATTGGCTATTTTCAATATAAAGGAAGAACAATGGCGAGTCAGAGAAACAGGAATTATATGAAGTTAAGGAGATCATTACAATACTTATTGTCTTCCCAGCATGAAAATGGTAAAGATTTATCTAAAGAAATTAACCAGATAAAGATACAGATGCCATCTTTTCAGTATGATCGAATGAAATCTTTAAATCAAGAACAAAAATTTGGGACACAAGGAAAACTGCACAGGTGAACCCTTTTTAGCATGCCAGGCTAGATTGAATAAGCGGCAACTTTTGGGGTTGCGGAAAAAGAAGGGGTTGCAGTTTTTGATAATAAGGGAATAATTGAGTTTTAGATGAACATGTGGAAAGCACTTTTGGGACTGCGGACCTCCTTCTAATTTTATACCCCATTTATTGGAAGCTGCCAATATACCTAAAATAGATCCTAGTTCCAAAAATAAAATGATAGGGGCCTTACTGAGGCAGAAATGAGTAAGGTGATATCTACTTTGAAGGAAAACACCTCACCTGGTTCTGATGGGTTACGGAGAAATATATAAAATCCTGTGGAATTAATGCCAAAAGAACTAGTAAAGGTATATAATTCTTTTTGGAGGATATGTGCTACCTACTCAGATGTATGAGGATTACTTTTTCCTTTTAAGAAAGGTGATAGAATGGATATCAAAACTGGAGGCCTTTAACTCTCCTAAATGTAGATTTTAAGATTTTACTAAACTTTGGGGAATAGATTGTCTTTGCTGACACAGAAATGTATACATGTACAGCAGTTTTGCGCAGTACCTGGGAGACATTTAACAGATGCCTTAATTTTAATCAAGAAATCATGACAGCAGGTAACGATACTGCTGAAAAGCTAGAAGGATATTTGGTTAGTATATACCAATCGAAAGCTTTTGATGAAGTGTCTCATAACTACTTATGGGAATGCTTGAAAGTCTATGGGATACCTACTCAATTTGTGAATTGGGTACAATTATGTTACTCATTAGCTACGGTTATCCCTCTTGAAAATGGGTGGAGAGGTAAACCCCACAGTGTGATAAAAGGAGTTAGACAGAGATGTCCGCTTAGCCCTATTTTATACGTGTTTGCTTTAGATCCTGTAGTGAGGATTATATGGGTCTCCTTTAATTAGACCTATTGTAATACATGATATCAATCTTCCTAAATTAATAGTCTATGCAGATGATATTTGTTTAGTGCTGCCAAATAGTGAGGCTATAGAATTAGCATATGAACTACTTAAGATTGTAGGAAAACCATAGGGCAAAAATAAACGAAGAAAAACTAAATGTGTAGCGATTTCAGGATTTCCTGAAAATCCTGCTAAAAGTAGGGAGATTTAAAATAGAGCAAGCACGTGTAAAATCTTGGGTATTTATTTTGGGGAAAAATAGCGACTGGGATAATTGGCAAGAAGCATTAAATGAAGCTAACTAAAAGTGTCCCAATGGAATAAACATAGATTGGCAAAAGAAGCATTTATTTGGTGAAAACTTATCTCATCCCAATCTTTTGTTTATAAGTATATTTTTTTCATCCCTAAAAGCTTGAAACACCTTTGATGAGATGTTTTTTTAGTGGTATATGGGCAGCCGTTTAAACCCTATAAAAGGAATACATTGTATTTGGGGATTAAGGAAGGTGGGTTGGGGATGGTAAACCCAATTGTGTCCTTTTACTATTTTGTATATAGAAATTTGATCCCTGTGGTTCAAAACATCTCTCAAGTTTGGGTTAGTTTAATAAATCTCCATCTAAAGGGCATTTTGAAAGAATGGGAAGAGGGTTGTTTTGTGCATTGTAATAAAAGAAGGCCCCCTTTACAAAATAAGTGGAGGTTGGTATTTGATTATGTTAAAAATGGGATGTGAGTTGGTCTTTAGCCAAAAGTTAATAGAAAAGGAATGTATAATTTCATTATGAGTTCCTTTTTTTCAGATGCCCTTTAGTCACCTATCTGAGCTGGTAACCTCTGGCCTAGGTAATTACTAACAAACATCCGCATACCTGAACAGATGTGGGATACCTTATGGCTGGGTGTTCATAGTAAAATTAATGTTCAAGCAATCAAAACATAAATCTTCCAGAGAGATATTGCCCAAGAGATAAATGTATCACTCAATTAGAGACAATGGATCATCTATATTATGATTGTTGGTATGCAAAACAATTTTGGGATGTTTTAAAAGAAAGATGGAAGGTAAGTTAAAACTTCCACTAGCAAAGGAGTGTTTGTATTATGGGTTTTTGTTAAAGAACAAAGTAAGGATAGATATAGCTCCTTACAGGTAATCATGTATCCCTTCTATATTGGTTATGGATTAGCAGATGTAGATTATTACTACAGAGCAGTTTCTAAGCCCTTTTAATTTGATTATGATAACAGAATCTGAGATTAAGAATTAATGTTTATAGAGAAGAGTACAATTTCTATAAGGAATGGAAATCTTATTGGGAAGATTTTGATTTTTATTTGACTAGATTGGTGGGAAAATATTTACGAGAGAAGAAGGAAAAAAGGGGGAAGGGGGATGATGAAGATAATATGGATTAAGGAAAATGTGCAATATTATTTTGGAAACTGTAAAATATATGGATGTATATGAACTGTCTCATACTTTATATGTAATGTTTTGATTATAATAAAAATTCCCCTACTCTTGGCCAGTAGGGGGACAGGCTGTCTGTAGGATAGCCACTCTGTGTGGGGCGCCGGAGGAGGAGGATGTCTGCATGGTGGGAGAGCTTGCCTCAGCTCCCACTATTACCAACACTGAGGCAGAATTTCATCATAGCATGGATTCAGATTCTGACACTGAATTTCACGATCGCCTGTTTCCACCGGAGGAAATGGGTAAACTACTTAAAACCTCTGCTAAAGTGGTAATGGCTCAAAATCAGGATGTTTCTCTTGAGACTGAGGGTGAGCATGGACTCACGCTCACCTGGGGAAAGAACTGTGCAGCAAATGGCAGCAGTGGACTTTGCAAAACAATTACAGCCTGGAGGCACTCCCTGTCAAAATGCTGCTGCTCCTGTCAACTGTACAGCTGAAGCTGAACCTTGGAAGGCCCAGGCACAGTGAGTCACTACATAGATTTCCTGTCACACGAGCACTTTGAACTCTGACACTGTCAAACCACAGGCTGGCAGTGATTTCGCGTAGTTTTTGTGAGTGCCTAAAGCCTGTTACTTTGCAGCCACGGAAAAAATGTTCCTTCCCTGGTTACTGCAGCGGATCGACAAGAGGTTACTGTAGCATTATCCTCAGCCAAATTTACTCAAATGTTCATTCCCCGCTTAGTAAATTGGCGGGTTTTGTGTTGAAACTCTGGCTAACAAGGAGTTAATTGCCCACCCTGAGGTTGTGTATCAATCTCACCAGAGTCACAGGTTAGGGTTGCTGAGTTCTTCTTTTCAACCAATACACCTCAGCAGCAGAGCAATATGGCTATTAAAGATCCTATCCTTTACCTGCTGATTCAGGTAATACATTCCTCACCTCGGCACAACACAGGAGGCTTGGACTCCAGGTACACAGCTCTTGCAGGGGCTGGATAGAAGCAGACCCTGTCTGGTATCTGAAGCCTGATCCTGAATGGAATGCTGACTTTTCTTTATCGCAACACTCCCCAGTTTGGAAACCTGATACAAAGCTGAACATTCCTACAGGAGGTTCTATTAACAAGAAGATGTCTGATGTAATTCGGCCCAACCCTACACCAGACCTTCAGATTTACAGGCCCCACAGCCCATCGCTCCCAAGGATGATTCTGGTGTTCCTCTCCCAGATATTTCTCCTCATTGCAGGACTCTTCTCCGTTGAGCCCTCCTAAACAGAAGCCCATAATGTCCGAGCTGTTCTCTACTGCTAAAGGGAAGCATCTCAAGACACAATGCTGTCCATATCGCTGCAAAGGGGCTTGGACAATAGGCCGGACAGAAACTTTGTGGGAAAACTCTATTGAAAGATTCCTTCATTTCTCGCCTAAGGATGTGTTCGCCTTCATCAATATTTCTGAAGAGGACAATTTGATGTCAGTTTTAGGACATCACATGCCTTAGATTTATTTTGGGAGCCTACGGACAGGTCAAGTTTTCTCCCACATGGACCCTCTTTCTGGTTATTCCCTCACTAAACCCCTGATCAAATCTGTGACAGTGATGTTTTGAAATGAGGGGTCCATGTGGAAGATATTACCTTTTGTTGCCACAAAATGTGAAGTATTGAGTGCCCCAGAACCTATCCTAGATTCCAAGCAGTTTTGGATGGGGGTTGGAAATATAAAATTAAATTGAGGCAATCAGTTTCAGGTGTGGAACATATACCTAATTTTTTTTTTTTTATTAGGAAGGGATAGAGGGGTTTGTTTTATGGGGGCAGCCTAGAAGCTTGCTACAAGTGTGGCTCAGAACTCATCTCTCCAGTGTCTGTGACCAACCATGTTGTGATAACTGTGGGAAGTTGGGCATGTTACTATGTAATGTGCTAATCACACAAAATAGACCTTTGTGAAGAATATGGATATGTTTTCAGAGAGGTGTCCCTGGGCAACCAAAAACAAAGCATCTTGTATTAGTCCAGACCTTTTAATTCAGAAAGTTCAAGATGCTGCAGGCTCCTCTTTCCCCTCCCTTCTCCTCCCCTCTAAGATAAAGAAAGATTCATTTCACCTAAACCTACTACTAGGCCTTCCTCCTCAGGACCTGAAATGGATGCTTAATCTTTAGTTTCAAATTCTATGGGGACAAAAACCCTGTATGGGTACTCCTGACCATTTGGAATTTACTCCTGTTTGTTATACTGATTCAGACCTAGTTATTCCTGAGAAGGATTCTAAGACTGCTACTCCTTTGTCTCCTCTGCCTCGTTGGAGATCTTCCCAGAATTTACAACCCAAACCACCACCCCGCGTTTTCCTATAGAATCTAGCAATTCTTATGCAGCCTTATTCACTCCATGGGGACACAGAAATGGAGTTGGAAGACTCAGACTCTCAGAAATCCTCGCTATCCTCCTTTTCTCAGCATGTTGATAATTATAAGGAAAAAAGAGAAAAAAATAGAGGTTTTATATTTCTAATGCATTTCAATGTGGTTGTCATAGGGATCTTTGAATACCCATAGTTTATTGAATACTACCAAAAGGCAAGCTCCTTTTCACTATATTTATGACCAACATGTTTCACTCTGTGTTTTACAGGAAACTTGGATGCACTCCATTGAACAATAATCTGCTTTCAAGAGGAATGGCCTGGGGGCCTTCTATTGGTCGTTGGGAGTGATAGTGCAGATGGCATAGGCATTTTGTTTAATTATTTTCTTTACACTGCATAACTTAATAGACCTTATTCCCAGTAGAGTCATGCTATTGGATGGAAATGGCACAGCATATGTTACGGTTTATTAACATTTATAACCCACAGTCTAAAGCGGATACAGTTGCTTGTCTGAAGGCCGTGCAACCTTTCCTGGTTACCTCAGTTAAGGTGTTATGGAGTGGTGATTTTAATTGTACTATCATTGATTCACCCAAACAAACTAAGAAGATTTATTGTGATTCACATGCACTGGTCAATATCATTAAGATGGCTGGTTTTCTTAATTGTATTTCTTATCTTCCCATGGGCCCAAATTTTCATTTGTGAAAGGAACATTCACACTTTAATTGATTATATGTTAGTTTCCTCTTCTGTACAGGTGAACTCCTTTGAATGATACCTAGTGAATTCACCGATCATCTTTCTTTACTATGCACTTTTCATTTTCTGGGCCTGCTAGAACATAGACAGGTTAGGTGGAAACTAAATATTTCCATCTTAGATCTACCTCACATACAGACAGGTGTTAAATTTATTTTAGAGCTAGATTATCAGTGGCTTTTATACACTGATATGGGAGACTGGTGGATGGAGACTAAAGCAGTTTGTGTAAATGGTTTAAGAAGCAGGGGTTATAGCTAAAGATCATAATTTTTGAGGTATCTGTCACTCAGACAGCAGCTTCAGTGGCATGTTACAATCGTATATACTTCCAGGCAGGACTACTCAGAGCAAATTAAAAACTTAAATCTAGTATGAAGAAATACCAGTATGATAGAGCCAAGACTTTACAAGCCATACTTACTAATAGTATGAAAAAATCCCTATAGGTGATCTTTTCGAGATATGTAAAACCTTGAGAGAATCTTCTACAACTGATTTTCTGAGAAAGTCAGATGGTTCTAAAGGCCACAATGATTGAGCAGTTTAGGGAACTGATTGAAAGCCATTATCAGTCCTTAGAATCTACCTTCTACTAAATCTCCTTCTGTGTTAACAGAAGCTTCAAAACTGTCAGGGCCCATTAATCAAAAGGAAATAATTGAAGCAATTCAGAAATTAAAGATGAATATTTCCCCAGGAAAGACGGTCTTTCTAATAAATTATATAAATGTTTTAAGAAGAGCTAAGTAAATGCTTTCTTACTGTGTTTAAATATTTTTTGAGAATACTTCACTTTTCTTCATTCTCAGAATATTATTAATCCATTTATTTAAATCAGGAGATAGGAATGGTATAAAGAATTGGAGGCCCATCACCCTGCTAAATTCTGACTATAAAATTTTTGCTAACATTTTGAATAACAGGCTAAAACGTTATGCTAAGTGGGTGATATCTCCCTATCAATTTGTGGGATTCCAGATAGAAGAATCTAATCTGCTTTGATGGTTATCTGAGATGTCATTGAACACTTATCTCTAGCTGGCATTTCTGGATGTATGGTTATTGCAGATTTTGAAAGGGCTTTTGAGAGAGTCCATCTACCTTTTCTTTTTTAACTTTAGAACATTATGGAGCTCCTATTAAAATGGTTAATCTCATTAAGATGCTATATAAGCACAATGCAGGTTTTCCTTTTTGAAAGGTTGTACAGCTGAAAGTTTTCATTTAAAGACTAGGGTATATCAGGTTGCCCCCTAAGCCCTATTCTTTATATATTCTCACTGGACCCTCTTTTACAGACTTTAGTTAATTCACCACAGTGGACTGGAATTAAAGGGACCATATCTGTAGATAGTCAGCTATTTTACAGACCTATACAGATGATCTAATACTGTACTTTTCAATCAAACTCAAATTTATAAATTTTGGAAGCTTTTCATCTTTTTTGGTAGTTTAGCATGCCAAATTGAATTTAAAAAATAATGGTTTGTTTATTGGGGCAATAGGACCTGCTGCTATGGTACAGAATGGTATTCACATTTTCCAGAGCCCTCTCAAAACTTTAGGCATACTTTTGGTCCCCAAAATTTACCAGTTGAAAATTGGGAACTAGTGCTTAAGAAGGGGGATAAAAAGTAAATAGTTGGAAGCAGTGGAAATTTTCAAAGCTGAAGCGACAGACATATAATAAAACAGTTTATTACACCCTGTTTATGGTATGTGGCCATGATTTTCCCTCTTCCGTCTCAGTTGGAGACAAAGACTTATAGTGTGTTTTTTCAAAATGCTTGGGGTAACCATTTAAACCCAGTAAAGAGACATTACACTTACTTGAGTGAAAAATCTGGAGGACTTGGGATGATAGACCCAATTGTATTTTGCATGCCTTGTTTATCATGAATTCTATTAAATGTGTTTGCTCCAGCAGTAAGTGTTGGACAAGGGTGGATTAATAGGGCCCTGGGTAAATATTTTGCAATTTAACAAAACCTGGCTCCAAAATTGAATCCGTGTTCATATTCCTCAGTATTTTAGGCCTGCTGTACAAAAGTTATATAGATGGAAAATTACTAAAGAAATGATTTTAGATAATAGTATGCAGGCTTTTATCAGTTTATTATGAAGGCATTACATCCACAAGACCCTGTTTAAGAATTGCCCATCAGCTTTGAATTCTAAGGTATTAGTTCAGCTTAACAATATCAGATTGCCTGTGCTCCAGTGGGAAACACAATGGTTGATCTTTTATGGCGACTGAATGTTCAGGGCAATGCAAAATATAAAGTCATTGAAGAGAGGAATTGTCCTTATATGGACTGTATAAATATTGAAGAACTGATGGAGCATTTTTCCTTCCAGTGTTCCTATTCAAAGGGTTTGTGGGTTTAGCTGGCACAATTACAGAACTTTAAATAGCACTTCTGTTACATATGAAATTTTGGTATTAGGAATTTATCCTGCTAACCTTTCTCATTTCCATATTGGGACACTATCTTTATTTTTTGTTGTTACGATATTTTCTATGGCAGGCTAGATGCCAATGGGTCATTTATCAGAAAAAAGTCTTATGAATGTTTTAGTATATTGGTTACCAATGAACTTTCAAGGATATATTCACAAGACTCATGGAAGCTTGCTTCCTCTGAACTTTGAAATGGTGGAAAGATTTGCTTCACTTTATAAAATATAAGTAAATTTGTTTATTAATAATTGATTATTCTTTTCCAAGATTATGGAACTAATTCTTTTTCTGTTAATGTGATTTATTTTTATTGTTACCTTGATATACAGTGTTGTTATCTATGTTTATTATTACAATTAAAACTCCCTACTCTTTTCAATATGTGCCATGGGATCTTTAACATCCACCTGAACTACCACCAGCCCAGGCAGATGGGACCTCGGTTTAACGTCTCATCCGAGATGGAAATTAAATACTTCTGTCTCACAGGTAACTGCATCTTTAAATGCTCTGTATACAAAACATAGGTCCCCTTAACCTGCGATAAGTCATTGAATATAGCTTTACTCTCTTCAGCCTATCCTTATAGCTGAGATGTTGAGATCTTGGTATACTGATAACACTGGACAGAAAACACAGACAGAGGTAAGCTGTATTTGGTAAAGCTAACAGGATATTAGGCAGCATAAAAAGAAACATTCATGGTTGAAGTAAAAAAAACGATGTCACCATTTTACAGAAGTTATGTCAGGTCACTGTTGTACTGTGGTTTGCAGTTTTGGTTGCAGTTTAAATTTTGGTTATGGGACCAGACAAGATACACCCATGGGCACTACAAGAATTCAGGGAGGTGCTAGCTGCCCCACTGACAGCCTTTTCAGCAACTCACTGGAAACAGGCATGGTTCTGGTAGACTGGAGAAGGGCTGACATAGTCACTCTACATAACAACAGCAGCAGGAGGAGGAGGACAGCAACTACATGCCGGTCAGTCTTACTTCAGTGTTGGAAAATTAATGGAAACCCTACTGAAGAAAAACTGGTAGAATATCTTGAATCAATGGGCTGCAAGACCACAGGCAACACAAATTCATGGGGTGAGGTCATACCAAATGAATCTGATGGCGTTCTTTGACTGGATGACCAGGGTAATAGATCAGGGAAGGGCAGTTGATGCAGCCTATCTGGACTTTAGCAAGCCCTTCAGCACTGTGCCATACAGGAGGCTAATGAAGAAATTGATCAGCAGCCTAGGGTGGGTTCCCAAGTGTTGAATTGGGTTAGAAACTGGTTAATGGACAGGAGACAGAAGTCGATGGATAATGGCACTCACTCTACTGATGTGAGGGTGACCAGTGGGTACCACACAGCTCTGTACTGGGACTAGTCTTCCTCCAAATCTTTAAAGGGGTCACTGTAGAAGAACCAGAAGTGAAGGCATGCCATTTTGCAGAGGATACCTACAACTGCAATAGGCTGGGCACTCAGGAGGGTGCAGAGAATGTAGTAGTATCTGGGAAATCCAAGGAATGGCCAAAACATGGCAGCTGTGTTTCAATGCCAAATAGTGCTATGTCATGCAAAGGTATGCACCTAGGACATAGGAACCCATGAGCTGAGAAAAGGATGGGGAGGCATTGACAGTCACTAGCCAGGAAAAGGACATTGAGGTTATCATATCTAATGACCTCAAGGTGGTAGAGCAGTGACAAAGCAGTGGGTAAGGCTAGTGGGATGCAGGGGTGCATAAGGAGGCATCTCTAACAGGAGGAGAGGAGGTGGTGTTGACCCTGTATCTGTCACTGGTGGGACCCCACCTAGCATACTGTGTCAGTTTTGCAGATCACATCTTAGAAAGGACACAGTCTGGATGGAGGGAGCAGTTCAGGCGAAGGCACTAAAATGGTGAAGGGTTGTGCCAAAGCCCTCGAGGAGAGTCTGAGGGATCTCAACATGCATTCCCTGGAAGGAGGAGAAAGAAGTGATGTGATCAGGATCTACAGGTACCTCAAGGGAGACAGGGTGCTGGGGGTAGTTTTTCCAGTGAGAGATATCACCAGAACCAGCAGCATACAATGAAGCTGGGGGAGTAAGAGAGATGTGAGGAAATATTCCTCTCTAACAGGAGGTAGACACCTGGGGCAGACTGCCAGTAGACCCACTGGAGGATAAAACAGTGGGGGCATCAAGCGTACTGGGGATAGACATTGGGGATCTACTAGAAAAGAGGCAGGCAGGTGGAAGGTTGCTGGAGACTTGATAGGGTCTCGGAGGCAGATTAGGCAAGGAACAGCTGGCAGACAAGGTAGGTCAAGCGGTCCTTTTCTGCTGACAAATTCCATATTTCTGTTTCTACATTTGTGAAGGGATGTGGCAAATCTTCTGCGAGCACAGCAGAGGACAACTCAAATGATAAAGGGCCTTCAGGAGTTATATGAGGAGAGTAACCAATATGAAATTTATGAGCCTAAAAGCAAGCAGATTAACTGGGAATCTATTATTTTTGTTTAATGTAGTACTTGATAAGGAGTTATTCATCCAACTTAGGCTAAACTTAGGTCCTTTTCTGCCATCAAGCTTCTATGATTCTGTGATTCCATGATAGAGCTGAATGGTAACATTCCATGCACTAGGAAACACAGATTCCAACTTAAATGGAGACCTTTTAAAAAGAGTAGGGGGCAGGAGTATATGGGGTGCTGACACACTTGGTGTCAACAATCTGGCAAACCAGCCTATTGAGACAGTGAAGTGTAACTTCTGAAGGATGGGAACAGATCAAGGCACACTCAGCTTCCCATCTTTTTTCCCAGATTCTCCCAGTGTGGGTAGGGGGAATGTGAAGGATAGAGTGAGGAAGGAGGAGACTGAATAATTTAATGAGTGGTTAAAGGGATGGTGTCAGGAAGCAGTGTACTAGTTTATGGAAAACTGAGGAACTTCTTTTGTTTTTTTTGCTAGAGCTTCTCATCCTATCCCATCTGTCAGCTGTTCACCTTTGTTCCACTCTGCACTGCCACCACAGCCACTGGCTCTGAGCGAACATCCTGACTTACCTCCTGGGGCCGGAGCCAATGGGAGGTCCCCATTCCCCCAATGGAATGTGTGAGTCACATAGAACCAGGAGCCCAGGGGAAGTGCGAGGTCTGCTCCTTGGGGCAATGTCATCCAACAGAGGCAGAACCTCTGATTTTCTGGTTGACCCCAGGAGTATGCTGTGCAATGGCATGGGCACTCATAGCGCTACAGCAGTCACACCTCCACAGAACTGGCACATGTAGTTACACTCCCCAGCCTCAACCGGGGCAGTATTATACCAGTCATTTAACCCCTCCCCACAGAAGGAGAGCCATTAACTGCACACTCTGTCCTTCTCCTACCCCCAGTCCTCTGACTACTGGGTCTGTTCCTGAACCCCAGGATGACGGTATCACAGACAGAAGCCCTACCACTGTGCCGGTGGGCCAGCTGGAGAAACAAGGGACTCCTGGTATAGGAGGTTCTTAAAAGGTGATGCTGTGCTAACAAGAGTGGAGCTCAGTGTACTTGAACAGAATTTTGACGTCTACATTGGTGGACATTTAAACTGAGGGATTACACTGAGGCTGGGTGAACCAAAGAGGATGGAGAGCAAAGTGGGTACCTAGCTAGGACTTCTCAGAAAACGGGGCTAAGAGCAGTGGAGCTGAGAGCAGCAAAGCATGGGTCCATAAAAGATCAGCAAGGATGCAGGAGGTGGCTTCTCAAAGTCAAAAGGAGCAGGAAAATCATGAAGTTAAAGAGGGAGAAAAGGAAGAAAGATGAGGAGCTGACAAGAGGTGGAAATGGTATAGGCAGAACCTGGAGGGCAATCTGCTTACATTCCAGGAGCCTAGGAAACAAAATTAGTGTGCACCAGGCAATGGTAGCAGATGCAGGATTAGACCTCACAGCTATTAAAGAAACAAGGGCAACCAGGAATAATGACTGGGACCTGGTAGTAATGGGGTACACTATGTGAGAGAGATAGAGGATGGAGAAAAATAAATTGGGTAACCCTGTATAACTGGGAAAGCTTTGAGGTGATAGAGGTCAATCAGGGAGGAAAAGGGAGACAGAATCAAGAAGTTGCGCTTGGGTGTGGTCTATAGACAACCAGGAGAAGGAGACAAGGGGATTGGGAACTAGGGGCAGAAATTAGGAGGAGACCTTAAAGGGAGGTAGTGGTTGTGGGGATCTCTACCAGTCAAAGATTGGGACATTCCAGCAGCTAAGGGCACAAGAACTCAGGCCCTACTAGATGCATTGTAGGACTGCCTGCTGATGCAGCTGGTCAGGTAACCCACAAGACCAACTGCCTTTCTTGACATGGAATTCAACAGCTCTCAAATGGTAGGTGGAGTGTAGGTTGGGAACCACTGGCGTCCAGTGACCTTAACACCATATTGTTTGAACTGACCCTGGGTACCAGTATACCGTCACCAAAGGCAGTGGTTCTGGATTTCAGATGAGCAGACTTTTATCAGATGAAGGAATTAGTCGAGGGTAAGTAGGTCAAAGTGGACAAAATAAGAGAGGTGGAGGAGAGGTGGGGAGTAAATTAAGGGCTATTCTTAAAACAACCAGACAATGCTTGAGAGTAGTTACCAAGGGCAATAGGCACAAGAGAACAATCTGGTTCTTTCAGGAGATCGAGGAGGCAGTGAGGGCCAAAAACAGCCTTCATTTACTACAAGGAGAAACAGGGGATGAAGAGTGGAGCAAAGAAGATGAAGAAGGCTAAGAGGGAGTCAGGGTGCAAAAGCAGACACAGAGCTGCGTATTGTGGGGGACAGTTCTTCAGGTACATCAGGGAAAAAGTAAGATAAAGGGAATTGTTGAGACTGATGAAGGAGATCAAGGTAGTAGATAATACGATAAGCACAGCTTGGCTTGGTTTCCATCTTGGGATGAGATGACATCATAGCTTCCCTCTCAAGGACTATGACATCATCCATCATTCAATGGAAACATAGCCTTGTTATGCATGGTTGCCTATACATTATCCTATATATACAATGTACAGTATATCTTATATACTTACTTACCCTGTGCCCAAACATCCAATACACTCTGCTAGAAGTAATCTCTCTCCATTCTTGTTGAGAATCTAGTGACAGATGGTGATTGCACATTTTCCTGCACTACACTGCACTGACCATATGGATACACCACCCCCAAAAGCTTCATCAGCTGACTCTTTCCCATTTTAAAGGAGAACTGCACTGAATCTCAAAGTCATTTTCCCAGTAGAAGCTGTTTTATGTTGGCTCGCATATGCACAGTCAACATATTGCGGTAGCAACAGATTTGGAGGATGCAGTCAATGTTGGGCGAATGCAGGGCACACATCAGTAGGTCGTCCTCATTCCCAATAAGCCTGCATGCCAGCGCCACACCATGAATACATAATGTGGCAAGCACATCTAACGAAAGGCCCACTGCAATGCGAGCAAAGCTCGTCATATGCAGCGCACCTCCTGACGTGCTTGCCCTGGTGAAAAGTAAAAACATGGCGGCACACTGCCTGCCATAATGCGATTTGGGGTGCCCAATCCCTGTCGGCATGCCCTGATACACTGTATGTGCCGATGTGGAGCCCACTCCCCATCAGCATCATGCCACCCCGCCCATTTGTTATGTACGAGGAGGTGCCCAATCCCTCAGCTCTTGTCCCCCCGCTTTCTAGTGTACAACAGGGTGCACCATCCCCCATCAGCTACAGCATCCCCCAAAACACTTGGGTGGCACTGGGAGCCCACCCCAGCATGCTAAATCCTGAAAAGAAAAACCATACCGCGATTTTTTTATTTTTTTTACCCTGTGAAAGAAAGAAAATGGTCCTTGCGGTCTTCCTGCCCCTCCGCAACCGCGCCCACCCTCTGCACCCTTCCTCCTACACACACCCCTCACCCTATATTTACCTCCGGGGTCTGCGCGACGATCTTCACTGGACCGGGAACACGTCTGCACTCTTCAAAGCCGATCATGATATGAAGAAATGCGGTAAGCTGTATAATGGCATAAATACGTTTTTTCAACTTTGGTGCATATCTCACCCATTTCTTGGAATTTTTGCACCAAATTTTCAACATGGGTTATTGGGACCCCTCCTCTTGAATTCAGTCACTGTCATGGCATTATTCTGTCCCGAAGGTGATTTCGCTGTCACTGCGCGAATCACCTTTCAGACCAATAACAAAATGACAGTGCCACTGTTCATGAGGGGTCTCTCAAAAAGCCTATGTTGCAAATTTAGTGAAAAAATCAACAACAATAGCTGTTTTATGAGCGTGCATTGCGCTGTTTCCACGCACATCCATAACTCCGTGAATTTGTAATATTTTCACTCCAGATTTTAAAATTGCCATTTTCCACACCTTTTCATGAACAGCACAGCTGTCATTTTACATATCCTGGCTGAAATGTGTTTTGGCACATCCGGCGCTGAGAATAACGCAGTGCTTGGTCACGAAATCAGTTTCGGGACAGTTTGAGAAAATCAGGTGACACTGTTCATGAGCAGAAGTCTAAAATGCCTATGTTGAAAATTTAGTGTCAAGTCCATAAAATGACTGTGTTACAAGCGTGCATTGTGCAGTTTCCACACACCATTGTAACTTTGCAAATTTGCAATATTTTCATGCCAGATTTTCAACACTGGCATTTTTCACACCTCCTTATCAACAGTACAGCTGTCATTTTCACAGCCTGCCCAAAATGTGTTTCTGCACCCTGGCGCACAATGCATCGTCGCTGGGAAATCAACTTTGGGACTGATTAACAAAATCACGGCACCACTGTTCATGAGCGTAGGTCCCAAAATTCCTATGTTGAAAATCTGGCTAAAAAACTCCTAAAAATAATTGAGTTCTGGACCTTTGTTGTGCAGTTTCTATGCATGCTCATGACTTCACCAATTTGTCCTATTTTCATTCCATATTTTCAGTGTTGCATTTTTATGCCTCCTCATGAACAATGCAGATGTCATTTTCCACATCCTGCCCAAACTGTTTTCATCCCTGTGTCTCCAAATGGCATAACCACTGTGCAAAACCACCTTTCAGCTAACAAACTGATAGAGGCGCTTTTCATGAGGTGGGCTCACAAACAGCCCATGTTGAAAATTTGGAGTGAAAATACTAACACACGCCTGCAGTGTTAGGGTTTCCAACTGTAACACCCACCCTGTAGAGACTGACAGGCGTCAGGGTGTGACTTGGATCATCGGCTGTAATTCTCCTGCCATTCCACCCCACCCCACCCTGCAGCCAGTGACAGGCATTGTGGTGTGCCTTGCACTGTTCGGCCAAAAGTTCCTCCATTCTCCTATACTGCACCCACCTCAGTGTATTTCCTTATGGAATGGGGTAAGTATAATGCCCAAAGACCCCAAAGCACACCTCGACACTTGTAAGTGTCTACAGGAGTAGGGTGAGGTAAAATGGCATGGCGTTATAGCTGATGACCCAAAGGCACACCCAATGCCTGTAGGTCTCTACAGGGTGGAGGTGGGGTTGGCGTCACTTCAATACTTCACTGCCATTCCTGTTATGCATCTCTAACTCCAGCACTACCAATGCCAATGCCAGTGAGACAACATTCGGCATTGACAAATGCTATTAAATACTGGTTCTAGTTCTGCTACTGTGCCATCTATACTGGCCTTTCAGTAATCTCCGTGATTGTTTCTGATTTACCATCTGGTGTTAGGTACCATTTTAGAATTGTATGCTGTAATGTATGTCCCCTCAACCACAGAGTTTTATAGCAGAACATGGATGCATTGTTCCAGCAATGGAAGAGCTCAGCAAGGGCCATAAGCTACATCATACAGTGCTAAAATAGTTCTTACTGCCTGTGCATGAATCAAACACACATACAAACCAGGATAACTACAAAGCTTGTGTAGACAGAACACTGAAAGAACTGGAACCAGTGTTTAAAAATCATCTTCTACAGGGAAATTTACTTTCAGGTTCAACACATTTCTCCTTTAAGGCCTTACCAAAACCTGCCTTTACTAAATGGCACATAACTGTAGGCATACTACAGAGCCAGCCAAGATGCACTGCAGCACCTTGTAGTAAATAACATGTCAAACAATACTGCATGATGAAAGGGTTGAATTGCCATTGAACTGCAATGTTCCTGCAGTGTACTACAGCAGTCTATAGTTACACCACAGCAATACAGTAGAAGCCTCTTAATCAGGACATGGTTAATAGGGATGTATGCTTTATTGAATGAATCCCAGGCACCAGTTAAGTAGCTATGTATTTCAATGTAGGCTGTTGTCTCTTTATCGGACGAGAAGTTGATTAATTGGGACAATTCAGTCCCACTGTTTTACTCACAGGCTGCTTAGGTGTGAATGGCTCCAAGTTAGTCCCAAGTTTGCATCCTAAGCAGGTGATAATGACCAGTTTGATCTGATCTCAACTACAGAACAGCCCCTACCCCCAGTACAGTACACCACACTGCCCCATACCTGGTTTCTTCCTCAGCCTCACAAAATTTGTCCCGAGTTGCTTTTATTTTTTTTCTTCTACTCAAGATATGCCAGTGTGGAGAAAAGAGAACTGAGTCAGGCCATGTGTCTCACCAAAGAGAAGGCAGCAGAGCTGGAGTAGTGCATGTCAGCCTGTCTGGGAGAGAAGAGCGATGGGGTAGACTTCATGACAGACCGTGTTTTTTTGTTTTTTTTGAGGGGATGTGAACAAAATGTTAGCTGGAGAAGTGAAGCCGTCTGAACACATGGTATACCAGGAGAGCAGAGGGCAAATCCTGTATCACCAATCATACTTCATGTACTGTACTTCAGGGTACTGCATGCACCAACAATTGGAAAAAAAAAAACCTGGCGGGCAGCCTGTATATAATATATAGTATCATACTTGTGTACATCCTCTGTAACAATTGAACTTTAAATTATAATGGCTTTATATTCCACATGAGTCAGTTTATTACTAAGTAATACATCTTTGACTTGTTCTCGTTATGACTTTGCACATTGTAAAGGGTTTCTGATGCACTTTAAGAGAAGTGATAAAATAACATTGAACTGAATCTTACCGTACTTCATCTTCCAAACATTCCACTCTGGGTCAAGGTGAACACACGTTGATGTTATCACTGCTGACAGAATTGTCACAAGAAGTACAAAATTGTTCATTTTCACTTCCTGAAAAAATTCAAATATATTTTATTACTGTATTAGATATAAGCAGAAATTATACATGTCACTATGTAAATAAGAAGAAGGTTTAAACACAAAAACACCTCTGTAGTGAAGTAATTTTCAAAGTAAATAGCTAAAACAATTGGGATTAGACAAACATTAATCACATAAGTGTTTAAAAGTCATTGCTTTACCTAAGTTGTAAGTTCCCTTCTCTAAATCTACCAGCCAAACAGTGGCATTTTAAAAGCTACTTGCAGTGGGTGTTTTCTTTCAGAACCGACTTATCACAGCATCATTTGCCAATCTGTTCTGTTGCATGCCTCTAGTATACAAGCTATCTCTTTCAATCTATTCATGTTTTGCTTATCATTCTGGCTTTATCACTACAAATCGATAGCATCACATTAGGTTCATGCGTGTGCTGGGAAGGAGCAAATGCAGCGTTAGAGTTTAAAGTCATGTGAGATATTTACTAAGCTGTCTTCATGCAGTTATAATGTTTCTCATCCGTTCACATATAAATACTTGCACATTAGTGCCGAAAACAAGTATTTAAACATATATTAAAGGGCACTGTCTGCTTTGTCTCATTTTGTTAATTTCTGATCAGTGTTCCCAGGCACTTACTAAACAAATTACTAGGTAAATGCCCCTGCATGTGCCAAAAGTAATATTTTGAACTCATTCACCTTTATTTTCCATTATTTTCTGTCCAAACAGTCCCGGCGTAGATAAGCTGACCTCCAGAAGCTCATCCTTCCCAGGACATGCATCTGTAACAGAGCACAGTCGTAGTGTGCAATTTTAGCATGCCCTAAAGCGAGCGTTTAGATAGTGTATTTCTTCAGCCTAAATTGAACTATGCCTCTCGTAACAAAAGCGAGCAGTAATACAAGTAAAAACACAGTTGAAAGTAGAGCGAAATCCGTGCATGCGCACTCAGGGCATGTTCTCTGCTCCAAGCCGCTAGTGCACAGGATTTCAGCTCTACTTTTCAACAGTGTTTTGTACTTGTATTACTACTCAGTTTTGTTACGAGAAACAGCGTCAATTCAGGCTGACGAAATACACCATCTAAGCCTCTGTTTATGAGCGATGCTAAAAATGCATCACGACGGTAATTGATGAAAGATGCGTCTCAATGGCTGCACTTCTGGAGGTCGGCTTCTGCGTTCAGACTGCTCGGAGAAAGTAATGTAAAATAGAGGTAAACCACTATTGAAAATATTATTGTTGGCACATGCAAGGGCATTTACCCTAGTTGTTTGGTCAGTAAGTGCATCGGGAACACTGAACAGAAATTAGAAAAACGCAAAGCTGACAGTGTCCCTTTAATTAAAGTGCTAGCCCTAGTGCTAACTTTGGCAGACGAAATCTTGCTTTTAGAGCACGAGCAGCTGACTACAAAACTAGAACTTTTTTACTAATGGAACACTTCTATCTCAGCAGGAGTCAGTGCCTGTTGGGATTAAGAAAACAGAAATTTGTCAGAAGTGGGGGTCTCATTTAGGGTAAAAGAAAGTCAATGTTTTTTCTGTGTTAGGTAAAGGGATTTCTTAAATCAGGAGGAGAAGTTAATTGGGGGTGTGGCTTAGGAGTACAAAATCAGGAGTCTCCAATTACAGTTCCCTAGTGCTAGCTTTGGCAGACAGAAATCTTGCTTTTAGAGCAAGGGCTGACTACAAAACTAGAACTTTTTTTACTAATTGCCCTCCTTCCATCCACCCTCTCACCAATAGCCAGTTCTACTTTTATAGGCACTGGATTTGATTAACAACAGGAACTTCCTGTTTGGCAGTAGAAAGGAAGGATCAGTGAGACACATAGGTTTCATCATCCTTGAAGGAAAGAGTAGCTCTCCCTAGCTGCTGGAGATCTGACTCTGAGCAAGGAAGAAGACTACAGAAGAATACAGGAAGTTCCTGTCCCAGAACAGGAAGAGGCGAGAGCTGTAAGGGCACATAGGTAGTAGGAGGAAAAAAAAACAGGGAGGAGACAGTAAGCATACAAAGCAACAGGAGGGGCCACAAAATAAGACATGATGGGAGTGGTGCAGTGCAATGGCTGTGGGGTGGCAGTCTTCCGGTAGACATTCTGAGCTGCGATGCTGCCCGATATTTAGACACCTCTCTGGTCTGAGGAGGAGGTTGCTCATTGCCAGGCTGACTTGGCTGGGATTTGTGAAACCTCATCCCCCACCCATGGACCACCAGGGCCACTGCCGCTACCTCAGAGGTTGCCAAGAAGAGGAGCAGTTGGACCAAGGTGGGCTCAGGGAGGGAGAGTGGTAGAACAGGCGCATTCCTCTAGTTGTACCTCTCCACAGTTCATACACTGTTCTGGCACAGAATGGTTCCTCTATCCCAACACATCTCCATCATATCCCATCCACATCCCAACACATCTCCCTGTCATTACCCACTGACGTCTCAACACATCTCCTGTCATATCCCCCACATCCTAACACATCTCCCTGCCATGTCCCCCACATCCCAACACATCTCCCTGTCATATCCACCCACATCCCAGCACATCTCCCTGCCATGTCCCCTCACATCTCAACACATCTCCATGCCATGTCCCTCTACATCCCAACACATCTCCCTGTCATGTCCCTCCCACATCCCAGCACATCTCCATGTCATAACCCACCCATCCCAGCACATCTCCATGTCATAACCCACCCACATCCTAACACATCTCCTTGCCATGTTCCCCACATCCCAACACATCTCCTGCCATGTCCCCACATCCCAACACATCTCCGTCATATCCCCACATGCCAAGACATCTCCTGTCATGTCCCCACATCCCAACACATGTCTCTGTCACACTCCACCCACATCCCAACATATCTCCCTATCATGTCCCCACATCCCAACACATGTCTCTGTCACACTCCACCCACATCCCAACATATCTCCTGTCATGTCCCCACATCCCAACACATCTCTCTGTCACACACCACCCACATCCCAACATATCTCCCTGTCATGTCCCCCACATCACAACACATCTCTGTCACACTCCACCCACATCCCAACACAACTCCCTGTCATAACCCTCCACACATCCCAGCACATCTCTCTGTCATGTCCCAACAACCATGGAAGAAACTCTTAGCCCAGTGGTACAAGTACACACTGCTGCAATCCCACCCACCTCCAACACATTCCTTGGCCAGCATTCAGGGTGCTGACATGTTAAAGGGATACTGTCAACCCCTGGCCTCATGCTGGCCTAGTTTAAAAACACATTATGATCACTCACATGCTGTAAAATGTGTTGATGAAGCTGGTAGGAATTTTTGGTTCCTTTAAAAAAGTGAAAAACGGACTGCCTACCATACTGGTGCTAAAACTGTGTGCTTGCAGTCTTTGGTCAACTCCCACCACATCTTTCCTGGACTTGGGAACTCTGTAGCCACTGATCCAGGGAAGAGAGGATGTTATCGCATCAGGAGTAGCTGCACTGCTAGTGCGTGCTCCAAATGTTCTGAAGTATAAAATAAGAGTAGATCAAAGATTTCCGATAAAACAAGATTGGGTATAACTACACCATTAGGGTGCATTTCATTACTACTGAGAAAGGAAGCAGATAAGACAGCCAGTAACCTCAATGAATTCTAGAGAATGTAAGTAACCATGAAATGTCGGTTTTCGGCTAACAGTCATATGATGCAAAAAGGTAAATGCTGAAGCTGCAGTGACTTTTTGAGGAACTGGATAAGAACCACGTTCACTGGTAAGTATTCCTAGGACTCAATGTGGGGGATTGAAGTCACCACAGAAATGCATAGCCAGTATGGGGAGGGCTGATTACTCTAGTTCTTAATGTAATGCCTGACACATGATTGCAGCTGTACATGTCTGTTTTTGGGTCTTCTAATCAGCTTACTGGAATATTAAATTAAGAAGAAATTAACTTATAAATGGTAAAGAAGTACCCAGAAGAGGGATCTGTGTTTAACATTTCTTTCAGATTGCTTGGATGCAGGCTAAGCAGAAGCTCATTTGCATTACTAATAGATAACGGACTGACTTTATGACTATTCTAAACAACTTTACTGCCATAAAAAATAACTTCTTAAAGGTTCACTGTGTTACATATCAGTAGTGAGTAACTGCTCTCCTCCTCAGGAAAGAGGATGGTGTGGTGCCCAGCATGTGTCTGCCATTAGTGGCAGCGGGGGGGCAGCGCTGGGTCCACAACCTGGGGGCCGAGAACTGGCAGATGTCTGGGATGTTGTGGGCAGGACCATGTGCAGTGTTACCACTGACATCATGGTGCATGCTCTCCCTGTATGGAGAACAGGGGAAATCATCCCAGTTGGCAGTATGACCACTGACCCCTCACATGTCCCATGCTGGTGACTTGGGCATGACCCAAACTGAATCCTTTTTTTTTTTTTTGCACTTCTTTTCCTTCTGGTCACGGAGTGGTGGCCTCTCAGGCATCATCCAGGTTGTCTCCCACCCAGCCTAACCCCCTCCCACTACTGAATCCCTCCTGGAGCTCACGCAGGTGCCCTACCTCTGTCTGGCAAGAGAACATCCCCTGGCTTACCTCCCAGGGCAGGGCCACCACTCCTAGAGGTGCCCTAGACATCTAGTGTCATCCAGGCATTGGTGGCATGTGGAGGATTGGTACCCAGGTGGTCAGGGGCGGTAGTGGGCGTGGGGCCGGGTACACCATTGCCTACCAGCACTCCATGGCATTTCCTTTATTCTGGTGCTGCTGTCCCCCTTTCTCTTAGGTGCATACGATTGTGCAATGATGCCTGGTGGAGGAGACACAGTTGCTCCCAAGCACATTCCTGCTGATGCCTGCTGTGCACCATCTTCCCTCTTGTGTGTGCAGGCTGCAGCACTGTACCCCATCTGTGGCCGTGGTGTGGCATCCAGTGGCGCAATCCTCAGAGCCACCAGGCCAGCTTGACCCAAACTGAATCCTTGACTGGCAGGTCAAGTGATCTCCCCACTGCCCCACCATGAGAGGCAAACCATGGGGAATGGGTCAGAAAGTCCAGACAGAATCTGGGTGATTGTGCTGAGGGTGGGGGTGGGTTGGGGACAGGGCCAGCCAGGACAAGATGCATGAATAGAAGAACAAAGCATGGTAATTAAGATTCAGAGTGAAATTCGGAGAGAAAGGTGCAGTGACATAGCCATAACAAGGCTGGTTGCGTAGACATTCTTCAGGCTGATGTAACACACTCACAGTTCTGTGGAGATGAAGTAATAACTGAACTTTCAGAACTGGTGAAGGCCCATGGCTGTGCCTTGTACCTCGCAACAAATCCAGAGCATACAGTCATTAAAGAATCGCATCACAGCCATAGATTGTTTTTGTCCCCATATACAAACTGTACCGTATCTAAAACACAGTTAAGACAACAGAGTTTAACAAGGAAGCAAATGCAGTAAAACATGCTGGCCAGTGGGGAGCCACATCCTTCCCTTGACACATAAAGTATCTGTTCAGCTCATTAATCTGGGATTGCCCTTTCAGATTCATGCCCGACATTATTATTTACTGTTTTACAATTTATTTACTGGAGTAGCCCAGCAACATCTCATTACACGTGGAGTCCTGCTTCCACCCATCTCCAGAGCGGGGGAGTGGACTGGATCACTCAGAGGTTAAGTTACTTGCTTAAAGTCAAATGGGGACTACTTGGCTCCAGTGGGGTTTGAACTTGGGGTCTCCTGGCTCCCAAGATGGTGTTCTTACCACTAGACCCGCTGCCTCTAATGTCATGATCCAGAATAACCCTTAATGCATCACCATTTCTAAGATGCCAGCCTGTGATGCAACCACTTATCTCTGTTAGCCCCTGCGCTAGGACAGAATGTTGAGCAACAAGCCACGGTCTTCCTATGAGTACTGCTTGGTCTCAAGTTTCTTTTGTCAAATAGCCTTTGGTTACAGTACATAGCCATCAGGGATGCATGTATTACACTGCACGGTCCGCTCTGGGCATGACAGGGAATCTGCACTGACAGCGAGTTATCCAAAGGAAGGCACTTTAGGAATGATGGGGGCCTGGCTTCAGAAATATCTATTCATGAAAAAAAGGGTCCCCTCCTTTCTCATCTGGAAACTGCATGCACTCGGAAAATGCAGGTACTCATTACTGGGATGTACTTGGATAAGTAAGCAATTACCCTTAACAGGGAATTAATTCACACGGAGTGAACTGGAAGGGATGAAGTGAACACCTGGTGACTTGCAATGCACCTGGGCAGTGCATTGATTCTCGTGAAACCCATGCTCTGGGGTGGGTTATTAGGTGTATAAAATTGAAAAATCTTGAGAGATGTCAGCTGTTGCGGACGCTGTGGAGGGTTTGAGGGTTTAACACAATTTGTGTTGTTTCTTGTAGGCCCATAGATTAGCTGCTCATATATACTCTGTGTTTGGGCTGTGTTATTAAACAAAATGGGAATTTAAATATAATGATCTATTATGGTATTTTACCTCATGTTTGCTCACCTACAAGAACATTTGAATTTTTGCTTTACATGATTTGGGTAGCCCCCCCCCGGTAATATGTGTTGGACTGAAGATATTCCTTTAAGAATGATTTTCTGTTGTTTTGTTTTTTTTTGTCTGTGTAAAGAAAAGAAAAATTGAATAAAATATAATATGATAAAAAGAAAAGTCTTTTCCCCTATAGCTTTTCTGTCTCCGAGGAAGACAGGCAGCTCTCTACCCAGGTGGATCTCTGCCTTGTCCCCACCCCACCCCCCAGCTGACATCCACCACCCTTGATTGCATTGTGGGCACCAAGTCCCTCATGGATTCCCCTGTGGTGGGATTGGGGTAGGTGGGCCACCCCCGGTCAATTATCCGATTGTCCCCAGTGGTCAAGTTGCAGGGTGGGTCACTAGGGAGTGGGCAGGCTTCATGAAGCCTGTCCTCTCTGCTTTCCCTGGTTTCCTTCTCTACTGCCCTCTGCCATGGCACATCAGTACATGCATGTGGTGCCTGGCAGTCAGAGTCGAAGATGGCTGGCAACCCCCAAGAGAGAAGAGCAGTCCCTGGGATGCCCAATTCTCCCCACCCTGCCAACCCATGCTTGTTCCAAACATGAGTCGCTAGCATGGCAGAACTATACCACTCGGTGGGCAAAAAATACTTTTTTTTTTGTAATGGAAAAAGTTAATTTTTTTAATAAGGTTATTGCTAGGTAGAAGAGGTGAGTTTGGTAACAGTGGTTGTGTGCCTTTGAATGAACCTGGGAACTGCATTTATTTTGAAGAAACCTGTGCTCTTTTGTGAATTTCTGTGTTTAAAAGTGTGTGTGGAGAATTATTTCAATGGAAAAGGTTTTATTTCTTTTACTTAGGTTATTGTTAGATTGACTAAGGCAGGATAGTTGCAAGCTGTGCAGTTTCTAAATAAATAATCAACGGTTAGGTGCTGTTTTAACCAATGAAGTTGTCTGATTTGGTCAGTTTATACCCATGTTATAACAACAGTTAATGCATGCTGCATGCCACACATGCAGGATAAAAGCACAACATAAGTAGCCAGTGCATAAAGCAGAAGCAGGGTATCGGACAAGTGCCGTAAATGAAGGGGGAGGAGAAGGAATAAGGCCAAACTGGGTTGTTTTTGTTTCTTTTAGCTAGAAGAGGCACATTAAGCTGAAAGTTTATTTACAGGTGTGACCTGGGAGCACAGGAAGTAAGTGACTTGCTCAGGTTCATACAGTATGCAAGTGGGGGCTGTGGGATTCAAACCCAGGTCTCTAGGTTTGTAGCTCAGAGCCTTAAACCACTGCACTATACTGCTTCCTGCGTGTATGTTAACAGTCCAAAGGAAGCTCTCACACCCACTCATGGAGCTGACACTTTTGGATGGATGGAAGCAACAGAAACAGAAGACAACCACAGCAGTGGTGGGTGAGTGAGAATCATATGTTTTGCACAGACATTTGTGGAATCAGTTTCCTTCTTAGTGATGATGAACAGCGGAACAGTAATGCAATGACAGTGATGTAATGCAGCTGAAAATTCTGTTTCCACTGTGTTCATTAACTGTAAAGGTTGCAATGTCAATAAAAAATGTTAAGTCTGTCAAAAAGACACTGAAAGAATTAGGTTACTGCAGTAAAAGCAAATTTAATTTTAAAGAGCACATTACAAAGGAATCCTGTCCACAAGGAACGAAACAGAAGTAAGCTCACTCTTGCGGATGAAAAAGAACTAAATCTGCAAGAAGGCAATACCAACAAACTCTTTATTTACCAGCGCTTATGATCAAAGGAATAGTACAAACTGCCCAAAACTTGATGTCATCACAAACCTTGGCCTTAAAGCAGCAGTGCATGTTATGGTGTGACTGCCACCTGCACTTTTTAATGCATTTTGATCAGCACTTATCTCCTGACTCCATTCTTAGTCTCCTTTAGCACTTTATCTTAAATTTGCAAGTAGGCAGGAGGACAGCCCTGCATCTGGTCAAAATCAGTAAATTCCAAATTGAGTAGCCATGAACAAGCGGTGCTGGTGCTGGGCAAGGGTAACTGGCTCATGTATTAGCCATATACCCTGGCATTTTCTTTATATTTTTTGGTGTGGCGCTGGTCTTTTGGGATTGGTTCTGATCAGAAACACCCTAGAATGGCCCACCTGATTCAACTCACAAAATTTAGAACCATTTTTATTTCAACTTTGATTTGACCCAGTTCAGTTGACTGGCCAGGTTTGGGTTTTCAAGTGACCCGATTCTGACATAGCCATGGCAATGTACGGTACATGATTTGGGAGCTTCATTCCTGGTAACAATGAGAATCAGCTGGAAAAAAAACAACATAATAGAACCATTTAAAACATTCAATAACGTGAAGAAAAGTCTTGTGAAGAGTGGGCAGGGGTAACCTAATTCTAACCTGGTTGTGGACCAGTCTGGAAAATGTACCTGTTTGGCAAACCAGAATAAATGAGAGTAAATCAGAACTTTTTGAAAAAGATCAGTTAGAGTCAGAACTAGCTCACAACCGCCTCCCATCCCTGTTCGAAATAATAAAGGAGTACTACTTTAAATAAAGCGAGCCTCACATTTTCACTGTTATTCTCAACTGGTTTTGAACACTCATTGGGAGGTGGTCCAGAATCTGGCAGCTTGGCTTCAATGCCAAAAATGAAAAGTTATGCATATTGGAGCCAAGAATCCCATGACAGGTACTACCTGGGTGGAATCCAAATATCTGCATCAGAGGAGGAGGAGAAGGACCTGGGCGTGATGATCATTAGTGACCTGAAGCACTCCACGCAGTGCAAGAAAGCAGTAGCAAAGGCAGACGAGATGCTGGGATGCTTATCTAGGGGATCAGTAGTAGGAGAGGAGGTTATACTGCCCTTGTACAGGTCACTGGTAGGGCCTCATCTAGAGTATGGGGTTTGGTGCTGGTGCCCACGCATCAGAAAGGACATTAACCTGCTGGAGAAGGTCCAGAGGAGGACTACAAAGATGATAGTGGGTCAGCAGGGTAAGCATATGAGGAGAGGTTGAGGGCACTGAACATGTACTCCCTGGAAGACAGGCAAGGGGAGGAGACATGATTGGGAACGTCAAGTACTTGAAAGGGATAAATAAAGTGGATCAGGAGAGTCTCTTTAAGCTGAGTGACAACCATAACATGAGGGCACAGTCTTAAGCTGGAGGTAGGAGGTTTAGGAGGAGGTCAGCAAGCACGTCTTCACAGAGAGGGTGGTGGACACTTGGAATGAGCTGCCAGAAGAGGTAATCTGATTGAAGACAGTGGGCAGCTTTAGAGAGGATGGGATAGGCATGAGGGAGGGAAGGATCATGGGTAGGGAGGATGGGATGTGTTGGGAGGGAGGGAGGGCAGGGCAGTGGCTCAAGCTATGTACTCTACAATACAGAAGACTAGATAGAACAAATAGCCTTCTTCTGCTGTCTTCTTCTTATGTATGTTCATGTGTAATGTCTGGGAACGTGGCTGTGTGCTAGTTCATTGTAGTCACAAGGAAACTGAATTTAAAAGGCTGTTCAGAATCAACTGAGAATACTGATGCTAGCCTGGGAAAAGCTATGTTATTCAAATAAACAGAAGGAGCTAAAACTGAATCACAGTAGGACAAAAGGTATCTTAGAAGACAAGGAACAATCTAAAATAGGAATACAAGTGAACATTTGCACTGTTGATTGACATGTACTGCTGCTGTAAGAGTACTTTTAATTAATGTTTTATGACTTGACACCAAGCAGTGACGAGTTTGTTCTTGGCTGCACAGTCGTATACATGTTCCTAACTGTGGGGAAATGTTTCAGCACCAAAGCAAAAGCATTCTTGATTACGTATTTCAGTTACATCTTCAGAGAACTATTTCGGCATATTGAGTTATATCGCAGAGTCCAACGCCACGCTGTATTTTAGCATAACCATTGTCACCCCAGTTTTTACCCCAGCTGGAAGAGAAAAACAGATTCAGAAAATGTATGGTAAAAGGTTAATTTAATGACATTTTTGCTCTAGAAGCTTTTCTCCTCTCAGTTGGTGCGGGCAGGCTTCAACCCTGTCCCCACCTCCTCTCACCTGGCACTCGCTGTACAGGACCAAGCTGCCCAGAAATCTCTGTGGAGGGCTGGGAAGGGTAGGGAGTGCCCTCCCGATCCAGTGACACACATCCAGAGTTAGGCAGGTAGCCAGCTGACAGCAGAGAGTGGAGGAAGGTGCTTGTGCTCTTGTAGCCCGCACCAACCATTTTCTGCTTTTCTCCTTTAACCCTGATGTGGCATGCATAAGTTAAGTGTGCATGTGAAGGCACACATATCTACAGCACAAGCCCCTCCCTTCGTGTCCTCACACTGCTGACACTCCCTCCCAAGCCTCCACCTGGGGCAGCCAAGGGTCAAAGGCAAGCCACCCAACCCCAGAAGAGAGCTATCCCTGGACACTCAGTCCTTCTCCCCACTTGCTGGCGTGGGAAATGGTGAGGCAAAGTGACTCGACCTGCTTCATCACTGGCCAGCCAATTTAATGAAATTTTAAGAGTCAAATGCTATACTTGCCTGTTCTTTACTATCCAATAATCTTTATTGTTTTCAGATCCGAAACCTATAATGATCATAGCGTGCTTCCCCATGCCGCACTTTTCTCATCATAGATTCCTGTTAAGACAAAATACATTCTCCTTTAAGCCATGGCAGAAAAAAACTATCTATTTCATGCTTTACATAAAATACAGCTCCAGTACTACTGGTAGAAATCTTTGGTCACCTCTTCTCCCCTCCAACCCCCTACCCTGCCTGTACATCCCCTCCTTATAACAATTGCCCCTTCCCTACCACCATTTTACTGCACTGAGCTCAACTGACTTCCTGGTCACCATCTATACTGCTCTGGATGGCTACTGACCTTTCCCCTCCCTGGTCATCCTCCTCCATCTTCCTGGCTCCCCTTCCCCTTCCCTCCATCCTCTTCCTCCTCATACTCCCCCCACCTCTTTTTCCTTGTGGTTTCCATGACAATGCCATCACGGCAGCTTTCACCCTACTCTCTACTATCTGTCCTCCTCCTCCTACACTCCCAACTGTCTGACTATTTCAGTACTAATGACTTCCTAGTATGCGTGGTAATGACTTTCTTGTTGTACATTGTAAATAACATGCATTGTAAATGACTCCAGATTGTTCATTGTAATTTTTTATTCCCTTTGTCTTTGTGCTACCATCCTAAAAATGACATGGAACCTTTATAAATGAGCTGTTCTGTGCTCAAAGGTACTGTAATCTGAGAATGAATGAATAAATAAATAGAAAGCCAAGTCTTAGGACAGCAGCTGGTGGCAACTCCTTCACTCACACTGTACCTTTACTCTGGAACAAGCTCCTGCCCACCTACTGTACAAAAGCAACCTCCTGAAAGTCTCCTGTAAGGGACTCTGGGAGCACCTGTTGGATAACAGAAAATGTTCATGCACTTGAATAGTTACCAGGTCTACCCAAGCCTCACTGTTCTGTCTAATGAAGATGCACCATCTGCAACTATTGTATACTAACTCCACCCAGGACTGGAGACTAGTCCTGTTGTGATTGTTTACAGTTCTTGTAGTAAGCATTGTCTATCTGTGTTCATGTATTCCTGATGTAAATTATATCTGTCTGAAATGTTTCTTTGTAACTTCAATGCAATGTTTCTGCTAAACATTTATTCTACGTAACTAATTCTGGGTCACCCTGAAAAGGGACCTTCAGGGCTCAATGGGTCTACCTGGTTACAAAATTGAAATAAATAAATCCTTGAAAAGCATTTCTGAACTGGAATTACCATTCTGCACAAATTCTGCTGTTGGAATATTACATTCCACTTAGCTCTGTTGTGATGTCATACACATGTAGAACTGGATTTATATAATATATAATGCAAAATGTATTTTTCTTATTCTTTCCACTTCCTTCCCACCCTTTCCACACACATGCAAAATGAACTGTACCTCCTTTACCCAGTGGGGCTCCCACTCATAACTTAGATTTTTGCAACTTTATTCTACATTTCAGAGCCAGTTATTACCTGAAATAAATGTGGGCCAGTGAAACCTCACATTATTTTAACCCTCAGCTTGTAATGACCTTGCAGACCACTCTGTCTTTGCAGTCATGGCTTATGGGGTCCTTCCAGTCCTTGGGTATAAGTTTATAGGGGCACTAAGTGTCACCTAACATGCCAAGGTGAGCAGTTCTGGTGCCCCTAAAGACACAAGAGGGACACTCTTATGTTTATAAGAGGCCCTCGTAGTACCCTATGAAGTTATTATTATTCATGTCAGGATTTTTTAAATACTGTTTTTGCAGTCCCTTTCTGTGAGGTCTGCGCACTATCCAGAACTATCCAAAATATTTTCTGCAGCACACCCTCCCAAACCCAGGTCACCTGCCTCGAAGGCAGTGATGTTAGCCAGCACACCAGCTGACCAGTTTGAAACTAACCAAAAACCAAACCCTCCAAAACAACCGTAAAAACATAGCAGCAACCACAGAACGTAGCAGCTCAAATTACGATGTGCTCTTAATAACCATAGCTATTAAGCATGCATTGCCCAACTCACATTCGATATTCGTATTTGTAATCCTAGATTTAAATAAATAAACTATTCTGACTTCACCCATAATCAGTCGCTCCTATTGAGTCAGTCTGTTGACCAGTTACCACT
Organism: Neoceratodus forsteri; assembly: GCA_016271365.2. Classification (NCBI taxonomy): domain Eukaryota; kingdom Metazoa; phylum Chordata; order Ceratodontiformes; family Ceratodontidae; genus Neoceratodus; species Neoceratodus forsteri. The sequence goes on from JADMNL010000033.1 coordinate 35,832,147, forward strand.
GGGGTAGAGTAAAGGGCTTAATAGTTACTGAGGAGTTCCCTTATGGGCAATCCATATCTTTTGCATAATGGTAAGCCACTAAAAGACCCTGGTGGAGGGAAAGTCAGAATTTGTTATTTGACTGATGTTTTAGATGAGGAATCTAACACATTAAATTACTTCAATGAGCCTAAATCAAAATTTGGAGCACATATATTCTATTTTTGTTTTACCTGCAACTTGGAGAGGCATTAAAGAAGGTACTTGATACTAATTTCAGACTTGTAGATACCACAGAGTGGTCACAATTTAGGAAAATGACCACAGTTAAAAAGGAGCAGGTGTCCTATATGAACTCTTAACTCAGCCTGGTAGTGATTTAAAGAGCAGCTGATGTCATTAGAAGAACTTTCACAAAACATGGTATTAAGACACAGTTTCGTTTGTACTTCCCTTTAGTTCTGTATTCCTCCTCCTATTACTTACAACTGAGGTCATTTGCATGAAAACAGGATCTTTGCTCCTGAAGAGTTTATATACTCTATTGCTTTCTCCCTACCTGAGATCATCATGCACTGCTTGTGACATCACAGTTACTCCCATGGGAACAGATTGTGATGTCATAACAGAGGATTATGGCATGAAGTAGGAGTAGGTTATAGAGACAGATGGACTCTAAGGAGAAAGATCCTGTTTTCATGCAAATTTCCTCAATAATAAATAATGGGGAGGAGAAATCTATAGAATATATATGGAATGCAAGCTGAATTGTACCCAATTATTATGTTTTCAGAGTTTTCTTTGACGTGTCAGCAGCTCATTAATGAATTCCTCAAAGGAAAGATGGGAAAGAGGACTTAATGTTCCCATATCCAAAGCAGAATGGAACTCCACATGGAAGAATGCTAAACTATCTAGTAGAGAGACACAGGGAGGTTGATGCAATATAAAATTATGCATCACTATTACCCCTCTCCTGGACTATGCCAACTTTCTTTATAGTCATGGACCCAGCACTGCATTAACCAATCTCATTATCCTCTGTCATAGAGCATTAAGATTTACTACTGGAGACCCAGTACTCTGCCCATCATTGCTCCTGCTATTCCCAGCCTGATTGGAAGTCACTTAAATCTAGAAGACTGAAAATGCAGCTACTTGGATCTATACAGCACTTACTAACAAGCTCCCCAATACATTTCCAATTGCCTGCTAACTAGGACCCCTGGAGTTATTCCCCGAGAAGCCACTCCTACATCTGTCTCGGTATCCCTAGAATCAGAAAGCTTGACAGATCTTCTATGAGTCATGTCCTTCCTGTCCTTTGAAATAATCTCCAAAAACCCTGATGCTATTAAATTTTGTTAAAATGACCACCTTTAAAACTCTGCTCGCATGTTCTATTAAAGATACTTGTAACTGCTTTTCTTAGCCACCTTCACGTCTGGAGCCTTGTATGCTTGCACTCCACCCCAGCTCTCATCTAGTATGACATGTTGCTGTTACCTCCTCCGCCTCTTCCATCTACACACGTATGCTCTTGCTGACCTGCTTCGTCTCTCAACTTAACAGTAGTCTTATTTCTTGCTTAGGTGTACTGTATGTCATTGTTATATTGTGCTCTGTGAATTTTAAATGATTCTATCCTGTGCTGTAATGCATTACTGACTTATGTTCTCCTTGGCCCAGGTCCACCTTGTAAATGAGTTTTCTCAGTGGTGATCCACCCTGTAAAATAAAGATCGACTGATTGATTACTATAATTCATATAAATTAGAAAACATGGGGTTCCTCCCAAACGGTGAATGTTGGAGATGCTCAATGACACTCAGATTTGGTGCATATGTTCTGGAAGTGCCCCAAACTAAAACACTATTGGCTTTTGATACTTGATCTGTTCAGAGGTAGTCAAAGTAACAATCCTGTTTACACTACCTCTGTTTATTCTAGGCATTATACCTGATATCATTACTCTAAGCAAGAACCAATCACTCTGGATATTGGCAGCTTTTCTGGGCGAAGCAATTAATATTAGCATATTGGAAAGCAGACACAGTTCCTTCTGCTGAACAGTGGCACAAGTATATGGGAGCAACAGGTAATATGGAAAGAATCTGCTGTGTGAGCCTTGATAAGTTGAATTTATTTGAACAAGTACGGGCCCCCTTTTGAAATTAAAAATGCATAGGTAGAAGAGTGGGTATGAACAATGACATCTGTGTTCCAATTTATTAATAGTAGAGTTACAACTTACTTGTTTGTACTTTGTACTTTCTGTAAGTAACTTAGGAAATTACTTATTTCATCTCGCATTCTGTGTAAAACTCTAACCACTTTCATTGTTACTATAGTCATTATTGTATTATCAAATTGAATTGATTTGCTTGTTTCTCTTTAAATTCAATAAAATTGTAATAAAACATGAAAACTTTAATAAAATCTGATTTCAAAAATAGTTACTCAAGGGTTGCAGTAAGGCACGGAACAAGGGAGAGAGGGGCAAAAACCTCATCTAGACAATGGGTCAAAGGTTAATACTGGGTAAACTGAACAGACTGGATCGACCAATGGTCTTTTCTGTCAACATTGTCTATGTTTCGATGTTATTTGTGATTTTATTCATATTCCTTTTGTTAGTTCCTTTTCTACCCATGGCTATTGAGAGTTCATACTTCCTCTCCTCTGCTTTCCAAAGCCTGTGTTACAAGGAAGTTAAACAGAATTTACTAGTTTACACATTTTAAAGAGAAACTCTGCTCTTCGGCTTGTACTTTCACAAATAAGATGTTTCAAGCTGTTACAATTTACCAGAGATTTTTTTTTCAGTGTTCCTTTTCAAGATTTACAGTACATCTTGGTAGTCCATCAAAAAGTCCATACAGAAAAATATCAGAAAACATTTACTGTACTCTCCTGTTCACCTCACAGTGCCTTTATTTATGACATCATGCTACCCATGGCAACAGACAGTGATGTCACAAACAGCAGTTGTGTGGTTAGTAGGGGAGAGTCAGAGACAGTTGGAAAGACTCAGTGAAATAATTGCTGCATTATCTACAATATTTAGCAGACCAACAGCAGGGAAAGTGAAAACAAAAACAAATAATTAGAAAACAGTAAAGTTAAAACATAGTTGGTGTAAATCAAGTGTTTTTAAGCTTTTAATCATAATACAGAGTTTCTCTTTAAGTAAAAATCATATAAATTACTTTGTTGGTGAAAATGTTAAGCAAAAACATAGGACATGCAGCCACCTGGTGGTGTGGAGGCCAGCAATCCAGGTTCAGGAACAGACTAGAGTCACGCAGGGGTCAATTGGGAAGGAGGCTCGAGTATCCCCGAGTATCCCTAGCTGGCTCTCCTCCTTCAGGGAGGGAAGACAATGCATGTCGCTGCTTGACATGGCAGGCAACTGCCTCTCTGAGGATTGGGCACAGACCTTTCTGTACATGTGGTATCTTCATGTTGCACGCTCACACCACTGTATGTGTGGCGATCATGGGGGTGGGGGGTCAAAAATGGGAAGAGCATGGTTTGGGCAGCGAGGAAGCCCCATTCACCTGTCTCCACCCTCACCATTGCCCCAAGCTCTGCCAACCTGTCCAGACTCTGGGAGTGAGGAGGATAACCCTCCCTCCCGGCCCCCACAGGAAGTAAGCTGTGGGAACAAGGCTGGTAAGAAGCAGAAGAATCAGCATGTATATCGTGCTTTTCATACACAGTGTATCCCAAAGCACTTTACAAGCAATGCTAGACTGGTAGTGAAGTGACTGAATGTGTAGTGGGGAGCATACTGCACATCAACACCCTCACACAGCCCGGACAGTTGCATGAGCCAGTTTTATGGGAAGGGAAAACTGGCCTGAACACCAGAAAAGTCCTCTACTCTTTTGAAAAGAGTGCCTTTGGGTTCTTGTACTTACACCTGGACAGCATCAAGATGGGCAGAAGGGACTTCAGTTTAATGTCTCATCCAAAGGATGGCACCCCAACAGTACAGCACCCCTAATACAGCACTCAAGTGCCAGCATTTAGGTATGAGTCCAATCCCGTGTGGGATGAGAACCCACAACCTTCTGGCCTAGAGGCGGATGTGCTACCAACTGAGTCACGCTGACACCTGGGGAGATGGTGGCGGTCAAAGTGGGTGAGTAGGGACTGAAGAGCCAGCCAGCACCCCAAGCAAGAAAAGCAATATAGAAAAAAAAACCTAGAACTTTATGTAGGTTAGTGAATAAAATATGTGTAGGTCATGCTTTTAAATTGGATGGGTATACAGACTTGTAGTTTACAACTTGTAGTTTACCTTTCCCTCAGAAGATGAAAGTTATGTGAAATGTCAATTCCAACCAAAATTGGTCCATTTTTCTGTACTTTTAGAGCCATGTCATATTCATTATTGATTGTGGTAAAATTAAGCAGATTGATGTTCAAAGAGTTCTTCCTTTTGAATTGACAGTACCCTTTCTAGGATGAAAAGACAACAAGAATTAACCATAACTGGAACCTGGTATTTTCAATAAATTATACTGAAGTGAACCCCTTGCAGCCAATCAGATCGCTTATTTACAGGGCACTGTGGGTGACAATGCATTGTAAAAAAAAAAGCAAAAAACATTTAAGGCCTCATGAATATGTAAATTACTCAATAAAGGAGCTGGAATTACTTAAGCAATGACCCAGGATTAAGCACTTTAGTCAATAAATGCCCTCAGAATGTTGACATGAGCAGGAGTCATTTCAAGTTTTGAAATAGTGTCTAACCCAACATAATGTGATCTTCTCTCTTTTCTTGTGATAGTTATCGCGATATAATCGCTACAGCTGTAGGAGATCAGCAGGTAAGTCCTCAAGAATAATTACACTGGGCACTATGGAACATGACCTCAGCCTCTGGCCTCAGTCTTGGCAAACATTGCCTAGTGTCATTATTCCACTTACACTCACCAATACTCCCAATTATCGTTATAATATACAAACAATGTGAACATGTTGTACTATGATTGGTGGAAGCTAGTGATCACATGACCATAGTATACCCCATGATATGGATATATACCCACATATATACTACTCATTTCTATGTCCTTGCTTATTTCCATGACTTTCTAAAGGGAACAGTCATCTCCCCCCCCCCCCTCCCCGCTAATAGGTAGGGACCTCAAAGTCTAACTAAGATATTACAAAAAGTAATTAGTTTTTAGGTGCTCATTATTTTAGAACTTGTAGGATTTATCTGGTTAATCATGTCAATTGTCACTCATAATTACTACCACTAGAATACCCACTGTGCCTCGCAGCTGAGCACATGACATGAGCAATAGCGTGCACAGTGGATTCAGCTGTGGGCACTGTCTGTCTGCTGTAGTGAAGTTATCTTCTGACAAAATGCTATCAAAGCACATTTTCTGATAAAATGCTATGAAAGCACATTTTGTACCACAACCACTGATAACCAATCTCTCTCTATCTGCCTATCATTCCCCACCAGGAGCAGTTGTCTTAGCAGCGGCTACATGCTGAAGAGTTGGAGGCTATCTGTCAGATCTGAGTTCTTTACAAACACTCTTTCAGTCTTATTACTGATGACACCCTGTAAAGGCAAAGACAAGCAAAGCTGTGTGTCATCCACATAGCGGATACTTCCAATTGGCTGAAATGCATCGGCCAGACCCGGCAATATCAACCCTGGGCACCCGAGACACAGTTGCCCAACATCAGATTTGCCCACCCCCCAGTAGTGAGAATCCTTACATGGGGGGTGTGGGGAGCTGAGCCCCGAGCATTCCTTTGGAGGCAAAATCCTGATGTCAGGCAACCATGTTTTGGGCGCCTGGTTGAGATAATGACGGTCGGGCCAATGCATTTTGGCCGACTCATAGTATATCCCACAGACCAGTGAGACACCGTGCTGTGATCCTACACAGTGGTGACATCTACACCAAGAACAGCACAGGTAACAGGACAGACCCTCAGTGCTTTGTAGTCAAGAGCCAGTGGGAGTGACCAGAATGAACCAATCAAGTTTCTTTTCAGTTCCAACAATTTATTTAGTTCCGTAAAGAACTGACAATGTAAACTGTGGGGAGTTATTTACCCTGAATACCAACTCAAGGTCACGTGGTCACAGTCGAAATTAACAGGAGGGAAATTCAGGAGGGATGTGAGGAAGTACTTCTTTATGGAAAGGGCAGAGAAACCTTGGAATAGTCTGTCAGCTGAGTAGGTAGCTTTGAGCCTGGGACCCTTGGGCCTTGAGTTCCTGTGTGTTGTCCTCTGCACCAGAGAGGAAGTAGGGAAAGCAGGGTGTTTTTTTTCTTTTTGCATACTTATGAAGTGTGGAATGATGTGCATAGCCTGATTGAAAGTGGATGTCCTTGTGCGAAAATGGATGGAGCCTGATCGAAAAATACAAAGATAAGTGGGGAAGAGCAGAGGGTGGGGAGCAGGTTCGAGCCTGGTCCCTTGAATCCTGTGCCTTGTCCTCTGCACCATACATCTCCGTGCCTGTAGCTGAAGTTGGACTGAAGCAGGAGACAGTGTGCATATATGGAGTGAGGGAAACCTGGCATGTGTTCACCATTATAACCAGCAGGTTATAGTGGCAGCTTAAAACCAGGTTTCCTATGAGAAAAACAACTATTCCCAGTAATCGTGCAAGTATTAACAATAACACCCACCGTTGCAGTATATGGATAATCTCTGTCTTTCATCAGATATTTGGTTGTGTTGATATATTGAAATGCTTTTTCAGGAATGTTACAGCTACATGGCTTTTGGAATCCTCCACAGTCCATGACCTGCTGTTCACTCAGAGAGTGAAGTTCTTTTCTGCTTTTAATGCAGTACTGAGACTCGATGGTTCCAACCTGTGTACAGTACAGAATACAGTAACATTTATTATAAGGTTTGAGCATTTTCTTGACCTTGTTGGTGCTTATGATGTATAGACTATGCCCAGGGTATCATGTTTGAACAGCAACAGGAATACGCGAAGACTAATACAGTGACAAAATCGGCAATTCGCTGCAATGGCCCCAGTATTCCTGGCACTGCTGTCTCGGGTACTGCTCCTCCCAAATCAACTCCAGCTCAGAGTTAGTAAAGACCTATGATACATTCATAAGGTGAAAAAAATGGGCAGACTGGATAGGCCTTGAGGTCCTTATCTGCTGTCAACTTCTATGTTTCTATCTGTAGCATCGGTGTGTGAGGGCAGAGCCCCCAAAATACTTGCTTTCCCAGATGGCACAATGCGCTGATGGCATTGTGCCATTGCTGACATGCCACTCAACACAATTTGTGTCACTCAGGCATGGTGGAACCCTGCCCAGGACATTATTTTACATTATAATATGTGGATAGATAATTTATCCCAAGGAGCAAAAGGAACAGATAAAGCCCCACATTGGGACCAAATGACTTCATTATAACAAAGAAGAACCAATCACAACACATTGGTTAATATACCATCCCTTTCAAAGAGCTAAAATAGTTAATTCTGACATCACCATCAAGCACTGTAAGTGACTCAGTGGGTAGTATGCTCACTTCCAGGGCCGGAAGATTGGATGGTCATAAGTTCTAACCCCCACCAGGCACTTGGGGTAATACCCATAAAACTGACACTGTAATGCAGCATAAGGGATACTGCACTCATGAGGTGCTGCCCTTCACATTAGATCTCTGGTTACTGTCCAGGTGGAAATAAGATTCTATAGCAATTATCGATGAAGAGGAGGGAGTTTCCCAAAATCATGGACAATATTCCCCCATTATAAAACCCGGTCCACGTAACCCACTCCACAGGGTTCACCTTGAAACAAGTTATCACAGCTCAGTGTGCCTTTCCGGGGCCAGTACCCCAATCAGTAACCAGCTCAGTGTAACCCCCAGTTCCCTGGGGTTACCAGAATCCATCAGTGTCAGTGTTAGGTAGGGAAGGCAGCTGGTGATTATCTAGTTAAATGGATTTTCACCTGGTCCCTCTCTGCTGTTTGGTTTCAGCTGAGAGGTGATGTCATTAGAACTCTTGTAGCAACATAAGCTACACAGCTTGTGTGAGAGGGAGAAGTTTAGAATGTGAAGTCTGTCTGTCTGTAGTAGCAGCTCAGAGAGTGAGCAGCATTAGTGTGTGCAGTTGTCTGTATTTCTTACCTAGTAGAGGACGTTCTTTCCTGATTTGTGAAATGGAGGACACCATCTTCAGGGTTCCTGTGCCGTTATCCCATGTGGGATGAGGGAGACTGCAGAGGATTGGGGGCGATCCCTGATCCAGCCTGGACTTTGTGAAGCTGCCTTTGGTGTATGAACTAAGAGTAGATTCTGACTGAGTTACACAGCATATGTACCTGCCTTTTTCTGTGGGGTGACACTCTGATAAAGGAACCCATTCACCCACTTCTGTAAGGATTTTCTCAAAAGATTTGTGTTTTTAAAGTTGGCTGACAATAGTGGATGTCCCATATGTGACTTGCCATTTGTTCAAGACTTTAACCTTACACCCTAGTGGTGTTCCTGATGTTAAATGTGATAAACATTTGAAGATAGCATTGTTTTCTACAGTTTCAGTATATTGGTGAGGTGTAAGTCTGAACGAATGGCTGGATGTGGACATGAAAGCAAAGGTGGGAGACCCTATCTGGAGTGACCAGTTCCAGTCTCGGGTTCTGGAAGGCACCTGTTTCTTCTAGTGCACATGGCCAATGCCTGAAGAAGTTTACCCCTTGTATGTGGGTTCTTTCTATTTTGATCCCTGAGTGTCTGGCCAAGGCCAGGGTGCCACATTGCTATCCCATGCCATACGGAGATGTTCTGAATCTGGCCTAGTGCCATTTCGAGGAAGATTTTGTATGTTCACCGTGGCTAGTTCTACAATTCCAGATGTTTAATCCTATGCTATAGGGAGGTTTGGGATTTCTGTTCTACAGATGTGTTCTGCATTACCTTGTGCCACGAAGTGTAAATCCTTGGGTGTCCATCTTTGCTTTTGTTTTCCAACTGTGTTTCAGAATAAAGCACACTCTAGAATCCCAACCTGATTTGGACAATCTAGTTACTGCTTTCTGAGTGGATTTACTGGGTACACCTGTCCAAAAGTACAAACCCAGCATAGCCCTTAGCAAACGTTCTGTCCTTGGGACCTGGGTTTTGGTATTGGTCTGTTCATATCTAGTGCACATATTTTCAGGGTTTTCTTCTGTGCATTGCAATTGCTTTGTACCCCCCTCTCTTTCCCATGACTATGGGAGGTGTGCCTACTAGTTAAATAAGGGCCAGTGGGGATTTACATCAGTATAACCCACTCCCCAGGATTCACCTGGAAACAAGTTATCACAGCTCAGTGTGCCTTTCCTGGAGCCAGTATGGGGGTAGTAAACAGGTCAGTAGCAACCCACCCCAGGATACACCTGGAAACAAGCTATCACAGCTTAGTGTGCCTATCCTGGGGCCAGTACCCCATCAGTAAACAGGTCAGTATAACCTAATAAAATATAGAATAAACCACACCACAGAATGCACTTGGCAATAAGCTATCACAGCTTAGTGTGCCTTTCCTGGGGCCAGTACCCCCCATCAGTAAACAGGTCAGTATAACCCACCTCGAGATGCACCTGGAAACAAGCTATCACAGCTCAGTGTGCCTTCCTGGGACCAGAACCTCCAACAGTAAAAGATCAGTATAACCTACACCCCAGGATGTACCTGGAAACAAGTTATGACAGCTCAGTGTGCCTTTCCTGGGGTCAGCACCCACCAACAGTAAACAGGTGATGGGTCAGTATAACCCACCCGGGGTGCACCTGGAAACAAGCTATCACAGCTCAGTGTGCCTTTCCTGGGGCCAGTACCTCCAACAGTAAACAGGTCAGTATAACCCACTCCCTGAGATGCACCTAGAAACATCCATCACAGCTCAGTGTGCTTTTCTGGGGCCAGTACCCCATCAGTAAACAAGTCAGTATAACCCACTCCCCAGGATGCACCTGGAAACAAGCTATCACAGCTCAGTGTGCCTTTCCTGGGGTCAGTGCCCCCAACAGTAGACAGGTCAGTATAACCCATCCCCAGGATGCACCTGAAACAAGCTATCACAGCTCAGTGTGCCTTTCTTGGGGTCAGTGCCCCAACAGTAGACAGGTCAGTATAACCCATCCCTGGGGTGAACCTGGAAACAAGCTATCACAGCTCAGTGTGCCTTTCTTGGGGTCAGTACCCCCAACAGTAGGCAGGTCAGTATAACCCATCCCCAGGATGCACCTGGAAACAAGCTATCACAGCTCAGTGTGCCTTTCCTGGGGTCAGTGCCCCAACAGTAGACAGGTCAGTATAACTCCACCCCAGGGTGAACCTGGAAACAAGCTATCACAGCTCAGTGTGCCTTTTCTGGTCAAATCAACAACATGAAACATAGTCAAGGTGTAAATTGTCATCTTTCAATATTGTGGTAAAAAGAATCTAGAAACTTCTCTAGCTCTTCTCTTATTCTCCCTTTTCTGGTTTCTTCCTTTTGCTGTTTTGTAATTCTTTTCCTGTTTTTCTGTTCTAATGAATACAGAAGGGGAAAACAGAAATGGAGGAATCAATGAACGGTTCGAGATATACACGCTTATTAAAAGTAGTTATCCAGTTATAGTTAGTAGAGTAATACAATATTGTTTAAAAGTTTGTTTAAACCATGTCATCTAGGTAGGTGTCTTATTGTTTCAGAAATGTATAATGCAATACAGCTTTGATAAATATTGTTATTAAGGTTGTTTTAATGTTGTTTTCTGCTATATTATTATTATTATTATTGGAAAATGTCAATAAACATTTAATTGACAAAAGTACGTGAAACACCTAAACTAATGAATCAATCATAATGTCATAAATGCAAAGCATTTTTTTAATTTGCTAACATAGAAATACAGATCGAAGGCCAGGCAGTGGAGAGCCCTCACTATTTCTAGCCTACAGGCTCCTCACCTGCCTCGGCTACCATATAGTTGCACTGGACTTTGAATGCATTGTATTATGTATAAGACAAGGCCTTCCTGAGGCAGCTTACTACCAACTCATATCATGCATTGCTTTAGCTACCAGTTGTATAGGTCTTAACCACTCATTAGGTAAATATGTCGATAGCTCTGCCCTGTTTTAGCTACCAAATGTATAGGCATTAACCCGTGCTCATTGTACTTATACTCTGTATGATTGCTCACCCACATTTATTCTATGTATGTACCGTATGAATGTTTGTTTTATTCTGACGTGGAGCCTTTGGAAACGAGGCTGTGACTCAAAGGGTTGTAATTCCGATTTCTAACTAAATAAATTAAATAAAGAAGAGCAACAATTCATCAATTGGCATCTGCTTTAAAGAGCATCTGACGAGTTAAGATAGCTTTGACAAAAATGTAATATTTAGACAAAATTCAGCTTATATTTAACTTATTTTCTGTAAGTCTCACTTTTTTTTCCATTTGCATGAAAACTGCCTATCTGCCCTAGCTGCTCTGCCTGGTTGCCTTCACCTGATATCACAATTCTGTTTATGACATCACAGTCTGTTGCTGCGGAGATCATTAGAATCTCATGAACAGGGCATTATGATGTCAGGCGTAGGCAAGCAGGCAGAGAAAATAAAGCCATGCAAGGGTAATCTTGATTTCATGCAGCTGATCTCAGTACAAAAGAAAACAGGGAATGAATATATGAAATGTGAATTGTAGTGATGCTAACTGTTATTTTTTAGTGCTGTTCCAATGCTGGGAGGAGCTCTTTAAAACATTCCAAGTGGCTATAATAGCACAGTGCTACCCATATTTGATAAGCATGCAGCATGCGTGCTGCACACATGTATTTTGTAAAGGTAGAGTTACTTTTGCAATGCTGGTGACTCAGGTAAGACCGGACTTGGGTCAATTAGGCTGTGGAAGTGGAAACAAGCATCCCTTGGATGGTGATAGTGTAGTGTGTCGGACCAGCGGTGGAGCTGCACTTAATTCGTAACTGACAATGAGCAAACATCATGTTGCGAGCTACGTGCAACTCTACGCATTTATTATGTCCACGATTTATCAGAGAGAGTCCTAATTAGAAAAGTGCGACAGCCCTGATGAAAGGTAAGTACATTGATTAAGTCTGCTATTCTGTTTGTTTTTACATTTTTCATAATAGTTTTTATTTGTGGTGGTTGTGTGATGTGAAGGAGAAGGGGTGTGGGGGAGGAGTCACAATAGCTGGGTGAGTTGACACGCATGTCTCGTTACGTAAGCGTTACACTAAGCTTACATTTACAGCAGAAAGTGGCGTGCGATTCCATAGCTTTGAGCTACACAACCTGGGTGGTCCGACTCTCTAGACTATCACCCCTGGACAGCTCTCCCTCTTGGGAAGAGGGAGAATGAGAAGTCCTGCTGGTTGGCAGACACCTGGCAGAATCTGGGTGGCAGCACAGCAGGGCTGCCAATGTATGGGTAGGGATCACGGGCCCAGATGCTGGGTTGCCTCTATGGAGGCAGAGCACATGCATGTGTCAGTGCATGAGCATGGCTCAGGGGTGAAAATGGAGGGTAAAAACTCTGACTGCTGCACCGTGATGGCCTGGTCCCCTTACGGGCTCTGCACCAATGACTGGGCCTCCAGAAAAGGTGAGAACACACCTGAGTGAGGAAAGTGCCTGGGAAGTCAGGTGACACAGCTGGCAGGACCGGCCAGATGAAGGCTGATAGAAGATCAGGGGCAAATGAACAACAGAAAAAATACCTTCCTAAAAGCTATCTGAAAACTTTGTATCACACCCTAGCAAACTCACAAAACATACAGCAAAGTTAAACGAACCATGTTACAGCCATATTCAGTCTGACCTTTTGCATCTCACTTGACCTCCCACAACAGCAGTACATGTAGCTGAAGAAAGGACTCAAAACCAGAACAACAGCAACAAAAGAACTTGCATCTCCACCAGAACATCCAAAATTAGAGAAAAAAGATATTCAAAACATTACATTTCACAAACTTTCGAAATTCCAGCCCCATTCCCACTTTTATTTATAATCGTTCGTATTGGTGTTGCTGCCTTTCATTTAAAACTGGTATGGACTACCAAAGTGAAATGGATTGGAGTACGCATTCGGAGAAAATCCAGCAGGAGTTGCAGTTATCCCTTGAGACTTCACTGAGTGACACAGTCATGAGCACGCTAGTCAAAGCTCTGTGCAAGAGACGACGCTGTTTCACTTTCAAGTTGCTCATTGACACTTTTGTGGTGTTTCAAGAGAAAAACACCCTTTGATGAAAGTTCTTTGAGGTCTGCAAACAGCCGGAAATAAAGAACATGACTGGTCATGGCCGGGTGATGAGGCACAATATGGAGTTTGTATGTATACCGTAAAACAGCGCTGCAACATTTACAAGTCAGCTTAAATTATCAAAGGATATGAAATGAACAAAGCATCATTGCTATTTAGTATTTCACTGGAATATTTAATTTACTGCCTGCCTCTAAGAAAGCTTAAAAATACTGCAATATCAAGAATGCATTCCTCCAAAAATATAGCAGAGCATTGGTTATAAACACTGCATGTGACACAAGATTAAATCTACGGCAACTAGTGTGGTCTATCAGTGCAGTGATAGTGCTACTATTCATAACGCTGGTGACTAGGGTCTGTAGCAAGTCCAGGTCTTTGAGAGCTGGCCGGGGAAGGATTGAGCATCCGAGAGGACACTATCCTTCCCCAGGAGGGAGAGTCCCCGTCAATCGGTGCTATACTGCTCCCTCGAAATAGAGGACAGGTGAGATCGGCATTACTAGGGTGGGCAAAGTCACACTGGTGGCGCAAGACATTACTCAGTGATGCACACACTTGCAGCCATTGCACACATGACTCCAAGATGGATGGAAACCTGAACCCAAAAGCTTTGGCCCTGACTGGGGTTGACAGACCCTGATACCAGCTTGATCCCACAACTGACATCCAAGCTCGGGTCCCAACATCACTTGGAAACTTGAAGGCTTGTATCTCACTTCATCCACACCCAGGGGTAAACCACATTTCAGTGGGGACAGGCCCTTCACCACTGTCTGGTAAGGTGGACAGCTGGGTGACCTTGAGGACCCCAAGGAGTCCTGGCAGAGTGAAGGGGCGTAAACAGAAATTACAAAAATAAAATCTACAGCAGTTGCTAATGTGTCCATATTTCTTAATTAATTGTTACAATGTTTCACCAGGACACTAAAATCCTATGCAGGTAGCTCTATACCAGCTAAGCAATCTGCAGTCACAGTAGAATGGGTCACATGCCCCATGTCTCCGGGTCAGCCATGAAATCCCCAGTCCAGTGACCTGAGTGCAGCTGCCTCCCCCCACCTCACGCAGTGCTCTTGACCCCATAGGTCATGCCCCTCTCCCCATCCCTGGCAGAAATTCAACTAAAACATCAGAAATGTTGCAGGCAGCGGCAGCACAGCCCGAGTCTGCAGCGATGCGATAGGCTACAGTATGAACACATAGCGGCATCGAAGAGGTGGAAGCATCACAGATCATAACACATCACAACACAAAACCCAAGGTAGTGTAAATGTGCCTTCTGTGTTAAAATACTGTAACTTTCTGGTCGCACCTGAAAATAGGCATTTTTGTCTTGCGTGCTTACCCATTCAACAAAAGCTAATAAATAAATAAAATAAACAAAACGTTGGTCTGGAAGCCGTAGTGCCTTACGTTAGAGAGAGCTGACTCTGTCACAAGATGGCGCCAAAGGCTAAGGCATGAAACCAATCCTCGTACGATGCATTGGCTGAACCCAACTGCAACTGTTGAAACTTTAATTATTTAGTGCTTGGTAACCTAGTAAAACACACAAGGGAACAAATGCCTGTTTTCAGGAATGACCAATACTGCCATCGTTTAGCAATAAGGCATGACGGGGTGTGTGTTATGGTGGGATAACGGCCCCTTGGGTGAGTTAGCACCAGGGTTGCCTCCACCAAGGAGGGCTGTTAGCCCACCATAAGACACCTCCAGAGTACCTTATTGCGATTATGAAGTGGGTTATTTTAGCAAATTTTATGCATTTTAAACACAATACTTTCAACTGCCCCATTGTGCTGGGATAACTGCGAGTTAGAAAGCAGCTCTCGCCAATCAGAATTCGGCATTCTTTCTACCCATTTCATAATAGCTGTTATACATCACTTCTATTTTGTACTTATACTATTGCATTGTTATGTGTACCTGTCCACATCCACCTTGTAAATGAGCTTGCTCGATGGCATTGAGCCCTCTACAAAAAGGAAGGATCAAAGCTACAGAACTAAAGAGTAAGTGGGGAGGACAGGAGGAACTGTGGGTCACCTTGGAGACAGGGGACCTGATTCTCAAAGCTCTGCGTCTGATTCAAGGTGCTTGCAACAAACAGATATGGTGCAAGGGTACATCTTGTGTCCGGGGCTGCCTCACGCAATTCACAAAGGTCGCCTGCATCAACCAAAACAGGTCCTGTGCCAGCCCTGCACAGTGCTGCGACACGGTGCTAGGTGGACACCGATGCCAGCCCTGCACAGCGCTGCGACAGGCGCTGGTGGATACACCGATGCCAGCCCTGCAGGCTCGACACGGCGCTGGGTGGTGCCGACGCCAGCCTGCACAGCGCCAGACACGGCGCTAGCGGACTGCACCGACGCCAGCCCTGCACAGCAGCGCCTGACATGGCGCCAGGGCGACTGCACCGACGCCAGCCCGCACAGCGCTGGCTGCCAGGTGGACTGCACGACGCAGGCTGCAGCTTGCTACTACAGACAGCACCTGCAAGATATTCTAAGTGCCCTTAGACCGCCAGGGGCTGGTGTGCGGGACTTAGAATATGTCCCACTGGGGCAGTGAAGAGAGACTTAAGCAGCTTAATATGTATAGCCCGAGGAAAGGAGGAGAGGGGGACATGATAGAAACTTTCAAGTACCTCAAGGGAATCAACAAAGTGCAGAGGGTAGCATCTTTCAAAAGAGGTGTGCAAGAACAAGGGGCACAATTTGAAGATAATGGGGGCAGCTCAGAAGTAATGTGAGGAAGTATTTCTTCACAGAGGGTTGTGGATGCATGGAACAGCCTTCCGGAGGAGGTTGTGGAGTCAAAAACAGTGGGGGCTTTGCATACATGGGATAGTCATAAGGCAATTCTAGGGGTGGGGGTAGGAAGAAGTAGGCTGTTGGTTAACTAGGACCTGCAGCTTATCCATTAGGTAGGGAAATGGGCAGACTGAGTGGGCCAAGTGGTCCTTATCTGCCGTCAAATTCTGTTTCTATGCTTCAGTCATCCTATGTGTCACTGTATGCTGCGGTTGCCCCCGTTTGAAGATGGTGCCACATCATGCCAGGTACTGTCACCCATCCCCATGCCACCATCCCATCCCCAATGCTGCCTGGTCCTTCTGTATGTGGCATGGGCATGCTCCCGATCACTGCAGTGCCCACTACATTGTGGTCTAGTGGAACCCACCCATTGGTGCCCGCCAGCCACTGACTGTGGTCTGCATCAACATGGTACTGTACATATGCGCTCAGTGTCTGACACTGGTGGCAGTCACTGTGCACACATGTACAGTATCATGCATTTCCTGTGCCACACAGGGCTTGCGACAGTCACATCCCATGCTCCAAGTGTTCGCCACATGGGAAGGAATGCCACATGTGTGGGGACAGCTCCAGAACCCTCCATTCCTGAACTGGGTGCATGGTCAAAGTGCACAGGCTTGATGCAAGCTGCTGTCTGGTGCAGCTGCACCCTTCTTAACAACCTTGAGAATCGGGCCCAGGGAGTGGCACCACAATCCGCACAGGGTTGTATACAGATCCCATCTCAGGGGAAGAAATGGACAAGGAAATGATGAAGACATTCTCAGAATGGATGAAAAAGGGAGATATTGTTGATGGGAGACCTGAATATGCCAGATGTTAACTGGAACACATTTACTGCAGCCACATCCAAAAGCAGGGTCGTTCTCCAGTGCCCTACAGGGGCGTGCCTTAGACAGCTAGTGTTGGAACCCACTCAGGAGAGAGCAATCTTAGACCTGGTACTCTCAAATGGAGAGGATCACAGATTTAAGTGGGTAGCCATCTGGGGAACAAGCGACCACCAAACAGTGTGGTTCACGATAAACACAATTGTGTAGACAAGCCATACAAAAATGAAGATATTGGACTTTAGAAGGACTGACTTTGGCAAAATGGGTGAATACCTAAGGAATGCACTAGCAAATGGCCAGAAAGAGAGGTGGAAGAACAATGGAGAAAACTCAAAACTGCCATCATAGAGGCAACAAGCCTTTGTGTGAAACAAATAAAGAAAACAAAACGGTGAAAAACACTATGGTTCTCAAACAAGGTGGTGGGAAGGTCAGGGAGAAAAGATAGCATTCCGAAGTACAGTATAAGGAAATACAGATGGAGCAGGACAGGGAACTGTATCCATTAAAGCAGAAGGAAATGGGGAAGGCAGTCAGAATAGCAAAGGCCCAAACTGAGGAAAAGAGCCAACTCAGTTAAGAAAGGGATAAAACCTTTTATAGGTACATTAGGGACCAAAGAAAGGTTAAAGGAGGGATAGTGAAGATTAATAAAGGGAAGAGGAGGTGGGCAGAGGAGGCAGTGAAAAGGCAGAGATACTGAATGAATACTTTTGCTCAGTAGCCACAAAAGAAGAAGAGGCGTTACCTAAACCAGACAACAGAAGCACTCTGGGAAGGGGTCGTCACCAGTCCATTTACAGAAGGAAAGGTCCTGAAAGACCTCCTAAAACTCAAGGTGGACAAAGCAATGGGGCCTAATGGGATTCATCCAGAATTCTGAAAGAACTAAGGAAACCTAGTGACACCACTGACTACCCTTTTAACAAATCATGGGAGGATGGTGTGGTACCCGAGGACTGGAGGAGGCGGATGTGATTCCTCTTCACAAAAGTGGGACCAAGGCAGAGGCAGGAAACTACAGACTTGTTAGTCTGACCTCAGTGGCAGGGAACATGATGGAATCACTTCTGAAGGAAAGAATTGTTGAGCACCTAGAGGCCAGTGGGGCACAGGACCCAAGGCAGCATGGATTCACAGCAGAAAGATCATGTCAGACAAATCTAATCAATTTCTTTGACTGGGTGAGCAAAGTAGTAGACCAGGAAGGTACTGTGGATACGGCCTACCTAGACTTTAGCAAGGCATTTGACACAATCCCACACAAAGATTAATAAACAAGTAGCTAGCTTGAGTGGGTCCCAGGGTGGTAGCCTGGGTATCAAACTGGCTGCACAACAGGCTGCAGAGTGTAATAGTAAATGGAACTCACTCCAAAGAAAGGAAGGTTACTAGTGGGGTTCCGCGGAGTTCAGTATAGGGAACAGTCCTCTATAATGTCTTTATAGGAGACATTGCAGAGGGTCTGGAAGGAAAAGTATACCTCTTTGCAGATGACACAAAGATCTGAAACAGAGTGGGGTGAAAAGAATGAGAAGGACTTGGCAAGGTTGGAGGAATGGTCAAAAGTATAGCAGCTTAGATTCAATGTAAAGAAGTGCAAAATAATGCACTTGGGAAACAAAACCCAGGTGAAGAGTACACAAAGGGAGAGGTACTAACAACAACAGAAATGGGAAGGGACCTGGGGTAATCATATCAGATGACCTTAAGGTAGGCAAGCAATGTGAGAAGGCAGTAAGGAGAGCTGGAGGGATACTGGGATGCACAGGGACAGGCATCACTAGTAGAAAACAGAAAGTTGTTATCCCTCTGTACAGACAGTTGGTGAGACCCAATCTGGAGTACTTTGTGCAGTTTTGGAGACCCCATCTCCGCAAGGACATAGACAGGATGGAGGTGGTCCAGAGGAGGGCAACTAAAATGGTGCAGGGTCTGCATCGAAGCCATATGAAAAGAGACTAAGAGAACTTAACATGTATACCCTTGAGGAAAGGAGGGAGAGGGGACATGATAGAAACTTTAAGTACCTCAGAGGAATAAAGTCCAAGAAGGTAGCATCTTTCAGAAAAAGAGATGTGCAAGAACAAGGCACCCAATTTAAAGATAGAAGAAGACGGCTCAGGGGCAACGTGAGGAATATATTTTCACGGAGACAGTGGTGGACATTTGGAACCACCTTCCTGAGGAGGTTGAGAGGTCAAAAACAGTGGAGGAATTGAATAATGCATGTGACAGCCATAAGGCAATTATAGTGGGGGAGGGAGGAAGTAGGCTGTTGGTAAACTAGAATCTGCAGTTTATCCAATAGGTAGGGAAATAGGCAGACTGGGTGGCCAAGCGGTCCTTATCTGCCCTCAAAGTCTATGTTTCTATGTGTTTCCCTGGTAAAATGAAGATTGATTGACAACACAGAGGACACAAAACCAATCAGAAGACTTCAGTACTGTAATTAAATAATATGGAACAATGAGGGGTTAGATTAACAGTCTGTAAATAAACCTCTCCGGGGTAATATATGCACGAGTGGCAGATGAATGCCATATTGCTCTGAGTGATTAACTGGCTATTAATCTATCTCCAGGGAATTCTTATTGCTATTACGAAAATATTTTAAAAGAAAACTGCTAGAAGTGTACCTTGTAAATGTTGTTTTGACTCCTCCCTCACCCCAACCCCACCTGGGTATAACCAATGCTTCATGGAGAACAGGCACTCAGGTGAGGTGTATGGGGATTGGCTGTACCTTGGGGTGTGCCTAAAGAAATGGAGGCTGGAGATGGAAGAGACCATAAAAATCTAAAACATAAACAAGTAATGTTTTTACCTGTAGTTTTTTGTTGTTACTAACTCCAGTGCCTTATAAATCAAGGTTTATTCAGTCAATTAGAAACCTGCTGTCTTATTAAATACTTATACCACAACATTACCTTATCAGCGTAAGTGGTTGGTTTCAGCCAGTAATATTCTTTTCCTTCATCAGCCAGCTTGTTGTGCTCGAGTACTTTTGCCGGGTCCTTTCCCAAATCCCTCTTGAAACTGTTCCTCCTCGAGACTGCTGTACTTCTTTTCTGTCAGTCGGGAATGAATAAATAATGATTATAATAACCCGCATTATGGTCAGAGCGATCGCCTGTCAACATCGACCCTTCTCGTAATAATCATCACCCACAGAATTTACACACAGATGCTCTCAATAATGAAGTTACACTGTTACTACATAGGGCTTTATTCCTAAAGCCAAGATAACTACTCACCCCCCACACACCCCAACACCATGTACTATAGGCTCTCCACATGGGAGGAGAACCAGTCTGGGCTCCAAGGGTTGGCAGGCTGAGAGTTCCCTGAGGGCACTATGCTTCGCATAACATTTACATTTATCTTAATAACCTCAGCATCCATGCCCAGCTTAAAAGTCAGGCAGACCCGCTTCATAAATACGTTTATATATCTCCTGATAGAGACTAGACATACAAAGGAATCATTTTTTTGTTTTGTTTTGTTCTGATTTTCCACATTCTTTTGTCCACGGAGCTGACAGTCAAGGCCCCCCGTGGCCTCATATCCATCACGGCCCACAACCTCATCACTGGGATTGTAGTCGGGACCTTCATAGAGCCTGTCAGCTCCAGTTTTCTAGTTTTCTTCCTCCCTTGTTGGGGCCACATGTAGATGCATGCAGGCACATGCACAGTGGTTCTGCAACAACCTCCTTCATGCCGCCCTCTGTCTCGCTGCCACCAGGCCTCCACCTGGTGTCATCCATGCAGTGGGAGTGACAGCATCCTCCCGGGAGAGGAGAGCTGCCTTCTGGCTACTCAGTACAGCCCCACCCTCCACCCCTGCTGAGCCAGGCTCGTCCCAAACACAGGTTGCCAGCCTGGTGTGAGACGTGGCATTCAGGGTCTTAACCCTCAGCACCACCAAGCCTGCTTGGAACCATTGTTTATGGGCATAAGCTTCATTCACTCATTCATTCACTTGGTTTTGTTTAGCGGAAGGAGTTCTAGACAAGACTGCCTGTTTTCGGCCTGGTCCTGGGGCTAAGTGTTGAGGGGGCGGGATACAGATGGATGCCAACTGACATTGAACCAGATGAAGCTGTTGATGGTATTTTTAGTGAATGAAAAATTTGGTCAGGATACAGGGGAAATTCCCCTACTGTTTTCAGGAAGTGCCATGGGATGGTTAGCGTCCACCTGAACGCCCCCAGAATAGGCAGACAGGACTTTGGTTTGACATCTCAGCCAAACGATGGCATACCCTGACAGTACCAAATCTCCTCAGTACTGCACTCAGGTGCCAGTGTCTATGGTCTAAGCCTAATCCCAGTGTGGGACTAGAACCCATGACCTTCTGGACATGAGACAGATGTGCTCCAGTCTCAGCTCGGCTAGGATACTTACTTTATACTTTCCTTATTTATTTATTTATTTATTCATTCATTCATTCTAGGATTACAAATACCTTTCAGCGCCAGGCAGCTCATTTACAAAGGTTCTACATCAGTAGGGAGGGTTACATACAGATGCGGAAACAAACAAGTTATACAGAATATTTCAGAACAGATGTAGTTTACATTATAGTACAGAACAATTAAGCTTCAGTTATGTGCACATTGAGCAAAACGTGATCTGAGACAGGAGGAAAGAGAAATGGGGGGTCAAGAAGGAAGGAGCAGCCAGGCAGCCTTGTCAAGTTGCAACTACGATAGGGGAGGAAAGAGTCTTAACCTACAAAATGGCAATTGGGGCCAAATGCAGCTGCAGCCATGTCAGAAACGGAGAAAGGCTAGCTGGAGGAACTGACTGATGGGAAGTTAATCAGGTATATGGAGGATGGTAGATACTGTATGAAGACGCAGGCACACATTTAGATCAATCTTACGGCTGCCGACCTGTCTTCATTTCTCTTGTGAGCTGCCAAACTGCTTCAAGTGATAACTCCAGAATGAAGAGAGCTGGCTCGCAGAACTGAAAAATCTGGTATAAATGTCAGTGATTAAATGAGAAAGAGTGTGTGTTTATGTTTCAAGGCGTAAACCAACACAACAAAAATGCTTCACCGGGAAAGCAGGTAGGTCGGAGGCATGTTATTGTGCCACTGCATGACGAGCTTGTCTTTGATTGCAGCGGCACTTTCTTTACAAGTTTTGTCCACTTTGCATATTTCTTGTAGCAGTGCCTGCATGCTGGCTTATTAGGAAATGAGGGACACACCTACTAAAGCGTGCCTGCATTCGCCAACACTGACACACCTCTGAATTTTGTTACTAGCACAAGATGTTGCTTGTGCGACGCAAACCAACATAAAAATTACTTGTGGCCAATAGATTTCCTATGTAATGGAATTAAAAAGTTGATTTACTCTGGGACGGGTTCCACATTCATTTGATGCCCTAGGAAAGAGAGCAGTAATGGAAGGAAGCAGTAAACCCAGGGCACCCTTGAATATAAAAGAGTGACTTAAAATGAACCCTTTTGTGGAAGGACATACAACCTGAGATCTTAAATAAACCACAAGACCGCCACTGAGCTCCTACCGATAGCGCTACCAAACATTACCTGTTGACAATGCCTCCTTTGGCTGCACTCACAAGATATCTGTCTAATTCTCTACTTCACTGTAAATATCAAACCTGTTACTCCCTCCCTCTATCAGCAAACTTATTGTTCTTTTGAAAACTGTAAAATACACCTCTCAGTAATACGTTCAATGCAATGTATAGCTGATCTTGATTCTGCAATATTGTATAACTGAAAAACTATAACCTTTAGCTGCCATTCTATGTCTACATGTATTAAGTGTTTATTGTTTGTTTTTCTGATGCGGAGCCTTTGTAAATGAATCCCTGATTTAAAGGCTGTAATCCTAAAGTCTGTTAAATAAATAAATAAAAATAAGAATGAGTGAGGGAGCAGCCCCTGTCAAAATCTCAGGATGGAATTATATATAACTTTTAATCTATCAAAATACTGTTAGTGGTAGTAGAATAAATGTTAATTCCATAATCCAGTAGGCTAAGAAGAAAACTGTGAGTCAATAATTTCCTAGACTCTTTGGTTAGAAAAGAGCATATCATGTACATCATCCCTAATCTCTGTTGGATGTACTTACATAAATAATTAACATGATGTTCAAAAGTCAAATGTGAGTCCAGGTAAATAACTAGATATTTAAATGTATTGACCCTTCAAATAGTAACACCCTTAGAATCTACCACTGATAACGTGGGGCATCCTGGAGCCAGTGAAAATCATCAACTTAGTCCTCTTCAAATTAGCACCATGTGCCTAGAGGCAAGTCATTTCTGAAAAGAGTTAAAATCCTCCTGGACATTTGTTATAGCCGGAGAGTGATTATCGGCAGTGCCATATAAAACTGCATGATCCGCATAAAGGGACACAGAGGATGAATGCAGCTAGTAGGTGCTGAATTCATGAAGAGACACAAGATCATTGGGCTCAGGATGGACCGCTGGGGACCCCACAATGATTATCAAGAAAACTAGAGGGTAATACACCAAACAAGGTACGATGTATTCCACTGCAACTCCAGAGAAATTGTACATCTTTAATTGTAAATCTGTATTTTATACCAACATGTAATTTAGTGTATTCTGTGTTCAATGTCTGCACCTGTAATGTTACCCAATGTTGTATCTGCACAATGTTCTATTGTCTTGCCTTCCCTGTGACGAGGTGCCTTTGTAAATGAGTCCCTGACTCAAAGGTTATAAATCCGACTTGTTCAAATAAATGAGTAAATAAATGACTCCTGTTCTGTAAATAGCTAGAACACCAACTAATAACATGAGCTGGGAAATGAAATTCAGTCAGAACAGATGGAAGTAAATCATATTCAGCTAGATCGAAAGCTTTTGAGGTCCACAAATACAGCCACAACAGAGCACCCATTATCTAGGGTGCCCTATTATGACAAGTGAACCCCACCAAGGCTGTCTCAGTGCTGTGATTTTGCTTGAATCCATGCTGTATATCACAAAGCAAGCCAAAATTGGCCAAGAATTCAGTGATTTGATCCAGAATGATTTTCTCTGGGACCTTAGAGATTGGAGCTAAAAGAGAAATGGGGCGTAACTGGAAATAATAGAAGGATTGCCACCTTTCAGAATAGGCTTAACATTTGCCTTTTTCCATCTAACTGGGAAGTGGCCAGAGTGCATGGATAAATTAAATTATACTGACAATGGGCACAAACATTTCTATTCCAAGCTTAATAAGCCTATAATCATTATTATCATGGCTAAATTTGGCCTAGGGTTCAGTTTAGTATATAATCCCTGACCTGGGCAGGGGCTACATCATTAAATGAAAAAGGGATTAGATTTAGAGTTCTCATCAGAATACAATGCAGGGGCAACATGGGACCGAGGCAACCTAAGGTATTCAAGGTTCTCAAAGAAATTATTAAAAGCTTGTGCAACTTGTAGGGGTTTACTTAGGGTAATACCATTCAAGTTCAAAGTAATAGGGGTATCCTTATGTCCTTTCCCTAAAGATTATTAAAGACTCACCAGGTCTGTCTAGAGTTACCAAAAGATTTGCCTTGTAGAGATATAAGATGCTGTCTTTTGCTCTCCTAATGTGGGTTTTATATTTATTACATAGCATCTTGTAATTCAGTAAGGCAACATTATCCTTAGTAACCTTATATTTCTTCTATGCCTCGTCCCTAATTCTCATGGCTCTTAGTAAATCTGGGGTAATCCGTTTATGTCTCTGGGCTCTAACCCCTAATCCTTTTCTATAGGGGCCACCTTAGCTGAAATTGTGGTATAAATACTGCAAAAGACTTCTAGGAACAAACCAACATCCCTAACTGAGTCCAGCCTTGACCAGTCAGCATGCTTCCAGGCCTCATTAACACTTAGAGGATCAAGTTTATTGAAATTCCTATATTCAGCTAGTGTTGGTGAGTCCCCCGGGACCTAGAAGACCACTCATAATAAATGGGACAGTGATCACAGATGGCGTCAGGCAAAACCATAAGATTTAAAACCCTACTGTTAAAGGGGACTATTAACCAGTCTAATGTGGTTCCCCCACCTGTTTTATAATTATGCCTGGTGACATCAGTGATCAACATTCATAAGGTAGAAAAGAAATGGGCAGGCTGGATGGGCCTTGCTGTCCTTATCTGCCGCCAACTTCTATGTTTCTATCAACTGTTGAACGCCTTGGTCCAAGATGAGCTCCCAAACACCTGCTTTGTGCTGGGAACCCCAATCTTTATCAAAGTCTGTTATGAGAACCCATTCTCGATTGTGGGGTAGGCAATTCTTTACTTCCACAATCACATTCCAACCATCTTTAATGCAACCTGGGGTATATACAGGTAAACAGTGTGCAAACTCAGATGTGTCTTTTGGCACAACACCATATCTATTGTTAACAGGTCACAGTTTGAATCAGGAGAGTTATGTCCACCACTGTAACATTAAGATGGGGTTTGGAATATATAAGAACCCCTCCCCTTCTGAACCCCTTCAGATCTTTTCTAAATAAATTATAGCCAGGCAAAAATGTCAGCATCAGAAACAGTATCGAGAGCCACATTTCAGAGAGGGTTACTATATCGAACTTATATTGTTTGACCTAAACATTAAAAGTATCCCACTTTGCAGTAAGACTACATGTTCAGATGAACAAGTTTAATTACAGACCTGTTTGATGTAATGCTAGAATTTGGTAAATGAGTCAGTTCAAAACTACTAAGAATACTAGGGCCTGAATGAGGGCAAACTGAGCCAGAATTAAGAGAAACAGTAGCAATAGTCTCTGGAGACATCACTCTGTAGAGCTTCTCTCTTCATTCCTAGAAAGCCCCTAACTCCACTTACACAAACTCGGTGCTCATAATAAAATTAGGAACATCATCTACATCCCCACCACCGCCATTCCATTAATGGCCCCGGAAAAGGCAGGAAAAACAGCATCAGAAGAGGGAAAAATTACGTGACCTGAATTAAAATGCCTAAAATCAGAAACGTGATTATTAACATCGGAATCCCCTCCCTCTCTTAGCACCTGTGACAGACACCAACGCAAAACATATTAGGAAGTGCAACAACATTATTAAAAGCAGAACTTCTACAAAATAGGTAGGTTACAGAAAACAATTAAATACAACCCTAACTCAGGGATGTTAGCTCACAAAGCTAGGGATGTAAGACATCAAAATAGGGATGTAAAAACACATATTAAAAGTTGTCTCTATTTGTACTCTTATTCAATATAAAATTCTTCACTTGTGGTACAGAACACCAGACTTATTATATCAAATGGGAGCTACACCAAATAATATGTGTTGGAGATGTCATTCATCTAATGGTAATTTATTCCACATTTTGTGGCTTTGTAGCCCCATATCCGCATTATGGCATTCGATCCATCATTTGGCTTCCAGTATCGTAAAATGCCCCTTCCCTTTGACCTGAGTATTTTTATTCTAGGGATTATTGACAAAAGTATTACTATATCTAGACACCAACATAGATGGCTACAAATATTATTTATGCAGGTTAAACGGTTGATTCTAATTAATTGGAAGTCACAGATAATACCTCTCTTACTGAAATTAACAGTATAACCCAAACTGCATCCCTGGAGTGTATATCTTATTTGACCTTAGACTGACTAAATATATATAAATTGTGCTTGCAGGATTATTTTAATTTTTGGAATCTGGAGGATTAGGAAACACTTGTAGATCTTTTGCTTAGAAGGATTAAAATATTTTATAGAATAGACAGATTGTATCTCCTATAATATAGTTAGGATATACTGTTATTTACTATAGTAATATGTTTATTTTATACACTGTGCAGAGATAAGAATCAATGGCAATGTATGCCAATACATATTATGACTTGTAGTATGTACGCATGTATGTATACATATGTATATGCGTGTATGTATATGTGTATGAATATATATAATCATAATCATTATGTTAGTATTTGATCCAGTTCTATTTAATCAAATGTGGATTGTGAAAATGCCATACTACATTCTGTATTATATTCATGTCTGCATGGTATTATTATGTTATAAGATGGAAAATGCTTTTTATTTTCTAATAAAAGATTATCTACAAAAAAAGTTGTCTCTATTTACAATATTGTTCCACAGAACTAATCCGGACATCTGATTGGATGACCTGTCCAACAAAGCCTCTCCCTAGACCCACCCATGGATTCCTCTGCTCAGCACTCCATGCATGGCTCCCAGGGGCTGGGGATGGGAATGTCTGACATATGCTCTGGAATCCAGGGTGCTGAGTTATGATGTGTGCATATCTGCTGTTACAATGTTGCATGAGGTGTTACAAGGTTACATGGTTTACATTGCTACAATGTTGCATGAGGTTCAACTGCTTGCATACTGTGACCCTGAGCAAGTCACTTAACCTCCCTGTGCCCTAGGTCACACCTAGAAATGAGTTTCAGCTTTGTGTGCCTTTCCTGGCCCAAAATTCTAAACAAAATAAAGAAAACTAGTTATAGTGTAACTACACTGTAACTGCATTGCAACTGCAATGTAGATGCATGCAACAAATGTGCAACTACAATGTAATTACCCCATGACATGCAATTAATGATTAGTTACATTGAAACTGACACAAAGTGTAACAAAACCTACCGCATTTCACCTTCCAAGTTTGCCACCCAGGTCAAGATGCATTGACATTGTCACAGATGACAGAACTGTCAGCAAAAGTACAGAATTCTTCATCGTCGGTGCCTGAAACCAAATATAATATTGCATTATGTTGCAAACTCTGGATGTAAATACATATAAATCTGTACATCATTATACTAGTGGAGGCCAGCATTTACTAATTAATTAATTGAGAAGAATGCAATTTTATAAAGTATATAGCTATGGAATGCAAGCTTAGAAAAACTATAACTGCAAAAGGAATCAACCATTAACCACTTTACTGGAGTAACGAGTCCTCGCTCAATGTTTCTACCAGCAAAGAATCAGCCTTTTAAAATGTAGCTGTGGCAGTGGTTTCTACTGTGGGTGGTCTCTCTAACCATCTGTTCACCTTCAGTAGACCTCTACAGAACATCTATCATCTTCCTGATCTATATTTGCATTTCCTGCATATTGTTTTTAACTTAAAATCTAGAGATATCTTTCTAATCTATCTTTCTAATCTATCTACAGAGTATCTACTTATCTATTTATCTGTCTGTTAGTCTGTCTATCTTCCATCTATCTGTCTGCAGACAGTACCTATTTATCTATCTATCTAATATACTAACATACTGAAATGCCAGCAGAACAGGCCTAATGGTCTCTCGAGTCTGCTCGATTTTCAGCACCCGCACTGAGAGCTGATTTTGTGTCCCCTGCCCCTTGGGATATACTGTCCCTGTCCCAGATGTTCCACCTGTATTGGGCCTGGGTCAGATTTACCTCCCCTGTACCTGTCCCATCCCTCTTAAACTGTCCACAGTCTCCACCTCTACCAGCTCCTGGGCAGTGCTTTCCATGGTTCCACCACCCTTTCAGTGAAATAACATCTCCTCCTCCTCCTACCTCTGAGCCTGCCCCTTCCAGCTTACTCCCTGACCTCTCATTGCCCTTCCTTCCTTTGGAGCACCCTGACTGGGCCTCCTTTATTGATCCCTTTCATGTACTTAAAGACCTCTATCATGTTCCTCCCGTCCTTCTCTCCTCAGGGTGTACATGTCAGGCTCCTTGAGCCTCTCCTCATAGATCTTCTCTCTCTCCAGGCCCCAGATCATTTTGGCTGCCTCCTTTGGACCCTCTCTAGGAGTGTAATGTCCCCTTTATATGTGGTCTCCAAAACTGCACATAATTTTCAAGGTGTGGTTTAATTCAAGCAGTTGTACAGTGAAAGGATCACTTCACCAGAACCTTGCACTTCCCAACTGAATTTTAGTTTCCATTTTCCCAACCACTTTTCCAGAGCCTCCAGGTCCTCCTGTAAGGCCACCCTCCCTCCTCCTCCTCCACCACTGCACCCAGCTTTGAGTCATCTGCAAAGAGACTCATCTCACTCCTGATCCCCTCCTGATGTCTGAGACATATAGACATTGAAATGGAGTGGCCCCAGCACTGACCCCTGGGGAACCCCACTAGTAACCCATCTTGGGGATGAGGCTAACCCTCCAACCACCACCTTCTGAGCATGCTCAAAGAGCCAATTTCCTATCCATCTTAACAACTGTCTCTATCTATCTATCTATCTAGCTAGCTAGCTAGCTAGCTAGCTATCGCAGTATCAATCTATCTATCTAGCTAGCTATCTAGCTATCTATCTATCTATCTATCTACAGGCAGTATCTATCTATCTATCTATCTATTTATCTATCTATCTATCTAGCTATCGGCAGTATCAATCTATCTATCTAGCTAGCTATCTAGCTATCTATCTATCTATCTATCTACAGGCAGTATCTATCTATCTATCTATCTATCTACAGACAGTATCTGTCTGTCTGTCTGTCTAGCTATCTATCTACAGACAGTATCTGTCTGTCTTATCTATCTATCTATCTACAGACAGTATCTGTCTGTCTGTCTGTCTAGCTATCTATCTACAGACAGTATCTTTCTATCTACAGGCAGTATCTGTCTGTCTATCTATCTGCAGACAGTATTTATCTATCTTCTTTGAGGCTCTCTCTTTTATCAGGCCACACCTGTAGGATTAAAGTAGTCAGGCTGTTAGACTAGACAGACTCTTTTCCAAGCAGTTCACGGGGGCCACCCACGATGATGTCCTATGTCTCCTTTCCTATAAAAAGTATGGGTGGCCCCATCCCTCCTCAGTTCTTTTCACATCCATCATCAATCAATGTTCAGTTGGCTTCTGCAGAAATGTCACTGCTTCAGCCATCTTTGTTTTCTTTTCAGCAATAAAATGTATTTTCATCACCAGCATGTTATTAGAGAGCCATCAACCTGCAACCATGATGGAAGAGAGGACCTTATCCTTGGAGAAGATGGCAGCCTTTTCTACACTAACCAGCCCACCAGTCACTTCATGCCATGGGAATATCGAGCACCAGCCCCAGGACTCAGGTGCAGGAAGGCCTTCCTGGGTGCACTGCAAGTTGCCTCTTATCTTTCAGGAGGATCTCTCTAACAAACTGGAAGTTGCTCACCTCGCGGCACCATCTTCCATTCCCCATCCTGACTGACAAGTGGGAGATAATGGTCTGGGTATGGGAGAATCACTTCTTCCACGCAATATCAATGGTGACATCTCTGCTCTCCCAACTATACCTCAGTCGCATACTGACATCAATGGTGATCCGCTATCTCTCCCATCAATTGTTTTGCTCTGGCTGTTAGCCCCACACTCGATGGTGGTGCTTTTGCCTCCCCATTGACCTATTTATGCCAATTAGCAGTAGTCCCATGTCACTATTCCTATGCATCTAAAGTCAATGGTTGGTACCTTTGTGTCCCCTGTCAACATGCCACGACATTCCTGTCGGATTTATACATATGTTGACATCAAGGTGGTCCCCAGCCCAGTATGGGTATGCTAGGATGCCTTGTGCCTTTTCCTCTGGTAGCACAGACTCTGTTGATGAGGTACCTAGCATGCAACCTCACAACAATACTGTCAGGGTCTTAATATCTGCTCTTTATGAGTGTCAACAGCCCCTGCAATTATTTTTTTCACGCTGTTGACCACTTCAACAATGTCCAGAAATGCCATCCTGGAGGATGTCCAGGAAGAAGACTATGACAATGCCCACTAGACCAATATGCTTATGGTCCTCCCTGTGGCCACATCTTTAAAACTAACACTATAGCAATCAACAGGCTGCTAGGGGGCTTACCTTACAAGGAAAGGAGGTTTTAGGTATGGTCTCACACTGTCATTCTTTTCCCTCCTGTTCTACAGGGAGGATGCCACCTTCACTGTCTGTCACAGGATGCCCACCCTTCTTGATGCTGTTGGAAGGGCATGCTACAGATTGGTATCAGCCATCCTAGGGGTCATGAAAGCTGCCCCAGATCATGCTGACACTACAAAGCATGGGGCTGAATGTTCAGGGCAACAAATGTACCTGAGTCTGAGGATAGTAAACCACAGGCCATTCTGCCCTTAGGCCAGCTGATGCAGCTGGCCCAGCTCCACTACAGCCTTACCTAAACAGGGGCTCCTCAAGGACACCACAGTTGCAGCTGGGCGGGCGAATATTCCCACACAAGGCCCAATGACACCCCAAATGCTGCCAGGGACCTGTTCCTGGCTCATGTCTTAAGAGCACATTTATATATATATATACACACTGTATATATATTTATTTATTTATTCATTCATTGGGAGATTGGAATTACCACCTTTGAGCTAAGAGCTCATTTACAAAGGATCCTCGTCAGACAGTTTAGATAAAACTTAGCTGCAGCAGCGTACTTACAAACAAGACAGTTTTACACATTAGCAGCAGAAACATACACATTCCAAACTGCATAGGAAGATTTATATATTTCAGGTTTCGATTCACAGGAGGACAACATATTTCGAGATTCACTTCACATGCGTTAGACACAACTGCAACATAAACCACTTTACAAATTTCCGTAGCAGGTACAGATACAGCAGCTGAAGGCATTGTCAATCACATTAGAGGCCACAGTGAACAACTAGAGAATAGATTAAGTGCAGGGACCATGGGGTTTTGATCAAGGCTGGTGGATGATGGGGAAGATGAGGGGGTAGAGGGTGGATTGGGTGGGTAGTGGGGTGGGGTACAGGAAATTAGGAGTGAGCCAAGGGGCAGAAAATAGGGTTAAAGCAAGAGGGTGAGGTGGGCAAGGGAAGAAGGGGGATAAGTGCACTATCCAAGGCTGGGATGGGTCAATTGGTTGTCCAGCTGGCTTCCAGTGAGTGGTTAAATTTACAGAAGCAGCGTGTCTGTGTGGGAGATGCACTCTGGAGTTCAGATTTGAAGAGCCCTATTCAAGAGAGGCCAGTAGTGGAGTAAGGAAGCTCATTTAGCCAGGTGAGTACCCTAACTGCAAAGGCACACTTTCCTAGGGCTGCTTTCCTGAAGGGTAAGGCAAGGGCATGCCTAGTGGTACTTCCTGTGGCATCTTCACCTGGGGCTGATCTGAGCAGCCTCTGCAGTGAGGAAGCGTAAGTCCCAGTAGGGCCTTCTTCCCCAGCAGACAGGTCTGGGTCTTTATTCTATCCATTAGGGAGCCGTTTCATCCTTATTTAGAATTCACATGTATGTGTGAGGTGATCTGCATCCAAGACGAATCTGCAGGCTTTGTTGAGGGTCACTTTGAGTAGGCTGATGTCTGTGGCGCACATACACTACAATTCCATAATCCAAGATCCGCAGGATTCTGGCCTTGGGTGTGAGGCAGAAACGTAGTCTACAGAGTGCCCCAACTTCCTGTTTGTTGCCATGGTGATATTACCTATTTGCTCATCAAAGGAAAGGGTCTCATCGATAGTGACTCCCAGGTACCAGAATGAGTGGACTTGTTCAAGGGTGAAGGCTGAATTAAGGCAATTGTAAAGGTGGGAAGCTCTTCTTCAAGGCCCTGCAAAGAGTATGGTCTTTGTCTTTACCGTTGAGGACTAGTAGGCTGGAGTTAAACCATTCCTGTAGTAGATCAAATTAATCTGTAGGTTCCTGATCAGGATTTCTTGGCAGGGACCTAATAGGAAAAGTACTGTGTCATCCACATACAGCAGAACTTTGGAGGAGGGGCATGCATCTGGAAGGTTATTTACAAAGAGGCTGAACAGGAGCGGCCCAGTATGGACCCTTGCGAGACTCTAACTGTGACTTTCTTGGCCTCAGATATAGCTCCATTGATCTTTACCTGTTGTGTGTGCCCTGACAGGTAGCTATGGAACCACCTGACTGTGTCTGAGGACAACCCAAGGCAAGTTAGCCTGTGAAATAGCAGCTGGTGGTCAACGAGGTTGAAAGCCTTGGATAGGTCAATAAAGATAGCCCCGACTAATTTACCCTTGTCGAGTGCCTCGTGTACATAGCCTGTGAAGTCGATGAGTGCCGAGTTTATACTGTGTAACTTGCAGAATCCATGTTGTTGAGGGCTAAGGAGGTTGTATTTATGTAGGTGGTCAGTGAGCTGGTCAGTGATGATTCTTTCCAGCACCTTGGAGAAAGGGGACAGGATGGAGATGAGTCTATAACTAGACACCAGTGAGCGATCTTCCTTTTAGCATTGAGTGACTAGGGCAGCTTTCCAGGAAGATGGAAAGACTGACATTCAGAGTGAAATATTGAAAATCTTTGTGTGTGGGTACAACCACTTCTGGGAGGGAAATTGAGATTAGCTTCATATCAACCCCTTCCACTCCCATCATTGTTTTGCCCAGAACTCTGATGAGATATTTAGATGTTTCCTGGTGGTCACCTGCCTGAAGTAGAATTTTGGACTAGGGCTGGTATGTTGTGGTGGAGATTCAGAGGCCAGTGTTTCCCTCGTGCTGGCAGAGGGTTTGAGGGAGGACAGCACTGTAGCCAGTAAAAGCCTCATTGAATGTGTTGGCTATGGAGACATTTTCAAGAATGACTCTGTCATTGTAATTGAGCATGGTAGGGTGGTCTTGTCGCCCATCCCAAGAGGTCCTTGATGGATGCCCAGAATTTTTGCCATCACAGAAACAATGGGACTGCTGATTTTTGTGATATTATTAATCCAATTACAGATGGCATGGTGAACAACTTCCTCGTTGTTCACTACCATTTACCTAGTGACATACCATGTGCACGCTTCAAGTTCAGCCTGTGCCTTTTGTGGGATAACAGCTAACGTACTGTCCACACTTTCACTAGAAACTGACAGTCAGTCCATCGCCTTCTGGAAAAGAAAGGATGGAGCCTGGCAGGTCTTCAAGGCCTTGTTTCATAGACCTATAGCCCTCCAAACACCCAGGCTGTTAATGGTCAGAACTGCTTGGTACTCATCCCATAGGTGTGGCCTGATGAAAGAGATGGCCTCAAAGAAGACAGAACAGTTACATACTTACCGTAATCGTAGATCTTCTAGAGAATGTCTTTCATCAGGCCATGCGACCCACCCTCCATCCTCATTGGGATTTACAGCTGGGTACATGCTGTCTCCTTTCTCTATGAAAGGCCATCAGATGTCTCCATGTTGGGTTTTGCAGCCTTTGTCAGGCAACACCATGCTTTCCCCTCCTGGTTCCCTGCACAGAGGCCCCAGGGGTTCACAGTATGTACTGCGCTGTCTCCTTCTCTAGAAAGTTTACCAGATGTGTGCATCCTGGGTTTCCCTGCTTCCTTGTCCAGCAGAGTCACACCTTATCATTCAGTTTCCTGAACAGAGGTTCAAGGGTTGAAAGCATTATGTCTACTGTCTCTTTTCTATGATGGAATATCAGATGTCTTTATGCTGGGTATGCTGCCTCTCTGTTCGGCACATCCATGCATTCTCACGGGTTCCCTGGGGCGAGATCCTCTGAGCATGACCTTTAAGGGAAACTGAGGAGGGAAAAGGACGGCCAATGCTTATATGGGGAAGGGGTAGACAGGACTCCATTGTGGGGGCCCCTGTGGACTGCTTGCAACCTTTCTGTGTGGTCATACAGCCTGGTGGCTATAATCCCATTGAAGTGGCCTGATGACAGAGATTGTGAACAAGTAGCTGCAAGAAGGTTCAGGCTCCCCTCCTCTCTCAGATTCCTTCAAACATCTATCTATCTATCTATCTATCTATCTATCTATCTATCTATCTATCTATCTCTCTGTCTGTCTGTCTATCTATCTATCTATATCTATCTATCTATCTATCTATCTATCTATCTACTGTATCTATCTACAGACAGTATCCAGCTATTTATCTGTCCATCCATCTATCTGCAGGTAGTATTTGACTGTCTGTATATCTATCTACTGTATCTATCTCTATTTATCTATCTGCCTAGCTATCTACAGACAGTATCTATCTATCTATCTATCTATCTATCTCTGTATCTGTCTTTCTGTCTGTCTGTCTGTTGGTCTGACTGTCTGTCCATCTGTCTCTATCTGTCTTTGTTTTCTATCAACAGACAGTATCTAGCTATCTATCTGTCTGTCTGTCTATCTGTCTATCTTTCTATCACTCTATCTACAGACAATATCTATTTATCTGTCTGTCTGTCTATCTATCTATCTAATCTATCTAATCTATCTACTGTATCTATCTGCAGACAGTATTCAGCTATTTATCTGTCCATCCATCTATCTGCAGACAGTATCTGCCTGTCTGTCTAACTACATTATCTATATCTATCTACTTATCTGTCTAAATACAGTATCTATCCATCTGCCCGTCTGTCTGTCTGACTGTCTGTCCATCTGTCTTTATCCATCTTTGTTTCTATCAACAGACAGTATCTGTCAGTCTGTCTGTCGTTCTATCTATCTATCTATCTATCTATCTATCTATCTATCTATCTATCTTTCTGTCTGTCTGTCTGTTGGTCTGACTGTCTGTCCATCTGTCTCTATCTGTCTTTAGTTTCTATCAACAGACAGTATCTATCTATCTATCTATCTGTCGTCTGTCTGTCTGTCTATCTTTCTATCACTCTATCTACAGACAATATCTATTTATCTGTCTATCTGTCTGTCTAGCCATATATCTTATCAATCTA
This sequence comes from Neoceratodus forsteri, assembly GCA_016271365.2. NCBI lineage: Eukaryota > Metazoa > Chordata > Ceratodontiformes > Ceratodontidae > Neoceratodus > Neoceratodus forsteri. The sequence goes on from JADMNL010000033.1 coordinate 35,867,751, forward strand.
ACTGTGACAACCACCTCTCTCTGGCTGGAACAGTTTTTAGAGGTGTCTGTCCTTGGGTATTCGCTGCCACCAGCTGGAGTTGTCCAGCTCCAATCTCCCAAGTTTACAAAACTGAGTAGTCAAACATGCAATTGCATAGATCAAAGTCTGGTAGTGTGTCTGTCTCGACGGCAGATGCTAAACAGAGTTTACCTCAGCCAGTGGAAACCTTAGAAACATGACATCACAATCACAACTGTTGAGTAAATAAATAGCTTTTACTTAACAGAAAGTGAACAGAGCATTACAGGATATCTATATTCATGCAAGAAAATAACACTGATACAGGAAAAGTAAACAAATGCTTTTAAATAACAGATGGCAAAAGACAAATGCTATTACTGTGATATGCTAGTATTAAACTTACCTCCCTTATCCTTTCAAGAGAACACTGGACCCTATGCTAACTGCCAGCTCCACGGACATAGCTAGAAGGGTAGCCCCCAGATTAGTTCTTCCTTTAATTCCCAGAGAGTAACCAACAACCTCTCACTGTCTTTCAGCATCTTATATATTCTCTTGAAAATTGATGATTCCTATTCCCCTTGAATGCACCAACCATCTACCATGTATGTATTTAATTGTCTCAATCAGATGGCTCACCTATCAGTGTCCACGAATATTCATCCTTAACCTTGGGTTTATATTTGAATGATCCAATCCATTTAAACTGTGAGTCTGAGTGTGGACATGTAGACTCAGATTTATGACCCAGCTCTTATCTACGCTAGGAAGGACATTGAGAACTCCAGCTTGTAGAACTTCAGCTTGTTTGAGTGTTTTTTCAGACTGCTAAAAATATTTATTTGGAAAATCCAAACATTAACTCCTTCCTTCCCATTTCTGTCACACTAGCTACCCACAGACAATATCTATCTATCTGTCTGTCTGTCTATCTTATCTAGCTGTCTGTCTATCTATCGATCTATCTATCTACAGGCAGTATCTATCTAGCTATCTGTCTGTCTGTCTGTCTATCTAGCTAATCTATCTACTGTATCTATCTGCAGACAGTATCCAGCTATTATCAACCATCCATTCTATCTGCAGACAGTATCTGTCTGTCAGTCTAACTACATTATCTATATCTATCTACTTATCTACCTAAATACAGTATCTATCCATCTGCCCGCCTGTCTGTCTGTCTGACTGTCTGTCCATCTGTCTTTATCCATCTTTGTTTCTATCAACAGACAGTATCTGTCTGTCTGTCTGTCGGTCTCACTGTCTACCTGTCTGCCCATCTGTCTCTATTTATCTTTGTTTCTATCAACATACAGTATCTGTCAGTCTGTCTGTCTATCTATCTATCTATCTATCTACAGACAGTATCTATCTATTTATCCACATATCTACAGACGGTATCTATCTATCTATCTATCTGTCTGTCTATCTATCTATCTATCTATCTATCTACCTATCTATCTACAGACAGTATCTATCTAACCTAGGGCTACCTGGGGTGGAAATCTGCCACTTGCAGCTAGTGCAGAATGCAGGCCCGACTTTTGATAAGAACTTCCATTCCTGTTATATTTCACTTGTGCTGCAGAAGTACACTGACTGCCAGCACACTGGCAGAATCACCTTTAAAAGTCGGTCTGTTGAATTTTAAAGGCCCTACGGACAGGGCCGGACTACCTGAAAGAGCTCCTGGCTCCTTCCTGCCCTAGGTGATTGCTCTACTCAGCTGACAAAGGTTGCTAGAGATCCCAAAGGGTGTCTGAGTCTTATGGTGCCGGTGTTCATGCTTGCGTCCCCAGCCCTTTGGAATTCTCTACCCCATCAGTTCGGGGACTGCCCGACTGTGGAGGGATTTAAACAGGCCCTAAAACATATCTGTGGTACCAAGTCTTTGGTGACTGATTTCTCCTTTTACTGTATCAGTTGTTTTATATTTTTTAGGCTGTTGACATGTTTGATGTGTCCTTTTATACTTTGTTAGGCACCTTGGCTTTTGAAAGGTGCCATAAAAATAAAGATTATTATTATTATCTAAAGATTGCACCTATCTATCTGTCTGTCTGTCTAGCTAGCTACCCCATGAATGAGATTACACTTTAGACAAGCTGAAATTGACAGCAGCCATTGCACTGCAAGATGGCTGCTGGGCTAGGTTGCCATTATCTGGCGTTCAGATTTCTTTAGCTCTGCTTCTGTTGGTTTTGAGTTTGCTAGCTTCCTGGACTGTTTTAGATACTTTAAGAGGAGGGAAAACTTGGATTCATTACTAAGAGCTAGTCAGTTTTACTAAGGGTATTTTAGTTGTATTCAGATATCCTTTCTAGAGCAGATGGATGATCTGTATCAGGGTATGTCTAACTCCCTAGCTTGGATCTACTTCAGTCTAAAATACTAGTCCCCACGACAGGCAGTGAGGTTTATGGGGACTTTATACCTAGTCCCCTCTCGGACATGCTGTTGCAGGAAGCAGTCCTTGAAGATGGCGAGGCACACAGGTTTAGCCCCACCATTAGCCCGTCTCACGATGGCAGTCTATGCCTGAGAGATTGAAGTCCTCTGGATCACCATGGCTTCTAATAATTTCCCAGCCAGCAGAGCATCTTGCTCTACACTGAGCTGTGGTGGGGGAGGGCCTGAGTGCCTTCCCCATGCTGAGCCTTGCTTCTTCCCCTCCCTAAGTAGAAATGGGCAAGCCAGAGCAGACTCGGGCCTGGATGGAGGCTAATGTCTGGCTCGGCTCGACCTTCTATTAGAGAATTGAGAGCCAGTGTCAAGCCAAGCCAGTGTGAGCAAAGCAGTTATCTCTGCCAGCAGGCAGCTCACACAGTGGCTGAAACTTTCAACTCCTGTCATGTAGCCATGAGGAATACTGTCAGTATTGAAGTGGTTTGGCTCATGCTTTGGCTCATAGAGTCAAGCCACACCCTAGCTCAGCTCTGGCTTGGTTCTAGATGAAAAATGCCTGGCTTGCCCACCTCTACCCCAGGTTAACAAGATGGATTCCATGCCACAATTTACTTCATGCTGTCCTTGTGCTCTGCAGTGACTCTGGTGCAGTGACTTTTCCACAGAGACTGCTCCCAGAAACTCCCCACAGTTACTCCTCTGCAGTAACTCTTCCAAAGTGACTCCCACATGAGTGGCTTCTCTGCAGTGGGTCCCCACAGTGACTCCTCTGCATTGGCTACCATAGTAACTTCTCTGCAGTGTTTCCTCCACACTGACTCTTTTGCAGTGATTCCTACAAAGACTTTTTCTATATAGGCGCCTCTGCAGTAGATTCCTCCACAGTGACTGTTCCACAGACTCTCCCTCCTCCCCAGTGATCGTTCACAGACTCTCTCCACAGAGACTCCTCCTCTGCAGTGACTCTTCCAAAGTTACTCCACATGGTAACTTCTCTGCAGTGAGTCCTCCCACAGTGACTCCTCTGCAGTGACTACCCACAGTGACTGTTCCACAGACTCCTTCCTCCTCCACAGTGATACCTTCACAGACTCTCCTCCACAGTAACTCCTCCTCTGCAGTGACTTCTCTACAGTGACTGCTCCATAGTGACTCCTCCTCCACAGACCAATTTGCAGTGACTCCTCTCCAGTAGCTCCTCCCAACAGTGACTCCTCCTCATGGTGATTCTTCCACAGAGTCCTTTGGAAGACTCCTCTAGTGACTCCTCTGCAGATACTCCCTCACAGTTACTCCTCCACAAGATTTTCACAGTTTCTCCTCCATCCAGAGGACACTCTTCCCACAGAGACTGCGCCCAGAGCCTCCTCTGCAGTGGCTTCTCCACAAGACTTCCCCACAGTGACTCCTCCACAAGACTCCCCCATAGATTCCTCTGCAGTGGCTCCTCCTTCTGGTTACTCCTCCATCCAGGGACACTCTTCTAGAGACTCCTCTGTGAGACTCTCCTAGAGACTCCTCCACAGATATTACCTGCAGATGACTCCTCCACAGAGACTTTTCACAGTGACTCCTCCTTCACAGAGACTCCTCCAGAGAACCTCCTCCACAGTGATTCCTCCACAGAGACTCCCCACAAGACTCCTCTGCAGAAACCCTCCAAGAGACTCCTCTGCAGTGGCTTGTCACTGTGACTCCTCTGCAGAATCTCCTCCAAGAGTCTCCTCTGCAGTGCCTCTTCTTTAGAGACTCCCCCACAGTGACCTCTCCACAGAAACTCTTCCACAATAACTCCCCACGGGGCTCCCCCACAGTGACTCCCCTGCATGACCCCTCTGAAGAGACTCTTCCACAGTGATGCCTCCCTTTGCAGTGACTTCTCCTCTCTACAGTGACTCCTCCATAGAGACTCCCCTGCAGAGGCTCCTCACAGTAATTCCTCCATAGGGACTCTTCCACAGAGACTCCTCTTCACAGTGACTCCTCTGCAGTAACTCCTCCACAGAGACTCTTACACAAGATTCCTCCCCTAAGAGTCCCTGCAGTGACACCTCCACAGAGACTCCTCCACAGTGACCCTTTCTCTTATGAGGAGGCCCCCACCCACAAGTCTGCTCCCCACCCAGATGCACTACTTGATCCTGAATAGCACTCCTTCAACCCACACTAAGGCAGGCAAATCATCTTGCCTGATCCGTCACTACCCTCAGGGACCAGATATGCCCCTCCACCTGACCCTCCTGGATAGCACTCCTTTAATCCACACTAAAGGTAAGCAAACCACCTCACCTTATCCATCACTACCCTCAGGATCCAGATATGTCCCATCCATGTCACCCTCCTGGATAGCACTCCGTCAATCCACACTACATGCAAGCAAACTACCTTGCCCGATCTGTCACTACTCTCAGGGACCAGATAAGCCCCTCCACCTCACCCACCACCCTAACTGCTGAGTTCCCAATCACTACTGTCTTTTGCAACTCTGACAAAGCCTAATCCTTTCTTATCATTCATGGCAGGTCAGGTGTCCTGGTACCTGGACTGCCCCCACCAGCCCATGCTTGTTGAGCCCCCTACCTGGTCAGCAAGATTCTGAGACCTCTTTTTGGTATCCACTGCTGCTGGTGCTTTCTCATGACAATGTCTGCTACCTTTGTTCTCCACTCTGATCCACTCCCCTCCCCATCACTGGAGATCACAATGCCTGCCACCCTCACCCTGCCTAGAGGCTATGCCACTAGTGTCCTCTACCAATCCTCTTCAGCTGCCTGCTTTTCTTCCTGCATCCACATGGTGCCTCCAACTGCCATTCAAACCTGGCAGTGTAACTCCTGACAGCATCAACCCCTTTGCATGACCACAGATACATCCCACCTGCCCTACCTATGAAGCATGAGTTACATCACATAGCGTTGCAGTGCATGAGCTCTGTTTCCCTTCCAGTGCACTACCATCCTATCATCCTCTGAGTCTCCAACTGCCAGCCCTTCCTCCATGTGCCCATACAGTACCGCAGTTACCTTTCCAGACTGACAGCATGCCTCTCTGGAGCAGTGAGACATGTAAACCTATCAGACATCTGATAGTAACCCACACCTGCTGATTATCTGATACGCAATCAAAGAAGACAACTTAGAACAGCAAGTAAAAGCAGTGTAGTGCAGTGGTTTAATGCTCTGTGCTGCAAACCTGGAGACCTGGGTTTGAAACCCATAGCCCTCACTTGCATACTGCGTGATGCTGAGCAAGTCCTTAACTTCCTTGTGCTCCCAGGTTGCACCTGTAAACAAGCTTTCAGCTGTGCGTCTCTCCTGGTTAAACAAAAAAGTTTCAAAAGCACAAATAGAGTCTATTAAAGCAGGCAGGTAAAGGGGTGACAGACAGGGCTGCACTAACTGCCAGCTAGGGGCCCTGGCACTTGGCCATGACAGCTTGACCAGGGGTTACTATCAGATGTGTGACAGTTTACTTGTGTCCCTCGCATGCTTTGGTTTTGTGCTGGATTGTAGTTGCCAGGGTTGCACACCTCCGAATGCACCACTGACCTCTGCTAATGAGCAAATGCCTCTTTGCTGTTCTGACTCTCTGGAGCCGTGGTCTGCTTGCAGTGCCACGTAACTCTGGCTGTCTGAGAACTGAGGGGCAGTGGAGCAAGAGGAAGCTACAGTAGCCACTCTCAGCTGCTCAGTCTTTCACATAGCGTGGAGTATTTTACATCCAAATTGGCCTACAGCTCATGAGGATTTACTGATGGTCCTCATAATTTTTTTTAACCAGGAGGCGCACTAAGCTAAAAGCTTGTTTACAGGTGCAACCTGGGAGCACAAGGAAGTTAAGTGACTTGCTCAGGGTCACACAGTATGCAAATGGGGCTGTGGGATTCAGACCCAGGTTTCAGGTTTGTAGCTCAGAGCATTAAACCACTGCATTTATACTGCAATGTATTCACAATGTTAGAGCTATTTCAGGGCAAACTATTTAAAACTAAACTAACTTGGCAGAAACAGTCCTTAACACTAAACATATGGGGACCACTGTTTTTAACTTATCCTTCAAACTAAAAATGTGCCACATATTATGGCCATTTACTCTGTATTTTAGTTTTTATTTCTCATCATGTGTTTCCAACTCCTGTACCTCCCTGTTAGCCCCTTCTATCAGTAACCCTCAACCTGGGCACCAACCCAGGGACTTACCCCTACTTACCTACTTGCACAAGTGAATGGGTGCCTCAGTGACTGTTGCAAAGTTTGCAGGGTCACCAGCATCATCCACTAACAGAGGTTCTTTCCCTCCTGTTTCTTTCCAGAGCCTGAGCCAGTAGCGTGCAATGGTGTGCATGTACAGAATTAAGAAACATAGAAACATAGAAACTGAGAGCAGATAAAGACCACTGAGCCCACCCAGTCTGCCCATTTCCCCACCGGCTATGAAAACCACAGACCTTGCTTGATCTCTGGCTTCATTCTTTTTCTTATCGATAGGGTTTCCCTATGCCTACCCCATGCATTTTTGAATTCCCCTACCAGGTTAGCCCCCACTGCTGCTGAGGCTGTTCCGTGCATCCTCACTCTTTCCATGAAAAATACTCACCTCAATGCCCACCTCTGATTTTCAATACAGGTGACCACTGCTGTGCCACTTAGCCACTGTGGGTGGTAGCCAAGCAACAGTATGTGCTATGCCCACCCCACCCCACCCACAATAGGAGAGCAGTCCGTGGACACTCACTCCTTCTCCCACCCTCAGCTGGCCCGAGTTACCCTGGTTAGTTCCCACAATGGGGTTGCTGGCATGACACCTAAACATACAAGACCAGCAGAAGAAGGCCATTTGGTCTATCAAGTCTGCTCATATTGCAGGGTCCACAGCTTGAGCTAATGTCCCTGCCCTCCCTCCTCACTCCTCCCATCTTCCCTACTTACCTTCCCCTATGCCTATCCCAGCCTCTCTTAAAGCTGCCCACTGTCTCCAATGAGATGACCTCTTCTGGCAATGCATTCCAAGTGTCCACCACCCTCTCTGTGGAGAAGTGTTTCCTGATCTCCTCCTAAACCTCCCACCCTCCAGCTTAAGATTGTGCCCCTCATGATATGGTTGACACTCAGCTGAAAGAGACTCTCCTTATCAACCTTATTTATCCCTTTCAAGTACTTTTATTTATTTTATTTTATATTTTTGTTGACTGGGTAAGTGCACTAGGTAAATCCTGCCTATTTTCAGCCACGACTCAGGGAGGGGTTACAGATGAATGCCAACTGACTTTGAACCAGATTAAGCTTTTGGTGGTATTTTAGTGATATGGGAAATTTGGCCAGTGCACCAGGAAATTCCTGCTCTTTTTGAGAAGTACCATGGGATCTTTAACATCCACCTGAACTACCACCAGAACAGGCAGATGGGACCTCGGTTTAATGTCTCATCAGAAAGACAGCACCTCAGGGGTGCAGCACCCCCTCATGCTGCACTGCAGTATCAATATTACTATTGGGATATTAACCCAAGGTGCCTGACACTCTCTCTCTCTCTTTTTTTTTTCAGGGTACATGTTCAGTGTCCTCAACCTCTCCTCGTATTCCTTGCCCTGCTGACCGGTTATTATCTTTGTAGCCCTCCTCTGTACCTTCTCCAGCAGGTTAATGTCCTTTTGAGGTGTGGGCACCAGTACTGAACACCATACTCTAGATGCGGCCTTACCAGTATAACCTCCTCTCTCCTACTAGTGATCTCCCAAGCTATGCATAATATAGGAGATAGAGTGCTTTAGCCTGCCACACCACTTTGGCCGGTTTACGTGATAGTTTAAAGGCCAGTGTTACATACTGTGGTGCTGAGAGGTTGACAAGTATGACAGAAGCTGCAGGAAAAGACCTGCATGCACATGCATACATCATATGAAAATGTTAAACAGCAGATTGTACATATGTATATATTTTCTTCTTCTTTAGACTTAGAGTTATTTCATTTTGTTGCAAAAGGCTAAAGGCAACTGAGGTTGCTACAAAGTCTAAAACAGCACAGAATAAAACCACATAGCAATAACATACACACGTGATGCATGAGACATTTACAGGAAGCAAGCGGAAAACCATAGATTATCAGTCCATCAGTGAGAACAGCAATTAAAGCCAGTTTTTTTTTGTAAAATCTCTATGATTTATAAGTGCACTACAAAATAATAAGCACAGCATATACATTTTACAACATGTGTATAACAACATGCTTATCTCAAGATACCTTATTGTTATGTTCAGGGTAGTTACAGATAAGGGAGCTTAACAACATATCGTAACCTAGACAGGAAACATTCACAAACTTTTTGCTTTCACTGTTTTCACTGGTTTCATATTAGTATGAAAATAGAGTATATTAGGTGAATCTCTATATACTAGCAGCAATAGTGTTCCACCAGTAAAAATAAGATGGCATAAATATCTTGGGTGTGCTCGGAGAGCTAAATATAACAGGTATGAATTTAAAGGGCAGGTTCCTGCAGCCTTTTATTCTTCTTCCTGTGTAGTTTGTAGGCATGAACAATGATTGCCTTTATTGCACCATCTAATTTCGTTAGAATTTCTTTTTTTTTTTTTGTTATTTTTCTTTATGCTCCTCCCGGACAGCCCCCATCTGACCGACTCCCCAGCCCGTCTCCTGGAATTACAGGAGCTTACCTGTGTTTGGCCGGGAGCAGTGCCTGTGGGAAGTCGGTCTTCATCCTGCTGTCAGCATTTTCCTCTCAGTTTTCTCCCAGGGACCCCAGGAGTAGGAGTGCTTGTGTGTGGAGGTGCGTAAGCACCTACAGCCCTAGTCACACCCCTTTCCCCACCCCATGGCCTAGTGCCTGAGCACCCTCTAGGCCCAGGCTGCCCCTAGTCTCCACTAGGGGCCACAATCAGCTTCCTCCCAGAGAAGAGCTTGCCTGCTGGCAGCTCCATCCTGCTCCACACCCCTGCTGCCAACCTCCGAGGGCCCAGCTCGTTCCCAAACCTGGGTCACCGGCATGCCACAAGGTAAGGCATCCTGCACTTCAGCCCTCAGCACCACTGGGCTGGCATTTCATCAAATTTCAATGTAAATAAGGGTACTTAAGTCTGGTGTGAAAACTTGCTTGACTCCATTGCAAAAGTCATGACCTGACTCATGTAAGGCATCCAGGAATTTTATGATGTTTTAGTGCTAAAGTCTTCAGTAGTTTTACTGTATTAGACAGTGCTGTTGCTGTCCTCTGCAGTCCCTATGTTCTTGTGTTATGCTGGCCATGAAACTTTTAAGGCACAGTAAATGTCCTGCTCTTTTCTGTAATTTAAAGTGTATCTGAGTTAGAAAAGAATGCTTTAGAGAACAGAGGGACTTCACAAGAAATGTAATAGAACTTACTGAGAGTATAACTTCTGTTAGCTTGTGCGAATACGCACCAACAACTGCCATGGTGCATTGCTTGAGTGGGGTCATGACCTTTGCAATGGAGTCAAACAGTTTTCACACCATGGCAAAATAAATGGAGACAACCTCATTTATATTTAAATTAAGATGAAATTAGGGGATGCAAGGCGGGAATCATTGTTCATGGCACGGACTACACACATATACAGAAAACAGGTTGAGGGGACTTTGCCTTTAAGCTGTTATACAGTACTTCAGCGCATCCCTCTTGAATGCAAACCCTTTTAGCAAAAAAAGAATGCGCATTTAAGTGAAACTGCGCACACAGACCTTCATGTTTTTAATAGGAAAAACTGAACCTGAGATTTTTTGTTTTATTTTTGTTTATTTCTGTTCTATTTTGTTTATTTCTGTTTTATTTTTGTTTTATTTTTGTTTATTTCTGTTTTATTTTTGTTTTATTTTTATTTTTGTTTATTTTGCTTATTTTTGTTTATTTCTGTTTTACTTTTGTTTATTTCTGTTTTATTTTTGTTTATTTCTGTGCTTACTGTACTTAGAAAAACATAAAATAAGTAAACATACATAATATCAAATAAAATACATTACTGTGATTAAAAATAATTTTGTTAGTGTATTTTTCACTTTAATGTACTGTGTTAAAAAGGCATTACAGGCAGGATGCTTGTTGAAATATTGTTTTCATGCCATCTTAAAACAGACTATGCACTTAGGTGCTAATTACATGGTAATAGATGCATCAGTGAACTGTGAGGATGTGTACTTAATAGAAATGTGCATTTAACCAGAAAATATAACGTTGCAGAGATAAGAAAAAATTGGGAACTGGAGAAAGTGTGCATTTATCCAGAATGTGCACTTATCTGATGTGGCACTTATCTGATGGTTAGTGTGTGGAAGAAGAGTGGGGTAAGGTAGCTAAGGGCCTTACCATACCACATCAGACTAACAGACAGGTTGAATCATTCAATAGGTCCCATAACAATATGTTAAAAGGTCTGGAACTGCATTCTGCTCTGTCAAAGTAGGAGCTATGATATCACTACCACCACCCATGTAGCTGTCTGCTTTTGGTGATAGTGATGTCTTCAGTTGCCCTCTACTGGTAACAGATCAGAATGCAGTTTCATGGATTTTTATACCTGCACTTTCATTATAAAAACATGGAAATATAGAATTTGTCAGCAGAAAAGAGATCACTTGTCCCACCCAGCCTGCACAGTTTTCACTGCGTATTCTGTTGCAGCAGACCCTAACTGGTCTCTAGTGCCCCCTTTTTATTGACTAGTATTCCCCTATGTCTACACTATGCATGTTTGACACCCCCACACACACACAGTTTTGCCCCTATTACCTGTTCTGGCAGGCTATTTCAGGCATTCACTACTCTTTCAATAAAGTAGTATTTTCCCACATCCCTCTTAAATTTCCCCTTCTAGCTTTGTTGCATGCTTTCTTGTCCTGTTGTACTTTTCATTGGAATCAGACTCCCCATGTATTATGTTCACTCCAGTGAGGTATTTTATTTTATTATTTATTTATTGAAAGTTTTACCAGAAAAGGCAAACCGAACAAATAAAATTGCTCATCTCCCAATGTGTCCTGGGGAGGGAGATGGTAGGAGCAACATACAACTGAAATATATTCATCAAGGAACAGCCATACACAAATAAAATTACAACATTGCAACAAAGAAAAAAAAATAAAGAAGTATATAGAGACAGTGGTTTAAGAATTAGAGGATACAGCAACAGGAATTAACATAGGATAAATGGGACTAATTTATTTATTTATTTAAAAAGTTGATTAGTGGGAAAAGCACCATGAGCAAAACTCGTTTCCAGGTGCGACCGGAGAAGAAACAAAGGGAGAAATACATAGACAAAATATCTTCACATAAATCCAGGATTACAAGACCCAGTCACAATTGTAAAAAACACACACAACAACAACAGCAGCTATGTACAGAGCAGTCAGCGACTAATGCTCTAAAGTGGGGGGTTAGGTTATTCAAGACCCCAAAACCAGTTGCTATAGCAACATCAAGTTAGGCACACCACCAGATACACATAGTTAAAGTGGTATGCGTTGGGGGCGTTGGGAGCATGGCTGTTAGGAGACAGTTTTAGGATTAGCGTAAGCGTGACAGACTATAACTAGTGGACTAGGTATAACATAACAAATATCATTACAGTAGTACATTATCTTAAGAAGTGCATAAGTCAAAAGACCCTACATTAACAGCAAGAGCAGTTAGGAGAAAGGAAGTTGAGAGAGCTGTAGAGACGGAGTGGGGATGAGGAGTGCCTAATCTGAGAGGGTAGAGATTCCATAATTTGGGGAATCTGTGTGAGAATGCAGCCTGTCCCACTGAGGTAGAGTGGCGTGGGATTACCATATTGCATGAGTCATAGGATCTGAGGCGAGGGAGGGAGAAGAGGGTATAATGGAGGTGGCAAAGTAAGAAGGAGAGTCCCAAACCAGAATTTGGAGATAAATTTGGCACTATGTCAAGTCATTTGTTTTCTGGGGAAGGTAGTGCCCAAGGAGTGGTAGAGGTTGCAGTGATGGGTGAGGGAGGAATCAGATAGTGACTGGAGAGAATATACAGTCAGCAACTCTGATTGGGTCCTACTTGCAGCGTTAGTTTGCGGAGTTCGTTAGAGATGGTGGAAAGGAGAATTAGAAGGAGGAAGTGGGAAGGTGGGGTGGGTGGGGTGGGCATGCTGTACATGGTGCCTAACTTGGGGCACAGTTTGTTTTTGTTTTTGTTTTTGTTTATATTTTGTACTCTTTTTTTGCCGCACCTGCCATCACTTCTTGGCCCTGGTCATTGCAGCCCAGGTCTTCCACCTCCTAATTAGCTTTGTTGCTCTCCCTGTTCCCCTGGCTTACCCCCAGGGGCGGGGTCATGGCACCTAGGAGGGACCAGTACCGAGAAACCAGTATCTGGTCAGGAGAGCTGGCCAGGAGGCTAATCAAAGTCTGGGGGCAGGGCTTCATGTAGACCCAGCAGTCATGGGGTTTCTTGTCTCCTGTAAGCTGGGGTGAAGATGTGCAATGATGCCTGTGTCTATCCCACCCCAGGAGCATTGACCTTGTGGCGGTACAGGGTGGCAACCCCACCTCCACCAGGTGTCGCTACTGCCCAAGCACAGAGCCCTCCCCAGAGAGGAGAGCTGTCCAAGGAATGCTCAATCCTTCTCCCCTGGCTGGCCCTCCACGATCTGTATCCATTCCCGAACCCGGCTCACCGGCATCAAAGCAGAAATCCAACCACTGTGCTGGTGGGCCAGCTTGGGTGCAGTTTTTCAGGATGGCATCGTGTCCAGAAAAGTTGAGGTTCTGGTCTAGCCAGACCCCAAGGTATTGAAAAAGGAGGTGTCCTCTAGAGACGTCCCATCAAGGGTGTGGAAAGAGGGCAGGTTGGAAACCTAGAAAGTCTCTGCCTAGTGCCAAAGGTCATTGAGGCAGTCTTTTGGCATTTAGAAATAGTTGGTGTGAGCAAAGCCACTGCTAAACTTTGTCATTATCATGCTGGAGTCTGGTTGCTACATCAGTTGGGGAGTGGCTGGGGTGAACAGGACAGTGTCAACAGCATACATGTGGATGGAGAAGGAGGTACAGACTGATGGGAGGTCAGTAAGGAAAACAGAGAATAAGAGGGACCTAATACTGAACCCTGTGGGACACCGATATGGATAGAGAGAGAGGATATGGAGTCAGCAACTGTGATTGGGTCCTACTTGCAAGGTAGGCTCTGAATCAGTTTGTGTAAGAGACAGACAGACCTGCTGATGTAAGACTGGTTAGAAGAAGGTGGTGAGAGACAGTGTAAATGCCTTAGCAAGGTCGACAAAATGGCAGATGTGACTTGGCCACAGTCCATCCTTGAGAGGATGGAGTCTGTGAGCCTAAGTAAGAATGTTGCAGTGGAGTGATTCTTCCTGAGGCCAGACTGGAAAGAGAGAAGTAACAGGAGTGAGGCGATATGAGGAGAGTTGGGAGAGAACCATGTACTTTTGTAGTTTAGTGATGATAGGGAGAAGTGATGTGAGCCAGTAGTTTCCCAGGGCAGTGAGCCACCACTTTTAGGTAGAGGAATACTATAGCATATTTCCAGGTGGATGGGACTGACGTGGAGGAGAAAGAGATTTAAGATAGAAGCTACTGGAATGGAAATAGCAGGTGCAGATAGGTTAAGGAGTTTGGGGTCGAGGCCATCAGGAGACTCACCTTTAGAAGAGTTTAGTGCAAGGACAACTTCAAGGTGTCTGAGGGAGAGGGATTGAGAATGAGAATAATTATTTATTTAAGGATTTGCACAAATTTGAGTTAGAGGAGAGTGAGAGGAAGGAGGAAAGAGAAGGGAAAGGGACAGAAGGGTTGAGGCACAGGAGGTAAAGTAAGTGTTGAGCCCTGAGGCGACTGTTGTGGAGTCAGTTATTAAGGAATTGTTTGATTGTAGAATAGAAGTTGGTTGTTTGCTTGGAGGTGAGAACAGAGCATGAGCGACTTTCCAGAATTCGAAGGGTTGCTTATGTTTGAGTGGAAGAATGAGCTGAAGTATTCAGCCTTCACCAGTCTGATAGCCTTGGTGCATGAGTTCTGAAGTGAGCGATAAGTTTGGTAATCGATTGGCAACTTAGAGAATTTATATATCTTCAAGCCTGGTCTTGTGCATGTTGGCATGCCAGTAATTCTTTTTTTTCAATTCAAACTTTATTAAAAGATTTTCCACTGTACAGGGGACAGAAGTAATAACTTTTACAGCGTAATCATAGGACCAGACATATTCTGCCCCTCCCTCGGTACAGCAGTATACTAAAACATTGTAGTATAATACCATGTTGCAGTGAACCTAGATTTAGCTGAGATAAGCAATTGTCAACAACTCATTTATCCAGACCAACCATGATTAGGGTGTGAAAGGATCCCAGATACTCTTATAGCTCCTTTGCCTGTTATAGAGACTCGCTATAGCTTTCTCAGTATGAAGATTAGCAAGGATTTCATGAACCCATTCCTGGTATGATGGGCTAACATCATCCTTCCAGTGCTTAAGTATGATTTTTAGCAGATAATGTTATCATAGACATGTGAAATCTCCAAGATTTAATCTTTATAGAGTCAGGTCTCCCAACAGGCAAATTCGGAGTAAGGCAATCTTGCAAACCCAGCAAGGGTCCAATTTAGCTTTAATTGCATCCCATAATGGGGTTATCTTGGGACATGACCAGAATATGTGGAGGAGTGTTCCCTTTTCCTGGGAACATCTGGTACACTGTTCTGATTCAAGAAGGCCCCATTTCACCAGTTTTACTGGGGTATAATACATATGTAAAATATGATATTGCATAAGACATAGTCTGTCCTGTGACACGTACCTATGACAATACCTCCATAGTTCAAGCCAGTTGAAGGTATGCTGGGGAGAAAAAGAAGCCCAGAACGTGGTAGGACCATGGAAACCTCCATACCGCCACTGAAACAGGAATTGATACATTTTGAGATAACCTTGGGGGTCCTAATAGGGAAGAAGCTCGGATATCAAGGAAAAGGTTGGCGGACGGGGGCGGTATTGCCCAATACAGTAGTAAGGAGATGCTTTAATTGAAAAACCCTGAAGTGATGGGTTACTGGGATATTAAATTTTCGAATAATGTTGGTTACAGAGCCATGTTCCTCCCCATCCAGGAAGGTGGATACCGTCCCTTCCCTTACTTGGGGTTACCACATGGGGGAATCCTCTGTTTATTAATAGTAAAGGATGGGGAATTCTATATGGACTGAGACAGGCGGACTGTGGATTGTAGCTCAAACAGGAGCAGAGCTGTGCATGCAATTTTAGGGAGGTCATAAGGGTCGGACATTTACAGCCTTCTTGTAAAGAGGAGATCTTAACATAAAACATGGTCGGGGTCCATGTTCATAGACTGGATGAAGTCTAATTTGATATTAAACCAAACCGGCCTCAATCCTTCAGGTCCCGGATTTACCCACTTAAGGTATCTTGTTAAATGGCTAGCCTAGTAATAGATTGCCAGGTGAAGAATCTGCAATCCCCCTCAAATTTTGGAGCCGCCAGCTTGTAGTATGCCAGTCAGAGGTGTTCATTAGACCAGATAAAATTGGTAATAATTCTATGCATTTTCTGAAACTAGGATAATGGAATAAATGAGTTAAGGTGCGATAGAGGATAAAAAGGCAGGAAATACTTTTTAATTTTAATTATACTAATACAACCCCATAATGAGACAGGAAACTTGACCATCTATCAAGGTCCTGAGCGATCACCTGGGAAAGGGCTCCAGGTTTTCTTTAAACCATGAACATGGGGTGACCAACACAATCCAAAAGGGGTAATATCATTCTTAAAGACCTTGTGGTTAAGTGGAAAATGGATGACTTATTGGCATTTAATTTATAATTCAAAAGGCACTAAACTTGCAATCTCCGTTAACATGGCGGGATGAGCGTAACCAGATGGGACAAATGGAGAAGAAGATCATCAGCATATCCGTAATCTTACTACCTTGTTCCATATGCCTTGTATATCCGAATAATCTAAAATATTTCGGATAAGGGTTCCAAATATAAATTGAATAAAAGAGGGAAGGGGCAACCTGCCTTGTTCCGAAAGTAAGAAAAAGTTTAGAAAATGCCCCATTACCTGAAATCCTAGCAGAGGGGCTGGATATAGGGCTTGGATCCAGTCTATGAACATGGGGAAAGCAAATGCCTGAGAACCTGAAATAAAAATTCCAGTTCACATGATCAAATGCCTTCTTGGCGTCCGGAGACACCAGCATGGCAGGAAAGGTGGTGTCCCTGGACTCGAGAAGACATGCAAAAGGTACATAGGTGATCTGATGATGAACGTCCCTCATAAATCCCACCTGTGACATGCCACTACAGCCCCGACATTAAATCTATTCAGGCTTCCTGTGGGATCCCCTAGTCTCCACTAGGGGTCACTCTGGGATGATGCTTCCCCAGAACCCTCGCCAGAAAGGGACAGCAATCCTCTGGATGCTCAGTCCCTTCCCTTCCCTGCCGACCCTCGATGACCCGAGTCCGTTCCCAAACCGGGTCGCCAGCATGGCGTGAGGTGTGGTGTCTAGCGCCTCAACCCTCAGCACTACGGGCTGGCTTGGTATTTTAGAATTGAGTCATGAAACATAGAAATGTAGAAGTTGACAGCAGATAAGGACCACAAGGCCCATCCAGTCTGCCCATTTTTCTACCTTATGAATGTGCCGTCGCCTTTGCTCTGTTAATGGCCTATCTATTCATACTCATCTGTATTGCTCCCTTATGCCTATCCATGCCTGTTTGAAGCCCTGCACTGTATTCATAGCCACCACTTCCTGAGATAGGCCGTTCCATGCATGCACCACCCTTTCTGTGAAAAAGAACTTCCTCATATTACTCCTTAATTGACCTCCTCTAATCTCATGCTGTGTCCTCTTGTCCTGTTATTTTTCTTATACTGAAACATGTTTGTCTCTTTCACTTTGTTAATGCCCTTAAGATGTTTGAATGTTTTGATCATATCACCCCTCTCTCCCTCCTTTGCTCTAGGGTATATATATTGAGCTCAGTTAATCTGTCCTCATATGTTTTCTGATGCAGACCCTGCACCATTTTTGTTGCCTCAAAGAGAATGAGTATATCTGGGAGAGTGATACCAAGAGAGGTTGTAATAAGTCGAATTTTGATAGTAGGCTTCTAATGTTGAGGTGAAGAATTTTAAGCCCACTGGAAGTTCCAAGGAGTTGGGGGAGCTAGGATTTGGGTTGATATCATTAGATGATAGAGTAACAGAGTTATGGTGAGATAGAGCATCTTGGGCTGGTATACCATGGCTGGGAGTTGGTATACCATGGCTGGGAGCTGATATACCTTGGCTGGGAGCTGGTATACCATGGCTGGGATTTGCAGTGGGGCGAAAGTAAGAGTTAGAAATGAGAGGCAGTGTGAGTTTTAATTTCCATAACACAGCATACGAGATAATTACAGGAAGCGGAGAAGGATTTGGTAGGATCAGCAGGTAGCACCAGGGATGATGATAAGGCGTGGGGATGGTGCATAGATAAAAGTAGTATGGGGGATTGGGCAGGGGTAGAGTCAAGGGGACAAGTGGGGGAGCAGATACGGAGGATAGTAAGGAACATCCAAGCTGAGTAAACAAGCATGATAGGATTATATTTCAGCAAGTTAAACAGGGAAATCTGTTAGATGCAAACTGCAATTTAGCAGCAGATGGATGGATAGATAAGAATTAGTTGATAATTCAGTCAAAAGGAGTAAATGCTAGTTATGGCTGAGCTGAGGGACAGGTTTAAATGGAATGAGATAAAAGTAGATACATATGCTTTTTATGTTAGCAGAAGAAACAAACTGGGTACTAACAGTGTCAGTATGAGCGAATGCAACCTAGTGGGCAATAAGTATAACAAGCTAATGGTAGAATGGACACTTGTAATTGCTGCTATCAGCTACCACTAGCTATAAATTCAGCTGCCCACATAGGGTGGGTGGGAGGATCAGTTGTGCACATAGGGTAGGCTGGAGGGAGTGGGGGGTGGGGGCCGGCACCAAACATACCTTAGTTGGCCAGCAGGCGGCTCCTGGAAGGTGAGCCACTGGAGGTGTGGAGTCCAGTCATGGGCTGCTGAGAGACGGCAGGCAGCCTTAGCGAGTGAGTGGGTGGTGGTCGGCTTCTAGAAGACGAACACCGGAGGAGTGGAGCCCGGTCAGGGCTGCTGAGACACGGCAGGCAGCCTAAGGGAAAGAGGAGGGACAAATTAAATATTATATAGTAAGTTGGGAGCTGAGAGGAAGTGTTACAAAGGAGGAGGAGGATATAGCAAGGAAGTACCAGAGGGGAGGGAGAGACTGTGCTATGGAGACAGATCAGGTTTCAGCAGGTAGAAAAATTCAGAAGACTAGAGCAAGAATTTAAAAAGAGACTTGGAATCAGGCAGCTGAGAACAGAATGGAAGCAAGAATTAAATAAGAAGAGGAGTAGTTAGAATTGGGCAGCTGAGCACAGAGGAGCAAATAGGAAAAATCAGCAGCAAAATATTCTCTAAGCAAATTAGCCAAATTAAATAAAATGAATAACAATTCACAGGAAACAATTAAGTGAAGTAAAGTAGCTAGCAGAGTCTGTACAGGAGGCAAAACATTTCATAATGCTCTGAATTCAAACTCACACCAAAGTGTGAGCAGCAAATCAGAGGCAGCACTGGAAATGGTGCCACAAATTTGAACTCTCCATGGGCCAAGTATACCTTGTCAGCGAGCAAGCAGCGGGCAGTTCCTGGAAGATGAGCCACCAGAGGAATGTGAAGCCTGGTCAGAGACTGCTGAGATACAGCAGGCAGCCTTAGTCAGCGAGTGGGTGGCAGGCAGCTACTGGAAGGTGAGCCGCCTGAGGAGCATGAAGCCAGTCAGGGGCTGCTGAGATACAGCAGTCAGCCTTAGTCAGTGAGTGGGCAGCAGGCAGCTCCTGGAAGCGAGCCACTGGAGGAGTGTGGAGCCCGGTCAGGGGCTGCTGAGGTCTGTAGGTTTCTATCATGTCCCTCTCACCTTCTCTCTTTCAGGCTATTCATATTGCGATCTCTCCATCTCTCCTCTTATGGTTTCTCATGCAACCCATGTACCATCTTAGTTGCCTCCTCTGTTCTGCCTCTACCCCATTCATGTCTTTTCTAAGAGGCAGTCACTAGAACTGTATATAATATTCTAGATGTAGTTTCACCAGTGATCTATACAGTGACAATCTCACCTCATCCTTCTGCTTGTGATACCTCTCCATGTGCATCCCAGCAATACACTGTCCCTGCCCAATGCCTTCTCACACTGCCCTGCAACTTTGAGGTCCTCAGATATTATAACCCCTAGGTCCCTTTACTTCTTAGTGACTGACAGTATTCCTCCTTCCATTTTATACTCAGCTCTTGGGTTTGTATAGCGCAAGTGCATGATTTTACATTTTGGGTATTGAACCCCAGCTGCCATACCCTTGACCACTCCTCAAGTTTTCTAAGGTCCTGTCTCAGTTTATGTGCACCACCTGAGTATCCATGCTGTTACAGATCTTGGTGTCATCTTCAAAAGACATACCTTCCTTCAAGCTCTTCTGCGATGTCACTTGTGAAGGCGTTAAACAGGACCGGACCCAGTAGTGAACCCCGTGACACCACGCTGGTCACGCTCACCTTATTTGAGTGAGTGCTGTTTACCACCACCCTCTGTCACCTGTCCATTAACCAGCTTTTACCCAGTTTCCAACTCTGGCTCCCACTCCTAGACTGCCCAGTTTCTTTAACAGTCTCCTATGTGCACGGTGCTGAAGGCTTTTGTAACATCTTTTGAGTAATTATATTTCATGTTTCTGTGTTTAATTTTATTATCAATGGCCCTCTTATCAGTACTTCAGCTGAAATAGAAACTGTCTTATAAAATTTGCTTCAGAGCTATGCCAGATCATAGGTATGCCAAAGTGCTCTAGGGAGAAGATGAAGAAGAAGAAATAAAATAATAATAATAATATTCAGCATTTATGTAGCAGCTTTTCATACACAAGGATAGAGGGCGATAAAAATCTCTTGGGCCAGTTGAATATCCCTTTCATGTTTTGTGGAGGAGTCAGTCCTGCTGGGCCAAACAAGACTCGGGATGAGAAACAGATGTCTTTGTGTATACCAACTCTAAGATCCAGATCAAAGCAGTTTATTTATAAGAACTTAGCTCTCCAGACACAAAGAATGTTGACTCTACATGTCAGAGTGACGTCCTGGATGGGGTGTTATGGGGGCAGCGGGAGGTCTTAAGGTCTGCCAGAACCTAAAGAGACACTCAGGTTTGGGACTATGAATAAGCTACCATCTAAGGGTTCGGGTCTGCCCTGATTCACCAAAGTGTGTTGTGGTAAGCCATTCTACAGAGAAAGAGAGCCAGAGAGATAGAGAGTTTTTCTATGTGTGTGTAACCTGCTCTAATTCCTCTTCAAAAGTCTGGCCCCGGCCCTTGTTATGTATTTTGGGTCTGATGTTTTGGGTCTGTCTGGTGTTGTTTCTTCTATCCTCTCCACTGAAGGGCTGTCCTGGCTCCTCCCTGTTCCCCAAAAAGTTTATTTTGCTGTTGGTAATCTGTCTTGTAGCTATAACATGTATATCTGTTATCAGTGTGTGTGTGTGTGTATCACTTGCATTCTGTCTCTGCTGATATTGTGCTATTTGTTTTCCTTTACATTTTTAATGAGTGCAGACTCGGTTATTATTATAATCATTTGTGTCCCTCTGGAGGTTGTGGATTTTTTGCTGTTTTATGTTCTCTTCATGTTCTGCAAGCTTTTTTTTCTTAAAGGAAACACCAGTGAACACTGTGTACAATGCTGTTTTACCTGGTGCATTCCAGTTTCTGTCTCTGGGTCTTTTCATCAAAGACACAGGTATTTCTTCAAAATTCATTCTTGTAGACCCCCTTACACTGAGCATGTTTTTCCACCATAGCAACAGTATAGCCCTTGCGGTGCTGAGAAAGAAAGCATTGTGAGCGGGTGCACTCATGTGGTGCCACGCTCATCCAAGCTCACGTGCTATCTGCGCATCCGCAAAAGATCACGCCTCCCGTAACCATGCTCTGCATGTGTGTCTTGACAAACTCTTCCTGCTATGCCCTGTAATCTCTTTATTATTTTTTCTGTTTCACATTGCACAGCTCCATACATACATTCTTTGAGTGCATAGCATGTTCCTTATGCTGTCACTGACTTGGAAACTGCATTGATTAGTTACTTTTGTAATCACTAGCCTCTAAAGTAGATATGGGCATTCAGAGGTGCTTCTTCCATGAGGTGCCATTACGCTCATTGAGTCCGATTCTCAAAGGGGCTGTGTTCAGCACAAGCGGCAGCAAACAGCAGCTTGTGCCAAAGCCCTATGTGCCACAGACCCTGCACCAGATTCTGGTACTGGAGGAGTCCTGGCACCTAAGTTCAATGTTTTCGGCAACATCAATAAGCGGCAAATGCATGGTGCATGGGAGGGTTTGCTGCAAGCCCCTTGGACCATTGACTGCAGGGTCTGTCTGAATAGGGACCAGTCGCAGAGGTGTATGGAGGATGTGCCAGTCCCCTGCTCTGTCCGGGTATGGAGGGACACTACCTGCATGGGTGGGGGCACAGGGCACCTGTGAGGAGGGCTGGTGGCATTTGTCCTGGTACCAAATGGGACACCAGGATCTGGAGGGGCACTACCAACATGCCAAGGGCACATCGAGGATCAGGTGGGTGCTCCTGCCCTGGATGCCCTATGGGGGCTGACGTGGATGGAGGGTCCAATATGTGGCACTTGTAAGGCACAGTGGAGTTGGGGAGGTGGGACATGCTGCACTACCCATAGGGCAGCTCACCCAGGAGAATGATGTCTAAGTCCACTTACTCCAGCCCTGGCTGGTCTAAGGAGACTTAGAATTTCTCCCACTGTGTGCTGTCAGCACAGTCCATCTAGTGCCATGTCGCAGGGCAGTGCAGGGTGCAGAGCTGGCGCAAACCCTGTTTGGGGCAGGCAGCCTGCGCTCGTGCAGGCGAACTTTGTGAATTGCATGGAGGCAGCCTTGGATGCAAGGTGCACCTTGCACTATATCTGTTTGGTGCAAGCACCTTGCATCAGATGCAGGGCTTTGAGAATCGAGCCCATTGTGTTTACACAACTCTTGACCTCTCATTCCTGTATGGCTGAGTGTAATGGCACCTCATGGAAGAAACACCACTGAATGCCCACGTCCATTTTAAAGGCTATTGACTACAAAACATTTAGTTAAATCCAATAATTCTAACTGAGTTTAAACACTTGCTGTTTTTCTTATTAATATGCTTTATTGTTTCAGAATTAAACAGGGCAGCATGCTTTCTATTTATTTATTTATCTATTTATCTTAGCTATCTTTGGCAATGGCTTGACCATGAAATCTCAGGTCTCAGCTGTGGATAAATCCTCATTTTACTATCTGAGGCATATCACCCAGGTGAAACACCTGGTTCCACCGGTGACCTTCCAACTTTGGTCCATGCCTTCATTACTATCTGTCTTGACTACTGCAATGCTCTCTACCTAGGGAGATATGGGTTGATATCACGCTTGCACCTGGTGCAGAGCAGCTGCAGCCAGGCTGTTGACTGGTACCTCTTGGTCCAGTCACATTATGCCTGTGCTCGCGGACTGCACTGGCTGCACAGTTCAGTGGGAGATCACCTATAAGGTAGGCTTGCTTACGCTTAAAGCCCCACACGAACAGGGACCTGACTACCTGAAAGATCTCCTGACTCCCTACTCCCCACTCGCCCTCTCTGATCCACCAATGAGGGATTGGTAGAGATTCACAGGGTTCATCTTAAAACATCTGGAGCTCATGCCTTTTCATTTGTAGCACCAACCCTGTGGAATTATTTACCTCATTGGTTAAGAGCATGCCTGACCATCAGTAGTTTTAAATCTCTGTTAAACGTATTTATTTTCACTGGCCTTCTCAGATTGATTTTAGATTTTAGATTTATATTGTTGTCTGCCTGCATATTTATGTTTTATATTCCGTACAGTGCATTGATATTGAAAGGCACTATATAAATAAAGATTTGCTTGCTTGCTATTTCAGCAAACACAGATGGAACAAGCGGCAGTCACAAGATTTACAGTTTTAAATTTTTGTGCAACATGTTTAGTGTTGTCTCCTAGTGTCACTGGTAAATTCCTATCTCCCCATATCAATCCCTGAAACCTCTCCCGCTCGATCTCTTTCATTGTAAATGCTGCAGAATGAAATTGAGATCCCACACTGCTCCTTTATTTTCAAATGCTTCTTCCCTACTGTGGGTTGGAGTCAGCCTTACTGGTGCTAAAAGATTCAAACACACAGTGCAAATAAAATACTCAACATCGCACCACGGTACTGAACATCTATAGTGACAGTTATCGCCACATAAATCTAAGTATACGCTGTCGTGCAATGCTATTAAATTGTGTAATGCTGAATCAACATCTGAGGTAAAGCCACATACATCTAAATGTGGCTGTTGTGCAGTCTATCAATATGATCACTACGAAAGCAGCTCAGAAATTGATACAGATCATGATCAGAAGGCTGCTGCTGCCCCAGGATGTGTCTCAGCTAAATCCAGAAAAGATAGGGCATTGCAAAGAAACAGGCCACAAGCTCTCAAAATGCAGTACTTCTTAAATGTAGTTTTATTTTCTTTAGCGTGTGTTCTGCCAACTCAAACCAAGCAGCTATTTGCCATTCACACCACATACACACAATAACAAAACAATAAGTACAGCAAGCCAAAGCTTTATTATAGCAAAATATAATACAAAGGTTATACATCACCGATTCAATAAAAGCATCATCCAAGCCCTCTTCCAATGGCTGGGAAGCCCCCTTGTCAGCCTGGCTAGGAGTCTCTCGAACCGGAACTGGCCCCACAGCGATCGTCCACCCTGCAGGAGAGGCTTCTAACCAGGCATTGAGAAAGCTACATTTATATCTTATTCTATGCTAAAATAACGTGCAGCCTTCATTGTGTTATTTTCCACATTCTAAAAGCTGGCGGGCTTCCAGGATGTTGCAAATTCACACTATAAGGACTGCTCAGAATTCCACACTTGCTAGGTCACTGTGCTCCAAACACTGGCCAGGTGCCTAGAACACTATGAGCTAAGCAGAAGTTTAAACAAAACTACAAAAACAGGTTGCCTGATAATATGCGACCTTCAAGTCAGCAAAATACACTGTTTGAAGCAAAACATAATAATGAGGCTATCTAAAGAGCAAAACACTAATTAAATGAAGCAGCATGTAAAATGGAGTCACACAATACAAAATGGAGTATAAAATGACATACATTACATGAAATAGCATACAAAATGGAGTGACAATAATCAACATATTATACTATCACTACAGCGTGTCTCACTCTGCACTTCCCAACCACTCTACAGCTCCCCAACATTCCTCTTCCCTTTAAATTCTCCATTTTTCCTCTCTCTCTCTCTCTCTCTTGACCTAGGATGGTAACCCTTCCCTCCTCCCCGCTCCTCTCCTCCCTACTGTCCTTACCCCTCATTCAATTCACAATCACCCCCATTTTTTTCTGTTTTCGCTACCTCCCTCTATTTCTCTCCTTACCTCCTACCACCTCCTGACAAAGTCAATCCTCTGATGACCCTGAGATCTAATTTAATTTGTACATTATTACTGTTCTGATGTCACAGTATTTGCAATTCTGTATCCATTCTTTTGTACTTGCAATTATGTTTACTTCATTGTGTTATATTTTATGTTCTTTGTTTACGCTGATGTCCAGTTGTATGCAATATTTTGTATCTGTCATGACGTGGAACCTTTGTAAACGAGCTTTTGGTGCAAAGGTTGTTCTCCGAATTGAACAATAAACAAAAATAAAAACATGTCACCCTTTGCTTTCAGGGCTTCATAAGGAGATTGCCTTTTGTATTTTCTATAAATATAAATGTGAAGTTATTCAGTGGTGTTCTGATGTCAGCAGCAGGAGGCAAGATTAGCTGATATTAACATGAGGTCGGGAGATGCTAGTCAGCCACTTCTATTGGCCAAGCAGCACATTTGTGTAAAAAGTATGGTGAGGTAGCTCTGGATTCACCAGCCCTATCTGTCTCATAAGTGGTGGCAAATTTGTTTCCTCTCAAATGAGAAAATGAGGGATTCAAAGGGGAGGAGGGACAGCAATCAGGAGGAGGTGACGACATGTTCCCACCTTTAGGGGCACAAGCTCTCTCCTGATTGACTGACAGGGACATAGTGACTCAATGGACCAGTCAGGCATTGCGTAGGGATGGCTAAGGGCTGGAGAAGTAGCTCAGGGTCTTTCTCTCCTTCTCTTCAAGCTGACAGGAGCACTTTGGGGGCCTCTGTCAAGGCAACTCCTCCTCTCAGAACTAAAGAAAAAGTGTAGGGAAAAAAGTTACAAGTGACAGGTTGATAGTTACAAAGCTACCACAGCCCAAGTTAGTAAAAAAAACACAGTTTAGTCAGGAAAAGTTCAGTCACATTATTTTTTTAAAGAAATACTTGAACTGTGATAGTCCAGTTTAAGGAGGGAGGGGAAGGGTACACTGTGATGGGGCTCACTGCAAGTGGGTGCTGACCAAAACAGTGACCCACTTGCAACAATAGCCCTAACAGTGAGGGTAGGAAGGGCAATTGGATGAGGAATCACGCATGTATCTGCGAGAGTGTGCAGTGAGAGATGGGAGGGTTTGTGAGGGTGGTGCTGTGGGTTGCTGGTGAGCTGGCATTGTGGCATGGTGGGGTGGATGCTGGCCTGGGGTGGCAAGGGTGCTGGGTTCAGGACCAAGCACTGCTGCTTTTGTTGCACCCGCCAGAGACATGAATTTTTTGCAAGTATGCACCCCTCCACAACATGCACCCCCGGAGTTGAGAATGTAAAGTTAGGAGGGTGTGGGGGCAGCCCCTACATAAAAAAACTATCCTTTTTTGCACGGTATCACTGGCACTGCAGTTGCACATTGCTGAAATTGAATTTCAGTGATGTGCATTCACCTAAGGATGATCACTGTTTGGCAATCACTCTTATGACATGGAACCAAGGGAAGTCCAGTTTTAGTTAATTGTTCAAGACATCCCCAAATAGTTTGTTATTTTACTCAGTTAGAGATGCTGAGCTGGTGGTGCTGAGGGTTGAATCGCTGGATGCCACATCACACCATGCCAGTAACCCATGTTCAGGAATGAGCACAGGCTGCCGAGGGTCAGCAGGGAGGCAGAGGATCAGCGTCTGACAACTGCTCTCTTCTCCCAGGGACTGGTGGGTATGTCATCCCGCTCCTTGTCTGCCTCACAGTGAAGGATAGGGTGGCACCAGAGCTAGGGAGACAAGGGTGTGGCTTTGTGATGTGTGCATTCACAACCGCAAGGGGACCAAGCAAAGAGTGAAACACAACTGCAGGCCCTTTGGAAGCCCCTCAATACTCTGGTACCACTGCCTCAGGAACTCCCAGGCCCACTCCAGATATGTACTCGAGGGGACAGCCCTCCTCCCTTCCGCCCCACCATGGGGGCAATCCATGGAGATACAGGGCATGGGGATGCCGGGTGAGGCAGTGACTGGGGACTGGAGAAGGACAGATTCTTTCCAGCAGGTCAAGGAGGATAAATACTTAAAAACATTTTTGGGATGGTATTCACCTGCTCATCTTGAGTACCAGAAGAGAACAATTGGTGCAGCAAAACCAGGACACCGCAGGACCAGTATAGGACCGAACCAACGAAAGGACCCGAAGATAATGCCTCACCTTCCCTGGCCACGGTAGCACATTGGCACCATCACCATCATGAACAGCATCCATTTGGGTTGAGGTAGAAAGGACTATGTGACCTCAGAGACTCTGAAGTGACTTTGGGACATTTTGCTATTTTGGTGGTGGGATGTAAAATGGCGATTGTTGCAGTAAGCGATAGATTTGTTAGGGAAAAAGTGCTACTCAGATTGTGCCAGAGTTAATCTACTGAGCAGGCTGTACTGCCATCTCCTTAGTAACTGATTGAGCCATTGCCTGAAGCTAGAAATAAATCGTCTCTGTCTTTAAAATGATCTTCAGTCACTGTGGTAGTACCTACTAGCACTGTCATATTTTGTATTCATGAATCTAGCTATCTGACCAGCTCTTGTAACTAACCTTCCTTGCAGGTAGCCAACTACCATCACTCAGGTAGGTGAGATCAGGGTGCAGGAGAGGATGGGAGGGAGGGTTTATACTGCAGAGTGCATCTGCATGAGTCTGGAGTACCAAATTAGGAAGGCACGTGATTCCTGTTACAGAAACAGAGGGTGAAACCAATTACTGCCACCCTCTAAGTGTACCAACAGTTAAATTTCTGGCAAAAGTGGACAGTAGCTTGGACCTTTAAAGTGGAGACAGTGGGAGAATAGTTTGTGTATTATGTACGCTTATTTCGCAACCCCCCCACACACACACACACCTTTCTCTAGGGCACTTCTGAAATTAGCTGTTCAATGCCGCAGGTCAATCCTGGTAAAGCTTTTAAATAAATAGGGATATGCTGTTTATGACAGATAAGGCAACAGAGAGAATAAATAGGTTGTTTTGTGATTACCCTGTCAGTGCGCTTATTCTGTCAATTGCCTTGCCATCGTTGTGTAACAAAAAAATCATAAATTCAACTGGATCTTGCTTCAGAACCAGCTGTTGTAACACTCACAGGCTGATTCTGAACATTCAAACTCGATTCTGAAAGGTTTACAATGCCACAAGCTGCAGGGCAGCAAATACACACAGGAGCATGGCGCATAGGGCTTACAGCAGTCCCCAGCCAACACATGGGATTAGTAATCCGTGTGCCACTACCCTAGGTTAGACCAGCTTTGTCTTGTCTAACGTTGCGACCTTTGTACAAGATTTGTGCCAAATATTTGTCTAAGTTGCTGTAAAAGGGTACATGTCGCAAATGCATGCAACCATTTTAGAATTGGGCACACAGTGAGCCAAAGCGTCCAGCACAGTGTAGGGTTTGGCATTAATCACTGAGAATCAAGCCCATGTATGTCAATGTTCTAACAGTGCTGTGGCAACCAGAATAAACAACAACACTAGACCAATGACCAGAATGAGATGGAAATACACTGGTGAAGCACCAGTAGTACAGTAACACAACAGTACAATATGAAGCGTTATAAATAAAGATTAACACACATCTCAAAGGAGGAAAAGCACCAGGACCGGAGGGCATGCAATGAAGTTGGGGGGATTAAGGAAGGACGTGAGGAAGCACTACTTCGCTGAAAGAGTGGTAGAGGCCTGGAACAGACTACCAGTGGAAGTGGTAGAAACAAAAACAGAAGGGATTCAAGCTTGCATGGGATGGACAGAGGGAACATTAGTGAATAGGCAGGGAGGACAGAGAGTTGTCAGAGACCAGTTAGGGTCTGTGGAAGCAGACTAGGTAGGGACCATCTGGGCAGACTGGGTGGGCCAAGTGGTCCTTTCTGCTGACAAATTCTATGTTTCTGTGTTTGTCTAGCTCTAACAAAGCCACATGGTGAATGAAGGCGTTGCATAAACTGCATAGATCTTAACTGCACTGAAAATATCAGATTTATTTTCATTCATGATTTCAGAACCTGATGATCTTACTCACAGCTGTGCCACTCATGAGGTCACTGGGTTCTGGAAACACTCCATGAGAATACGTTGGATATTTTCAGTGACACCATGACATACAGTACCCGCTGTTCATCCTCAGTGGCTAAAATAAAATGAATGATCTTTAAGGTTTAGCTCTCACATACATTGTATAAACAAAAATAAAACACCACTTGTGTGTTCCTGAAGATCTGATAACATGCCTGTTTCCATGAGACATTGACCACAAATTAAACATTTTGGTGCAGTGCTCTATCACCCTCTGTGCTGGTTTGGGGGTTTGCAGCAGGACTTTAACATTGTCTTTCATTTTATAGAAGGCAGTATAGAGCAGTGGTTAAGGGCACTGAGCTGACAACTTGCAGTGTGTGACCCTGAGCAAGTTGCTTAACTTTCTTGTGCTCCCAGGTTGCACCTGGAAGCAAGCTCTGGCTTACAGTAGTGTGCCTTTCCTGATTCAACAATTCCCCCTTATAACAGGTCAGTAACCACATAATCTTTTGACTCATATTAACTTTTTTGTGTGTTGCAAAGCATATACCTAAGTCTGTCTATACAGGGCTCAACATAACTAGCTAGCTGCCTATAGTCTGGGACAGGTGCTTATTACCTGGGACAGCAGTTTTTCTTTCTTTGCTGTACCTGGGGCAGATGGACTGATGATGTGCCATGACTCTGGGGATTTACAAGTGTATCGGATGCTGTGAAGATGTGAAACAGGTAGTGAGTGATGTGTGTCCCCCATCCAACTCAAAATCATGTCAGGGTGCGTTTTGTGAATGGCGGACTGTTCTGAGATTGACTGAGCCAACGATGATGCTGTAAGACTTGCAACTGTCAGTTAGTGCCAGCATGTACATCCGCCTTTGGCACAGAAGGTCACAGGTTCTATTCCAATTCTGGATTGGACTCATACCTTAAACACCTGAATGCACTGTCCATATAACTCTGGCAATCACAAGCGTGCAGTTGCTCATCCGTGTGCCTCTGCAACATTCGCATCTCATAGCGATATTCTGTCAGAAGCTGCAACAAGGCAAGCTGTCCTGACAGACAGGGATTTTTGTGTGTGTGAGATAGCCCTTCTAAGGCCTAGAGCAAGCTGTTCCCAAACATTGTTTTCAGGACTAACAGCACTGGGTACTGATACTATTTCATTATGTGTATTTATTTATGTATGTATGTATTTATTTATTTATGTATGCATTTATTTATTTATGTGCATATTTATTTATGTATGTATTTATTTATTTATGTGTGCATTTATTTATATATATGTATTTATTTATGTATTTATTTATTTATATGTGTATTTATTTATGTATTTATTTATTTATTTGTGTATTTATTTATTTATTTGTGTATTTATTTATGTATGTATTTATTTATTTATGTGTGTATTTATTTATATATTAATTTTTTTATGTGTATTTATTTATTTATGTGTGGTATTTATTTATTTATGTGTGTATTTATGTATGTATTTATTTATATGTGTATTTATTTATATATACATTTATTTTTTATATATTTATTTATATATGTATTTATTTATGTATATATGTATTTATGTATGCATGCATTTATTTATGTATCTATTTATTTATGTATGTATTTAAGTGTGAATTAATTTATTTATTTATTTATCTATGTATTTATGTTTATTTAATCGTCATTTGCCAGCATCTTTAAAATAAAGAACCTATGGGAAAACTAGTATGTTACTCAATGGAGCCTGATATTTTATTTACTGTTGCAGAAACATTTTCAGCAATTAAGTCTTTTAACTCATCACCATCAGTTGGTCCGGATAATGTCCTTTTATTTTTTTGAAAGAAGTGGCATATGAGCTAACTGGTCCTCTCACTATATTGTTTAATGAGTCTATTTCTCAGGGATTACTATTAAGAGACTGGAAGGCTTGGTAATCCCCATGCATTAGGTGGTTCCAAGCAGAAATTGAAACAGTACAGACTAATCAGTCTAACATCATGCATAGGGAAAGTTATGGAGAAACTTCTCTCCTATAAAATAAAGTATGTACATATTAAAACATGGACAGTCTGATATAACACAACATGGATTTTACTGGGTAGATCTTGTCATAGTAATCTAATAAACATTTCTGAACCCATCAGTGAAGCACTGGATCTGGGCCTTCCAGTAGATGTTATTTTTTAGACTATGAAAAGGCATTCAACTCTGTGTCTCATAAAATTTCAATTAAATGTTTGCTTAAAATGAAGTTTCACAAACACATTATAATGTGGATTTTATTGTGGCTAACAGATAGACACCAGCAGGTTTGCATACGGGATATAAATCCTCCTGGAGTGGGATTACTAGTGGAGTCCCTCAAGGCTCGGTTTTAGGCCCAATTTTATTTAATATTCTTATTTCAGGTATGACCATTACAGAAGATTATGGCTAAATAAATATGCAGATGATGCCACATTAGGTGGCACTGTACACAATATTGCTTCTGCAAAAAAAATCAGGATAATTTGAATAGTATATTTAATTGGGCTAAGCGCCATAATTTTACTTTTAATATATCTAAATGCAAAATAATGCATTTTGGAAAAAATAATAGAATGTCTGTGTACTTCATAAATAACATACCATTAAGCAAAGTAACCTCTGAAAAGGACTTGGGTGTCTATATTACAAATAATTTAAAATCCCCAGGACATACAAATAAAACAGTTAAAAGATGCCATCAATTAATAAATTGTATTTAAAAAATGTAAAAGTAGAGAGCAAGAAGTGTTAATACCATTATACAGCAGTATAATTAGACCCAGTTTGATTACTGCTCCTCCTTCTGTGCTCGACACTACTGAAGGACAAGAGCTCCATGGAAAAAGTACAGAGAAGGTTTACTAGGCATATTAAAAATGTAAATACCTTGTCATATGTAGACAGATTAAAAATGTAACTGTTTCTCTCTGGAATATCGTTAGAAGAGGAGACTTATGTCTAATTTACAAAGCCACAAGAGATGAGGCCTTATTTGAAACATTATGTTTGAATTGGTACCCTTCCATGAGTAATACTCGATCACATAAAATGAAGTTAGGGACACATACAAATAGGACTACTAGAAGAAACTACTTTTGTACACAAAGGATAGTTACAATATGGAATTCCTTACCTCAGGAGCTTGTAGAAAGCCAGAACTTAGAGCAATTTAAAACAAATTAGATATATATAAATGGGGATTAGAAATATTATTTCCACCCAAGTTAAGGGTGGCGAGGTCATAATGGGCTAGTCCCTGATCTCGTATTCACCTAAGAACCTATGTGTGTATTTATTAATTAATTTATGTATTTATTTATTTTCAAAGTTTTACCAGGAAAGGCATACTGAACTTGTAGCAGTTCAGTATGCTTTCCTGAGAATCACCTACCTGCAAGAGCTTCTGCACCCTGCTGCCCTCCCAACCACTGATGGGGATTGCTAGAAATTCCCAGGGTTGGCTGAAGTTAACTGGTGCTCATGCTTTTGCTTATGTAGCCCTACCTGTGGAAGTTTCTGCCTCATCAGGTTCAGGAGTGCCTAATGGTGGAGAGCTTCAATGACACTCTGAAAACTCACTAATTTTGTAAGCTGAAGTGGGTTTTAGTTGCTGTTATCATCATTTTAACTGTTTGTGGTATTTATATTGTTTGTGATGCATTCTTTGTAAAAGCACGTTGGTGTTAAGAACTGAGCTATATAAATAAAGCATATTATTTTATCTATTAACTCATTTCCAGATGTGTCCCTGGGGAGGGTAGAATGGAACAACTGTGCAGAATAGCAGTATGGCAGTAAGCTGCATAGACAATTTCAAAAGTAAGCGTAACAAGGAAAATGTAGAAAAGGTTCAAGTAACAGGCAGGTTACAAACAATGTGAAGCAAGGTGTAGCACTCAGACGGAATGGCAAACACAAGACACCTGTTTGTGTTACATTGAGTTCAATAGTGTATTGCAGCAAATACTCATTACAGACTTAAGACAAAACACCAAGGTACCCCAGCACTTTGCTACATCATGCTTCAACAGGGGTGAAGCATGAGCAGACTAGAGTTAATTTAAAAAGTATTTGACTCCTCGTCATTTAGTCACCTGCTAATGACATTCACACAACACAACTTAGTGTATGGTTGCTATAGAGACCTGGTTCCATAGTCCCTGCACCAAAATAAACCAAATAAATAAAAATCTGATGCATCTTTAAATCTGGTGCAAAAATCGATGTGCTAAAATCAGTTTAGAGCCAACCCCAGTAGCTGCACCAACACGCCTAGTCTGTGGTAGTGCCAGCTCCCAGCACTGCTACAAAAATGTGAATTATGTGCACAGTCAGTACAGCCATGATGCAACAATTGTACTCTATTGCCCTATCTGTTCCTGACATTCACTGGTGACATTAGTGACAACAGAGGACAGAAGGAATAAGAAGCGAGGCGTATCTCCTCGCTCAAGGACATTATGACCAAGGACACTGATTTACAGTGATTAAAACAATGAAATTCCATTTTCAAGACTTCAGATTCCAGAATTGCATCGGTGATTGTTACTCTAATTTCTGGATTTTACCTGATTCTGCTATCATTCTTTTAGTATGTGCAAAAATAATCAGAATTAAGAAGGTTTAATATACAGAGCATTGAAAAGGCAAATTGAAAATAGTGCAGGAAGAATTAAAGAAAAAACACAAGTTTTGTAGATGTATTGATTTGATATAAAATGGCAGATTCCATGAAATCTTTGTTTTACCAGTCTTCAGGGTAGCCCTAATTTGGAATTTTACGGATTTTCGGTAAAAACCAAAAAACAATGCGGTTATGACCCCAGAACAGTTATGTTCTCTGTGAAAACTATTTCAGCCAGTTGCAAGCAGGTTTGATCCTTCCCACTGGGAATTATACAGATATCCACAACTGAAACACTTTTAAGTCAACCAGAAATTGGATCCCATATCTATAACCCACTGAACCCACTAGAAGCCTTTACAGACACTCACGCGAGCACGGGAGTATAATCAAACCAGTCACAGGGATAGCAAGGCTACTGCAGAATCAGAAACATAACTACGAACATATGAAACCTGCCAGCAGATAAAGGCCTAGTGGTCTATCAAGTCTGCTCAAATGTGCAGCTAACACCCCTTATTCTGCAGCTGCCTCTCCCTCCACCTTCCCCTCCCTTGACCCTCCTCCTTGCCCTGTCCCAGCCCTTTTGAAGCAGCCCACTGTTCTACTGGATACCACTTCTGCCAATATGCATTCCACCCAGCTACCACCTCTCCTTAAAAAGTTTCTCCTCATCTCCTCCAGAACCTTCCTCCTCCAGTCTCATATCATGGCCCTGGTGTCCCTCCCTCCCTTACTTTGAACAGCCCTCTG
Organism: Neoceratodus forsteri; assembly: GCA_016271365.2. NCBI lineage: Eukaryota > Metazoa > Chordata > Ceratodontiformes > Ceratodontidae > Neoceratodus > Neoceratodus forsteri. The sequence continues at coordinate 35,902,197 of JADMNL010000033.1, forward strand.
TACCTGTCTTGTTTATTCCTTTAATGAACTTGAAGGTTTCAATCATATCCCCATCTCTTCTGTCCTTCAGCAAGTAGAGCTCCCTCAGCCTCCTCTCATATGGTAAGTTCCCCAGTCCCTTGGTCATCATTGTCACCCTGCACTGTACTCCTTCAGTAACCTAATGTCCCTCTTCAGGTACAGGTGTCAGTACTGCACACAGTACTCCTGGTGCAGTCTAACTAATGATCTATGTAGTGGCAGAATCACCTCCCCCATGGATATACCCCTTGCAATGCAATCCAGCATTTTGTTGGTCTTGCAGCTGCCTTCCTACATTGTGCTAAGTTGTTCATTGATCCTGTAATGAGCACCCCAGATCCTCTCCTCCTCCTCCTCCTCTGTCTTGGCTAGCTTCCTCCCCCCCAGCTGATAACTCCTCCTTGGGTTTCACCCAAAATGTAGTGCCTTGCACTTCTTGGCGATTGAACCCCATTTGACAGGTGTCCGACCAGGTTTCCAGCTTTTCCAGATCATTCTGCAATCCCTGCCATCCCGCTGGGTCATCCACCACTGCTCCCATCTTAGTGTTGTCAGCAAATAGACTGATCTTCTCTTTATGCCCAGTGATATGTCTGCAATGAATATCCCAAACAACACTGGTCTCAACACCAAGCCATGTAGAACACCGCTCAGCACTACCTTTGGGGATGGGAGCTCCCACCCACCATCACCCACTGCTATCTTCCTGAAGCCAGTTCCTACCCATCTCACCAGCTTTACCACCACCCTGTGCCTTCTAACTTACTTCAAGCCTCCCATGTGGCACTGAGTTGAATGCCTTACTGAAGTCCAGGTACAGGACATCCATTGCATGGCCCCCATTCAGTTGCATAGTTACCCAGTCATAGAACAACTCCACCAGGTTGGCTTGGCAGGATCTGCCACTTAGCAAGCCATGCTGTTTGCTGTCCTGTAGTCCTTTGGACTCCAGGAGGACCACCAACCTCACCTTCAAGATAGTCTCCATCAGCTTACCCACCATGGATGTGAGGCTCACAGGTCTGTAGTTCTCGGGTCATCCTTGGGGCTGCTCTTATGGAGGGCACCACGTGAGTCTTCCTCCAATCCTGAAGTACATACCTGAGCGTAGTATAACAAAGGTTTCCAATGGTCCTACCAGGACCTCTGCCAGCCTCTTCAGTACCCGGGATGGATGCCATCTGGGCCTGGCACCTTGTCCACCCTCAGTGCCCTCAAACCCTCCAGAACCCTGCCCTCCATGATTTCCCATCTGTCACCCCTTCCCTCTGTTTCTGCCCTCCTTGGATATACTCCCTCTTCTCCTTTGTAAATACTAAGCAGAAGTAATTTTTAGTGATTCTGCCTTATCACCCCAGCTTCCACCCAACCCCTCTTTCCTAATCCTTACTATATGGTCCTTACGGTTCCTTTTCCTGATGTACCTGAAGAATACTGACACATAAAGCAAGGATGTCTGACAATGAGAATCTGGTGAGCAAATTGATGACAAGGAACAGCAAAGGGCAATCTGGGTGTGCAGGAAGGCAACAGTCTTCCCCCTGGGCTCAGGGAATTTCACTGGAGAACATTAATACAATTCTTTCCTACCCTCATGCCCCAAATATTAATTATACAATGGGGTATGAAAATTCTGTAACCTCATTGGTCAAAACAGATCACATGACTGTGGTAAATCCTCCAGTATACCCACTGTAAAGTTTTAGATCACTATAAAAAAAAAAAAAAAGTTGAACATTGTGTAATAGCAATATACCATGACATGGAGTGGGCATATGGGTGGATTTACCACTTCTGGTGTGGTTAAATCGCTGGCTGTGCCAGCGGCGAACCACCAGGCGTGTAAATCCTGCTCTCTGCTCTGTCATGGTATATTGCTTAAATACCCAATGAGTCAGAGAGGTGCTGGAGGGGCTGTGATCAAGAGGAACACCATTAGTGTTGCTTGGATAATCCTTTCTGGATCCAGCGATCCTCCATCAGATAGTGCTGGCATCCAACCTAGGATCCAGCCAAAGGATCAGAGCTCCAGTCCATCAGAACCAGGTGAGATCCATCAGAACCAGGTCCAGTTCACAGATCAAGGTCCGATCCATTAGAACCAGATCTGATCCATCAGAACAAGGTCCGATCCATCAGAACCAGGTCCGATCCACAGATCCATCAGAGCCAGGCCAGATCCATCAGAACCAGGTCTGATCCATCAGAACCAGGTCAGATCCATCAGAGCCAGGTCCAATCCACAGATCCCTTGGTTCCTTAAAGTGGATGCTAGGAAGTCAGATTCTTGGTCAGATGTCTGTGCCACCTGATGTTATCAATATCCTGCAAAAGCAGAAGGTATTCAATGAGTATCTGACATGGTAGGATGCCGTCAAGCAACCACGGATCCCTGTATCACATTTGGGAGTTCTCCATGATTTCACAGTACCGGTCAGAAGGCTAAGCCCTTTGAATCGGGGGCCCTGCCAGACCCTATTCCCAGTTTTATTCCTGATATTAATTATGGGCACCCCTACCCACAAGGCACTTCAGAAGCAGGAGGCCTACATTTACAGGCTGCTTAAGACTGCAGCTTTAAAAACAATCTCCTGTAAATGGTTAAATCCACCAACATCCTTATCCTCAGGATTAAGGACATTAGAAGAATGGAACATCCCACGGCTTTGCTGAACCTGCAGATGGATGGTTTCCAATTTCAGTGCTCCAAAGTGAATGATGTGCTTGAAGACATGGACAGAAATGTGCAATATGGCTCACAAACAGGCAATGTCATGAGAAATCTGTTTTCATTTATTGGAAGACAATGACATTACTATGCAGTGGTGCTCCATGACAAAAACAACGCTCTTTGTATATCTTTGTACAGTTTTATTTATTCATCCAAACAAAATGTTTTAATTAAAAGAAAGCTTAAAAGACTAGTGCTGACTAAATGGGGTACCTCTGGGGTCTCTGCTGTCAATGAATGAATATTGTGCTTGGTAAGGCTGGCAACCAAAGAAACAGTAAGTTACTCGGCTCTTAACCAATGGCCTCAAAGCAAACAAATATGGGACCCGTTTTGAATAATTTAATACCCAGATATTTTTTCTCAACCTATACAGAGAGTTATTGGCTAGTAACTGCACACAGAGCTATGAATTTGCAACTCGCCATCTATGTAACCATTCTTGTACTGTACTTACCTTGTGGGCTTTTTTTATGATATTATGTTTTGCATATGTGTAATTATTGTAATTTAATATTCTTAATAAGAATGTATAAAGTAAAACAAAATTTCACAGCTGTCATGCATTGCTACTTTAATCTTAGAATCTAGGGTTACTAATGCAAGCATACCGTTGTGACAAAAAGGCTTTATCATTGAAACCATCTTCTTCTTTATCTGACCTTAGTCAGAATTACTTAATCAATGAAACCACTGTCTTTTTTTGTCTTAGTCAGATATATTAAACATGAAACATAGAAGTTGACAGCAGATAAGGACCATAAGGCCATCCAGTCTGTACATTTTTCTACCTTATGAATGTGCCATAGGCCTGTACTCTGTCAATGGCCTATCTATTCATACTCATCTGTATTGCTCCCTTATGCCTGTCCCATGCAGTTTCAAGCCCTGCACTGTATTCATATACACCACTTAGTGAGGTAGGCCATTCCTTTTTTTTTTTTTTGGAACTTTATGTTTATTGTTTTATCAATATAATATACAGTTAATTCCTGGAGCAGTACATATAGGATTATTAATTAAACATATCATTGAGGTGCCACCCTCTTAATACAAACAGGTATATGTGTGTTAATTCATACTGCCCTTGTAAGATACATCGTGATGGGGATCACAATTATTTATAACAAGAAAGTAAAAAATATTACTGTGTTAATGAACCCATGAACAGCATGGGATATAGAAAGATTATAGTAGTAACTTAACCAGCCTCTATTTCATAAGAGGAAAACTAATATACCCATGCACTTCCCAGCTTAATAAACCTAAATAGGTTTCATTCCTTAGCTTAACTGCAGCTCATCTAGTTAGATATCTCTAAGGCAACCACTAAAAAGAATATACAGAGCCTTAACAGAAATAAATTACCCCAGCTTACTACAGAATTATCATTTCTGTATAGACCAAGAAGAGTAAATTGTCATATGCCCCTGAAAATTAAGAGTTTTAGGACTCCTTGCTAAAGAAAATATGATTCATATTGATATCCTTATCACATGAAGTAAAATTAAATGAAGAGTGCAAAAGTCCCAAACTGGAAGCAAGTCCTTTAATACATTAAGTCTCTGCAGGTAATTAAATAAAGCAGACCAACCAAGAGGCCTCAAAACTAACAGAGAATGTGTGTGACCGCACCAGGCATAGAGCAGTGCTCGCTAAAGTTATGAAGATATCAAAAGAAAATATGCCAGCACTTACTCTAAGGTAACACTTAGCCAAGTGTTAGCTCCCAGGTCCACTTGAAAAAATTACAGGCTCAATGTCTCTTTGATATTCCTTTTAATCATGGAAAAACACTAAAAAGCACTTCTGCCAGTGATGTCCATAGAGAAGTACACAAAAGTCCATACAGAATTTATGCCATCTACGAATAACCACATGAAAGACAAGGGAGCCTGTATAATGGACCAGACCAGCAGTTGCTTCTGTTGCTGCAGCACTGAGGGTCATTCCCCGTCACATCCACGTCACGTAACGTGTTTTGCAATCAACTTTCTCAAAGGCTGACTTATGTGAAACCAGCTACTTTTAAAGTGTACATCTTAAAGCAACAGTAACATATTGCTATAACAACATTATATACAAACTACAAAAAACTCATAGATATAGACACAAAAATAAATTAAATATTGTGCCTAGTAATCCATAATTTAGCACAATAACATCACACTATACATTACTTATTAATACATATTAAAGTAGTTTACATGTACAATGTAGATCTACCAATCAGATAGGTAGGTAGATAGGTAGATCACCAGCCAATTTTGTATGTGTAACTGCCAAAAATCAAAAAAATATTATTGTTAGTACACCAACATATTTACAAAAACAAAATGCAACACCTAGAATATATTTACACATCCACTTGTTTTTCCTCAGAAAAGGCTTAATCTCAATCCTATCATTCAAACCAGGAGGACACATGGCATTCATAGAAAATATCAATATTGCTCCCTCTTCAGAAGTAAGTTATCATAATCACCTCCTCTTCTAGTAACAAATGGTTTTCTATGGCAGTAAACTGAAAACATGTGTACTTTGATCCCCTACTTTAACAACATGTAGGGCAAGAGCATTTGTAATATCCTTATTCAAAACTGCCCTAGCATGTTCACCAAGTCTCACTTTAAATGATCTTTTAGTTTCTCCAATATAGAAATGGCCACATGTACATTCTGCCATATAAACTACCCCAACAGTACTACAGGTCATGTTTCCTCTCACTTCCACATTTTGCCAGTTGCATAATTTTTGAAACTTCTAGTATTTTTCACTAAGGGACAGTATTTACAATTGTCACATTTGTAGCATCCTCCTCTCCTTTCAGTAAGCCAATTCTTAGGTTTATTAGGTAAAGGCTGTACAGAGTGCACCACTGTATCTTTAATATTTTTCCTCTGCGAAAAACATTTTAGTCCATTTTCAACTATTCCTTTCAAATTCAGATCTTTCAATACCAAATACCAATTGTTTCGTATAATATCTGAGATGACTTTTGACTGTGAACTAAAAGTAGTTACAAAGACATCTGTCTATCACCTTGTTTTCCCTTATTTGTTTTTTCAAGAGTGATTCTCTAGGTATCAAATCTACTGCATCTTCGCTTCTCCAATAGTACCAGCATCATACCGTCTATATAACAGCCTTTCCATCAGCTCATTGCTCTCATTTCATACTCCATTAGACTGCTACAATTCCTTTTTGGTCGTATAAACTGTCCCTTAGGAATAGCACATACCACATGTCTAGGATGTGCACTACTGCTAATAATAGCATATTTCGGTCCGTTGCTTTTCTAAACAAGTCAGTCTTGCCCCTCCACAACCATCCTTATAGATTTTAAGTCAAGAAAACAAATCTCTTCCTGACTAAAATTTACACTGAAGCGTAAATTATCATTCGTTTTTCTAAATATTGTATAAATTGCATTAACTCTTTCACAGTACCCTTCCACACCATGAAGACATCGTCAATAAAGCATCTCAAGGTCAATTTTCTGCAAAAACGGATTATTCTCATTTCTTATTATCTCCAGCTCGCATTTTGCCATATATAGATTGGCATAATTAGGTGCCATACTTGCTCCCATTGCTGTGCCCATCTTCTGTAAATAAAAATAATTTTATAAAAAAATGTATTAAATTCCAAGACAAATTTGGTAAGCTGTACTAATACTTTAGTGGATGGAATACTATTTTCTCTCATTTCCAAATAGAACTCAAGGGTCTCTAGGCCCTCTTTATGTGGAATGTTGGTATATAAAGATTGTACGTCCAGTGTAACTAAAAACTATCAACCTCAATAGCCAAATTCTCCAAGATATTAAGTATATCTCCTGTGTCTTTTATATATGAAGGATACTCTAACCAAATCTACCAAAAGAGTCTACATATTTTGCCAAAGGCTCCAGCAGAGCTATTGTTACCTGAAACAATTGGCCTCCCAGGTGGATTCATTAAGTCTTTATGTACCTTTGGCAAAATATAAAATGTAACTCTAGCAGGAAAATCAACTTTTAAGTATTCATAAACTTGAGTACTAATTTCATTCACTTTTTATTTCACTCAGATATGCATCAATTTGTCTCTTAAAAAGGGTTTTATCAAACTTTAGCTTCTCATAATACATGTCATTAGACAATTGTTTCATCATTTCATTGTCATATTTCTCACTGTCCATAATTACTATAGCTCCACCTTTGTCAGCAGCTAATAGTAATTTCTTTGTTATTTTCAAGACTGTTCAATGCTTCTCATTCCTGTTTACTTATGTTATGAAAAGAGTAAATTCTCATCTTCATTTAATGCTAATAAGTCATCCTAACAACACTTCTCAAACATTTGTAAAGCTGCAGACAAAGGGGACAAAACCAGAGCAAGGTTATCTACCTACCTATCTGATCAGTAGATTTACATTGTACATGTAAACTACTTTAATATGTATTAATAAGTAATATATAGTGTGATGTTATTGGTGCTAAATTATGGATTACTAGGCACAATATTTAGTTTATTTGTGTCGATATCTATGAGTTTTTGTAGTTTGTATATAATGTTGTTATAGCAATATGTTACTGTTGCTTTAAGATGTACACTTTAAAGGTAGCTGGTTTCCACATACGTCAGCCTTTGAAAAAGCTGATTGTGAAACACGTTAGGTGATGTGAATGTGATGTGGGAATGTCCCTCAGCTGCTGCAGCAGCAGAAGCAACTGCTGGTCTGGTCCGTGATACAGGTTCCCTTGTCTTTCATGTGGTTATTCATGGATGGCATACGAATTCTGTATGGACTTTTTGTGTTTATCTATGGACATCACTGGCAGAAGTGCTTTTAGTGTTTTCCATGATTAAAGGAATATCAAAGGAGACATTGAGCCTGTAATTCTTTCAAGTGGATCTGGGGCTAACACTTGGCTAAGTGTTACCTTAGAGTAAGTGCTGGCATATTTTCTTTTTGATAGCCTCAAAACTAAACCTTAGTCACTTTACAGTTCATTCAGGTGTTTAGAAGGTCCTCATCTTCGATTCTGATTCAGAGATACTTCTCATCGTCGGGATGCTGGCACCGTCGTTGAGCCCATTTCTGTGCTTCCTTAGGATTGCTGAAGAGAAATACAGCGGCCTGATATGGGTCGCAGTCTTGCAAGAGATGCAGCCGTGACCTATCTGCTTCTCTCCAAATTGCACAAACTCCATCAAAGCTTTCTCTTTTTGTCACGTCGCATAGCTTAAATCTGGGAAAATACAATTTGTTGCCCCTCATAAAGTAATGTGCCTTCCCTACGGGCCAGTGCCAATATATGGTCCCTTGTTCCAACACCATCCAGAACCACAACAATTGCTCTAGGAGCTTCAGGGTTATCCTGTTGGCCTCTATAGGCCACCTGATATGATTTCTGAATATGATATCTTGCTCCATTTGGGGCTGTTCCAGTTGTTGCCCCAGCCATTCTCTAATAAACAATGAGGTGATCTCCTTCACTTCTTTCTGGGATACTTATTATCTGAAGATTTGATGATCTAGCCTGGTTCTCTAGGGATTCAATACGCTACGGAGATGTGTGTTCTCTTTCACAATGGAACTCATGGCACCCATAGCTGCCGCCCGCTTGTCTCTTCATCTCCTTGGACTCAGTTTGCACTAGGATCATGTCCAATTCCAAACAAGTGACTCTGGTACCAAGGTTATCAAACTTTTCGGACAGCATAGCCACCAATGTTATGAGTCTATTTAGTTTAATTCCAATACTTTGTAGTGTTTCTGTAGGAGGGTCCACCATCTGAGATTCAGTACGGCTTACGCTGATCTTGTAGCAGGGGCCCCAGTATGTTTACTTTTACCCTATCTTGTGACATCTTATCCTTTTTGGATTCCCATTCTGGTTCAGCTGACTTTCTGAGGTCAGTTAAGTTCTCAGAATTTACCAAATACATTAAATAAACAACTTATATTTTATATAGCTGCCGTTGGTCTCTTCTGAACAGTACATAGCCAGGTACTGAAGTCTCCCAATTGTGGTTACTGGTGACCATGTCTCGTTAATGGCTACTATCTGCAGTTTAGCCTCTGTCATTGTTGCCTGCAGATCTAGGATCTTGCTTCCAGACTGTGAGCATTTGTGTACATGATTTTCCATTGGCCAGATCTTGGTGTGTTAGTTGTTCGGCAAGGTCGGCGTTTTCCTGTGCGTCGTATGGGGAGTCGGACCTTTTCCTTTTAAAGCATGTTTTTCAGAACCAAGGCAGTCATGTGACAAAGGCTTAGTGGTTATTGCTTTATTTGACAACCAAGCGCTAGGAGCGTTAAAGAAGTGGTATATCATCGTATCTTGTAACTGTTGGGATATATACTGAATGTGTTTGCATTAGTTCATTTTCACTGCTCACACCAGCATCTGTAACTAGCCTGGAGTCTCCATTTTGTGGTAGCTGAAATCTCATTGTTCCTGAGAGCTGCAATAGCATATAAGAACATGATTTCACAGCACCCTTTACACCATGTAACTCCATGCTGAAAGTACACATAATCTGAAATAAATCTCTAGATACACACAGACTGAATGCAGTTTAAAGAAACCTTGCATTACATCTAAGACAGTCTGTAAAGCTAATTGAAGGTGAATGTGGTATTTCACACCTGGCTGTAACTTGTTTGATTGAATTCTACATAAGCAAACAGGCATACCGTGAAGTCTAAAGGGTGCTGAAATATCCCAGCAGAAGTCGGTGTGAATGTATATAGTCTTCTTAGTTTTCTTATTCATTTATGACTTACAGGGTAAGATGTTACCGTGTTATTGCAGTAGGGTCATAAAATCTTATTAGGACATGTAAGCGTAGGTCTGTTTTTCTACACTTTTGTTTTCTATTGATATTTTGGGTTGACACATTTTGTAGATTATTTATATGTTAATGTTAGAGTTGATGTTCTGAGTATGTTTATGGACTTATGACTACTTATCTCATGTTTATATGTTGGTTATTGGTATGTATGTCATGTTCAATTATTAATTTGTGTTTCTTGCAATATTCAATAAAATGTTTATATACAAAAAAGATTGTCTGTCTCCACAGGTTCACTGAGAGCTTGTCACTGAAATGGTGCTCCTGGTCTTTGACCACACGAACATGGTCTGTGTCGCTGCCCCTCCACTTCCTGGCCAGACTGTATACCCTCTGTAATGCCTTCTGTTGCTTTGTTACCAGTTTCCCCTTTGAGGCATCATTGCTGACAGCACTCATCATTATCTTTCTTCCTCTACCCTCATATTGTCAGATCACGTGTGCCTCCTTTATATCTAAATACTGGTCGAGTGCCATCCCCCACTTCTCATCATTCCTCTGCATTATTCTGTCTGCCTCCTGCTACCTCCACTCCAGGGATCCTCACACCTTTGCTTTACCACACTGCTATACCTCTGCTGGCCAATCAGCATTTGCCTACCATCTTCCCTCATGGTGCATTACTCCTCCCTGGCACCCTCTGATATCAGCTGAGAGTCCTCCCCTTGCTCCTGTCTTTCCTCCTTTAAAAATCCCCCTCATTTACTGAATTACTCAACATGTTGCTTTCATCTTGTTTGTTCATTGTGCACTTTCTCCTATCCTTGTGTGTGCTATTCTGCATTTTATTGTAACACCCAATTTGTCTATGCTCGTATTTTCATCCTTTGTTCCCCTGCCCCAGGCCACACCTGGAAACAAGTCTCAGTTCAGTGTGTCTTTCCTAGTTACCAATTTTCAAATAAATAACATTTAAAAGAAACCAACACTGGAACATTATTGCTATATGTCTTAGTTTGGGCTGCTGGTTAGAGTTCAGAGGTGCTGAATCTGGAAACCCAGGTTTGAACCCAGTGACCACTGCTTATTGATTGATTGATTGATTGATTGATTTTGAAAAGTTTCACCAGGAATGGCACACTGAGATGCAATATTTCATTTCTAGATGTGTCCTAGGGGAAGGGAGAGTACAAAATTTATTTGAATCAAAAATAGATTTAAAAACAGGTAGGTGGGGCCAGAGAGCCAGCTTCAGGCAGGAAGTGTTTTCTGCAGCTCTGCACTTCTTGCTCCTAATTTACTGACTAAAACATATAATTTTAGCTGAACCTTTTATTTCAACTGAACTCAGTGAATTCTGCAGATTCTCAGCTCTCTAACGATACCAGACTTGTGATGGGGTGTACTAAGCAAAATCAGACTCATTCGCTGAAATTTGAGGCCTTCTACTGCATCTCAACCTCAGCCTCCTAGTTCTGATCAAGACCAGGCAGTGGGGCCTGTTACTTCTAAGGACCCTCCATGGCAAGCACTAGTAGAATCTGTCAGAGTGATGGACTCAAAACTTGAAAAACACTTTATAAATTGGAGACCCATGATGCAGCATCAACAGCACTGAGCTCAACTTTCACTGATGCAGACAAGCGATCTCTAGCAGCTCAGACTACAGCAACTACCCTGGTGAAATAAAGCCAGCAACTAAGATATTGCCTGGAGGGAGTGGAGAATATGATTGGGTGGGAGCGTCAGAGTAGTTGGCCTACCTGAAGGTGTGGAAGAGTGAACCTTTTGTCCTTTAAGCGGCAGTGGCTGGCTGAGACCCTATCGATCCCTGAGGAAGAGGAGTACCTAGGTCACTCTGCTACAGTTACAAAATAATAAAAACTTCATGTAAGATCAGCTTTGGACCAATGGTAAAGGGAAGTTAGATGGGGAGAGGTTAGACACACACACGTTGGTGAAGGAAAAAAAATAAAAATGTCAACAATATAATGATGGCTTGGTACAAATGGTAATAGAAATAAAGCAGAAATACCTTATTCAGGGAACTTGATGGTAAATAAATGATTAGCAATACTGGGGATGGTAACTGTTTTCTTTTCAGATGTCCATGGCTAACCATTTAAAAATTGCAACATGGAATATTAAGGGTATGAGGAAAGAGTGAAAGGTAGAAAAATATTTAATTATAAAAATAACCAAGCAGTTAATGTTTAATGGTGCAAGAATCACACCTTATACCAGCCGATTTCCAATACTATGCTAATAAATGGGGACAAGGAATAAATGCACCATATCGCTCAAATGCTAGAGGGTGGCAATCTTTTTAAGAGGAGCTCAGGTATTTTTGTCTTAAGGAAAGTATCACCTCTAATGGTTGGTTCATATTCTGTGAGATCTCGGTAAAAGGAGTGATCTTTACATTACTTAATGTGTATGCACCAATGAGAATTCACCAGATTTCTTTATTCAAATTTTTAACAGCAGCAACTTACAGCTCACCGTTAATTATAGGTGGAGATTTCAATTTGGTTCTAAACCCAGAATTGGACAAATGTAACATGGTTTCTCAAATTCAAACTGCAGTTAAAACAATCATACCGTTAATGGATGAGTTGACTTAATTGATCCTAGCACTACATTTTACCTTCAACAAAATAATATTCTTATTTCTCACCGGTACAGCAGACCTACTCTAGAATAGATTTTTTTTTTTATTTCAGAAAGTTTATTATACTTAGTTACAAAAACTGAATATAGAGCAATACATATATCAGATCATGCCCCAGTTATTCTGACAGTACAAATTAAAAAGCAAATCATAATAATTATTTTAGATTTAATAACCTTCTACTCAAGGATACACTGTTTATCTCAAAATTGCTCAAGTGATAAAGCTTTCTTCTCCTTAAATAAATATGAGGATGTAGCAGCTACAATGATCTGGGACTCATTTAAGACCTATATTAGAGGCATAATCATCTCATATAATGCAAAAAATAAGAAAAAAAAAAAAACACTATCCCTATATAACATAATATCACAGAAAGAAAATGTATTTAACATTAACAAAAATACCACCACCTTACAGGAAATTTTGGAACTTAGAAATCAAGACAATAAAATTACAACCTCCAAAGCAGAACATCAATTATTAAACACTAGATCAAAGTATTATGCCCTGGGGAGACAAACCAGATAAAATTTTAAGCTAGCAATTAAAGAAAGAAAGAAAGAAAGAAAAAGAAAATAATGTTATAACTAAAATAAGGGATGAAACAAGGATATTAAAATCTGACCCTGTGCAAATTAATAAAATATTTGAACTCTACTATAAAACTATATACCTCAAATTATACAGAAGCTATAGATACTGAAGAATACCTACAAAATACAGATATACCCTTAATCAGTGATACATAGAAGCTTAATGGATCAAGATATCACTTTACTGGAAATTCAGACAGCAATTAAAACTCTAGCCCGGTAAATCACCAGGTCCAGATGGGATCACAAAATATTTTTATAAAACATTTAGCAATCTGATAAGCCCTCATTTAAAAATCCTTCATGAATATATGATTCATAATCAACAATGAACCCATTGGCATGTGAGGCAACAATACTTCTATTAAAAGAAAAGATAAAGATCCCACCCTTGCTGCTTCATATCGCCCAATTTCCCTAATTAATATAGACTGCAAAATGTTAACTAAGATCTTATCAAACAGACTCAATGCAATTCTTTCAGAAATAATACAGAGAGATCAAAATGGGTTTATATAAAATCGGCAACGTAAAACAAATGTTAGAAAACGTTCAACTTAACTGATAAATTTAAGAAACAATTATTCAGTATTATCTCTTGATGCTGAAAAAGGGTTGGATAAGATTGGAATAGGCATACATTCAAACACTTATTAAAAATGAAGTTCGGACCAAGATTTCAATCCTGGATTGATATACTTTATAATAATATCACAGCTAGAGTCAAAATGAATAATGAAGTATCAGGTATTATCTCTACAGCATGGGGTAAGACAGGGCTGCCCTTATCCTCTTTCATATTCACCTTAGTTATAGAACCCTGGCAATTTCAATAAAAAAAAAAACTGTAAGGATTAAAAGTTGGCCAGGTAGACCATAAAATTAGCCTATATGAGAATGACGCCCTACTATATATGGACAATTTAAACAAAATCTATGCTGAAGTTAGTCTTACATTAGATACATTTGTAACTATTCTGGCTATAAGATTAACTGGGAAAAGACTGAATTAATTGAATCTAAAAATAACTCTAACCCATTTAACACTGCAATTAACCCCAATATCAAGAAAGTTTAGAAACTAAAATACTTATGTGTGCTGTTGGACAGTAATAACGATCACATTTTCAAAATAATTTTGAACCTCTACTGGGTAAAACACAAGAACAACTTAATAATGGGAATCACTACCTCCCAAAATTTTTATCTTTATTTCAGACACTTCCTTTACTCATTAATAATATTTTTTTTTAAATGGAAAAATAATAAAATGTTTTTATAGAAGGCAAAGACCATAGCTACGATTGAAAACTTTTCCTTCCAAAGTCTGAAGGTGGCCTGTCCTTACCTAATATTTTTGTTATTATTTAGCAGCAAACCTTTCAATAACATATGGATGGTGTCAGCAAGAACATTACCAGGAAAACTGTCAATTGGAACTATCCCAAGCACCATTTATATCTATAAAACACATTTTATACTCTGGTATCTCACGTTCAAGGATCAACTCAATCTTATCCACAATACAAACAACATGTAAATTAAGGGATATTACTATGGGCAAATATTTTCAATCAAATCGATATCACCAAATATTCACATAATTTTAAATAGGGATTTTATTTCCTCTGTAGAGGACACAGGTTTCAGAATACTGTACATAAATGGTTTAGCAGAGATCAATTATATGTACAGTGTGGATGGATTAGTATCCTTTAATGAAATTAAACAACTCTTTAATTTCCTAATCATCATTTTTTATATCTACAACTAAAAACTATTTAGAGAAAAAGGACTACTTTATACCAAACCAACAGTAAATGATGTTAAATCCAATTTATGATGAAAAATAACACTAAACTGATATCAAAAATCTATGCAATATTACAAAACAAATTAAGCAACCCATTAATTACATTAAAACTGAAGTGGGAAGATAAACACAAGTCCCTAATTCCAGATACAAAATAGGTACAAATAATAAATCTCAAGAATATAGGATTATTATCTACAAGACTGATTCAAATTTACTTCAATATTATACATAGGATGTACTACACACCTCATAAGTTAAATCTGATGATTTCCCATTATCCAAATCATTGTCCCAGATGTAAAAATCAAATGCTACCTTAGAACATATGCTCATTTTCCGTGAAAAATAAATGCTTTGTGGCAGACAATTTTAGAAACGATTTATAAAATGACTGTTTTGAAATTTAGCAAGAATATTGAATGCTTATTTTGACTGTGGGTTATCTTTCAGAATTAGTGAATTATAGTCAACAAAGCTTAACAATGCTGGCAATGATTAATCACGTAAGTGTTCACTAATGAAGTGGAAAGACCCATACCCTCCAGATTATGAAATGTGGCTAAATCTTATGGTTGATGTATAAAAGATTGAAAGATACACTACTGTTTACAAGATAATTACACAAGATTTGATAATGTATGGCAACCATCTGAAAATTGTCTATCCTCAAGAAATGCCTTGCAAAATCTTAATGTGATATAAATTATCAGTAATGATTAACAGAAATGATAAGTTTGTATACTAGTTAGTTTGATACCCTTTACATATTTATGCAATACACTTTATATTTCTGTACAAAGCCTGCCTGAATTATAATGCATATTTTCTTCTAATAAAAAAAAATCTGCACACTTAAAGTCTAGAGCAATTGTCTTTGAGAGGGATCCATTGTTCCCCTGCCTGCTTGAACCATGCAGTGTTGTGGTCACTGGACCAAGTAGTTCCCTGACAGTCACTCCCAATCATCTAGGTATTGGTGACTAACTCAGAAACATAGAATCTGACAGCAGCTAAGAACTGCTTGGCCCTTCTAGTCTGCCTGTTTTTCCCTACCTACTGTATTACGCAGATTCTTCCTGATCTTTGACTTATTCCCCCTTGTCTTATTGCTAAAAGTTCACATGCATATCCCATGCTTTCTTGAACCCCATTGCAGTTTCTGCCCCACCACCTCCACTGGGAGGCTGTTCGAGCATCCACCACTGTCTCCGTGAAAAAGTACTTATTTGCACCTTCCCAGGGTCTACCTCCTCTGACTTCATAGCACAATCCCTTGTCCTTAAGCATCTTTTTATCTGAAAGATGCTTCCCTCATGAACCTTATTTATACCTGTAAAGTATTTGGAAGTTTCTATCCTATCCCCTCCTCCATCCATTCCTCCAGGAGTACATATTAAGGTCCTTCAGTTTTCTTCATAGGGCTCAGTACCAAGTTGAGTGGAGCATACCCCATGTGGGATGCTTCACTAGCTGTAACAGTAAACAGTCCTGAAGTGTATCTAACTGTTCACAGTTTAGCTGGGAGAAAGGCCAGAACAATAAAATCTTGCCCTGTACAGGTTTTCTCAGGTTTCTAGCAGCATTTATGAACCTTATCCTGCATCAGCCCATCAGCACACAGGAGAGCTACCACTTAGGCGTCAAAAACCCAGGTTCAAGAAGAGGCCCGGAACATCAGAGGTTGGCTGGGGAAGATGGCTGGAGCATCCCTGCGCCTCCACATCTGAGAGGGAGGGATGATGTGCCTCCAGTGCCTTGCTGTTGTCTGGGTGACCATGGGTGGCAGATGAGCACTGGAGCCAGAGCAGGTGGGCTGACATTGGCATACGGGAGTGAATAGATTCATGCACACCCAGTGTGCCCTTGATGACATGGGTCAGGGGACGGAACACGGAAAAGTTTCCAGTCCGCAGGATGGTACCAACTCTCCTCACAGGCACGCACCTGCCTACTGAGGTCCTCCAGAGTTAGGGAGGCCCACCATGGAGATCAAGCTGTGGAGCACTGCAAGGGTTGGGACAGGTACATTCCCAAGATGGTGGATGGATGGGGCTGGGGAAATGGAGGGCAGATGCGGGGCAGGTTGGATGATCAAAGGGCATAAAGCATACTTATAGATCAAGGAGTGCTCCCAACCAATAACACTCCTTTCCCTGCATGTGAGACACTCTTCTTCTGTGAAGAGCATCTAATGCATGATGACCTGGAAATGGGCCTGTTCATAAACTTTTTTTATATATTATGATCACTCTCAAGCAATACTATATTAATACATCCCTATTGCCACTTGTTCATGTATTAGAGAGGTTTCACTTGCCTTCAGCTTGAACTAGAACAGCTCAGTTTGCTTTGCCATCCTCACCCCAGCCATAGGCATGTGAATCCCTTTATACAGCAACTAGTGGCTCTGGGGGACGTATTAATATATAAGTGAAAACAAGAAAAACATTCTCCCATACTGCAGACCAGTTCTCTTCAGAAATCCTTAGGATAACACCATTTCCCATTTACATCTAATAGAGTCCAGTGGGTCCAGCAGTAGGGAGTGACAGGAATCCATAGGCTTTACCAGCTCCCTGTCCGGTAGAGTCTAGGAGAAGAAATTTGTCCCAGTCAGAACTGGGCATTAGATCACTAAAACAGTTTAGAAATTAAGATACAGACACGCTAATTTTAAAATATTTACATAAATGTAGTTTGGTTTCTGAAGTTTGTCTTGCAGTTCTTTAAGTGTGAACAGAGTATGGGTTTCAAATTTATAATGTCACCAGCATTCTAATCACCCTTTATAGTCCCATCTTTGTCTAGCAGTTATTAAATAGCATAAGTGATTTGGGGTCATTCCAAATGAAAACAAGCCTGTTATTAAAACTGACCTATCCAATTTTGCATTTGTTTTCTTATAGACCAGTATGGCACCAGAGAAACATGGATGGGAGGCGAACATTTGTGCATATCAGGATATAGCAAAATCTGTAAGTATGGTAGGTCAGGCCAAGTCTTCTTCATATTGTACCCACCTTACCATGGTCCTGAAAGGAAGGAACAAGATGAACTGCTAGGAATTACTCCAACAGCTGCAGCAAATCGAGAACACAAGGGCACGAGTGGAAGTTGGTTGGGGAGGGAGGTTCTGGAGGTGCTTGCTTTTCTTCATGGATTACATAGAGGACTGACCCCGCCAGGCATTTGTAGTGTTGTGTGTTCCAACCACAACAATTACAGTACTCTGAACCCTCCCAGCCTGATGGGTAATGTGACTTATGATTCAAAACCTCTTTGGGAGGTTAGTCTACCCCCCTCCCACTCATCTAATCAGTTCTGTTTGATATAAATGAAATTCTCCCTGTCATGGGACCCCTCCCTCTCCTGCACAGTACAGTTTGATATAACTTAAACTCTTCCTGGCAGTCTAGTGGACCAAACCGTTTTCCATTGCCCCAAAACAAGTCCGCTATTGGACTTACTGGGGGTCCTCAGTGCTTTCTGTCAGTGTGTCCCAAAATGATATGTGATGGTGGTCCAGTGGTTTATTCACCTGGTGGGTAGTGAATCTCCACATTAATATCTTGATACATCACTGAGTTTCGCACCTGGGTGAACACAAAATCCTCACTACACACACCTCCCCATCTTACAACAGGGTCTGCATTTTCAAAAGCCACTCTTTATGGCGTACATGTGGGAAAAACCTGGTGGGCCTGTGAGGCTTTCCATATGTGGTATATTTTCCATCATGGAGCCGTT
This sequence comes from Neoceratodus forsteri, assembly GCA_016271365.2. Classification (NCBI taxonomy): domain Eukaryota; kingdom Metazoa; phylum Chordata; order Ceratodontiformes; family Ceratodontidae; genus Neoceratodus; species Neoceratodus forsteri. The sequence goes on from JADMNL010000033.1 coordinate 35,920,564, forward strand.
AACGTCCAGCTCCATGATTTATGGCAGTCTGTGGCTGATTCTTGGCACAGCTGCATCAAACTGCTATGTCTGATCATACCAAGCGTAGTATCCCCTGCAAGCCAAGAGAGTGCTTCATGGGTGCTGCCAACCCTCACAGTTGGCCCCACCCAGACCCAGTAGGGCCTGGGCTCTGATCAAAACAGCATCAGCAAATACGTGCAGTCACAAACCACGTGGTCATAATAACATCGCATGATTTTAGAGGTTTGTATATCTAATCTAGCATGGATTTTGACAATGTAATTGTGTTGACCACCAACGCAGTTATTGACCACGCTGTTTTTGACGCGCTGTCTTGACATAGCACCATAGGGCCACCTGCACATCCCAAATGGCTAAGTCTTGTGTGTTTCACACAAAGTGCAATTGAGAGATGGAGGACATCCCATCTTGAACTAGTCGGAACCCTTACAGCTACCAGCTGCCCGTGCTGAAAATCAGTATTGCTACCAGTGCAAAGATATTTTCCACATGGGTGGCTGCGGCATGGGACTTAGTCCAGAAGCTTTTTGAAAATCAGGCCCCAGCTGGCCAGTGGCTGAGGGTTGGCGCTGGACGCCACACCTCGCTCCACGCCGGTGACCGGAGTTTGGGAGCAGACTCGGGTAGTCGGTGGAGTCGGCGGGGGCAGACGAAGCTTGAGTGTCTGATGACAGCTTGCCTGCTCGGGAGGGATCCGGCCGATGCGGCGCACATGACCCGGGCTCGAGACTGCAAAGCCCCTAGGGATGGCTGGCGTTGAGCAGCACGGACATCGGCGTGCATGTCATGAGGTCAGGGAGGTGATGGCTACTCGGGGAGGGAGAAAAATGAGGAAAAAGGCCTGCCTCATCCGGGAAGATGGGAGGACCTTGGGCGTGCCCATGATGTGCCCGTGCCGCCCAACAGACCCACGAGACCGGCGAAATGTAGAGATTCTGAGGTTAGAACCCCCCCACCTCATCCCACCGGTGGGTAAACCATGGCTCTATGGGGATCTGTGGTCTTTGTGGGCAGGGTTCCGGACGATGGGATGTCTGGGGGTCATCGCTGAAGGGTCGGAGGAGGCAGGCTGTGAGGGAGGATAAAGAGAATTTCAAAAAAAAAAAAGAAAGAAAATCAGGCCCCAGAGCTTTGTTTGTTTGCTTTATTTATTTATACCGGTAAGTCCATGGGCCAAAGACCTGTTTTCATGGTCGACCAGTTCCACAAAACATACAATTAGACAAATATACAACTAGACAGATATACAGAAATACATAAGTACAAAATGCTTCACAATAGATCTCAGTACATCAATGATTTACATGACAAAATATCAAACAAAACATTTACATTCACTTTCTAGTAATAAAAATTCCTAAGTCACTTTCTGAAATACATTAAAGATCCTTTCAGACTAGGTAACAGATGATTAAAAAACAAGGAAGAACATGCAGTAGAGTTTTTGGTCCTTAGTGGTCTTCATTCTAGGTATTTCAAAGTAAATAGAATCAGCAGACCTTGTACAAACAGAACTAATCTGTCTCTTAAAAGGTAGCAACACCCTCAGGAACCCGTTTAATGTTGTTTATTTGCCAACATGCTTAGTTGAAATTTAAAGTGCAAGTCTAATGGCAAAAGCCTGCACCCCTCAGTAATAAACAGTGATGTGTCCTGGCTGTAGGTTGTGTGGAAAATCTAGAAATTTGATTCAAAAATAATTTTAACTTTTTTATTAATCCATCCCTGCAGCATGATAAATCATGAGACCACAGTCAGTAGCAGGAATAAGAAAGTTATTAGCAAGTATTATTCTAGCGGATAGTGCTAGAAAAGGAGTAAGTCTGTATAAAGCCCCAGTCTCTGATGCACTGCTTTAATCAGACTAGTAATATGAGTCAAATGCCATGCTTTAATTAATATATGTTTAAATACTTGTTTTCTTGTCAATATTGTGCAAGTATTATGTGTAAACAGATGAGAATAATTGCACAGACAGCTTTTGTAAATATGTCACATAACTTTAAACCCTAATGCTGCATTTCTGTTCCTTCCCAGCATCTTGCTCAAACCTAATGTGGTGTTATCGATTTGTAGTGAAAAGCCAGATTGATAAGCAAAAAATGAAGAGATTGAGAGAGATAGCTGTACAGTAGAGGTTAGTAACAGAACAGATGAGGAAACAGTGCTGTGATAAGCCAGTTTGAAGAAGACCGCCAACTGCAAGTAGCTTTTAAAATGCCACGTTTGGGCGGTAGATCTATGAAGGGAGTTAACAACTCAGGTAAAACAACGAATGTTTAAACACTGGTGTAATTGTTTGTCTAAACCCAATTTTTAGCTATTTACTTTGGAAACACTTTTCTTTTACTTACATGGTGACATAGAATTTCTATCTATTTACATCCAATACAGTAATAAAATATACTTGCATTTTTTTTAGAAACTGAAGATGAATAATTTTGTACTTTTTGTGACAATTCTGTCAGCTGCGAAAACATCATTCTGTGTTGACCTCGACCTGGGTGGAATTCCTGGAAGTTGACGTATGGTAAGATTCAGTTCAATGTTATTTTATTTATTTTATCGACATCTGTCATAAAAGCGCATCAGAGATTGCTTTACAAAGGCAAAGTCAGAATGAGAGCTATCAAAGATACAGTAATAAGTAATACATTGAATCATATGACATCTAAAGCCATTATAATTTACAGTTCAGTTATTACAGAGGTTGTATATGGGTATGATACTATATATAACATACAGGGGTGCCAGTCATACGCGCATCAGAGATTGCTTTACATAGGGCAAAGTCAGAATGAGAACGTATCAAAGATACAGTAATAAGTAATATGTTGAATCATATGACATCTAAAGCCATTATAATTTACAGTTCAGTTATTACAGAGGATGTACATGGGTATGATTCTGTATATAACATACAGTGGTGCCAGTCAGGGTACATGCAGTACCCTGCATTATTACTCAGTATAACTGTAGAGTGCTACAATACGATCCAGGGAACAGTGTCATTCAATGGCAATGAAGCCCTTTTGTCATGCAATATTGTGTGACATGTCATTTGCTACAAGGTGCTGCAGTGCATCACGGTTGGCTCCATTATATTTCTACAGTTATGTGCCACTTAGTGAAGGAAAATGCGTTGAATCAGAACGGTGTTTTCTCCTGTAAAGCTAATATTTAAACACTGGTTCCTAATCCATTTACTGTTTCATCTACACAGGCTTTGTAGTTATCTGAATGTGTATATCTGATTCACACATGGCAGGAAGTGCCATTTAGCACTGTATGATATAGATTATGGCCCTTGTTGAGCTCTTCCATTGTTGGAACAATGCATTCACGTTGTACTATAACACTCTGTGGTTGAGAAGGGCATACACTACATCATGTAGTTCTAAAATGGTACTTAGCACGAAACAGTAAATCAGAAATACCACATTGATTACTGAAAGGTCAGCATAGATAGCACAGTAACAGAACTGGAACCAGTGTTTAAAACAGCTTTTACTGGGAAACATGACTTTGCGGTTCAGTGCAGTTCACCTTTAAAATGGGAAAGGAGTCAGCTGATGAAGCTTATGGTGGGAGTGCATTCCATGTGGTCAATGCAGTGTGAAAAATGTACGATCACCACCTGTAGCTAGCTTCTCAACAGGAATGGAGAGAGGTACTTCTAGCAGAGTGTATAAGATGTTTGGGCACACAGGGTAAGTACAATATATAAGCTACTCTGTGCACTGTATATATAGAATATTTTATGGGAAACCATGCACAACAAGGCTGTGTTTCCATTAAGTGACTGGATGACATCATAGTCCTTGAGAGGAAGCTACAATGTCATCTCATCCCAAGATGGAAACCTCAAGCCAAATTGGACTTATCTTATTTTCTGCTTCCATGATCTCCCTGTCAGCAACAATTCCCCTCTTATCTTACTTTTCCCTGAGGTACCTGAAGAACTGTCCCCCCACCATTGACTTCCTCCACAGTACGCATCTCGTCTGTTTTGTGCCCCTGACTACCCTCTTATCCTCCTCCTTCATCTTATTTGCTCCTCCTCATCCACGTTTCTCCTTGTAGTAAGCACGGCTCTGTTTTTGGCCCTCACTGCCTCCTTGATCTCCTTAGAGGACCAGAATATTCTCTTGTGCTAATCTCCTTGGTAACCATTCTCAAGCATTGTTTGGTTGTTTCGAGAATAGCCCCTTAAATTACTCCCACCTCTCCTCCACCCACTTTGGTAGAGTCTGAATAAGCTTCCCTCTTCCTATGCTCTGGAATAAGATCCAGAAAACCTTAAGGCTCGCTTCCCCTGTCACATTCTCCCTCTTCAAATCCTTGTTCCTGAGACCTTCTCCAAGGTCTGTCATTGCTTCAAGTCAAGCTCTTAACATCACAATTTGTTACTGCTATAAATTCTGGACTTAAACCTCAACCATTGCCTGAGGCATCATTTGAGTCCTCCCTTCTGTCATTGTCCAAATCAAGGTCCCAACATCACGATCTGTCTTTAGCTACAGATGTGGCTTAAACCCCAACCATTGCCTGTTGCATCTGTTATGTTTTTCCCTTAGAACAGTCCTTCCTCCCTAGGCCATCATGTCCAGCCCTCTCCTATCTCATCTGACCTTCCCTCCCCATTTCCTATATCCCCTCCTTTCCCACCCCACTTGCCAGGCCATGTCTACAGTACTTATCAAAGAACTCTTACATCTCAGTCTTCTTTGCACTTTGACACTAGAGGAACTGCCACTCCTGCTCACTTGACTCCTCCAATGATGTTTACTGTATAAATTTTAGCTCATTACCTTACATCCATATATCTGCATCTATACAATTGTATTTAAATGCACTACCTCCTGTTGAACCTATTGCTATGTTCTGGTGGAAGTATCTTGTTACATGTGATGGTTATATGTTATTATGTTTTATTATTACTATGTAATTGTTGTATGTGCATTAACTCAACCTGTTATGTCTTAACCCTGTTGCAATTGTTTTGCCCCAGGTCCATCTTGCAAATGAGCTTATATCATTGATGTTCTGCCTGGCAAAATAAAGATTTTGATTGCTTGATTGATTTTTGTTCACTCCAACCAACTTATCCTTGACTAATTCCTTTGTCTGTTCAAAGTCTTCTCATCTGAAATCCAAAATCACTGCCTTTGGTGAGAGTAAACTGGTACCCAGCCAGCTAAAAGAATGTGGTGTTATAGTCACTGGACTCGTACCTTACTACACCTGGTGGCGTGCATTAAATCTATCATGCACACCATGTTGGGGCTTATACGTACTTATAAATAAATGCTGCTATTTTATATTAAGCTGATGCCCTTTTACAATAAGATGCTGACATTTTATCATGTCTACATCAAGACTGGGTTATTAGGATGGTGCTGTACTACTGAGGTGTGCCATCTTTCAGATGAGATATTAAACAAGGTTGTGTCTGTCTTTTCTGGGGTTGTGCAAGTGGACCCCAATGATTCAATGGAATTTTAAAAAAGGGAGTTGGGGGTTTCCCCAATGTCCCAGCCAGGTTTCACTATTTATTCACTAAAATACTGCTAACAGGTTATCTGATTCAGTTACGTTTGTTTATATCTGTACAGCCCACCCTCACCTCCACCGAGGAGAGGATGAAAATAGGCAGCACTGTCTAGCTCTCTGTTCCTGGAAAATAAATAAATACATACTGTATATATGTAAGAATAATGATATTTATAATAAGATGATATTTTATAATGAAATAATTACATTTTGTTAGGATTGCATTTAAAAAGTAGTAAGTAGTAGAAAACATCTTTATTTATACAGGCATCCAATTTGACATCAACATTTCTCCATAGGTCAATAAAACCCTGCTTTCATGGAGATTCTGTAGGTGTTACAAATTTATACTAACATGGTCTAAGTAACATTTAAAATTCAGACATAAATTAATCAATGTACATACGTTTCAATCAGTTTCTCATATACAAAAGTAATTTTGAAAGACATTTACGAACATGCACAGAAAAAATGAAGATGACATTTTATAATGCCATTCTGACATTGTAGAATGAAATTATGGCACTTTATAATGTGAAATTATGGCACTTTATAATGAGGTGATATTTTATAAGATCATAACATTTTATGATAAGTTATTTTGTAATGAGATAATGACATTTTGTTGTAAGATGGTATTTTATAATTAGATGATATTTCATTATTAGATTATGACATTTTATAATTAAATAATTACATTTGTAATAAGATTACATTTCAGAATGAGATGCTGGCATTTTAATGACATTTTAAAATGAGATGATGACACTTTACAATAAGATTATATTTTCTATTTAGATGATATTTTAAATATAGAATACTAAATAAATAAAGGGTGGTATACAAGGATGTATACCCATTAAGGGCTAATTAGGGCTATTAAGTCACAAGCCTGAAGGTGAGTGGATTTATTGCCCTAATCCCCCTATGGGTATACTTCGAGTGCTCCACCCTTACCCATCATTGTTGAATATAATACATTAGAGTGGTTATTATTATGGAGATGGCATTTGCAATCATTCTTGCAGTGAGGAGGGAATGGTGTGTAGTGAGTGTAGGTAGGAGTTTGGGGATCTCTGAGTATGGGAGGGTTTTGTGTAAGTGTGTTTCTTCCAGGTCTTTTGCAGCGTGTTACCTGGTTTGGGTAGCTTCTAATGCTGTGCTAAGTGTGCTATTAGTGGTGTCCAATAGGGTTTAATGTAGTGCAGCTGTATGCTTTTAATTGCTTGATTAGTGTAGGTTTCTAGCCTTAATTAGTATAGGTATATAGCAGCAATGTTTAATTTTAGTGCAGGTGTATACTTTGAATTGGTAGATTAGTCACTGGTGTACAGGAAATAAATTATGGCCTTTTCTAGAGGAAAAGTTCCCATCTGTATACTATAATAATATATTTTATAATGAGATGATGACATAAAGAGATTCACAAAGTTAATTAAAACACCACATGACCACATGGTGTGGTGCCTTGCCTAATGACAGCCTGTCTAGCTATATTTTGCCACCAAAAATTCCATATTAAAGAGTGGAATGGATAGTAAATTTGTATACAGCCAATCCCTTCCACTTCATTTTAAGATATTTGATAGAAGATTACATTTCATAATGAACATTCTATAATGAGATGATATTTCATAATGTGATGACACTTTATAATAAAATGATGATATAAGATAACATTGTATAATAAGATATTTTATAATGAGATCTTAGCATTTCGTAATAAGATATTCTATAATATTTTATAATAAGATATGTTACAAGATATTTTATAAGATGATATTTTATAATAAGATATGTTATAAAAATAAATTTTATAAGATATATGTTATAAGATGATATTTTATAAGATGATATGTTACAATATATTTTAGAATAAGATGATATTAGATTATATTATACAACGGCATAAAAAATGCTGACCTTTGATTGGTCAGTCTGAGACTGGACCCATGATGTTATCCAGCACAACATCATGGATCTAGTCTAACACACAAAGACCGCATTAACTATAAATCAGTACACGCAGCAATTTTCATTATTTCCCGCTCTGCAGCCAGCGTCACTAACTGTACAGCCGGCAGCCATCCTCAATGTCCCGAAACCCCCAGCACAAACAAAAGCAACAACCTTCCTTATTACAAAATGACATGCAGCTAAAACCCCAATGACCATCAGATTAAAATCAAAGCGAGGCGACAGCGTAAGCGAGTCTTTACACAGACCGTTGCTGTCAGCCTCACCGCTCAAGAGCGAGGCTGACAAAGCAAGTGAGTTCTTCACACTGACTGCCTCACGAACCCTCACTCGCTCTTTTTACTTTCTCTCTCTAAATTTTTGAGGTGGACAGTAAAGCTCCTTAAAATATTCTCCCTACCTCTTTTCTTACGACGGCATCCACACATCACTCTGATGCTGACACACAGCACCACGGGTAGGGGGCGTGGCAGTCCCAATAAAACACCACAAGAGCTGTAATTTAAAAACGGTCAGTCATAAACACACGAAACGACGAAAACCAAAGTCAACAAACAGTGAGGCCATAGGTCATACAAACAAAGAGTAGCACCACTGACAAAGGTTAAAACATTGCTTTAGGGACTGTACAGCTGCTGAAAAACACATTAGCTCCACCTGCTGCCTAAATTGGCACTACTTTTCCTTCAAGTAACCCTACCCATTCCAAAAATGACAGAAAAATCTACTTTAAATGTAGTTTTCATCATTTTGTTTCTTTACAAACGAGCCATTGTATAATAGCAATAATGCACTCCAGGGTGTGTGTTGTGCTGGGATAACGTCACTTCTGGGATGATTAGTAGCTACTCGGCCTGCGGCCTCATGCCTAATCACCCCAGGCGTGATGTTATCCACCAACACACACCCTGTCTGCATTATTGTATAATTTTATAATAAGATATGTTATAAGATGATATTTTAGAATGAGACAATGACACTTTATAATGAGATGACAGCACTTTATGAGGTGCTAGTTTAGAATAAGATGATATTTAATAATCATTTATTTAGGTCTTTATTTGTTTATTTAATTCAAAAGTTTTACTGGACAAGACATACTGACTTGACAGCAGCTTGTTTACAGATGCATCCTGGAGGTTAAAGGAGATTGTTCAAGAGGAGAAAATGAAAATAGTATTAACAGCATTCCAAAAACAGTCATACACAGTGAACATTGTAAGGCAATACAGTAGAACAGGAAATATTAACATTTTCAGTTTGTCAGATGATAGCCTATCATATTGATCAAGATGCTGCTTGTCATTAATGATTATATAATTTCTGGACTGACAGAAAGAATTACAGCAGCTATGAGGAGGAACAGTTTGAAGAGGATTTGGGAAGCAACTTGGATAAAAGTACAAGAGCACAACAAATGAGCTGATGAAGGAAAGGAAAGTTATTGGATGGAAACTAACCACATCGCTGATAAGGTAATCTGCCATTTAAAAGATAATTTAGGCTTCTAAATGAATATATGACTGAATGTTTTTAAGTCCCTTTAACAGGCAATAACAGCAGGAAAAGACTACATATATATATATATACATATATATATATATATGTGTGTATATATATACACTATATATATATAATATGCATCTATCCCCACTGTTTTGCTCTACTTCCAAACTAGTATCATCCAAATGCCAAAATTGTTATACTGTTTTGTATCCTACCCTCTAAAAACTTGTATATTTGTACTGTATAAACTTTGACGTGAAATACCATTGTATATACCTTGCTGTAACTACCTATTGTTGTATCGATGTACTGTTTTATTCTGTAACCTCCCAGGTCATGCCTGAAAATAGTCATCTCTATGGCTAGTGCACCTACCGGTAAACAAAAATAACTAAATAAAATAAATAAATATACATATATATCAGTAGTGCCACATATTTGGGTTCAGTAGGCACTTTAATGTTAAACCAACATTTTGCACTTTAACTTTGCAGCTATTGACTGGTTGCCTGCAAATTTTGCATGCATAGTATGGTTCCGTGGGTTTCTGGATCTGGCAAGTTATATTCCAGTCAGATGTGCTGTTCTTGAGTTGCAGAGTGCCATAAAAAAAGAAACAAGAAACACTTTTTGGCAAATTCTTTGCTCATCTCTATAGATTGAAAGGTTTGTCTGTCTGTTCTGAAATGTTTAGGCCATGTGGGGACTGGGTCACTGAAGTGCCTTTTGAAGGTTTAGTGAAAAAATATTCTTCTGTTCAAAAGTTATTAAACTTTTCAGTTCCCATTATGGCCTATGGAGCAAAATATATGTGTACCATGAAAACATCTGCGAAATGTCATTTTACTGTCATACTTGGACTTTTACTTTTGTGCTGCCACCATCATGTTTTCAGCTAGTACCACAGAAAAATTATGTAGCTCAAAAATACTGCTCCTTGGTAAACACCAACAGTTGAGTTTACCTAATCGGGGCCCTAGGAACACACCCTTGGCATTAGATTTTTGCTACTATGCCCAGAAATATGTTTTTCAAAATTGTCCTCCATTTTAGTCATGGAACTTGCTTAAAGTTCCACATATTTTTCATAAAAGTTCAGTAGCACTTCGCAAAAGTCCTCAGGACTTTCACGAAGTCCACAGTACTTGCAAAATCCCCATGTGTATACTATTGGGACTTTTGAAAGTCCACAGAACTTTTGTGAAAGTTTCATGGGTAAATAGCCTCCCAAAAAGTTTTTTGCACTTCATAGCAAAAAATAGATTGGGACATTTGGGTAGCTGAAATTTGCAGTGTAGAAAGACTTTACCCCACAGATGTGCCTTTGTTGGTTTGGTGAAGAAATTGACACCAGTTCCATAGTTACAGCACTCCAAAGTTGCGCATTTTCCCATATGATAACATTGTGGTGGTTGCAGCTCATTTCAGTGAGAATATCTAGAAAATGGTTTGAGATACAGATTTTTGCTAAGTGTGGATGCGGCCAGGTCATGAATCTACAACTGCAAAGGATTTTCAAAGTTGCTATGGTTACTGAAATGTTGACACATTTGCAGTAAAAGCATTCCTTGAAATGTCTTTAGGCCTCGCTGTATCTGTACTTGTGGGTAGGTGGGAGGCGGGCCTATGTATCAAGTTATGCTTAACTGGGAGTACAGGCCCTCCTTGACTATGCCTCTACACTTATCGGTGTGGTGGAAGCACAGGGCCCCTAGGGCCCATGTTCCCACCTATGGATCTGATTATGAAAACTGGGAGCACAGGGCTGTCCTGCATTATCTTTATACTTACAGGTGGTAGAATTGTAGGGCCCATAGTTCCCCACGCTCACCTATGTCATCTTACAATACTGGGAGCACAGGGCCCTCCTGTGCTATCTCTCACACTTATGGGTGGGTGGGAATGCAGGGCCCATAGGGCCCATGCTACCACCTATGGATACCATTTTGTAAACCTGGTAGCACAGGGCCCTCCTGCATTATGTCTCTATACTTATGGGTGAGTGGGAGATCAGAGCCCAGAGGCCTGTGCACCCACATATGGATCTCATTATGCAAAACTTGGAGCACAGGGCCCTACTGTCTTATGCTGCTAGGATTATGGGTGAGTGGGAGCACAGGGTCCAGTAGGCCACGTTCTCACATACAGTATAGAAATGAATAACATTACACTTTCTCAAAAAGGGACATTCATTGTAGAAAACTCTGTTAATGCATCAGGTAGGGTTGATTTCACACCAAAAAGTCTGGAAATTCCATATTAGGGTTACCAACCTACCACCCACCCTACCCTCAGCCTCCACACACCAACAGGCATTGGGGTGTTTCTTGGGGTGATCAGGCCTAACTGTCAGCCATTCTCCTATACTATATCATCAGCTTATTTACACATGGAATGGGTGAGGAGTTAGGCCAAAGACCCCAAGGTACACCTTGAGCTTGTTGGTGTGTGGAGGCTGGCGGTGGGGTGGTAGGGTTGGTAACCCTAACATCAAATTTCAGACTTTTGTTAGTGTGAAATGAACCCTAACTGATGTGTTAATTGAGTTCTTTGTGAAAAATATACATTTTGAGCCTTGAGTGCCCCATCATGGTCAGAGAATCACAATAATCCTATGTCATATGGAAAGTGTCCAAGTATTGGCCATATGTGCTAACTCCAGAATATTTGTGTTTCCTTTGTGACTAGTTCCACAGATTCTACAGTAATCCTGTGTTTTATGGGACTTCAAGTACTGGCCCTGTGTGCCTAGTCAAGTGAACATGTGTGTTTTGCAGATGGCTAGTTCACAAGTTCTACAGTAATCCTATGCGAAATGGGAAGTTTGAGTGCTGTACCTCAAATGTTCTGCATTTATGTGTGTAAACCCTTGGGATTCCATCTTTGATTTGTGTGTTCCTACCTTGTTATGGAATAAAGCCACTCTATAATCCCAACCTGGTATGGACATTTCTGTTATTGCTTCCATGTGGAGTTACTTGGGTACCCTGTCCAGAAGTGCAAACCTGGCATAGCCCTGAGCAAACGTTTTCTCCCAGGACCTGGATTGTTGGCCATGGTCTTGGTCCCTGAATGTGTGCCTAGTAACCACACTTGGTTTGTGTTGTATAATGTCTACTACATCTCACATCCCACATTGTCTAATGATGGCAAAGCAGTGTAACCCCACCCCTCTCTGTTCCCTAGACTGTGAGAGGGTGCCTAGTAGTTAACTAAGGTGCCTGTGGGGCTTACAGTGACAGAAAATATGTTCATGTTTAAAGGGAATATTACAGACAGATCCATGGCACTGCTATGGGGCAACTATGGCCTCCAGGTACACAGGCTTGTTTGAGGCACAATGGGAGGGCATTCTGTATAGTGCCACCACAGATCCTTACTTTTCTTGTCTGGACATGTGGCAGTGCTATACAGATGATGTGTTCATTATATGGAAGGGCAGCGTTAATCAGTTTGATCAGTTTGTGGACTGGTTGGAGGAATCCAGCAGCTGTCTGAGATTTAAAAGCACATTCATCCAAAAAGATTTGCTTCTTGGATTTAAAAATATACAAAATACCAACTAGAAGTCTTACAACTACAACCTTATTTCAGAAGAACACATAGAGCATAATAGTCTACTTACATTTAATAGCTGCCACCCCAGATATGTGACTTTTAACATACCAAAGGGCAATTAATTAAAATGAAAAGGAATTGTACTGAACAGCAGCAGTTTATTACAAAACAGGCAGACCAGGAAATGAGATTTAGACAGCAGGGTATAACTGTAAGTCTATAGCCAAAGAGAACAAACCATTGGCCCCAAGAGCTTGAGAGGAGAATAAAGCAAGCATTTGTCAATGCCAAATGTTGTTATGCTGGTGTTAGCATTGGTAGTGCAGGATTTAGAGATGCATAATAGGAATGGCAGTGAAGTATGGAACCAACGTCAATACCACCCCACCCTGCAGAGACTGACAGGCATTAAGGTGTACCTTAGGGTCATCTCATCAGCAATAACGCTCATGCCATTTCACCTCACCCTACCCTGCAGACTCTGACAAGTGTCATGTTCGTCTTGGGTCATTAGACCTTACACTCACCCCATTCCATAAGGAAGTAAGTGATGATGGGCACAGTATAGGAGAATGGGATGAACTTTGGGACTGAAAGTGCAAGGCACACCTTGATGTCTGTCAGTGGCTGCAGGGTGGAGGTGGGGTGGAATGGCATGAGCATTACAGCTGACATTTCAAAGGCACACCCTGATATCTGTCAGTCTGTACAGGGTGGGACGTTATGGTTAGAAACCCTAACGCCTCAGGTGTTTGTTGGTATTTGCACTCAAAATTTTCAACATAGCCTTTTTGTGAGCCCACCTCATGAAAGCATTTGGGACCTCTGCTCATGAACAGTGGCAATGTGATTTTTTATCTGTCCCGAACGTTGATTTCCCACAGCAACTGCACCATTCTGTGCCAAATGTGCAAAAACACAGTTCAGGCATGATGTGAATAATGACAGCTGCACCATTCATAAGGAGGCATGAAGAGATGGCAATGTTGGAAATCTGGGTGAAAATATTAAAATTCTCAAACTTACGAGCATCGTGAAAACTATACAATGCATGCTCATAACACAGTCATTTATTTTTGATTGTTTCATCAGATTTTCAACATAGGCATTTTGGGACCTTTGCTCATGAACAGTGTCACTATGATTTTCTTAATCTGTTCGAACATTGATTTCTCACAGAGACCATACCATTGTGTGTCGGATGCGAAAACATGTTTCAGGCAGGATGTGGAAAATGCCAGCTACAGTATACTGTTCATAAGGAGGTATGTAAAATGGCAATGTTGAAAATCTGGAGTAAAAGCGTCAAAAATTATCAAAGTTATGAACATGTATGTAAACTGTGCAATGCTGCTTGTAACACAGTCATTTTGGAAATTTTTCACCAAATTTGCAACATATGCTTTGTGGGAGCCCACCTCATGAACAGTGGCTCTGTTGTTTGGTTAATCAGTTCCAAAGGTGATTCCACAGTGACTGCAAAATCACCTTTCAGGACCAGATAACACCATGACAGTGATTGAATTCATGAGGAGGGGTCCCAAGAACCTATGTTGATAATTTGGTGCCAAGCGTCAAACAAATGGCTGAGATATCCACATAAGTTGAAAAAAACATTTATGCCATTATACCACTTACCAGCATTTCTTCAGTTCGTGATCGGCTTGGAAGAGTGCAGGCGTGTTCCCAGTCCAATGAAGATCATCACACCAGGCTCTGGAGGTAAGTATGGGGTAAGGGGTGTGGGAAGGTGAGATGCACAGAGGGTGGGTGCGGGTTGGGGAGGGACCCGACCACGAGGGACCGTTTCTTTCTTTTAGGTGAACAAAAAAAGACTTTGTGGGAAGGTTTTTATTTGCAGGTTTGCTTTGGGCACACTGGGTGGGCTCCCAGTGTGCCCACTTGAACTCTGAGGGGACTGAAGCCAGACGGGTTTGGCCTCCCCGTTGGCAAAGAAAGCCTGTTTGGGGACATGATGCCGAGAGGGATTGGGCACCCCTTGGCACACGACAAATGGGGGCATTATGCCAGCGAGAATTGGGCTCCCCTATCAGTGAATGAACTGGGGAGGGCATTGGGCTCCCCAATGTTGGCTTGTTTGGGAAATGTGAGGAGGTGGATGGTAGCAGCCATGAGTTTTTAAATGTTACACCCAGGAAGGCCACGTCCTGCAATGAGGTCGCTCCCTCATTGCAGCGGCGAGTGTTTTCAGGTTGGTATGCGTTTTGCAACTGCTGCATAGACAGCATACAATCTAATTAGTGCCATGGAGCCCAGCCTGAAAAAGCAGTGGCCACTGGCCACAACATGATTGCACCTCAAAACCTGTTATTCCGAAGCTACCACATTATGTTGCCTGAGCATGCACAAGACAACATAAAATGTGTCCTTTGTTACGAAGTACAAATTTTCCAGCAGATAAAAGCCTTATGGTCTATCAAGTCTTGCTCAAGTGTGCAGCTAGCAACCCTTATACTGCAGCTGCCCCTCCTCTACCCTCTTACCTTATCCCATCCCCTTTGAAGCAGTCCACTATTCTACATGATACCACTTCTGAAGACAATCGTTCCACCCAGACACCACTCTCTCCATAAAAAGTGTCTTCTCATGTCCCTCTGAACCTTCCCCCTCCAATCTGAGATTGTGACCTCGAGTGTCCCTACCCCCTTAACTTGAATAGACCCTCCATGCCTGTCTTGTTTATTCCCTCATGTACTTGAAGGTGTCAATCATATCCCCGTCTCTCCTCTCCTGCAGTGACAATCAAGAATAATTGGAACATTCTGAAACAAAGCAAAAATTGAATCACATCACTTGCATGAACCCTAATGCAGTCTTTCATAGTCAAAAAATATTAAGGACACAGTTGCCCCTAACATGCTCCTGTTTCCCATAGCCCCATGCAGACATGGTTACCCTTCCATAGGCACTTTCTGTTGTGGTAATTGTATCTATTGCACACATATTAAACCATGCAAATCCTTTGTGAGCCCACCACAGGACAGGAAACTAGGATAACACATTTTATTTCATGTAGCACTGAAGCAGTTGTTTATTTGTTGAATTGTTCCTGTGGTCATTACTATGTAGGTAGGACCACCAGAATGTTGAAAACTAGAAAGGGGAGCATGTACGAGCCATTATGACAACAACATGAATTATGCAATCATGAAACATAGTCACAATAGCCGGGAGGGTCCACAGTATACACTTTGTGGGACTTGAGAAGGCGTGATGGGATGGGGGCTGGAAAAAGGATAGATCAAGCGAGATAGTTTTGGATATACCAACTAGGGCTCAAAGTAATGAGGTCTTACTGATACTGTTGACCTCTCGGCATTTTTGGATAAATTGTAAAATGCAGTCTAAATATTTAGATATGGTTTGCACACATTTCATACATTGTAATTGGCATGTTTTACGTTTTTGAACTGGATGCACTGCCATATGATTAAGCCTAGATGTTACAAGCTATCTGTGTTTTTATTTGAGGAGCTCATAACATGCTAAGCAACTGCTTTTTGCACTGGCTACTTTAAGCACTTTTGGGTGCTTTGACTAGTGTGATCAAGGTCAGATTATAGCCATTAACATGGTAAATATTTTGCACAAGCGGTGGTTGCAAATAATTGTCTTATGCAAGGGTTTAAACTATGATGATGAGCTCTGCACTTTGCACTATGAAATGAATAGAATAACAGTTGGGATGGTTTAAATTATACCATCTAATGGATATAAAATCACATTAAAATTAGTGTTTATATAAGCAGAGGTTTGGATAAAATGTATTCCATGTAGTTGCAATGATTACATCTGTCTCAATTAAGCAATAAGGCATGACAGCGTGTACAGTATGTTATCATGCATTATAAATGGGTAGAAAGAATGCTGAATTCTGATTGGCTGAAGCTGCTGTCAGTTGGGCTATTATCCCAACTGTGACCCAGCTGAAAGTATTATGTTTAAAATGATAACATTTAATAAAAATGATCCCATTCATAATCACAATAAGGCACTCCAGGGGTGTGTTATGGTGAGCTAGCAGCCCTTCTCATGTGGTGGAAGCCCTCAATTCACGCTTTGTGCTTCAACCCACCTGGAGGTGGACCGTTATCCCACCATAACACATCCCCTGTCATGCCTTATTTGCTAAATAATATCGCCTCCTGGGGTGGGTTGAAGCACGAGGTGAAGCTGAAAGTGCTTCCACTACCTGGAGTGACATCATTACACAATAACACACACCTGGAGTGCCTTATTGCAATTATGCAATGGCTTGTTGTTATTATATACAGAACAAAAATGTATTTTAAAGAAGGTTTTGTTAGTGTGGGAAAATATTTTTGTTTCTTAAGAGAAGATGCAACTAGTTATGCTAATCCAACAGATGCAATGTTACAGTGTAGTTATTGTGTAATTACATCACTGTCTCAATGGGTCAGCAGCCAATCAGCTTCTTACATTTTCCTTGCCATTGTGTAATTACGATCATCTATTAAGTTAAGTGACTGGTATGGTTTTTATTTCCCATGCCGTGTATTAAGTGCTGTGCTTCCGGTGCGTATTTTTATTGCATTGATCACATATTGGGCATGTATACAAACTGTATAATGATAGTTGTACTTTACTCTGTTAAAGCAAGAGAGCACCCTTACGAAATATCCGTTGTGTTTGTCTCCTTGTTCTTTTCGCCTGTGAACTATGTGTGTGTTTAAATAAAATGATGGTATAACATTTTAAATAATTCCATCTGGTAGTGTTATTTTGCCGAGTGGTGGGTACTATTTTTTGCTTTCTATATGATTTCCCATGTGTTTAGTACCACCACGCTATTCCTGGTGCTATGTTATTTTGTCTTCTAGGCCTCACTGGTGAAGTCTTGCCCTGGTTTGAGTCCTACTTAGCGGAGAATACAGCAAGTGTCTCTTGGGAATTTCACCTCTGTGTTGTCCTGTGGAGTTCCACAAGGCTCAATTTTCACCCCATTTTATGCTCTGTGTACTTGCTGCCACTAGGGAAGATCATTAGTCAGTACAGTGTGGGATTTCCTGTATTCAGATTATACCCAATGGGTATAATCTGAATAACAGCTCACAATGGGATTTCTGCTATTCAGATTATACCCAGCTGTACCTGTCTTGTGCCCTGATGATACAAGACTAGCATTGGTGCTGAGCTAGTGTTTGGTTGAGATTAATGATTGGATGGCCTCACACTGATTATGTCTCAATCCAGGAAAGACAGAGGACATGGTGATTGAACCTTGTCATTGGGGCTTGTCTGCGGCAGAGTATATGGCTCTCCCTGTACTGGGTGGCAGTTCCCTCATGGCAGCTGGTACAGTTAGGGACCAGGAGGGTATTTTTGGATGACAGATTGACATTTGAACATTAGGTGTCTTCTGTTGTCTGACCTGGCTTCTACCATTTGCAGAACATCACCAGGATCAAGCCGTGGTTAGCTTCAGGAAGACCTAGCAACAATCATCCATGCTTTCATCACCTTTAGGTTGGACTACTGCAGCACTCTTTACCTGGGGCTATCTAGAGGTTTGGTGTATCGACTGCAGCTGGTGAAGAATGCTGCAGCCCAGATGATAGTGGGCTCCTCGTGGAGTGACTAAATCATGCCAGTTCTGCGTGATCTGCTCTGGCTGCCTTTGTATTCATGCAGGATCTTCAAGATTAGCTTGTTAACATACAATTCCTATGTGATCTGGGACGGACTACTTAAAGGCTCCTGATTCCATACGCTCAGTCCACCCTCTCCAGCCTCCACTGATGCTGGTCTGCTGGTCATCACCCTGCCAGACTTATCTCCTTGGGCAACAGAGCCTTTGGAGTGGCTGTTCCCATGCTTTGGAACTCAGCTCCTTCCTACATTTGCTTGGCTAGCATGGTGGGGGCCTTTAATGTCTCGCTGAAACCTTTTTGTTTGACCAAGTTAATTTAGTATAATTTGTTTTACTTTCTTTGATTTTATCTGCTGGTTATTGTTTTAATGTGATATGTCAGGATTGTGATCTAACTCCATAAAACACTCAGAGCCAGCCGTTGGACTGGGCGCTATATATGTAAATTTGCCTTGTCTTGTTTTGCCACAATGCAGATACCTTCTAGCACTAGGCAGAAGGAAGCATGCATGACAATATAGCCTGAGGATTTGGGGTGGGTGGGGAGGATGTCTAATTCTCATAAGAATGAGTTGATGTCGCTGCTGTTTGACACAAAGGCCAGGCTAAACAGGAGGCAAAGACAAGCCCCTTGTTGGGATGACATTTGCCTTGACCCCACCTACACCACAAGGATCCGCCACACCACAAGGATCCACCTACACCACAAGTATCTGGATATTACATACATGTATGAATATATATATATACATACATACACACACATCACACACACATACACACATACAAACACACACAGATGCATACATAGATACAAATATATATATATATACACATACTCACACACACACACACATATACATACATAGATATTATCAGCGAGATAAGGACCACTAGGCCCATCTAGTCTGCCCGTAAGCCCTAAACTTGTATGCAGTCACTGACCCTAAGTACTCTATAGGTTTTTATCACTCTCTCCCAGCCAATGTTCCCTGGTGCTTGTTCCCAGCATGTTTAAACCCCTCCACTGTACTTGCCCCCACTACATCTTGTGGTATACTCTTCCAAGCATCCACCACCCTCTGTGTAGAAAAATTTCCTCATGTTACCTCGTAATCTACCCCTCCAATTTCATATTGTGTCCCGTCGTTCTGATATCTTTTCTACATTGGAAAAGATCCCCACCTGCACATTGTTTATGCCCTTAAGGTACTTCAAAGTTTCTATCATGTCCCCTTTCTCTCCTCTCCTACAGTGAGTACATATTGAGGTCTCTTAGTCTCCCTCTTATGTTCTGTGATGCAAGCCATGCACCATCCTTGTGCCCTTCTCTAGATAGTCTCCACCTTTTCTATGTCCTTACACATGTGGTCTCCAGTACTGCACACAGTACTCCAGATGAGGCCTTACCAGTGTTTTATACAATGGCATCAATATCTCCTGTCTCCTGCTAGTAATGCCTGTGCCTATACACCCCAGCATGCCACTGGCCCTCCCTGCAGCCTTTGCCACTGCTTTGATACCATAAGGTCATCATATATTATAATCCCTAGGTCCCTTTCCTCTTTGGTGACAGTCAGCCCCCTATTCTGTAGCTCTGGGTTCCCCAATCAAGTGCATTATCTTGCACTTTTGAATTGAACCTCAGCTCCACACCACTGACCATCTTTCAAGCTGCTCCAGATCCCTCTTCATTTTCTGCACCCTTCTGGAGTATCCACTCTGTTGCAGATCTTGGTGTCATCTGCAAACAGGCAGACCTTTCCTTCCAGCCCTCTGCAATGTCACTAATGAAGACATTGAACAGGACTGGTCCCAGTACTGATCCCTGTAGTACTCCACTGGTCACCTCTCTTTCCTTGGATCCCATTTATCACCACCCTCTGTCTTCTATCAGCCAGTTTCTAACCCAATGTATCACCTTATGCCCCATGTCCAGACTACTCATCTTGTTAATCAGCCTTCTGTGTGGGACAGTGTCAAAGGCTTAGCTGAAATCTAGGTAGCGATGTCTACCGCTCTCTATGATTCACTTCCTAGTCACCCAATCAACAAAATCTATCAGGCCAACCCAGTAGGCGCAGAGGAATGGGGTGCTGGCACCTTACTCGTGCTACGCTACAGTGACCTGGGTTAGAATGCCCACTCAGGTCACCAGTGTGCTGGCTCGAAGTCAGGGTGGATTGAGCCACAGCTCTCCCTCAAGGGGTGGACATCCACCAGCGATAGTCCTGCTCCCACTGGCTGGAGGTCTGGTGGGTGCATACTCAGTAAGTGCAGAGACAAAAGTCAGGGGAGGGTTGAAGAGCCACCGGATCCTGGTGTGTACATACGGCTCCATGCACATAGCACGCATGTATGTCGTAGCCTGGGGTGTGGGAGAAGAACATTAAAAAAACTAATAAATAAATAAATAATGGGAAAAATATCAGATTTGTTTGACAAGACCTTCCTAGTGTGAATCTGTGTTGCCTCATATCCTGGGCACCAGGTGTGCCACTGGATTCCAGGTGCCACTATCCTTTCTTTCAGCAATATCTCCATGACCTTCCCCACCATGATCTGCTGGCCTTCCTCCTCTAATGTCCCAGACCGCCACGCGAAACTCACAGACCTTTCCTACCACCACCCACAGGAGGTAGGAGACTTCCTTTAGGTACAGAAATGGAGTCCAGTAACTGGCCCAATTGCACATAGGGTGGAGGCCTGAAGTACATCTCCCACCACACTGGTGACTGGAATTTGGGAGCAAACTTGGGTTGACCACTCAGGGTTAGTGGGGAGAGAATAGAGCATCCATCTGATTGCTCTCCTCTCCTGAAGAGGGGACTAGTCACACTTCTCCTTTACTGCCACATGTGGAGGTGTGGTAACAGGAGCGTGAGAGTGACTTGTTGGGGCTCGGCCAGCAGCAGGCACCATAGTACATGTATACATCCAAGTACCTGCATGCCCAGAGTCACAGCACACAGCCAGTCTGGGGAGAGAGAAAATGTAAAATTATGGCATGACATATGAAGCCCTGCTCCTGTCAGCTGTACCATTTGGATCCTACCAGCATCTGGATGTGAGTCTCAGTGGGGAGTATGACCATCCCCAGGGCCCCTCTACATGGGGCAATCTGTGGGATTTCCCCAGGTCGGTGAGTCCCGGGAGGTGGCAGATGCCTGGGGGAGACATGCAGGGCTGGGAGCCCTTGCCTGCACCCAGGAGGCACGCTTTATAGAAAAGACATGGAATCAGGAATGAGCTAGACATCTTGGAGATGAAGAGGAGATATGCTGGGATGTAAATTACCAGTGATAGACTGGGACTGCTGGACCCACAAGTGTGACAGAGGGTGACCATGTGAGAAGCAAAAATAGGAACTAATTTGTAAATTCTGCAGAGTCATTACATACTGTAAATACCTACCCCTTATAAGACACCATCACCAAGGGCATTAATGGTTGTGATTTCCTTTGATTTGCAGACCTCAAAAGAACTTTTGTCACATTGCTGCTACGCCAATGAAACACTATGGAAACTACAGTCAACCAGATGAAGTAGAAACAATGTCACCTCTTGCACAGAGGTTTGACTGGCAGGATAAGGGCTGTGTCACTTCAGTGAAGGATCAGGGTGAAAAATGTCATTCGTGCTGGATTTTGCTGCGGTAGGTACAAAAATCAGAAAGGCGGCACCATAAGTTTCACTTTCGTATCACATTTAAACAGCAGGCATTCCCAGCAGTATGAAAGAGGTGTTGTTAACCGTTTGTTCTACATCATATTATTTCTAGTTGAAAATGCACATTTTATGATTGCTTGCCTTCTAAAATTCATTGATGTTGCTGTTTGTTTTGTCTGCTGCCTTTCTTAGTAGAACTGAAAAGTATGCAAATGTTGTAATTATACCCAACCTTGTTTTATTTATTCATTTTTGAAAACTAAGTGGGTGCACTAGACATAAAAATGCCTGTTTTCAGGCACATCCCAGGAGGGTACAAGTCAGACTGTCAAAACAATAAAAATACACAATATATACAGATACGTCTACAGCAGTCAAATACAGAGCAGCAATCATCAAAATCAAGTAGGAAGAAAATGCAATAGAAATAGTGAAAAATGCACCTATCTACACATACCACACTGCACACTTCCTGAACATAACGTATGAACGCCTCAAACAGTGCAGCCACTCATGATGCAATGTTTCTACACCTCCCACTGCATCATGAGTGGCTAGACTGTGTTGGGGGTGTTCTCAGGTCCAGAGCAGTCGCAGTGGCAGTTGATCAGGACTGTAAACAAACACATTTAGGTGTGGTAACACCAGTATGGTTAGTCAGTCTGTTTTTTACTTATTTAGTTTTGTTAACTGAGTGCACTAGCCATAAAATACTATTTTCAGGCACACGACCCAGGAGAGTACAACAAAAGGAGAACAGCTGAACAATAGCAACTTGGGTACAATAATACAAACAGAGGAACAGTACAGCAGTGCTACAAAATACAATGGGTAGAAACAACAACAAATAATGGCAAGCATTGTACAGATAATTTCACTTTCAAAAGGAATCCGAATTAAACTGCCAGCTAAACCAGCTAATGAATGTGACCATTCATACAATTGTTTTTAAAACTAAGTCTGCTGACAATGTCCCTTCAATGTTCATAAATACAATGTTCCCAGTTTTGTGATTTATTATAAATACTCAATGCTGAAAACTGCCTTGCATGTCATGCACTCATAGGCCACAAGAGGGCCTCTCGAGCAAGATATGAAAAGCTGGAATGTTCTGCTTCGAACTCGGGCTATTGTGTTTTTATTACAATGCACATGTTTCTTGTTTGTTTTGCCTCTTCTGGGCCATAAAAGCCACACTCTTTCAGACCCTATCTTCTGTCTCTCCTCTGTCTGCTGGATTCTCTCTTGCCAACATCAAATACCGTGTATCCTCTGGTGCCCAGGTCAGTTCTCCCCATCCCCGGACTCCCTGCCCTTAGCATTAGCACTATCATCATGCCAGCGACTTATTTTATATACAACTGACTATTATCTGCCCCTCCACCCACACTGTAACTGACACTTAGCGTTATTACTGCACATCCTATGTAAAGGGATAAACCCCTAGATACACTTTTTTTATGAGATGTCTGTATATACTGTACATATTTGCTGTACATTATTTTGAATGTATATTTTATTTCTGTTGTGTGTACATATATTAGATAATGATTACTATTTCACTGCATTCTAATCTTATACTTGCATATCCTTTCAACTGTGTCCCTTATTACTGTACTGTACTGTTGTTATGTACTATGTCCAGGTCCATCTTGCAAATGAGTTTATCTCAATGATGTTTTGCCTGGTAAAATAAAGACTGATTGATTGACTAGGGTAAACTGTTCTATATTTTGGCATACGAACTGTCATGATTGTACCAAAATTGTCTTGTCTTACCAAAATGTCCTACATCCAACAAGTTTCTGTGTAACTAATTCCATGTCGCCCCTAAAAAGGACCTCTTGGACCTAGTGGAGGTTCTTCTGGGGTAGAAGTGGATCTGGATGAGTCTCTCCCTGTCCTACTTTGTTGGAGATGCAGCGGATGACTCATTTTAGAGGCTGGAATGCAAGCCTTCTGCATCAGCAGAGCCTGTGTTGGAAGATCTTTTCAGTTTTTCCTCAGGGATATGGGGTTCACCATAAAATTTCATACTTCATCAGTGGACCAAAGCAGAATTCTATGTCTGGAGTTCCTACAGTCCTCAGCACAATTATACCCTGTGGAACATTAAATTCAATGGTCAAGAGCCTCCCAGACTCTACCACTCCATTGCTAAGAGCATATAGCCCAATGATCAGCTAAAAGCTTTTATAGACGCCCATAACATTGCCCTAGAGTGGCCACCAATGGCAGCAGGTGATTAACATCTCCTTGGCAGAGCTTATTGGTTCTGCCCTCAGACTGAGCTCTGAGGCGCTCAGACTCTTGCTGCCCCTCAGATGGATGGCACCATTGTCATTCTCATAACAGGCAGTCATTTCAAGGTAGAAGCCTGGAAGCCTTTGTCAGGAACCAACTCCTCCACTGCAAAAATGTTAAGACAGCTAAAGTAGCTCAAACCTTATAGTTAATGATGATGTATTCTGTACCGTGGCAGGTTGGAACCGTCGAGTCTCGTTCCTGCAATAAAACTGGAAAACTTCAGTCTCTGAGTGAGCAGCAGGTCATGGACTGTGGACAATTCCCCAATCCATGTCACTCCCAACTATCCGGAAGAAGCTTTAAATTACATCAGAAAGCGCATGCTCTAATGAAAGAGGAAGATTATCCGTACAACGCAAAGGTGGGTAAAAGCTTTTACTGTCCCTGCTAATGTTCTTGTAAGTACTGGGTGGCTTCAGGCATGTATGGGGTACACATAGGGTATATTAGATAAGAGACACTGAGGTGGGAGGGTTGCTTCAGCCCAGATAGGGTTTTGTGGTGACAGAATAGGCAGAAAACCTCTGGGCAGACTAGGTGGGCCAAGCAGTCCTTTTCTGCTGATGAATTCTGTGTTGCTGTGCCCCCCATGGCCCTCTTAAGGCATTACAATGTGTGGCCATCCAGGGGACAGTACTGTGGGAGGATGTCACCCTCCTTCCTGGAGAGAAGAATATTCCTCCAGGTGTCGGGTACTGCAGTGAAGGACTTTACCTTCCCTCTGAAGAAGAACATCACATTCAAATGTCAGCACTGTAGCGGATGACACTACCCTCCCTCCTGGAGGTGGAGAATATCCCATCCTGGTGTCAGTACTGCAGCAGAGAACAAATTCCTCCCTTCCTGGAGGAGACAAACATTCCATCCACCTGAGAGGTCTGCGGTGGTGGAATTACCCTCCTTCCTGGAGGAGGAGAACATTCCATCCAGGTGTCAGTACTGCAGCAGAGAACAAATTCTCTCCTTCCTGGGGAGACAAACTTCCCATCCAGGTGTCAGCAGTGCAGCAACCATTACCCTCCTCCTGGAGGAGGAGGAGGAGGAGGAGAACATCCCATCCAGCTGTCAGTACTGTGGTGGAGGACATTACACTCCCTTCCTGATGGATGAGGAACATCTCATCCAGGTGTCAGTACTGCAGCAGCTGTTACCCTCTGTCCTCTCTGGAGGAGTAGCACGTCCCATCCAAGTGACAGGACTGTGACAGTGCCACTACCCTCCATTCCTGGAGAGAAGAACATCCTATCCCGGTGTCAGTACTCCAGTGGAGGACATTACCCTCCCTCCTCTCCTCAGCCTTACATAATTGCCTCTTGGTAAATTGTACCTGCAGCCAACTCCCACTCCTGGTAACCCTTGCTTCTCTATTTCTTCAACTGCTCCTTACTTGTTAATTCACAAGTAGGTAGCACCTACCTAAGTTGTTGCCTTTACTTATTGTTATGACTGTATTTATTGTGTACATTACCATGCATTGTACCAGTGCTGCGTGCATTGTCTTATATAACCGCTAACTATCTAACTGTTCGATTGATTGTATGTGTAAAATTTATTGATCTCCTGTACCCCTCCCCCAGGATGCACTGGGAGATGAGCACCTTGTTGTTCAGTGTGTCTTTCCTGGTGAAACATTTCAATAAATAAGTAAACAAACAAGGGACCTTATTACTAACCAAAATCAAGCAGATTACAACCGTGTTATGTCATTGTTATGACATCACTCTAGATTAACCCTTCTTGAGTATGTCATATCAATGGCATAACAAAACGGAATACTCACAACATTCAGTGTTCTGCTTTGAGGAAAATGTTTAAAATGCTGCTGGTAAATGAACTGATTTGCACCAGGCTGTACCAATGAATAATGTTCGAAGAACACACAATAAACATTGCTGAGGAATCTTCCTGCATGATTTACGACTGCTGAAATTCAATCCACAATTACACAATCCTGGTAGCCCATACACTATAAAATATAAGTATGGTCTTTGGTTAATAACAGTGCTGAGAACGCACTTCGCAAGGTTACTATGATATCAGAAACCCTCCTCAGCCACGCTCTTGAGGTTTACAATGGTGTCATGGCAACCTTGAGGTGTTTACAGTGTGGTTATTAACCAAAGACCATACTGCTACCTCTGTATCAGCAAATCACATTCTAACTGGTGTGCCATAAACCCTCTTTATGTTTTGCTCATAAGGCAAACGTTATGTACATGTATTTAGTATTCTTTTTTGTAAAGGTTTTCTCCTTTGGACTAGCAACCACATCCTTGCTACCTTCGACCATCACCCACTTCCCTTGCCACCAGAAAGTCCTCCCTAGATAGCAACCCATGGTGGAGCCAGGAGGGAGGACTGTCCTCAACCCCATTCATAAATCCAGATAACTGGTGGCCAGGTGGCAGTGTGGGTCAGAAGCAAGGGCATGGCTTCATCAGCCTATCCCCACACGTTTCCATTTTCCTGTTAATCCACTGGCTGCAGCATCAAGCAACACGTCGTGTGGAAGCAGGTGTACACTACAGATCTGAGTCACTCACAACTTGCACAACTACCGAGCCTCCACATGGTGGCAGTCAAAGGCCCAAATAGCTTGCCCCTTCCCCTGGGAGAGGAGAGCCATCCCAGGATTCACGATCCTCCCCCGCAGACCCTAAGCAGCCAAGTCCACTTCAGAACCCAGGTCATCAGTGAGGAGGCAGGTGAGCCAGTGGGCCTGCTCATATTTAACATTCTGCTACACATAATTTGAACGCTTGTTTTACTTCTACTGTAACCAGTAACAGTAATTCCTTTTATTATTTTGTCAACCTCCCAGAAAGAGGTCTTGTCATTTCAGATACTCTCAAGATTCTGTGAAGATTAAGCAACTTAGTTACACTTTAATCACAACGGAAGACAACATAGGCTCATACAGTTGCAACAAAAGGGGCCAGTTATATTTGGCATCTATGTAACGGATAATTTTCACCTTTTTCTGGCAAAGGTAAAGTAATAGATTGCTACTTTGTAATAGTACTAGTGATTTTCTTTACACAGAAACTTTCCTCGGGCTCGGGCACCTTACAAAGCTGTAGTTCACAATATACAACTTGCACAATAATCCCAGTTAAAATACATCAGTAACTATTATAGTGTTATGGAACTCCCTCTCATGGGCACTGAGGAGCCCTTCAATTGTCGTTTCAAACACGATCTGAAGAGCGCATGTTTTAAGTTGGCACATCAGGGTTGTCGATAAAATATAGCTAAATCTGATAGTGAGCTGGATTTAGTTATTTATCTAATTTTATATGTTTATATTGATGGTATTTATGAGAGATGTTAAATTGAACTGACTCTTATTATAACTGAGATTCAACCTTTGTCCTGTATTGTTGTAAAGGGCCCCAAGTCCCTAGGATTGGATGCTTAAGAAATAAAGGATGACTTGACTACAAAATAACTCACAAAACATTAACAATGAAAATAATACATAGTAGACTTTCAAAAATAGTGGAACAGTCATTTCTTTTGTTTGATTTTTAACTTGCCATTATTGAAGATCGCAGCATTATAGCACATTGTACAGGGACTCATTTCCTCCTCTCCTCACTGGGGCAGAAGTTGCAGGATAAGATTTTCTTGTGATCGCCATTTTGTGACCCCTTTGTGGTACTGTGCCAGTGTTGTACCAGTTTCTTTGTAAGAGCAGGTCCATTCTATAGGTTCAGTATATACATATCACTGTTTCCTCTAGTACAGTATGTAAATTATTCCCATAGTTTGATGTTAGATTTCTGCCATAGGATCTTCCAGCCTGACCCCAAACCACAAACTCCATCCCAGTTTTAACATGCTCTGTTTTGTCATCGTCATCCCATGACTTAATGTCAAAATTAAATCCCCCATTTGGATTTAAGAAAACCTGCTTCCCCTGCAACATGCAATGCTCCCCTGTGCACATATGTACTTAAAGGAGCATGGTCGGCACACTGGGCCCCACATATAAGTCTGGCGCTGGTCCCAATGTGCTCTTTGTGTGGTTTACATACAATCTAAGTGTCAGACTGATTTTGTTTACTTCTAGGCTGATGTCTTCTGTAACTACAAATCCCAGAATCCCTGCTGTTGACCTCAGAGCAGTAGGCAGCAGTGGGAGATTCAATAGCATGCAGTGCATGTCAGAGTTTATATCAGCTCTCCCTTTTGTTTGCTGGTCCGCTGTCCTCCCAGAGCTGAATACAGTCACAGAGGACTGTGCTTAACCCCTGGAGAAATGCAGACCTGTTAAACATCTGAGCAGAGCTTATAATAGTTCTAACATGCACTGCAGGCTACTGAATTTCCCACTGCTGAGTCCTGCTCTGATGTCACCCAGACAGAATTTGGGGATTTAGAAAATTGATGATGGCAGCCTAGAAGTAAACAACTGTAGTCTGACCAGCCTCAGATTGGGTGGGGCCCTGTATGCTGACTGTTCCCCTTTAAGAGAAAAGAAATCGAGAGGAAGAAATGTAAATTTTTTATTTAATGTACTGGGCCACTCCTGTTTAACGCCGATATCTCAGACATCAGAAGCAGTATCAGGGCGGGATGAGCCTCTTTGCCAATAACTCAAGCTGTGGTTGGTGGTGGTAGAAGGGAGATGGGAAACTGGCTCTCCAGGAAGACCTGCAGACTCTGGGAGGTGGTCACACACCTGGAAACTAAAATGTAATGCTGAGAATGCATGGCTCTTCACCTGAGGCAAAACCCAGCTCATGTATACACTTTGAGGTGGGGCACTGCAGGTGTCTAAGAGGAGAAGGACCTCAAGTGATGGTAGATGCCAGAATGAATAACTCAGAGCAGTGTAGAAGGGCTGCAGCCCAAGCAAATAAAATGCTGGGGTGTATAGCCAGGGGATAACCTCAAGGAGCTGAGAGGTACTCCTTCCACTGTATAATTGCCTGGTTAGACCACACCTTGAATATTACGTGCAGTTTTGGCATCCTTGCTTAAAAAGGGATACTGCTCTTCTGGAGAGGGTCCGGGGGTTGACCAGGATGATACAAGGACTGGGGAAAAGCCCTATGGGGAGAGACTGGAGGAGCAAAACTGTACCGCTGAAGGAGAGAGAAGGAACTGAGGGATACAACGAGGTCTTCAAATATGTCAAGGGAATGAGTAGGGTAGCACTGAGGGGTGCTTCAGCTGAGGAGGTAAGGAGCTACCAGGGACACTCAATGAGGCTGGATGGGGAGACTAAGGGGGAACAAGGAGAAGCTACTTCACTGAGAGGGTGGTGGAGCCCTGGAATGCACTGCCCATGGAGCTTGTGTCTGCTACATCTGTGGAGGGGTTCAAGAAGGGCTGGAATAGGTATAGGGAGGGTGTATCCAGATCCCCACTGGGGGATGGGGGTGGGGGACCTTGTAGGGAGGGAGGGGCTATAATGGTGCCGTGGGTGAGGCACTGATCCCCAGGCAGACTCGATAGACCAAAGGGCCCTAATTTGCTGGCTTTTTAGTATGTTAGTAGGGCAGTTTCCTGCTTGAGGCCAGCTACTATCGAGCAGACTTTGATAGACCAGTAGGTCTGTTCTGCTAGTACCTTAGGTACATTGGTATGTTCGTAGTATGTCAGTATTTCTGAAATATTTTCTTTTTCCTTCTGTTTACTGAAAAGTTGTCTAGATGATCATATATATACAATAACATGTATACATATATTCATGGCAAAAAATCCATTTAATGCATCAGTTAGGGTTGTTCCACAGTGACAAAAGTGAGAAATTCGATATTAGGGTTGACATGCCTCCTTGCACCTACCCCACCCCTCCCCCACTAACAGGCACTCGGGTGTGCGTTGGGGTCATCAGTCTTCATCTGGGGTCTTTGTC
Organism: Neoceratodus forsteri; assembly: GCA_016271365.2. Taxonomy (NCBI): domain Eukaryota; kingdom Metazoa; phylum Chordata; order Ceratodontiformes; family Ceratodontidae; genus Neoceratodus; species Neoceratodus forsteri. The sequence continues at coordinate 35,950,656 of JADMNL010000033.1, forward strand.
CCTGATTTTTCAGCCTTGTCCCTGATTTCTGAGGCAAGAGCTTGAGGTTCAGGGCTTGTGTCCAGTCATGCACCACAACACTTCGTTTCTGCCACTACACTAGTCCTGTTTGCTGCAAGAGCGCACAATTTGCAATCTCAGGCACAGTTGCACCACTTTTTCCACTTTATGGTAACTTGTGACAAATCTTGGGGCATACTCTGTGAAAATGGTCCCTGGGATTGACACAAGCAAGACCACAAAAGATGGTCTATCTTGTATCAATTGCCACCACGACATAGAAAATCCCGTTGGATTACACAAGCCCCAGGTGAGCCATATATCTTGGCACACCCTGGCAGTCTCAACACTTTGAAAGTCTGGCCCATTTTGTCTATATTATACAATGTAGAAAAATACTATGACTGTGATTGGCTACTGACCCAAAGAGACAGTGAAGTTATTAGACAATATCATCACTGCATCTAGAGCAGGCACAAACATGACTGTAGCGCACTTTAGGATACCTCTCCCTGCTGCACTACCCAGATGCTAACACAGCTTCACATTCCCACAGTAAGTAAAGAAATTCAAAGACTGCCGCTTCCACTATGTAAAAAATCAACATGTAAAACCCACAAGTGGCACAGCCTTTCCGCTTTGTTAAAATAAAATCATGCTGAACACACACTTGACACTCTTTATGCAAAGTGGTCCCAGAACTATGTTTCTATTCCCAAGGTGGTAGCCTAGATAAAAATTGGCTAGACAACAGGACATAAAGGTAGTAGTAAATGGAGTACACAGTGAAGAAGGGAGGGTTACTAGCAGGGTACCACAGGGTTCAGTACTGGGACCAGTCCTTTTTAATGTCTTTATAAGTGACATTGCAGAGGAACTGGAAGGAAAAGTATGTCTCTTTGCAGATGACACAAAGATCTGCAACAGGGTTGATACACAAGATGGAGTGGAAAGGATGAGATGGGACTTGGCAAGGTTGGAGGAATGGTCAAATGTATGGCAGCTCAGATTCAATGCAAAGAAGTGCAAGGTAATGCACATGGGAAACAAAAACCCAGGGACGTGTACACAATGTGGGGTGAGATACTGACAACAGTAAAAATAGAAAGGGACCTGGGGTAATTATATCAGATGACCTAAAGGTGGGCAAGCAATGTGAGAAGGCAGTAAGAAAGGCTGGGGGATACTGGGATGCATAGGAAGAGGCATCAATAGTAGAAACAGGAAGTTGTTATCCCTCTGTACAGACAGTTGGTGAGACCCCATCTGGAGTACTGTGTGCAGTTCTGGAGACCCCATCTCCACAAAGACATAGACAGAGTGGAGGCTGTCCAGAGGAGGGCAACCAAAATGGTGCAGGGTCTGCACCAGAAGACATCTGAAAAAGACTAAAGGAGCTTAATATGTATACTCTTGAGGAAAGAAGGGAGAGAGGGACATGATAGAAACTTTCAAGTACCTCAAGGAATTAACAAAGTCCAAGAGGGTAGCATCTTCCAGAAAAGAGATGTGCAAGAACAAGGGGCACAATTTGAAGATAGAGGGGATGGCTCAGGGTAATGTGAGGAAGTATTTTTCACTGAGAGGGTTGTGGATGCATGGAACAGCCTCCCTGAGGAGGTCATGGATCAAGAACAGTGGGGACTTCAAGAATGCATGGGACAGGCATAAGGCAATCCTAGGGGCAGGTAAGAGGAAGTAAGCTGATGGTTAACTAGGATCTGCAGCTTATCTGTTAGGTAGGAAAATGGGCAGACTAGGTGGGCCAAGCAGTCCTTATCTGCCATCAAATTCTATCTTTCTAGTTTCTAACTGCTTCTGCTGCACCTCACCCCATCCCACCACGAACACACTCCTCCAGATCAAAGTTCTCCTCCATGCCAGCCATACCGGGACAACTGCAAGCACCACAAACAACTGCTGCTTGTAAACGAAGGTACGAAAGGCACGAGTGGTGACACGGCTTTGGTCTTCGAAAATGCCATTCACTGTTTGTGACTCCCTCAGCGCATGCTCTCTCACTCCTCGGCTCTCCCCACAGATCACAATTGAAACAAAAATGACAACAATCTTCGCCACAATCAGGGCTGTCACAGAAGCCAGTGCAACTAAATGATATGGACACAATAAGTGTGTGAGTATCACGGAGTGCATACCAAGATAGATGCTCAGACCCTGAGAGGAAGATGTAGGGGACAGGGAGCATGCAGCACCAGCACCCCCTACAGGACTACTTTTCCTCCTTGTTTCAATACGTATGCCTCCCATAGGAAAAAAGAATACAAATGTAATGAAAACACAATTTTTAAACTATTTATTATTTCTTCATAATGGGCCACTGTACAATAGCAATAAGGCACTCCAGGGTGTGTGGGGTGGTGGAAACACTGCCGCCTCGTGCTTCAACTCACCCTGGAGGACGCGACACACAATAACACACATCCTTTTGTTCCTTATTGCTTAATTATACAATGGCAAGAACATTTCCTGGACTCTCATTGGTCATTGTGTGCCGAGACAGTGCTGATATCTCTGTATGACATCACTGTATTGCTGGAGATTTTCATTTAGCTTTTTCTTAAGAAACAAAGATACATTTCTACACTAAAATCTACTAAAACATTTTTCAATTTTTTTTATTTTGTATTAACAACAAGCCATTGTATAATAGCAATAAAGCACTCCAGGGTGTGGGTTGTGCTAGGATAACGTCATGTCTCAAGTGCCTCACCCAACCACCTGAGGTGCAATGTTATCCCAACCTGAAACACACTCTGTTGGGCATTATTGCTTAAATATCCCTTGTAGAAGTATAAGTGTGCAGCATGCATGCAGCTTGCATGCCACATGCTACACAAGCTGTGCACTTGTTTTTCTGTAAGGGATCCTAGCATAAAACCACCAATATGCATCACATCAACTGCTTAGAACTCTGTTAACAGGTACCAATGTAAATTATTTCTCAGTGACTGCTCTTACTCATGGATTGATTACAGACTGAGGAAGCACGGTTGAACAGAATGACTTACCTTTGCAGTGACAAACATGTAAGCATTAAACACAATAGAGTTTGGTTCTGCTGGCATTAATCCATGGTTGGGGTGGTGGGGGCACAAGGCCATAGGCGGTGCATCCAACCACCAACCATGGATTATCGCCACAACAGAACCGTGCTCTGGAGTAGTTTAATCGCTTGTACATGGCAAAGGTTTATAGAAAGAAGCAGATTTATTATTTACTGTAATGCAAAACAAGATGCACACACAGTGATTAGGATCTTTATGTTTTGACAGTATTGATAGTACACAGTCTGCTGAATGTAACCTTTCGTAAATATATTGTGGGTGTAGGGAGGCATTATTTTATAACATTGTCATTTCAGTGCATGGTGTTGTTAATGGAAATACATTTTCAACCAGCAATTCTATACACATTAGCTTTACATTTACTAACACGGTACTTCTTCTCCTAACTTACTTTTAGGATTATTACTCGTACATCTGTGTGTATTGCAAGATAGGGTTGTACTGCATGATGGGACTGTGCCAGGGTAGAGCTTAATGTGTTGTTCCTACAGTACCCTTGGCAGGCCAGCATATGGCTGTGAAACAATGCTAGTAGCACAATGCTGTTTTACTGCCATCTGTTGGGCTCCCATGGGAACTGCACTTGAATAAAGAATTGCTGGAGCAAGCTTGGATTACACTGCTATTACACAAGCAACCATGGTTCTACATAAAGTTGATGATACTGATGATAAAACTTTATTTTTATACAGGAAACAGATAGATTAGGACCAGAGGTCCTGTTTTCAACTAAAGTTTAACTAAACTAAAGTTAGCCTCTTCCTGTGACAGAGAAGGCCACTCTGCTGGTTCAGTACTCCCCTTGTGGATCTTCTAGATCATTACTTCCCTGCTACACTCACACAAAGTGCAAATTTGGGAACCGGCCCCATGCTTAAGTGTTTTGCTCTTGGTACCCGTGGGAGTGGGACAGGCACAAAAATTAGTCAGGGATCTGGGGAGCGAGGAGGGGAAGTCAGTCTTGATCCTTGGCAGGAGAATGTGTACAAACTCACGAGGCAGACTGGATAATCTGCAAGGCCTTCAACTGGCAGTCATCAATGTTTGCATGTTAGCCAAAATTGTTTACGAAAGGATATAAACATTGTGCATTTTGATTCACCAGGAATCTATATGAAGACACTGCAGCAGCAATTACAGGCATGCCATGATGATTGTTGGTTTGGACATGAAAATGGTCGTGATTACTGGACAGTAAAGAACAGGCAAGTATGAGTCACCATATACCTCAAAGATATACTTTCAGGAACCTTACACAGAATATTGTTTTGAATTGTTTGTTTTTTGTCTTCCAGCTGGGGTACAAAGTGGGGAGACAAGGGTTTTGGCAAGATCGTCGCAATGTCGGACTCTGCGATATCACTCAGCATGTCCTAGACGTTGATCTTGAGTGAACTGTATGCTCCAATACTCATAGAGAATCCAGACGATGGGGAAACCTTTTCAAGTGCTTTGCCTAAGATAATCAAATTTGCTTTTAGAGCAGTACATTGATTCATTCATTGCTTTTCACTGTCAGTGTGGATTCACAATTATGTCCACTACTGTGCACTACTAGTAGGTCATATGTTTGACTGATGGCTGCTAACTAAAGGCCAGCTCTGCTTTTGCCAGAAAAACTTGGAGACCGAGCAGCACTCATTGGGAAGACCATAGGTTGCTTCCAGTGTGCAAGCAATAATCCACGACAGGCTGTGGCTTATGGTGGGATTCACCCATGCTTAGTGTGGTTTGTCATGAGGCTGCAGGCCAAGTGACTAAACCACACACAGAAGTGATGGTAAATCCCACAATAACCCACACCCTGGAATGGATTATAAAGCAATAAAGGAATGATCAGGGGTCATGTTAATGGTCTGTTAATCACCCTCTAGGGGTGTACTGTGGCACAAGGTGTAGCTGAGTGCCACATGGCCCTAGAGGGTGATTAAGTGACCACTAATATAACCCCTGGGAATGCTTATTGCTATTACATAGAAAATACTAAATGAGAAATTATGCACAACCAGTGTGTTCTGCCACAGAGGTTCTGATTCTCTGACTTCAAGAGTGAAGCTCGAGAGGTCTGTGCGAATCCAAACCCTGAGGTGGCAAACACACTGGTTGTTCATAAATTGCTCATCCTGTATTTTAATAGTGCATAGTATTATGGAAATGTGTGTGCAGTGGCTCTTTGCTTTCAGAACAAAACTGACTCATGCAGTCTCTAGAGAGTTTAGAATGCTGTTGTACCACAGAAGGGTACAGTTACATTCCATGACCTTTGAACTGTGGTACAACAGCATTTTGAAAGGGATAGAGTTCTATACAGAACAATGCTCTACTATGCTGTGTAATACAGATTATTTTAAATAGTGTTGCACCTTGTCCAGCATGCCATTAGGCTGTACATGTATGTTAAATAAAAGATTAATATAGGACTGATAGAATGCTTACAGCCAATCAGAAACTCCATTTCTCAGACCCTTTTTTAACTGCGATTATGCAATGTCCCCTTTCAGTTTTTGTGAAAAAACTAAAGGAAAATACATTTGGCATTTTAAATTACTACACTGGCTTTTCTGCTGAGAGTTGCATTTTAGTTAAATGACGAAGTTTGAAAGTGCTTGATCCATAGGAGGCAAACAGTGGACATGTTTTTGAAAGTGCTTGCACTACTACCTGCCCCCTCCCCACACACACACTTTCCTTTTGTTCTTTTAGTCTTTTTTTTTCTGGCTGCTTAGAAGTTTGTAGTTTTAGAGGTGATGCTCTGTAGGGTGTAAGGAACAGAGTGTGTGTGAGTAGAAGCAGAGTGTAGGTAGTTGCTATGGAGCGAGCAATTTGCAGGAGGCAGGTAGAGACAGAGAGGTTCAGTAGAATGGTGGTTGCAGAATCTAGTCAAAAAGCTTATGTAAGGTGCCAGTATCCATTTTGGTGTCAACTCTGGTGATTATCAGGGCTGTGATTTTAATTTTATTTTTACCTTTGGATCAGGCAGGATAGGAGCCATGAGGAAGTGGGCAGAGTTCCACTGATATGTGCCACAGTTTGAAAAAAACTCAGTACTGGTGGGAGGTTGCTGGTAGCTGGCAGGGGCTGGGGAAATAACTGCAGTTTAACATTGGCCTGTATTTCCATTGCATGGTCCGTCGGTATTATGAAAAGAAGTAGATTCAAGTGCTGCTGTAGGATCATTTATGTATTGTGAGTATTTAGCTTTTTTTGCACTTTTATGAAGTTGTGTTAATTTTGAATCAGAGTTGCACCAGCTAAACAAGAATCAAGATGACAGTAACGTTGGGCTGAAAAAGATGGCAGTGATTTTTGTTTTGTTTTGTGATCAGGGTTTTGGGCTGCTGGATCTTTACCCGTGGATTACCATGGGATTTCTCCATGGGCACTGATGTTAATTAGCCAATTAGAATGCTTGAAAATTGAACTCCATTGTATAATGTCATCATTCTGTTTTCCCAACAAAGATGTGTACGGTATTTTTCAATTTCAGTCAGGGGTACTCTGAATGATTATGTAATGCCTGGGGTGGGGTACATTGCAAAGGGCAATCACAGACTGAAATGTTTAAAAGATGCTTTTATGTCAATATAAAGAAAGTGACAGGGGGATCCTGACCATCACCACTGTTTACATGCATCTGTCTAACAGAATAGTTTTTAAACAGACTTTCATACACGATACAGTTTGTATAAGTAAGGAATGGAATGACGTATAACAGAGAGCCCAGTTATGTGACAGATAATCCTTGGACAGGGTGTGGCAATGTTGTAATATCCAAATGACCTTGATGAATTGTGAGGCCCAAGGCACAGCCTAGGGCCTCCAACCACCCAGGAAGTCAGGGCACTACATCACTGATGCACACTCAGACTGGATTATTATACTTTTAACATTTATAAAATGGTCAAAAGTGTTATAAAATGAAAACATGTATGCCTTTGGTGGTTGTTGGGCATAAGGTGTAGCCAAGTGCCACAACCACACAAGAAGTATCTTATTCCTTATTACAGCACACCCAGAGTGTTATATCCCACTTATAAAAATCAGAGGGACCATTTCATTAGGCACCCAGGCATAATAGTGGATAACGGCATTCTTGGGTACATAAGTCACTCTGAGATGCCTTATGCCTCACTTCCTGGAGCATGTCATTATAATTACAATAATACATTCCAGGGTGTGATATATCATGGAATATATCACTTCTTAGGTGGGTATAGTCATTGACTCGACCTCATGCCTCAGAACCAACCAAGGCAAGAGGTATGCCGAGAAACCAAAGCAGATATAGAATATGCAGAGTACAACACAGTGAAGAAAGAAATGGAAGTCTGATGTAGCTGTGTACACTCTCAGGTATTTAAGAATAACTGAGGTAGTGTTCTTTTAAAGTGACAATAGCGATATTCAGCACTTAGAATGTTAGAATGTTTTGTATCACTATATCACATTAGGTAATGCTTTATAAAACCTAAGAATGAGAATGATGATTAGTGATTACAGACACCCACAGAATCGGTTACTTTTGTTTAATACTTCAAGTTTTGTCATACCAGTATGAGTAACTGTATATGAATTTTAAAACTTTTGTTTGAAGCTCAGCTGAGGAATACCCTGACACTGATGTTTATTACAAATAAGGGTACAATACTTGAAAGAATACCTGTGGCAGGCAATAAGAGGCATATGCCCTGATACAAGAAAGGTAGCCATTTAGGCACTCATGACTTCTAGTTTGGGCTAGTTGTTTGGAAGCATTACAATAGACTTTAGATAATATTTAAATTAGTTTGGAGAATAAATAATATAAAACAGAAAACAAGTAGAAATTTATAATTGTTGTAAAATGTATGTAGCATTACATTATAATTGTCAACTTTAATCATTTAACAGTTCCCAGAAGAAGCCATTGAATGGCAAAATGCTGGGCACGCTTATTGATGAATAAAAGAAAGTAAAACTACTATAAAGACCCAGTGTATGGCTTTGGCCAGAGTAGTTGCATCATTTGTCCTGACATGAGCAGTGAGTCATTTCAAGTTTTGAAATAGTCTCTTATCCAATGTATTGTGATCTTGTCTTTTTCTTGTGACAGTTACGCGACGTAACCGCTATATCTGTAGGAGATTGGCAGGTTAGTCCTCAATAATAATCACACTGGGCACTATGGAACATGACCTCAGCCTCTGGCCTCAGTCTTGGCAAACAGTGCCCAGTGTCATTACTCCGCACATTCACCAATACCCCCAATTATTGTTATAATATACAAACAAAAATTGGTTGTGAAAATGTTGACTGTGATTGGTGGAAGCTAGTGATCACATGACCATGGTATACCCCATGATATACCCACAGTTGAGAACTTATTTCTTTGTCCTTGCTTATTTTCATGACTTTCTAAAGGAGAACAGCCATTCCTCCCAACCCC